>OY829540.1:36100160-38500160 GCA_963691705.1 Viola odorata | reverse complement strand
CCAGACATAGCATTAAAACACGGTGTGGGGACGTGACTCTTCACAACGCTTAACAGACGACATGTGCGGACGTGACCAGACACAACATTAAAAACAAGATGTGGGGGCGTGACCCTTCACAACGCTTAACAGACGAAATGTGCGGACGTGACCAGACATAACATTAAAACACGGTGTGGGGACGTGACTCTTCACAACGCTTAACAGCCGACATGTCCGGACGTGACCAGACATAGTATTAAAAGTAGATGTGGGGACGTGACCCTTCACAAAGCTTAACAGACGACATGTGCGGATGTGACCAGACACAGCATTAAAAACACGATGTGGGGACGTGACCCTTCACAACGCTTAACAGACGACATGTGCGGACGTGACCAGACATAGCATTAAAACACGGTGTGGGGACGTGACTCTTCACAACGCTTAACAGACGACATGTGCGGACGTGACCAGACACAACATTAAAAACAAGATGTGGGGGCGTGACCCTTCACAACGCATAACTGACGACATGTGCGGACGTGACCAGACACACCTTTAAAACACGGTGTGGGGATGTGACTATTCACAAGGCTTAACAGACGACATGTGCGGACGTGACCAGACACAGCATTAAAACACGGTGTGGGGACGTGACTCTTCACAACGCTTAACAGACGACATGTGCGGACGTGACCAGACACAACATTAAAACACGGTGTGGGGATGTGACCCTTCACAACGCTTAACAGACGACATGTGCGGACGTGACCAGACATAACATTAAAACACGGTGTGGGGACGTGACTCTTCACAACGCTTAACAGACGACATGTGCGGACGTGACCAGACATAGTATTAAAAGTAGATGTGGGGACGTGACCCTTCACAAAGCTTAACAGACGACATGTGCGGATGTGACCAGACACAGCATTAAATACACGATGTGGGGACGTGACCCTTCACAACGCTTAACAGACGACATGTGCGGACGTGACCAGAGATAGAATTAAAACACGGTGTGGGGACGTGACTCTTCACAACGCTTAACAGACGACATGTGCGGACGTGACCAGACACAACATTAAAACACGGTGTGGGGATGTGACCCTTCACAACGCTTAACAGACGACATGTGCGGACGTGACCAGACACAGCATTAAAACACGGTGTGGGGACGTGACTCTTCACAACGCTTAACAGACGACATGTGCGGACGTGACCAGACACAACATTAAAACACGGTGTGGGGATGTGACCCTTCACAACGCTGAACAGACGACATGTGCTGATGTGCCCAGAAACAAAATTCAAAACACGATGTGGGGACGTGACCCTTCACAACACTTAATAGACGACATGTGCGGACGTGACCAGACACAGCATTAAAGACAAGATGTGGGGGCGTGACCCTTGACAACGCATAACAGACGACATGTGTGGACGTGACCAGACACAACATTAAAACACGGTGTGGGGATGTGACCCTTCACAACGCTTAACAGACGACATGTGCGGACGTGACCAGACACAGCATTAAAACACGGTGTGGGGATGTGACCCTTCACAACGCTTAACAGACGACATGTGCGGACGTGACCAGACATAACATTAAAACACGGTGTGGGGACGTGACTCTTCACAACGCTTAACAGACGACATGTGCGGACGTGACCAGACATAGTATTAAAAGTAGATGTGGGGACGTGACCCTTCACAAAGCTTAACAGACGACATGTGCGGACGTGACCAGACACAGCATTAAAAACACGATGTGGAGACGTGACCCTTCACAACGCTTAACAGACGACATGTGCGGACGTGACCAGACATAGCATTAAAACACGGTGTGGGGACGTGACTCTTCACAACGCTTAACAGACGACATGTGCGGACGTGACCAGACATAGCATTAAAACACGGTGTGGGGACGTGACTCTTCACAACGCTTAACAGACGACATGTGCGGACGTGACCAGACACAACATTAAAAACAAGATGTGGGGGCGTGACCCTTCACAACGCTTAACAGACGAAATGTGCGGACGTGACCAGACATAACATTAAAACACGGTGTGGGGACGTGACTCTTCACAACGCTTAACAGACGACATGTGCGGACGTGACCAGACATAGTATTAAAAGTAGATGTGGGGACGTGACCCTTCACAAAGCTTAACAGACGACATGTGCGGACGTGACCACACACAGCATTAAAAACATGATGTGGGGACGTGACCCTTCACAAAGCTTAACAGACGACATGTGCGGACGTGACCAGACACAACATTAAAACACGGTGTGGGGATGTGACCCTTCACAACGCTTAACAGACGACATGTGCAGACGTGACCAGACATCACATTAAAACACGGTGTGGGGACGTGACTCTTCACAACGCTTAACAGACGACATGTGCGGACGTGACCAGACATAGTATTAAAAGTAGATGTGGGGACGTGACCCTTCACAAAGCTTAACAGACGACATGTGCGGACGTGACCAGACACAGCATTAAAAACACGATGTGGAGACGTGACCCTTCACAACGCTTAACAGACGACATGTGCGGACGTGACCAGACATAGCATTAAAACACGGTGTGGGGACGTGACTCTTCACAACGCTTAACAGACGACATGTGCGGACGTGACCAGACATAGCATTAAAACACGGTGTGGGGACGTGACTCTTCACAACGCTTAACAGACGACATGTGCGGACGTGACCAGACACAACATTAAAAACAAGATGTGGGGGCGTGACCCTTCACAACGCTTAACAGACGAAATGTGCGGACGTGACCAGACATAACATTAAAACACGGTGTGGGGACGTGACTCTTCACAACGCTTAACAGACGACATGTGCGGACGTGACCAGACATAGTATTAAAAGTAGATGTGGGGACGTGACCCTTCACAAAGCTTAACAGACGACATGTGCGGATGTGACCAGACACAGCATTAAAAACACGATGTGGGGACGTGACCCTTCACAACGCTTAACAGACGACATGTGCGGACGTGACCAGACATAGCATTAAAACACGGTGTGGGGACGTGACTCTTCACAACGCTTAACAGACGACATGTGCGGACGTGACCAGACACAACATTAAAAACAAGATGTGGGGGCGTGACCCTTCACAACGCATAACAGACGACATGTGCGGACGTGACCAGACACACCTTTAAAACACGGTGTGGGGATGTGACTATTCACAAGGCTTAACAGACGACATGTGCGGACGTGACCAGACACAGCATTAAAACACGGTGTGGGGACGTGACTCTTCACAACGCTTAACAGACGACATGTGCGGACGTGACCAGACACAACATTAAAACACGGTGTGGGGATGTGACCCTTCACAACGCTTAACAGACGACATGTGCGGACGTGACCAGACATAACATTAAAACACGGTGTGGGGACGTGACTCTTCACAACGCTTAACAGACGACATGTGCGGACGTGACCAGACATAGTATTAAAAGTAGATGTGGGGACGTGACCCTTCACAAAGCTTAACAGACGACATGTGCGGATGTGACCAGACACAGCATTAAATACACGATGTGGGGACGTGACCCTTCACAACGCTTAACAGACGACATGTGCGGACGTGACCAGAGATAGAATTAAAACACGGTGTGGGGACGTGACTCTTCACAACGCTTAACAGACGACATGTGCGGACGTGACCAGACACAACATTAAAAACAAGATGTGGGGGCGTGACCCTTCACAAAGCTTAACAGACGACATGTGCGGACGTGACCAGACACAACATTAAAACACGGTGTGGGGATGTGACCCTTCACAACGCTTAACAGACGACATGTGCGGACGTGACCAGACATAACATTAAAACACGGTGTGGGGACGTGACTCTTCACAACGCTTAACAGACGACATGTGCGGACGTGACCAGACATAGTATTAAAAGTAGATGTGGGGACGTGACCCTTCACAACACTTAACAGACGACATGTGCGGACGTGACCGGAGATAGAATTAAAACACGGTGTGGGGACGTGACTCTTCACAACGCTTAACAGACGACATGTGCGGACGTGACCAGACACAACATTAAAACACGGTGTGGGGATGTGACCCTTCACAACGCTGAACAGACGACATGTGCTGATGTGCCCAGAAACAAAATTCAAAACACGATGTGGGGACGTGACCCTTCACAACACTTAATAGACGACATGTGCGGACGTGACCAGACACAGCATTAAAGACAAGATGTGGGGGCGTGACCCTTGACAACGCATAACAGACGACATGTGTGGACGTGACCAGACACAACATTAAAACACGGTGTGGGGATGTGACCCTTCACAACGCTTAACAGACGACATGTGCGGACGTGACCAGACACAGCATTAAAACACGGTGTGGGGATGTGACCCTTCACAACGCTTAACAGACGACATGTGCGGACGTGACCAGACATAACATTAAAACACGGTGTGGGGACGTGACTCTTCACAACGCTTAACAGACGACATGTGCGGACGTGACCAGACATAGTATTAAAAGTAGATGTGGGGACGTGACCCTTCACAAAGCTTAACAGACGACATGTGCGGACGTGACCAGACACAGCATTAAAAACACGATGTGGAGACGTGACCCTTCACAACGCTTAACAGACGACATGTGCGGACGTGACCAGACATAGCATTAAAACACGGTGTGGGGACGTGACTCTTCACAACGCTTAACAGACGACATGTGCGGACGTGACCAGACATAGCATTAAAACACGGTGTGGGGACGTGACTCTTCACAACGCTTAACAGACGACATGTGCGGACGTGACCAGACACAACATTAAAAACAAGATGTGGGGGCGTGACCCTTCACAACGCTTAACAGACGAAATGTGCGGACGTGACCAGACATAACATTAAAACACGGTGTGGGGACGTGACTCTTCACAACGCTTAACAGACGACATGTGCGGACGTGACCAGACATAGTATTAAAAGTAGATGTGGGGACGTGACCCTTCACAAAGCTTAACAGACGACATGTGCGGATGTGACCAGACACAGCATTAAAAACACGATGTGGGGACGTGACCCTTCACAACGCTTAACAGACGACATGTGCGGACGTGACCAGACATAGCATTAAAAACACGATGTGGGGACGTGACCCTTCACAACGCTTAACAGACGACATGTGCGGACGTGACCAGACATAGCATTAAAACACGGTGTGGGGACGTGACCCTTCACAACGCTTAACAGACGACATGTGCGGACGTGACCAGACACAACATTAAAACACGGTGTGGGGATGTGACCCTTCACAACGCTTAACAGACGACATGTGCGGACGTGACCAGACACAGCATTAAAACACGGTGTGGGGACGTGACTCTTCACAACGCTTAACAGACGACATGTGCGGACGTGACCAGACACAACATTAAAACACGGTGTGGGGATGTGACCCTTCGCAACGCTTAACAGACGACATGTGCGGACGTGACCAGACATAGTATTAAAAGTAGATGTGGGGACGTGACCCTTCACAAAGCTTAACAGACGACATGTGCGGACGTGACCAGACACAGCATTAAAAACACGATGTGGAGACGTGACCCTTCACAACGCTTAACAGACGACATGTGCGGACGTGACCAGACATAGCATTAAAACACGGTGTGGGGACGTGACTCTTCACAACGCTTAACAGACGACATGTGCGGACGTGACCAGACATAGCATTAAAACACGGTGTGGGGACGTGACTCTTCACAACGCTTAACAGACGACATGTGCGGACGTGACCAGACACAACATTAAAAACAAGATGTGGGGGCGTGACCCTTCACAACGCTTAACAGACGAAATGTGCGGACGTGACCAGACATAACATTAAAACACGGTGTGGGGACGTGACTCTTCACAACGCTTAACAGACGACATGTGCGGACGTGACCAGACATAGTATTAAAAGTAGATGTGGGGACGTGACCCTTCACAAAGCTTAACAGACGACATGTGCGGATGTGACCAGACACAGCATTAAAAACACGATGTGGGGACGTGACCCTTCACAACGCTTAACAGACGACATGTGCGGACGTGACCAGACATAGCATTAAAACACGGTGTGGGGACGTGACTCTTCACAACGCTTAACAGACGACATGTGCGGACGTGACCAGACACAACATTAAAAACAAGATGTGGGGGCGTGACCCTTCACAACGCATAACAGACGACATGTGCGGACGTGACCAGACACACCTTTAAAACACGGTGTGGGGATGTGACTATTCACAAGGCTTAACAGACGACATGTGCGGACGTGACCAGACACAGCATTAAAACACGGTGTGGGGACGTGACTCTTCACAACGCTTAACAGACGACATGTGCGGACGTGACCAGACACAACATTAAAACACGGTGTGGGGATGTGACCCTTCACAACGCTTAACAGACGACATGTGCGGACGTGACCAGACATAACATTAAAACACGGTGTGGGGACGTGACTCTTCACAACGCTTAACAGACGACATGTGCGGACGTGACCAGACATAGTATTAAAAGTAGATGTGGGGACGTGACCCTTCACAAAGCTTAACAGACGACATGTGCGGATGTGACCAGACACAGCATTAAATACACGATGTGGGGACGTGACCCTTCACAACGCTTAACAGACGACATGTGCGGACGTGACCAGAGATAGAATTAAAACACGGTGTGGGGACGTGACTCTTCACAACGCTTAACAGACGACATGTGCGGACGTGACCAGACACAACATTAAAAACAAGATGTGGGGGCGTGACCCTTCACAAAGCTTAACAGACGACATGTGCGGACGTGACCAGACACAACATTAAAACACGGTGTGGGGATGTGACCCTTCACAACGCTTAACAGACGACATGTGCGGACGTGACCAGACATAACATTAAAACACGGTGTGGGGACGTGACTCTTCACAACGCTTAACAGACGACATGTGCGGACGTGACCAGACATAGTATTAAAAGTAGATGTGGGGACGTGACCCTTCACAACACTTAACAGACGACATGTGCGGACGTGACCGGAGATAGAATTAAAACACGGTGTGGGGACGTGACTCTTCACAACGCTTAACAGACGACATGTGCGGACGTGACCAGACACAACATTAAAACACGGTGTGGGGATGTGACCCTTCACAACGCTGAACAGACGACATGTGCTGATGTGCCCAGAAACAAAATTCAAAACACGATGTGGGGACGTGACCCTTCACAACACTTAATAGACGACATGTGCGGACGTGACCAGACACAGCATTAAAGACAAGATGTGGGGGCGTGACCCTTGACAACGCATAACAGACGACATGTGTGGACGTGACCAGACACAACATTAAAACACGGTGTGGGGATGTGACCCTTCACAACGCTTAACAGACGACATGTGCGGACGTGACCAGACACAGCATTAAAACACGGTGTGGGGATGTGACCCTTCACAACGCTTAACAGACGACATGTGCGGACGTGACCAGACATAACATTAAAACACGGTGTGGGGACGTGACTCTTCACAACGCTTAACAGACGACATGTGCGGACGTGACCAGACATAGTATTAAAAGTAGATGTGGGGACGTGACCCTTCACAAAGCTTAACAGACGACATGTGCGGACGTGACCAGACACAGCATTAAAAACACGATGTGGAGACGTGACCCTTCACAACGCTTAACAGACGACATGTGCGGACGTGACCAGACATAGCATTAAAACACGGTGTGGGGACGTGACTCTTCACAACGCTTAACAGACGACATGTGCGGACGTGACCAGACATAGCATTAAAACACGGTGTGGGGACGTGACTCTTCACAACGCTTAACAGACGACATGTGCGGACGTGACCAGACACAACATTAAAAACAAGATGTGGGGGCGTGACCCTTCACAACGCTTAACAGACGAAATGTGCGGACGTGACCAGACATAACATTAAAACACGGTGTGGGGACGTGACTCTTCACAACGCTTAACAGACGACATGTGCGGACGTGACCAGACATAGTATTAAAAGTAGATGTGGGGACGTGACCCTTCACAAAGCTTAACAGACGACATGTGCGGATGTGACCAGACACAGCATTAAAAACACGATGTGGGGACGTGACCCTTCACAACGCTTAACAGACGACATGTGCGGACGTGACCAGACATAGCATTAAAAACACGATGTGGGGACGTGACCCTTCACAACGCTTAACAGACGACATGTGCGGACGTGACCAGACATAGCATTAAAACACGGTGTGGGGACGTGACCCTTCACAACGCTTAACAGACGACATGTGCGGACGTGACCAGACACAACATTAAAACACGGTGTGGGGATGTGACCCTTCACAACGCTTAACAGACGACATGTGCGGACGTGACCAGACACAGCATTAAAACACGGTGTGGGGACGTGACTCTTCACAACGCTTAACAGACGACATGTGCGGACGTGACCAGACACAACATTAAAACACGGTGTGGGGATGTGACCCTTCGCAACGCTTAACAGACGACATGTGCGGACGTGACCAGACATAACATTAAAACACAGTGTGGGGACGTGACTCTTCACAACGCTTAACAGACGACATGTGCGGACGTGACCAGACATATTATTAAAAGTAGATGTGGGGACGTGACCCTTCACAAAGCTTAACAGATGACATGTGCGGACGTGACCAGACACAGCATTAAAAACACGATGTGGGGACGTGACCCTTCACAACGCTTAACAGACGACATGTGCGGACGTGACCAGACACAACATTAAAACACGGTGTGGGGATGTGACCCTTCACAACGCTTAACAGACGACATGTGCGGACGTGACCAGACACAGCATTAAAACACGGTGTGGGGACGTGACTCTTCACAACGCTTAACAGACGACATGTGCGGACGTGACCAGACACAACATTAAAACACGGTGTGGGGATGTGACCCTTCACAACGCTTAACAGACGACATGTGCGGACGTGACCAGACATAGCATTAAAACACGGTGTGGGGACGTGACCCTTCACAACGCTTAACAGACGACATGTGCGGACGTGACCAGACACAACATTAAAACACGGTGTGGGGATGTGACCCTTCACAACGCTTAACAGACGACATGTGCGGACGTGACCAGACACAGCATTAAAACACGGTGTGGGGACGTGACTCTTCACAACGCTTAACAGACGACATGTGCGGACGTGACCAGACACAACATTAAAACACGGTGTGGGGATGTGACCCTTCGCAACGCTTAACAGACCACATGTGCGGACGTGACCAGACATAGTATTAAAAGTAGATGTGGGGACGTGACCCTTCACAAAGCTTAACAGACGACATGTGCGGACGTGACCAGACACAGCATTAAAAACACGATGTGGGGACGTGACCCTTCACAAAGCTTAACAGACGACATGTGCGGACGTGACTAGACACAGCATTAAAAACACGATGTGGGGACGTGACCCTTCACAACGCTTAACAGACGACATGTGCGGACGTGACCAGACACAACATTAAAACACGGTGTGGGGATGTGACCCTTCACAACGCTTAACAGACGACATGTGCGGACGTGACCAGACATATTATTAAAAGTAGATGTGGGGACGTGACCCTTCACAAAGCTTAACAGATGACATGTGCGGACGTGACCAGACACAGCATTAAAAACACGATGTGGGGACGTGACCCTTCACAACGCTTAACAGACGACATGTGCGGACGTGACCAGACATAGCATTAAAACACGGTGTGGGGACGTGACTCTTCACAACGCTTAACAGACGACATGTGCGGACGTGACCAGACATAGCATTAAAACACGGTGTGGGGACGTGACTCTTCACAACGCTTAACAGACGACATGTGCGGACGTGACCAGACACAACATTAAAAACAAGATGTGGGGGCGTGACCCTTCACAACGCTTAACAGACGAAATGTGCGGACGTGACCAGACATAACATTAAAACACGGTGTGGGGACGTGACTCTTCACAACGCTTAACAGACGACATGTGCGGACGTGACCAGACATAGTATTAAAAGTAGATGTGGGGACGTGACCCTTCACAAAGCTTAACAGACGACATGTGCAGATGTGACCAGACACAGCATTAAAAACACGATGTGGGGACGTGACCCTTCACAACGCTTAACAGACGACATGTGCGGACGTGACCAGACATAGCATTAAAACACGGTGTGGGGACGTGACTCTTCACAACGCTTAACAGACGACATGTGCGTACGTGACCAGACACAACATTAAAAACAAGATGTGGGGGCGTGACCCTTCACAACGCATAACAGACGACATTTGCGGACGTGACCAGACACAACATTAAAACACGGTGTGGGGACGTGACTCTTCACAACGCTTAACAGACGACATGTGCGGACGTGACCAGACATAGTATTAAAAGTAGATGTGGGGACGTGACCCTTCACAAAGCTTAACAGACGACATGTGCGGACGTGACCACACACAGCATTAAAAACACGATGTGGGGACGTGACCCTTCACAAAGCTTAACAGACGACATGTGCGGACGTGACCAGACACAACATTAAAACACGGTGTGGGAATGTGACCCTTCACAACGCTTAACAGACGACATGTGCAGACGTGACCAGACATCACATTAAAACACGGTGTGGGGACGTGACTCTTCACAACGCTTAACAGACGACATGTGCGGACGTGACCAGACATAGTATTAAAAGTAGATGTGGGGACGTGACCCTTCACAAAGCTTAACAGACGACATGTGCGGACGTAACCAGACACAACATTAAAAACACGATGTGGGGACGTGACCCTTCACAACGCTTAACAGACGACATGTGCGGACGTGACCAGACATAGCATTAAAACACGGTGTGGGGACGTGACTCTTCACAACGCTTAACAGACGACATGTGCGGATGTGACCAGACATAGTATTAAAAGTAGATGTGGGGACGTGACCCTTCACAAAGCTTAACAGACGACATGTGCGGACGTGACCAGACACAACATTAAAACACGGTGTGGGGATGTGACCCTTCACAACGCTTAACAGACGACATGTGCGGACGTGACCAGACACAGCATTAAAACACGGTGTGGGGATGTGACCCTTCACAACGCTGAACAGACGACATGTGCTGATGTGCCCAGACACAAAATTCAAAACACGATGTGGGGACGTGACCCTTCACAACACTTAATAGACGACATGTGCGGACGTGACCAGACACAGCATTAAAGGCAAGATGTGGGGGCGTGACCCTTGACAACGCATAACAGACGACATGTGTGGACGTGACCAGACACAACATTAAAACACGGTGTGGGGATGTGACCCTTCACAACGCTTAACAGACGACATGTGCGGACGTGACCAGACACAGCATTAAAACACGGTGTGGGGATGTGACCCTTCACAACGCTTAACAGACGACATGTGCGGACGTGACCAGACACAACATTAAAAACAAGATGTGGGGGCGTGACCCTTCACAACGCTTAACAGACGAAATGTGCGGACGTGACCAGACATAACATTAAAACACGGTGTGGGGACGTGACTCTTCACAACGCTTAACAGACGACATGTGCGGACGTGACCAGACATAGTATTAAAAGTAGATGTGGGGACGTGACCCTTCACAAAGCTTAACAGACGACATGTGCGGATGTGACCAGACACAGCATTAAAAACACGATGTGGGGACGTGACCCTTCACAACGCTTAACAGACGACATGTGCGGACGTGACCAGACACAGCATTAAAAACACGATGTGGGGACGTGACCCTTCACAACGCTTAACAGACGACATGTGCGGACGTGACCAGACATAGCATTAAAACACGGTGTGGGGACGTGACTCTTCACAACGCTTAACAGACGACATGTGCGTACGTGACCAGACACAACATTAAAAACAAGATGTGGGGGCGTGACCCTTCACAACGCATAACAGACGACATGTGCGGACGTGACCAGACACAACATTAAAACACGGTGTGGGGACGTGACTCTTCACAACGCTTAACAGACGACATGTGCGGACGTGACCAGACATAGTATTAAAAGTAGATGTGGGGACGTGACCCTTCACAAAGCTTAACAGACGACATGTGCGGACGTGACCACACACAGCATTAAAAACACGATGTGGGGACGTGACCCTTCACAAAGCTTAGCAGACGACATGTGCGGACGTGACCAGACACAACATTAAAACACGGTGTGGGGATGTGACCCTTCACAACGCTTAACAGACGACATGTGCAGACGTGACCAGACATCACATTAAAACACGGTGTGGGGACGTGACTCTTCACAACGCTTAACAGACGACATGTGCGGACGTGACCAGACATAGTATTAAAAGTAGATGTGGGGACGTGACCCTTCACAAAGCTTAACAGACGACATGTGCGGACGTGACCAGACACAACATTAAAAACACGATGTGGGGACGTGACCCTTCACAACGCTTAACAGACGACATGTGCGGACGTGACCAGACATAGCATTAAAACACGGTGTGGGGACGTGACTCTTCACAACGCTTAACAGACGACATGTGCGGATGTGACCAGACATAGTATTAAAAGTAGATGTGGGGACGTGACCCTTCACAAAGCTTAACAGACGACATGTGCGGACGTGACCAGACACAACATTAAAACACGGTGTGGGGATGTGACCCTTCACAACGCTTAACAGACGACATGTGCGGACGTGACCAGACACAGCATTAAAACACGGTGTGGGGATGTGACCCTTCACAACGCTGAACAGACGACATGTGCTGATGTGCCCAGAAACAAAATTCAAAACACGATGTGGGGACGTGACCCTTCACAACACTTAATAGACGGCATGTGCGGACGTGACCAGACACAGCATTAAAGACAAGATGTGGGGGCGTGACCCTTGACAACGCATAACAGACGACATGTGTGGACGTGACCAGACACAACATTAAAACACGGTGTGGGGATGTGACCCTTCACAACGCTTAACAGACGACATGTGCGGACGTGACCAGACACAGCATTAAAACACGGTGTGGGGATGTGACCCTTCACAACGCTTAACAGACGACATGTGCGGACGTGACCAGACATAACATTAAAACACGGTGTGGGGACGTGACTCTTCACAACGCTTAACAGACGACATGTGCGGACGTGACCAGACATAGTATTAAAAGTAGATGTGGGGACGTGACCCTTCACAAAGCTTAACAAACGACATGTGCGGACGTGACCAGACACAGCATTAAAAACACGATGTGGAGACGTGACCCTTCACAACGCTTAACAGACGACATGTGCGGACGTGACCAGACATAGCATTAAAACACGGTGTGGGGACGTGACTCTTCACAACGCTTAACAGACGACATGTGCGGACGTGACCAGACATAGTATTAAAAGTAGATGTGGGGACGTGACTCTTCACAACGCTTAACAGACGACATGTGCGTACGTGACCAGACACAACATTAAAAACAAGATGTGGGGGCGTGACCCTTCACAACGCATAACAGACGACATGTGCGGACGTGACCAGACACAATATTAAAAGACGGTGTGGGGATGTGACCCTTCACAACGCTTAACAGACGACATGTGCGGACGTGACCAGACACAGCATTGAAACACGGTGTGGGGATGTGACCCTTCACAACGCTTAACAGACGACATATGCGGACGTGACCAGACATAACATTAAAACACGGTGTGGGGACGTGACTCTTCACAACACTTAACAGACGACATGTGCGGACGTGACCAGACAGTATTAAAAGTAGATGTGGGGACGTGACCCTTCACAAAGCTTAACAGACGACATGTGCGGACGTGACCAGACACAACATTAAAAACAAGATGTGGGGGCGTGACCCTTCACAACGCTTAACAGACGAATTGTGCGGACGTGACCAGACATAACATTAAAACACGGTGTGGGGACGTGACTCTTCACAACGCTTAACAGACGACATGTGCGGACGTGACCAGACATAGTATTAAAAGTAGATGTGGGGACGTGACCCTTCACAAAGCTTAACAGACGACATGTGCGGATGTGACCAGACACAGCATTAAAAACACGATGTGGGGACGTGACCCTTCACAACGCTTAACAGACGACATGTGCGGACGTGACCAGACACAGCATTAAAAACACGATGTGGGGACGTGACCCTTCACAACGCTTAACAGACGACATGTGCGGACGTGACCAGACATAGCATTAAAACACGGTGTGGGGACGTGACTCTTCACAACGCTTAACAGACGACATGTGCGTACGTGACCAGACACAACATTAAAAACAAGATGTGGGGGCGTGACCCTTCACAACGCATAACAGACGACATGTGCGGACGTGACCAGACACAACATTAAAACACGGTGTGGGGACGTGACTCTTCACAACGCTTAACAGACGACATGTGCGGACGTGACCAGACATAGTATTAAAAGTAGATGTGGGGACGTGACCCTTCACAAAGCTTAACAGACGACATGTGCGGACGTGACCACACACAGCATTAAAAACACGATGTGGGGACGTGACCCTTCACAAAGCTTAGCAGACGACATGTGCGGACGTGACCAGACACAACATTAAAACACGGTGTGGGGATGTGACCCTTCACAACGCTTAACAGACGACATGTGCAGACGTGACCAGACATCACATTAAAACACGGTGTGGGGACGTGACTCTTCACAACGCTTAACAGACGACATGTGCGGACGTGACCAGACATAGTATTAAAAGTAGATGTGGGGACGTGACCCTTCACAAAGCTTAACAGACGACATGTGCGGACGTGACCAGACACAACATTAAAAACACGATGTGGGGACGTGACCCTTCACAACGCTTAACAGACGACATGTGCGGACGTGACCAGACATAGCATTAAAACACGGTGTGGGGACGTGACTCTTCACAACGCTTAACAGACGACATGTGCGGATGTGACCAGACATAGTATTAAAAGTAGATGTGGGGACGTGACCCTTCACAAAGCTTAACAGACGACATGTGCGGACGTGACCAGACACAACATTAAAACACGGTGTGGGGATGTGACCCTTCACAACGCTTAACAGACGACATGTGCGGACGTGACCAGACACAGCATTAAAACACGGTGTGGGGATGTGACCCTTCACAACGCTGAACAGACGACATGTGCTGATGTGCCCAGAAACAAAATTCAAAACACGATGTGGGGACGTGACCCTTCACAACACTTAATAGACGGCATGTGCGGACGTGACCAGACACAGCATTAAAGACAAGATGTGGGGGCGTGACCCTTGACAACGCATAACAGACGACATGTGTGGACGTGACCAGACACAACATTAAAACACGGTGTGGGGATGTGACCCTTCACAACGCTTAACAGACGACATGTGCGGACGTGACCAGACACAGCATTAAAACACGGTGTGGGGATGTGACCCTTCACAACGCTTAACAGACGACATGTGCGGACGTGACCAGACATAACATTAAAACACGGTGTGGGGACGTGACTCTTCACAACGCTTAACAGACGACATGTGCGGACGTGACCAGACATAGTATTAAAAGTAGATGTGGGGACGTGACCCTTCACAAAGCTTAACAAACGACATGTGCGGACGTGACCAGACACAGCATTAAAAACACGATGTGGAGACGTGACCCTTCACAACGCTTAACAGACGACATGTGCGGACGTGACCAGACATAGCATTAAAACACGGTGTGGGGACGTGACTCTTCACAACGCTTAACAGACGACATGTGCGGACGTGACCAGACATAGTATTAAAAGTAGATGTGGGGACGTGACTCTTCACAACGCTTAACAGACGACATGTGCGTACGTGACCAGACACAACATTAAAAACAAGATGTGGGGGCGTGACCCTTCACAACGCATAACAGACGACATGTGCGGACGTGACCAGACACAATATTAAAAGACGGTGTGGGGATGTGACCCTTCACAACGCTTAACAGACGACATGTGCGGACGTGACCAGACACAGCATTGAAACACGGTGTGGGGATGTGACCCTTCACAACGCTTAACAGACGACATATGCGGACGTGACCAGACATAACATTAAAACACGGTGTGGGGACGTGACTCTTCACAACACTTAACAGACGACATGTGCGGACGTGACCAGACAGTATTAAAAGTAGATGTGGGGACGTGACCCTTCACAAAGCTTAACAGACGACATGTGCGGACGTGACCAGACACAGCATTAAAAACATGATGTGGAGACGTGACCCTTCACAACGCTTAACAGACGACATGTGCGGACGTGACCAGACATAGCATTAAAACACGGTGTGGGGACGTGACTCTTCACAACGCTTAATAGACGACATGTGCGGACGTGACCAGACATAGTATTAAAAGTAGATGTGGGGACGTGACCCTTCACAAAGCTTAACAGACGACATGTGCGGACGTGACCAGACACAACATTAAAACACGGTGTGGGGATGTGACCCTTCACAACGCTTAACAGACGACATGTGCGGACGTGACCAGACACAGCATTAAAACACGGTGTGGGGATGTGACCCTTCACAACGCTGAACAGACGACATGTGCTGATGTGCCCAGACACAAAATTCAAAACACGATGTGGGGACGTGACCCTTCACAACACTTAATAGACGACATGTGCGGACGTGACCAGACACAGCATTAAAGACAAGATGTAGGGGCGTGACCCTTCACAACGCATAACAGACGACATGTGTGGACGTGACCAGACACAACATTAAAACACGGTGTGGGGCTGTGACCCTTCACAACGCTTAACAGACGACATGTGCGGACGTGACCAGACACAGCATTAAAACACGGTGTGGGGACGTGACTCTTCACAACGCTTAACAGACGACATGTGCGGACGTGACCAGACATAGTATTAAAAGTAGATGTGGGGACGTGACCCTTCACAAAGCTTAACAGACGACATGTGCGGACGTGACCAGACACAACATTAAAACACGGTGTGGGGATGTGACCCTTCACAACGCTTAACAGACGACATGTGCGGACGTGACCAGACATAACATTAAAACACGGTGTGGGGACGTGACTCTTCACAACGCTTAACAGACGACATGTGCGTACGTGACCAGACACAACATTAAAAATAAGATGTGGGGGCGTGACCCTTCACAACGCATAAAAGACGACATGTGCGGACGTGACCAGACACAACATTAAAACACGGTGTAGGGATGTGACCCTTCACAACGCTTAACAGACGACATGTGCGGACGTGACCAGACACAGCATTAAAACACGGTGTGGGGATGTGACCCTTCACAACGCTTAACAGACGACATGTGCGGACGTGACCAGACATAACATTAAAACACGGTGTGGGGATGTGACTCTTCACAACGCTTAACAGACGACATGTGCGGACGTGACCAGACATAGTATTAAAAGTAGATGTGGGGACGTGACCCTTCACAAAGCTTAACAGACGACATGTGCGGACGTGACCAGACACAGCATTAAAAACACGATGTGGAGACGTGACCCTTCACAACGCTTAATAGACGACATGTGCGGACGTGACCAGACATAGCATTAAAACACGGTGTGGGGATGTGACTCTTCACAACGCTTAACAGACGACATGTGCGGACGTGACCAGACATAGTATTAAAAGTAGATGTGGGGACGTGACTCTTCACAATGCTTAACAGACGACATGTGCGTACGTGACCAGACACAACATTAAAAACAAGATGTGGGGGCGTGACCCTTCACAACGCATAACAGACGACATGTGCGGACGTGACCAGACACAACATTAAAACACGGTGTGGGGATGTGACCCTTCACAACGCTTAACAGACGACATGTGCGGACGTGACCAGACACAGCATTGAAACACGGTGTGGGGATGTGACCCTTCACAACGCTTAACAGACGACATATGCGGACGTGACCAGACATAACATTAAAACACGGTGTGGGGACGTGACTCTTCACAACGCTTAACAGACGACATGTGCGGACGTGACCAGACAGTATTAAAAGTAGATGTGGGGACGTGACCCTTCACAAAGCTTAACAGACGACATGTGCGGACGTGACCAGACACAGCATTAAAAACATGATGTGGAGACGTGACCCTTCACAACGCTTAACAGACGACATGTGCGGACGTGACCAGACATAGCATTAAAACACGGTGTGGGGACGTGACTCTTCACAACGCTTAATAGACGACATGTGCGGACGTGACCAGACATAGTATTAAAAGTAGATGTGGGGACGTGACCCTTCACAAAGCTTAACAGACGACATGTGCGGACGTGACCAGACACAACATTAAAACACGGTGTGGGGATGTGACCCTTCACAACGCTTAACAGACGACATGTGCGGACGTGACCAGACACAGCATTAAAACACGGTGTGGGGATGTGACCCTTCACAACGCTGAACAGACGACATGTGCTGATGTGCCCAGACACAAAATTCAAAACACGATGTGGGGACGTGACCCTTCACAACACTTAATAGACGACATGTGCGGACGTGACCAGACACAGCATTAAAGACAAGATGTAGGGGCGTGACCCTTCACAACGCATAACAGACGACATGTGTGGACCTGACCAGACACAACATTAAAACACGGTGTGGGGATGTGACCCTTCACAACGCTTAACAGACGACATGTGCGGACGTGACCAGACACAGCATTAAAACACGGTGTGGGGACGTGACTCTTCACAACGCTTAACAGACGACATGTGCGGACGTGACCAGACATAGCATTAAAACACGGTGTGGGGACGTGACTCTTCACAACGCTTAACAGACGACATGTGCGGACGTGACCAGACACAACATTAAAACACGGTGTGGGGATGTGACCCTTCACAACGCTTAACAGACGACATGTGCGGACGTGACCAGACATTGCATTAAAACACGGTGTGGGGACGTGACTCTTCACAACGCTTAACAGACGACATGTGCGGACGTGACCAGACATAGTATTAAAAGTAGATGTGGGGACGTGACCCTTCACAAAGCTTAACAGACGACATGTGCGGACGTGACCAGACACAGCATTAAAAACACGATGTGGAGACGTGACCCTTCACAACGCTTAACAGACGACATGTGCGGACGTGACCAGACATAGCATTAAAACACGGTGTGGGGACGTGACTCTTCACAACGCTTAACAGACGACATGTGCGGACGTGACCAGACATAGTATTAAAAGTAGATGTGGGGACGTGACCCTTCACAAAGCTTAACAGACGACATGTGCGGACGTGACCAGACACAACATTAAAACACGGTGTGGGGATGTGACCCTTCACAACGCTTAACAGACGACATGTGCGGACGTGACCAGACACAGCATTAAAACACGGTGTGGGGACGTGACTCTTCACAACGCTTAACAGACGACATGTGCGGACGTGACCAGACACAACATTAAAACACGGTGTGGGGATGTGACCCTTCACAACGCTTAACAGACGACATGTGCGGACGTGACCAGACATAACATTAAAACACAGTGTGGGGACGTAACTCTTCACAACGCTTAACAGACCACATGTGCGGACGTGACCAGACATAGTATTAAAAGTAGATGTGGGGACGTGACCCTTCACAAAGCTTAACAGACGACATGTGCGGACGTGACCAGACACAGCATTAAAAACACGATGTGGGGACGTGACCCTTCACAAAGCTTAACAGACGACATGTGCGGACGTGACTAGACACAGCATTAAAAACACGATGTGGGGACGTGACCCTTCACAACGCTTAACAGACGACATGTGCGGACGTGACCAGACATAGCATTAAAACACGGTGTGGGGACATGACTCTTCACAACGCTTAACAGACGACATGTGCGGACGTGACCAGACATATTATTAAAAGTAGATGTGGGGACGTGACCCTTCACAAAGCTTAACAGATGACATGTGCGGACGTGACCAGACACAGCATTAAAAACACGATGTGGGGACGTGACCCTTCACAACGCTTAACAGACGACATGTGCGGACGTGACCAGACATAGCATTAAAACACGGTGTGGGGACGTGACTCTTCACAACGCTTAACAGACGACATGTGCGGACGTGACCAGACATAGCATTAAAATACGGTGTGGGGACGTGACTCTTCACAACGCTTAACAGACGACATGTGCGGACGTGACCAGACACAACATTAAAAACAAGATGTGGGGGCGTGACCCTTCACAACGCTTAACAGACGAAATGTGCGGACGTGACCAGACATAACATTAAAACACGGTGTGGGGACGTGACTCTTCACAACGCTTAACAGACGACATGTGCGGACGTGACCAGACATAGTATTAAAAGTAGATGTGGGGACGTGACCCTTCACAAAGCTTAACAGACGACATGTGCGGATGTGACCAGACACAGCATTAAAAACACGATGTGGGGACGTGACCCTTCACAACGCTTAACAGACGACATGTGCGGACGTGACCAGACATAGCATTAAAACACGGTGTGGGGACGTGACTCTTCACAACGCTTAACAGACGACATGTGCGTACGTGACCAGACACAACATTAAAAACAAGATGTGGGGGCGTGACCCTTCACAACGCATAACAGACGACATGTGCGGACGTGACCAGACACAACATTAAAACACGGTGTGGGGACGTGACTCTTCACAACGCTTAACAGACGACATGTGCGGACGTGACCAGACATAGTATTAAAAGTAGATGTGGGGACGTGACCCTTCACAAAGCTTAACAGACGACATGTGCGGACGTGACCACACACAGCATTAAAAACACGATGTGGGGACGTGACCCTTCACAAAGCTTAACAGACGACATGTGCGGACGTGACCAGACACAACATTAAAACACGGTGTGGGAATGTGACCCTTCACAACGCTTAACAGACGACATGTGCAGACGTGACCAGACATCACATTAAAACACGGTGTGGGGACGTGACTCTTCACAACGCTTAACAGACGACATGTGCGGACGTGACCAGACATAGTATTAAAAGTAGATGTGGGGACGTGACCCTTCACAAAGCTTAACAGACGACATGTGCGGACGTGACCAGACACAACATTAAAAACACGATGTGGGGACGTGACCCTTCACAACGCTTAACAGACGACATGTGCGGACGTGACCAGACATAGCATTAAAACACGGTGTGGGGACGTGACTCTTCACAACGCTTAACAGACGACATGTGCGGATGTGACCAGACATAGTATTAAAAGTAGATGTGGGGACGTGACCCTTCACAAAGCTTAACAGACGACATGTGCGGACGTGACCAGACACAACATTAAAACACGGTGTGGGGATGTGACCCTTCACAACGCTTAACAGACGACATGTGCGGACGTGACCAGACACAGCATTAAAACACGGTGTGGGGATGTGACCCTTCACAACGCTGAACAGACGACATGTGCTGATGTGCCCAGAAACAAAATTCAAAACACGATGTGGGGACGTGACCCTTCACAACACTTAATAGACGGCATGTGCGGACGTGACCAGACACAGCATTAAAGACAAGATGTGGGGGCGTGACCCTTGACAACGCATAACAGACGACATGTGTGGACGTGACCAGACACAACATTAAAACACGGTGTGGGGATGTGACCCTTCACAACGCTTAACAGACGACATGTGCGGACGTGACCAGACACAGCATTAAAACACGGTGTGGGGATGTGACCCTTCACAACGCTTAACAGACGACATGTGCGGACGTGACCAGACATAACATTAAAACACGGTGTGGGGACGTGACTCTTCACAACGCTTAACAGACGACATGTGCGGACGTGACCAGACATAGTATTAAAAGTAGATGTGGGGACGTGACCCTTCACAAAGCTTAACAAACGACATGTGCGGACGTGACCAGACACAGCATTAAAAACACGATGTGGAGACGTGACCCTTCACAACGCTTAACAGACGACATGTGCGGACGTGACCAGACATAGCATTAAAACACGGTGTGGGGACGTGACTCTTCACAACGCTTAACAGACGACATGTGCGGACGTGACCAGACATAGTATTAAAAGTAGATGTGGGGACGTGACTCTTCACATCGCTTAACAGACGACATGTGCGTACGTGACCAGACACAACATTAAAAACAAGATGTGGGGGCGTGACCCTTCACAACGCATAACAGACGACATGTGCGGACGTGACCAGACACAATATTAAAAGACGGTGTGGGGATGTGACCCTTCACAACGCTTAACAGACGACATGTGCGGACGTGACCAGACACAGCATTGAAACACGGTGTGGGGATGTGACCCTTCACAACGCTTAACAGACGACATATGCGGACGTGACCAGACATAACATTAAAACACGGTGTGGGGACGTGACTCTTCACAACACTTAACAGACGACATGTGCGGACGTGACCAGACAGTATTAAAAGTAGATGTGGGGACGTGACCCTTCACTAAGCTTAACAGACGACATGTGCGGACGTGACCAGACACAGCATTAAAAACATGATGTGGAGACGTGACCCTTCACAACGCTTAACAGACGACATGTGCGGACGTGACCAGACATAGCATTAAAACACGGTGTGGGGACGTGACTCTTCACAACGCTTAATAGACGACATGTGCGGACGTGACCAGACATAGTATTAAAAGTAGATGTGGGGACGTGACCCTTCACAAAGCTTAACAGACGACATGTGCGGACGTGACCAGACACAACATTAAAACACGGTGTGGGGATGTGACCCTTCACAACGCTTAACAGACGACATGTGCGGACGTGACCAGACACAGCATTAAAACACGGTGTGGGGATGTGACCCTTCACAACGCTGAACAGACGACATGTGCTGATGTGCCCAGACACAAAATTCAAAACACGATGTGGGGACGTGACCCTTCACAACACTTAATAGACGACATGTGCGGACGTGACCAGACACAGCATTAAAGACAAGATGTAGGGGCGTGACCCTTCACAACGCATAACAGACGACATGTGTGGACGTGACCAGACACAACATTAAAACACGGTGTGGGGCTGTGACCCTTCACAACGCTTAACAGACGACATGTGCGGACGTGACCAGACACAGCATTAAAACACGGTGTGGGGACGTGACTCTTCACAACGCTTAACAGACGACATGTGCGGACGTGACCAGACATAGTATTAAAAGTAGATGTGGGGACGTGACCCTTCACAAAGCTTAACAGACGACATGTGCGGACGTGACCAGACACAACATTAAAACACGGTGTGGGGATGTGACCCTTCACAACGCTTAACAGACGACATGTGCGGACGTGACCAGACATAACATTAAAACACGGTGTGGGGACGTGACTCTTCACAACGCTTAACAGACGACATGTGCGTACGTGACCAGACACAACATTAAAAATAAGATGTGGGGGCGTGACCCTTCACAACGCATAAAAGACGACATGTGCGGACGTGACCAGACACAACATTAAAACACGGTGTAGGGATGTGACCCTTCACAACGCTTAACAGACGACATGTGCGGACGTGACCAGACACAGCATTAAAACACGGTGTGGGGATGTGACCCTTCACAACGCTTAACAGACGACATGTGCGGACGTGACCAGACATAACATTAAAACACGGTGTGGGGATGTGACTCTTCACAACGCTTAACAGACGACATGTGCGGACGTGACCAGACATAGTATTAAAAGTAGATGTGGGGACGTGACCCTTCACAAAGCTTAACAGACGACATGTGCGGACGTGACCAGACACAGCATTAAAAACACGATGTGGAGACGTGACCCTTCACAACGCTTAATAGACGACATGTGCGGACGTGACCAGACATAGCATTAAAACACGGTGTGGGGACGTGACTCTTCACAACGCTTAACAGACGACATGTGCGGACGTGACCAGACATAGTATTAAAAGTAGATGTGGGGACGTGACTCTTCACAATGCTTAACAGACGACATGTGCGTACGTGACCAGACACAACATTAAAAACAAGATGTGGGGGCGTGACCCTTCACAACGCATAACAGACGACATGTGCGGACGTGACCAGACACAACATTAAAACACGGTGTGGGGATGTGACCCTTCACAACGCTTAACAGACGACATGTGCGGACGTGACCAGACACAGCATTGAAACACGGTGTGGGGATGTGACCCTTCACAACGCTTAACAGACGACATATGCGGACGTGACCAGACATAACATTAAAACACGGTGTGGGGACGTGACTCTTCACAACGCTTAACAGACGACATGTGCGGACGTGACCAGACAGTATTAAAAGTAGATGTGGGGACGTGACCCTTCACAAAGCTTAACAGACGACATGTGCGGACGTGACCAGACACAGCATTAAAAACATGATGTGGAGACGTGACCCTTCACAACGCTTAACAGACGACATGTGCGGACGTGACCAGACATAGCATTAAAACACGGTGTGGGGACGTGACTCTTCACAACGCTTAATAGACGACATGTGCGGACGTGACCAGACATAGTATTAAAAGTAGATGTGGGGACGTGACCCTTCACAAAGCTTAACAGACGACATGTGCGGACGTGACCAGACACAACATTAAAACACGGTGTGGGGATGTGACCCTTCACAACGCTTAACAGACGACATGTGCGGACGTGACCAGACACAGCATTAAAACACGGTGTGGGGATGTGACCCTTCACAACGCTGAACAGACGACATGTGCTGATGTGCCCAGACACAAAATTCAAAACACGATGTGGGGACGTGACCCTTCACAACACTTAATAGACGACATGTGCGGACGTGACCAGACACAGCATTAAAGACAAGATGTAGGGGCGTGACCCTTCACAACGCATAACAGACGACATGTGTGGACCTGACCAGACACAACATTAAAACACGGTGTGGGGATGTGACCCTTCACAACGCTTAACAGACGACATGTGCGGACGTGACCAGACACAGCATTAAAACACGGTGTGGGGACGTGACTCTTCACAACGCTTAACAGACGACATGTGCGGACGTGACCAGACATAGTATTAAAAGTAGATGTGGGGACGTGACCCTTCACAAAGCTTAACAGACGACATGTGCGGACGTGACCAGACACAGCATTAAAACACGGTGTGGGGATGTGACCCTTCACAACGCTTAACAGACGACATGTGCGGACGTGACCAGACATAGCATTAAAACACGGTGTGGGGACGTGACTCTTCACAACGCTTAACAGACGACATGTGCGGACGTGACCAGACATAGTATTAAAAGTAGATGTGGGGACGTGACCCTTCACAAAGCTTAACAGACGACATGTGCGGACGTGACCAGACACAGCATTAAAAACACGATGTGGAGACGTGACCCTTCACAACGCTTAACAGACGACATGTGCGGACGTGACCAGACATAGCATTAAAACACGGTGTGGGGACGTGACTCTTCACAACGCTTAACAGACGACATGTGCGGACGTGACCAGACATAGTATTAAAAGTAGATGTGGGGACGTGACCCTTCACAAAGCTTAACAGACGACATGTGCGGACGTGACCAGACACAACATTAAAACACGGTGTGGGGATGTGACCCTTCACAACGCTTAACAGACGACATGTGCGGACGTGACTAGACACAGCATTAAAACACGGTGTGGGGATGTGACCCTTCACAACGATGAACAGACGACATGTGCTGATGTGCCCAGACACAAAATTCAAAACACGATGTGGGGACGTGACCCTTCACAACACTTAATAGACGACATGTGTGGACGTGACTAGACACAGCATTAAAGACAAGATGTAGGGGCGTGACCCTTCACAACGCATAACAGACGACATGTGCGGACGTGACCAGACACAGCATTAAAACACGGTGTGGGGACGTGACTCTTCACAACGCTTAACAGACGACATGTGCGGACGTGACCAGACATAGTATTAAAAGTAGATGTGGGGACGTGACCCTTCACAAAGCTTAACAGACGACATGTGCGGACGTGACCAGACACAACATTAAAACACGGTGTGGGGATGTGACCCTTCACAACGCTTAACAGACGACATGTGCGGACGTGACCAGACATAACATTAAAACACGGTGTGGGGACGTGACTCTTCACAACGCATAACAGACGACATGTGCGTACGTGACCAGACACAACATTAAAAATAAGATGTGGGGGCGTGACCCTTCACAACGCATAACAGACGACATGTGCGGACGTGACCAGACACAACATTAAAACACGGTGTGGGGATGTGACCCTTCACAACGCTTAACAGACGACATGTGCGGACGTGACCAGACACAGCATTAAAACACGGTGTGGGGATGTGACCCTTCACAACGCTTAACAGACGACATGTGCGGACGTGACCAGACATAACATTAAAACACGGTGTGGGGATGTGACTCTTCACAACGCTTAACAGACGACATGTGCGGACGTGACCAGACACAGCATTAAAAACACGATGTGGAGACGTGACCCTTCACAACGCTTAACAGACGACATGTGCGGACGTGACCAGACATAGCATTAAAACACGGTGTGGGGACGTGACTCTTCACAACGCTTAACAGACGACATGTGCGGACGTGACCAGACATAGTATTAAAAGTAGATGTGGGGACGTGACCCTTCACAAAGCTTAACAGACGACATGTGCGGACGTGACCAGACACAGCATTAAAAACACGATGTGGAGACGTGACCCTTCACAACGCTTAACAGACGACATGTGCGGACGTGACCAGACATAGCATTAAAACACGGTGTGGGGACGTGACTCTTCACAACGCTTAACAGACGACATGTGCGGACGTGACCAGACATAGTATTAAAAGTAGATGTGGGGACGTGACTCTTCACAAAGCTTAACAGACGACATGTGCGGACGTGACCAGACACAACATTAAAACACGGTGTGGGGATGTGACCCTTCACAACGCTTAACAGACGACATGTGCGGACGTGACCAGACACAGCATTAAAACACGGTGTGGGGATGTGACCCTTCACAACGCTGAACAGACGACATGTGCTGATGTGCCCAGACACAAAATTCAAAACACGATGTGGGGACGTGACCCTTCACAACACTTAATAGACGACATGTGCGGACGTGACCAGACACAGCATTAAAGACAAGATGTAGGGGCGTGACCCTTCACAACGCATAACAGACGACATGTGTGGACGTGACCAGACACAACATTAAAACACGGTGTGGGGATGTGACCCTTCACAACGCTTAACAGACGACATGTGTGGACGTGACCAGACACAGCATTAAAACACGGTGTGGGGATGTGACCCTTCACAACGCTTAACAGACGACATGTGCGGACGTGACCAGACATAACATTAAAACACGGTGTGGGGACGTGACTCTTCACAACGCTTAACAGACGACATGTGCGGACGTGACCAGACATAGTATTAAAAGTAGATGTGGGGACGTGACCCTTCACAAAGCTTAACAGACGACATGTGCGGACGTGACCACACACAGCATTAAAAACACGATGTGGGGACGTGACCCTTCACAACGCTTAACAGACGACATGTGCGGACGTGACCGGACATAGCATTAAAACACGGTGTGGGGACGTGACTCTTCACAACGCTTAACAGACGACATGTGCGGACGTGACCAGACACAACATTAAAAACAAGATGTGGGGGCGTGACCCTTCACAACGCATAACAGACGACATGTGCGGACGTGACCAGACACAACATTAAAACACGGTGTGGGGATGTGACCCTTCACAACGCTTAACAGACGACATGTGCGGACGTGACCAGACACAGCATTAAAACACGGTGTGGGGACGTGACTCTTCACAACGCTTAACAGACGACATGTGCGGACGTGACCAGACATAGTATTAAAAGTAGATGTGGGGACGTGACCCTTCACAAAGCTTAACAGACGACATGTGCGGACGTGACCACACACAGCATTAAAAACACGATGTGGGGACGTGACCCTTCACAATGCTTAACAGACGACATGTGCGGACGTGACCGGACATAGCATTAAAACACGGTGTGGGGACGTGACTCTTCACAACGCTTAACAGACGACATGTGCGGACGTGACCAGACACAACATTGAAAACAAGATGTGGGGACGTGACTCTTCACAACGCTTAACAGACGACATGTGCGGACGTGACCAGACACAACATTGAAAACAAGATGTGGGGGCGTGACCCTTCACAACGCATAACAGACGACATGTGCGGACGTGACCAGACACAACATTAAAACACGGTGTGGGGATGTGACCCTTCACAACGCTTAACAGACGACATGTGCGGACGTGACCAGACACAGCATTAAAACACGGTGTGGGGACGTGACTCTTCACAACGCTTAACAGACAACATGTGCGGACGTGACCAGACATAGTATTAAAAGTAGATGTGGGGACGTGACCCTTCACAAAGCTTAACAGACGACATGTGCGGACTTGACCAGACACAACATTAAAACACGGTGTGGGGATGTGACCCTTCACAACGCTTAACAGACGACATGTGCGGACGTGACCAGACATAACATTAAAACACGGTGTGGGGACGTGACTCTTCACAACGCTTAACAGACGACATGTGCGTACGTGACCAGACACAACATTAAAAACAAGATGTGGGGGCGTGACCCTTCACAACGCATAACAGACGACATGTGCGGACGTGACCAGACACAACATTAAAACACGGTGTGGGGATGTGACCCTTCACAACGCTTAACAGACGACATGCGCGGACGTGACCAGACACAGCATTGAAACACGGTGTGGGGATGTGACCCTTCACAACGCTTAACAGACGACATATGCGGACGTGACCAGACATAACATTAAAACACGGTGTGGGGACGTGACCCTTCACAACGATTAACAGACGACATGTGCGGACGTGACCAGACATAGCATTAAAACACGGTGTGGGGACGTGACTCTTCACAACGCTTCATAGACGACATGTGCGGACGTGACCAGACATAGTATTAAAAGTAGATGTGGGGACGTGACCCTTCACAAAGCTTAACAGACGACATGTGCGGACGTGACCAGACACAACATTAAAACACGGTGTGGGGATGTGACCCTTCACAACGCTTAACAGACGACATGTGCGGACGTAACCACACACAGCATTAAAAACACGATGTGGGGACGTGACCCTTCACAACGCTTAACAGACGACATGTGCGGACGTGACCGGACATAGCATTAAAACACGGTGTGGGGACGTGACTCTTCACAACGCTTAACAGACGACATGTGCGGACGTGACCAGACACAACATTGAAAACAAGATGTGGGGGCGTGACCCTTCACAACGCATAACAGACGACATGTGCGGACGTGACCAGACACAACATTAAAACACGGTGTGGGGATGTGACCCTTCACAACGCTTAACAGACGACATGTGCGGACGTGACCAGACACAGCATTAAAACACGGTGTGGGGACGTTACTCTTCACAACGCTTAACAGACGACATGTGCGGGCGTGACCAGACATAGTATTAAAAGTAGATGTGGGGACGTGACCCTTCACAAAGCTTAACAGACGACATGTGCGGACGTGACCAGACACAACATTAAAACACGGTGTGGGGATGTGACCCTTCACAACGCTTAACAGACGACATGTGCGGACGTGACCAGACACAGCATTAAAACACGGTGTGGGGATGTGACCCTTCACAACGCTTAACAGACGACATGTGCGGACGTGACCAGACATAACATTAAAACACGGTGTGGGGATGTGACTCTTCACAACGCTTAACAGACGACATGTGCGGACGTGACCAGACATAGTATTAAAAGTAGATGTGGGGACATGACCCTTCACAAAGCTTAACAGACGACATGTGCGGACGTGACCAGACACAGCATTAAAAACACGATGGGGAGACGTGACCCTTCACAACGCTTAACAGACGACATGTGCGGACGTGACCAGACATAGCATTAAAACACGGTGTGGGGACGTGACTCTTCACAACGCTTAACAGACGACATGTGCGGACGTGACCAGACATAGTATTAAAAGTAGATGTGGGGACGTGACCCTTCACAAAGCTTAACAGACGACATGTGCGGACGTGACCAGACACAGCATTAAAACACGGTGTGGGGATGTGACCCTTCACAACGCTTAACAGACGACATGTGCGGACGTGACCAGACACAGCATTAAAACACGGTGTGGGGATGTGACCCTTCACAACGCTGAACAGACGACATGTGCTGATGTGCCCAGACACAAAATTCAAAACACGATGTGGGGACGTGACCCTTCACAACACTTAATAGACGACATGTGCGGACGTGACCAGACACAGCATTAAAGACAAGATGTAGGGGCGTGACCCTTCACAACGCATAACAGACGACATGTGTGGACGTGACCAGACACAACATTAAAACACGGTGTGGGGATGTGACCCTTCACAACGCTTAACAGACGACATGTGTGGACGTGACCAGACACAGCATTAAAGCACGGTGTGGGGATGTGACCCTTCACAACGCTTAACAGACGACATGTGCGGACGTGACCAGACATAACATTAAAACACGGTGTGGGGACGTGACCCTTCACAACGCTTAACAGACGACATGTGCGGACGTGACCAGACATAACATTAAAACACGGTGTGGGGACGTGACTCTTCACAACGCTTAACAGACGACATGTGCGGACGTGACCAGACATAGTATTAAAAGTAGATGTGGGGACGTGACCCTTCACAAAGCTTAACAGACGACATGTGCGGACGTGACCACACACAGCATTAAAAACACGATGTGGGGACGTGACCCTTCACAACGCTTAACAGACGACATGTGCGGACGTGACCGGACATAGCATTAAAACACGGTGTGGGGACGTGACTCTTCACAACGCTTAACAGACGACATGTGCGGACGTGACCAGACACACCATTAAAAACAAGATGTGGGGGCGTGACCCTTCACAACGCATAACAGACGACATGTGCGGACGTGACCAGACACAACATTAAAACACGGTGTGGGGATGTGACCCTTCACAACGCTTAACAGACGACATGTGCGGACGTGACCAGACACAGCATTAAAACACGGTGTGGGGACGTGACTCTTCACAACGCTTAACAGACGACATGTGCGGACGTGACCAGACATAGTATTAAAAGTAGATGTGGGGACGTGACCCTTCACAAAGCTTAACAGACGACATGTGCGGACGTGACCACACACAACATTAAAAACACGATGTGGGGACGTGACCCTTCACAACGCTTAACAGACGACATGTGCGGACGTGACCGGACATAGCATTAAAACACGGTGTGGGGACGTGACTCTTCACAACGCTTAACAGACGACATGTGCGGACGTGACCAGACACAACATTGAAAACAAGATGTGGGGGCGTGACCCTTCACAACGCATAACAGACGACATGTGCGGACGTGACCAGACACAACATTAAAACACGGTGTGGGGATGTGACCCTTCACAACGCTTAACAGACGACATGTGCGGACGTGACCAGACACAGCATTAAAACACGGTGTGGGGACGTGACTCTTCACAACGCTTAACAGACGACATGTGCGGACGTGACCAGACATAGTATTAAAAGTAGATGTGGGGACGTGACCCTTCACAACGCTTAACAGACGACATGTGCGGACGTGACCGGACATAGCATTAAAACACGGTGTGGGGACGTGACTCTTCACAACGCTTAACAGACGACATGTGCGGACGTGACCAGACACAACATTGAAAACAAGATGTGGGGGCGTGACCCTTCACAACGCATAACAGACGACATGTGCGGACGTGACCAGACACAACATTAAAACACGGTGTGGGGATGTGACCCTTCACAACGCTTAACAGACGACATGTGCGGACGTGACCAGACACAGCATTAAAACACGGTGTGGGGACGTTACTCTTCACAACGCTTAACAGACGACATGTGCGGGCGTGACCAGACATAGTATTAAAAGTAGATGTGGGGACGTGACCCTTCACAAAGCTTAACAGACGACATGTGCGGACGTGACCAGACACAACATTAAAACACGGTGTGGGGATGTGACCCTTCACAACGCTTAACAGACGACATGTGCGGACGTGACCAGACACAGCATTAAAACACGGTGTGGGGATGTGACCCTTCACAACGCTTAACAGACGACATGTGCGGACGTGACCAGACATAACATTAAAACACGGTGTGGGGATGTGACTCTTCACAACGCTTAACAGACGACATGTGCGGACGTGACCAGACATAGTATTAAAAGTAGATGTGGGGACGTGACCCTTCACAAAGCTTAACAGACGACATGTGCGGACGTGACCAGACACAGCATTAAAAACACGATGTGGAGACGTGACCCTTCACAACGCTTAATAGACGACATGTGCGGACGTGACCAGACATAGCATTAAAACACGGTGTGGGGACGTGACTCTTCACAACGCTTAACAGACGACATGTGCGGACGTGACCAGACATAGTATTAAAAGTAGATGTGGGGACGTGACCCTTCACAAAGCTTAACCGACGACATGTGCGGACGTGACCAGACACAGCATTAAAACACGGTGTGGGGATGTGACCCTTCACAACGCTTAACAGACGACATGTGCGGACGTGACCAGACACAGCATTAAAACACGGTGTGGGGATGTGACCCTTCACAACGCTGAACAGACGACATGTGCTGATGTGCCCAGACACAAAATTCAAAACACGATGTGGGGACGTGACCCTTCACAACACTTAATAGACGACATGTGCGGACGTGACCAGACACAGCATTAAAGACAAGATGTAGGGGCGTGACCCTTCACAACGCATAACAGACGACATGTGTGGACGTGACCAGACACAACATTAAAACACGGTGTGGGGATGTGACCCTTCACAACGCTTAACAGACGACATGTGTGGACGTGACCAGACACAGCATTAAAGCACGGTGTGGGGATGTGACCCTTCACAACGCTTAACAGACGACATGTGCGGACGTGACCAGACATAACATTAAAACACGGTGTGGGGACGTGACCCTTCACAACGCTTAACAGACGACATGTGCGGACGTGACCAGACATAACATTAAAACACGGTGTGGGGACGTGACTCTTCACAACGCTTAACAGACGACATGTGCGGACGTGACCAGACATAGTATTAAAAGTAGATGTGGGGACGTGACCCTTCACAAAGCTTAACAGACGACATGTGCGGACGTGACCACACACAGCATTAAAAACACGATGTGGGGACGTGACCCTTCACAACGCTTAACAGACGACATGTGCGGACGTGACCGGACATAGCATTAAAACACGGTGTGGGGACGTGACTCTTCACAACGCTTAACAGACGACATGTGCGGACGTGACCAGACACAACATTAAAAACAAGATGTGGGGGCGTGACCCTTCACAACGCATAACAGACGACATGTGCGGACGTGACCAGACACAACATTAAAACACGGTGTGGGGATGTGACCCTTCACAACGCTTAACAGACGACATGTGCGGACGTGACCAGACACAGCATTAAAACACGGTGTGGGGACGTGACTCTTCACAACGCTTAACAGACGACATGTGCGGACGTGACCAGACATAGTATTAAAAGTAGATGTGGGGACGTGACCCTTCACAAAGCTTAACAGACGACATGTGCGGACGTGACCACACACAACATTAAAAACACGATGTGGGGACGTGACCCTTCACAACGCTTAACAGACGACATGTGCGGACGTGACCGGACATAGCATTAAAACACGGTGTGGGGACGTGACTCTTCACAACGCTTAACAGACGACATGTGCGGACGTGACCAGACACAACATTGAAAACAAGATGTGGGGGCGTGACCCTTCACAACGCATAACAGACGACATGTGCGGACGTGACCAGACACAACATTAAAACACGGTGTGGGGATGTGACCCTTCACAACGCTTAACAGACGACATGTGCGGACGTGACCAGACACAGCATTAAAACACGGTGTGGGGACGTGACTCTTCACAACGCTTAACAGACGACATGTGCGGACGTGACCAGACATAGTATTAAAAGTAGATGTGGGGACGTGACCCTTCACAACGCTTAACAGACGACATGTGCGGACGTGACCGGACATAGCATTAAAACACGGTGTGGGGACGTGACTCTTCACAACGCTTAACAGACGACATGTGCGGACGTGACCAGACACAACATTGAAAACAAGATGTGGGGGCGTGACCCTTCACAACGCATAACAGACGACATGTGCGGACGTGACCAGACACAACATTAAAACACGGTGTGGGGATGTGACCCTTCACAACGCTTAACAGACGACATGTGCGGACGTGACCAGACACAGCATTAAAACACGGTGTGGGGACGTTACTCTTCACAACGCTTAACAGACGACATGTGCGGGCGTGACCAGACATAGTATTAAAAGTAGATGTGGGGACGTGACCCTTCACAAAGCTTAACAGACGACATGTGCGGACGTGACCAGACACAACATTAAAACACGGTGTGGGGATGTGACCCTTCACAACGCTTAACAGACGACATGTGCGGACGTGACCAGACACAGCATTAAAACACGGTGTGGGGATGTGACCCTTCACAACGCTTAACAGACGACATGTGCGGACGTGACCAGACATAACATTAAAACACGGTGTGGGGATGTGACTCTTCACAACGCTTAACAGACGACATGTGCGGACGTGACCAGACATAGTATTAAAAGTAGATGTGGGGACATGACCCTTCACAAAGCTTAACAGACGACATGTGCGGACGTGACCAGACACAGCATTAAAAACACGATGGGGAGACGTGACCCTTCACAACGCTTAACAGACGACATGTGCGGACGTGACCAGACATAGCATTAAAACACGGTGTGGGGACGTGACTCTTCACAACGCTTAACAGACGACATGTGCGGACGTGACCAGACATAGTATTAAAAGTAGATGTGGGGACGTGACCCTTCACAAAGCTTAACAGACGACATGTGCGGACGTGACCAGACACAGCATTAAAACACGGTGTGGGGATGTGACCCTTCACAACGCTTAACAGACGACATGTGCGGACGTGACCAGACACAGCATTAAAACACGGTGTGGGGATGTGACCCTTCACAACGCTGAACAGACGACATGTGCTGATGTGCCCAGACACAAAATTCAAAACACGATGTGGGGACGTGACCCTTCACAACACTTAATAGACGACATGTGCGGACGTGACCAGACACAGCATTAAAGACAAGATGTAGGGGCGTGACCCTTCACAACGCATAACAGACGACATGTGTGGACGTGACCAGACACAACATTAAAACACGGTGTGGGGATGTGACCCTTCACAACGCTTAACAGACGACATGTGTGGACGTGACCAGACACAGCATTAAAGCACGGTGTGGGGATGTGACCCTTCACAACGCTTAACAGACGACATGTGCGGACGTGACCAGACATAACATTAAAACACGGTGTGGGGACGTGACCCTTCACAACGCTTAACAGACGACATGTGCGGACGTGACCAGACATAACATTAAAACACGGTGTGGGGACGTGACTCTTCACAACGCTTAACAGACGACATGTGCGGACGTGACCAGACATAGTATTAAAAGTAGATGTGGGGACGTGACCCTTCACAAAGCTTAACAGACGACATGTGCGGACGTGACCACACACAGCATTAAAAACACGATGTGGGGACGTGACCCTTCACAACGCTTAACAGACGACATGTGCGGACGTGACCGGACATAGCATTAAAACACGGTGTGGGGACGTGACTCTTCACAACGCTTAACAGACGACATGTGCGGACGTGACCAGACACAACATTAAAAACAAGATGTGGGGGCGTGACCCTTCACAACGCATAACAGACGACATGTGCGGACGTGACCAGACACAACATTAAAACACGGTGTGGGGATGTGACCCTTCACAACGCTTAACAGACGACATGTGCGGACGTGACCAGACACAGCATTAAAACACGGTGTGGGGACGTGACTCTTCACAACGCTTAACAGACGACATGTGCGGACGTGACCAGACATAGTATTAAAAGTAGATGTGGGGACGTGACCCTTCACAAAGCTTAACAGACGACATGTGCGGACGTGACCACACACAACATTAAAAACACGATGTGGGGACGTGACCCTTCACAACGCTTAACAGACGACATGTGCGGACGTGACCGGACATAGCATTAAAACACGGTGTGGGGACGTGACTCTTCACAACGCTTAACAGACGACATGTGCGGACGTGACCAGACACAACATTGAAAACAAGATGTGGGGGCGTGACCCTTCACAACGCATAACAGACGACATGTGCGGACGTGACCAGACACAACATTAAAACACGGTGTGGGGATGTGACCCTTCACAACGCTTAACAGACGACATGTGCGGACGTGACCAGACACAGCATTAAAACACGGTGTGGGGACGTGACTCTTCACAACGCTTAACAGACGACATGTGCGGACGTGACCAGACATAGTATTAAAAGTAGATGTGGGGACGTGACCCTTCACAACGCTTAACAGACGACATGTGCGGACGTGACCGGACATAGCATTAAAACACGGTGTGGGGACGTGACTCTTCACAACGCTTAACAGACGACATGTGCGGACGTGACCAGACACAACATTGAAAACAAGATGTGGGGGCGTGACCCTTCACAACGCATAACAGACGACATGTGCGGACGTGACCAGACACAACATTAAAACACGGTGTGGGGATGTGACCCTTCACAACGCTTAACAGACGACATGTGCGGACGTGACCAGACACAGCATTAAAACACGGTGTGGGGACGTTACTCTTCACAACGCTTAACAGACGACATGTGCGGGCGTGACCAGACATAGTATTAAAAGTAGATGTGGGGACGTGACCCTTCACAAAGCTTAACAGACGACATGTGCGGACGTGACCAGACACAACATTAAAACACGGTGTGGGGATGTGACCCTTCACAACGCTTAACAGACGACATGTGCGGACGTGACCAGACACAGCATTAAAACACGGTGTGGGGATGTGACCCTTCACAACGCTTAACAGACGACATGTGCGGACGTGACCAGACATAACATTAAAACACGGTGTGGGGATGTGACTCTTCACAACGCTTAACAGACGACATGTGCGGACGTGACCAGACATAGTATTAAAAGTAGATGTGGGGACGTGACCCTTCACAAAGCTTAACAGACGACATGTGCGGACGTGACCAGACACAGCATTAAAAACACGATGTGGAGACGTGACCCTTCACAACGCTTAATAGACGACATGTGCGGACGTGACCAGACATAGCATTAAAACACGGTGTGGGGACGTGACTCTTCACAACGCTTAACAGACGACATGTGCGGACGTGACCAGACATAGTATTAAAAGTAGATGTGGGGACGTGACCCTTCACAAAGCTTAACCGACGACATGTGCGGACGTGACCAGACACAGCATTAAAACACGGTGTGGGGATGTGACCCTTCACAACGCTTAACAGACGACATGTGCGGACGTGACCAGACACAGCATTAAAACACGGTGTGGGGATGTGACCCTTCACAACGCTGAACAGACGACATGTGCTGATGTGCCCAGACACAAAATTCAAAACACGATGTGGGGACGTGACCCTTCACAACACTTAATAGACGACATGTGCGGACGTGACCAGACACAGCATTAAAGACAAGATGTAGGGGCGTGACCCTTCACAACGCATAACAGACGACATGTGTGGACGTGACCAGACACAACATTAAAACACGGTGTGGGGATGTGACCCTTCACAACGCTTAACAGACGACATGTGTGGACGTGACCAGACACAGCATTAAAGCACGGTGTGGGGATGTGACCCTTCACAACGCTTAACAGACGACATGTGCGGACGTGACCAGACATAACATTAAAACACGGTGTGGGGACGTGACCCTTCACAACGCTTAACAGACGAAATGTGCGGACGTGACCAGACATAACATTAAAACACGGTGTGGGGACGTGACTCTTCACAACGCTTAACAGACGACATGTGCGGACGTGACCAGACATAGTATTAAAAGTAGATGTGGGGACGTGACCCTTCACAAAGCTTAACAGACGACATGTGCGGACGTGACCACACACAGCATTAAAAACACGATGTGGGGACGTGACCCTTCACAACGCTTAACAGACGACATGTGCGGACGTGACCGGACATAGCATTAAAACACGGTGTGGGGATGTGACCCTTCACAACGCTTAACAGACGACATGTGCGGACGTGACCAGACACAACATTGAAAACACGATGTGGGGACGTGACCCTTCACAACGCATAACAGACGACATGTGCGGACGTGACCAGACACAACATTAAAACACGGTGTGGGGATGTGACCCTTCACAATGCTTAACAGACGACATGTGCGGACGTGACCAGACATAACATTAAAACACGGTGTGGGGATGTGACTCTTCACAACGCTTAACAGACGACATGTGCGGACGTGACCAGACATAGTATTAAAAGTAGATGTGGGGACGTGACCCTTCACAAAGCTTAACAGACGACATGTGCGGACGTGACCAGACACAGCATTAAAAACACGATGTGGAGACGTGACCCTTCACAACGCTTAATAGACGACATGTGCGGACGTGACCAGACATAGCATTAAAACACGGTGTGGGGACGTGACTCTTCACAACGCTTAACAGACGACATGTGCGGACGTGACCAGACATAGTATTAAAAGTAGATGTGGGGACGTGACCCTTCACAAAGCTTAACCGACGACATGTGCGGACGTGACCAGACACAGCATTAAAACACGGTGTGGGGATGTGACCCTTCACAACGCTTAACAGACGACATGTGCGGACGTGACCAGACACAGCATTAAAACACGGTGTGGGGATGTGACCCTTCACAACGCTGAACAGACGACATGTGCTGATGTGCCCAGACACAAAATTCAAAACACGATGTGGGGACGTGACCCTTCACAACACTTAATAGACGACATGTGCGGACGTGACCAGACACAGCATTAAAGACAAGATGTAGGGGCGTGACCCTTCACAACGCATAACAGACGACATGTGTGGACGTGACCAGACACAACATTAAAACACGGTGTGGGGATGTGACCCTTCACAACGCTTAACAGACGACATGTGTGGACGTGACCAGACACAGCATTAAAGCACGGTGTGGGGATGTGACCCTTCACAACGCTTAACAGACGACATGTGCGGACGTGACCAGACATAACATTAAAACACGGTGTGGGGACGTGACCCTTCACAACGCTTAACAGACGACATGTGCGGACGTGACCAGACATAACATTAAAACACGGTGTGGGGACGTGACTCTTCACAACGCTTAACAGACGACATGTGCGGACGTGACCAGACATAGTATTAAAAGTAGATGTGGGGACGTGACCCTTCACAAAGCTTAACAGACGACATGTGCGGACGTGACCACACACAGCATTAAAAACACGATGTGGGGACGTGACCCTTCACAACGCTTAACAGACGACATGTGCGGACGTGACCGGACATAGCATTAAAACACGGTGTGGGGATGTGACCCTTCACAACGCTTAACAGACGACATGTGCGGACGTGACCAGACACAACATTGAAAACACGATGTGGGGACGTGACCCTTCACAACGCATAACAGACGACATGTGCGGACGTGACCAGACACAACATTAAAACACGGTGTGGGGATGTGACCCTTCACAACGCTTAACAGACGACATGTGCGGACGTGACCAGACACAGCATTAAAACACGGTGTGGGGACGTGACTCTTCACAACGCTTAACAGACGACATGTGCGGACGTGACCAGACATAGTATTAAAAGTAGATGTGGGGACGTGACCCTTCACAAAGCTTAACAGACGACATGTGCAGACGTGACCACACACAACATTAAAAACACGATGTGGGGACGTGACCCTTCACAACGCTTAACAGACGACATGTGCGGACGTGACCGGACATAGCATTAAAACACGGTGTGGGGACGTGACTCTTCACAACGCTTAACAGACGACATGTGCGGACGTGACCAGACACAACATTGAAAACAAGATGTGGGGGCGTGACCCTTCACAACGCATAACAGACGACATGTGCGGACGTGACCAGACACAACATTAAAACACGGTGTGGGGATGTGACCCTTCACAACGCTTAACAGACGACATGTGCGGACGTGACCAGACACAGCATTAAAACACGGTGTGGGGACGTGACTCTTCACAACGCTTAACAGACGACATGTGCGGACGTGACCAGACATAGTATTAAAAGTAGATGTGGGGACGTGACCCTTCACAAAGCTTAACAGACGACATGTGCGGACTTGACCAGACACAACATTAAAACACGGTGTGGGGATGTGACCCTTCACAACGCTTAACAGACGACATGTGCGGACGTGACCAGACATAACATTAAAACACGGTGTGGGGACATGACTCTTCACAACGCTTAACAGACGACATGTGCGTACGTGACCAGACACAACATTAAAAACAAGATGTGGGGGCGTGACCCTTCACAACGCATAACAGACGACATGTGCGGACGTGACCAGACACAACATTGAAACACGGTGTGGGGATGTGACCCTTCACAACGCTTAACAGACGACATGCGCGGACGTGACCAGACACAGCATTGAAACACGGTGTGGGGATGTGACCCTTCACAACGCTTAACAGACGACATATGCGGACGTGACCAGACATAACATTAAAACACGTTGTGGGGACGTGACTCTTCACAACGCTTAACAGACGACATGTGCGGACGTGACCAGACATAGTATTAAAAGTAGATGTGGGGACGTGACCCTTCACAAAGCTTAACAGACGACATGTGCGGACGTGACCAGACACAGCATTAAAAACATGATGTGGAGACGTGACCCTTCATAATGCTTAACAGACGACATGTGCGGACGTGACCAGACATAGCATTAAAACACGGTGTGGGGACGTGACTCTTCACAACGCTTAATAGACGACATGTGCAGACGTGACCAGACATAGTATTAAAAGTAGATGTGGGGACGTGACCCTTCACAAAGCTTAACAGACGACATGTGCGGACGTGACCAGACACAACATTAAAACACGGTGTGGGGATGTGACCCTTCACAACGCTTAACAGATGACATGTGCGGACGTAACCACACACAGCATTAAAAACACGATGTGGGGACGTGACCCTTCACAACGCTTAACAGACGACATGTGCGGACGTGACCGGACATAGCATTAAAACACGGTGTGGGGACGTGACTCTTCACAACGCTTAACAGACGACATGTGCGGACGTGACCAGACACATCATTGAAAACAAGATGTGGGGGCGTGACCCTTCACAACGCATAACAGACGACATGTGCGGACGTGACCAGACACAACATTAAAACACGGTGTGGGGATGTGACCCTTCACAACGCTTAACAGACGACATGTGCGGACGTGACCAGACACAGCATTAAAACACGGTGTGGGGACGTGACTCTTCACAACGCTTAACAGACGACATGTGCGGACGTGACCAGACATAGTATTAAAAGTAGATGTGGGAACGTGACCCTTCACAAAGCTTAACAGACGACATGTGCGGACGTGACCAGACACAACATTAAAACACGGTGTGGGGATGTGACCCTTCACAACGCTTAACAGACGACATGTGCGGACGTGACCAGACATAACATTAAAACACGGTGTGGGGACGTGACTCTTCACAACGCTTAACAGACGACATGTGCGTACGTGACCAGACACAACATTAAAAACAAGATGTGGGGGCGTGACCCTTCATAACGCATAACAGACGACATGTGCGGACGTGACCAGACACAACATTAAAACACGGTGTGGGGATGTGACCCTTCACAACGCTAAACAGACGACATGTGCGGACGTGACCAGACACAACATTGAAACACGGTGTGGGGATGTGACCCTTCACAACGCTTAACAGACGACATATGCGGACGTGACCAGACATAACATTAAAACACGGTGTGGGGACGTGACTCTTCACAACGCTTAACAGACGACATGTACGGACGTGACCAGACATAGTATTAAAAGTAGATGTGGGGACGTGACCCTTCACAAAGCTTAACAGACGACATGTGCGGACGTGACCAGACACAGCATTAAAAACATGATGTGGAGACGTGACCCTTCACAACGCTTAACAGACGACATGTGCGGACGTGACCAGACATAGCATTAAAACACGGTGTGGGGACGTGACTCTTCACAACGCTTAACAGACGACATGTGCGGACGTGACCAGACATAGTATTAAAAGTAGATGTGGGGACGTGACCCTTCACAAAGCTTAACAGACGACATGTGCGGACGTGACCACACACAGCATTAAAAACACGATGTGGGGACGTGACCCTTCACAACGCTTAACAGACGACATGTGCGGACGTGACCAGACATAGCATTAAAACACGGTGTGGGGACGTGACTCTTCACAGACATAACATTAAAACACGGTGTGGGGACGTGACTCTTCACAACGCTTAACAGACGACATGTGCGGACGTGACCAGACATAGTATTAAAAGTAGATGTGGGGACGTGACCCTTCACAAAGCTTAACAGACGACATGTGCGGAGGTGACCACACACAGCATTAAAAACACGATGTGGGGACGTGACCCTTCACAACGCTTAACAGACGACATGTGCGGACGTGACCGGACATAGCATTAAAACACGGTGTGGGGACGTGACTCTTCACAACGCTTAACAGACGACATGTGCGGACGTGACCAGACACAACATTGAAAACAAGATGTGGGGGCGTGACCCTTCACAACGCATAACAGACGACATGTGCGGACGTGACCAGACACAACATTAAAACACGGTGTGGGGATGTGACCCTTCACAATGCTTAACAGACGACATGTGCGGACGTGACCAGACACAACATTAAAACACGGTGTGGGGACGTGACTCTTCACAACGCTTAACAGACGACATGTGCGGACGTGACCAGACATAGTATTAAAAGTAGATGTGGGGACGTGACCCTTCACAAAGCTTAACAGACGACATGTGCGGACGTGACCAGACACAACATTAAAACACGGTGTGGGGATGTGACCCTTCACAACGCTTAACAGACGACATGTGCGGACGTGACCAGACATAACATTAAAACACGGTGTGGGGACGTGACTCTTCACAACGCTTAACAGACGACATGTGCGTACGTGACCAGACACAACATTAAAAACAAGATGTGGGGGCGTGACCCTTCACAACGCATAACAGACGACATGTGCGGACTTGACCAGACACAACATTAAAACACGGTGTGGGGATGTGACCCTTCACAACGCTTAACAGACGACATGTGCGGACGTGACCAGACACAGCATTGAAACACGGTGTGGGGATGTGACCCTTCACAACGCTTAACAGACGACATATGCGGACGTGACCAGACATAACATTAAAACACGGTGTGGGGACGTGACTCTTCACAACGCTTAACAGACGACATGTGCGGACGTGACCAGACAGTATTAAAAGTAGATGTGGGGACGTGACCCTTCACAAAGCTTAACAGACGACATGTGCGGACGTGACCAGACACAGCATTAAAAATATGATGTGGAGACGTGACCCTTCACAACGCTTAACAGACGACATGTGCGGACGTGACCAGACATAGCATTAAAACACGGTGTGGGGACGTGACTCTTCACAACGCTTAATAGACGACATGTGCGGACGTGACCCGACATAGTATTAAAAGTAGATGTGGGGGCGTGACCCTTCACAAAGCTTAACAGACGACATGTGCGGACGTGACCAGACACAACATTAAAACACGGTGTGGGGATGTGACCCTTCACAACGCTTAACAGACGACATGTGCGGACGTGACCACACACAGCATTAAAAACACGATGTGGGGACGTGACCCTTCACAACGCTTAACAGACGACATGTGCGGACGTGACCGGACATAGCATTAAAACACGGTGTGGGGACGTGACTCTTCACAACGCTTAACAGACGACATGTGCGGACGTGACCAGACACAACATTGAAAACAAGATGTGGGGGCGTGATCCTTCACAACGCATAACAGACGACATGTGCGGACGTGACCAGACAAAACATTAAAACACGGTGTGGGGATGTGACCCTTCACAACGCTTAACAGACGACATGTGCGGACGTTACCAGACACAGCATTAAAACACGGTGTAGGGACGTGACTCTTCACAACGCTTAACAGACGACATGTGCGGACGTGACCAGACATAGTATTAAAAGTAGATGTGGGGACGTGACGCTTCACAAAGCTTAACAGACGACATGTGCGGACGTGACCAGACACAACATTAAAACACGGTGTGGGGATGTGACCCTTCACAACGCTTAACAGACGTCATGTGCGGGCGTGACCAGACATAACATTAAAACACGGTGTGGGGACGTGACTCTTCACAACGCTTAACAGACGACATGTGCGTACGTGACCAGACACAACATTAAAAACAAGATGTGGGGGCGTGACCCTTCACAACGCATAACAGACGACATGTGCGGACGTGACCAGACACAACATTAAAACACGGTGTGGGGATGTGACCCTTCACAACGCTTAACAGACGACATGTGCGGACGTGACCAGACACAACATTAAAACACGGTGTGGGGACGTGACTCTTCACAACGCTTAACAGACGACATGTGCGGACGTGACCAGACATAGTATTAAAAGTAGATGTGGGGACGTGACCCTTCACAAAGCTTAACAGACGACATGTGCGGACGTGACCAGACACAACATTAAAACACGGTGTGGGGATGTGACCCTTCACAACGCTTAACAGACGACATGTGCGGACGTGACCAGACATAACATTAAAACACGGTGTGGGGACGTGACTCTTCACAACGCTTAACAGACGACATGTGCGGACGTGACCAGACACAGCATTGAAACACGGTGTGGGGATGTGACCCTTCACAACGCTTAACAGACGACATGTGCGGACGTGACCAGACACAGCATTGAAACACGGTGTGGGGATGTGACCCTTCACAACGCTTAACAGACGACATATGCGGACGTGACCAGACATAACATTAAAACACGGTGTGGGGACGTGACTCTTCACAACGCTTAACAGACGACATGTGCGGACGTGACCAGACATAGCATTAAAACACGGTGTGGGGACGTGACTCTTCACAACGCTTAATAGACGACATGTGCGGACGTGACCCGACATAGTATTAAAAGTAGATGTGGGGACGTGACCCTTCACAAAGCTTAACAAACGACATGTGCGGACGTGACCAGACACAACATTAAAACACGGTGTGGGGATGTGACCCTTCACAACGCTTAACAGACGACATGTGCGGACGTGACCACACACAGCATTAAAAACACGATGTGGGGACGTGACCCTTCACAACGCTTAACAGACGACATGTGCGGACGTGACCGGACATAGCATTAAAACACGGTGTGGGGACGTGACTCTTCACAACGCTTAACAGACGACATGTGCGGACGTGACCAGACACAACATTGAAAACAAGATGTGGGGGCGTGATCCTTCACAACGCATAACAGTCGACATGTGCGGACGTGACCAGACAAAACATTAAAACACGGTGTGGGGATGTGACCCTTCACAACGCTTAACAGACGACATGTGCGGACGTTACCAGACACAGCATTGAAACACGGTGTGGGGATGTGACCCTTCACAACGCTTAACAGACGACATGTGCGGACGTGACCAGACACAGCATTGAAACACGGTGTGGGGATGTGACCCTTCACAACGCTTAACAGACGACATATGCGGACGTGACCAGACATAACATTAAAACACGGTGTGGGGATGTGACCCTTCACAACGCTTAACAGACGACATATGCGGACGTGACCAGACATAACATTAAAACACGGTGTGGGGATGTGACCCTTCACAACGCTTAACAGACGACATATGCGGACGTGACCAGACATAACATTAAAACACGGTGTGGGGATGTGACCCTTCACAACGCTTAACAGACGACATATGCGGACGTGACCAGACATAACATTAAAACACGGTGTGGGGATGTGACCCTTCACAACGCTTAACAGACGACATATGCGGACGTGACCAGACATAACATTAAAACACGGTGTGGGGATGTGACCCTTCACAACGCTTAACAGACGACATGTGCGGACGTTACCAGACACAGCATTGAAACACGGTGTGGGGATGTGACCCTTCACAACGCTTAACAGACGACATGTGCGGACGTGACCAGACACAGCATTGAAACACGGTGTGGGGATGTGACCCTTCACAACGCTTAACAGACGACATATGCGGACGTGACCAGACATAACATTAAAACACGGTGTGGGGATGTGACCCTTCACAACGCTTAACAGACGACATATGCGGACGTGACCAGACATAACATTAAAACACGGTGTGGGGATGTGACCCTTCACAACGCTTAACAGACGACATGTGCGGACGTTACCAGACACAGCATTGAAACACGGTGTGGGGATGTGACCCTTCACAACGCTTAACAGACGACATGTGCGGACGTGACCAGACACAGCATTGAAACACGGTGTGGGGATGTGACCCTTCACAACGCTTAACAGACGACATGTGCGGACGTGACCAGACACAACATTGAAAACAAGATGTGGGGGCGTGATCCTTCACAACGCATAACAGTCGACATGTGCGGACGTGACCAGACAAAACATTAAAACACGGTGTGGGGATGTGACCCTTCACAACGCTTAACAGACGACATGTGCGGACGTGACCAGACACAGCATTGAAACACGGTGTGGGGATGTGACCCTTCACAACGCTTAACAGACGACATGTGCGGACGTGACCAGACACAGCATTGAAACACGGTGTGGGGATGTGACCCTTCACAACGCTTAACAGACGACATATGCGGACGTGACCAGACATAACATTAAAACACGGTGTGGGGACGTGACTCTTCACAACGCTTAACAGACGACATGTGCGGACGTGACCAGACATAGCATTAAAACACGGTGTGGGGACGTGACTCTTCACAACGCTTAATAGACGACATGTGCGGACGTGACCCGACATAGTATTAAAAGTAGATGTGGGGACGTGACCCTTCACAAAGCTTAACAAACGACATGTGCGGACGTGACCAGACACAACATTAAAACACGGTGTGGGGATGTGACCCTTCACAACGCTTAACAGACGACATGTGCGGACGTGACCACACACAGCATTAAAAACACGATGTGGGGACGTGACCCTTCACAACGCTTAACAGACGACATGTGCGGACGTGACCGGACATAGCATTAAAACACGGTGTGGGGACGTGACTCTTCACAACGCTTAACAGACGACATGTGCGGACGTGACCAGACATAGCATTAAAACACGGTGTGGGGACGTGACTCTTCACAACGCTTAATAGACGACATGTGCGGACGTGACCCGACATAGTATTAAAAGTAGATGTGGGGACGTGACCCTTCACAAAGCTTAACAGACGACATGTGCGGACGTGACCAGACACAGCATTAAAAACATGATGTGGAGACGTGACCCTTCACAACGCTTAACAGACGACATGTGCGGACGTGACCAGACATAGCATTAAAACACGGTGTGGGGACGTGACTCTTCACAACGCTTAACAGACGACATGTGCGGACGTGACCAGACATAGTATTAAAAGTAGATGTGGGGACGTGACCCTTCACAAAGCTTAACAGACGACATGTGCGGACGTGACCACACACAGCATTAAAAACACGATGTGGGGACGTGACCCTTCACAACGCTTAACAGACGACATGTGCGGACGTGACCAGACATAGCATTAAAACACGGTGTGGGGACGTGACTCTTCACAGACATAACATTAAAACACGGTGTGGGGACGTGACTCTTCACAACGCTTAACAGACGACATGTGCGGACGTGACCAGACATAGTATTAAAAGTAGATGTGGGGACGTGACCCTTCACAAAGCTTAACAGACGACATGTGCGGAGGTGACCACACACAGCATTAAAAACACGATGTGGGGACGTGACCCTTCACAACGCTTAACAGACGACATGTGCGGACGTGACCGGACATAGCATTAAAACACGGTGTGGGGACGTGACTCTTCACAACGCTTAACAGACGACATGTGCGGACGTGACCAGACACAACATTGAAAACAAGATGTGGGGGCGTGACCCTTCACAACGCATAACAGACGACATGTGCGGACGTGACCAGACACAACATTAAAACACGGTGTGGGGATGTGACCCTTCACAATGCTTAACAGACGACATGTGCGGACGTGACCAGACACAACATTAAAACACGGTGTGGGGACGTGACTCTTCACAACGCTTAACAGACGACATGTGCGGACGTGACCAGACATAGTATTAAAAGTAGATGTGGGGACGTGACCCTTCACAAAGCTTAACAGACGACATGTGCGGACGTGACCAGACACAACATTAAAACACGGTGTGGGGATGTGACCCTTCACAACGCTTAACAGACGACATGTGCGGACGTGACCAGACATAACATTAAAACACGGTGTGGGGACGTGACTCTTCACAACGCTTAACAGACGACATGTGCGTACGTGACCAGACACAACATTAAAAACAAGATGTGGGGGCGTGACCCTTCACAACGCATAACAGACGACATGTGCGGACTTGACCAGACACAACATTAAAACACGGTGTGGGGATGTGACCCTTCACAACGCTTAACAGACGACATGTGCGGACGTGACCAGACACAGCATTGAAACACGGTGTGGGGATGTGACCCTTCACAACGCTTAACAGACGACATATGCGGACGTGACCAGACATAACATTAAAACACGGTGTGGGGACGTGACTCTTCACAACGCTTAACAGACGACATGTGCGGACGTGACCAGACAGTATTAAAAGTAGATGTGGGGACGTGACCCTTCACAAAGCTTAACAGACGACATGTGCGGACGTGACCAGACACAGCATTAAAAATATGATGTGGAGACGTGACCCTTCACAACGCTTAACAGACGACATGTGCGGACGTGACCAGACATAGCATTAAAACACGGTGTGGGGACGTGACTCTTCACAACGCTTAATAGACGACATGTGCGGACGTGACCCGACATAGTATTAAAAGTAGATGTGGGGGCGTGACCCTTCACAAAGCTTAACAGACGACATGTGCGGACGTGACCAGACACAACATTAAAACACGGTGTGGGGATGTGACCCTTCACAACGCTTAACAGACGACATGTGCGGACGTGACCACACACAGCATTAAAAACACGATGTGGGGACGTGACCCTTCACAACGCTTAACAGACGACATGTGCGGACGTGACCGGACATAGCATTAAAACACGGTGTGGGGACGTGACTCTTCACAACGCTTAACAGACGACATGTGCGGACGTGACCAGACACAACATTGAAAACAAGATGTGGGGGCGTGATCCTTCACAACGCATAACAGACGACATGTGCGGACGTGACCAGACAAAACATTAAAACACGGTGTGGGGATGTGACCCTTCACAACGCTTAACAGACGACATGTGCGGACGTTACCAGACACAGCATTAAAACACGGTGTAGGGACGTGACTCTTCACAACGCTTAACAGACGACATGTGCGGACGTGACCAGACATAGTATTAAAAGTAGATGTGGGGACGTGACGCTTCACAAAGCTTAACAGACGACATGTGCGGACGTGACCAGACACAACATTAAAACACGGTGTGGGGATGTGACCCTTCACAACGCTTAACAGACGTCATGTGCGGGCGTGACCAGACATAACATTAAAACACGGTGTGGGGACGTGACTCTTCACAACGCTTAACAGACGACATGTGCGTACGTGACCAGACACAACATTAAAAACAAGATGTGGGGGCGTGACCCTTCACAACGCATAACAGACGACATGTGCGGACGTGACCAGACACAACATTAAAACACGGTGTGGGGATGTGACCCTTCACAACGCTTAACAGACGACATGTGCGGACGTGACCAGACACAACATTAAAACACGGTGTGGGGACGTGACTCTTCACAACGCTTAACAGACGACATGTGCGGACGTGACCAGACATAGTATTAAAAGTAGATGTGGGGACGTGACCCTTCACAAAGCTTAACAGACGACATGTGCGGACGTGACCAGACACAACATTAAAACACGGTGTGGGGATGTGACCCTTCACAACGCTTAACAGACGACATGTGCGGACGTGACCAGACATAACATTAAAACACGGTGTGGGGACGTGACTCTTCACAACGCTTAACAGACGACATGTGCGGACGTGACCAGACACAGCATTGAAACACGGTGTGGGGATGTGACCCTTCACAACGCTTAACAGACGACATGTGCGGACGTGACCAGACACAGCATTGAAACACGGTGTGGGGATGTGACCCTTCACAACGCTTAACAGACGACATATGCGGACGTGACCAGACATAACATTAAAACACGGTGTGGGGACGTGACTCTTCACAACGCTTAACAGACGACATGTGCGGACGTGACCAGACATAGCATTAAAACACGGTGTGGGGACGTGACTCTTCACAACGCTTAATAGACGACATGTGCGGACGTGACCCGACATAGTATTAAAAGTAGATGTGGGGACGTGACCCTTCACAAAGCTTAACAAACGACATGTGCGGACGTGACCAGACACAACATTAAAACACGGTGTGGGGATGTGACCCTTCACAACGCTTAACAGACGACATGTGCGGACGTGACCACACACAGCATTAAAAACACGATGTGGGGACGTGACCCTTCACAACGCTTAACAGACGACATGTGCGGACGTGACCGGACATAGCATTAAAACACGGTGTGGGGACGTGACTCTTCACAACGCTTAACAGACGACATGTGCGGACGTGACCAGACACAACATTGAAAACAAGATGTGGGGGCGTGATCCTTCACAACGCATAACAGTCGACATGTGCGGACGTGACCAGACAAAACATTAAAACACGGTGTGGGGATGTGACCCTTCACAACGCTTAACAGACGACATGTGCGGACGTTACCAGACACAGCATTGAAACACGGTGTGGGGATGTGACCCTTCACAACGCTTAACAGACGACATGTGCGGACGTGACCAGACACAGCATTGAAACACGGTGTGGGGATGTGACCCTTCACAACGCTTAACAGACGACATATGCGGACGTGACCAGACATAACATTAAAACACGGTGTGGGGATGTGACCCTTCACAACGCTTAACAGACGACATATGCGGACGTGACCAGACATAACATTAAAACACGGTGTGGGGATGTGACCCTTCACAACGCTTAACAGACGACATATGCGGACGTGACCAGACATAACATTAAAACACGGTGTGGGGATGTGACCCTTCACAACGCTTAACAGACGACATATGCGGACGTGACCAGACATAACATTAAAACACGGTGTGGGGATGTGACCCTTCACAACGCTTAACAGACGACATATGCGGACGTGACCAGACATAACATTAAAACACGGTGTGGGGATGTGACCCTTCACAACGCTTAACAGACGACATGTGCGGACGTTACCAGACACAGCATTGAAACACGGTGTGGGGATGTGACCCTTCACAACGCTTAACAGACGACATGTGCGGACGTGACCAGACACAGCATTGAAACACGGTGTGGGGATGTGACCCTTCACAACGCTTAACAGACGACATATGCGGACGTGACCAGACATAACATTAAAACACGGTGTGGGGATGTGACCCTTCACAACGCTTAACAGACGACATATGCGGACGTGACCAGACATAACATTAAAACACGGTGTGGGGATGTGACCCTTCACAACGCTTAACAGACGACATGTGCGGACGTTACCAGACACAGCATTGAAACACGGTGTGGGGATGTGACCCTTCACAACGCTTAACAGACGACATGTGCGGACGTGACCAGACACAGCATTGAAACACGGTGTGGGGATGTGACCCTTCACAACGCTTAACAGACGACATGTGCGGACGTGACCAGACACAACATTGAAAACAAGATGTGGGGGCGTGATCCTTCACAACGCATAACAGTCGACATGTGCGGACGTGACCAGACAAAACATTAAAACACGGTGTGGGGATGTGACCCTTCACAACGCTTAACAGACGACATGTGCGGACGTGACCAGACACAGCATTGAAACACGGTGTGGGGATGTGACCCTTCACAACGCTTAACAGACGACATGTGCGGACGTGACCAGACACAGCATTGAAACACGGTGTGGGGATGTGACCCTTCACAACGCTTAACAGACGACATATGCGGACGTGACCAGACATAACATTAAAACACGGTGTGGGGACGTGACTCTTCACAACGCTTAACAGACGACATGTGCGGACGTGACCAGACATAGCATTAAAACACGGTGTGGGGACGTGACTCTTCACAACGCTTAATAGACGACATGTGCGGACGTGACCCGACATAGTATTAAAAGTAGATGTGGGGACGTGACCCTTCACAAAGCTTAACAAACGACATGTGCGGACGTGACCAGACACAACATTAAAACACGGTGTGGGGATGTGACCCTTCACAACGCTTAACAGACGACATGTGCGGACGTGACCACACACAGCATTAAAAACACGATGTGGGGACGTGACCCTTCACAACGCTTAACAGACGACATGTGCGGACGTGACCGGACATAGCATTAAAACACGGTGTGGGGACGTGACTCTTCACAACGCTTAACAGACGACATGTGCGGACGTGACCAGACACAACATTGAAAACAAGATGTGGGGGCGTGATCCTTCACAACGCATAACAGTCGACATGTGCGGACGTGACCAGACAAAACATTAAAACACGGTGTGGGGATGTGACCCTTCACAACGCTTAACAGACGACATGTGCGGACGTTACCAGACACAGCATTAAAACACGGTGTAGGGACGTGACTCTTCACAACGCTTAACAGACGACATGTGCGGACGTGACCAGACATAGTATTAAAAGTAGATGTGGGGACGTGACCCTTCACAAAGCTTAACAGACGACATGTGCGGACGTGACCAGACACAACATTAAAACACGGTGTGGGGATGTGACCCTTCACAACGCTTAACAGACGTCATGTGCGGGCGTGACCAGACATAACATTAAAACACGGTGTGGGGACGTGACTCTTCACAACGCTTAACAGACGACATGTGCGTACGTGACCAGACACAACATTAAAAACAAGATGTGGGGGCGTGACCCTTCACAACGCATAACAGACGACATGTGCGGACGTGACCAGACATAACATTAAAACACGGTGTGGGGATGTGACCCTTCACAACGCTTAACAGACGTCATGTGCGGGCGTGACCAGACATAACATTAAAACACGGTGTGGGGACGTGACTCTTCACAACGCTTAACAGACGACATGTGCGGACGTTACCAGACACAGCATTAAAACACGGTGTAGGGACGTGACTCTTCACAACGCTTAACAGACGACATGTGCGGACGTGACCAGACATAGTATTAAAAGTAGATGTGGGGACGTGACCCTTCACAAAGCTTAACAGACGACATGTGCGGACGTGACCAGACACAACATTAAAACACGGTGTGGGGATGTGACCCTTCACAACGCTTAACAGACGACATATGCGGACGTGACCAGACATAACATGAAAACACGGTGTGGGGACGTGACTCTTCACAATGCTTAACAGACGACATGTACGGACGTGACCAGACATAGTATTAAAAGTAGATGTGGGGATGTGACCCTTCACAAAGCTTAACATACGACATGTGCGGACGTGACCAGACACAGCATTAAAAACATGATGTGGAGACGTGACCCTTCACAACGCTTAACAGACGACATGTGCGGACGTGACCAGACATAGCATTAAAACACGGTGTGGGGACGTGACTCTTCACAACGCTTAATAGACGACATGTGCGGACGTGACCAGACATAGTATTAAAAGTAGATGTGGGGACGTGACCCTTCACAAAGCTTAACAGACGACATGTGCGGACGTGACCAGACACAACATTAAAACACGGTGTGGGGATGTGACCCTTCACAACGCTTAACAGACGACATGTGCGGACGTGACTAGACACAACATTAAAACACGGTGTGGGGATGTGAGCCTTCACAACGCTTAACAGACGACATGTGCGGACGTGACCAGACACAACATTGAAACACGGTGTGGGGATGTGACCCTTCACAACGCTTAACATACGACATATGCGGACGTGACCAGACATAACATTAAAACACGGTGTGGGGACGTGACTCTTCACAACGCTTAACAGACGACATGTGCGGACGTGACCAGACATAGTATTAAAAGTAGATGTGGGGACGTGACCCTTCACAAAGCTTAACAGACGACATGTGCGGACGTGACCAGACACAGCATTAAAAACATGATGTGGAGACGTGACCCTTCACAACGCTTAACAGACGACATGTGCGGACGTGACCAGACATAGCATTAAAACACGGTGTGGGGACGTGACTCTTCACAACGCTTAATAGACGACATGTGCGGACGTGACCAGACATAGTATTAAAAGTAGATGTGGGGACGTGACCCTTCACAAAGCTTAACAGACGACATGTGCGGACGTGACCAGACACAACATTAAAACACGGTGTGGGGATGTGACCCTTCACAACGCTTAACAGACGACATGTGCGGACGTGACCAGACACAGCATTAAAACACGGTGTGGGGACGTGACTCTTCACAACGCTTAACAGACGACATGTGCGTACGTGACCAGACACAACATTAAAAATAAGATGTGGGGGCGTGACCCTTCACAACGCATAACAGACGACATGTGCGGACGTGACCAGACACAACATTAAAAATAAGATGTGGGGGCGTGACCCTTCACAACGCATAACAGACGACATGTGCGGACGTGACCAGACACAACATTAAAAATAAGATGTGGGGGCGTGACCCTTCACAACGCATAACAGACGACATGTGCGGACGTGACCAGACACAACATTAAAACACGGTGTGGGGATGTGACCCTTCACAACGCTTAACAGACGACATGTGCGGACGTGACCAGACACAGCATTAAAACACGGTGTGGGGATGTGACCCTTCACAACGCTTAACAGACGACATGTGCGGACGTGACCAGACACAGCATTAAAACACGGTGTGGGGATGTGACCCTTCACAACGCTTAACAGACGACATGTGCGGACGTGACCAGACATAACATTAAAACACGGTGTGGGGATGTGACTCTTCACAACGCTTAACAGACGACATGTGCGGACGTGACCAGACACAACATTAAAACACGGTGTGGGGATGTGACTCTTCACAACGCTTAACAGACGACATGTGCGGACGTGACCAGACACAGCATTAAAACACGGTGTGGGGACGTGACTCTTCACAACGCTTAACAGACGACATGTGCGTACGTGACCAGACACAACATTAAAAATAAGATGTGGGGGCGTGACCCTTCACAACGCATAACAGACGACATGTGCGTACGTGACCAGACACAACATTAAAAATAAGATGTGGGGGCGTGACCCTTCACAACGCATAACAGACGACATGTGCGGACGTGACCAGACACAACATTAAAACACGGTGTGGGGATGTGACCCTTCACAACGCTTAACAGACGACATGTGCGGACGTGACCAGACACAGCATTAAAACACGGTGTGGGGATGTGACCCTTCACAACGCTTAACAGACGACATGTGCGGACGTGACCAGACATACCATTAAAACACGGTGTGGGGATGTGACTCTTCACAACGCTTAACAGACGACATGTGCGGACGTGACCAGACACAACATTAAAACACGGTGTGGGGATGTGACTCTTCACAACGCTTAACAGACGACATGTGCGGACGTGACCAGACACAGCATTAAAACACGGTGTGGGGACGTGACTCTTCACAACGCTTAACAGACGACATGTGCGTACGTGACCAGACACAACATTAAAAATAAGATGTGGGGGCGTGACCCTTCACAACGCATAACAGACGACATGTGCGGACGTGACCAGACACAACATTAAAACACGGTGTGGGGATGTGACCCTTCACAACGCTTAACAGACGACATGTGCGGACGTGACCAGACACAGCATTAAAACACGGTGTGGGGACGTGACTCTTCACAACGCTTAACAGATGACATGTGCGTACGTGACCAGACACAACATTAAAAATAAGATGTGGGGGCGTGACCCTCCACAACGCATAACAGACGACATGTGCGGACGTGACCAGACACAACATTAAAACACGGTGTGGGGATGTGACCCTTCACAACGCTTAACAGACGACATGTGCGGACGTGACCAGACACAGCATTAAAACACGGTGTGGGGATGTGACCCTTCACAACGCTTAACAGACGACATGTGCGGACGTGACCAGACATAACATTAAAACACGGTGTGGGGATGTGACTCTTCACAACGCTTAACAGACGACATGTGCGGACGTGACCAGACATAGTATTAAAAGTAGATGTGGGGACGTGACCCTTCACAAAGCTTAACAGACGACATGTGCGGACGTGACCAGACACAGCATTAAAAACACGATGTGGAGACGTGACCCTTCACAACGCTTAACAGACGACATGTGCGGACGTGACCAGACATAGCATTAAAACACGGTGTGGGGACGTGACTCTTCACAACGCTTAACAGACGACATGTGCGGACGTGACCAGACATAGTATTAAAAGTAGATGTGGGGACGTGACCCTTCACAAAGCTTAACAGACGACATGTGCGGACGTGACCAGACACAACATTAAAACACGGTGTGGGGATGTGATCCTTCACAACGCTTAACAGACGACATGTGCGGACGTGACCAGACACAGCATTAAAACACGGTGTGGGGATGTGACCCTTCACAACGCTGAACAGACGACATGTGCTGATGTGCCCAGACACAAAATTCAAAACACGATGTGGGGACGTGACCCTTCACAACACTTAATAGACGACATGTGTGGACGTGACCAGACACAGCATTAAAGACAAGATGTAGGGGCGTGACCCTTCACAACGCATAACAGACGACATGTGCGGACGTGACCAGACACAACATTAAAACACGGTGTGGGGATGTGACCCTTCACAACGCTTAACAGACGACATGTGCGGACGTGACCAGACACAACATTAAAACACGGTGTGGGGATGTGACCCTTCACAACGCTGAACAGACGACATGTGCTGATGTGCCCAGACACAAAATTCAAAACACGATGTGGGGACGTGACCCTTCACAACACTTAATAGACGACATGTGCGGACGTGACCAGACACAGCATTAAAGACAAGATGTAGGGGCGTGACCCTTCACAACGCATAACAGACGACATGTGTGGACGTGACTAGACACAGCATTAAAAACACGATGTGGGGACGTGACCCTTCACAACGCTTAACAGACGACATGTGCGGACGTGACCAGACATAGCATTAAAACACGGTGTGGGGACATGACTCTTCACAACGCTTAACAGACGACATGTGCGGACGTGACCAGACACAGCATTAAAGCACGGTGTGGGGATGTGACCCTTCACAACGCTTAACAGACGACATGTGCGGACGTGACCAGACATAACATTAAAACACGGTGTGGGGACGTGACCCTTCACAACGCTTAACAGACGACATGTGCGGACCTGACCAGACATAACATTAAAACACGGTGTGGGGACGTGACTCTTCACAACGCTTAACAGACGACATGTGCGGACGTGACCAGACATAGTATTAAAAGTAGATGTGGGGACGTGACCCTTCACAAAGCTTAACAGACGACATGTGCGGACGTGACCACACACAGCATTAAAAACACGATGTGGGGACGTGACCCTTCACAACGCTTAACAGACGACATGTGCGGACGTGACCAGACATAGTATTAAAAGTAGATGTGGGGACGTGACCCTTCACAAAGCTTAACAGACGACATGTGCGGACGTGACCACACACAACATTAAAAACACGATGTGGGGACGTGACCCTTCACAACGCTTAACAGACGACATGTGTGGACGTGACCAGACACAGCATTAAAGCACGGTGTGGGGATGTGACCCTTCACAACGCTTAACAGACGACATGTGTGGACGTGACCAGACACAGCATTAAAGCACGGTGTGGGGATGTGACCCTTCACAACGCTTAACAGACGACATGTGCGGACGTGACCAGACATAACATTAAAACACGGTGTGGGGACGTGACCCTTCACAACGCTTAACAGACGACATGTGCGGACGTGACCAGACATAACATTAAAACACGGTGTGGGGACGTGACCCTTCACAACGCTTAACAGACGACATGTGCGGACGTGACCAGACATAACATTAAAACACGGTGTGGGGACGTGACTCTTCACAACGCTTAACAGACGACATGTGCGGACGTGACCAGACATTGTATTAAAGGTAGATGTGGGGACGTGACCCTTCACAAAGCTTAACAGACGACATGTGCGGACGTGACCACACACAGCATTAAAAACACGATGTGGGGACGTGACCCTTCACAACGCTTAACAGACGACATGTGCGGACGTGACCGGACATAGCATTAAAACACGGTGTGGGGACGTGACTCTTCACAACGCTTAACAGACGACATGTGCGGACGTGACCAGACACAACATTAAAAACAAGATGTGGGGGCGTGACCCTTCACAACGCATAACAGACGACATGTGCGGACGTGACCAGACACAACATTAAAACACGGTGTGGGGATGTGACCCTTCACAACGCTTAACAGACGACATGTGCGGACGTGACCAGACACAGCATTAAAACACGGTGTGGGGACGTGACTCTTCACAACGCTTAACAGACGACATGTGCGGACGTGACCAGACATAGTATTAAAAGTAGATGTGGGGACGTGACCCTTCACAAAGCTTAACAGACGACATGTGCGGACTTGACCAGACACAACATTAAAACACGGTGTGGGGATGTGACCCTTCACAACGCTTAACAGACGACATGTGCGGACGTGACCAGACATAACATTAAAACACGGTGTGGGGACATGACTCTTCACAACGCTTAACAGACGACATGTGCGTACGTGACCAGACACAACATTAAAAACAAGATGTGGGGGCGTGACCCTTCACAACGCATAACAGACGACATGTGCGGACGTGACCAGACACAACATTAAAACACGGTGTGGGGATGTGACCCTTCACAACGCTTAACAGACGACATGCGCGGACGTGACCAGACACAGCATTGAAACACGGTGTGGGGATGTGACCCTTCACAACGCTTAACAGACGACATATGCGGACGTGACCAGACATAACATTAAAACACGGTGTGGGGACGTGACTCTTCACAACGCTTAACAGACGACATGTGCGGACGTGACCAGACATAGTATTAAAAGTAGATGTGGGGACGTGACCCTTCACAAAGCTTAACAGACGACATGTGCGGACGTGACCAGACACAGCATTAAAAACATGATGTGGAGACGTGACCCTTCATAATGCTTAACAGACGACATGTGCGGACGTGACCAGACATAGCATTAAAACACGGTGTGGGGACGTGACTCTTCACAACGCTTAATAGACGACATGTGCAGACGTGACCAGACATAGTATTAAAAGTAGATGTGGGGACGTGACCCTTCACAAAGCTTAACAGACGACATGTGCGGACGTGACCAGACACAACATTAAAACACGGTGTGGGGATGTGACCCTTCACAACGCTTAACAGATGACATGTGCGGACGTAACCACACACAGCATTAAAAACACGATGTGGGGACGTGACCCTTCACAACGCTTAACAGACGACATGTGCGGACGTGACCGGACATAGCATTAAAACACGGTGTGGGGACGTGACTCTTCACAACGCTTAACAGACGACATGTGCGGACGTGACCAGACACATCATTGAAAACAAGATGTGGGGGCGTGACCCTTCACAACGCATAACAGACGACATGTGCGGACGTGACCAGACACAACATTAAAACACGGTGTGGGGATGTGACCCTTCACAACGCTTAACAGACGACATGTGCGGACGTGACCAGACACAGCATTAAAACACGGTGTGGGGACGTGACTCTTCACAACGCTTAACAGACGACATGTGCGGACGTGACCAGACATAGTATTAAAAGTAGATGTGGGGACGTGACCCTTCACAAAGCTTAACAGACGACATGTGCGGACGTGACCAGACACAACATTAAAACACGGTGTGGGGATGTGACCCTTCACAACGCTTAACAGACGACATGTGCGGACGTGACCAGACATAACATTAAAACACGGTGTGGGGACGTGACTCTTCACAACGCTTAACAGACGACATGTGCGTACGTGACCAGACACAACATTAAAAACAAGATGTGGGGGCGTGACCCTTCATAACGCATAACAGACGACATGTGCGGACGTGACCAGACACAACATTAAAACACGGTGTGGGGATGTGACCCTTCACAACGCTAAACAGACGACATGTGCGGACGTGACCAGACACAACATTGAAACACGGTGTGGGGATGTGACCCTTCACAACGCTTAACAGACGACATATGCGGACGTGACCAGACATAACATTAAAACACGGTGTGGGGACGTGACTCTTCACAACGCTTAACAGACGACATGTACGGACGTGACCAGACATAGTATTAAAAGTAGATGTGGGGACGTGACCCTTCACAAAGCTTAACAGACGACATGTGCGGACGTGACCAGACACAGCATTAAAAACATGATGTGGAGACGTGACCCTTCACAACGCTTAACAGACGACATGTGCGGACGTGACCAGACATAGCATTAAAACACGGTGTGGGGACGTGACTCTTCACAACGCTTAACAGACGACATGTGCGGACGTGACCAGACATAGTATTAAAAGTAGATGTGGGGACGTGACCCTTCACAACGCATAACAGACGACATGTGCGGACGTGACCACACACAGCATTAAAAACACGATGTGGGGACGTGACCCTTCACAACGCTTAAATGACGACATGTGCGGACGTGACCACACATAGCATTAAAACACGGTGTGGGGACGTGACTCTTCACAACGCTTAACAGACGACATGTGCGGACGTGACCAGACATAGTATTAAAAGTAGATGTGGGGACGTGACCCTTCACAACGCATAACAGACGACATGTGCGGACGTGACCAGACACAACATTAAAACACGGTGTGGGGATGTGACCCTTCACAACGCTTAACAGACGACATGTGCGGACGTGACCAGACACAACATTAAAACACGGTGTGGGGATGTGACCCTTCACAACGCTAAACAGACGACATGTGCGGACGTGACCAGACATAGTATTAAAAGTAGATGTGGGGACGTGACCCTTCACAAAGCTTAACAGACGACATGTGCGGACGTGACCAGACACAACATTAAAACACGGTGTGGGGATGTGACCCTTCACAACGCTTAACAGACGACATGTGCGGACGTGACCAGACATAACATTAAAACACGGTGTGGGGACGTGACTCTTCACAACGCTTAACAGACGACATGTGCGTACGTGACCAGACACAACATTAAAAACAAGATGTGGGGGCGTGACCCTTCATAACGCATAACAGACGACATGTGCGGACGTGACCAGACACAACATTAAAACACGGTGAGGGGATGTGACCCTTCACAACGCTAAACAGACGACATGTGCGGACGTGACCAGACACAACATTGAAACACGGTGTGGGGATGTGACCCTTCACAACGCTTAACAGACGACATATGCGGACGTGACCAGACATAACATTAAAACACGGTGTGGGGACGTGACTCTTCACAACGCTTAACAGACGACATGTACGGACGTGACCAGACATAGTATTAAAAGTAGATGTGGGGACGTGACCCTTCACAAAGCTTAACAGACGACATGTGCGGACGTGACCAGACACAGCATTAAAAACATGATGTGGAGACGTGACCCTTCACAACGCTTAACAGACGACATGTGCGGACGTGACCAGACATAGCATTAAAACACGGTGTGGGGACGTGACTCTTCACAACGCTTAACAGACGACATGTGCGGACGTGACCAGACATAGTATTAAAAGTAGATGTGGGGACGTGACCCTTCACAACGCATAACAGACGACATGTGCGGACGTGACCACACACAGCATTAAAAACACGATGTGGGGACGTGACCCTTCACAACGCTTAACAGACGACATGTGCGGACGTGACCACACATAGCATTAAAACACGGTGTGGGGACGTGACTCTTCACAACGCTTAACAGACGACATGTGCGGACGTGACCAGACATAGTATTAAAAGTAGATGTGGGGACGTGACCCTTCACAACGCATAACAGACGACATGTGCGGACGTGACCAGACACAACATTAAAACACGGTGTGGGGATGTGACCCTTCACAACGCTTAACAGACGACATGTGCGGACGTGACCAGACACAACATTAAAACACGGTGTGGGGATGTGACCCTTCACAACGCTAAACAGACGACATGTGCGGACGTGACCAGACACAACATTGAAACACGGTGTGGGGATGTGACCCTTCACAACGCTTAACAGACGACATATGCGGACGTGACCAGACATAACATTAAAACACGGTGTGGGGACGTGACTCTTCACAACGCTTAACAGACGACATGTACGGACGTGACCAGACATAGTATTAAAAGTAGATGTGGGGACGTGACCCTTCACAAAGCTTAACAGACGACATGTGCGGACGTGACCAGACACAGCATTAAAAACATGATGTGGAGACGTGACCCTTCACAACGCTTAACAGACGACATGTGCGGACGTGACCAGACATAGCATTAAAACACGGTGTGGGGACGTGACTCTTCACAACGCTTAACAGACGACATGTGCGGACGTGACCAGACATAGTATTAAAAGTAGATGTGGGGACGTGACCCTTCACAAAGCTTAACAGACGACATGTGCGGACGTGACCACACACAGCATTAAAAACACGATGTGGGGACGTGACCCTTCACAACGCTTAACAGACGACATGTGCGGACGTGACCACACATAGCATTAAAACACGGTGTGGGGACGTGACTCTTCACAGACATAACATTAAAACACGGTGTGGGGACGTGACTCTTCACAACGCTTAACAGACGACATGTGCGGACGTGACCAGACATAGTATTAAAAGTAGATGTGGGGACGTGACCCTTCACAAAGCTTAACAGACGACATGTGCGGACGTGACCACACACAGCATTAAAAACACGATGTGGGGACGTGACCCTTCACAACGCTTAACAGACGACATGTGCGGACGTGACCGGACATAGCATTAAAACACGGTGTGGGGACGTGACTCTTCACAACGCTTAACAGACGACATGTGCGGACGTGACCAGACACAACATTGAAAACAAGATGTGGGGGCGTGACCCTTCACAACGCATAACAGACGACATGTGCGGACGTGACCAGACACAACATTAAAACACGGTGTGGGGATGTGACCCTTCACAACGCTTAACAGACGACATGTGCGGACGTGACCAGACACAACATTGAAAACAAGATGTGGGGGCGTGATCCTTCACAACGCATAACAGACGACATGTGCGGACGTGACCAGACAAAACATTAAAACACGGTGTGGGGATGTGACCCTTCACAACGCTTAACAGACGACATGTGCGGACGTTACCAGACACAGCATTAAAACACGGTGTAGGGACGTGACTCTTCACAACGCTTAACAGACGACATGTGCGGACGTGACCAGACATAGTATTAAAAGTAGATGTGGGGACGTGACCCTTCACAAAGCTTAACAGACGACATGTGCGGACGTGACCAGACACAACATTAAAACACGGTGTGGGGACGTGACCCTTCACAACGCTTAACAGACGACATGTGCGGACGTGACCGGACATAGCATTAAAACACGGTGTGGGGACGTGACTCTTCACAACGCTTAACAGACGACATGTGCGGACGTGACCAGACACATCATTGAAAACAAGATGTGGGGGCGTGACCCTTCACAACGCATAACAGACGACATGTGCGGACGTGACCAGACACAACATTAAAACACGGTGTGGGGATGTGACCCTTCACAACGCTTAACAGACGACATGTGCGGACGTGACCAGACACAGCATTAAAACACGGTGTGGGGACGTGACTCTTCACAACGCTTAACAGACGACATGTGCGGACGTGACCAGACATAGTATTAAAAGTAGATGTGGGGACGTGACCCTTCACAAAGCTTAACAGACGACATGTGCGGACGTGACCAGACACAACATTAAAACACGGTGTGGGGATGTGACCCTTCACAACGCTTAACAGACGACATGTGCGGACGTGACCAGACATAACATTAAAACACGGTGTGGGGACGTGACTCTTCACAACGCTTAACAGACGACATGTGCGTACGTGACCAGACACAACATTAAAAACAAGATGTGGGGGCGTGACCCTTCATAACGCATAACAGACGACATGTGCGGACGTGACCAGACACAACATTAAAACACGGTGAGGGGATGTGACCCTTCACAACGCTAAACAGACGACATGTGCGGACGTGACCAGACACAACATTGAAACACGGTGTGGGGATGTGACCCTTCACAACGCTTAACAGACGACATATGCGGACGTGACCAGACATAACATTAAAACACGGTGTGGGGACGTGACTCTTCACAACGCTTAACAGACGACATGTACGGACGTGACCAGACATAGTATTAAAAGTAGATGTGGGGACGTGACCCTTCACAAAGCTTAACAGACGACATGTGCGGACGTGACCAGACACAGCATTAAAAACATGATGTGGAGACGTGACCCTTCACAACGCTTAACAGACGACATGTGCGGACGTGACCAGACATAGCATTAAAACACGGTGTGGGGACGTGACTCTTCACAACGCTTAACAGACGACATGTGCGGACGTGACCAGACATAGTATTAAAAGTAGATGTGGGGACGTGACCCTTCACAACGCATAACAGACGACATGTGCGGACGTGACCACACACAGCATTAAAAACACGATGTGGGGACGTGACCCTTCACAACGCTTAACAGACGACATGTGCGGACGTGACCACACATAGCATTAAAACACGGTGTGGGGACGTGACTCTTCACAACGCTTAACAGACGACATGTGCGGACGTGACCAGACATAGTATTAAAAGTAGATGTGGGGACGTGACCCTTCACAACGCATAACAGACGACATGTGCGGACGTGACCAGACACAACATTAAAACACGGTGTGGGGATGTGACCCTTCACAACGCTTAACAGACGACATGTGCGGACGTGACCAGACACAACATTAAAACACGGTGTGGGGATGTGACCCTTCACAACGCTAAACAGACGACATGTGCGGACGTGACCAGACACAACATTGAAACACGGTGTGGGGATGTGACCCTTCACAACGCTTAACAGACGACATATGCGGACGTGACCAGACATAACATTAAAACACGGTGTGGGGACGTGACTCTTCACAACGCTTAACAGACGACATGTACGGACGTGACCAGACATAGTATTAAAAGTAGATGTGGGGACGTGACCCTTCACAAAGCTTAACAGACGACATGTGCGGACGTGACCAGACACAGCATTAAAAACATGATGTGGAGACGTGACCCTTCACAACGCTTAACAGACGACATGTGCGGACGTGACCAGACATAGCATTAAAACACGGTGTGGGGACGTGACTCTTCACAACGCTTAACAGACGACATGTGCGGACGTGACCAGACATAGTATTAAAAGTAGATGTGGGGACGTGACCCTTCACAAAGCTTAACAGACGACATGTGCGGACGTGACCACACACAGCATTAAAAACACGATGTGGGGACGTGACCCTTCACAACGCTTAACAGACGACATGTGCGGACGTGACCACACATAGCATTAAAACACGGTGTGGGGACGTGACTCTTCACAGACATAACATTAAAACACGGTGTGGGGACGTGACTCTTCACAACGCTTAACAGACGACATGTGCGGACGTGACCAGACATAGTATTAAAAGTAGATGTGGGGACGTGACCCTTCACAAAGCTTAACAGACGACATGTGCGGACGTGACCACACACAGCATTAAAAACACGATGTGGGGACGTGACCCTTCACAACGCTTAACAGACGACATGTGCGGACGTGACCGGACATAGCATTAAAACACGGTGTGGGGACGTGACTCTTCACAACGCTTAACAGACGACATGTGCGGACGTGACCAGACACAACATTGAAAACAAGATGTGGGGGCGTGACCCTTCACAACGCATAACAGACGACATGTGCGGACGTGACCAGACACAACATTAAAACACGGTGTGGGGATGTGACCCTTCACAACGCTTAACAGACGACATGTGCGGACGTGACCAGACACAACATTGAAAACAAGATGTGGGGGCGTGATCCTTCACAACGCATAACAGACGACATGTGCGGACGTGACCAGACAAAACATTAAAACACGGTGTGGGGATGTGACCCTTCACAACGCTTAACAGACGACATGTGCGGACGTTACCAGACACAGCATTAAAACACGGTGTAGGGACGTGACTCTTCACAACGCTTAACAGACGACATGTGCGGACGTGACCAGACATAGTATTAAAAGTAGATGTGGGGACGTGACCCTTCACAAAGCTTAACAGACGACATGTGCGGACGTGACCAGACACAACATTAAAACACGGTGTGGGGACGTGACCCTTCACAACGCTTAACAGACGACATGTGCGGACGTGACCGGACATAGCATTAAAACACGGTGTGGGGACGTGACTCTTCACAACGCTTAACAGACGACATGTGCGGACGTGACCAGACACATCATTGAAAACAAGATGTGGGGGCGTGACCCTTCACAACGCATAACAGACGACATGTGCGGACGTGACCAGACACAACATTAAAACACGGTGTGGGGATGTGACCCTTCACAACGCTTAACAGACGACATGTGCGGACGTGACCAGACACAGCATTAAAACACGGTGTGGGGACGTGACTCTTCACAACGCTTAACAGACGACATGTGCGGACGTGACCAGACATAGTATTAAAAGTAGATGTGGGGACGTGACCCTTCACAAAGCTTAACAGACGACATGTGCGGACGTGACCAGACACAACATTAAAACACGGTGTGGGGATGTGACCCTTCACAACGCTTAACAGACGACATGTGCGGACGTGACCAGACATAACATTAAAACACGGTGTGGGGACGTGACTCTTCACAACGCTTAACAGACGACATGTGCGTACGTGACCAGACACAACATTAAAAACAAGATGTGGGGGCGTGACCCTTCATAACGCATAACAGACGACATGTGCGGACGTGACCAGACACAACATTAAAACACGGTGTGGGGATGTGACCCTTCAAAACGCTAAACAGACGACATGTGCGGACGTGACCAGACACAACATTGAAACACGGTGTGGGGATGTGACCCTTCACAACGCTTAACAGACGACATATGCGGACGTGACCAGACATAACATTAAAACACGGTGTGGGGACGTGACTCTTCACAACGCTTAACAGACGACATGTACGGACGTGACCAGACATAGTATTAAAAGTAGATGTGGGGACGTGACCCTTCACAAAGCTTAACAGACGACATGTGCGGACGTGACCAGACACAGCATTAAAAACATGATGTGGAGACGTGACCCTTCACAACGCTTAACAGACGACATGTGCGGACGTGACCAGACATAGCATTAAAACACGGTGTGGGGACGTGACTCTTCACAACGCTTAACAGACGACATGTGCGGACGTGACCAGACATAGTATTAAAAGTAGATGTGGGGACGTGACCCTTCACAACGCATAACAGACGACATGTGCGGACGTGACCACACACAGCATTAAAAACACGATGTGGGGACGTGACCCTTCACAACGCTTAACAGACGACATGTGCGGACGTGACCACACATAGCATTAAAACACGGTGTGGGGACGTGACTCTTCACAATGCTTAACAGACGACATGTGCGGACGTGACCAGACATAGTATTAAAAGTAGATGTGGGGACGTGACCCTTCACAACGCATAACAGACGACATGTGCGGACGTGACCAGACACAACATTAAAACACGGTGTGGGGATGTGACCCTTCACAACGCTTAACAGACGACATGTGCGGACGTGACCAGACACAACATTAAAACACGGTGTGGGGATGTGACCCTTCACAACGCTAAACAGACGACATGTGCGGACGTGACCAGACACAACATTGAAACACGGTGTGGGGATGTGACCCTTCACAACGCTTAACAGACGACATATGCGGACGTGACCAGACATAACATTAAAACACGGTGTGGGGACGTGACTCTTCACAACGCTTAACAGACGACATGTACGGACGTGACCAGACATAGTATTAAAAGTAGATGTGGGGACGTGACCCTTCACAAAGCTTAACAGACGACATGTGCGGACGTGACCAGACACAGCATTAAAAACATGATGTGGAGACGTGACCCTTCACAACGCTTAACAGACGACATGTGCGGACGTGACCAGACATAGCATTAAAACACGGTGTGGGGACGTGACTCTTCACAACGCTTAACAGACGACATGTGCGGACGTGACCAGACATAGTATTAAAAGTAGATGTGGGGACGTGACCCTTCACAAAGCTTAACAGACGACATGTGCGGACGTGACCACACACAGCATTAAAAACACGATGTGGGGACGTGACCCTTCACAACGCTTAACAGACGACATGTGCGGACGTGACCACACATAGCATTAAAACACGGTGTGGGGACGTGACTCTTCACAGACATAACATTAAAACACGGTGTGGGGACGTGACTCTTCACAACGCTTAACAGACGACATGTGCGGACGTGACCAGACATAGTATTAAAAGTAGATGTGGGGACGTGACCCTTCACAAAGCTTAACAGACGACATGTGCGGACGTGACCACACACAGCATTAAAAACACGATGTGGGGACGTGACCCTTCACAACGCTTAACAGACGACATGTGCGGACGTGACCGGACATAGCATTAAAACACGGTGTGGGGACGTGACTCTTCACAACGCTTAACAGACGACATGTGCGGACGTGACCAGACACAACATTGAAAACAAGATGTGGGGGCGTGACCCTTCACAACGCATAACAGACGACATGTGCGGACGTGACCAGACACAACATTAAAACACGGTGTGGGGATGTGACCCTTCACAACGCTTAACAGACGACATGTGCGGACGTGACCAGACACAACATTGAAAACAAGATGTGGGGGCGTGATCCTTCACAACGCATAACAGACGACATGTGCGGACGTGACCAGACAAAACATTAAAACACGGTGTGGGGATGTGACCCTTCACAACGCTTAACAGACGACATGTGCGGACGTTACCAGACACAGCATTAAAACACGGTGTAGGGACGTGACTCTTCACAACGCTTAACAGACGACATGTGCGGACGTGACCAGACATAGTATTAAAAGTAGATGTGGGGACGTGACCCTTCACAAAGCTTAACAGACGACATGTGCGGACGTGACCAGACACAACATTAAAACACGGTGTGGGGATGTGACCCTTCACAACGCTTAACAGACGTCATGTGCGGGCGTGACCAGACATAACATTAAAACACGGTGTGGGGACGTGACTCTTCACAACGCTTAACAGACGACATGTGCGTCCGTGACCAGACACAACATTAAAAACAAGATGTGGGGGCGTGACCCTTCACAACGCATAACAGACGACATGTGCGGACGTGACCAGACACAACATTAAAACACGGTGTGGGGATGTGACCCTTCACAACGCTTAACAGACGACATGTGCGGACGTGACCAGACACAACATTAAAACACGGTGTGGGGACGTGACTCTTCACAACGCTTAACAGACGACATGTGCGGACGTGACCAGACATAGTATTAAAAGTAGATGTGGGGACGTGACCCTTCACAAAGCTTAACAGACGACATGTGCGGACGTGACCAGACACAACATTAAAACACGGTGTGGGGATGTGACCCTTCACAACGCTTAACAGACGACATGTGCGGACGTGACCAGACATAACATTAAAACACGGTGTGGGGACGTGACTCTTCACAACGCTTAACAGACGACATGTGCGTACGTGACCAGACACAACATTAAAAACAAGATGTGGGGGCGTGACCCTTCACAACACATAACAGACGACATGTGCGGACGTGACCAGACACAACATTAAAACACGGTGTGGGGATGTGACCCTTCACAACGCTTAACAGACGACATGTGCGGACGTGACCAGACACAGCATTGAAACACGGTGTGGGGATGTGACCCTTCACAACGCTTAACAGACGACATATGCGGACGTGACCAGACATAACATTAAAACACGGTGTGGGGACGTGACTCTTCACAACGCTTAACAGACGACATGTGCGGACGTGACCAGACAGTATTAAAAGTAGATGTGGGGACGTGACCCTTCACAAAGCTTAACAGACGACATGTGCGGACGTGACCAGACACAGCATTAAAAACATGATGTGGAGACGTGACCCTTCACAACGCTTAACAGACGACATGTGCGGACGTGACCAGACATAGCATTAAAACACGGTGTGGGGACGTGACTCTTCACAACGCTTAATAGACGACATGTGCGGACGTGACCCGACATAGTATTAAAAGTAGATGTGGGGACGTGACCCTTCACAAAGCTTAACAGACGACATGTGCGGACGTGACCAGACACAACATTAAAACACGGTGTGGGGATGTGACCCTTCACAACGCTTAACAGACGACATGTGCGGACGTGACCACACACAGCATTAAAAACACGATGTGGGGACGTGACCCTTCACAACGCTTAACAGACGACATGTGCGGACGTGACCGGACATAGCATTAAAACACGGTGTGGGGACGTGACTCTTCACAACGCTTAACAGACGACATGTGCGGACGTGACCAGACACAACATTGAAAACAAGATGTGGGGGCGTGATCCTTCACAACGCATAACAGACGACATGTGCGGACGTGACCAGACAAAACATTAAAACACGGTGTGGGGATGTGACCCTTCACAACGCTTAACAGACGACATGTGCGGACGTTACCAGACACAGCATTAAAACACGGTGTAGGGACGTGACTCTTCACAACGCTTAACAGACGACATGTGCGGACGTGACCAGACGTAGTATTAAAAGTAGATGTGGGGACGTGACCCTTCACAAAGCTTAACAGACGACATGTGCGGACGTGACCAGACACAACATTAAAACACGGTGTGGGGATGTGACCCTTCACAACGCTTAACAGACGTCATGTGCGGGCGTGACCAGACATAACATTAAAACACGGTGTGGGGACGTGACTCTTCACAACGCTTAACAGACGACATGTGCGTACGTGACCAGACACAACATTAAAAACAAGATGTGGGGGCGTGACCCTTCACAACGCATAACAGACGACATGTGCGGACGTGACCAGACACAACATTAAAACACGGTGTGGGGATGCGACCCTTCACAACGCTTAACAGACGACATGTGCGGACGTGACCAGACACAACATTAAAACACGGTGTGGGGACGTGACTCTTCACAACGCTTAACAGACGACATGTGCGGACGTGACCAGACATAGTATTAAAAGTAGATGTGGGGACGTGACCCTTCACAAAGCTTAACAGACGACATGTGCGGACGTGACCAGACACAACATTAAAACACGGTGTGGGGATGTGACCCTTCACAACGCTTAACAGACGACATGTGCGGACGTGACCAGACATAACATTAAAACACGGTGTGGGGACGTGACTCTTCACAACGCTTAACAGACGACATGTGCGTACGTGACCAGACACAACATTAAAAACAAGATGTGGGGGCGTGACCCTTCACAACGCATAACAGACGACATGTGCGGACGTGACCAGACACAACATTAAAACACGGTGTGGGGATGTGACCCTTCACAACGCTTAACAGACGACATGTGCGGACGTGACCAGACACAGCATTGAAACACGGTGTGGGGATGTGACCCTTCACAACGCTTAACAGACGACATATGCGGACGTGACCAGACATAACATTAAAACACGGTGTGGGGACGTGACTCTTCACAACGCTTAACAGACGACATGTGCGGACGTGACCAGACAGTATTAAAAGTAGATGTGGGGACGTGACCCTTCACAAAGCTTAACAGACGACATGTGCGGACGTGACCAGACACAGCATTAAAAACATGATGTGGAGACGTGACCCTTCACAACGCTTAACAGACGACATGTGCGGACGTGACCAGACATAGCATTAAAACACGGTGTGGGGACGTGACTCTTCACAACGCTTAATAGACGACATGTGCGGACGTGACCCGACATAGTATTAAAAGTAGATGTGGGGACGTGACCCTTCACAAAGCTTAACAGACGACATGTGCGGACGTGACCAGACACAACATTAAAACACGGTGTGGGGATGTGACCCTTCACAACGCTTAACAGACGACATGTGCGGACGTGACCACACACAGCATTAAAAACACGATGTGGGGACGTGACCCTTCACAACGCTTAACAGACGACATGTGCGGACGTGACCGGACATATCATTAAAACACGGTGTGGGGACGTGACTCTTCACAACGCTTAACAGACGACATGTGCGGACGTGACCAGACACAACATTGAAAACAAGATGTGGGGGCGTGATCCTTCACAACGCATAACAGACGACATGTGCGGACGTGACCAGACAAAACATTAAAACACGGTGTGGGGATGTGAGCCTTCACAACGCTTAACAGACGACATGTGCGGACGTTACCAGACACAGCATTAAAACACGGTGTAGGGACGTGACTCTTCACAACGCTTAACAGACGACATGTGCGGACGTGACCAGACATAGTATTAAAAGTAGATGTGGGGACGTGACCCTTCACAAAGCTTAACAGACGACATGTGCGGACGTGACCAGACACAACATTAAAACACGGTGTGGGGATGTGACCCTTCACAACGCTTAACAGACGTCATGTGCGGGCGTGACCAGACATAACATCAAAACACGGTGTGGGGACGTGACTCTTCACAACGCTTAACAGACGACATGTGCGCACGTGACCAGACACAACATTAAAAACAAGATGTGGGGGCGTGACCCTTCACAACGCATAACAGACGACATGTGCGGACGTGACCAGACATAACATTAAAACACGGTGTGGGGATGTGACCCTTCACAACGCTTAACAGACGACATGTGCGGACGTGACCACACACAGCATTAAAAACACGATGTGGGGACGTGACTCTTCACAACGCTTAACAGACGACATGTGCGGACGTTACCAGACACAGCATTAAAACACGGTGTAGGGACGTGACTCTTCACAACGCTTAACAGACGACATGTGCGGACGTGACCAGACATAGTATTAAAAGTAGATGTGGGGACGTGACCCTTCACAAAGCTTAACAGACGACATGTGCGGACGTGACCAGACACAACATTAAAACACGGCGTGGGGATGTGACCCTTCACAACGCTTAACAGACGACATATGCGGACGTGACCAGACATAACATGAAAACACGGTGTGGGGACGTGACTCTTCACAATGCTTAACAGACGACATGTACGGACGTGACCAGACATAGTATTAAAAGTAGATGTGGGGATGTGACCCTTCACAAAGCTTAACATACGACATGTGCGGACGTGACCAGACACAGCATTAAAAACATGATGTGGAGACGTGACCCTTCACAACGCTTAACAGACGACATGTGCGGACGTGACCAGACATAGCATTAAAACACGGTGTGGGGACGTGACTCTTCACAACGCTTAATAGACGACATGTGCGGACGTGACCAGACATAGTATTAAAAGTAGATGTGGGGACGTGACCCTTCACAAAGCTTAACAGACGACATGTGCGGACGTGACCAGACACAACATTAAAACACGGTGTGGGGATGTGACCCTTCACAACGCTTAACAGACGACATGTGCGGACGTGACTAGACACAACATTAAAACACGGTGTGGGGATGTGAGCCTTCACAACGCTTAACAGACGACATGTGCGGACGTGACCAGACACAACATTGAAACACGGTGTGGGGATGTGACCCTTCACAACGCTTAACAGACGACATATGCGGACGTGACCAGACATAACATTAAAACACGGTGTGGGGACGTGACTCTTCACAACGCTTAACAGACGACATGTGCGGACGTGACCAGACATAGTATTAAAAGTAGATGTGGGGACGTGACCCTTCACAAAGCTTAACAGACGACATGTGCGGACGTGACCAGACACAGCATTAAAAACATGATGTGGAGACGTGACCCTTCACAACGCTTAACAGACGACATGTGCGGACGTGACCAGACATAGCATTAAAACACGGTGTGGGGACGTGACTCTTCACAACGCTTAATAGACGACATGTGCGGACGTGACCAGACATAGTATTAAAAGTAGATGTGGGGACGTGACCCTTCACAAAGCTTAACAGACGACATGTGCGGACGTGACCAGACACAACATTAAAACACGGTGTGGGGATGTGACCCTTCACAACGCTTAACAGACGACATGTGCGGACGTGACCAGACACAGCATTAAAACACGGTGTAGGGATGTGACCCTTCACAACGCTGAACAGACGACATGTGCTGATGTGCCCAGACACAAAATTCAAAACACGATGTGGGGACGTGACCCTTCACAACACTTAATAGACGACATGTGCGGACGTGACCAGACACAGCATTAAAGACAAGATGTAGGGGCGTGACCCTTCACAACGCATAACAGACGACATGTGTGGACGTGACCAGACACAACATTAAAACACGGTGTGGGGATGTGACCCTTCACAACGCTTAACAGACGACATGTGCGGACGTGACCAGACACAGCATTAAAACACGGTGTGGGGACGTGACTCTTCACAACGCTTAACAGACGACATGTGCGTACGTGACCAGACACAACATTAAAAATAAGATGTGGGGGCGTGACCCTTCACAACGCATAACAGACGACATGTGCGGACGTGACCAGACACAATATTAAAACACGGTGTGGGGATGTGACCCTTCACAACGCTTAACAGACGACATGTGCGGACGTGACCAGACACAGCATTAAAACACGGTGTGGGGATGTGACCCTTCACAACGCTTAACAGACGACATGTGCGGACGTGACCAGACATAACATTAAAACACGGTGTGGGGATGTGACTCTTGACAACGCTTAACAGACGACATGTGCGGACGTGACCAGACATAACATTAAAACACGGTGTGGGGATGTGACTCTTCACAACGCTTAACAGACGACATGTGCGGACGTGACCAGACACAACATTAAAACACGGTGTGGGGATGTGACTCTTCACAACGCTTAACAGACGACATGTGCGGACGTGACCAGACACAGCATTAAAACACGGTGTGGGGACGTGACTCTTCACAACGCTTAACAGACGACATGTGCGTACGTGACCAGACACAACATTAAAAATAAGATGTGGGGGCGTGACCCTTCACAACGCATAACAGACGACATGTGCGGACGTGACCAGACACAACATTAAAACACGGTGTGGGGATGTGACCCTTCACAACGCTTAACAGACGACATGTGCGGACGTGACCAGACACAGCATTAAAACACGGTGTGGGGACGTGACTCTTCACAACGCTTAACAGATGACATGTGCGTACGTGACCAGACACAACATTAAAAATAAGATGTGGGGGCGTGACCCTCCACAACGCATAACAGACGACATGTGCGGACGTGACCAGACACAACATTAAAACACGGTGTGGGGATGTGACCCTTCACAACGCTTAACAGACGACATGTGCGGACGTGACCAGACACAGCATTAAAACACGGTGTGGGGATGTGACCCTTCACAACGCTTAACAGACGACATGTGCGGACGTGACCAGACATAACATTAAAACACGGTGTGGGGATGTGACTCTTCACAACGCTTAACAGACGACATGTGCGGACGTGACCAGACATAGTATTAAAAGTAGATGTGGGGACGTGACCCTTCACAAAGCTTAACAGACGACATGTGCGGACGTGACCAGACACAGCATTAAAAACACGATGTGGAGACGTGACCCTTCACAACGCTTAACAGACGACATGTGCGGACGTGACCAGACATAGCATTAAAACACGGTGTGGGGACGTGACTCTTCACAACGCTTAACAAACGACATGTGCGGACGTGACCAGACATAGTATTAAAAGTAGATGTGGGGACGTGACCCTTCACAAAGCTTAACAGACGACATGTGCGGACGTGACCAGACACAACATTAAAACACGGTGTGGGGATGTGATCCTTCACAACGCTTAACAGACGACATGTGCGGACGTGACCAGACACAGCATTAAAACACGGTGTGGGGATGTGACCCTTCACAACGCTGAACAGACGACATGTGCTGATGTGCCCAGACACAAAATTCAAAACACGATGTGGGGACGTGACCCTTCACAACACTTAATAGACGACATGTGTGGACGTGACCAGACACAGCATTAAAGACAAGATGTAGGGGCGTGACCCTTCACAACGCATAACAGACGACATGTGCGGACGTGACCAGACACAACATTAAAACACGGTGTGGGGATGTGACCCTTCACAACGCTTAACAGACGACATGTGCGGACGTGACCAGACACAGCATTAAAACACGGTGTGGGGATGTGACCCTTCACAACGCTGAACAGACGACATGTGCTGATGTGCCCAGACACAAAATTCAAAACACGATGTGGGGACGTGACCCTTCACAACACTTAATAGACGACATGTGCGGACGTGACCAGACACAGCATTAAAGACAAGATGTAGGGGCGTGACCCTTCACAACGCATAACAGACGACATGTGTGGACGTGACCAGACACAACATTAAAACACGGTGTGGGGATGTGACCCTTCACAACGCTTAACAGACGACATGTGCGGACGTGACCAGACACAGCATTAAAACACGGTGTGGGGACGTGACTCTTCACAACGCTTAACAGACGACATGTGCGGACGTGACCAGACATAGGATTAAAAGTAGATGTGGGGACGTGACCCTTCACAAAGCTTAACAGACGACATGTGCGGACGTGACCAGACACAACATTAAAACACGGTGTGGGGATGTGACTCTTCACAACGCTTAACAGACGACATGTGCGGACGTGACCAGACACAACATTAAAACACGGTGTGGGGACGTGACTCTTCACAACGCTTAACAGACGACATGTGCGTACGTGACCAGACACAACATTAAAAATAAGATGTGGGGGCGTGACCCTTCACAACGCATAACAGACGACATGTGCGGACGTGACCAGACACAACATTAAAACACGGTGTGGGGATGTGACCCTTCACAACGCTTAACAGAGGACATGTGCGGACGTGACCAGACACAGCATTAAAACACGGTGTGGGGAAGTGACCCTTCACAACGCTTAACAGACGACATGTGCGGACGTGACCAGACACAGCATTAAAACACGGTGTGGGGATGTGACCCTTCACAACGCTTAACAGACGACATGTGCGGACGTGACCAGACATAACATTAAAACACGGTGTGGGGATGTGACTCTTCACAACGCTTAACAGACGACATGTGCGGACGTGACCAGACATAGTATTAAAAGTAGATGTGGGGACGTGACCCTTCACAAAGCTTAACAGACGACATGTGCGGACGTGACCAGACACAGCATTAAAAACACGATGTGGAGACGTGACCCTTCACAACGCTTAACAGACGACATGTGCGGACGTGACCAGACATAGCATTAAAACACGGTGTGGGGACGTGACTCTTCACAACGCTTAATAGACGACATGTGCGGACGTGACCAGACATAGTATTAAAAGTAGATGTGGGGACGTGACCCTTCACAAAGCTTAACAGACGACATGTGCGGACGTGACCAGACACAACATTAAAACACGGTGTGGGGATGTGACCCTTCACAACGCTTAACAGACGACATGTGCGGACGTGACCAGACACAGCATTAAAACACGGTGTGGGGATGTGACCCTTCACAACGCTGAACAGACGACATGTGCTGATGTGCCCAGACACAACATTCAAAACACGATGTGGGGACGTGACCCTTCACAACACTTAATAGACGACATGTGCGGACGTGACCAGACACAGCATTAAAGACAAGATGTAGGGGCGTGACCCTTCACAACGCATAACAGACGACATGTGTGGACGTGACCAGACACAACATTAAAACACGGTGTGGGGATGTGACCCTTCACAACGCTTAACAGACGACATGTGCGGACGTGACCAGACACAGCATTAAAACACGGTGTGGGGACGTGACTCTTCACAACGCTTAACAGACGACATGTGCGTACGTGACCAGACACAACATTAAAAATAAGATGTGGGGGCGTGACCCTTCACAACGCATAACAGACGACATGTGCGGACGTGACCAGACACAACATTAAAACACGGTGTGGGGATGTGACCCTTCACAACGCTTAACAGACGACATGTGCGGACGTGACCACACACAGCATTAAAAACACGATGTGGGGACGTGACTCTTCACAACGCTTAACAGACGACATGTGCGGACGTTACCAGACACAGCATTAAAACACGGTGTAGGGACGTGACTCTTCACAACGCTTAACAGACGACATGTGCGGACGTGACCAGACATAGTATTAAAAGTAGATGTGGGGACGTGACCCTTCACAAAGCTTAACAGACGACATGTGCGGACGTGACCAGACACAACATTAAAACACGGCGTGGGGATGTGACCCTTCACAACGCTTAACAGACGACATATGCGGACGTGACCAGACATAACATGAAAACACGGTGTGGGGACGTGACTCTTCACAATGCTTAACAGACGACATGTACGGACGTGACCAGACATAGTATTAAAAGTAGATGTGGGGATGTGACCCTTCACAAAGCTTAACATACGACATGTGCGGACGTGACCAGACACAGCATTAAAAACATGATGTGGAGACGTGACCCTTCACAACGCTTAACAGACGACATGTGCGGACGTGACCAGACATAGCATTAAAACACGGTGTGGGGACGTGACTCTTCACAACGCTTAATAGACGACATGTGCGGACGTGACCAGACATAGTATTAAAAGTAGATGTGGGGACGTGACCCTTCACAAAGCTTAACAGACGACATGTGCGGACGTGACCAGACACAACATTAAAACACGGTGTGGGGATGTGACCCTTCACAACGCTTAACAGACGACATATGCGGACGTGACTAGACACAACATTAAAACACGGTGTGGGGATGTGAGCCTTCACAACGCTTAACAGACGACATGTGCGGACGTGACCAGACACAACATTGAAACACGGTGTGGGGATGTGACCCTTCACAACGCTTAACAGACGACATATGCGGACGTGACCAGACATAACATTAAAACACGGTGTGGGGACGTGACTCTTCACAACGCTTAACAGACGACATGTGCGGACGTGACCAGACATAGTATTAAAAGTAGATGTGGGGACGTGACCCTTCACAAAGCTTAACAGACGACATGTGCGGACGTGACCAGACACAGCATTAAAAACATGATGTGGAGACGTGACCCTTCACAACGCTTAACAGACGACATGTGCGGACGTGACCAGACATAGCATTAAAACACGGTGTGGGGACGTGACTCTTCACAACGCTTAATAGACGACATGTGCGGACGTGACCAGACATAGTATTAAAAGTAGATGTGGGGACGTGACCCTTCACAAAGCTTAACAGACGACATGTGCGGACGTGACCAGACACAACATTAAAACACGGTGTGGGGATGTGACCCTTCACAACGCTTAACAGACGACATGTGCGGACGTGACCAGACACAGCATTAAAACACGGTGTGGGGATGTGACCCTTCACAACGCTTAACAGACGACATGTGCGGACGTGACCAGACATAACATTAAAACACGGTGTGGGGATGTGACTCTTCACAACGCTTAACAGACGACATGTGCGGACGTGACCAGACATAGTATTAAAAGTAGATGTGGGGACGTGACCCTTCACAAAGCTTAACAGACGACATGTGCGGACGTGACCAGACACAGCATTAAAAACACGATGTGGAGACGTGACCCTTCACAACGCTTAACAGACGACATGTGCGGACGTGACCAGACATAGCATTAAAACACGGTGTGGGGACGTGACTCTTCACAACGCTTAATAGACGACATGTGCGGACGTGACCAGACATAGTATTAAAAGTAGATGTGGGGACGTGACCCTTCACAAAGCTTAACAGACGACATGTGCGGACGTGACCAGACACAACATTAAAACACGGTGTGGGGATGTGACCCTTCACAACGCTTAACAGACGACATGTGCGGACGTGACCAGACACAGCATTAAAACACGGTGTGGGGATGTGACCCTTCACAACGCTGAACAGACGACATGTGCTGATGTGCCCAGACACAACATTCAAAACACGATGTGGGGACGTGACCCTTCACAACACTTAATAGACGACATGTGCGGACGTGACCAGACACAGCATTAAAGACAAGATGTAGGGGCGTGACCCTTCACAACGCATAACAGACGACATGTGTGGACGTGACCAGACACAACATTAAAACACGGTGTGGGGATGTGACCCTTCACAACGCTTAACAGACGACATGTGCGGACGTGACCAGACACAGCATTAAAACACGGTGTGGGGACGTGACTCTTCACAACGCTTAACAGACGACATGTGCGTACGTGACCAGACACAACATTAAAAATAAGATGTGGGGGCGTGACCCTTCACAACGCATAACAGACGACATGTGCGGACGTGACCAGACACAACATTAAAACACGGTGTGGGGATGTGACCCTTCACAACGCTTAACAGACGACATGTGCGGACGTGACCACACACAGCATTAAAAACACGATGTGGGGACGTGACTCTTCACAACGCTTAACAGACGACATGTGCGGACGTTACCAGACACAGCATTAAAACACGGTGTAGGGACGTGACTCTTCACAACGCTTAACAGACGACATGTGCGGACGTGACCAGACATAGTATTAAAAGTAGATGTGGGGACGTGACCCTTCACAAAGCTTAACAGACGACATGTGCGGACGTGACCAGACACAACATTAAAACACGGCGTGGGGATGTGACCCTTCACAACGCTTAACAGACGACATATGCGGACGTGACCAGACATAACATGAAAACACGGTGTGGGGACGTGACTCTTCACAATGCTTAACAGACGACATGTACGGACGTGACCAGACATAGTATTAAAAGTAGATGTGGGGATGTGACCCTTCACAAAGCTTAACATACGACATGTGCGGACGTGACCAGACACAGCATTAAAAACATGATGTGGAGACGTGACCCTTCACAACGCTTAACAGACGACATGTGCGGACGTGACCAGACATAGCATTAAAACACGGTGTGGGGACGTGACTCTTCACAACGCTTAATAGACGACATGTGCGGACGTGACCAGACATAGTATTAAAAGTAGATGTGGGGACGTGACCCTTCACAAAGCTTAACAGACGACATGTGCGGACGTGACCAGACACAACATTAAAACACGGTGTGGGGATGTGACCCTTCACAACGCTTAACAGACGACATATGCGGACGTGACTAGACACAACATTAAAACACGGTGTGGGGATGTGAGCCTTCACAACGCTTAACAGACGACATGTGCGGACGTGACCAGACACAACATTGAAACACGGTGTGGGGATGTGACCCTTCACAACGCTTAACAGACGACATATGCGGACGTGACCAGACATAACATTAAAACACGGTGTGGGGACGTGACTCTTCACAACGCTTAACAGACGACATGTGCGGACGTGACCAGACATAGTATTAAAAGTAGATGTGGGGACGTGACCCTTCACAAAGCTTAACAGACGACATGTGCGGACGTGACCAGACACAGCATTAAAAACATGATGTGGAGACGTGACCCTTCACAACGCTTAACAGACGACATGTGCGGACGTGACCAGACATAGCATTAAAACACGGTGTGGGGACGTGACTCTTCACAACGCTTAATAGACGACATGTGCGGACGTGACCAGACATAGTATTAAAAGTAGATGTGGGGACGTGACCCTTCACAAAGCTTAACAGACGACATGTGTGGACGTGACCAGACACAACATTAAAACACGGTGTGGGGATGTGACCCTTCACAACGCTTAACAGACGACATGTGCGGACGTGACCAGACACAGCATTAAAACACGGTGTGGGGACGTGACTCTTCACAACGCTTAACAGACGACATGTGCGTACGTGACCAGACACAACATTAAAAATAAGATGTGGGGGCGTGACCCTTCACAACGCATAACAGACGACATGTGCGGACGTGACCAGACACAATATTAAAACACGGTGTGGGGATGTGACCCTTCACAACGCTTAACAGACGACATGTGCGGACGTGACCAGACACAGCATTAAAACACGGTGTGGGGATGTGACCCTTCACAACGCTTAACAGACGACATGTGCGGACGTGACCAGACATAACATTAAAACACGGTGTGGGGATGTGACTCTTGACAACGCTTAACAGACGACATGTGCGGACGTGACCAGACATAACATTAAAACACGGTGTGGGGATGTGACTCTTCACAACGCTTAACAGACGACATGTGCGGACGTGACCAGACACAACATTAAAACACGGTGTGGGGATGTGACTCTTCACAACGCTTAACAGACGACATGTGCGGACGTGACCAGACACAGCATTAAAACACGGTGTGGGGACGTGACTCTTCACAACGCTTAACAGACGACATGTGCGTACGTGACCAGACACAACATTAAAAATAAGATGTGGGGGCGTGACCCTTCACAACGCATAACAGACGACATGTGCGGACGTGACCAGACACAACATTAAAACACGGTGTGGGGATGTGACCCTTCACAACGCTTAACAGACGACATGTGCGGACGTGACCAGACACAGCATTAAAACACGGTGTGGGGACGTGACTCTTCACAACGCTTAACAGATGACATGTGCGTACGTGACCAGACACAACATTAAAAATAAGATGTGGGGGCGTGACCCTCCACAACGCATAACAGACGACATGTGCGGACGTGACCAGACACAACATTAAAACACGGTGTGGGGATGTGACCCTTCACAACGCTTAACAGACGACATGTGCGGACGTGACCAGACACAGCATTAAAACACGGTGTGGGGATGTGACCCTTCACAACGCTTAACAGACGACATGTGCGGACGTGACCAGACATAACATTAAAACACGGTGTGGGGATGTGACTCTTCACAACGCTTAACAGACGACATGTGCGGACGTGACCAGACATAGTATTAAAAGTAGATGTGGGGACGTGACCCTTCACAAAGCTTAACAGACGACATGTGCGGACGTGACCAGACACAGCATTAAAAACACGATGTGGAGACGTGACCCTTCACAACGCTTAACAGACGACATGTGCGGACGTGACCAGACATAGGATTAAAACACGGTGTGGGGACGTGACTCTTCACAACGCTTAACAGACGACATGTGCGGACGTGACCAGACATAGTATTAAAAGTAGATGTGGGGACGTGACCCTTCACAAAGCTTAACAGACGACATGTGCGGACGTGACCAGACACAACATTAAAACACGGTGTGGGGATGTGATCCTTCACAACGCTTAACAGACGACATGTGCGGACGTGACCAGACACAGCATTAAAACACGGTGTGGGGATGTGACCCTTCACAACGCTGAACAGACGACATGTGCTGATGTGCCCAGACACAAAATTCAAAACACGATGTGGGGACGTGACCCTTCACAACACTTAATAGACGACATGTGTGGACGTGACCAGACACAGCATTAAAGACAAGATGTAGGGGCATGACCCTTCACAACGCATAACAGACGACATGTGCGGACGTGACCAGACACAACATTAAAACACGGTGTGGGGATGTGACCCTTCACAACGCTTAACAGACGACATGTGCGGACGTGACCAGACACAGCATTAAAACACGGTGTGGGGATGTGACCCTTCACAACGCTGAACAGACGACATGTGCTGATGTGCCCAGACACAAAATTCAAAACACGATGTGGGGACGTGACCCTTCACAACACTTAATAGACGACATGTGCGGACGTGACCAGACACAGCATTAAAGACAAGATGTAGGGGCGTGACCCTTCACAACGCATAACAGACGACATGTGTGGACGTGACCAGACACAACATTAAAACACGGTGTGGGGATGTGACCCTTCACAACGCTTAACAGACGACATGTGCGGACGTGACCAGACACAGCATTAAAACACGGTGTGGGGACGTGACTCTTCACAACGCTTAACAGACGACATGTGCGGACGTGACCAGACATAGGATTAAAAGTAGATGTGGGGACGTGACCCTTCACAAAGCTTAACAGACGACATGTGCGGACGTGACCAGACACAACATTAAAACACGGTGTGGGGATGTGACTCTTCACAACGCTTAACAGACGACATGTGCGGACGTGACCAGACACAACATTAAAACACGGTGTGGGGACGTGACTCTTCACAACGCTTAACAGACGACATGTGCGTACGTGACCAGACACAACATTAAAAATAAGATGTGGGGGCGTGACCCTTCACAACGCATAACAGACGACATGTGCGGACGTGACCAGACACAACATTAAAACACGGTGTGGGGATGTGACCCTTCACAACGCTTAACAGAGGACATGTGCGGACGTGACCAGACACAGCATTAAAACACGGTGTGGGGATGTGACCCTTCACAACGCTTAACAGACGACATGTGCGGACGTGACCAGACACAGCATTAAAACACGGTGTGGGGATGTGACCCTTCACAACGCTTAACAGACGACATGTGCGGACGTGACCAGACATAACATTAAAACACGGTGTGGGGATGTGACTCTTCACAACGCTTAACAGACGACATGTGCGGACGTGACCAGACATAGTATTAAAAGTAGATGTGGGGACGTGACCCTTCACAAAGCTTAACAGACGACATGTGCGGACGTGACCAGACACAGCATTAAAAACACGATGTGGAGACGTGACCCTTCACAACGCTTAACAGACGACATGTGCGGACGTGACCAGACATAGCATTAAAACACGGTGTGGGGACGTGACTCTTCACAACGCTTAATAGACGACATGTGCGGACGTGACCAGACATAGTATTAAAAGTAGATGTGGGGACGTGACCCTTCACAAAGCTTAACAGACGACATGTGCGGACGTGACCAGACACAACATTAAAACACGGTGTGGGGATGTGACCCTTCACAACGCTTAACAGACGACATGTGCGGACGTGACCAGACACAGCATTAAAACACGGTGTGGGGATGTGACCCTTCACAACGCTGAACAGACGACATGTGCTGATGTGCCCAGACACAACATTCAAAACACGATGTGGGGACGTGACCCTTCACAACACTTAATAGACGACATGTGCGGACGTGACCAGACACAGCATTAAAGACAAGATGTAGGGGCGTGACCCTTCACAACGCATAACAGACGACATGTGTGGACGTGACCAGACACAACATTAAAACACGGTGTGGGGATGTGACCCTTCACAACGCTTAACAGACGACATGTGCGGACGTGACCAGACACAGCATTAAAACACGGTGTGGGGACGTGACTCTTCACAACGCTTAACAGACGACATGTGCGTACGTGACCAGACACAACATTAAAAATAAGATGTGGGGGCGTGACCCTTCACAACGCATAACAGACGACATGTGCGGACGTGACCAGACACAACATTAAGACACGGTGTGGGGATGTGACCCTTCACAACGCTTAACAGACGACATGTGCGGACGTGACCAGACACAGCATTAAAACACGGTGTGGGGATGTGACCCTTCACAACGCTTAACAGACGACATGTGCGGACGTGACCAGACATAACATTAAAACACGGTGTGGGGATGTGACTCTTCACAACGCTTAACAGACGACATGTGCGGACGTGACCAGACACAACATTAAAACACGGTGTGGGGATGTGACTCTTCACAACGCTTAACAGACGACATGTGCGGACGTGACCAGACACAGCATTAAAACACGGTGTGGGGACGTGACTCTTCACAACGCTTAACAGACGACATGTGCGTACGTGACCAGACACAACATTAAAAATAAGATGTGGGGGCGTGACCCTTCACAACGCATAACAGACGACATGTGCGGACGTGACCAGACACAACATTAAAACACGGTGTGGGGATGTGACCCTTCACAACGCTTAACAGACGACATGTGCGGACGTGACCAGACACAGCATTAAAACACGGTGTGGGGACGTGACTCTTCACAACGCTTAACAGATGACATGTGCGTACGTGACCAGACACAACATTAAAAATAAGATGTGGGGGCGTGACCCTCCACAACGCATAACAGACGACATGTGCGGACGTGACCAGACACAACATTAAAACACGGTGTGGGGATGTGACCCTTCACAACGCTTAACAGACGACATGTGCGGACGTGACCAGACACAGCATTAAAACACGGTGTGGGGATGTGACCCTTCACAACGCTTAACAGACGACATGTGCGGACGTGACCAGACATAACATTAAAACACGGTGTGGGGATGTGACCCTTCACAACGCTTAACAGACGACATGTGCGGACGTGACCAGACACAGCATTAAAACACGGTGTGGGGACGTGACTCTTCACAACGCTTAACAGACGACATGTGCGGACGTGACCAGACACAGCATTAAAACACGGTGTGGGGACGTGACTCTTCACAACGCTTAACAGACGACATGTGCGGACGTGACCAGACACAGCATTAAAACACGGTGTGGGGACGTGACTCTTCACAACGCTTAACAGACGACATGTGCGTACGTGACCAGACACAACATTAAAAATAAGATGTGGGGGCGTGACCCTTCACAACGCATAACAGACGACATGTGCGGACGTGACCAGACACAACATTAAAACACGGTGTGGGGATGTGACCCTTCACAACGCTTAACAGACGACATGTGCGGACGTGACCAGACACAGCATTAAAACACGGTGTGGGGATGTGACCCTTCACAACGCTTAACAGACGACATGTGCGGACGTGACCAGACATAACATTAAAACACGGTGTGGGGATGTGACTCTTCACAACGCTTAACAGACGACATGTGCGGACGTGACCAGACATAGTATTAAAAGTAGATGTGGGGACGTGACCCTTCACAAAGCTTAACAGACGACATGTGCGGACGTGACCAGACACAGCATTAAAAACACGATGTGGAGACGTGACCCTTCACAACGCTTAACAGACGACATGTGCGGACGTGACCAGACATAGCATTAAAACACGGTGTGGGGACGTGACTCTTCACAACGCTTAACAGACGACATGTGCGGACGTGACCAGACATAGTATTAAAAGTAGATGTGGGGACGTGACCCTTCACAAAGCTTAACAGACGACATGTGCGGACGTGACCAGACACAACATTAAAACACGGTGTGGGGATGTGATCCTTCACAACGCTTAACAAACGACATGTGCGGACGTGACCAGACACAGCATTAAAACACGGTGTGGGGATGTGACCCTTCACAACGCTTAACAGACGACATGTGCGGACGTGACCAGACATAACATTAAAACACGGTGTGGGGATGTGACTCTTCACAACGCTTAACAGACGACATGTGCGGACGTGACCAGACATAGTATTAAAAGTAGATGTGGGGACGTGACCCTTCACAAAGCTTAACAGACGACATGTGCGGACGTGACCAGACACAGCATTAAAAACACGATGTGGAGACGTGACCCTTCACAACGCTTAACAGACGACATGTGCGGACGTGACCAGACATAGCATTAAAACACGGTGTGGGGACGTGACTCTTCACAACGCTTAACAGACGACATGTGCGGACGTGACCAGACATAGTATTAAAAGTAGATGTGGGGACGTGACCCTTCACAAAGCTTAACAGACGACATGTGCGGACGTGACCAGACACAACATTAAAACACGGTGTGGGGATGTGATCCTTCACAACTCTTAACAGACGACATGTGCGGACGTGACCAGACACAGCATTAAAACACGGTGTGGGGATGTGACCCTTCACAACGCTGAACAGACGACATGTGCTGATGTGCCCAGACACAAAATTCAAAACACGATGTGGGGACGTGACCCTTCACAACACTTAATAGACGACATGTGTGGACGTGACCAGACACAGCATTAAAGACAAGATGTAGGGGCGTGACCCTTCACAACGCATAACAGACGACATGTGCGGACGTGACCAGACACAACATTAAAACACGGTGTGGGGATGTGACCCTTCACAACGCTTAACAGACGACATGTGCGGACGTGACCAGACACAGCATTAAAACACGGTGTGGGGATGTGACCCTTCACAACGCTGAACAGACGACATGTGCTGATGTGCCCAGACACAAAATTCAAAACACGATGTGGGGACGTGACCCTTCACAACACTTAATAGACGACATGTGTGGACGTGACCAGGCACAGCATTAAAGACAAGATGTAGGGGCGTGACCCTTCACAACGCATAACAGACGACATGTGTGGACGTGACCAGACAATCCATTAAAACACGGTGTGGGGATGTGACCCTTCACAACGCTTAACAGACGACATGTGCGGACGTGACCAGACACAGCATTAAAACACGGTGTGGGGATGTGATCCTTCACAACGCTTAACAGACGACATGTGCGGACGTGACCAGACATAACATTAAAACACGGTGTGGGGATGTGACTCTTCACAACGCTTAACAGACGACATGTGCGGACGTGACCAGACATAGTATTAAAAGTAGATGTGGGGACGTGACCCTTCACAAAGCTTAACAGACGACATGTGCGGACGTGACCAGACACAGCATTAAAAACACGATGTGGAGACGTGACCCTTCACAACGCTTAACAGACGACATGTGCGGACGTGACCAGACATAGCATTAAAACACGGTGTGGGGACGTGACTCTTCACAACGCTTAACAGACGACATGTGCGGACGTGACCAGACATAGTATTAAAAGTAGATGTGGGGACGTGACCCTTCACAAACCTTAACAGACGACATGTGCGGACGTGACCAGACACAACATTAAAACACGGTGTGGGGATGTGATCCTTCACAACGCTTAACAGACGACATGTGCGGACGTGACCAGACACAGCATTAAAACACGGTGTGGGGATGTGACCCTTCACAACGCTGAACAGACGACATGTGCTGATGTGCCCAGACACAAAATTCAAAACACGATGTGGGGACGTGACCCTTCACAACACTTAATAGACGACATGTGTGGACGTGACCAGGCACAGCATTAAAGACAAGATGTAGGGGCGTGACCCTTCACAACGCATAACAGACCACATGTGCGGACGTGACCAGACACAACATTAAAACACGGTGTGGGGATGTGACCCTTCACAACGCTTAACAGACGACATGTGCGGACGTGACCAGACACAGCATTAAAACACGGTGTGGGGATGTGACCCTTCACAACGCTGAACAGACGACATGTGCTGATGTGCCCAGACACAAAATTCAAAACACGATGTGGGGACGTGACCCTTCACAACACTTAATAGACGACATGTGTGGACGTGACCAGGCACAGCATTAAAGACAAGATGTAGGGGCGTGACCCTTCACAACGCATAACAGACGACATGTGTGGACGTGACCAGACACAACATTAAAACACGGTGTGGGGATGTGACCCTTCACAACGCTTAACAGACGACATGTGCGGACGTGACCAGACACAGCATTAAAACACGGTGTGGGGACGTGACTCTTCACAACGCTTAACAGACGACATGTGCGGACGTGACCAGACACAGCATTAAAACACGGTGTGGGGACGTGACTCTTCACAACGCTTAACAGACGACATGTGCGGACGTGACCAGACACAGCATTAAAACACGGTGTGGGGACGTGACTCTTCACAACACTTAACAGACGACATGTGCGTACGTGACCAGACACAACATTAAAAATAAGATGTGGGGGCGTGACCCTTCACAACGCATAACAGACGACATGTGCGGACGTGACCAGACACAACATTAAAACACGGTGTGGGGATGTGACCCTTCACAACGCTTAACAGACGACATGTGCGGACGTGACCAGACACAGCATTAAAACACGGTGTGGGGATGTGACCCTTCACAACGCTTAACAGACGACATGTGCGGACGTGACCAGACACAGCATTAAAACACGGTGTGGGGATGTGACCCTTCACAACGCTGAACAGACGACATGTGCTGATGTGCCCAGACACAAAATTCAAAACACGATGTGGGGACGTGACCCTTCACAACACTTAATAGACGACATGTGTGGACGTGACCAGGCACAGCATTAAAGACAAGATGTAGGGGCGTGACCCTTCACAACGCATAACAGACGACATGTGTGGACGTGACCAGACACAACATTAAAACACGGTGTGGGGATGTGACCCTTCACAACGCTTAACAGACGACATGTGCGGACGTGACCAGACACAGCATTAAAACACGGTGTGGGGATGTGACCCTTCACAACGCTTAACAGACGACATGTGCGGACGTGACCAGACATAACATTAAAACACAGTGTGGGGATGTGACTCTTCACAACGCTTAACAGACGACATGTGCGGACGTGACCAGACATAGTATTAAAAGTAGATGTGGGGACGTGACCCTTCACAAAGCTTAACAGACGACATGTGCGGACGTGACCAGACACAGCATTAAAAACACGATGTGGAGACGTGACCCTTCACAACGCTTAACAGACGACATGTGCGGACGTGACCAGACATAGCATTAAAACACGGTGTTGGGACGTGACTCTTCACAACGCTTAACAGACGACATGTGCGGACGTGACCAGACATAGTATTAAAAGTAGATGTGGGGACGTGACCCTTCACAAAGCTTAACAGACGACATGTGCGGACGTGACCAGACACAACATTAAAACACGGTGTGGGGATGTGATCCTTCACAACGCTTAACAGACGACATGTGCGGACGTGACCAGACACAGCATTAAAACACGGTGTGGGGATGTGACCCTTCACAACGCTGAACAGACGACATGTGCTGATGTGCCCAGACACAAAATTCAAAACACGATGTGGGGACGTGACCCTTCACAACACTTAATAGACGACATGTGTGGACGTGACCAGACACAGCATTAAAGAGAAGATGTAGGGGCGTGACCCTTCACAACGCATAACAGACGACATGTGCGGACGTGACCAGACACAACATTAAAACACGGTGTGGGGATGTGACCCTTCACAACGCTTAACAGACGACATGTGCGGACGTGACCAGACACAGCATTAAAACACGGTGTGGGGATGTGACCCTTCACAACGCTGAACAGACGACATGTGCTGATGTGCCCAGACACAAAATTCAAAACACGATGTGGGGACGTGACCCTTCACAACACTTAATAGACGACATGTGTGGACGTGACCAGGCACAGCATTAAAGACAAGATGTAGGGGCGTGACCCTTCACAACGCATAACAGACGACATGTGTGGACGTGACCAGACACAACATTAAAACACGGTGTGGGGACGTGACTCTTCACAACGCTTAACAGACGACATGTGCGGACGTGACCAGACACAGCATTAAAACACGGTGTGGGGACGTGACTCTTCACAACGCTTAACAGACGACATGTGCGGACGTGACCAGACACAGCATTAAAACACGGTGTGGGGACGTGACTCTTCACAACGCTTAACAGACGACATGTGCGTACGTGACCAGACACAACATTAAAAATAAGATGTGGGGGCGTGACCCTTCACAACGCATAACAGACGACATGTGCGGACGTGACCAGACACAACATTAAAACACGGTGTGGGGATGTGACCCTTCACAACGCTTAACAGACGACATGTGCGGACGTGACCAGACACAGCATTAAAACACGGTGTGGGGATGTGACCCTTCACAACGCTTAACAGACGACATGTGCGGACGTGACCAGACATAACATTAAAACACGGTGTGGGGATGTGACTCTTCACAACGCTTAACAGACGACATGTGCGGACGTGACCAGACATAGTATTAAAAGTAGATGTGGGGACGTGACCCTTCACAAAGCTTAACAGACGACATGTGCGGACGTGACCAGACACAGCATTAAAAACACGATGTGGAGACGTGACCCTTCACAACGCTTAACAGACGACATGTGCGGACGTGACCAGACATAGCATTAAAACACGGTGTGGGGACGTGACTCTTCACAACGCTTAACAGACGACATGTGCGGACGTGACCAGACATAGTATTAAAAGTAGATGTGGGGACGTGACCCTTCACAAAGCTTAACAGACGACATGTGCGGACGTGACCAGACACAACATTAAAACACGGTGTGGGGATGTGATCCTTCACAACGCTTAACAGACGACATGTGCGGACGTGACCAGACACAGCATTAAAACACGGTGTGGGGATGTGACCCTTCACAACGCTTAACAGACGACATGTGCGGACGTGACCAGACATAGCATTAAAACACGGTGTGGGGACGTGACTCTTCACAACGCTTAACAGACGACATGTGCGGACGTGAACAGACATAGTATTAAAAGTAGATGTGGGGACGTGACCCTTCACAAAGCTTAACAGACGACATGTGCGGACGTGACCAGACACAACATTAAAACACGGTGTGGGGATGTGATCCTTCACAACGCTTAACAGACGACATGTGCGGACGTGACCAGACACAGCATTAAAACACGGTGTGGGGATGTGACCCTTCACAACGCTGAACAGACGACATGTGCTGATGTGCCCAGACACAAAATTCAAAACACGATGTGGGGACGTGACCCTTCACAACACTTAATAGACGACATGTGTGGACGTGCCAGACACAGCATTAAAAACACGATGTGGAGACGTGACCCTTCACAACGCTTAACAGACGACATGTGCGGACGTGACCAGACATAGCATTAAAACACGGTGTGGGGACGTGACTCTTCACAACGCTTAACAGACGACATGTGCGGACGTGACCAGACATAGTATTAAAAGTAGATGTGGGGACGTGACCCTTCACAAAGCTTAGCAGACGACATGTGCGGACGTGACCAGACACAACATTAAAACACGGTGTGGGGATGTGATCCTTCACAACGCTTAACAAACGACATGTGCGGACGTGACCAGACACAGCATTAAAATACGGTGTGGGGATGTGACCCTTCACAACGCTTAACAGACGACATGTGCGGACGTGACCAGACATAACATTAAAACACGGTGTGGGGATGTGACTCTTCACAACGCTTAACAGACGACATGTGCGGACGTGACCAGACATAGTATTAAAAGTAGATGTGGGGACGTGACCCTTCACAAAGCTTAACAGACGACATGTGCGGACGTGACCAGACACAGCATTAAAAACACGATGTGGAGACGTGACCCTTCACAACGCTTAACAGACGACATGTGCGGACGTGACCAGACATAGCATTAAAACACGGTGTGGGGACGTGACTCTTCACAACGCTTAACAGACGACATGTGCGGACGTGACCAGACATAGTATTAAAAGTAGATGTGGGGACGTGACCCTTCACAAAGCTTAACAGACGACATGTGCGGACGTGACCAGACACAACATTAAAACACGGTGTGGGGATGTGATCCTTCACAACGCTTAACAGACGACATGTGCGGACGTGACCAGACACAGCATTAAAACACGGTGTGGGGATGTGACCCTTCACAACGCTGAACAGACGACATGTGCTGATGTGCCCAGACACAAAATTCAAAACACGATGTGGGGACGTGACCCTTCACAACACTTAATAGACGACATGTGTGGACGTGACCAGACACAGCATTAAAGACAAGATGTAGGGGCGTGACCCTTCACAACGCATAACAGACGACATGTGCGGACGTGACCAGACACAACATTAAAACACGGTGTGGGGATGTGACCCTTCACAACGCTTAGCAGACGACATGTGCGGACGTGACCAGACACAGCATTAAAACACGGTGTGGGGATGTGACCCTTCACAACGCTGAACAGACGACATGTGCTGATGTGCCCAGACACAAAATTCAAAACACGATGTGGGGACGTGACCCTTCACAACACTTAATAGACGACATGTGCGGACGTGACCAGACACAGCATTAAAGACAAGATGTAGGGGCGTGACCCTTCACAACGCATAACAGACGACATGTGTGGACGTGACCAGACACAACATTAAAACACGGTGTGGGGATGTGACCCTTCACAACGCTTAACAGACGACATGTGCGGACGTGACCAGACACAGCATTAAAACACGGTGTGGGGACGTGACTCTTCACAACGCTTAACAGACGACATGTGCGGACGTGACCAGACATAGTATTAAAAGTAGATGTGGGGACGTGACCCTTCACAAAGCTTAACAGACGACATGTGCGGACGTGACCAGACACAACATTAAAACACGGTGTGGGGATGTGACTCTTCACAACGCTTAACAGACGACATGTGCGGACGTGACCAGACACAGCATTAAAACACGGTGTGGGGACGTGACTCTTCACAACGCTTAACAGACGACATGTGCGTACGTGACCAGACACAACATTAAAAATAAGATGTGGGGGCGTGACCCTTCACAACGCATAACAGACGACATGTGCGGACGTGACCAGACACAACATTAAAACACGGTGTGGGGATGTGACCCTTCACAACGCTTAACAGAGGACATGTGCGGACGTGACCAGACACAGCATTAAAACACGGTGTGGGGATGTGACCCTTCACAACGCTTAACAGACGACATGTGCGGACGTGACCAGACACAGCATTAAAACACGGTGTGGGGATGTGACCCTTCACAACGCTTAACAGACGACATGTGCGGACGTGACCAGACATAACATTAAAACACGGTGTGGGGATGTGACTCTTCACAACGCTTAACAGACGACATGTGCGGACGTGACCAGACATAGTATTAAAAGTAGATGTGGGGACGTGACCCTTCACAAAGCTTAACAGACGACATGTGCGGACGTGACCAGACACAGCATTAAAAACACGATGTGGAGACGTGACCCTTCACAACGCTTAACAGACGACATGTGCGGACGTGACCAGACATAGCATTAAAACACGGTGTGGGGACGTGACTCTTCACAACGCTTAACAGACGACATGTGCGGACGTGACCAGACATAGTATTAAAAGTAGATGTGGGGACGTGACCCTTCACAAAGCTTAACAGACGACATGTGCGGACGTGACCAGACACAACATTAAAACACGGTGTGGGGATGTGATCCTTCACAACGCTTAACAAACGACATGTGCGGACGTGACCAGACACAGCATTAAAACACGGTGTGGGGATGTGACCCTTCACAACGCTTAACAGACGACATGTGCGGACGTGACCAGACATAACATTAAAACACGGTGTGGGGATGTGACTCTTCACAACGCTTAACAGACGACATGTGCGGACGTGACCAGACATAGTATTAAAAGTAGATGTGGGGACGTGACCCTTCACAAAGCTTAACAGACGACATGTGCGGACGTGACCAGACACAGCATTAAAAACACGATGTGGAGACGTGACCCTTCACAACGCTTAACAGACGACATGTGCGGACGTGACCAGACATAGCATTAAAACACGGTGTGGGGACGTGACTCTTCACAACGCTTAACAGACGACATGTGCGGACGTGACCAGACATAGTATTAAAAGTAGATGTGGGGACGTGACCCTTCACAAAGCTTAACAGACGACATGTGCGGACGTGACCAGACACAACATTAAAACACGGTGTGGGGATGTGATCCTTCACAACGCTTAACAGACGACATGTGCGGACGTGACCAGACACAGCATTAAAACACGGTGTGGGGATGTGACCCTTCACAACGCTGAACAGACGACATGTGCTGATGTGCCCAGACACAAAATTCAAAACACGATGTGGGGACGTGACCCTTCACAACACTTAATAGACGACATGTGTGGACGTGACCAGACACAGCATTAAAGACAAGATGTAGGGGCGTGACCCTTCACAACGCATAACAGACGACATGTGCGGACGTGACCAGACACAACATTAAAACACGGTGTGGGGATGTGACCCTTCACAACGCTTAACAGACGACATGTGCGGACGTGACCAGACACAGCATTAAAACACGGTGTGGGGATGTGACCCTTCACAACGCTGAACAGACGACATGTGCTGATGTGCCCAGACACAAAATTCAAAACACGATGTGGGGACGTGACCCTTCACAACACTTAATAGACGACATGTGTGGACGTGACCAGGCACAACATTAAAGACAAGATGTAGGGGCGTGACCCTTCACAACGCATAACAGACGACATGTGTGGACGTGACCAGACACAACATTAAAACACGGTGTGGGGATGTGACCCTTCACAACGCTTAACAGACGACATGTGCGGACGTGACCAGACACAGCATTAAAACACGGTGTGGGGATGTGACCCTTCACAACGCTTAACAGACGACATGTGCGGACGTGACCAGACATAACATTAAAACACGGTGTGGGGATGTGACTCTTCACAACGCTTAACAGACGACATGTGCGGACGTGACCAGACATAGTATTAAAAGTAGATGTGGGGACGTGACCCTTCACAAAGCTTAACAGACGACATGTGCGGACGTGACCAGACACAGCATTAAAAACACGATGTGGAGACGTGACCCTTCACAACGCTTAACAGACGACATGTGCGGACGTGACCAGACATAGCATTAAAACACGGTGTGGGGACGTGACTCTTCACAACGCTTAACAGACGACATGTGCGGACGTGACCAGACATAGTATTAAAAGTAGATGTGGGGACGTGACCCTTCACAAAGCTTAACAGACGACATGTGCGGACGTGACCAGACACAACATTAAAACACGGTGTGGGGATGAGATCCTTCACAACGCTTAACAGACGACATGTGCGGACGTGACCAGACACAGCATTAAAACACGGTGTGGGGATGTGACCCTTCACAACGCTGAACAGACGACATGTGCTGATGTGCCCAGACACAAAATTCAAAACACGATGTGGGGACGTGACCCTTCACAACACTTAATAGACGACATGTGTGGACGTGACCAGACACAGCATTAAAGACAAGATGTAGGGGCGTGACCCTTCACAACGCATAACAGACGACATGTGCGGACGTGACCAGACACAACATTAAAACACGGTGTGGGGATGTGACCCTTCACAACGCTTAACAGACGACATGTGCGGACGTGACCAGACACAGCATTAAAACACGGTGTGGGGACGTGACTCTTCACAACGCTTAACAGACGACATGTGCGGACGTGACCAGACACAGCATTAAAACACGGTGTGGGGACGTGACTCTTCACAACGCTTAACAGACGACATGTGCGGACGTGACCAGACACAACATTAAAACACGGTGTGGGGATGTGACTCTTCACAACGCTTAACAGACGACATGTGCGGACGTGACCAGACACAGCATTAAAACACGGTGTGGGGACGTGACTCTTCACAACGCTTAACAGACGACATGTGCGTACGTGACCAGACACAACATTAAAAATAAGATGTGGGGGCGTGACCCTTCACAACGCATAACAGACGACATGTGCGGACGTGACCAGTCACAACATTAAAACACGGTGTGGGGATGTGACCCTTCACAACGCTTAACAGACGACATGTGCGGACGTGACCAGACACAGCATTAAAACACGGTGTGGGGATGTGACCCTTCACAACGCTTAACAGACGACATGTGCGGACGTGACCAGACATAACATTAAAACACGGTGTGGGGATGTGACTCTTCACAACGCTTAACAGACGACATGTGCGGACGTGACCAGACATAGTATTAAAAGTAGATGTGGGGACGTGACCCTTCACAAAGCTTAACAGACGACATGTGCGGACGTGACCAGACACAGCATTAAAAACACGATGTGGAGACGTGACCCTTCACAACGCTTAACAGACGACATGTGCGGACGTGACCAGACATAGCATTAAAACACGGTGTGGGGACGTGACTCTTCACAACGCTTAACAGACGACATGTGCGGACGTGACCAGACATAGTATTAAAAGTAGATGTGGGGACGTGACCCTTCACAAAGCTTAACAGACGACATGTGCGGACGTGACCAGACACAACATTAAAACACGGTGTGGGGATGTGATCCTTCACAACGCTTAACAGACGACATGTGCGGACGTGACCAGACACAGCATTAAAACACGGTGTGGGGATGTGACCCTTCACAACGCTTAACAGACGACATGTGCGGACGTGACCAGACATAGCATTAAAACACGGTGTGGGGACGTGACTCTTCACAACGCTTAACAGACGACATGTGCGGACGTGAACAGACATAGTATTAAAAGTAGATGTGGGGACGTGACCCTTCACAAAGCTTAACAGACGACATGTGCGGACGTGACCAGACACAACATTAAAACACGGTGTGGGGATGTGATCCTTCACAACGCTTAACAGACGACATGTGCGGACGTGACCAGACACAGCATTAAAACACGGTATGGGGATGTGACCCTTCACAACGCTGAACAGACGACATGTGCTGATGTGCCCAGACACAAAATTCAAAACACGATGTGGGGACGTGACCCTTCACAACACTTAATAGACGACATGTGTGGACGTGACCAGACACAACATTAAAGACAAGATGTAGGGGCGTGACCCTTCACAACGCATAACAGACGACATGTGTGGACGTGACCAGACACAACATTAAAACACGGTGTGGGGATGTGACACTTCACAACGCTTAACAGACGACATGTGCGGACGTGACCAGACACAGCATTAAAACACGGTGTGGGGACGTGACTCTTCACAACGCTTAAGAGACGACATGTGCGGACGTGACCAGACATAGTATTAAAAGTAGATGTGGGGACGTGACCCTTCACAAAGCTTAACAGACGACATGTGCGGACGTGACCAGACACAACATTAAAACACGGTGTGGGGATGTGACCCTTCACAACGCTTAACAGACGACATGTGCGGACGTGACCAGACACAGCATTAAAACACGGTGTGGGGATGTGACCCTTCACAACGCTTAACAGACGACATGTGCGGACGTGACCAGACATAACATTAAAACACGGTGTGGGGATGTGACTCTTCACAACGCTTAACAGACGACATGTGCGGACGTGACCAGACATAGTATTAAAAGTAGATGTGGGGACGTGACCCTTCACAACGCTTAACAGACGACATGTGCGGACGTGACCAGACACAGCATTAAAAACACGGTGTGGGGATGTGACCCTTCACAACGCTTAACAGACGACATGTGCGGACGTGACCAGACATAACATTAAAACACGGTGTGGGGATGTGACTCTTCACAACGCTTAACAGACGACATGTGCGGACGTGACCAGACATAGTATTAAAAGTAGATGTGGGGACGTGACCCTTCACAAAGCTTAACAGACGACATGTGCGGACGTGACCAGACACAACATTAAAACACGGTGTGGGGATGTGACCCTTCACAACGCTTAACAGACGACATGTGCGGACGTGACCAGACACAGCATTAAAACACGGTGTGGGGATGTGACCCTTCACAACGCTTAACAGACGACATGTGCGGACGTGACCAGACATAACATTAAAACACGGTGTGGGGATGTGACTCTTCACAACGCTTAACAGACGACATGTGCGGACGTGACCAGACATAGTATTAAAAGTAGATGTGGGGACGTGACCCTTCACAAAGCTTAACAGACGACATGTGCGGACGTGACCAGACACAGCATTAAAAACACGATGTGGAGACGTGACCCTTCACAACGCTTAACAGACGACATGTGCGGACGTGACCAGACATAGCATTAAAACACGGTGTGGGGACGTGACTCTTCACAACGCTTAACAGACGACATGTGCGGACGTGACCAGACATAGTATTAAAAGTAGATGTGGGACGTGACCCTTCACAAAGCTTAATAGACGACATGTGCGGACGTGACCAGACACAACATTAAAACACGGTGTGGGGATGTGACCCTTCACAACGCTTAACAGACGACATGTGCGGACGTGACCAGACACAACATTAAAACACGGTGTGGGGATGTGACCCTTCACAACGCTGAACAGACGACATGTGCTGATGTGCCCAGACACAAAATTCAAAACACGATGTGGGGACGTGACCCTTCACAACACTTAATAGACGACATGTGCGGACGTGACCAGACACAGCATTAAAGACAAGATGTAGGGGCGTGACCCTTCACAACGCATAACAGACGACATGTGTGGACGTGACCAGACACAACATTAAAACACGGTGTGGGGATGTGACCCTTCACAACGCTTAACAGACGACATGTGTGGACGTGACCAGACACAGCATTAAAACACGGTGTGGGGATGTGACCCTTCACAACGCTTAACAGACGACATGTGCGGACGTGACCAGACATAACATTAAAACACGGTGTGGGGACGCGATTCTTCACAACGCTTAACAGACGACATGTGCCGACGTGACCAGACATAGTATTAAAAGTAGATGTGGGGACGTGACCCTTCACAAAGCTTAACAGACGACATGTGCGGACGTGACCACACACAGCATTAAAAACACGATGTGGGGACGTGACCCTTCACAACGCTTAACAGACGACATGTGCGGACGTGACCGGACATAGCATTAAAACACGGTGTGGGGACGTGACTCTTCACAACGCTTAACAGACGACATGTGCGGACGTGACCAGACACAACATATAAAACAAGATGTGGGGGCGTGACCCTTCACAACGCATAACAGACGACATGTGCGGACGTGACCAGACACAACATTAAAACACGGTGTGGGGATGTGACCCTTCACAACGCTTAACAGACGACATGTGCGGACGTGACCAGACACAGCATTAAAACACGGTGTGGGGACGTGACTCTTCACAACGCTTAACAGACGACATGTGCGGACGTGACCAGACATAGTATTAAAAGTAGATGTGGGGACGTGACCCTTCACAAAGCTTAACAGACGACATGTGCGGACGTGACCACACACAGCATTAAAAACACGATGTGGGGACGTGACCCTTCACAACGCTTAACAGACGACATGTGCGGACGTGACCGGACATAGCATTAAAACACGGTGTGGGGACGTGACTCTTCACAACGCTTAACAGACGACATGTGCGGACGTGACCAGACACAACATTGAAAACAAGATGTGGGTGCGTGACCCTTCACAACGCATAACAGACGACATGTGCGGACGTGACCAGACACAACATTAAAACACGGTGTGGGGATGTGACCCTTCACAACGCTTAACAGACGACATGTGCGGACGTGACCAGACACAGCATTAAAACACGGTGTGGGGACGTGACTCTTCACAACGCTTAACAGACGACATGTGCGGACGTGACCAGACATAGTATTAAAAGTAGATGTGGGGACGTGACCCTTCACAAAGCTTAACAGACGACATGTGCGGACGTGACCAGACACAACATTAAAACACGGTGTGGGGATGTGACCCTTCACAACGCTTAACTGACGACATGTGCGGACGTGACCAGACATAACATTAAAACACGATGTGGGGACGTGACTCTTCACAACGCTTAACAGACGACATGTGCGTACGTCACCAGACACAACATTAAAAACAAGATGTGGGGGCGTGACCCTTCACAACGCATAACAGACGACATGTGCGGACGTGACCAGACACAACATTAAAACACGGTGTGGGGATGTGACCCTTCACAACGCTTAACAGACGACATGCGCGGACGTGACCAGACACAGCATTGAAACACGGTGTGGGGATGTGACCCTTCACAACGCTTAACAGACGACATGTGCGGACGTGACCAGACATAGTATTAAAAGTAGATGTGGGGACGTGACCCTTCACAAAGCTTAACAGACGACATGTGCGGACGTGACCAGACACAACATTAAAACACGGTGTGGGGATGTGACCCTTCACAACGCTTAACAGACGACATGTGCGGACGTGACCAGACATAACATTAAAACACGGTGTGGGGACGTGACTCTTCACAACGCTTAACAGACGACATGCGCGTACGTGACCAGACACAACATTAAAAACAAAATGTGGGGGCGTGACCCTTCACAACGCATAACAGACGACATGTGCGGACGTGACCAGACACAACATTAAAACACGGTGTGGGGATGTGACCCTTCACAACGCTTAACAGACGACATATGCGGACGTGACCAGACATAACATTAAAACACGGTGTGGGGACGTGACTCTTCACAACGCTTAACAGACGACATGTACGGACGTGACCAGACATAGTATTAAAAGTAGATGTGGGGACGTGACCCTTCACAAAGCTTAACAGACGACATGTGCGGACGTGACCAGACACAGCATTAAAAATATGATGTGGAGACGTGACCCTTCACAACGCTTAACAGACGACATGTGCGGACGTGACCAGACATAGCATTAAAACACGGTGTGGGGACGTGACTCTTCACAACGCTTAATAGACGACATGTGCGGACGTGACCAGACATAGTATTAAAAGTAGATGTGGGGACGTGACCCTTCACAAAGCTTAACAGACGACATGTGCGGACGTGACCAGACACAACATTAAAACACGGTGTGGGGATGTGACCCTTCACAACGCTTAACAGACGACATGTGCGGACGTGACCAGACACAACATTAAAACACGGTGTGGGGATGTGACCCTTCATAACGCTTAACAGACGACATGTGCGGACGTGACCAGACATAGTATTAAAAGTAGATGTGGGGACGTGACTCTTCACAACGCTTAATAGACGACATGTGCGGACGTGACCAGACATAGTATTAAAAGTAGATGTGGGGACGTGACCCTTCACAAAGCTTAACAGACGACATGTGCGGACGTGACCAGACACAACATTAAAACACGGTGTGGGGATGTGACCCTTCACAACGTTTAACAGACGACATGTGCGGACGTGACCAGACACAGCATTAAAACACGGTGTGGGGACGTGACTCTTCACAACGCTTAACAGACGACATGTGCGGACGTGACCAGACATAGTATTAAAAGTAGATGTGGGGACGTGACCCTTCACAAAGCTTAACAGACGACATGTGCGGACGTGACCAGACACAACATTAAAACACGGTGTGGGGATGTGACCCTTCACAACGCTTAACAGACGACATGTGCGGACGTGACCAGACATAACATTAAAACACGGTGTGGGGACGTGACTCTTCACAACGCTTAACAGACGACATGTGCGTACGTGACCAGACACAACATTAAAAACAAAATGTGGGGGCGTGACCCTTCACAACGCATAACAGACGACATGTGCGGACGTGACCAGACACAACATTAAAACACGGTGTGGGGATGTGACCCTTCACAACGCTAAACAGACGACATGTGCGGACGTGACCAGACACAGCATTGAAACACGGTGTGGGGATGTGACCCTTCACAACGCTTAACAGACGACATATGCGGACGTGACCAGACATAACATTAAAACACGGTGTGGGGACGTGACTCTTCACAACGCTTAACAGACGACATGTACGGACGTGACCAGACATAGTATTAAAAGTAGATGTGGGGACGTGACCCTTCACAAAGCTTAACAGACGACATGTGCGGACGTGACCAGACACAGCATTAAAAACATGATGTGGAGACGTGACCCTTCACAACGCTTAACAGACGACATGTGCGGACGTGACCAGACATATTATTAAAAGTAGATGTGGGGACGTGACCCTTCACAAAGCTTAACAGACGACATGTGCGGACGTGACCAGACACAGCATTAAAAACACGATGTGGAGACGTGACCCTTCACAACGCTTAACAGACGACATGTGCGGACGTGACCAGACATAGCATTAAAACACGGTGTGGGGACGTGACTCTTCACAACGCTTAACAGACGACATGTGCGGACGTGACCAGACATAGTATTAAAAGTAGATGTGGGACGTGACCCTTCACAAAGCTTAATAGACGACATGTGCGGACGTGACCAGACACAACATTAAAACACGGTGTGGGGATGTGACCCTTCACAACGCTTAACAGACGACATGTGCGGACGTGACCAGACACAACATTAAAACACGGTGTGGGGATGTGACCCTTCACAACGCTGAACAGACGACATGTGCTGATGTGCCCAGACACAAAATTCAAAACACGATGTGGGGACGTGACCCTTCACAACACTTAATAGACGACATGTGCGGACGTGACCAGACACAGCATTAAAGACAAGATGTAGGGGCGTGACCCTTCACAACGCATAACAGACGACATGTGTGGACGTGACCAGACACAACATTAAAACACGGTGTGGGGATGTGACCCTTCACAACGCTTAACAGACGACATGTGTGGACGTGACCAGACACAGCATTAAAACACGGTGTGGGGATGTGACCCTTCACAACGCTTAACAGACGACATGTGCGGACGTGACCAGACATAACATTAAAACACGGTGTGGGGACGTGATTCTTCACAACGCTTAACAGACGACATGTGCCGACGTGACCAGACATAGTATTAAAAGTAGATGTGGGGACGTGACCCTTCACAAAGCTTAACAGACGACATGTGCGGACGTGACCACACACAGCATTAAAAACACGATGTGGGGACGTGACCCTTCACAACGCTTAACAGACGACATGTGCGGACGTGACCGGACATAGCATTAAAACACGGTGTGGGGACGTGACTCTTCACAACGCTTAACAGACGACATGTGCGGACGTGACCAGACACAACATATAAAACAAGATGTGGGGGCGTGACCCTTCACAACGCATAACAGACGACATGTGCGGACGTGACCAGACACAACATTAAAACACGGTGTGGGGATGTGACCCTTCACAACGCTTAACAGACGACATGTGCGGACGTGACCAGACACAGCATTAAAACACGGTGTGGGGACGTGACTCTTCACAACGCTTAACAGACGACATGTGCGGACGTGACCAGACATAGTATTAAAAGTAGATGTGGGGACGTGACCCTTCACAAAGCTTAACAGACGACATGTGCGGACGTGACCACACACAGCATTAAAAACACGATGTGGGGACGTGACCCTTCACAATGCTTAACAGACGACATGTGCGGACGTGACCGGACATAGCATTAAAACACGGTGTGGGGACGTGACTCTTCACAACGCTTAACAGACGACATGTGCGGACGTGACCAGACACAACATTGAAAACAAGATGTGGGGGCGTGACCCTTCACAACGCATAACAGACGACATGTGCGGACGTGACCAGACACAACATTAAAACACGGTGTGGGGATGTGACCCTTCACAACGCTTAACAGACGACATGTGCGGACGTGACCAGACACAGCATTAAAACACGGTGTGGGGACGTGACTCTTCACAACGCTTAACAGACGACATGTGCGGACGTGACCAGACATAGTATTAAAAGTAGATGTGGGGACGTGACCCTTCACAAAGCTTAACAGACGACATGTGCGGACGTGACCAGACACAACATTAAAACACGGTGTGGGGATGTGACCCTTCACAACGCTTAACTGACGACATGTGCGGACGTGACCAGACATAGTATTAAAAGTAGATGTGGGGACGTGACCCTTCACAAAGCTTAACAGACGACATGTGCGGACGTGACCAGACACAGCATTAAAAACACGATGTGGAGACGTGACCCTTCACAACGCTTAACAGACGACATGTGCGGACGTGACCAGACATAGCATTAAAACACGGTGTGGGGACGTGACTCTTCACAACGCTTAACAGACGACATGTGCGGACGTGACCAGACATAGTATTAAAAGTAGATGTGGGACGTGACCCTTCACAAAGCTTAATAGACGACATGTGCGGACGTGACCAGACACAACATTAAAACACGGTGTGGGGATGTGACCCTTCACAACGCTTAACAGACGACATGTGCGGACGTGACCAGACACAACATTAAAACACGGTGTGGGGATGTGACCCTTCACAACGCTGAACAGACGACATGTGCTGATGTGCCCAGACACAAAATTCAAAACACGATGTGGGGACGTGACCCTTCACAACACTTAATAGACGACATGTGCGGACGTGACCAGACACAGCATTAAAGACAAAATGTAGGGGCGTGACCCTTCACAACGCATAACAGACGACATGTGTGGACGTGACCAGACACAACATTAAAACACGGTGTGGGGATGTGACCCTTCACAACGCTTAACAGACGACATGTGTGGACGTGACCAGACACAGCATTAAAACACGGTGTGGGGATGTGACCCTTCACAACGCTTAACAGACGACATGTGCGGACGTGACCAGACATAACATTAAAACACGGTGTGGGGACGTGATTCTTCACAACGCTTAACAGACGACATGTGCCGACGTGACCAGACATAGTATTAAAAGTAGATGTGGGGACGTGACCCTTCACAAAGCTTAACAGACGACATGTGCGGACGTGACCACACACAGCATTAAAAACACGATGTGGGGACGTGACCCTTCACAACGCTTAACAGACGACATGTGCGGACGTGACCGGACATAGCATTAAAACACGGTGTGGGGACGTGACTCTTCACAACGCTTAACAGACGACATGTGCGGACGTGACCAGACACAACATATAAAACAAGATGTGGGGGCGTGACCCTTCACAACGCATAACAGACGACATGTGCGGACGTGACCAGACACAACATTAAAACACGGTGTGGGGATGTGACCCTTCACAACGCTTAACAGACGACATGTGCGGACGTGACCAGACACAGCATTAAAACACGGTGTGGGGACGTGACTCTTCACAACGCTTAACAGACGACATGTGCGGACGTGACCAGACATAGTATTAAAAGTAGATGTGGGGACGTGACCCTTCACAAAGCTTAACAGACGACATGTGCGGACGTGACCACACACAGCATTAAAAACACGATGTGGGGACGTGACCCTTCACAACGCTTAACAGACGACATGTGCGGACGTGACCGGACATAGCATTAAAACACGGTGTGGGGACGTGACTCTTCACAACGCTTAACAGACGACATGTGCGGACGTGACCAGACACAACATTGAAAACAAGATGTGGGGGCGTGACCCTTCACAACGCATAACAGACGACATGTGCGGACGTGACCAGACACAACATTAAAACACGGTGTGGGGATGTGACCCTTCACAACGCTTAACAGACGACATGTGCGGACGTGACCAGACACAGCATTAAAACACGGTGTGGGGACGTGACTCTTCACAACGCTTAACAGACGACATGTGCGGACGTGACCAGACATAGTATTAAAAGTAGATGTGGGGACGTGACCCTTCACAACGCTTAACAGACGACATGTGCGGACGTGACCAGACATAGCATTAAAACACGGTGTGGGGACGTGACTCTTCACAACGCTTAACAGACGACATGTGCGGACGTGACCAGACATAGTATTAAACGTAGATGTGGGACGTGACCCTTCACAAAGCTTAATAGACGACATGTGCGGACGTGACCAGACACAACATTAAAACACGGTGTGGGGATGTGACCCTTCACAACGCTTAACAGACGACATGTGCGGACGTGACCAGACACAACATTAAAACACGGTGTGGGGATGTGACCCTTCACAACGCTGAACAGACGACATGTGCTGATGTGCCCAGACACAAAATTCAAAACACGATGTGGGGACGTGACCCTTAACAACACTTAATAGACGACATGTGCGGACGTGACCAGACACAGCATTAAAGACAAGATGTAGGGGCGTGACCCTTCACAACGCATAACAGACGACATGTGTGGACGTGACCAGACACAACATTAAAACACGGTGTGGGGATGTGACCCTTCACAACGCTTAACAGACGACATGTGTGGACGTGACCAGACACAGCATTAAAACACGGTGTGGGGATGTGACCTTCACAACGCTTAACAGACGACATGTGCGGACGTGACCAGACATAACATTAAAACACGGTGTGGGGACGTGATTCTTCACAACGCTTAACAGACGACATGTGCCGACGTGACCAGACATAGTATTAAAAGTAGATGTGGGGACGTGACCCTTCACAAAGCTTAACAGATGACATGTGCGGACGTGACCACACACAGCATTAAAAACACGATGTGGGGACGTGACCCTTCACAACGCTTAACAGACGACATGTGCGGACGTGACCGGACATAGCATTAAAACACGGTGTGGGGACGTGACTCTTCACAACGCTTAACAGACGACATGTGCGGACGTGACCAGACACAACATATAAAACAAGATGTGGGGGCGTGACCCTTCACAACGCATAACAGACGACATGTGCGGACGTGACCAGACACAACATTAAAACACGGTGTGGGGATGTGACCCTTCACAACGCTTAACAGACGACATGTGCGGACGTGACCAGACACAGCATTAAAACACGGTGTGGGGACGTGACTCTTCACAACGCTTAACAGACGACATGTGCCGACGTGACCAGACATAGTATTAAAAGTAGATGTGGGGACGTGACCCTTCACAAAGCTTAACAGACGACATGTGCGGACGTGACCACACACAGCATTAAAAACACGATGTGGGGACGTGACCCTTCACAACGCTTAACAGACGACATGTGCGGACGTGACCGGACATAGCATTAAAACACGGTGTGGGGACGTGACTCTTCACAACGCTTAACAGACGACATGTGCGGACGTGACCAGACACAACATTGAAAACAAGATGTGGGGGCGTGACCCTTCACAACGCATAACAGACGACATGTGCGGACGTGACCAGACACAGCATTAAAACACGGTGTGGGGATGTGACCCTTCACAACGCTTAACAGACGACATGTGCGGACGTGACCAGACACAGCATTAAAACACGGTGTGGGGATGTGACCCTTCACAACGCTTAACAGACGACATGTGCGGACGTGACCAGACACAACATTAAAAACAAGATGTGGGGGCGTGACCCTTCACAACGCATAACAGACGACATGTGCGGACGTGACCAGACACAACATTAAAACACGGTGTGGGGATGTGACCCTTCACAACGCTTAACAGACGACATGCGCGGACGTGACCAGACACAGCATTGAAACACGGTGTGGGGATGTGACCCTTCACAACGCTTAACAGACGACATGTGCGGACGTGACCAGACATAGTATTAAAAGTAGATGTGGGGACGTGACCCTTCACAAAGCTTAACAGACGACATGTGCGGACGTGACCAGACACAACATTAAAACACGGTGTGGGGATGTGACCCTTCACAACGCTTAACAGACGACATGTGCGGACGTGACCAGACATAACATTAAAACACGGTGTGGGGACGTGACTCTTCACAACGCTTAACAGACGACATGTGCGTACGTGACCAGACACAACATTAAAAACAAAATGTGGGGGCGTGACCCTTCACAACGCATAACAGACGACATGTGCGGACGTGACCAGACACAACATTAAAACACGGTGTGGGGATGTGACCCTTCACAACGCTAAACAGACGACATGTGCGGACGTGACCAGACACAACATTAAAACACGGTGTGGGGATGTGACCCTTCACAACGCTTAACAGACGACATATGCGGACGTGACCAGACATAACATTAAAACACGGTGTGGGGACGTGACTCTTCACAACGCTTAACAGACGACATGTACGGACGTGACCAGACATAGTATTAAAAGTAGATGTGGGGACGTGACCCTTCACAAAGCTTAACAGACGACATGTGCGGACGTGACCAGACACAGCATTAAAAATATGATGTGGAGACGTGACCCTTCACAACGCTTAACAGACGACATGTGCGGACGTGACCAGACATAGCATTAAAACACGGTGTGGGGACGTGACTCTTCACAACGCTTAATAGACGACATGTGCGGACGTGACCAGACATAGTATTAAAAGTAGATGTGGGGACGTGACCCTTCACAAAGCTTAACAGACGACATGTGCGGACGTGACCAGACACAACATTAAAACACGGTGTGGGGATGTGACCCTTCACAACGCTTAACAGACGACATGTGCGGACGTGACCAGACACAACATTAAAACACGGTGTGGGGATGTGACCCTTCACAACGCTTAACAGACGACATGTGCGGACGTGACCAGACATAGTATTAAAAGTAGATGTGGGGACGTGACTCTTCACAACGCTTAATAGACGACATGTGCGGACGTGACCAGACATAGTATTAAAAGTAGATGTGGGGACGTGACCCTTCACAAAGCTTAACAGACGACATGTGCGGACGTGACCAGACACAACATTAAAACACGGTGTGGGGATGTGACCCTTCACAACGCTTAACAGACGACATGTGCGGACGTGACCATACACAGCATTAAAACACGGTGTGGGGACGTGACTCTTCACAACGTTTAACAGACGACATGTGCGGACGTGACCAGACATAGTATTAAAAGTAGATGTGGGGACGTGACCCTTCACAAAGCTTAACAGACGACATGTGCGGACGTGACCAGACACAACATTAAAACACGGTGTGGGGATGTGACCCTTCACAACGCTTAACAGACGACATGTGCGGATGTGACCAGACATAACATTAAAACACGGTGTGGGGACGTGACTCTTCACAACGCTTAACAGACGACATGTGCGTACGTGACCAGACACAACATTAAAAACAAAATGTGGGGGCGTGACCCTTCACAACGCATAACAGACGACATGTGCGGACGTTACCAGACACAACATTAAAACACGGTGTGGGGATGTGACCCTTCACAACGCTAAACAGACGACATGTGCGGACGTGACCAGACACAGCATTGAAACACGGTGTGGGGATGTGACCCTTCACAACGCTTAACAGACGACATATGCGGACGTGACCAGACATAACATTAAAACACGGTGTGGGGACGTGACTCTTCACAACGCTTAACAGACGACATGTACGGACGTGACCAGACATAGTATTAAAAGTAGATGTGGGGACGTGACCCTTCACAAAGCTTAACAGACGACATGTGCGGACGTGACCAGACACAGCATTAAAAACATGATGTGGAGACGTGACCCTTCACAACGCTTAACAGACGACATGTGCGGACGTGACCAGACATAGCATTAAAACACAGTGTGGGGACGTGACTCTTCACAACGCTTAATAGACGACATGTGCGGACGTGACCAGACATAGTATTAAAAGTAGATGTGGGGATGTGACCCTTCACAAAGCTTAACAGACGACATGTGCGGACGTGACCAGACACAACATTAAAACACGGTGTGGGGATGTGACCCTTCACAACGCTTAACAGACGACATGTGCGGACGTGACCAGACACAACATTAAAACACGGTGTGGGGATGTGACCCTTCACAACGCTTAACAGACGACATGTGCGGACGTGACCAGACACAGCATTGAAACACGGTGTGGGGATGTGACCCTTCACAACGCTTAACAGACGACATATGCGGACGTCACCAGACATAACATTAAAACACGGTGTGGGGACGTGACTCTTCACAACGCTTAACAGACGACATGTGCGGACGTGACCAGACATAGTATTAAAAGTAGATGTGGGGACGTGACCCTTCACAAAGCTTAACAGACGACATGTGCGGACGTGACCAGACACAGCATTAAAAACATGATGTGGAGACGTGACCCTTCACAACGCTTAACAGACGACATGTGCGGACGTGACCAGACATAGCATTAAAACACGGTGTGGGGACGTGACTCTTCACAACGCTTAACAGACGACATGTGCGGACGTGACCAGACATAGTATTAAAAGTAGATGTGGGGACGTGACCCTTCACAAAGCTTAACAGACGACATGTGCGGACGTGACCAGACACAACATTAAAACACGGTGTGGGGATGTGACCCTTCACAACGCTTAACAGACGACATGTGCGGACGTGACCAGACACAGCATTAAAACACGGTGTGGGGATGTGACCCTTCACAACGCTGAACAGACGACATGTGCTGATGTGCCCAGACACAAAATTCAAAACACAATGTGGGGACGTGACCCTTCACAACACTTAATAGACGACATGTGCGGACGTGACCAGACACAGCATTAAGGACAAGATGTAGGGGCGTGACCCTTCACAAAACATAACAGACGACATGTGTGGACGTGACCAGACACAACATTAAAACACGGTGTGGGGATGTGACCCTTCACAACGCTTAACAGACGACATGTGCGGACGTGACCAGACACAGCATTAAAACACGGTGTGGGGACGTGACTCTTCACAACGCTTAACAGACGACATGTGCGGACGTGACCAGACATAGTATTAAAAGTAGATGTGGGGACGTGACCCTTCACAAAGCTTAACAGACGACATGTGCGGACGTGACCAGACACAACATTAAAACACGGTGTGGGGATGTGACCCTTCACAACGCTTAACAGACGACATGTGCGGACGAGACCAGACATAACATTAAAACACGGTGTGGGGACGTGACTCTTCACAACGCTTAACAGACGACATGTGCGTACGTGACCAGACACAACATTAAAAATAAGATGTGGGGGCGTGACCCTTCACAACGCATAACAGACGACATGTGCGGACGTGACCAGACACAACATTAAAATACGGTGTGGGGATGTGACCCTTCACAACGCTTAACAGACGACATGTGCGGACGTGACCAGACACAGCATTAAAACACGGTGTGGGGATGTGACCCTTCACAACGCTTAACAGACGACATGTGCGGACGTGACCAGACACAGCATTAAAACACGGTGTGGGGACGTGACTCTTCACAACGCTTAACAGACGACATGTGCGGACGTGACCAGACATAGTATTAAAAGTAGATGTGGGGACGTGACCCTTCACAACGCTTAACAGACGACATGTGCGGACGTGACCAGACATAGCATTAAAACACGGTGTGGGGACGTGACTCTTCACAACGCTTAACAGACGACATGTGCGGACGTGACCAGACATAGTATTAAACGTAGATGTGGGACGTGACCCTTCACAAAGCTTAATAGACGACATGTGCGGACGTGACCAGACACAACATTAAAACACGGTGTGGGGATGTGACCCTTCACAACGCTTAACAGACGACATGTGCGGACGTGACCAGACACAACATTAAAACACGGTGTGGGGATGTGACCCTTCACAACGCTGAACAGACGACATGTGCTGATGTGCCCAGACACAAAATTCAAAACACGATGTGGGGACGTGACCCTTCACAACACTTAATAGACGACATGTGCGGACGTGACCAGACACAGCATTAAAGACAAGATGTAGGGGCGTGACCCTTCACAACGCATAACAGACGACATGTGTGGACGTGACCAGACACAACATTAAAACACGGTGTGGGGATGTGACCCTTCACAACGCTTAACAGACGACATGTGTGGACGTGACCAGACACAGCATTAAAACACGGTGTGGGGATGTGACCTTCACAACGCTTAACAGACGACATGTGCGGACGTGACCAGACATAACATTAAAACACGGTGTGGGGACGTGATTCTTCACAACGCTTAACAGACGACATGTGCCGACGTGACCAGACATAGTATTAAAAGTAGATGTGGGGACGTGACCCTTCACAAAGCTTAACAGACGACATGTGCGGACGTGACCACACACAGCATTAAAAACACGATGTGGGGACGTGACCCTTCACAACGCTTAACAGACGACATGTGCGGACGTGACCGGACATAGCATTAAAACACGGTGTGGGGACGTGACTCTTCACAACGCTTAACAGACGACATGTGCGGACGTGACCAGACACAACATATAAAACAAGATGTGGGGACGTGACTCTTCACAACGCATAACAGACGACATGTGCGGATGTGACCAGACATAACATTAAAACACGGTGTGGGGACGTGACTCTTCACAACGCTTAACAGACGACATGTGCGTACGTGACCAGACACAACATTAAAAACAAAATGTGGGGGCGTGACCCTTCACAACGCATAACAGACGACATGTGCGGACGTTACCAGACACAACATTAAAACACGGTGTGGGGATGTGACCCTTCACAACGCTAAACAGACGACATGTGCGGACGTGACCAGACACAGCATTGAAACACGGTGTGGGGATGTGACCCTTCACAACGCTTAACAGACGACATATGCGGACGTGACCAGACACAGCATTGAAACACGGTGTGGGGATGTGACCCTTCACAACGCTTAACAGACGACATGTGCGGATGTGACCAGACATAACATTAAAACACGGTGTGGGGACGTGACTCTTCACAACGCTTAACAGACGACATGTGCGTACGTGACCAGACACAACATTAAAAACAAAATGTGGGGGCGTGACCCTTCACAACGCATAACAGACGACATGTGCGGACGTTACCAGACACAACATTAAAACACGGTGTGGGGATGTGACCCTTCACAACGCTAAACAGACGACATGTGCGGACGTGACCAGACACAGCATTGAAACACGGTGTGGGGATGTGACCCTTCACAACGCTTAACAGACGACATATGCGGACGTGACCAGACATAACATTAAAACACGGTGTGGGGACGTGACTCTTCACAACGCTTAACAGACGACATGTACGGACGTGACCAGACATAGTATTAAAAGTAGATGTGGGGACGTGACCCTTCACAAAGCTTAACAGACGACATGTGCGGACGTGACCAGACACAGCATTAAAAACATGATGTGGAGACGTGACCCTTCACAACGCTTAACAGACGACATGTGCGGACGTGACCAGACATAGCATTAAAACACAGTGTGGGGACGTGACTCTTCACAACGCTTAATAGACGACATGTGCGGACGTGACCAGACATAGTATTAAAAGTAGATGTGGGGATGTGACCCTTCACAAAGCTTAACAGACGACATGTGCGGACGTGACCAGACACAACATTAAAACACGGTGTGGGGATGTGACCCTTCACAACGCTTAACAGACGACATGTGCGGACGTGACCAGACACAACATTAAAACACGGTGTGGGGATGTGACCCTTCACAACGCTTAACAGACGACATGTGCGGACGTGACCAGACACAGCATTGAAACACGGTGTGGGGATGTGACCCTTCACAACGCTTAACAGACGACATATGCGGACGTCACCAGACATAACATTAAAACACGGTGTGGGGACGTGACTCTTCACAACGCTTAACAGACGACATGTGCGGACGTGACCAGACATAGTATTAAAAGTAGATGTGGGGACGTGACCCTTCACAAAGCTTAACAGACGACATGTGCGGACGTGACCAGACACAGCATTAAAAACATGATGTGGAGACGTGACCCTTCACAACGCTTAACAGACGACATGTGCGGACGTGACCAGACATAGCATTAAAACACGGTGTGGGGACGTGACTCTTCACAACGCTTAACAGACGACATGTGCGGACGTGACCAGACATAGTATTAAAAGTAGATGTGGGGACGTGACCCTTCACAAAGCTTAACAGACGACATGTGCGGACGTGACCAGACACAACATTAAAACACGGTGTGGGGATGTGACCCTTCACAACGCTTAACAGACGACATGTGCGGACGTGACCAGACACAGCATTAAAACACGGTGTGGGGATGTGACCCTTCACAACGCTGAACAGACGACATGTGCTGATGTGCCCAGACACAAAATTCAAAACACAATGTGGGGACGTGACCCTTCACAACACTTAATAGACGACATGTGCGGACGTGACCAGACACAGCATTAAGGACAAGATGTAGGGGCGTGACCCTTCACAAAACATAACAGACGACATGTGTGGACGTGACCAGACACAACATTAAAACACGGTGTGGGGATGTGACCCTTCACAACGCTTAACAGACGACATGTGCGGACGTGACCAGACACAGCATTAAAACACGGTGTGGGGACGTGACTCTTCACAACGCTTAACAGACGACATGTGCGGACGTGACCAGACATAGTATTAAAAGTAGATGTGGGGACGTGACCCTTCACAAAGCTTAACAGACGACATGTGCGGACGTGACCAGACACAACATTAAAACACGGTGTGGGGATGTGACCCTTCACAACGCTTAACAGACGACATGTGCGGACGAGACCAGACATAACATTAAAACACGGTGTGGGGACGTGACTCTTCACAACGCTTAACAGACGACATGTGCGTACGTGACCAGACACAACATTAAAAATAAGATGTGGGGGCGTGACCCTTCACAACGCATAACAGACGACATGTGCGGACGTGACCAGACACAACATTAAAATACGGTGTGGGGATGTGACCCTTCACAACGCTTAACAGACGACATGTGCGGACGTGACCAGACACAGCATTAAAACACGGTGTGGGGATGTGACCCTTCACAACGCTTAACAGACGACATGTGCGGACGTGACCAGACACAGCATTAAAACACGGTGTGGGGACGTGACTCTTCACAACGCTTAACAGACGACATGTGCGGACGTGACCAGACATAGTATTAAAAGTAGATGTGGGGACGTGACCCTTCACAACGCTTAACAGACGACATGTGCGGACGTGACCAGACATAGCATTAAAACACGGTGTGGGGACGTGACTCTTCACAACGCTTAACAGACGACATGTGCGGACGTGACCAGACATAGTATTAAACGTAGATGTGGGACGTGACCCTTCACAAAGCTTAATAGACGACATGTGCGGACGTGACCAGACACAACATTAAAACACGGTGTGGGGATGTGACCCTTCACAACGCTTAACAGACGACATGTGCGGACGTGACCAGACACAACATTAAAACACGGTGTGGGGATGTGACCCTTCACAACGCTGAACAGACGACATGTGCTGATGTGCCCAGACACAAAATTCAAAACACGATGTGGGGACGTGACCCTTCACAACACTTAATAGACGACATGTGCGGACGTGACCAGACACAGCATTAAAGACAAGATGTAGGGGCGTGACCCTTCACAACGCATAACAGACGACATGTGTGGACGTGACCAGACACAACATTAAAACACGGTGTGGGGATGTGACCCTTCACAACGCTTAACAGACGACATGTGTGGACGTGACCAGACACAGCATTAAAACACGGTGTGGGGATGTGACCTTCACAACGCTTAACAGACGACATGTGCGGACGTGACCAGACATAACATTAAAACACGGTGTGGGGACGTGATTCTTCACAACGCTTAACAGACGACATGTGCCGACGTGACCAGACATAGTATTAAAAGTAGATGTGGGGACGTGACCCTTCACAAAGCTTAACAGACGACATGTGCGGACGTGACCACACACAGCATTAAAAACACGATGTGGGGACGTGACCCTTCACAACGCTTAACAGACGACATGTGCGGACGTGACCGGACATAGCATTAAAACACGGTGTGGGGACGTGACTCTTCACAACGCTTAACAGACGACATGTGCGGACGTGACCAGACACAACATATAAAACAAGATGTGGGGGCGTGACCCTTCACAACGCATAACAGACGACATGTGCGGACGTGACCAGACACAACATTAAAACACGGTGTGGGGATGTGACCCTTCACAACGCTTAACAGACGACATGTGCGGACGTGACCAGACACAGCATTAAAACACGGTGTGGGGACGTGACTCTTCACAACGCTTAACAGACGACATGTGCGGACGTGACCAGACATAGTATTAAAAGTAGATGTGGGGACGTGACCCTTCACAAAGCTTAACAGACGACATGTGCGGACGTGACCACACACAGCATTAAAAACACGATGTGGGGACGTGACCCTTCACAACGCTTAACAGACGACATGTGCGGACGTGACCGGACATAGCATTAAAACACGGTGTGGGGACGTGACTCTTCACAACGCTTAACAGACGACATGTGCGGACGTGACCAGACACAACATTGAAAACAAGATGTGGGGGCGTGACCCTTCACAACGCATAACAGACGACATGTGCGGACGTGACCAGACACAGCATTAAAACACGGTGTGGGGATGTGACCCTTCACAACGCTTAACAGACGACATGTGCGGACGTGACCAGACACAGCATTAAAACACGGTGTGGGGATGTGACCCTTCACAACGCTTAACAGACGACATGTGCGGACGTGACCAGACACAACATTAAAAACAAGATGTGGGGGCGTGACCCTTCACAACGCATAACAGACGACATGTGCGGACGTGACCAGACACAACATTAAAACACGGTGTGGGGATGTGACCCTTCACAACGCTTAACAGACGACATGCGCGGACGTGACCAGACACAGCATTGAAACACGGTGTGGGGATGTGACCCTTCACAACGCTTAACAGACGACATGTGCGGACGTGACCAGACATAGTATTAAAAGTAGATGTGGGGACGTGACCCTTCACAAAGCTTAACAGACGACATGTGCGGACGTGACCAGACACAACATTAAAACACGGTGTGGGGATGTGACCCTTCACAACGCTTAACAGACGACATGTGCGGACGTGACCAGACATAACATTAAAACACGGTGTGGGGACGTGACTCTTCACAACGCTTAACAGACGACATGTGCGTACGTGACCAGACACAACATTAAAAACAAAATGTGGGGGCGTGACCCTTCACAACGCATAACAGACGACATGTGCGGACGTGACCAGACACAACATTAAAACACGGTGTGGGGATGTGACCCTTCACAACGCTAAACAGACGACATGTGCGGACGTGACCAGACACAACATTAAAACACGGTGTGGGGATGTGACCCTTCACAACGCTTAACAGACGACATATGCGGACGTGACCAGACATAACATTAAAACACGGTGTGGGGACGTGACTCTTCACAACGCTTAACAGACGACATGTACGGACGTGACCAGACATAGTATTAAAAGTAGATGTGGGGACGTGACCCTTCACAAAGCTTAACAGACGACATGTGCGGACGTGACCAGACACAGCATTAAAAATATGATGTGGAGACGTGACCCTTCACAACGCTTAACAGACGACATGTGCGGACGTGACCAGACATAGCATTAAAACACGGTGTGGGGACGTGACTCTTCACAACGCTTAATAGACGACATGTGCGGACGTGACCAGACATAGTATTAAAAGTAGATGTGGGGACGTGACCCTTCACAAAGCTTAACAGACGACATGTGCGGACGTGACCAGACACAACATTAAAACACGGTGTGGGGATGTGACCCTTCACAACGCTTAACAGACGACATGTGCGGACGTGACCAGACACAACATTAAAACACGGTGTGGGGATGTGACCCTTCACAACGCTTAACAGACGACATGTGCGGACGTGACCAGACATAGTATTAAAAGTAGATGTGGGGACGTGACTCTTCACAACGCTTAATAGACGACATGTGCGGACGTGACCAGACATAGTATTAAAAGTAGATGTGGGGACGTGACCCTTCACAAAGCTTAACAGACGACATGTGCGGACGTGACCAGACACAACATTAAAACACGGTGTGGGGATGTGACCCTTCACAACGCTTAACAGACGACATGTGCGGACGTGACCAGACACAGCATTAAAACACGGTGTGGGGACGTGACTCTTCACAACGTTTAACAGACGACATGTGCGGACGTGACCAGACATAGTATTAAAAGTAGATGTGGGGACGTGACCCTTCACAAAGCTTAACAGACGACATGTGCGGACGTGACCAGACACAACATTAAAACACGGTGTGGGGATGTGACCCTTCACAACGCTTAACAGACGACATGTGCGGATGTGACCAGACATAACATTAAAACACGGTGTGGGGACGTGACTCTTCACAACGCTTAACAGACGACATGTGCGTACGTGACCAGACACAACATTAAAAACAAAATGTGGGGGCGTGACCCTTCACAACGCATAACAGACGACATGTGCGGACGTGACCAGACACAACATTAAAACACGGTGTGGGGATGTGACCCTTCACAACGCTAAACAGACGACATGTGCGGACGTGACCAGACACAGCATTGAAACACGGTGTGGGGATGTGACCCTTCACAACGCTTAACAGACGACATATGCGGACGTGACCAGACATAACATTAAAACACGGTGTGGGGACGTGACTCTTCACAACGCTTAACAGACGACATGTACGGACGTGACCAGACATAGTATTAAAAGTAGATGTGGGGACGTGACCCTTCACAAAGCTTAACAGACGACATGTGCGGACGTGACCAGACACAGCATTAAAAACATGATGTGGAGACGTGACCCTTCACAACGCTTAACAGACGACATGTGCGGACGTGACCAGACATAGCATTAAAACACAGTGTGGGGACGTGACTCTTCACAACGCTTAATAGACGACATGTGCGGACGTGACCAGACATAGTATTAAAAGTAGATGTGGGGATGTGACCCTTCACAAAGCTTAACAGACGACATGTGCGGACGTGACCAGACACAACATTAAAACACGGTGTGGGGATGTGACCCTTCACAACGCTTAACAGACGACATGTGCGGACGTGACCAGACACAACATTAAAACACGGTGTGGGGATGTGACCCTTCACAACGCTTAACAGACGACATGTGCGGACGTGACCAGACACAGCATTGAAACACGGTGTGGGGATGTGACCCTTCACAACGCTTAACAGACGACATATGCGGACGTCACCAGACATAACATTAAAACACGGTGTGGGGACGTGACTCTTCACAACGCTTAACAGACGACATGTGCGGACGTGACCAGACATAGTATTAAAAGTAGATGTGGGGACGTGACCCTTCACAAAGCTTAACAGACGACATGTGCGGACGTGACCAGACACAGCATTAAAAACATGATGTGGAGACGTGACCCTTCACAACGCTTAACAGACGACATGTGCGGACGTGACCAGACATAGCATTAAAACACGGTGTGGGGACGTGACTCTTCACAACGCTTAACAGACGACATGTGCGGACGTGACCAGACATAGTATTAAAAGTAGATGTGGGGACGTGACCCTTCACAAAGCTTAACAGACGACATGTGCGGACGTGACCAGACACAACATTAAAACACGGTGTGGGGATGTGACCCTTCACAACGCTTAACAGACGACATGTGCGGACGTGACCAGACACAGCATTAAAACACGGTGTGGGGATGTGACCCTTCACAACGCTGAACAGACGACATGTGCTGATGTGCCCAGACACAAAATTCAAAACACAATGTGGGGACGTGACCCTTCACAACACTTAATAGACGACATGTGCGGACGTGACCAGACACAGCATTAAGGACAAGATGTAGGGGCGTGACCCTTCACAAAACATAACAGACGACATGTGTGGACGTGACCAGACACAACATTAAAACACGGTGTGGGGATGTGACCCTTCACAACGCTTAACAGACGACATGTGCGGACGTGACCAGACACAGCATTAAAACACGGTGTGGGGACGTGACTCTTCACAACGCTTAACAGACGACATGTGCGGACGTGACCAGACATAGTATTAAAAGTAGATGTGGGGACGTGACCCTTCACAAAGCTTAACAGACGACATGTGCGGACGTGACCAGACACAACATTAAAACACGGTGTGGGGATGTGACCCTTCACAACGCTTAACAGACGACATGTGCGGACGAGACCAGACATAACATTAAAACACGGTGTGGGGACGTGACTCTTCACAACGCTTAACAGACGACATGTGCGTACGTGACCAGACACAACATTAAAAATAAGATGTGGGGGCGTGACCCTTCACAACGCATAACAGACGACATGTGCGGACGTGACCAGACACAACATTAAAATACGGTGTGGGGATGTGACCCTTCACAACGCTTAACAGACGACATGTGCGGACGTGACCAGACACAGCATTAAAACACGGTGTGGGGATGCGACCCTTCACAACGCTTAACAGACGACATGTGCGGACGTGACCAGACATAACATTAAAACACGGTGTGGGGATGTGACTCTTCACAACGCTTAACAGACGACATGTGCGGACGTGACCAGACATAGTATTAAAAGTAGATGTGGGGACGTGACCCTTCACAAAGCTTAACAGACGACATGTGCGGACGTGACCAGACACAGCATTAAAAACACGATGTGGAGACGTGACCCTTCACAACGCTTAACAGACGACATGTGCGGACGTGACCAGACATAGCATTAAAACACGGTGTGGGGACGTGACTCTTCACAACGCTTAATAGACGACATGTGCGGACGTGACCAGACATAGTATTAAAAGTAGATGTGGGGACGTGACCCTTCACAAAGCTTAACAGACGACATGTGCGGACGTGACCAGACACAACATTAAAACACGGTGTGGGGATGTGACCCTTCACAACGCTTAACAGACGACATGTGCGGACGTGACCAGACACAGCATTAAAACACGGTGTGGGGACGTGACTCTTCACAACGCTTAACAGACGACATGTGCGGACGTGACCAGACATAGTATTAAAAGTAGATGTGGGGACGTGACCCTTCACAAAGCTTAACAGACGACATGTGCGGACGTGACCAGACACAACATTAAAACACGGTGTGGGGATGTGACCCTTCACAACGCTTAACAGACGACATGTGCGGACGTGACCAGACATAACATTAAAACACGGTGTGGGGACGTGACTCTTCACAACGCTTAACAGACGACATGTGCGTACGTGACCAGACACAACATTAAAAACAAAATGTGGGGGCGTGACCCTTCACAACGCATAACAGACGACATGTGCGGACGTGACCAGACACAACATTAAAACACGGTGTGGGGATGTGACCCTTCACAACGCTAAACAGACGACATGTGCGGACGTGACCAGACACAGCATTGAAACACGGTGTGGGGATGTGACCCTTCACAACGCTTAACAGACGACATATGCGGACGTGACCAGACATAACATTAAAACACGGTGTGGGGACGTGACTCTTCACAACGCTTAACAGACGACATGTACGGACGTGACCAGACATAGTATTAAAAGTAGATGTGGGGACGTGACCCTTCACAAAGCTTAACAGACGACATGTGCGGACGTGACCAGACACAGCATTAAAAACATGATGTGGAGACGTGACCCTTCACAACGCTTAACAGACGACATGTGCGGACGTGACCAGACATAGCATTAAAACACGGTGTGGGGACGTGACTCTTCACAACGCTTAATAGACGACATGTGCGGACGTGACCAGACATAGTATTAAAAGTAGATGTGGGGACGTGACCCTTCACAAAGCTTAACAGACGACATGTGCGGACGTGACCAGACACAACATTAAAACACGGTGTGGGGATGTGACCCTTCACAACGCTTAACAGACGACATGTGCGGACGTGACCAGACACAACATTAAAACACGGTGTGGGGATGTGACCCTTCACAACCCTTAACAGACGACATGTGCGGACGTGACCAGACACAGCATTGAAACACGGTGTGGGGATGTGACCCTTCACAACGCTTAACAGACGACATATGCGGACGTGACCAGACATAACATTAAAACACGGTGTGGGGACGTGACTCTTCACAACGCTTAACAGACGACATGTGCGGACGTGACCAGACATAGTATTAAAAGTAGATGTGGGGACGTGACCCTTCACAAAGCTTAACAGACGACATGTGCGGACGTGACCAGACACAGCATTAAAAACATGATGTGGAGACGTGACCCTTCACAACGCTTAACAGACGACATGTGCGGACGTGACCAGACATAGCATTAAAACACGGTGTGGGGACGTGACTCTTCACAACGCTTAACAGACGACATGTGCGGACGTGACCAGACATAGTATTAAAAGTAGATGTGGGGACGTGACCCTTCACAAAGCTTAACAGACGACATGTGCGGACGTGACCAGACACAACATTAAAACACGGTGTGGGGATGTGACCCTTCACAACGCTTAACAGACGACATGTGCGGACGTGACCAGACACAGCATTAAAACACGGTGTGGGGATGTGACCCTTCACAACGCTGAACAGACGACATGTGCTGATGTGCCCAGACACAAAATTCAAAACACAATGTGGGGACGTGACCCTTCACAACACTTAATAGACGACATGTGCGGACGTGACCAGACACAGCATTAAAGACAAGATGTAGGGGCGTGACCCTTCACAAAACATAACAGACGACATGTGTGGACGTGACCAGACACAACATTAAAACACGGTGTGGGGATGTGACCCTTCACAACGCTTAACAGACGACATGTGCGGACGTGACCAGACACAGCATTAAAACACGGTGTGGGGACGTGACTCTTCACAACGCTTAACAGACGACATGTGCGGACGTGACCAGACATAGTATTAAAAGTAGATGTGGGGACGTGACCCTTCACAAAGCTTAACAGACGACATGTGCGGACGTGACCAGACACAACATTAAAACACGGTGTGGGGATGTGACCCTTCACAACGCTTAACAGACGACATGTGCGGACGTGACCAGACATAACATTAAAACACGGTGTGGGGACGTGACTCTTCACAACGCTTAACAGACGACATGTGCGTACGTGACCAGACACAACATTAAAAATAAGATGTGGGGGCGTGACCCTTCACAACGCATAACAGACGACATGTGCGGACGTGACCAGACACAACATTAAAATATGGTGTGGGGATGTGACCCTTCACAAAGCTTAACAGACGACATGTGCGGACGTGACCAGACACAGCATTAAAACACGGTGTGGGGATGCGACCCTTCACAACGCTTAACAGACGACATGTGCGGACGTGACCAGACATACCATTAAAACACGGTGTGGGGATGTGACTCTTCACAACGCTTAACAGACGACATGTGCGGACGTGACCAGACATAGTATTAAAAGTAGATGTGGGGACGTGACCCTTCACAAAGCTTAACAGACGACATGTGCGGACGTGACCAGACACAGCATTAAAAACACGATGTGGAGACGTGACCCTTCACAACGCTTAACAGACGACATGTGCGGACGTGACCAGACATAGCATTAAAACACGGTGTGGGGACGTGACTCTTCACAACGCTTAATAGACGACATGTGCGGACGTGACCAGACATAGTATTAAAAGTAGATGTGGGGACGTGACCCTTCACAAAGCTTAACAGACGACATGTGCGGACGTGACCAGACACAACATTAAAACACGGTGTGGGGATGTGACCCTTCACAACGCTTAACAGACGACATGTGCGGACGTAACCACACACAGCATTAAAAACACGATGTGGGGACGTGACCCTTCACAACGCTTAACAGACGACATGTGCGGACGTGACCGGACATAGCATTAAAACACGGTGTGGGGACGTGACTCTTCACAACGCTTAACAGACGACATGTGCGGACGTGACCAGACACAACATTGAAAACAAGATGTGGGGGCGTGACCCTTCACAACGCATAACAGACGACATGTGCGGACGTGACCAGAGACAACATTAAAACACGGTGTGGGGATGTGACCCTTCACAACGCTTAACAGACGACATGTGCGGACGTGACCAGACACAGCATTAAAACACGGTGTGGGGACGTGACTCTTCACAACGCTTAACAGACGACATGTGCGGACGTGACCAGACATAGTATTAAAAGTAGATGTGGGGACGTGACCCTTCACAAAGCTTAACAGACGACATGTGCGGACGTGACCAGACACAGCATTAAAAACACGATGTGGAGACGTGACCCTTCACAACGCTTAACAGACGACATGTGCGGACGTGACCAGACATAGCATTAAAACACGGTGTGGGGACGTGACTCTTCACAACGCTTAATAGACGACATGTGCGGACGTGACCAGACATAGTATTAAAAGTAGATGTGGGGACGTGACCCTTCACAAAGCTTAACAGACGACATGTGCGGACGTGACCAGACACAACATTAAAACACGGTGTGGGGATGTGACCCTTCACAACGCTTAACAGACGACATGTGCGGACGTGACCAGACATAACATTAAAACACGGTGTGGGGACGTGACTCTTCACAACGCTTACAGACGACATGTGCGTACGTGACCAGACACAACATTGAAAACAAGATGTGGGGGCGTGACCAGACACAACATTGAAAACAAGATGTGGGGGCGTGACCCTTCACAACGCATAACAGACGACATGTGCGGACGTGACCAGACACAACATTAAAACACGGTGTGGGGATGTGACCCTTCACAACGCTTAACAGACGACATGTGCGGACGTGACCAGACACAGCATTAAAACACGGTGTGGGGACGTGACTCTTCACAACGCTTAACAGACGACATGTGCGTGCGTGACCAGACATAGTATTAAAAGTAGATGTGGGGACGTGACCCTTCACAAAGCTTAACAGACGACATGTGCGGACGTGACCAGACACAGCATTAAAAACACGATGTGGAGACGTGACCCTTCACAACGCTTAACAGACGACATGTGCGGACGTGACCAGACATAGCATTAAAACACGGTGTGGGGACGTGACTCTTCACAACGCTTAATAGACGACATGTGCGGACGTGACCAGACATAGTATTAAAAGTAGATGTGGGGACGTGACCCTTCACAAAGCTTAACAGACGACATGTGCGGACGTGACCAGACACAACATTAAAACACGGTGTGGGGATGTGACCCTTCACAACGCTTAACAGACGACATGTGCGGACGTGACCAGACATAACATTAAAACACGGTGTGGGGACGTGACTCTTCACAACGCTTAACAGACGACATGTGCGTACGTGACCAGACACAACATTAAAAACAAAATGTGGGGGCGTGACCCTTCACAACGCATAACAGACGACATGTGCGGACGTGACCAGACACAATATTAAAACACGGTGTGGGGATGTGACCCTTCACAACGCTAAACAGACGACATGTGCGGACGTGACCAGACACAGCATTGAAACACGGTGTGGGGATGTGACCCTTCACAACGCTTAACAGACGACATATGCGGACGTGACCAGACATAACATTAAAACACGGTGTGGGGACGTGACTCTTCACAACGCTTAATAGACGACATGTGCGGACGTGACCAGACATAGTATTAAAAGTAGATGTGGGGACGTGACCCTTCACAAAGCTTAACAGATGACATGTGCGGACGTGACCAGACACAACATTAAAACACGGTGTGGGGATGTGACCCTTCACAACGCTTAACAGACGACATGTGCGGACGTAACCACACACAGCATTAAAAACACGATGTGGGGACGTGACCCTTCACAACGCTTAACAGACGACATGTGCGGACGTGACCAGACACAACATTAAAACACGGTGTGGGGATGTGACCCTTCACAACGCTAAACAGACGACATGTGCGGACGTGACCAGACACAGCATTGAAACACGGTGTGGGGATGTGACCCTTCACAACGCTTAACAGACGACATATGCGGACGTGACCAGACATAACATTAAAACACGGTGTGGGGACGTGACTCTTCACAACGCTTAACAGACGACATGTACGGACGTGACCAGACATAGTATTAAAAGTAGATGTGGGGACGTGACCCTTCACAAAGCTTAACAGACGACATGTGCGGACGTGACCAGACACAGCATTAAAAACATGATGTGGAGACGTGACCCTTCACAACGCTTAACAGACGACATGTGCGGACGTGACCAGACATAGCATTAGAACACGGTGTGGGGACGTGACTCTTCACAACGCTTAATAGACGACATGTGCGGACGTGACCAGACATAGTATTAAAAGTAGATGTGGGGACGTGACCCTTCACAAAGCTTAACAGACGACATGTGCGGACGTGACCAGACACAACATTAAAACACGGTGTGGGGATGTGACCCTTCACAACGCTTAACAGACGACATGTGCGGACGTGACCAGACACAACATTAAAACACGGTGTGGGGATGTGACCCTTCACAACGCTTAACAGACGACATGTGCGGACGTGACCAGACACAGCATTGAAACACGGTGTGGGGATGTGACCCTTCACAACGCTTAACAGACGACATATGCGGACGTGACCAGACATAACATTAAAACACGGTGTGGGGACGTGACTCTTCACAACGCTTAACAGACGACATGTGCGGACGTGACCAGACATAGTATTAAAACACGCTGTGGGGATGTGACCCTTCACAACGCTTAACAGACGACATGTGCGGACGTGACCAGACATAACATTAAAACACGGTGTGGGGACGTGACTCTTCACAACGCTTAACAGACGACATGTGCGGACGTGACCAGACATAGTATTAAAAGTAGATGTGGGGACGTGACCCTTCACAAAGCTTAACAGACGACATGTGCGGACGTGACCAGACACAGCATTAAAAACACGATGTGGAGACGTGACCCTTCACAACGCTTAACAGACGACATGTGCGGACGTGACCAGACATAGCATTAAAACACGGTGTGGGGACGTGACTCTTCACAACGCTTAACAGACGACATGTGCGGACGTGACCAGACATAGTATTAGAAGTAGATGTGGGGACGTGACCCTTCACAAAGCTTAACAGACGACATGTGCGGACGTGACCAGACACAACATTAAAACACGGTGTGGGGATGTGACCCTTCACAACGCTTAACAGACGACATGTGCGGACGTGACCAGACACAGCATTAAAACACGGTGTGGGGATGTGACCCTTCACAACGCTGAACAGACGACATGTGCTGATGTGCCCAGACACAAAATTCAAAACACGATGTGGGGACGTGACCCTTCACAACACTTAATAGACGACATGTGCGGACGTGACCAGACACAGCATTAAAGACAAGATGTAGGGGCGTGACCCTTCACAACGCATAACAGACGACATGTGTGGACGTGACCAGACACAACATTAAAACACGGTGTGGGGATGTGACCCTTCACAACGCTTAACAGACGACATGTGCGGACGTGACCAGACACAGCATTAAAACACGGTGTGGGGACTTGACTCTTCACAACGCTTAACAGACGACATGTGCGGACGTGACCAGACATAGTATTAAAAGTAGATGTGGGGACGTGACCCTTCACAAAGCTTAACAGACGACATGTGAGGACGTGACCAGACACAACATTAAAACACGGTGTGGGGATGTGACCCTTCACAACGCTTAACAGACGACATGTGCGGACGTGACCAGACATAACATTAAAACACGGTGTGGGGACGTGACTCTTCACAACGCTTAACAGACGACATGTGCGTACGTGACCAGACACAACATTAAAAATAAGATGTGGGGGCGTGACCCTTCACAACGCATAACAGACGACATGTGCGGACGTGACCAGACACAACATTAAAACACGGTGTGGGGATGTGACCCTTCACAACGCTTAACAGACGACATGTGCGGACGTGACCAGACACAGCATTAAAACACGGTGTGGGGATGTGACCCTTCACAACGCTTAACAGACGACATGTGCGGACGTGACCAGACATAACATTAAAACAAGGTGTGGGGATGTGACTCTTCACAACGCTTAACAGACGACATGTGCGGACTTGACCAGACATAGTATTAAAAGTAGATGTGGGGACGTGACCCTTCACAAAGCTTAACAGACGACATGTGCGGACGTGACCAGACACAGCATTAAAAACACGATGTGGAGACGTGACCCTTCACAACGCTTAACAGACGACATGTGCGGACGTGACCAGACATAGCATTAAAACACGGTGTGGGGACGTGACTCTTCACAACGCTTAACAGACGACATGTGCGGACGTGACCAGACATAGTATTAAAAGTAGATGTGGGGACGTGACCCTTCACAAAGCTTAACAGACGACATGTGCGGACGTGACCAGACACAACATTAAAACACGGTGTGGGGATGTGACCCTTCACAACGCTTAACAGACGACATGTGCGGACGTGACCAGACACAGCATTAAAACACGGTGTGGGGATGTGACCCTTCACAACGCTGAACAGACGACATGTGCTGATGTGCCCAGACACAAAATTCAAAACACAATGTGGGGACGTGACCCTTCACAACACTTAATAGACGACATGTGCGGACGTGACCAGACACAGCATTAAAGACAAAATGTAGGGGCGTGACCCTTCACAACGCATAACAGACGACATGTGTGGACGTGACCAGACACAACATTAAAACACGGTGTGGGGATGTGACCCTTCACAACGCTTAACAGACGACATGTGCGGACGTGACCAGACATAACATTAAAACACGGTGTGGGGACGTGACTCTTCACAACGCTTAACAGACGACATGTACGGACGTGACCAGACACAACATTAAAACACGGTGTGGGGATGTGACCCTTCACAACGCTTAACAGACGACATGTGCGGACGTGACCAGACATAACATTAAAACACGGTGTGGGGACGTGACTCTTCACAACGCTTAACAGACGACATGTACGGACGTGACCAGACACAACATTAAAACACGGTGTGGGGATGTGACCCTTCACAACGCTTAACAGACGACATGTGTGGACGTGACCAGACACAACATTAAAACACGGTGTGGGGATGTGACCCTTCACAACGCTTAGCAGACGACATGTGCGGACGTGACCGGACATAGCATTAAAACACGGTGTGGGGATGTGACCCTTCACAACGCATAACAGACGACATGTGCGGACGTGACCTGACACAGCATTGAAACACGGTGTGGGGATGTGACCCTTCACAACGCTTAACAGACGACATATGCGGACGTGACCAGACATAACATTAAAACACGGTGTGGGGACGTGACTCTTCACAACGCTTAACAGACGACATGTACGGACGTGACCAGACATAGTATTAAAAGTAGATGTGGGGACGTGACCCTTCACAAAGCTTAACAGACGACATGTGCGGACGTGACCAGACACAGCATTAAAAACATGATGTGGAGACGTGACCCTTCACAACGCTTAACAGACGACATGTGCGGACGTGACCAGACACAGCATTAAAACACGGTGTGGGGACGTGACTCTTCACAACGCTTAACAGACGACATGTGCGGACGTGACCAGACATAGTATTAAAAGTAGATGTGGGGACGTGACCCTTCACAATGCTTAACAGACGACATGTGCGGACGTGACCAGACACAACATTAAAAACACGATGTGGAGACGTGACCCTTCACAACGCTTAACAGACGACATGTGCGGACGTGACCAGACATAGCATTAAAACACGGTGTGGGGACGTGACTCTTCACAACGCTTAATAGACGACATGTGCGGACGTGACCAGACATAGTATTAAAAGTAGATGTGGGGACGTGACCCTTCACAAACCTTAACAGACGACATGTGCGGACGTGACCAGACACAACATTAAAACACGGTGTGGGGATGTGACCCTTCACAACGCTTAACAGACGACATGTGCGGACGTGACCAGACATAACATTAAAACACGGTGTGGGGACGTGACTCTTCACAACGCTTAACAGACGACATGTGCGTACGTGACCAGACACAACATTAAAAACAAAATGTGGGGGCGTGACCCTTCACAACGCATAACAGACGACATGTGCGGACGTGACCAGACACAATATTAAAACACGGTGTGGGGATGTGACCCTTCACAACGCTAAACAGACGACATGTGCGGACGTGACCAGACACAGCATTGAAACACGGTGTGGGGATGTGACCCTTCACAACGCTTAACAGACGACATATGCGGACGTGACCAGACATAACATTAAAACACGGTGTGGGGACGTGACTCTTCACAACGCTTAATAGACGACATGTGCGGACGTGACCAGACATAGTATTAAAAGTAGATGTGGGGACGTGACCCTTCACAAAGCTTAACAGATGACATGTGCGGACGTGACCAGACACAACATTAAAACACGGTGTGGGGATGTGACCCTTCACAACGCTTAACAGACGACATGTGCGGACGTAACCACACACAGCATTAAAAACACGATGTGGGGACGTGACCCTTCACAACGCTTAACAGACGACATGTGCGGACGTGACCAGACACAACATTAAAACACGGTGTGGGGATGTGACCCTTTACAACGCTAAACAGACGACATGTGCGGACGTGACCAGACACAGCATTGAAACACGGTGTGGGGATGTGACCCTTCACAACGCTTAACAGACGACATATGCGGACGTGACCAGACATAACATTAAAACACGGTGTGGGGACGTGACTCTTCACAACGCTTAACAGACGACATGTACGGACGTGACCAGACATAGTATTAAAAGTAGATGTGGGGACGTGACCCTTCACAAAGCTTAACAGACGACATGTGCGGACGTGACCAGACACAGCATTAAAAACATGATGTGGAGACGTGACCCTTCACAACGCTTAACAGACGACATGTGCGGACGTGACCAGACATAGCATTAGAACACGGTGTGGGGACGTGACTCTTCACAACGCTTAATAGACGACATGTGCGGACGTGACCAGACATAGTATTAAAAGTAGATGTGGGGACGTGACCCTTCACAAAGCTTAACAGACGACATGTGCGGACGTGACCAGACACAACATTAAAACACGGTGTGGGGATGTGACCCTTCATAACGCTTAACAGACGACATGTGCGGACGTGACCAGACACAACATTAAAACACGGTGTGGGGATGTGACCCTTCACAACGCTTAACAGACGACATGTGCGGACGTGACCAGACACAGCATTGAAACACGGTGTGGGGATGTGACCCTTCACAACGCTTAACAGACGACATATGCGGACGTGACCAGACATAACATTAAAACACGGTGTGGGGACGTGACTCTTCACAACGCTTAACAGACGACATGTGCGGACGTGACCAGACATAGTATTAAAACACGGTGTGGGGATGTGACCCTTCACAACGCTTAACAGACGACATGTGCGGACGTGACCAGACATAACATTAAAACACGGTGTGGGGACGTGACTCTTCACAACGCTTAACAGACGACATGTGCGGACGTGACCAGACATAGTATTAAAAGTAGATGTGGGGACGTGACCCTTCACAAAGCTTAACAGACGACATGTGCGGACGTGACCAGACACAGCATTAAAAACACGATGTGGAGACGTGACCCTTCACAACGCTTAACAGACGACATGTGCGGACGTGACCAGACATAGCATTAAAACACGGTGTGGGGACGTGACTCTTCACAACGCTTAACAGACGACATGTGCGGACGTGACCAGACATAGTATTAGAAGTAGATGTGGGGACGTGACCCTTCACAAAGCTTAACAGACGACATGTGCGGACGTGACCAGACACAACATTAAAACACGGTGTGGGGATGTGACCCTTCACAACGCTTAACAGACGACATGTGCGGACGTGACCAGACACAGCATTAAAACACGGTGTGGGGATGTGACCCTTCACAACGCTGAACAGACGACATGTGCTGATGTGCCCAGACACAAAATTCAAAACACGATGTGGGGACGTGACCCTTCACAACACTTAATAGACGACATGTGCGGACGTGACCAGACACAGCATTAAAGACAAGATGTAGGGGCGTGACCCTTCACAACGCATAACAGACGACATGTGTGGACGTGACCAGACACAACATTAAAACACGGTGTGGGGATGTGACCCTTCACAACGCTTAACAGACGACATGTGCGGACGTGACCAGACACAGCATTAAAACACGGTGTGGGGACGTGACTCTTCACAACGCTTAACAGACGACATGTGCGGACGTGACCAGACATAGTATTAAAAGTAGATGTGGGGACGTGACCCTTCACAAAGCTTAACAGACGACATGTGCGGACGTGACCAGACACAACATTAAAACACGGTGTGGGGATGTGACCCTTCACAACGCTTAACAGACGACATGTGCGGACGTGACCAGACATAACATTAAAACACGGTGTGGGGACGTGACTCTTCACAACGCTTAACAGACGACATGTGCGTACGTGACCAGACACAACATTAAAAATAAGATGTGGGGGCGTGACCCTTCACAACGCATAACAGACGACATGTGCGGACGTGACCAGACACAACATTAAAACACGGTGTGGGGATGTGACCCTTCACAACGCTTAACAGACGACATGTGCGGACGTGACCAGACACAGCATTAAAACACGGTGTGGGGATGTGACCCTTCACAACGCTTAACAGACGACATGTGCGGACGTGACCAGACATAACATTAAAACAAGGTGTGGGGATGTGACTCTTCACAACGCTTAACAGACGACATGTGCGGACTTGACCAGACATAGTATTAAAAGTAGATGTGGGGACGTGACCCTTCACAAAGCTTAACAGACGACATGTGCGGACGTGACCAGACACAGCATTAAAAACACGATGTGGAGACGTGACCCTTCACAACGCTTAACAGACGACATGTGCGGACGTGACCAGACATAGCATTAAAACACGGTGTGGGGACGTGACTCTTCACAACGCTTAACAGACGACATGTGCGGACGTGACCAGACATAGTATTAAAAGTAGATGTGGGGACGTGACCCTTCACAAAGCTTAACAGACGACATGTGCGGACGTGACCAGACACAACATTAAAACACGGTGTGGGGATGTGACCCTTCACAACGCTTAACAGACGACATGTGCGGACGTGACCAGACACAGCATTAAAACACGGTGTGGGGATGTGACCCTTCACAACGCTGAACAGACGACATGTGCTGATGTGCCCAGACACAAAATTCAAAACACAATGTGGGGACGTGACCCTTCACAACACTTAATAGACGACATGTGCGGACGTGACCAGACACAGCATTAAAGACAAAATGTAGGGGCGTGACCCTTCACAACGCATAACAGACGACATGTGTGGACGTGAACAGACACAACATTAAAACACGGTGTGGGGATGTGACCCTTCACAACGCTTAACAGACGACATGTGCGGACGTGACCAGACATAACATTAAAACACGGTGTGGGGACGTGACTCTTCACAACGCTTAACAGACGACATGTACGGACGTGACCAGACACAACATTAAAACACGGTGTGGGGATGTGACCCTTCACAACGCTTAACAGACGACATGTGCGGACGTGACCAGACATAACATTAAAACACGGTGTGGGGACGTGACTCTTCACAACGCTTAACAGACGACATGTACGGACGTGACCAGACACAACATTAAAACACGGTGTGGGGATGTGACCCTTCACAACGCTTAACAGACGACATGTGTGGACGTGACCAGACACAACATTAAAACACGGTGTGGGGATGTGACCCTTCACAACGCTTAGCAGACGACATGTGCGGACGTGACCGGACATAGCATTAAAACACGGTGTGGGGATGTGACCCTTCACAACGCATAACAGACGACATGTGCGGACGTGACCTGACACAGCATTGAAACACGGTGTGGGGATGTGACCCTTCACAACGCTTAACAGACGACATATGCGGACGTGACCAGACATAACATTAAAACACGGTGTGGGGACGTGACTCTTCACAACGCTTAACAGACGACATGTACGGACGTGACCAGACATAGTATTAAAAGTAGATGTGGGGACGTGACCCTTCACAAAGCTTAACAGACGACATGTGCGGACGTGACCAGACACAGCATTAAAAACATGATGTGGAGACGTGACCCTTCACAACGCTTAACAGACGACATGTGCGGACGTGACCAGACACAGCATTAAAACACGGTGTGGGGACGTGACTCTTCACAACGCTTAACAGACGACATGTGCGGACGTGACCAGACATAGTATTAAAAGTAGATGTGGGGACGTGACCCTTCACAAAGCTTAACAGACGACATGTGCGGACGTGACCAGACACAGCATTAAAAACACGATGTGGAGACGTGACCCTTCACAACGCTTAACAGACGACATGTGCGGACGTGACCAGACATAGCATTAAAACACGGTGTGGGGACGTGACTCTTCACAACGCTTAATAGACGACATGTGCGGACGTGACCAGACATAGTATTAAAAGTAGATGTGGGGACGTGACCCTTCACAAAGCTTAACAGACGACATGTGCGGACGTGACCAGACACAACATTAAAACACGGTGTGGGGATGTGACCCTTCACAACGCTTAACAGACGACATGTGCGGACGTGACCAGACATAACATTAAAACACGGTGTGGGGACGTGACTCTTCACAACGCTTAACAGACGACATGTGCGTACGTGACCAGACACAACATTGAAAACAAGATGTGGGGGCGTGACCAGACACAACATTGAAAACAAGATGTGGGGGCGTGACCCTTCACAACGCATAACAGACGACATGTGCGGACGTGACCAGACACAACATTAAAACACGGTGTGGGGATGTGACCCTTCACAACGCTTAACAGACGACATGTGCGGACGTGACCAGACACAGCATTAAAACACGGTGTGGGGACGTGACTCTTCACAACGCTTAACAGACGACATGTGCGGACGTGACCAGACATAGTATTAAAAGTAGATGTGGGGACGTGACCCTTCACAAAGCTTAACAGACGACATGTGCGGACGTGACCAGACACAGCATTAAAAACACGATGTGGAGACGTGACCCTTCACAACGCTTAACAGACGACATGTGCGGACGTGACCAGACATAGCATTAAAACACGGTGTGGGGACGTGACTCTTCACAACGCTTAATAGACGACATGTGCGGACGTGACCAGACATAGTATTAAAAGTAGATGTGGGGACGTGACCCTTCACAAAGCTTAACAGACGACATGTGCGTACGTGACCAGACACAACATTAAAAACAAAATGTGGGGGCGTGACCCTTCACAACGCATAACAGACGACATGTGCGGACGTGACCAGACACAACATTAAAACACGGTGTGGGGATGTGACCCTTCACAACGCTAAACAGACGACATGTGCGGACGTGACCAGACACAGCATTGAAACACGGTGTGGGGATGTGACCCTTCACAACGCTTAACAGACGACATATGCGGACGTGACCAGACATAACATTAAAACACGGTGTGGGGACGTGACCCTTCACAACGCTTAACAGACGACATGTGCGGACGTGACCGGACATAGCATTAAAACACGGTGTGGGGATGTGACCCTTCACAACGCATAACAGACGACATGTGCGGACGTGACCAGACACAACATTAAAACACGGTGTGGGGATGTGACCCTTCACAACGCTAAACAGACGACATGTGCGGGCGTGACCAGACACAGCATTGAAACACGGTGTGGGGATGTGACCCTTCACAACGCTTAACAGACGACATATGCGGACGTGACCAGACATAACATTAAAACACGGTGTGGGGACGTGACTCTTCACAACGCTTAACAGACGACATGTACGGACGTGACCAGACATAGTATTAAAAGTAGATGTGGGGACGTGACCCTTCACAAAGCTTAACAGACGACATGTGCGGACGTGACCAGACACAGCATTAAAAACATGATGTGGAGACGTGACCCTTCACAACGCTTAACAGACGACATGTGCGGACGTGACCAGACATAGCATTAGAACACGGTGTGGGGACGTGACTCTTCACAACGCTTAATAGACGACATGTGCGGACGTGACCAGACATAGTATTAAAAGTAGATGTGGGGACGTGACCCTTCACAAAGCTTAACAGACGACATGTGCGGACGTGACCAGACACAACATTAAAACACGGTGTGGGGATGTGACCCTTCACAACGCTTATCAGACGACATGTGCGGACGTAACCACACACAGCTTTAAAAACACGATGTGGGGACGTGACCCTTCACAACGCTTAACAGACGACATGTGCGGACGTGACCGGACATAGCATTAAAACACGGTGTGGGGATGTGACCCTTCACAACGCATAACAGACGACATGTGCGGACGTGACCAGACACAACATTAAAACACGGTGTGGGGATGTGACCCTTCACAACGCTAAACAGACGACATGTGCGGGCGTGACCAGACACAGCATTGAAACACGGTGTGGGGATGTGACCCTTCACAACGCTTAACAGACGACATATGCGGACGTGACCAGACATAACATTAAAACACGGTGTGGGGACGTGACTCTTCACAACGCTTAACAGACGACATGTACGGACGTGACCAGACATAGTATTAAAAGTAGATGTGGGGACGTGACCCTTCACAAAGCTTAACAGACGACATGTGCGGACGTGACCAGACACAGCATTAAAAACATGATGTGGAGACGTGACCCTTCACAACGCTTAACAGACGACATGTGCGGACGTGACCAGACATAGCATTAGAACACGGTGTGGGGACGTGACTCTTCACAACGCTTAATAGACGACATGTGCGGACGTGACCAGACATAGTATTAAAAGTAGATGTGGGGACGTGACCCTTCACAAAGCTTAACAGACGACATGTGCGGACGTGACCAGACACAACATTAAAACACGGTGTGGGGATGTGACCCTTCACAACGCTTAACAGACGACATGTGCGGACGTGACCAGACATAACATTAAAACACGGTGTGGGGACGTGACTCTTCACAACGCTTAACAGACGACATGTGCGTACGTGACCAGACACAACATTGAAAACAAGATGTGGGGGCGTGACCAGACACAACATTGAAAACAAGATGTGGGGGCGTGACCCTTCACAACGCATAACAGACGACATGTGCGGACGTGACCAGACACAACATTAAAACACGGTGTGGGGATGTGACCCTTCACAACGCTTAACAGACGACATGTGCGGACGTGACCAGACACAGCATTGAAACACGGTGTGGGGATGTGACCCTTCACAACGCTTAGCAGACGACATATGCGGACGTGACTAGACATAACATTAAAACACGGTGTGGGGACGTGACTCTTCACAACGCTTAACAGACGACATGTGCGGACGTGACCAGACATAGTATTAAAACACGGTGTGGGGATGTGACCCTTCACAACGCTAAACAGACGACATGTGCGGACGTGACCAGACACAGCATTGAAACACGGTGTGGGGATGTGACCCTTCACAACGCTTAACAGACGACATATGCGGACGTGACCAGACATAACATTAAAACACGGTGTGGGGACGTGACTCTTCACAACGCTTAATAGACGACATGTGCGGACGTGACCAGACATAGTATTAAAAGTAGATGTGGGGACGTGACCCTTCACAAAGCTTAACAGACGACATGTGCGGACGTGACCAGACATAGTATTAAAAGTAGATGTGGGGACGTGACCCTTCACAAAGCTTAACAGACGACATGTGCGGACGTGACCAGACACAACATTAAAACACGGTGTGGGGATGTGACCCTTCACAACGCTTAACAGACGACATGTGCGGACGTAACCACACACAGCATTAAAAACACGATGTGGGGACGTGACCCTTCACAACGCTTAACAGACGACATGTGCGGACGTGACCGGACATAGCATTAAAACACGGTGTGGGGATGTGACCCTTCACAACGCATAACAGACGACATGTGCGGACGTGACTAGACACAACATTAAAACACGGTGTGGGGATGTGACCCTTCACAACGCTAAACAGACGACATGTGCGGACGTGACCAGACACAGCATTGAAACACGGTGTGGGGATGTGACCCTTCACAACGCTTAACAGACGACATATGCGGACGTGACCAGACATAACATTAAAACACGGTGTGGGGACGTGACTCTTCACAACGCTTAACAGACGACATGTACGGACGTGACCAGACATAGTATTAAAAGTAGATGTGGGGACGTGACCCTTCACAAAGCTTAACAGACGACATGTGCGGACGTGACCAGACACAGCATTAAAAACATGATGTGGAGACGTGACCCTTCACAACGCTTAACAGACGACATGTGCGGACGTGACCAGACATAGCATTAGAACACGGTGTGGGGACGTGACTCTTCACAACGCTTAATAGACGACATGTGCGGACGTGACCAGACATAGTATTAAAAGTAGATGTGGGGACGTGACCCTTCACAAAGCTTAACAGACGACATGTGCGGACGTGACCAGACACAACATTAAAACACGGTGTGGGGATGTGACCCTTCACAACGCTTAACAGACGACATGTGCGGACGTGACCAGACACAACATTAAAACACGGTGTGGGGATGTGATCCTTCACAACGCTTAACAGACGACATGTGCGGACGTGACCAGACACAGCATTGAAACACGGTGTGGGGATGTGACCCTTCACAACGCTTAACAGACGACATATGCGGACGTGACCAGACATAACATTAAAACACGGTGTGGGGACGTGACTCTTCACAACGCTTAACAGACGACATGTGCGGACGTGACCAGACATAGTATTAAAACACGGTGTGGGGATGTGACCCTTCACAACGCTTAACAGACGACATGTGCGGACGTGACCAGACATAACATTAAAACACGGTGTGGGGACGTGACTCTTCACAACGCTTAACAGACGACATGTGCGGACGTGACCAGACATAGTATTAAGAGTAGATGTGGGGACGTGACCCTTCACAAAGCTTAACAGACGACATGTGCGGACGTGACCAGACACAGCATTAAAAACACGATGTGGAGACGTGACCCTTCACAACGCTTAACAGACAACATGTGCGGACGTGACCAGACATAGCATTAAAACACGGTGTGGGGACGTGACTCTTCACAACGCTTAACAGACGACATGTGCGGACGTGACCAGACATAGTATTAGAAGTAGATGTGGGGACGTGACCCTTCACAAAGCTTAACAGACGACATGTGCGGACGTGACCAGACACAACATTAAAACACGGTGTGGGGATGTGACCCTTCACAACGCTTAACAGACGACATGTGCGGACGTGACCAGACACAGCATTAAAACACGGTGTGGGGACGTGACTCTTCACAACGCTTAACAGACGACATGTGCGGACGTGACCAGACATAGTATTAAAAGTAGATGTGGGGACGTGACCCTTCACAAAGCTTAACAGACGACATGTGCGGACGTGACCAGACACAACATTAAAACACGGTGTGGGGATGTGACCCTTCACAACGCTTAACAGACGACATGTGCGGACGTGACCAGACATAACATTAAAACACGGTGTGGGGACGTGACTCTTCACAACGCTTAACAGACGACATGTGCGTACGTGACCAGACACAACATTAAAAATAAGATGTGGGGGCGTGACCCTTCACAACGCATAACAGACGACATGTGCGGACGTGACCAGACACAACATTAAAACACGGTGTGGGGATGTGACCCTTCACAACGCTTAACAGACGACATGTGCGGACGTGACCAGACACAGCATTAAAACACGGTGTGGGGATGTGACCCTTCACAACGCTTAACAGACGACATGTGCGGACGTGACCAGACATAACATTAAAACAAGGTGTGGGGATGTGACTCTTCACAACGCTTAACAGACGACATGTGCGGACTTGACCAGACATAGTATTAAAAGTAGATGTGGGGACGTGACCCTTCACAAAGCTTAACAGACGACATGTGCGGACGTGACCAGACACAGCATTAAAAACACGATGTGGAGACGTGACCCTTCACAACGCTTAACAGACGACATGTGCGGACGTGACCAGACATAGCATTAAAACACGGTGTGGGGACGTGACTCTTCACAACGCTTAACAGACGACATGTGCGGACGTGACCAGACATAGTATTAAAAGTAGATGTGGGGACGTGACCCTTCACAAAGCTTAACAGACGACATGTGCGGACGTGACCAGACACAACATTAAAACACGGTGTGGGGATGTGACCCTTCACAACGCTTAACAGACGACATGTGCGGACGTGACCAGACACAGCATTAAAACACGGTGTGGGGATGTGACCCTTCACAACGCTGAACAGACGACATGTGCTGATGTGCCCAGACACAAAATTCAAAACACAATGTGGGGACGTGACCCTTCACAACACTTAATAGACGACATGTGCGGACGTGACCAGACACAGCATTAAAGACAAAATGTAGGGGCGTGACCCTTCACAACGCATAACAGACGACATGTGTGGACGTGACCAGACACAACATTAAAACACGGTGTGGGGATGTGACCCTTCACAACGCTTAACAGACGACATGTGCGGACGTGACCAGACATAACATTAAAACACGGTGTGGGGACGTGACTCTTCACAACGCTTAACAGACGACATGTACGGACGTGACCAGACACAACATTAAAACACGGTGTGGGGATGTGACCCTTCACAACGCTTAACAGACGACATGTGCGGACGTGACCAGACATAACATTAAAACACGGTGTGGGGACGTGACTCTTCACAACGCTTAACAGACGACATGTACGGACGTGACCAGACACAACATTAAAACACGGTGTGGGGATGTGACCCTTCACAACGCTTAACAGACGACATGTGTGGACGTGACCAGACACAACATTAAAACACGGTGTGGGGATGTGACCCTTCACAACGCTTAGCAGACGACATGTGCGGACGTGACCGGACATAGCATTAAAACACGGTGTGGGGATGTGACCCTTCACAATGCATAACAGACGACATGTGCGGACGTGACCTGACACAGCATTGAAACACGGTGTGGGGATGTGACCCTTCACAACGCTTAACAGACGACATATGCGGACGTGACCAGACATAACATTAAAACACGGTGTGGGGACGTGACTCTTCACAACGCTTAACAGACGACATGTACGGACGTGACCAGACATAGTATTAAAAGTAGATGTGGGGACGTGACCCTTCACAAAGCTTAACAGACGACATGTGCGGACGTGACCAGACACAGCATTAAAAACATGATGTGGAGACGTGACCCTTCACAACGCTTAACAGACGACATGTGCGGACGTGACCAGACACAGCATTAAAACACGGTGTGGGGACGTGACTCTTCACAACGCTTAACAGACGACATGTGCGGACGTGACCAGACATAGTATTAAAAGTAGATGTGGGGACGTGACCCTTCACAAAGCTTAACAGACGACATGTGCGGACGTGACCAGACACAGCATTAAAAACACGATGTGGAGACGTGACCCTTCACAACGCTTAACAGACGACATGTGCGGACGTGACCAGACATAGCATTAAAACACGGTGTGGGGACGTGACTCTTCACAACGCTTAATAGACGACATGTGCGGACGTGACCAGACATAGTATTAAAAGTAGATGTGGGGACGTGACCCTTCACAAAGCTTAACAGACGACATGTGCGGACGTGACCAGACACAACATTAAAACACGGTGTGGGGATGTGACCCTTCACAACGCTTAACAGACGACATGTGCGGACGTGACCAGACATAACATTAAAACACGGTGTGGGGACGTGACTCTTCACAACGCTTAACAGACGACATGTGCGTACGTGACCAGACACAACATTGAAAACAAGATGTGGGGGCGTGACCAGACACAACATTGAAAACAAGATGTGGGGGCGTGACCCTTCACAACGCATAACAGACGACATGTGCGGACGTGACCAGACACAACATTAAAACACGGTGTGGGGATGTGACCCTTCACAACGCTTAACAGACGACATGTGCGGACGTGACCAGACACAGCATTAAAACACGGTGTGGGGACGTGACTCTTCACAACGCTTAACAGACGACATGTGCGGACGTGACCAGACATAGTATTAAAAGTAGATGTGGGGACGTGACCCTTCACAAAGCTTAACAGACGACATGTGCGGACGTGACCAGACACAGCATTAAAAACACGATGTGGAGACGTGACCCTTCACAACGCTTAACAGACGACATGTGCGGACGTGACCAGACATAGCATTAAAACACGGTGTGGGGACGTGACTCTTCACAACGCTTAATAGACGACATGTGCGGACGTGACCAGACATAGTATTAAAAGTAGATGTGGGGACGTGACCCTTCACAAAGCTTAACAGACGACATGTGCGTACGTGACCAGACACAACATTAAAAACAAAATGTGGGGGCGTGACCCTTCACAACGCATAACAGACGACATGTGCGGACGTGACCAGACACAACATTAAAACACGGTGTGGGGATGTGACCCTTCACAACGCTAAACAGACGACATGTGCGGACGTGACCAGACACAGCATTGAAACACGGTGTGGGGATGTGACCCTTCACAACGCTTAACAGACGACATATGCGGACGTGACCAGACATAACATTAAAACACGGTGTGGGGACGTGACTCTTCACAACGCTTAATAGACGACATGTGCGGACGTGACCAGACATAGTATTAAAAGTAGATGTGGGGACGTGACCCTTCACAAAGCTTAACAGACGACATGTGCGGACGTGACCAGACACAACATTAAAACACGGTGTGGGGATGTGACCCTTCACAACGCTTATCAGACGACATGTGCGGACGTAACCACACACAGCATTAAAAACACGATGTGGGGACGTGACCCTTCACAACGCTTAACAGACGACATGTGCGGACGTGACCGGACATAGCATTAAAACACGGTGTGGGGATGTGACCCTTCACAACGCATAACAGACGACATGTGCGGACGTGACCAGACACAACATTAAAACACGGTGTGGGGATGTGACCCTTCACAACGCTAAACAGACGACATGTGCGGGCGTGACCAGACACAGCATTGAAACACGGTGTGGGGATGTGACCCTTCACAACGCTTAACAGACGACATATGCGGACGTGACCAGACATAACATTAAAACACGGTGTGGGGACGTGACTCTTCACAACGCTTAACAGACGACATGTACGGACGTGACCAGACATAGTATTAAAAGTAGATGTGGGGACGTGACCCTTCACAAAGCTTAACAGACGACATGTGCGGACGTGACCAGACACAGCATTAAAAATATGATGTGGAGACGTGACCCTTCACAACGCTTAACAGACGACATGTGCGGACGTGACCAGACATAGCATTAGAACACGGTGTGGGGACGTGACCCTTCACAACACTTAATAGACGACATGTGCGGACGTGACCAGACACAGCATTAAAAACACGATGTGGAGACGTGACCCTTCACAACGCTTAACAGACAACATGTGCGGACGTGACCAGACACAGCATTAAAACACGGTGTGGGGACGTGACTCTTCACAACACTTAACAGACGACATGTGCGGACGTGACCAGACATAGTATTAAAAGTAGATGTGGGGACGTGACCCTTCACAAAGCTTAACAGACGACATGTGCGGACGTGACCAGACACAACATTAAAACACGGTGTGGGGATGTGACCCTTCACAACGCTTAACAGACGACATGTGCGGACGTGACCAGACATAACATTAAAACACGGTGTGGGGACGTGACTCTTCACAACGCTTAACAGACGACATGTGCGTACGTGACCAGACACAACATTAAAAATAAGATGTGGGGGCGTGACCCTTCACAACGCATAACAGACGACATGTGCGGACGTGACCAGACACAACATTAAAACACGGTGTGGGGATGTGACCCTTCACAACGCTTAACAGACGACATGTGCGGACGTGACCAGACACAGCATTAAAACACGGTGTGGGGATGTGACCCTTCACAACGCTTAACAGACGACATGTGCGGACGTGACCAGACATAACATTAAAACACGGTGTGGGGATGTGACTCTTCACAACGCTTAACAGACGACATGTGCGGACTTGACCAGACATAGTATTAAAAGTAGATGTGGGGACGTGACCCTTCACAAAGCTTAACAGACGACATGTGCGGACGTGACCAGACACAGCATTAAAAACACGATGTGGAGACGTGACCCTTCACAACGCTTAACAGACGACATGTGCGGACGTGACCAGACATAGCATTAAAACACGGTGTGGGGACGTGACTCTTCACAACGCTTAACAGACGACATGTGCGGACGTGACCAGACATAGTATTAAAAGTAGATGTGGGGGCGTGACCCTTCACAAAGCTTAACAGACGACATGTGCGGACGTGACCAGACACAACATTAAAACACGGTGTGGGGATGTGACCCTTCACAACGCTTAACAGACGACATGTGCGGACGTGACCAGACACAGCATTAAAACACGGTGTGGGGATGTGACCCTTCACAACGCTGAACAGACGACATGTGCTGATGTGCCCAGACACAAAATTCAAAACACAATGTGGGGACGTGACCCTTCACAACACTTAATAGACGACATGTGGGGACGTGACCAGACACAGCATTAAAGACAAAATGTAGGGGCGTGACCCTTCACAACGCATAACAGACGACATGTGTGGACGTGACCAGACACAACATTAAAACACGGTGTGGGGATGTGACCCTTCACAACGCTTAACAGACGACATGTGCGGACGTGACCAGACACAGCATTAAAACACGGTGTGGGGATGTGACCCTTCACAACGCTGAACAGACGACATGTGCTGATGTGCCCAGACACAAAATTCAAAACACAATGTGGGGACGTGACCCTTCACAACACTTAATAGACGACATGTGCGGACGTGACCAGACACAGCATTAAAGACAAAATGTAGGGGCGTGACCCTTCACAACGCATAACAGACGACATGTGCGGACGTGACCAGACACAACATTAAAACACGGTGTGGGGATGTGACCCTTCACAACGCTTAACAGACGACATGTGCGGACGTGACCAGACACAGCATTAAAACACGGTGTGGGGATGTGACCCTTCACAACGCTGAACAGACGACATGTGCTGATGTGCCCAGACACAAAATTCAAAACACAATGTGGGGACGTGACCCTTCACAACACTTAATAGACGACATGTGCGGACGTGACCAGACACAGCATTAAAGACAAAATGTAGGGGCGTGACCCTTCACAACGCATAACAGACGACATGTGTGGACGTGACCAGACACAACATTAAAACACGGTGTGGGGATGTGACCCTTCACAACGCTTAACAGACGACATGTGCGGACGTGACCAGACACAACATTAAAACACGGTGTGGGGATGTGACCCTTCACAACGCTTAACAGACGACATGTGTGGACGTGACCAGACACAACATTAAAACACGGTGTGGGGATGTGACCCTTCACAACGCTTAACAGACGACATGTGCGGACGTGACCAGACACAGCATTGAAACACGGTGTGGGGATGTGACCCTTCACAACGCTTAACAGACGACATATGCGGACGTGACCAGACATAACATTAAAACACGGTGTGGGGACGTGACTCTTCACAACGCTTAACAGACGACATGTGCGGACGTGACCAGACATAGTATTAAAAGTAGATGTGGGGACGTGACCCTTCACAAAGCTTAACAGACGACATGTGCGGACGTGACCAGACACAACATTAAAACACGGTGTGGGGATGTGACCCTTCACAACGCTTAACAGACGACATGTGCGGACGTGACCAGACATAACATTAAAACACGGTGTGGGGACGTGACTCTTCACAACGCTTAACAGACGACATGTGCGTACGTGACCAGACACAACATTAAAAATAAGATGTGGGGGCGTGACCCTTCACAACGCATAACAGACGACATGTGCGGACGTGACCAGACACAACATTAAAACACGGTGTGGGGATGTGACTCTTCACAACGCTTAACAGACGACATGTGCGGACGTGACCAGACACAACATTAAAACACGGTGTGGGGATGTGACCCTTCACAACGCTTAACAGACGACATGTGCGGACGTGACCAGACACAACATTAAAACACGGTGTGGGGATGTCACCCTTCACAACGCTTAACAGACGACATGTGCGGACGTGACCAGACACAGCATTAAAACACGGTGTGGGGACGTGACTCTTCACAACGCTTAACAGACGACATGTGCGGACGTGAGCAGACATAGTATTAAAAGTAGATGTGGGGACGTGACCCTTCACAAAGCTTAACAGACGACATGTGCGGACGTGACCAGACACAACATTAAAACACGGTGTGGGGATGTGACCCTTCACAACGCTTAACAGACGACATGTGCGGACGTGACCAGACATAACATTAAAACACGGTGTGGGGACGTGACTCTTCACAACGCTTAACAGACGACATGTGCGTACGTGACCAGACACAACATTAAAAATAAGATGTGGGGGCGTGACCCTTCACAACGCATAACAGACGACATGTGTGGACGTGACCAGACACAACATTAAAACACGGTGTGGGGATGTCACCCTTCACAACGCTTAACAGACGACATGTGCGGACGTGACCAGACACAGCATTAAAACACGGTGTGGGGACGTGACTCTTCACAACGCTTAACAGACGACATGTGCGGACGTGACCAGACATAGTATTAAAAGTAGATGTGGGGACGTGACCCTTCACAAAGCTTAACAGACGACATGTGCGGACGTGACCAGACACAACATTAAAACACGGTGTGGGGATGTGACCCTTCACAACGCTTAACAAACGACATGTGCGGACGTGACCAGACATAACATTAAAACACGGTGTGGGGACGTGACTCTTCACAACGCTTAACAGACGACATGTGCGTACGTGACCAGACACAACATTAAAAATAAGATGTGGGGGCGTGACCCTTCACAACGCATAACAGACGACATGTGCGGACGTGACCAGACACAACATTAAAACACGGTGTGGGGATGTGACCCTTCACAACGCTTAACAGACGACATGTGCGGACGTGACCAGACACAGCATTAAAACACGGTGTGGGGATATGACCCTTCACAACGCTTAACAGACGACATGTGCGGACGTGACCAGACATAGTATTAAAAGTAGATGTGGGGACGTGACCCTTCACAAAGCTTAACAGACGACATGTGCGGACGTGACCAGACACAACATTAAAAACACGATGTGGAGACGTGACCCTTCACAACGCTTAACAGACGACATGTGCGTACGTGACCAGACACAACATTAAAAACAAGATGTGGGGGCGTGACCCTTCACAACGCATAACAGACGACATGTGCGGACGTGACCAGACATAGTATTAAAAGTAGATGTGGGGACGTGACCCTTCACAAAGCTTAACAGACGACATGTGCGGACGTGACCAGACACAGCATTAAAAACACGATGTGGACACGTGACCCTTCACAACGCTTAACAGACGACATGTGCGGACGTGACCAGACATAGCATTAAAACACGGTGTGGGGACGTGACTCTTCACAACGCTTAACAGACGACATGTGCGGACGTGACCAGACATAGTATTAAAAGTAGATGTGGGGACGTGACCCTTCACAAAGCTTAACAGACGACATGTGCGGACGTGACCAGACACAACATTAAAACACGGTGTGGGGATGTGACCCTTCACAACGCTTAACAGACGACATGTGCGGACGTGACCAGACACAGCATTAAAACACGGTGTGGGGATGTGACCCTTCACAACGCTGAACAGACGACATGTGCTGATGTGCCCAGACACAAAATTCAAAACACGATGTGGGGACGTGACCCTTCACAACACTTAATAGACGACATGTGCGGACGTGACCAGACACAGCATTAAAGACAAGATGTAGGGGCGTGACCCTTCACAACGCATAACAGACGACATGTGTGGACGTGACCAGACACAACATTAAAACACGGTGTGGGGATGTGACCCTTCACAACGCTTAACAGACGACATGTGTGGACGTGACCAGACACAGCATTAAAACACGGTGCGGGGATGTGACCCTTCACAACGCTTAACAGACGACATGTGCGGACGTGACCAGACATAACATTAAAACACGGTGTGGGGACGTGACTCTTCACAACGCTTAACAGACGACATGTGCGGACGTGACCAGACATAGTATTAAAAGTAGATGTGGGGACGTGACCCTTCACAAAGCTTAACAGACGACATGTGCGGACGTGACCACACACAGCATTAAAAACACGATGTGGGGACGTGACCCTTCACAACGCTTAACAGACGACATGTGCGGACGTGACCAGACACAGCATTAAAAACACGATGTGGGGACGTGACCCTTCACAACGCTTAACAGACGACATGTGCGGACGTGACCAGACACACCATTAAAACACGGTGTGGGGATGTGACCCTTCACAACGCTTAACAGACGACATGTGCGGACATGACCAGACATAACATTAAAACACGGTGTGGGGATGTGACTCTTCACAACGCTTAACAGACGACATGTGCGGACGTGACCAGACATAGTATTAAAAGTAGATGTGGGGACGTGACCCTTCACAAAGCTTAACAGACGACATGTGCGGACGTGACCAGACACAGCATTAAAAACACGATGTGGAGACGTGACCCTTCACAACGCTTAACAGACGACATGTGCGGACGTGACCAGAGATAGCATTAAAACACGGTGTGGGGGCGTGACTCTTCACAACGCTTAACAGACGACATGTGCGGACGTGACCAGACATAGTATTAAAAGTAGATGTGGGGACGTGACCCTTCACAAAGCTTAACAGACGACATGTGCGGACGTGACCAGACACAACATTAAAACACGGTGTGGGGATGTGACCCTTCACAACGCTTAACAGACGACATGTGCGGACGTGACCAGACACAGCATTAAAACACGGTGTGGGGATGTGACCCTTCACAACGCTTAACAGACGACATGTGCGGACGTGACCAGACATAACATTAAAACACGGTGTGGGGACGTGACTCTTCACAACGCTTAACAGACGACATGTGCGTACGTGACCAGACACAACATTAAAAATAAGATGTGGGGGCGTGACCCTTCACAACGCATAACAGACGACATGTGTGGACGTGACCAGACACAACATTAAAACACGGTGTGGGGATGTCACCCTTCACAACGCTTAACAGACGACATGTGCGGACGTGACCAGACACAGCATTAAAACACGGTGTGGGGACGTGACTCTTCACAACGCTTAACAGACGACATGTGCGGACGTGACCAGACATAGTATTAAAAGTAGATGTGGGGACGTGACCCTTCACAAAGCTTAACAGACGACATGTGCGGACGTGACCAGACACAACATTAAAACACGGTGTGGGGATGTGACCCTTCACAACGCTTAACAAACGACATGTGCGGACGTGACCAGACATAACATTAAAACACGGTGTGGGGACGTGACTCTTCACAACGCTTAACAGACGACATGTGCGTACGTGACCAGACACAACATTAAAAATAAGATGTGGGGGCGTGACCCTTCACAACGCATAACAGACGACATGTGCGGACGTGACCAGACACAACATTAAAACACGGTGTGGGGATGTGACCCTTCACAACGCTTAACAGACGACATGTGCGGACGTGACCAGACACAGCATTAAAACACGGTGTGGGGATATGACCCTTCACAACGCTTAACAGACGACATGTGCGGACGTGACCAGACATAGTATTAAAAGTAGATGTGGGGACGTGACCCTTCACAAAGCTTAAAAGACGACATGTGCGGACGTGACCAGACACAGCATTAAAAACACGATGTGGAGACGTGACCCTTCACAACGCTTAACAGACGACATGTGCGTACGTGACCAGACACAACATTAAAAACAAGATGTGGGGGCGTGACCCTTCACAACGCATAACAGACGACATGTGCGGACGTGACCAGACATAGTATTAAAAGTAGATGTGGGGACGTGACCCTTCACAAAGCTTAACAGACGACATGTGCGGACGTGACCAGACACAGCATTAAAAACACGATGTGGACACGTGACCCTTCACAACGCTTAACAGACGACATGTGCGGACGTGACCAGACATAGCATTAAAACACGGTGTGGGGACGTGACTCTTCACAACGCTTAACAGACGACATGTGCGGACGTGACCAGACATAGTATTAAAAGTAGATGTGGGGACGTGACCCTTCACAAAGCTTAACAGACGACATGTGCGGACGTGACCAGACACAACATTAAAACACGGTGTGGGGATGTGACCCTTCACAACGCTTAACAGACGACATGTGCGGACGTGACCAGACACAGCATTAAAACACGGTGTGGGGATGTGACCCTTCACAACGCTGAACAGACGACATGTGCTGATGTGCCCAGACACAAAATTCAAAACACGATGTGGGGACGTGACCCTTCACAACACTTAATAGACGACATGTGCGGACGTGACCAGACACAGCATTAAAGACAAGATGTAGGGGCGTGACCCTTCACAACGCATAACAGACGACATGTGTGGACGTGACCAGACACAACATTAAAACACGGTGTGGGGATGTGACCCTTCACAACGCTTAACAGACGACATGTGTGGACGTGACCAGACACAGCATTAAAACACGGTGCGGGGATGTGACCCTTCACAACGCTTAACAGACGACATGTGCGGACGTGACCAGACATAACATTAAAACACGGTGTGGGGACGTGACTCTTCACAACGCTTAACAGACGACATGTGCGGACGTGACCAGACATAGTATTAAAAGTAGATGTGGGGACGTGACCCTTCACAAAGCTTAACAGACGACATGTGCGGACGTGACCACACACAGCATTAAAAACACGATGTGGGGACGTGACCCTTCACAACGCTTAACAGACGACATGTGCGGACGTGACCAGACACAGCATTAAAAACACGATGTGGGGACGTGACCCTTCACAACGCTTAACAGACGACATGTGCGGACGTGACCAGACACACCATTAAAACACGGTGTGGGGATGTGACCCTTCACAACGCTTAACAGACGACATGTGCGGACATGACCAGACATAACATTAAAACACGGTGTGGGGATGTGACTCTTCACAACGCTTAACAGACGACATGTGCGGACGTGACCAGACATAGTATTAAAAGTAGATGTGGGGACGTGACCCTTCACAAAGCTTAACAGACGACATGTGCGGACGTGACCAGACACAGCATTAAAAACACGATGTGGAGACGTGACCCTTCACAACGCTTAACAGACGACATGTGCGGACGTGACCAGAGATAGCATTAAAACACGGTGTGGGGGCGTGACTCTTCACAACGCTTAACAGACGACATGTGCGGACGTGACCAGACATAGTATTAAAAGTAGATGTGGGGACGTGACCCTTCACAAAGCTTAACAGACGACATGTGCGGACGTGACCAGACACAACATTAAAACACGGTGTGGGGATGTGACCCTTCACAACGCTTAACAGACGACATGTGCGGACGTGACCAGACACAGCATTAAAACACGGTGTGGGGATGTGACCCTTCACAACGCTTAACAGACGACATGTGCGGACGTGACCAGACATAACATTAAAACACGGTGTGGGGACGTGACTCTTCACAACGCTTAACAGACGACATGTGCGTACGTGACCAGACACAACATTAAAAATAAGATGTGGGGGCGTGACCCTTCACAACGCATAACAGACGACATGTGTGGACGTGACCAGACACAACATTAAAACACGGTGTGGGGATGTCACCCTTCACAACGCTTAACAGACGACATGTGCGGACGTGACCAGACACAGCATTAAAACACGGTGTGGGGACGTGACTCTTCACAACGCTTAACAGACGACATGTGCGGACGTGACCAGACATAGTATTAAAAGTAGATGTGGGGACGTGACCCTTCACAAAGCTTAACAGACGACATGTGCGGACGTGACCAGACACAACATTAAAACACGGTGTGGGGATGTGACCCTTCACAACGCTTAACAAACGACATGTGCGGACGTGACCAGACATAACATTAAAACACGGTGTGGGGACGTGACTCTTCACAACGCTTAACAGACGACATGTGCGTACGTGACCAGACACAACATTAAAAATAAGATGTGGGGGCGTGACCCTTCACAACGCATAACAGACGACATGTGCGGACGTGACCAGACACAACATTAAAACACGGTGTGGGGATGTGACCCTTCACAACGCTTAACAGACGACATGTGCGGACGTGACCAGACACAGCATTAAAACACGGTGTGGGGATATGACCCTTCACAACGCTTAACAGACGACATGTGCGGACGTGACCAGACATAGTATTAAAAGTAGATGTGGGGACGTGACCCTTCACAAAGCTTAACAGACGACATGTGCGGACGTGACCAGACACAGCATTAAAAACACGATGTGGAGACGTGACCCTTCACAACGCTTAACAGACGACATGTGCGTACGTGACCAGACACAACATTAAAAACAAGATGTGGGGGCGTGACCCTTCACAACGCATAACAGACGACATGTGCGGACGTGACCAGACATAGTATTAAAAGTAGATGTGGGGACGTGACCCTTCACAAAGCTTAACAGACGACATGTGCGGACGTGACCAGACACAGCATTAAAAACACGATGTGGACACGTGACCCTTCACAACGCTTAACAGACGACATGTGCGGACGTGACCAGACATAGCATTAAAACACGGTGTGGGGACGTGACTCTTCACAACGCTTAACAGACGACATGTGCGGACGTGACCAGACATAGTATTAAAAGTAGATGTGGGGACGTGACCCTTCACAAAGCTTAACAGACGACATGTGCGGACGTGACCAGACACAACATTAAAACACGGTGTGGGGATGTGACCCTTCACAACGCTTAACAGACGACATGTGCGGACGTGACCAGACACAGCATTAAAACACGGTGTGGGGATGTGACCCTTCACAACGCTGAACAGACGACATGTGCTGATGTGCCCAGACACAAAATTCAAAACACGATGTGGGGACGTGACCCTTCACAACACTTAATAGACGACATGTGCGGACGTGACCAGACACAGCATTAAAGACAAGATGTAGGGGCGTGACCCTTCACAACGCATAACAGACGACATGTGTGGACGTGACCAGACACAACATTAAAACACGGTGTGGGGATGTGACCCTTCACAACGCTTAACAGACGACATGTGTGGACGTGACCAGACACAGCATTAAAACACGGTGCGGGGATGTGACCCTTCACAACGCTTAACAGACGACATGTGCGGACGTGACCAGACATAACATTAAAACACGGTGTGGGGACGTGACTCTTCACAACGCTTAACAGACGACATGTGCGGACGTGACCAGACATAGTATTAAAAGTAGATGTGGGGACGTGACCCTTCACAAAGCTTAACAGACGACATGTGCGGACGTGACCACACACAGCATTAAAAACACGATGTGGGGACGTGACCCTTCACAACGCTTAACAGACGACATGTGCGGACGTGACCAGACACAGCATTAAAAACACGATGTGGGGACGTGACCCTTCACAACGCTTAACAGACGACATGTGCGGACGTGACCAGACACACCATTAAAACACGGTGTGGGGATGTGACCCTTCACAACGCTTAACAGACGACATGTGCGGACATGACCAGACATAACATTAAAACACGGTGTGGGGATGTGACTCTTCACAACGCTTAACAGACGACATGTGCGGACGTGACCAGACATAGTATTAAAAGTAGATGTGGGGACGTGACCCTTCACAAAGCTTAACAGACGACATGTGCGGACGTGACCAGACACAGCATTAAAAACACGATGTGGAGACGTGACCCTTCACAACGCTTAACAGACGACATGTGCGGACGTGACCAGAGATAGCATTAAAACACGGTGTGGGGGCGTGACTCTTCACAACGCTTAACAGACGACATGTGCGGACGTGACCAGACATAGTATTAAAAGTAGATGTGGGGACGTGACCCTTCACAAAGCTTAACAGACGACATGTGCGGACGTGACCAGACACAACATTAAAACACGGTGTGGGGATGTGACCCTTCACAACGCTTAACAGACGACATGTGCGGACGTGACCAGACACAGCATTAAAACACGGTGTGGGGATGTGACCCTTCACAACGCTGAACAGACGACATGTGCTGATGTGCCCAGACACAAAATTCAAAACACGATGTGGGGACGTGACCCTTCACAACACTTAATAGACGACATGTGCGGACGTGACCAGACACAGCATTAAAGACAAGATGTAGGGGCGTGACCCTTCACAACGCATAACAGACGACATGTGTGGACGTGACCAGACACAACATTAAAACACGGTGTGGGGATGTGACCCTTCACAACGCTTAACAGACGACATGTGCGGACGTGACCAGACACAGCATTAAAACACGGTGTGGGGACGTGACTCTTCACAACGCTTAACAGACGACATGTGCGGACGTGACCAGACATAGTATTAAAAGTAGATGTGGGGACGTGACCCTTCACAAAGCTTAACAGACGACATGTGCGGACGTGACCAGACACAACATTAAAACACGGTGTGGGGATGTGACCCTTCACAACGCTTAACAGACGACATGTGCGGACGTGACCAGACATAACATTAAAACACGGTGTGGGGACGTGACTCTTCACAACGCTTAACAGACGACATGTGCGTACGTGACCAGACACAACATTAAAAATAAGATGTGGGGGCGTGACCCTTCACAACGCATAACAGACGACATGTGCGGACGTGACCAGACACAACATTAAAACACGGTGTGGGGATGTGACCCTTCACAACGCTTAACAGACGATATGTGCGGACGTGACCAGACACAGCATTAAAACACGGTGTGGGGATGTGACCCTTCACAACGCTGAACAGACGACATGTGCTGATGTACCCAGACACAAAATTCAAAACACGATGTGGGGACGTGACCCTTCACAACACTTAATAGACGACATGTGCGGACGTGACCAGACACAGCATTAAAGACAAGATGTAGGGGCGTGACCCTTCACAACGCATAACAGACGACATGTGTGGACGTGACCAGACACAACATTAAAACACGGTGTGGGGATGTGACCCTTCACAACGCTTAACAGACGACATGTGCGGACGTGACCAGACACAGCATTAAAACACGGTGTGGGGACGTGACTCTTCACAACACTTAACAGACGACATGTGCGGACGTGACCAGACATAGTATTAAAAGTAGATGTGGGGACGTGACCCTTCACAAAGCTTAACAGACGACATGTGCGGACGTGACCAGACACAACATTAAAACACGGTGTGGGGATGTGACCCTTCACAACGCTTAACAGACGACATGTGCGGACGTGACCAGACATAACATTAAAACACGGTGTGGGGACGTGACTCTTCACAACGCTTAACAGACGACATGTGCGTACGTGACCAGACACAACATTAAAAATAAGATGTGGGGGCGTGACCCTTCACAACGCATAACAGACGACATGTGCGGACGTGACCAGACACAACATTAAAACACGGTGTGGGGATGTGACCCTTCACAACGGTTAACAGACGACATGTGCGGACGTGACCAGACACAGCATTAAAACACGGTGTGGGGATGTGACCCTTCACAACGCTTAACAGACGACATGTGCGGACGTGACCAGACATAACATTAAAACACGGTGTGGGGATGTGACTCTTCACAACGCTTAACAGACGACATGTGCGGACTTGACCAGACATAGTATTAAAAGTAGATGTGGGGACGTGACCCTTCACAAAGCTTAACAGACGACATGTGCGGACGTGACTAGACACAGCATTAAAAACACGATGTGGAGACGTGACCCTTCACAACGCTTAACAGACGACATGTGCGGACGTGACCAGACATAGCATTAAAACACGGTGTGGGGACGTGACTCTTCACAACGCTTAACAGACGACATGTGCGGACGTGACCAGACATAGTATTAAATGTAGATGTGGGGGCGTGACCCTTCACAAAGCTTAACAGACGACATGTGCGGACGTGACCAGACACAACATTAAAACACGGTGTGGGGATGTGACCCTTCACAACGCTTAACAGACGACATGTGCGGACGTGACCAGACACAGCATTAAAACACGGTGTGGGGATGTGACCCTTCACAACGCTGAACAGACGACATGTGCTGATGTGCCCAGACACAAAATTCAAAACACAATGTGGGGACGTGACCCTTCACAACACTTAATAGACGACATGTGCGGACGTGACCAGACACAGCATTAAAGACAAAATGTAGGGGCGTGACCCTTCACAACGCATAACAGACGACATGTGTGGACGTGACCAGACACAACATTAAAACACGGTGTGGGGATGTGACCCTTCACAACGCTTAACAGACGACATGTGCGGACGTGACCAGACACAACATTAAAACACGCTGTGGGGATGTGACCCTTCACAACGCTTAACAGACGACATGTGTGGACGTGACCAGACACAACATTAAAACACGGTGTGGGGATGTGACCCTTCACAACGCTTAACAGACGACATGTGCGGACGTGACCAGACACAGCATTGAAACACGGTGTGGGGATGTGACCCTTCATAACGCTTAACAGACGACATATGCGGACGTGACCAGACATAACATTAAAACACGGTGTGGGGACGTGACTCTTCACAACGCTTAACAGACGACATGTGCGGACGTGACCAGACATAGTATTAAAAGTAGATGTGGGGACGTGACCCTTCACAAAGCTTAACAGACGACATGTGCGGACGTGACCAGACACAGCATTAAAACACAGTGTGGGGACGTGACTCTTCACAACGCTTAACAGACGATATGTGCGGACGTGACCAGACATAGTATTAAAAGTAGATGTGGGGACGTGACCCTTCACAAAGCTTAACAGACGACATGTGCGGACGTGACCAGACACAACATTAAAACACGGTGTGGGGATGTGACCCTTCACAACGCTTAACAAACGACATGTGCGGACGTGACCAGACATAACATTAAAACACGGTGTGGGGACGTGACTCTTCACAACGCTTAACAGACGACATGTGCGTACGTGACCAGACACAACATTAAAAATAAGATGTGGGGGCGTGACCCTTCACAACGCATAACAGACGACATGTGCGGACGTGACCAGACACAACATTAAAACACGGTGTGGGGATGTGACCCTTCACAACGCTTAACAGACGACATGTGCGGACGTGACCAGACACAGCATTAAAACACGGTGTGGGGATGTGACCCTTCACAACGCTTAACAGACGACATGTGCGGACGTGACCAGACATAGTATTAAAAGTAGATGTGGGGACGTGACCCTTCACAAAGCTTAACAGACGACATGTGCGGACGTGACCAGACACAACATTAAAACACGGTGTGGGGATGTGACCCTTCACAACGCTTAACAGACGACATGTGCGGACGTGACCAGACATAACATTAAAACACGGTGTGGGGACGTGACTCTTCACAACGCTTAACAGACGACATGTGCGTACGTGACCAGACACAACATTAAAAATAAGATGTGGGGGCGTGACCCTTCACAACGCATAACAGACGACATGTGCGGACGTGACCAGACACAACATTAAAACACGGTGTGGGGATGTGACCCTTCACAACGCTTAACAGACGATATGTGCGGACGTGACCAGACACAGCATTAAAACACGGTGTGGGGATGTGACCCTTCACAACGCTGAACAGACGACATGTGCTGATGTACCCAGACACAAAATTCAAAACACGATGTGGGGACGTGACCCTTCACAACACTTAATAGACGACATGTGCGGACGTGACCAGACACAGCATTAAAGACAAGATGTAGGGGCGTGACCCTTCACAACGCATAACAGACGACATGTGTGGACGTGACCAGACACAACATTAAAACACGGTGTGGGGATGTGACCCTTCACAACGCTTAACAGACGACATGTGCGGACGTGACCAGACACAGCATTAAAACACGGTGTGGGGACGTGACTCTTCACAACACTTAACAGACGACATGTGCGGACGTGACCAGACATAGTATTAAAAGTAGATGTGGGGACGTGACCCTTCACAAAGCTTAACAGACGACATGTGCGGACGTGACCAGACACAACATTAAAACACGGTGTGGGGATGTGACCCTTCACAACGCTTAACAGACGACATGTGCGGACGTGACCAGACATAACATTAAAACACGGTGTGGGGACGTGACTCTTCACAACGCTTAACAGACGACATGTGCGTACGTGACCAGACACAACATTAAAAATAAGATGTGGGGGCGTGACCCTTCACAACGCATAACAGACGACATGTGCGGACGTGACCAGACACAACATTAAAACACGGTGTGGGGATGTGACCCTTCACAACGCTTAACAGACGACATGTGCGGACGTGACCAGACACAGCATTAAAACACGGTGTGGGGATGTGACCCTTCACAACGCTTAACAGACGACATGTGCGGACGTGACCAGACATAACATTAAAACACGGTGTGGGGATGTGACTCTTCACAACGCTTAACAGACGACATGTGCGGACTTGACCAGACATAGTATTAAAAGTAGATGTGGGGACGTGACCCTTCACAAAGCTTAACAGACGACATGTGCGGACGTGACCAGACACAGCATTAAAAACACGATGTGGAGACGTGACCCTTCACAACGCTTAACAGACGACATGTGCGGACGTGACCAGACATAGCATTAAAACACGGTGTGGGGACGTGACTCTTCACAACGCTTAACAGACGACATGTGCGGACGTGACCAGACATAGTATTAAAAGTAGATGTGGGGGCGTGACCCTTCACAAAGCTTAACAGACGACATGTGCGGACGTGACCAGACACAACATTAAAACACGGTGTGGGGATGTGACCCTTCACAACGCTTAACAGACGACATGTGCGGACGTGACCAGACACAGCATTAAAACACGGTGTGGGGATGTGACCCTTCACAACGCTGAACAGACGACATGTGCTGATGTGCCCAGACACAAAATTCAAAACACAATGTGGGGACGTGACCCTTCACAACACTTAATAGACGACATGTGCGGACGTGACCAGACACAGCATTAAAGACAAAATGTAGGGGCGTGACCCTTCACAACGCATAACAGACGACATGTGTGGACGTGACCAGACACAACATTAAAACACGGTGTGGGGATGTGACCCTTCACAACGCTTAACAGACGACATGTGCGGACGTGACCAGACACAACATTAAAACACGGTGTGGGGATGTGACCCTTCACAACGCTTAACAGACGACATGTGTGGACGTGACCAGACACAACCTTAAAACACGGTGTGGGGATGTCACCCTTCACAACGCTTAACAGACGACATGTGCGGACGTGACCAGACACAGCATTGAAACACGGTGTGGGGATGTGACCCTTCACAACGCTTAACAGACGACATATGCGGACGTGACCAGACATAACATTAAAACACGGTGTGGGGACGTGACTCTTCACAACGCTTAACAGACGACATGTGCGGACGTGACCAGACATAGTATTAAAAGTAGATGTGGGGACGTGACCCTTCACAAAGCTTAACAGACGACATGTGCGGACGTGACCAGACACAGCATTAAAACACAGTGTGGGGACGTGACTCTTCACAACGCTTAACAGACGATATGTGCGGACGTGACCAGACATAGTATTAAAAGTAGATGTGGGGACGTGACCCTTCACAAAGCTTAACAGACGACATGTGCGGACGTGACCAGACACAACATTAAAACACGGTGTGGGGATGTGACCCTTCACAACGCTTAACAAACGACATGTGCGGACGTGACCAGACATAACATTAAAACACGGTGTGGGGACGTGACTCTTCACAACGCTTAACAGACGACATGTGCGTACGTGACCAGACACAACATTAAAAATAAGATGTGGGGGCGTGACCCTTCACAACGCATAACAGACGACATGTGCGGACGTGACCAGACACAACATTAAAACACGGTGTGGGGATGTGACCCTTCACAACGCTTAACAGACGACATGTGCGGACGTGACCAGACACAGCATTAAAACACGGTGTGGGCATATGACCCTTCACAACGCTTAACAGACGACATGTGCGGACGTGACCAGACATAGTATTAAAAGTAGATGTGGGGACGTGACCCTTCACAAAGCTTAACAGACGACATGTGCGGACGTGACCAGACACAGCATTAAAAACACGATGTGGAGACGTGACCCTTCACAACGCTTAACAGACGACATGTGCGTACGTGACCAGACACAACATTAAAAACAAGATGTGGGGGCGTGACCCTTCACAACGCATAACAGACGACATGTGCGGACGTGACCAGACATAGTATTAAAAGTAGATGTGGGGACGTGACCCTTCACAAAGCTTAACAGACGACATGTGCGGGCGTGACCAGACACAGCATTAAAAACACGATGTGGACACGTGACCCTACACAACGCTTAACAGACGACATGTGCGGACGTGACCAGACATAGCATTAAAACACGGTGTGGGGACGTGACTCTTCACAACGCTTAACAGACGACATGTGCGGACGTGACCAGACATAGTATTAAAAGTAGATGTGGGGACGTGACCCTTCACAAAGCTTAACAGACGACATGTGCGGACGTGACCAGACACAACATTAAAACACGGTGTGGGGATGTGACCCTTCACAACGCTTAACAGACGACATGTGCGGACGTGACCAGACACAGCATTAAAACACGGTGTGGGGATGTGACCCTTCACAACGCTGAACAGACGACATGTGCTGATGTGCCCAGACACAAAATTCAAAACACGATGTGGGGACGTGACCCTTCACAACACTTAATAGACGACATGTGCGGACGTGACCAGACACAGCATTAAAGACAAGATGTAGGGGCGTGACCCTTCACAACGCATAACAGACGACATGTGTGGACGTGACCAGACACAACATTAAAACACGGTGTGGGGATGTGACCCTTCACAACGCTTAACAGACGACATGTGTGGACGTGACCAGACACAGCATTAAAACACGGTGCGGGGATGTGACCCTTCACAACGCTTAACAGACGACATGTGCGGACGTGACCAGACATAACATTAAAACACGGTGTGGGGACGTGACTCTTCACAACGCTTAACAGACGACATGTGCGGACGTGACCAGACATAGTATTAAAAGTAGATGTGGGGACGTGACCCTTCACAAAGCTTAACAGACGACATGTGCGGACGTGACCACACACAGCATTAAAAACACGATGTGGGGACGTGACCCTTCACAACGCTTAACAGACGACATGTGCGGACGTGACCAGACACAACATTAAAACACGGTGTGGGGATGTGACCCTTCACAACGCTTAACAGACGACATGTGCGGACGTGACCAGACATAACATTAAAACACGGTGTGGGGATGTGACTCTTCACAACGCTTAACAGACGACATGTGCGGACGTGACCAGACATAGTATTAAAAGTAGATGTGGGGACGTGACCCTTCACAAAGCTTAACAGACGACATGTGCGGACGTGACCAGACACAGCATTAAAAACACGATGTGGAGACGTGACCCTTCACAACGCTTAACAGACGACATGTGCGGACGTGACCAGACATAGCATTAAAACACGGTGTGGGGGCGTGACTCTTCACAACGCTTAACAGACGACATGTGCGGACGTGACCAGACATAGTATTAAAAGTAGATGTGGGGACGTGACCCTTCACAAAGCTTAACAGACGACATGTGCGGACGTGACCAGACACAACATTAAAACACGGTGTGGGGATGTGACCCTTCACAACGCTTAACAGACGACATGTGCGGACGTGACCAGACACAGCATTAAAACACGGTGTGGGGATGTGACCCTTCACAACGCTGAACAGACGACATGTGCTGATGTGCCCAGACACAAAATTCAAAACACGATGTGGGGACGTGACCCTTCACAACACTTAATAGACGACATGTGCGGACGTGACCAGACACAGCATTAAAGACAAGATGTAGGGGCGTGACCCTTCACAACGCATAACAGACGACATGTGTGGACGTGACCAGACACAACATTAAAACACGGTGTGGGGATGTGACCCTTCACAACGCTTAACAGACGACATGTGCGGACGTGACCAGACACAGCATTAAAACACGGTGTGGGGACGTGACTCTTCACAACGCTTAACAGACGACATGTGCGGACGTGACCAGACATAGTATTAAAAGTAGATGTGGGGACGTGACCCTTCACAAAGCTTAACAGACGACATGTGCGGACGTGACCAGACACAACATTAAAACACGGTGTGGGGATGTGACCCTTCACAACGCTTAACAGACGACATGTGCGGACGTGACCAGACATAACATTAAAACACGGTGTGGGGACGTGACTCTTCACAACGTTTAACAGACGACATGTGCGTACGTGACCAGACACAACATTAAAAATAAGATGTGGGGGCGTGACCCTTCACAACGCATAACAGACGACATGTGCGGACGTGACCAGACACAACATTAAAACACGGTGTGGGGATGTGACCCTTCACAACGCTTAACAGACGATATGTGCGGACGTGACCAGACACAGCATTAAAACACGGTGTGGGGATGTGACCCTTCACAACGCTGAACAGACGACATGTGCTGATGTACCCAGACACAAAATTCAAAACACGATGTGGGGACGTGACCCTTCACAACACTTAATAGACGACATGTGCGGACGTGACCAGACACAGCATTAAAGACAAGATGTAGGGGCGTGACCCTTCACAACGCATAACAGACGACATGTGTGGACGTGACCAGACACAACATTAAAACACGGTGTGGGGATGTGACCCTTCACAACGCTTAACAGACGACATGTGCGGACGTGACCAGACACAGCATTAAAACACGGTGTGGGGACGTGACTCTTCACAACACTTAACAGACGACATGTGCGGACGTGACCAGACATAGTATTAAAAGTAGATGTGGGGACGTGACCCTTCACAAAGCTTAACAGACGACATGTGCGGACGTGACCAGACACAACATTAAAACACGGTGTGGGGATGTGACCCTTCACAACGCTTAACAGACGACATGTGCGGACGTGACCAGACATAACATTAAAACACGGTGTGGGGACGTGACTCTTCACAACGCTTAACAGACGACATGTGCGTACGTGACCAGACACAACATTAAAAATAAGATGTGGGGGCGTGACCCTTCACAACGCATAACAGACGACATGTGCGGACGTGACCAGACACAACATTAAAACACGGTGTGGGGATGTGACCCTTCACAACGCTTAACAGACGACATGTGCGGACGTGACCAGACACAGCATTAAAACACGGTGTGGGGATGTGACCCTTCACAACGCTTAACAGACGACATGTGCGGACGTGACCAGACATAACATTAAAACACGGTGTGGGGATGTGACTCTTCACAACGCTTAACAGACGACATGTGCGGACTTGACCAGACATAGTATTAAAAGTAGATGTGGGGACGTGACCCTTCACAAAGCTTAACAGACGACATGTGCGGACGTGACCAGACACAGCATTAAAAACACGATGTGGAGACGTGACCCTTCACAACGCTTAACAGACGACATGTGCGGACGTGACCAGACATAGCATTAAAACACGGTGTGGGGACGTGACTCTTCACAACGCTTAACAGACGACATGTGCGGACGTGACCAGACATAGTATTAAAAGTAGATGTGGGGGCGTGACCCTTCACAAAGCTTAACAGACGACATGTGCGGACGTGACCAGACACAACATTAAAACACGGTGTGGGGATGTGACCCTTCACAACGCTTAACAGACGACATGTGCGGACGTGACCAGACACAGCATTAAAACACGGTGTGGGGATGTGACCCTTCACAACGCTGAACAGACGACATGTGCTGATGTGCCCAGACACAAAATTCAAAACACAATGTGGGGACGTGACCCTTCACAACACTTAATAGACGACATGTGCGGACGTGACCAGACACAGCATTAAAGACAAAATGTAGGGGCGTGACCCTTCACAACGCATAACAGACGACATGTGTGGACGTGACCAGACACAACATTAAAACACGGTGTGGGGATGTGACCCTTCACAACGCTTAACAGACGACATGTGCGGACGTGACCAGACACAGCATTAAAACACGGTGTGGGGACGTGACCCTTCACAACACTTAATAGACGACATGTGCGGACGTGACCAGACACAGCATTAAAGACAAAATGTAGGGGCGTGACCCTTCACAACGCATAACAGACGACATGTGCGGACGTGACCAGACACAACATTAAAACACGGTGTGGGGATGTGACCCTTCACAACGCTTAACAGACGACATGTGTGGACGTGACCAGACACAACATTAAAACACGGTGTGGGGATGTGACCCTTCACAACGCTTAACAGACGACATGTGCGGACGTGACCAGACACAGCATTGAAACACGGTGTGGGGATGTGACCCTTCACAACGCTTAACAGACGACATATGCGGACGTGACCAGACATAACATTAAAACACGGTGTGGGGACGTGACTCTTCACAACGCTTAACAGACGACATGTGCGGACGTGACCAGACATAGTATTAAAAGTAGATGTGGGGACGTGACCCTTCACAAAGCTTAACAGACGACATGTGCGGACGTGACCAGACACAGCATTAAAACACAGTGTGGGGACGTGACTCTTCACAACGCTTAACAGACGATATGTGCGGACGTGACCAGACATAGTATTAAAAGTAGATGTGGGGACGTGACCCTTCACAAAGCTTAACAGACGACATGTGCGGACGTGACCAGACACAACATTAAAACACGGTGTGGGGATGTGACCCTTCACAACGCTTAACAAACGACATGTGCGGACGTGACCAGACATAACATTAAAACACGGTGTGGGGACGTGACTCTTCACAACGCTTAACAGACGACATGTGCGTACGTGACCAGACACAACATTAAAAATAAGATGTGGGGGCGTGACCCTTCACAACGCATAACAGACGACATGTGCGGACGTGACCAGACACAACATTAAAACACGGTGTGGGGATGTGACCCTTCACAACGCTTAACAGACGACATGTGCGGACGTGACCAGACACAGCATTAAAACACGGTGTGGGGATATGACCCTTCACAACGCTTAACAGACGACATGTGCGGACGTGACCAGACATAGTATTAAAAGTAGATGTGGGGACGTGACCCTTCACAAAGCTTAACAGACGACATGTGCGTACGTGACCAGACACAGCATTAAAAACACGATGTGGAGACGTGACCCTTCACAACGCTTAACAGACGACATGTGCGTACGTGACCAGACACAACATTAAAAACAAGATGTGGGGGCGTGACCCTTCACAACGCATAACAGACGACATGTGCGGACGTGACCAGACATAGTATTAAAAGTAGATGTGGGGACGTGACCCTTCACAAAGCTTAACAGACGACATGTGCGGGCGTGACCAGACACAGCATTAAAAACACGATGTGGACACGTGACCCTTCACAACGCTTAACAGACGACATGTGCGGACGTGACCAGACATAGCATTAAAACACTGTGTGGGGACGTGACTCTTCACAACGCTTAACAGACGACATGTGCGGACGTGACCAGACATAGTATTAAAAGTAGATGTGGGGACGTGACCCTTCACAAAGCTTAACAGACGACATGTGCGGACGTGACCAGACACAACATTAAAACACGGTGTGGGGATGTGACCCTTCACAACGCTTAACAGACGACATGTGCGGACGTGACCAGACACAGCATTAAAACACGGTGTGGGGATGTGACCCTTCACAACGCTGAACAGACGACATGTGCTGATGTGCCCAGACACAAAATTCAAAACACGATGTGGGGACGTGACCCTTCACAACACTTAATAGACGACATGTGCGGACGTGACCAGACACAGCATTAAAGACAAGATGTAGGGGCGTGACCCTTCACAACGCATAACAGACGACATGTGTGGACGTGACCAGACACAACATTAAAACACGGTGTGGGGATGTGACCCTTCACAACGCTTAACAGACGACATGTGTGGACGTGACCAGACACAGCATTAAAACACGGTGCGGGGATGTGACCCTTCACAACGCTTAACAGACGACATGTGCGGACGTGACCAGACATAACATTAAAACACGGTGTGGGGACGTGACTCTTCACAACGCTTAACAGACGACATGTGCGGACGTGACCAGACATAGTATTAAAAGTAGATGTGGGGACGTGACCCTTCACAAAGCTTAACAGACGACATGTGCGGACGTGACCACACACAGCATTAAAAACACGATGTGGGGACGTGACCCTTCACAACGCTTAACAGACGACATGTGCGGACGTGACCAGACACAACATTAAAACACGGTGTGGGGATGTGACCCTTCACAACGCTTAACAGACGACATGTGCGGACGTGACCAGACATAACATTAAAACACGGTGTGGGGATGTGACTCTTCACAACGCTTAACAGACGACATGTGCGGACGTGACCAGACATAGTATTAAAAGTAGATGTGGGGACGTGACCCTTCACAAAGCTTAACAGACGACATGTGCGGACGTGACCAGACACAGCATTAAAAACACGATGTGGAGACGTGACCCTTCACGACGCTTAACAGACGACATGTGCGGACGTGACCAGACATAGCATTAAAACACGGTGTGGGGGCGTGACTCTTCACAACGCTTAACAGACGACATGTGCGGACGTGACCAGACATAGTATTAAAAGTAGATGTGGGGACGTGACCCTTCACAAAGCTTAACAGACGACATGTGCGGACGTGACCAGACACAACATTAAAACACGGTGTGGGGATGTGACCCTTCACAACGCTTAACAGACGACATGTGCGGACGTGACCAGACACAGCATTAAAACACGGTGTGCGGATGTGACCCTTCACAACGCTGAACAGACGACATGTGCTGATGTGCCCATACACAAAATTCAAAACACGATGTGGGGACGTGACCCTTCACAACACTTAATAGACGACATGTGCGGACGTGACCAGACACAGCATTAAAGACAAGATGTAGGGGCGTGACCCTTCACAACGCATAACAGACGACATGTGTGGACGTGACCAGACACAACATTAAAACACGGTGTGGGGATGTGACCCTTCACAACGCTTAACAGACGACATGTGCGGACGTGACCAGACACAGCATTAAAACACGGTGTGGGGACGTGACTCTTCACAACGCTTAACAGACGACATGTGCGGACGTGACCAGACATAGTATTAAAAGTAGATGTGGGGACGTGACCCTTCACAAAGCTTAACAGACGACATGTGCGGACGTGACCAGACACAACATTAAAACACGGTGTGGGGATGTGACCCTTCACAACGCTTAACAGACGACATGTGCGGACGTGACCAGACATAACATTAAAACACGGTGTGGGGACGTGACTCTTCACAACGCTTAACAGACGACATGTGCGTACGTGACCAGACACAACATTAAAAATAAGATGTGGGGGCGTGACCCTTCACAACGCATAACAGACGACATGTGCGGACGTGACCAGACACAACATTAAAACACGGTGTGGGGATGTGACCCTTCACAACGCTTAACAGACGATATGTGCGGACGTGACCAGACACAGCATTAAAACACGGTGTGGGGATGTGACCCTTCACAACGCTGAACAGACGACATGTGCTGATGTACCCAGACACAAAATTCAAAACACGATGTGGGGACGTGACCCTTCACAACACTTAATAGACGACATGTGCGGATGTGACCAGACACAGCATTAAAGACAAGATGTAGGGGCGTGACCCTTCACAACGCATAACAGACGACATGTGTGGACGTGACCAGACACAACATTAAAACACGGTGTGGGGATGTGACCCTTCACAACGCTTAACAGACGACATGTGCGGACGTGACCAGACACAGCATTAAAACACGGTGTGGGGACGTGACTCTTCACAACACTTAACAAACGACATGTGCGGACGTGACCAGACATAGTATTAAAAGTAGATGTGGGGACGTGACCCTTCACAAAGCTTAACAGACGACATGTGCGGACGTGACCAGACACAACATTAAAACACGGTGTGGGGATGTGACCCTTCACAACGCTTAACAGACGACATGTGCGGACGTGACCAGACATAACATTAAAACACGGTGTGGGGACGTGACTCTTCACAACGCTTAACAGACGACATGTGCGTACGTGACCAGACACAACATTAAAAATAAGATGTGGGGGCGTGACCCTTCACAACGCATAACAGACGACATGTGCGGACGTGACCAGACACAACATTAAAAAACGGTGTGGGGATGTGACCCTTCACAACGCTTAACAGACGACATGTGCGGACGTGACCAGACACAGCATTAAAACACGGTGTGGGGATGTGACCCTTCACAACGCTTAACAGACGACATGTGCGGACGTGACCAGACATAACATTAAAACACGGTGTGGGGATGTGACTCTTCACAACGCTTAACAGACGACATGTGCGGACTTGACCAGACATAGTATTAAAAGTAGATGTGGGGACGTGACCCTTCACAAAGCTTAACAGACGACATGTGCGGACGTGACCAGACACAGCATTAAAAACACGATGTGGAGACGTGACCCTTCACAACGCTTAACAGACGACATGTGCGGACGTGACCAGACATAGCATTAAAACACGGTGTGGGGACGTGACTCTTCACAACGCTTAACAGACGACATGTGCGGACGTGACCAGACATAGTATTAAAAGTAGATGTGGGGGCGTGACCCTTCACAAAGCTTAACAGACGACATGTGCGGACGTGACCAGACACAACATTAAAACACGGTGTGGGGATGTGACCCTTCACAACGCTTAACAGACGACATGTGCGGACGTGACCAGACACAGCATTAAAACACGGTGTGGGGATGTGACCCTTCACAACGCTGAACAGACGACATGTGCTGATGTGCCCAGACACAAAATTCAAAACACAATGTGGGGACGTGACCCTTCACAACACTTAATAGACGACATGTGCGGACGTGACCAGACACAGCATTAAAGACAAAATGTAGGGGCGTGACCCTTCACAACGCATAACAGACGACATGTGTGGACGTGACCAGACACAACATTAAAACACGGTGTGGGGATGTGACCCTTCACAACGCTTAACAGACGACATGTGCGGACGTGACCAGACACAACATTAAAACACGGTGTGGGGATGTGACCCTTCACAACGCTTAACAGACGACATGTGTGGACGTGACCAGACACAACATTAAAACACGGTGTGGGGATGTGACCCTTCACAACGCTTAACAGACGACATGTGCGGACGTGACCAGACACAGCATTGAAACACGGTGTGGGGATGTGACCCTTCACAACGCTTAACAGACGACATATGCGGACGTGACCAGACATAACATTAAAACACGGTGTGGGGACGTGACTCTTCACAACGCTTAACAGACGACATGTGCGGACGTGACCAGACATAGTATTAAAAGTAGATGTGGGGACGTGACCCTTCACAAAGCTTAACAGACGACATGTGCGGACGTGACCAGACACAGCATTAAAACACGGTGTGGGGACGTGACTCTTCACAACGCTTAACAGACGATATGTGCGGACGTGACCAGACATAGTATTAAAAGTAGATGTGGGGACGTGACCCTTCACAAAGCTTAACAGACGACATGTGCGGACGTGACCAGACACAACATTAAAACACGGTGTGGGGATGTGACCCTTCACAACGCTTAACAAACGACATGTGCGGACGTGACCAGACATAACATTAAAACACGGTGTGGGGACGTGACTCTTCACAACGCTTAACAGACGACATGTGCGTACGTGACCAGACACAACATTAAAAATAAGATGTGGGGGCGTGACCCTTCACAACGCATAACAGACGACATGTGCGGACGTGACCAGACACAACATTAAAACACGGTGTGGGGATGTGACCCTTCACAACGCTTAACAGACGACATGTGCGGACGTGACCAGACACAGCATTAAAACACGGTGTGGGGATATGACCCTTCACAACGCTTAACAGACGACATGTGCGGACGTGACCAGACATAGTATTAAAAGTAGATGTGGGGACGTGACCCTTCACAAAGCTTAACAGACGACATGTGCGGACGTGACCAGACACAGCATTAAAAACACGATGTGGAGACGTGACCCTTCACAACGCTTAACAGACGACATGTGCGGACGTGACCAGACATAGCATTAAAACACGGTGTGGGGGCGTGACTCTTCACAACGCTTAACAGACGACATGTGCGGACGTGACCAGACATAGTATTAAAAGTAGATGTGGGGACGTGACCCTTCACAAAGCTTAACAGACGACATGTGCGGACGTGACCAGACACAACATTAAAACACGGTGTGGGGATGTGACCCTTCACAACGCTTAACAGACGACATGTGCGGACGTGACCAGACACAGCATTAAAACACGGTGTGGGAATGTGACCCTTCACAACGCTGAACAGACGACATGTGCTGATGTGCCCAGACACAAAATTCAAAACACGATGTGGGGACGTGACCCTTCACAACACTTAATAGACGACATGTGCGGACGTGACCAGACACAGCATTAAAGACAAGATGTAGGGGCGTGACCCTTCACAACGCATAACAGACGACATGTGTGGACGTGACCAGACACAACATTAAAATACGGTGTGGGGATGTGACCCTTCACAACGCTTAACAGACGACATGTGCGGACGTGACCAGACACAGCATTAAAACACGGTGTGGGGACGTGACTCTTCACAACGCTTAACAGACGACATGTGCGGACGTGACCAGACATAGTATTAAAAGTAGATGTGGGGACGTGACCCTTCACAAAGCTTAACAGACGACATGTGCGGACGTGACCAGACACAACATTAAAACACGGTGTGGGGATGTGACCCTTCACAACGCTTAACAGACGACATGTGCGGACGTGACCAGACATAACATTAAAACACGGTGTGGGGACGTGACTCTTCACAACGCTTAACAGACGACATGTGCGTACGTGACCAGACACAACATTAAAAATAAGATGTGGGGGCGTGACCCTTCACAACGCATAACAGACGACATGTGCGGACGTGACCAGACACAACATTAAAACACGGTGTGGGGATGTGACCCTTCACAACGCTTAACAGACGATATGTGCGGACGTGACCAGACACAGCATTAAAACACGGTGTGGGGATGTGACCCTTCACAACGCTGAACAGACGACATGTGCTGATGTACCCAGACACAAAATTCAAAACACGATGTGGGGACGTGACCCTTCACAACACTTAATAGACGACATGTGCGGACGTGACCAGACACAGCATTAAAGACAAGATGTAGGGGCGTGACCCTTCACAACGCATAACAGACGACATGTGTGGACGTGACCAGACACAACATTAAAACACGGTGTGGGGATGTGACCCTTCACAACGCTTAACAGACGACATGTGCGGACGTGACCAGACACAGCATTAAAACACGGTGTGGGGACGTGACTCTTCACAACACTTAACAGACGACATGTGCGGACGTGACCAGACATAGTATTAAAAGTAGATGTGGGGACGTGACCCTTCACAAAGCTTAACAGACGACATGTGCGGACGTGACCAGACACAACATTAAAACACGGTGTGGGGATGTGACCCTTCACAACGCTTAACAGACGACATGTGCGGACGTGACCAGACATAACATTAAAACACGGTGTGGGGACGTGACTCTTCACAACGCTTAACAGACGACATGTGCGTACGTGACCAGACACAACATTAAAAATAAGATGTGGGGGCGTGACCCTTCACAACGCATAACAGACGACATGTGCGGACGTGACCAGACACAACATTAAAACACGGTGTGGGGATGTGACCCTTCACAACGCTTAACAGACGACATGTGCGGACGTGACCAGACACAGCATTAAAACACGGTGTGGGGATGTGACCCTTCACAACGCTTAACAGACGACATGTGCGGACGTGACCAGACATAACATTAAAACACGGTGTGGGGATGTGACTCTTCACAACGCTTAACAGACGACATGTGCGGACTTGACCAGACATAGTATTAAAAGTAGATGTGGGGACGTGACCCTTCACAAAGCTTAACAGACGACATGTGCGGACGTGACCAGACACAGCATTAAAAACACGATGTGGAGACGTGACCCTTCACAACGCTTAACAGACGACATGTGCGGACGTGACCAGACATAGCATTAAAACACGGTGTGGGGACGTGACTCTTCACAACGCTTAACAGACGACATGTGCGGACGTGACCAGACATAGTATTAAAAGTAGATGTGGGGATGTGACCCTTCACAACGCTTAACAGACGACATGTGCGGACGTGACCAGACACAGCATTAAAACACGGTGTGGGGATGTGACCCTTCACAACGCTGAACAGACGACATGTGCTGATGTGCCCAGACACAAAATTCAAAACACGATGTGGGGACGTGACCCTTCACAACACTTAATAGACGACATGTGCGGACGTGACCAGACACAGCATTAAAGACAAGATGTAGGGGCGTGACCCTTCACAACGCATAACAGACGACATGTGTGGACGTGACCAGACACAACATTAAAATACGGTGTGGGGATGTGACCCTTCACAACGCTTAACAGACGACATGTGCGGACGTGACCAGACACAGCATTAAAACACGGTGTGGGGACGTGACTCTTCACAACGCTTAACAGACGACATGTGCGGACGTGACCAGACATAGTATTAAAAGTAGATGTGGGGACGTGACCCTTCACAAAGCTTAACAGACGACATGTGCGGACGTGACCAGACACAACATTAAAACACGGTGTGGGGATGTGACCCTTCACAACGCTTAACAGACGACATGTGCGGACGTGACCAGACATAACATTAAAACACGGTGTGGGGACGTGACTCTTCACAACGCTTAACAGACGACATGTGCGTACGTGACCAGACACAACATTAAAAATAAGATGTGGGGGCGTGACCCTTCACAACGCATAACAGACGACATGTGCGGACGTGACCAGACACAACATTAAAACACGGTGTGGGGATGTGACCCTTCAAAACGCTTAACAGACGATATGTGCGGACGTGACCAGACACAGCATTAAAACACGGTGTGGGGATGTGACCCTTCACAACGCTGAACAGACGACATGTGCTGATGTACCCAGACACAAAATTCAAAACACGATGTGGGGACGTGACCCTTCACAACACTTAATAGACGACATGTGCGGACGTGACCAGACACAGCATTAAAGACAAGATGTAGGGGCGTGACCCTTCACAACGCATAACAGACGACATGTGTGGACGTGACCAGACACAACATTAAAACACGGTGTGGGGATGTGACCCTTCACAACGCTTAACAGACGACATGTGCGGACGTGACCAGACACAGCATTAAAACACGGTGTGGGGACGTGACTCTTCACAACACTTAACAGACGACATGTGCGGACGTGACCAGACATAGTATTAAAAGTAGATGTGGGGACGTGACCCTTCACAAAGCTTAACAGACGACATGTGCGGACGTGACCAGACACAACATTAAAACACGGTGTGGGGATGTGACCCTTCACAACGCTTAACAGACGACATGTGCGGACGTGACCAGACATAACATTAAAACACGGTGTGGGGACGTGACTCTTCACAACGCTTAACAGACGACATGTGCGTACGTGACCAGACACAACATTAAAAATAAGATGTGGGGGCGTGACCCTTCACAACGCATAACAGACGACATGTGCGGACGTGACCAGACACAACATTAAAACACGGTGTGGGGATGTGACCCTTCACAACGCTTAACAGACGACATGTGCGGACGTGACCAGACACAGCATTAAAACACGGTGTGGGGATGTGACCCTTCACAACGCTTAACAGACGACATGTGCGGACGTGACCAGACATAACATTAAAACACGGTGTGGGGATGTGACTCTTCACAACGCTTAACAGACGACATGTGCGGACTTGACCAGACATAGTATTAAAAGTAGATGTGGGGACGTGACCCTTCACAAAGCTTAACAGACGACATGTGCGGACGTGACCAGACACAGCATTAAAAACACGATGTGGAGACGTGACCCTTCACAACGCTTAACAGACGACATGTGCGGACGTGACCAGACATAGCATTAAAACACGGTGTGGGGACGTGACTCTTCACAACGCTTAACAGACGACATGTGCGGACGTGACCAGACATAGTATTAAAAGTAGATGTGGGGATGTGACCCTTCACAACGCTTAACAGACGACATGTGCGGACGTGACCAGACACAGCATTAAAACACGGTGTGGGGATGTGACCCTTCACAACGCTGAACAGACGACATGTGCTGATGTGCCCAGACACAAAATTCAAAACACGATGTGGGGACGTGACCCTTCACAACACTTAATAGACGACATGTGCGGACGTGACCAGACACAGCATTAAAGACAAGATGTAGGGGCGTGACCCTTCACAACGCATAACAGACGACATGTGTGGACGTGACCAGACACAACATTAAAATACGGTGTGGGGATGTGACCCTTCACAACGCTTAACAGACGACATGTGCGGACGTGACCAGACACAGCATTAAAACACGGTGTGGGGACGTGACTCTTCACAACGCTTAACAGACGACATGTGCGGACGTGACCAGACATAGTATTAAAAGTAGATGTGGGGACGTGACCCTTCACAAAGCTTAACAGACGACATGTGCGGACGTGACCAGACACAACATTAAAACACGGTGTGGGGATGTGACCCTTCACAACGCTTAACAGACGACATGTGCGGACGTGACCAGACATAACATTAAAACACGGTGTGGGGACGTGACTCTTCACAACGCTTAACAGACGACATGTGCGTACGTGACCAGACACAACATTAAAAATAAGATGTGGGGGCGTGACCCTTCACAACGCATAACAGACGACATGTGCGGACGTGACCAGACACAACATTAAAACACGGTGTGGGGATGTGACCCTTCACAACGCTTAACAGACGATATGTGCGGACGTGACCAGACACAGCATTAAAACACGGTGTGGGGATGTGACCCTTCACAACGCTGAACAGACGACATGTGCTGATGTACCCAGACACAAAATTCAAAACACGATGTGGGGACGTGACCCTTCACAACACTTAATAGACGACATGTGCGGACGTGACTAGACACAGCATTAAAGACAAGATGTAGGGGCGTGACCCTTCACAACGCATAACAGACGACATGTGTGGACGTGACCAGACACAACATTAAAACACGGTGTGGGGATGTGACCCTTCACAACGCTTAACAGACGACATGTGCGGACGTGACCAGACACAGCATTAAAACACGGTGTGGGGACGTGACTCTTCACAACACTTAACAGACGACATGTGCGGACGTGACCAGACATAGTATTAAAAGTAGATGTGGGGACGTGACCCTTCACAAAGCTTAACAGACGACATGTGCGGACGTGACCAGACACAACATTAAAACACGGTGTGGGGATGTGACCCTTCACAACGCTTAACAGACGACATGTGCGGACGTGACCAGACATAACATTAAAACACGGTGTGGGGACGTGACTCTTCACAACGCTTAACAGACGACATGTGCGTACGTGACCAGACACAACATTAAAAATAAGATGTGGGGGCGTGACCCTTCACAACGCATAACAGACGACATGTGCGGACGTGACCAGACACAACATTAAAACACGGTGTGGGGATGTGACCCTTCACAACGCTTAACAGACGACATGTGCGGACGTGACCAGACACAGCATTAAAACACGGTGTGGGGATGTGACCCTTCACAACGCTTAACAGACGACATGTGCGGACGTGACCAGACATAACATTAAAACACGGTGTGGGGATGTGACTCTTCACAACGCTTAACAGACGACATGTGCGGACTTGACCAGACATAGTATTAAAAGTAGATGTGGGGACGTGACCCTTCACAAAGCTTAACAGACGACATGTGCGGACGTGACCAGACACAGCATTAAAAACACGATGTGGAGACGTGACCCTTCACAACGCTTAACAGACGACATGTGCGGACGTGACCAGACATAGCATTAAAACACGGTGTGGGGACGTGACTCTTCACAACGCTTAACAGACGACATGTGCGGACGTGACCAGACATAGTATTAAAAGTAGATGTGGGGGCGTGACCCTTCACAAAGCTTAACAGACGACATGTGCGGACGTGACCAGACACAACATTAAAACACGGTGTGGGGATGTGACCCTTCACAACGCTTAACAGACGACATGTGCGGACGTGACCAGACATAGCATTAAAACACGGTGTGGGGATGTGACCCTTCACAACGCTGAACAGACGACATGTGCTGATGTGCCCAGACACAAAATTCAAAACACAATGTGGGGACGTGACCCTTCACAACACTTAATAGACGACATGTGCGGACGTGACCAGACACAGCATTAAAGACAAAATGTAGGGGCGTGACCCTTCACAACGCATAACAGACGACATGTGTGGACGTGACCAGACACAACATTAAAACACGGTGTGGGGATGTGACCCTTCACAACGCTTAACAGACGACATGTGCGGACGTGACCAGACACAACATTAAAACACGGTGTGGGGATGTGACCCTTCACAACGCTTAACAGACGACATGTGTGGACGTGACCAGACACAACATTAAAACACGGTGTGGGGATGTGACCCTTCACAACGCTTAACAGACGACATGTGCGGACGTGACCAGACACAGCATTGAAACACGGTGTGGGGATGTGACCCTTCACAACGCTTAACAGACGACATATGCGGGCGTGACCAGACATAACATTAAAACACGGTGTGGGGACGTGACTCTTCACAACGCTTAACAGACGACATGTGCGGACGTGACCAGACATAGTATTAAAAGTAGATGTGGGGACGTGACCCTTCACAAAGCTTAACAGACGACATGTGCGGACGTGACCAGACACAGCATTAAAACACGGTGTGGGGACGTGACTCTTCACAACGCTTAACAGACGATATGTGCGGACGTGACCAGACATAGTATTAAAAGTAGATGTGGGGACGTGACCCTTCACAAAGCTTAACAGACGACATGTGCGGACGTGACCAGACACAACATTAAAACACGGTGTGGGGATGTGACCCTTCACAACGCTTAACAAACGACATGTGCGGACGTGACCAGACATAACATTAAAACACGGTGTTGGGACGTGACTCTTCACAACGCTTAACAGACGACATGTGCGTACGTGACCAGACACAACATTAAAAATAAGATGTGGGGGCGTGACCCTTCACAACGCATAACAGACGACATGTGCGGACGTGACCAGACACAACATTAAAACACGGTGTGGGGATGTGACCCTTCACAACGCTTAACAGACGACATGTGCGGACGTGACCAGACACAGCATTAAAACACGGTGTGGGGATATGACCCTTCACAACGCTTAACAGACGACATGTGCGGACGTGACCAGACATAGTATTAAAAGTAGATGTGGGGACGTGACCCTTCACAAAGCTTAACAGACGACATGTGCGGACGTGACCAGACACAGCATTAAAAACACGATGTGGAGACGTGACCCTTCACAACGCTTAACAGACGACATGTGCGTACGTGACCAGACACAACATTAAAAACAAGATGTGGGGGCGTGACCCTTCACAACGCATAACAGACGACATGTGCGGACGTGACCAGACATAGTATTAAAAGTAGATGTGGGGACGTGACCCTTCACAAAGCTTAACAGACGACATGTGCGGACGTGACCAGACACAGCATTAAAAACACGATGTGGACACGTGACCCTTCACAACGCTTAACAGACGACATGTGCGGACGTGACCAGACATAGCATTAAAACACGGTGTGGGGACGTGACTCTTCACAACGCTTAACAGACGACATGTGCGGACGTGACCAGACATAGTATTAAAAGTAGATGTGGGGACGTGACCCTTCACAAAGCTTAACAGACGACATGTGCGGACGTGACCAGACACAACATTAAAACACGGTGTGGGGATGTGACCCTTCACAACGCTTAACAGACGACATGTGCGGACGTGACCAGACACAGCATTAAAACACGGTGTGGGGATGTGACCCTTCACAACGCTGAACAGACGACATGTGCTGATGTGCCCAGACACAAAATTCAAAACACGATGTGGGGACGTGACCCTTCACAACACTTAATAGACGACATGTGCGGACGTGACCAGACACAGCATTAAAGACAAGATGTAGGGGCGTGACCCTTCACAACGCATAACAGACGACATGTGTGGACGTGACCAGACACAACATTAAAACACGGTGTGGGGATGTGACCCTTCACAACGCTTAACAGACGACATGTGTGGACGTGACCAGACACAGCATTAAAACACGGTGCGGGGATGTGACCCTTCACAACGCTTAACAGACGACATGTGCGGACGTGACCAGACATAACATTAAAACACGGTGTGGGGACGTGACTCTTCACAACGCTTAACAGACGACATGTGCGGACGTGACCAGACATAGTATTAAAAGTAGATGTGGGGACGTGACCCTTCACAAAGCTTAACAGACGACATGTGCGGACGTGACCACACACAGCATTAAAAACACGATGTAGGGACGTGACCCTTCACAACGCTTAACAGACGACATGTGCGGACGTGACCAGACACAACATTAAAACACGGTGTGGGGATGTGACCCTTCACAACGCTTAACAGACGACATGTGCGGACGTGACCAGACATAACATTAAAACACGGTGTGGGGATGTGACTCTTCACAACGCTTAACAGACGACATGTGCGGACGTGACCAGACATAGTATTAAAAGTTGATGTGGGGACGTGACCCTTCACAAAGCTTAACAGACGACATGTGCGGACGTGACCAGACACAGCATTAAAAACACGATGTGGAGACGTGACCCTTCACAACGCTTAACAGACGACATGTGCGGACGTGACCAGACATAGCATTAAAACACGGTGTGGGGGCGTGACTCTTCACAACGCTTAACAGACGACATGTGCGGACGTGACCAGACATAGTATTAAAAGTAGATGTGGGGACGTGACCCTTCACAAAGCTTAACAGACGACATGTGCGGACGTGACCAGACACAACATTAAAACACGGTGTGGGGATGTGACCCTTCACAACGCTTAACAGACGACATGTGCGGACGTGACCAGACACAGCATTAAAACACGGTGTGGGGATGTGACCCTTCACAACGCTGAACAGACGACATGTGCTGATGTGCCCAGACACAAAATTCAAAACACGATGTGGGGACGTGACCCTTCACAACACTTAATAGACGACATGTGCGGACGTGACCAGACACAGCATTAAAGACAAGATGTAGGGGCGTGACCCTTCACAACGCATAACAGACGACATGTGTGGACGTGACCAGACACAACATTAAAACACGGTGTGGGGATGTGACCCTTCACAACGCTTAACAGACGACATGTGCGGACGTGACCAGACACAGCATTAAAACACGGTGTGGGGACGTGACTCTTCACAACGCTTAACAGACGACATGTGCGGACGTGACCAGACATAGTATTAAAAGTAGATGTGGGGACGTGACCCTTCACAAAGCTTAACAGACGACATGTGCGGACGTGACCAGACACAACATTAAAACACGGTGTGGGGATGTGACCCTTCACAACGCTTAACAGACGACATGTGCGGACGTGACCAGACATAACATTAAAACACGGTGTGGGGACGTGACTCTTCACAACGCTTAACAGACGACATGTGCGTACGTGACCAGACACAACATTAAAAATAAGATGTGGGGGCGTGACCCTTCACAACGCATAACAGACGACATGTGCGGACGTGACCAGACACAACATTAAAACACGGTGTGGGGATGTGACCCTTCACAACGCTTAACAGACGATATGTGCGGACGTGACCAGACACAGCATTAAAACACGGTGTGGGGATGTGACCCTTCACAACGCTGAACAGACGACATGTGCTGATGTACCCAGACACAAAATTCAAAACACGATGTGGGGACGTGACCCTTCACAACACTTAATAGACGACATGTGCGGACGTGACCAGACACAGCATTAAAGACAAGATGTAGGGGCGTGACCCTTCACAACGCATAACAGACGACATGTGTGGACGTGACCAGACACAACATTAAAACACGGTGTGGGGATGTGACCCTTCACAACGCTTAACAGACGACATGTACGGACGTGACCAGACACAGCATTAAAACACGGTGTGGGGACGTGACTCTTCACAACACTTAACAGACGACATGTGCGGACGTGACCAGACATAGTATTAAAAGTAGATGTGGGGACGTGACCCTTCACAAAGCTTAACAGACGACATGTGCGGACGTGACCAGACACAACATTAAAACACGGTGTGGGGAGGTGACCCTTCACAACGCTTAACAGACGACATGTGCGGACGTGACCAGACATAACATTAAAACACGGTGTGGGGACGTGACTCTTCACAACGCTTAACAGACGACATGTGCGTACGTGACCAGACACAACATTAAAAATAAGATGTGGGGGCGTGACCCTTCACAACGCATAACAGACGACATGTGCGGACGTGACCAGACACAACATTAAAACACAGTGTGGGGATGTGACCCTTCACAACGCTTAACAGACGACATGTGCGGACGTGACCAGACACAGCATTAAAACACGGTGTGGGGATGTGACCCTTCACAACGCTTAACAGACGACATGTGCGGACGTGACCAGACACAGCATTAAAACACGGTGTGGGGATGTGACCCTTCACAACGCTTAACAGACGACATGTGCGGACGTGACCAGACACAGCATTAAAACACGGTGTGGGGATATGACCCTTCACAACGCTTAACAGACGACATGTGCGGACGTGACCAGACATAGTATTAAAAGTAGATGTGGGGACGTGACCCTTCACAAAGCTTAACAGACGACATGTGCGGACGTGACCAGACACAGCATTAAAAACACGATGTGGAGACGTGACCCTTCACAACGCTTAACAGACGACATGTGCGTACGTGACCAGACACAACATTAAAAACAAGATGTGGGGGCGTGACCCTTCACAACGCATAACAGACGACATGTGCGGACGTGACCAGACATAGTATTAAAAGTAGATGTGGGGACGTGACCCTTCACAAAGCTTAACAGACGACATGTGCGGACGTGACCAGACACAGCATTAAAAACACGATGTGGACACGTGACCCTTCACAACGCTTAACAGACGACATGTGCGGACGTGACCAGACATAGCATTAAAACACGGTGTGGGGACGTGACTCTTCACAACGCTTAACAGACGACATGTGCGGACGTGACCAGACATAGTATTAAAAGTAGATGTGGGGACGTGACCCTTCACAAAGCTTAACAGACGACATGTGCGGACGTGACCAGACACAACATTAAAACACGGTGTGGGGATGTGACCCTTCACAACGCTTAACAGACGACATGTGCGGACGTGACCAGACACAGCATTAAAACACGGTGTGGGGATGTGACCCTTCACAACGCTGAACAGACGACATGTGCTGATGTGCCCAGACACAAAATTCAAAACACGATGTGGGGACGTGACCCTTCACAACACTTAATAGACGACATGTGCGGACGTGACCAGACACAGCATTAAAGACAAGATGTAGGGGCGTGACCCTTCACAACGCATAACAGACGACATGTGTGGACGTGACCAGACACAACATTAAAACACGGTGTGGGGATGTGACCCTTCACAACGCTTAACAGACGACATTTGTGGACGTGACCAGACACAGCATTAAAACACGGTGCGGGGATGTGACCCTTCACAACGCTTAACAGACGACATGTGCGGACGTGACCAGACATAACATTAAAACACGGTGTGGGGACGTGACTCTTCACAACGCTTAACAGACGACATGTGCGGACGTGACCAGACATAGTATTAAAAGTAGATGTGGGGACGTGACCCTTCACAAAGCTTAACAGACGACATGTGCGGACGTGACCACACACAGCATTAAAAACACGATGTAGGGACGTGACCCTTCACAACGCTTAACAGACGACATGTGCGGACGTGACCAGACACAACATTAAAACACGGTGTGGGGATGTGACCCTTCACAACGCTTAACAGACGACATGTGCGGACGTGACCAGACATAACATTAAAACACGGTGTGGGGATGTGACTCTTCACAACGCTTAACAGACGACATGTGCGGACGTGACCAGACATAGTATTAAAAGTTGATGTGGGGACGTGACCCTTCACAAAGCTTAACAGACGACATGTGCGGACGTGACCAGACACAGCATTAAAAACACGATGTGGAGACGTGACCCTTCACAACGCTTAACAGACGACATGTGCGGACGTGACCAGACATAGCATTAAAACACGGTGTGGGGGCGTGACTCTTCACAACGCTTAACAGACGACATGTGCGGACGTGACCAGACATAGTATTAAAAGTAGATGTGGGGACGTGACCCTTCACAAAGCTTAACAGACGACATGTGCGGACGTGACCAGACACAACATTAAAACACGGTGTGGGGATGTGACCCTTCACAACGCTTAACAGACGACATGTGCGGACGTGACCAGACACAGCATTAAAACACGGTGTGGGGATGTGACCCTTCACAACGCTGAACAGACGACATGTGCTGATGTGCCCAGACACAAAATTCAAAACACGATGTGGGGACGTGACCCTTCACAACACTTAATAGACGACATGTGCGGACGTGACCAGACACAGCATTAAAGACAAGATGTAGGGGCGTGACCCTTCACAACGCATAACAGACGACATGTGTGGACGTGACCAGACACAACATTAAAACACGGTGTGGGGATGTGACCCTTCACAACGCTTAACAGACGACATGTGCGGACGTGACCAGACACAGCATTAAAACACGGTGTGGGGACGTGACTCTTCACAACGCTTAACAGACGACATGTGCGGACGTGACCAGACATAGTATTAAAAGTAGATGTGGGGACGTGACCCTTCACAAAGCTTAACAGACGACATGTGCGGACGTGACCAGACACAACATTAAAACACGGTGTGGGGATGTGACCCTTCACAACGCTTAACAGACGACATGTGCGGACGTGACCAGACATAACATTAAAACACGGTGTGGGGACGTGACTCTTCACAACGCTTAACAGACGACATGTGCGTACGTGACCAGACACAACATTAAAAATAAGATGTGGGGGCGTGACCCTTCACAACGCATAACAGACGACATGTGCGGACGTGACCAGACACAACATTAAAACACGGTGTGGGGATGTGACCCTTCACAACGCTTAACAGACGATATGTGCGGACGTGACCAGACACAGCATTAAAACACGGTGTGGGGATGTGACCCTTCACAACGCTGAACAGACGACATGTGCTGATGTACCCAGACACAAAATTCAAAACACGATGTGGGGACGTGACCCTTCACAACACTTAATAGACGACATGTGCGGACGTGACCAGACACAGCATTAAAGACAAGATGTAGGGGCGTGACCCTTCACAACGCATAACAGACGACATGTGTGGACGTGACCAGACACAACATTAAAACACGGTGTGGGGATGTGACCCTTCACAACGCTTAACAGACGACATGTGCGGACGTGACCAGACACAGCATTAAAACACGGTGTGGGGACGTGACTCTTCACAACACTTAACAGACGACATGTGCGGACGTGACCAGACATAGTATTAAAAGTAGATGTGGGGACGTGACCCTTCACAAAGCTTAACAGACGACATGTGCGGACGTGACCAGACACAACATTAAAACACGGTGTGGGGAGGTGACCCTTCACAACGCTTAACAGACGACATGTGCGGACGTGACCAGACATAACATTAAAACACGGTGTGGGGACGTGACTCTTCACAACGCTTAACAGACGACATGTGCGTACGTGACCAGACACAACATTAAAAATAAGATGTGGGGGCGTGACCCTTCACAACGCATAACAGACGACATGTGCGGACGTGACCAGACACAACATTAAAACACAGTGTGGGGATGTGACCCTTCACAACGCTTAACAGACGACATGTGCGGACGTGACCAGACACAGCATTAAAACACGGTGTGGGGATGTGACCCTTCACAACGCTTAACAGACGACATGTGCGGACGTGACCAGACATAACATTAAAACACGGTGTGGGGATGTGACTCTTCACAACGCTTAACAGACGACATGTGCGGACTTGACCAGACATAGTATTAAAAGTAGATGTGGGGACGTGACCCTTCACAAAGCTTAACAGACGACATGTGCGGACGTGACCAGACACAGCATTAAAAACACGATGTGGAGACGTGACCCTTCACAACGCTTAACAGACGACATGTGCGGACGTGACCAGACATAGCATTAAAACACGGTGTGGGGACGTGACTCTTCACAACGCTTAACAGACGACATGTGCGGACGTGACCAGACATAGTATTAAAAGTAGATGTGGGGGCGTGACCCTTCACAAAGCTTAACAGACGACATGTGCGGACGTGACCAGACACAACATTAAAGCACGGTGTGGGGATGTGACCCTTCACAACGCTTAACAGACGACATGTGCGGACGTGACCAGACACAGCATTAAAACACGGTGTGGGGATGTGACCCTTCACAACGCTGAACAGACGACATGTGCTGATGTGCCCAGACACAAAATTCAAAACACAATGTGGGGACGTGACCCTTCACAACACTTAATAGACGACATGTGCGGACGTGACCAGACACAGCATTAAAGACAAAATGTAGGGGCGTGACCCTTCACAACGCATAACAGACGACATGTGTGGACGTGACCAGACATAACATTAAAACACGGTGTGGGGATGTGACCCTTCACAACGCTTAACAGACGACATGTGCGGACGTGACCAGACACAACATTAAAACACGGTGTGGGGATGTGACCCTTCACAACGCTTAACAGACGACATGTGTGGACGTGACCAGACACAACATTGAAACACGGTGTGGGGATGTGACCCTTCACAACGCTTAACAGACGACATGTGCGGACGTGACCAGACACAGCATTGAAACACGGTGTGGGGATGTGACCCTTCACAACGCTTAACAGACGACATATGCGGACGTGACCAGACATAACATTAAAACACGGTGTGGGGACGTGACTCTTCACAACGCTTAACAGACGACATGTGCGGACGTGACCAGACATAGTATTAAAAGTAGATGTGGGGACGTGACCCTTCACAAAGCTTAACAGACGACATGTGCGGACGTGACCAGACACAGCATTAAAACACGGTGTGGGGACGTGACTCTTCACAACGCTTAACAGACGACATGTGCGGACGTGACCAGACATAGTATTAAAAGTAGATGTGGGGACGTGACCCTTCACAAAGCTTAACAGACGACATGTGCGGACGTGACCAGACACAACATTAAAACACGGTGTGGGGATGTGACCCTTCACAACGCTTAACAAACGACATGTGCGGACGTGACCAGACATAACATTAAAACACGGTGTGGGGACGTGACTCTTCACAACGCTTAACAGACGACATGTGCGTACGTGACCAGACACAACATTAAAAATAAGATGTGGGGGCGTGACCCTTCACAACGCATAACAGACGACATGTGCGGACGTGACCAGACACAACATTAAAACACGGTGTGGGGATGTGACCCTTCACAACGCTTAACAGACGACATGTGCGGACGTGACCAGACACAGCATTAAAACACGGTGTGGGGATATGACCCTTCACAACGCTTAACAGACGACATGTGCGGACGTGACCAGACATAGTATTAAAAGTAGATGTGGGGACGTGACCCTTCACAAAGCTTAATAGACGACATGTGCGGACGTGACCAGACACAGCATTAAAAACACGATGTGGAGACGTGACCCTTCACAACGCTTAACAGACGACATGTGCGTACGTGACCAGACACAACATTAAAAACAAGATGTGGGGGCGTGACCCTTCACAACGCATAACAGACGACATGTGCGGACGTGACCAGACATAGTATTAAAAGTAGATGTGGGGACGTGACCCTTCACAAAGCTTAACAGACGACATGTGCGGACGTGACCAGACACAGCATTAAAAACACGATGTGGACACGTGACCCTTCACAACGCTTAACAGACGACATGTGCGGACGTGACCAGACATAGCATTAAAACACGGTGTGGGGACGTGACTCTTCACAACGCTTAACAGACGACATGTGCGGACGTGACCAGACATAGTATTAAAAGTAGATGTGGGGACGTGACCCTTCACAAAGCTTAACAGACGACATGTGCGGACGTGACCAGACACAACATTAAAACACGGTGTGGGGATGTGACCCTTCACAACGCTTAACAGACGACATGTGCGGACGTGACCAGACACAGCATTAAAACACGGTGTGGGGATGTGACCCTTCACAACGCTGAACAGACGACATGTGCTGATGTGCCCAGACACAAAATTCAAAACACGATGTGGGGACGTGACCCTTCACAACACTTAATAGACGACATGTGCGGACGTGACCAGACACAGCATTAAAGACAAGATGTAGGGGCGTGACCCTTCACAACGCATAACAGACGACATGTGTGGACGTGACCAGACACAACATTAAAACACGGTGTGGGGATGTGACCCTTCACAACGCTTAACAGACGACATGTGTGGACGTGACCAGACACAGCATTAAAACACGGTGCGGGGATGTGACCCTTCACAACGCTTAACAGACGACATGTGCGGACGTGACCAGACATAACATTAAAACACGGTGTGGGGACGTGACTCTTCACAACGCTTAACAGACGACATGTGCGGACGTGACCAGACATAGTATTAAAAGTAGATGTGGGGACGTGACCCTTCACAAAGCTTAACAGACGACATGTGCGGACGTGACCACACACAGCATTAAAAACACGATGTGGGGACGTGACCCTTCACAACGCTTAACAGACGACATGTGCGGACGTGACCAGACACAACATTAAAATACGGTGTGGGGATGTGACCCTTCACAACGCTTAACAGACGACATGTGCGGACGTGACCAGACATAACATTAAAACACGGTGTGGGGATGTGACTCTTCACAACGCTTAACAGACGACATGTGCGGACGTGACCAGACATAGTATTAAAAGTAGATGTGGGGACGTGACCCTTCACAAAGCTTAACAGACGACATGTGCGGACGTGACCAGACACAGCATTAAAAACACGATGTGGAGACGTGACCCTTCACAACGCTTAACAGACGACATGTGCGGACGTGACCAGACATAGCATTAAAACACGGTGTGGGGGCGTGACTCTTCACAACGCTTAACAGACGACATGTGCGGACGTGACCAGACATAGTATTAAAAGTAGATGTGGGGACGTGACCCTTCACAAAGCTTAACAGACGACATGTGCGGACGTGACCAGACACAACATTAAAACACGGTGTGGGGATGTGACCCTTCACAACGCTTAACAGACGACATGTGCGGACGTGAGCAGACACAGCATTAAAACACGGTGTGGGGATGTGACCCTTCACAACGCTGAACAGACGACATGTGCTGATGTGCCCAGACACAAAATTCAAAACACGATGTGGGGACGTGACCCTTCACAACACTTAATAGACGACATGTGCGGACGTGACCAGACACAGCATTAAAGACAAGATGTAGGGGCGTGACCCTTCACAACGCATAACAGACGACATGTGTGGACGTGACCAGACACAACATTAAAACACGGTGTGGGGATGTGACCCTTCACAACGCTTAACAGACGACATGTGCGGACGTGACCAGACACAGCATTAAAACACGGTGTGGGGACGTGACTCTTCACAACGCTTAACAGACGACATGTGCGGACGTGACCAGACATAGTATTAAAAGTAGATGTGGGGACGTGACCCTTCACAAAGCTTAACAGACGACATGTGCGGACGTGACCAGACACAACATTAAAACACGGTGTGGGGATGTGACCCTTCACAACGCTTAACAGACGACATGTGCGTACGTGACCAGACACAACATTAAAAATAAGATGTGGGGGCGTGACCCTTCACAACGCATAACAGACGACATGTGCGGACGTGACCAGACACAACATTAAAACACGGTGTGGGGATGTGACCCTTCACAACGCTTAACAGACGACATGTGCGGACGTGACCAGACACAACATTAAAACACGGTGTGGGGATGTGACCCTTCACAACGCTTAACAGACGATATGTGCGGACGTGACCAGACACAGCATTAAAACACGGTGTGGGGATGTGACCCTTCACAACGCTGAACAGACGACATGTGCTGATGTACCCAGACACAAAATTCAAAACACGATGTGGGGACGTGACCCTTCACAACACTTAATAGACGACATGTGCGGACGTGACCAGACACAGCATTAAAGACAAGATGTAGGGGCGTGACCCTTCACAACGCATAACAGACGACATGTGTGGACGTGACCAGACACAACATTAAAACACGGTGTGGGGATGTGACCCTTCACAACGCTTAACAGACGACATGTGCGGACGTGACCAGACACAGCATTAAAACACGGTGTGGGGACGTGACTCTTCACAACGCTTAACAGACGACATGTGCGGACGTGACCAGACATAGTATTAAAAGTAGATGTGGGGGCGTGACCCTTCACAAAGCTTAACAGACGACATGTGCGGACGTGACCAGACATAACATTAAAACACGGTGTGGGGATGTGACCCTTCACAACGCTTAACAGACGACATGTGCGGACGTGACCAGACACAGCATTAAAACACGGTGTGGGGATGTGACCCTTCACAACGCTGAACAGACGACATGTGCTGATGTGCCCAGACACAAAATTCAAAACACAATGTGGGGACGTGACCCTTCACAACACTTAATAGACGACACGTGCGGACGTGACCAGACACAGCATTAAAGACAAAATGTAGGGGCGTGACCCTTCACAACGCATAACAGACGACATGTGTGGACGTGACCAGACACAACATTAAAACACGGTGTGGGGATGTGACCCTTCACAACGCTTAACAGACGACATGTGCGGACGTGACCAGACACAACATTAAAACACGGTGTGGGGATGTGACCCTTCACAACGCTTAACAGACGACATGTGTGGACGTGACCAGACACAACATTAAAACACGGTGTGGGGATGTGACCCTTCACAACGCTTAACAGACGACATGTGCGGACGTGACCAGACACAGCATTGAAACACGGTGTGGGGATGTGACCCTTCACAACGCTTAACAGACGACATATGCGGACGTGACCAGACATAACATTAAAACACGGTGTGGGGACGTGACTCTTCACAACGCTTAACAGACGACATGTGCGGACGTGACCAGACATAGTATTAAAAGTAGATGTGGGGACGTGACCCTTCACAAAGCTTAACAGACGACATGTGCGGACGTGACCAGACACAGCATTAAAACACGGTGTGGGGACGTGACTCTTCACAACGCTTAACAGACGACATGTGCGGACGTGACCAGACATAGTATTAAAAGTAGATGTGGGGACGTGACCCTTCACAAAGCTTAACAGACGACATGTGCGGACGTGACCAGACACAACATTAAAACACGGTGTGGGGATGTGACCCTTCACAACGCTTAACAAACGACATGTGCGGACGTGACCAGACATAACATTAAAACACGGTGTGGGGACGTGACTCTTCACAACGCTTAACAGACGACATGTGCGTACGTGACCAGACACAACATTAAAAATAAGATGTGGGGGCGTGACCCTTCACAACGCATAACAGACGACATGTGCGGACGTGACCAGACACAACATTAAAACACGGTGTGGGGATGTGACCCTTCACAACGCTTAACAGACGACATGTGCGGACGTGACCAGACACAGCATTAAAACACGGTGTGGGGATATGACCCTTCACAACGCTTAACAGACGACATGTGCGGACGTGACCAGACATAGTATTAAAAGTAGATGTGGGGACGTGACCCTTCACAAAGCTTAATAGACGACATGTGCGGACGTGACCAGACACAGCATTAAAAACACGATGTGGAGACGTGACCCTTCACAACGCTTAACAGACGACATGTGCGTACGTGACCAGACACAACATTAAAAACAAGATGTGGGGGCGTGACCCTTCACAACGCATAACAGACGACATGTGCGGACGTGACCAGACATAGTATTAAAAGTAGATGTGGGGACGTGACCCTTCACAAAGCTTAACAGACGACATGTGCGGACGTGACCAGACACAGCATTAAAAACACGATGTGGACACGTGACCCTTCACAACGCTTAACAGACGACATGTGCGGACGTGACCAGACATAGCATTAAAACACGGTGTGGGGACGTGACTCTTCACAACGCTTAACAGACGACATGTGCGGACGTGACCAGACATAGTATTAAAAGTAGATGTGGGGACGTGACCCTTCACAAAGCTTAACAGACGACATGTGCGGACGTGACCAGACACAACATTAAAACACGGTGTGGGGATGTGACCCTTCACAACGCTTAACAGACGACATGTGCGGACGTGACCAGACACAGCATTAAAACACGGTGTGGGGATGTGACCCTTCACAACGCTGAACAGACGACATGTGCTGATGTGCCCAGACACAAAATTCAAAACACGATGTGGGGACGTGACCCTTCACAACACTTAATAGACGACATGTGCGGACGTGACCAGACACAGCATTAAAGACAAGATGTAGGGGCGTGACCCTTCACAACGCATAACAGACGACATGTGTGGACGTGACCAGACACAACATTAAAACACGGTGTGGGGATGTGACCCTTCACAACGCTTAACAGACGACATGTGTGGACGTGACCAGACACAGCATTAAAACACGGTGCGGGGATGTGACCCTTCACAACGCTTAACAGACGACATGTGCGGACGTGACCAGACATAACATTAAAACACGGTGTGGGGACGTGACTCTTCACAACGCTTAACAGACGACATGTGCGGACGTGACCAGACATAGTATTAAAAGTAGATGTGGGGACGTGACCCTTCACAAAGCTTAACAGACGACATGTGCGGACGTGACCACACACAGCATTAAAAACACGATGTGGGGACGTGACCCTTCACAACGCTTAACAGACGACATGTGCGGACGTGACCAGACACAACATTAAAATACGGTGTGGGGATGTGACCCTTCACAACGCTTAACAGACGACATGTGCGGACGTGACCAGACATAACATTAAAACACGGTGTGGGGATGTGACTCTTCACAACGCTTAACAGACGACATGTGCGGACGTGACCAGACATAGTATTAAAAGTAGATGTGGGGACGTGACCCTTCACAAAGCTTAACAGACGACATGTGCGGACGTGACCAGACACAGCATTAAAAACACGATGTGGAGACGTGACCCTTCACAACGCTTAACAGACGACATGTGCGGACGTGACCAGACATAGCATTAAAACACGGTGTGGGGGCGTGACTCTTCACAACGCTTAACAGACGACATGTGCGGACGTGACCAGACATAGTATTAAAAGTAGATGTGGGGACGTGACCCTTCACAAAGCTTAACAGACGACATGTGCGGACGTGACCAGACACAACATTAAAACACGGTGTGGGGATGTGACCCTTCACAACGCTTAACAGACGACATGTGCGGACGTGACCAGACACAGCATTAAAACACGGTGTGGGGATGTGACCCTTCACAACGCTGAACAGACGACATGTGCTGATGTGCCCAGACACAAAATTCAAAACACGATGTGGGGACGTGACCCTTCACAACACTTAATAGACGACATGTGCGGACGTGACCAGACACAGCATTAAAGACAAGATGTAGGGGCGTGACCCTTCACAACGCATAACAGACGACATGTGTGGACGTGACCAGACACAACATTAAAACACGGTGTGGGGATGTGACCCTTCACAACGCTTAACAGACGACATGTGCGGACGTGACCAGACACAGCATTAAAACACGGTGTGGGGACGTGACTCTTCACAACGCTTAACAGACGACATGTGCGGACGTGACCAGACATAGTATTAAAAGTAGATGTGGGGACGTGACCCTTCACAAAGCTTAACAGACGACATGTGCGGACGTGACCAGACACAACATTAAAACACGGTGTGGGGATGTGACCCTTCACAACGCTTAACAGACGACATGTGCGGACGTGACCAGACATAACATTAAAACACGGTGTGGGGACGTGACTCTTCACAACGCTTAACAGACGACATGTGCGTACGTGACCAGACACAACATTAAAAATAAGATGTGGGGGCGTGACCCTTCACAACGCATAACAGACGACATGTGCGGACGTGACCAGACACAACATTAAAACACGGTGTGGGGATGTGACCCTTCACAACGCTTAACAGACGATATGTGCGGACGTGACCAGACACAGCATTAAAACACGGTGTGGGGATGTGACCCTTCACAACGCTGAACAGACGACATGTGCTGATGTACCCAGACACAAAATTCAAAACACGATGTGGGGACGTGACCCTTCACAACACTTAATAGACGACATGTGCGGACGTGACCAGACACAGCATTAAAGACAAGATGTAGGGGCGTGACCCTTCACAACGCATAACAGACGACATGTGTGGACGTGACCAGACACAACATTAAAACACGGTGTGGGGATGTGACCCTTCACAACGCTTAACAGACGACATGTGCGGACGTGACCAGACACAGCATTAAAACACGGTGTGGGGACGTGACTCTTCACAACGCTTAACAGACGACATGTGCGGACGTGACCAGACATAGTATTAAAAGTAGATGTGGGGGCGTGACCCTTCACAAAGCTTAACAGACGACATGTGCGGACGTGACCAGACACAACATTAAAACACGGTGTGGGGATGTGACCCTTCACAACGCTTAACAGACGACATGTGCGGACGTGACCAGACATAGCATTAAAACACGGTGTGGGGACGTGACTCTTCACAACGCTTAACAGACGACATGTGCGGACGTGACCAGACATAGTATTAAAAGTAGATGTGGGGGCGTGACCCTTCACAAAGCTTAACAGACGACATGTGCGGACGTGACCAGACACAACATTAAAACACGGTGTGGGGATGTGACCCTTCACAACGCTTAACAGACGACATGTGCGGACGTGACCAGACACAGCATTAAAACACGGTGTGGGGATGTGACCCTTCACAACGCTGAACAGACGACATGTGCTGATGTGCCCAGACACAAAATTCAAAACACAATGTGGGGACGTGACCCTTCACAACACTTAATAGACGACATGTGCGGACGTGACCAGACACAGCATTAAAGACAAAATGTAGGGGCGTGACCCTTCACAACGCATAACAGACGACATGTGTGGACGTGACCAGACACAACATTAAAACACGGTGTGGGGATGTGACCCTTCACAACGCTTAACAGACGACATGTGCGGACGTGACCAGACACAACATTAAAACACGGTGTGGGGATGTGACCCTTCACAACGCTTAACAGACGACATGTGTGGACGTGACCAGACACAACATTAAAACACGGTGTGGGGATGTGACCCTTCACAACGCTTAACAGACGACATGTGCGGACGTGACCAGACACAGCATTGAAACACGGTGTGGGGATGTGACCCTTCACAACGCTTAACAGACGACATATGCGGACGTGACCAGACATAACATTAAAACACGGTGTGGGGACGTGACTCTTCACAACGCTTAACAGACGACATGTGCGGACGTGACCAGACATAGTATTAAAAGTAGATGTGGGGACGTGACCCTTCACAAAGCTTAACAGACGACATGTGCGGACGTGACCAGACACAGCATTAAAACACGGTGTGGGGACGTGACTCTTCACAACGCTTAACAGACGACATGTGCGGACGTGACCAGACATAGTATTAAAAGTAGATGTGGGGACGTGACCCTTCACAAAGCTTAACAGACGACATGTGCGGACGTGACCAGACACAACATTAAAACACGGTGTGGGGATGTGACCCTTCACAACGCTTAACAAACGACATGTGCGGACGTGACCAGACATAACATTAAAACACGGTGTGGGGACGTGACTCTTCACAACGCTTAACAGACGACATGTGCGTACGTGACCAGACACAACATTAAAAATAAGATGTGGGGGCGTGACCCTTCACAACGCATAACAGACGACATGTGCGGACGTGACCAGACACAACATTAAAACACGGTGTGGGGATGTGACCCTTCACAACGCTTAACAGACGACATGTGCGGACGTGACCAGACACAGCATTAAAACACGGTGTGGGGATATGACCCTTCACAACGCTTAACAGACGACATGTGCGGACGTGACCAGACATAGTATTAAAAGTAGATGTGGGGACGTGACCCTTCACAAAGCTTAATAGACGACATGTGCGGACGTGACCAGACACAGCATTAAAAACACGATGTGGAGACGTGACCCTTCACAACGCTTAACAGACGACATGTGCGTACGTGACCAGACACAACATTAAAAACAAGATGTGGGGGCGTGACCCTTCACAACGCATAACAGACGACATGTGCGGACGTGACCAGACATAGTATTAAAAGTAGATGTGGGGACGTGACCCTTCACAAAGCTTAACAGACGACATGTGCGGACGTGACCAGACACAGCATTAAAAACACGATGTGGACACGTGACCCTTCACAACGCTTAACAGACGACATGTGCGGACGTGACCAGACATAGCATTAAAACACGGTGTGGGGACGTGACTCTTCACAACGCTTAACAGACGACATGTGCGGACGTGACCAGACACAGCATTGAAACACGGTGTGGGGATGTGACCCTTCACAACGCTTAACAGACGACATATGCGGACGTGACCAGACATAGCATTAAAACACGGTGTGGGGACGTGACTCTTCACAACGCTTAACAGACGACATGTGCGGACGTGACCAGACATAGTATTAAAAGTAGATGTGGGGGCGTGACCCTTCACAAAGCTTAACAGACGACATGTGCGGACGTGACCAGACACAACATTAAAATACGGTGTGGGGATGTGACCCTTCACAACGCTTAACAGACGACATGTGCGGACGTGACCAGACACAGCATTAAAACACGGTGTGGGGATGTGACCCTTCACAACGCTGAACAGACGACATGTGCTGATGTGCCCAGACACAAAATTCAAAACACAATGTGGGGACGTGACCCTTCACAACACTTAATAGACGACATGTGCGGACGTGACCAGACACAGCATTAAAGACAAAATGTAGGGGCGTGACCCTTCACAACGCATAACAGACGACATGTGTGGACGTGACCAGACACAACATTAAAACACGGTGTGGGGATGTGACCCTTCACAACGCTTAACAGACGACATGTGCGGACGTGACCAGACACAACATTAAAACACGGTGTGGGGATGTGACCCTTCACAACGCTTAACAGACGACATGTGTGGACGTGACCAGACACAACATTAAAACACGGTGTGGGGATGTGACCCTTCACAACGCTTAACAGACGACATGTGCGGACGTGACCAGACACAGCATTGAAACACGGTGTGGGGATGTGACCCTTCACAACGCTTAACAGACGACATATGCGGACGTGACCAGACATAACATTAAAACACGGTGTGGGGACGTGACTCTTCACAACGCTTAACAGACGACATGTGCGGACGTGACCAGACATAGTATTAAAAGTAGATGTGGGGACGTGACCCTTCACAAAGCTTAACAGACGACATGTGCGGACGTGACCAGACACAGCATTAAAACACGGTGTGGGGACGTGACTCTTCACAACGCTTAACAGACGACATGTGCGGACGTGACCAGACATAGTATTAAAAGTAGATGTGGGGACGTGACCCTTCACAAAGCTTAACAGACGACATGTGCGGACGTGACCAGACACAACATTAAAACACGGTGTGGGGATGTGACCCTTCACAACGCTTAACAAACGACATGTGCGGACGTGACCAGACATAACATTAAAACACGGTGTGGGGACGTGACTCTTCACAACGCTTAACAGACGACATGTGCGTACGTGACCAGACACAACATTAAAAATAAGATGTGGGGGCGTGACCCTTCACAACGCATAACAGACGACATGTGCGGACGTTACCAGACACAACATTAAAACACGGTGTGGGGATGTGACCCTTCACAACGCTTAACAGACGACATATGCGGACGTGACCAGACACAGCATTAAAACACGGTGTGGGGATATGACCCTTCACAACGCTTAACAGACGACATGTGCGGACGTGACCAGACATAGTATTAAAAGTAGATGTGGGGACGTGACCCTTCACAAAGCTTAATAGACGACATGTGCGGACGTGACCAGACACAGCATTAAAAACACGATGTGGAGACGTGACCCTTCACAACGCTTAACAGACGACATGTGCGTACGTGACCAGACACAACATTAAAAACAAGATGTGGGGGCGTGACCCTTCACAACGCATAACAGACGACATGTGCGGACGTGACCAGACATAGTATTAAAAGTAGATGTGGGGACGTGACCCTTCACAAAGCTTAACAGACGACATGTGCGGACGTGACCGGACACAGCATTAAAAACACGATGTGGACACGTGACCCTTCACAACGCTTAACAGACGACATGTGCGGACGTGACCAGACATAGCATTAAAACACGGTGTGGGGACGTGACTCTTCACAACGCTTAACAGACGACATGTGCGGACGTGACCAGACATAGTATTAAAAGTAGATGTGGGGACGTGACCCTTCACAAAGCTTAACAGACGACATGTGCGGACGTGACCAGACACAACATTAAAACACGGTGTGGGGATGTGACCCTTCACAACGCTTAACAGACGACATGTGCGGACGTGACCAGACACAGCATTAAAACACGGTGTGGGGATGTGACCCTTCACAACGCTGAACAGACGACATGTGCTGATGTGCCCAGACACAAAATTCAAAACACGATGTGGGGACGTGACCCTTCACAACACTTAATAGACGACATGTGCGGACGTGACCAGACACAGCATTAAAGACAAGATGTAGGGGCGTGACCCTTCACAACGCATAACAGACGACATGTGTGGACGTGACCAGACACAACATTAAAACACGGTGTGGGGATGTGACCCTTCACAACGCTTAACAGACGACATGTGTGGACGTGACCAGACACAGCATTAAAACACGGTGCGGGGATGTGACCCTTCACAACGCTTAACAGACGACATGTGCGGACGTGACCAGACATAACATTAAAACACGGTGTGGGGACGTGACTCTTCACAACGCTTAACAGACGACATGTGCGGACGTGACCAGACATAGTATTAAAAGTAGATGTGGGGACGTGACCCTTCACAAAGCTTAACAGACGACATGTGCGGACGTGACCACACACAGCATTAAAAACACGATGTGGGGACGTGACCCTTCACAACGCTTAACAGACGACATGTGCGGACGTGACCAGACACAACATTAAAATACGGTGTGGGGATGTGACCCTTCACAACGCTTAACAGACGACATGTGCGGACGTGACCAGACATAACATTAAAACACGGTGTGGGGATGTGACTCTTCACAACGCTTAACAGACGACATGTGCGGACGTGACCAGACATAGTATTAAAAGTAGATGTGGGGACGTGACCCTTCACAAAGCTTAACAGACGACATGTGCGGACGTGACCAGACACAGCATTAAAAACACGATGTGGAGACGTGACCCTTCCCAACGCTTAACAGACGACATGTGCGGACGTGACCAGACATAGCATTAAAACACGGTGTGGGGGCGTGACTCTTCACAACGCTTAACAGACGACATGTGCGGACGTGACCAGACACAACATTAAAACACGGTGTGGGGATGTGACCCTTCACAACGCTTAACAAACGACATGTGCGGACGTGACCAGACATAACATTAAAACACGGTGTGGGGACGTGACTCTTCACAACGCTTAACAGACGACATGTGCGTACGTGACCAGACACAACATTAAAAATAAGATGTGGGGGCGTGACCCTTCACAACGCATAACAGACGACATGTGCGGACGTGACCAGACACAACATTAAAACACGGTGTGGGGATGTGACCCTTCACAACGCTTAATAGACGACATATGCGGACGTGACCAGACACAGCATTAAAACACGGTGTGGGGATATGACCCTTCACAACGCTTAACAGACGACATGTGCGGACGTGACCAGACATAGTATTAAAAGTAGATGTGGGGACGTGACCCTTCACAAAGCTTAATAGACGACATGTGCGGACGTGACCAGACACAGCATTAAAAACACGATGTGGAGACGTGACCCTTCACAACGCTTAACAGACGACATGTGCGTACGTGACCAGACACAACATTAAAAACAAGATGTGGGGGCGTGACCCTTCACAACGCATAACAGACGACATGTGCGGACGTGACCAGACATAGTATTAAAAGTAGATGTGGGGACGTGACCCTTCACAAAGCTTAACAGACGACATGTGCGGACGTGACCGGACACAGCATTAAAAACACGATGTGGACACGTGACCCTTCACAACGCTTAACAGACGACATGTGCGGACGTGACCAGACATAGCATTAAAACACGGTGTGGGGACGTGACTCTTCACAACGCTTAACAGACGACATGTGCGGACGTGACCAGACATAGTATTAAAAGTAGATGTGGGGACGTGACCCTTCACAAAGCTTAACAGACGACATGTGCGGACGTGACCAGACACAACATTAAAACACGGTGTGGGGATGTGACCCTTCACAACGCTTAACAGACGACATGTGCGGACGTGACCAGACACAGCATTAAAACACGGTGTGGGGATGTGACCCTTCACAACGCTGAACAGACGACATGTGCTGATGTGCCCAGACACAAAATTCAAAACACGATGTGGGGACGTGACCCTTCACAACACTTAATAGACGACATGTGCGGACGTGACCAGACACAGCATTAAAGACAAGATGTAGGGGCGTGACCCTTCACAACGCATAACAGACGACATGTGTGGACGTGACCAGACACAACATTAAAACACGGTGTGGGGATGTGACCCTTCACAACGCTTAACAGACGACATGTGTGGACGTGACCAGACACAGCATTAAAACACGGTGCGGGGATGTGACCCTTCACAACGCTTAACAGACGACATGTGCGGACGTGACCAGACATAACATTAAAACACGGTGTGGGGACGTGACTCTTCACAACGCTTAACAGACGACATGTGCGGACGTGACCAGACATAGTATTAAAAGTAGATGTGGGGACGTGACCCTTCACAAAGCTTAACAGACGACATGTGCGGACGTGACCACACACAGCATTAAAAACACGATGTGGGGACGTGACCCTTCACAACGCTTAACAGACGACATGTGCGGACGTGACCAGACACAACATTAAAATACGGTGTGGGGATGTGACCCTTCACAACGCTTAACAGACGACATGTGCGGACGTGACCAGACATAACATTAAAACACGGTGTGGGGATGTGACTCTTCACAACGCTTAACAGACGACATGTGCGGACGTGACCAGACATAGTATTAAAAGTAGATGTGGGGACGTGACCCTTCACAAAGCTTAACAGACGACATGTGCGGACGTGACCAGACACAGCATTAAAAACACGATGTGGAGACGTGACCCTTCCCAACGCTTAACAGACGACATGTGCGGACGTGACCAGACATAGCATTAAAACACGGTGTGGGGGCGTGACTCTTCACAACGCTTAACAGACGACATGTGCGGACGTGACCAGACACAACATTAAAACACGGTGTGGGGATGTGACCCTTCACAACGCTTAACAAACGACATGTGCGGACGTGACCAGACATAACATTAAAACACGGTGTGGGGACGTGACTCTTCACAACGCTTAACAGACGACATGTGCGTACGTGACCAGACACAACATTAAAAATAAGATGTGGGGGCGTGACCCTTCACAACGCATAACAGACGACATGTGCGGACGTGACCAGACACAACATTAAAACACGGTGTGGGGATGTGACCCTTCACAACGCTTAACAGACGACATGTGCGGACGTGACCAGACACAGCATTAAAACACGGTGTGGGGACGTGACTCTTCACAACGCTTAACAGACGACATGTGCGGACGTGACCAGACATAGTATTAAAAGTAGATGTGGGGACGTGACCCTTCACAAAGCTTAACAGACGACATGTGCGGACGTGACCAGACACAACATTAAAACACGGTGTGGGGATGTGACCCTTCACAACGCTTAACAGACGACATGTGCGGACGTGACCAGACATAACATTAAAACACGGTGTGGGGACGTGACTCTTCACAACGCTTAACAGACGACATGTGCGTACGTGACCAGACACAACATTAAAAATAAGATGTGGGGGCGTGACCCTTCACAACGCATAACAGACGACATGTGCGGATGTGACCAGACACAACATTAAAACACGGTGTGGGGATGTGACCCTTCACAACGCTTAACAGACGACATGTGCGGACGTGACCAGACACAGCATTAAAACACGGTGTGGGGATGTGACCCTTCACAACGCTGAACAGACGACATGTGCTGATGTGCCCAGACACAAAATTCAAAACACGATGTGGGGACGTGACCCTTCACAACACTTAATAGACGACATGTGCGGACGTGACCAGACACAGCATTAAAGACAAGATGTAGGGGCGTGACCCTTCACAACGCATAACAGACGACATGTGTGGACGTGACCAGACACAACATTAAAACACGGTGTGGGGATGTGACCCTTCACAACGCTTAACAGACGACATGTGCGGACGTGACCAGACACAGCATTAAAACACGGTGTGGGGACGTGACTCTTCACAACGCTTAACAGACGACATGTGCGGACGTGACCAGACATAGTATTAAAAGTAGATGTGGGGACGTGACCCTTCACAAAGCTTAACAGACGACATGTGCGGACGTGACCAGACACAACATTAAAACACGGTGTGGGGATGTGACCCTTCACAACGCTTAACAGACGACATGTGCGGACGTGACCAGACATAACATTAAAACACGGTGTGGGGACGTGACTCTTCACAACGCTTAACAGACGACATGTGCGTACGTGACCAGACACAACATTAAAAATAAGATGTGGGGGCGTGACCCTTCACAACGCATAACAGACGACATGTGCGGACGTGACCAGACACAACATTAAAACACGGTGTGGGGATGTGACCCTTCACAACGCTTAACAGACGATATGTGCGGACGTGACCAGACACAGCATTAAAACACGGTGTGGGGATGTGACCTTTCACAACGCTGAACAGACGACATGTGCTGATGTACCCAGACACAAAATTCAAAACACGATGTGGGGACGTGACCCTTCACAACACTTAATAGACGACATGTGCGGACGTGACCAGACACAGCATTAAAGACAAGATGTAGGGGCGTGACCCTTCACAACGCATAACAGACGACATGTGTGGACGTGACCAGACACAACATTAAAACACGGTGTGGGGATGTGACCCTTCACAACGCTTAACAGACGACATGTGCGGACGTGACCAGACACAGCATTAAAACACGGTGTGGGGACGTGACTCTTCACAACACTTAACAGACGACATGTGCGGACGTGACCAGACATAGTATTAAAAGTAGATGTGGGGACGTGACCCTTCACAAAGCTTAACAGACGACATGTGCGGACGTGACCAGACACAACATTAAAACACGGTGTGGGGATGTGACCCTTCACAACGCTTAACAGACGACATGTGCGGACGTGACCAGACATAACATTAAAACACGGTGTGGGGACGTGACTCTTCACAACGCTTAACAGACGACATGTGCGTACGTGACCAGACACAACATTAAAAATAAGATGTGGGGGCGTGACCCTTCACAACGCATAACAGACGACATGTGCGGACGTGACCAGACACAACATTAAAACACGGTGTGGGGATGTGACCCTTCACAACGCTTAACAGACGACACGTGCGGACGTGACCAGACACAGCATTAAAACACGGTGTGGGGATGTGACCCTTCACAACGCATAACAGACGACATGTGCGGACGTGACCAGACATAACATTAAAACACGGTGTGGGGATGTGACTCTTCACAACGCTTAACAGACGACATGTGCGGACTTGACCAGACATAGTATTAAAAGTAGATGTGGGGACGTGACCCTTCACAAAGCTTAACAGACGACATGTGCGGACGTGACCAGACACAGCATTAAAAACACGATGTGGAGACGTGACCCTTCACAACGCTTAACAGACGACATGTGCGGACGTGACCAGACATAGCATTAAAACACGGTGTGGGGACGTGACTCTTCACAACGCTTAACAGACGACATGTGCGGACGTGACCAGACATAGTATTAAAAGTAGATGTGGGGGCGTGACCCTTCACAAAGCTTAACAGACGACATGTGCGGACGTGACCAGACACAACATTAAAACACGGTGTGGGGATGTGACCCTTCACAACGCTTAACAGACGACATGTGCGGACGTGACCAGACACAGCATTAAAACACGGTGTGGGGATGTGACCCTTCACAACGCTGAACAGACGACATGTGCTGATGTGCCCAGACACAAAATTCAAAACACAATGTGGGGACGTGACCCTTCACAACACTTAATAGACGACATGTGCGGACGTGACCAGACACAGCATTAAAGACAAAATGTAGGGGCGTGACCCTTCACAACGCATAACAGACGACATGTGTGGACGTGACCAGACACAACATTAAAACACGGTGTGGGGATGTGACCCTTCACAACGCTTAACAGACGACATGTGCGGACGTGACCAGACACAGCATTAAAACACGGTGTGGGGACGTGACTCTTCACAACGCTTAACAGACGACATGTGCGGACGTGACCAGACATAGTATTAAAAGTAGATGTGGGGACGTGACCCTTCACAAAGCTTAACAGACGACATGTGCGGACGTGACCAGACACAACATTAAAACACGGTGTGGGGATGTGACCCTTCACAACGCTTAACAGACGACATGTGCGGACGTGACCAGACACAACATTAAAACACGGTGTGGGGATGTGACCCTTCACAACGCTTAACAGACGACATGTGCGGACGTGACCAGACATAACATTAAAACACGGTGTGGGGACGTGACTCTTCACAACGCTTAACAGACGACATGTGTGGACGTGACCAGACACAACATTAAAACACGGTGTGGGGATGTGACCCTTCACAACGCTTAACAGACGACATGTGCGGACGTGACCAGACACAGCATTAAAACACGGTGTGGGGACGTGACTCTTCACAACACTTAACAGACGACATGTGCGGACGTGACCAGACATAGTATTAAAAGTGGATGTGGGGGCGTGACCCTTCACAAAGCTTAACAGACGACATGTGCGGACGTGACCAGACACAACATTAAAACACGGTGTGGGGATGTGACCCTTCACAACGCTTAACAGACGACATGTGCGGACGTGACCAGACATAACATTAAAACACGGTGTGGGGACGTGACTCTTCACAACGCTTAACAGACGACATGTGCGTACGTGACCAGACACAACATTAAAAATAAGATGTGGGGGCGTGACCCTTCACAACGCATAACAGACGACATGTGCGGACGTGACCAGACACAACATTAAAACACGGTGTGGGGATGTGACCCTTCACAACGCTTAACAGACGACACGTGCGGACGTGACCAGACACAGCATTAAAACACGGTGTGGGGATGTGACCCTTCACAACGCTTAACAGACGACATGTGCGGACGTGACCAGACATAACATTAAAACACGGTGTGGGGATGTGACTCTTCACAACGCTTAACAGACGACATGTGCGGACTTGACCAGACATAGTATTAAAAGTAGATGTGGGGACGTGACCCTTCACAAAGCTTAACAGACGACATGTGCGGACGTGACCAGACACAGCATTAAAAACACGATGTGGAGACGTGACCCTTCACAACGCTTAACAGACGACATGTGCGGACGTGACCAGACATAGCATTAAAACACGGTGTGGGGACGTGACTCTTCACAACGCTTAACAGACGACATGTGCGGACGTGACCAGACATAGTATTAAAAGTAGATGTGGGGGCGTGACCCTTCACAAAGCTTAACAGACGACATGTGCGGACGTGACCAGACACAACATTAAAACACGGTGTGGGGATGTGACCCTTCACAACGCTTAACAGACGACATGTGCGGACGTGACCAGACACAGCATTAAAACACGGTGTGGGGATGTGACCCTTCACAACGCTGAACAGACGACATGTGCTGATGTGCCCAGACACAAAATTCAAAACACAATGTGGGGACGTGACCCTTCACAACACTTAATAGACGACATGTGCGGACGTGACCAGACACAGCATTAAAGACAAAATGTAGGGGCGTGACCCTTCACAACGCATAACAGACGACATGTGTGGACGTGACCAGACACAACATTAAAACACGGTGTGGGGATGTGACCCTTCACAACGCTTAACAGACGACATGTGCGGACGTGACCAGACACAACATTAAAACACGGTGTGGGGATGTGACCCTTCACAACGCTTAACAGACGACATGTGTGGACGTGACCAGACACAACATTAAAACACGGTGTGGGGATGTGACCCTTCACAACGCTTAACAGACGACATGTGCGGACGTGACCAGACACAGCATTGAAACACGGTGTGGGGATGTGACCCTTCACAACGCTTAACAGACGACATATGCGGACGTGACCAGACATAACATTAAAACACGGTGTGGGGACGTGACTCTTCACAACGCTTAACAGACGACATGTGCGGACGTGACCAGACATAGTATTAAAAGTAGATGTGGGGACGTGACCCTTCACAAAGCTTAACAGACGACATGTGCGGACGTGACCAGACACAACATTAAAACACGGTGTGGGGATGTGACCCTTCACAACGCTTAACAGACGACATGTGCGGACGTGACCAGACATAACATTAAAACACGGTGTGGGGACGTGACTCTTCACAACGCTTAACAGACGACATGTGCGTACGTGACCAGACACAACATTAAAAATAAGATGTGGGGGCGTGACCCTTCACAACGCATAACAGACGACATGTGCGGACGTGACCAGACACAACATTAAAACACGGTGTGGGGATGTGACTCTTCACAACGCTTAACAGGCGACATGTGCGGACGTGACCAGACACAGCATTAAAACACGGTGTGGGGATGTGACCCTTCACAACGCTTAACAGACGACATGTGCGGACGTGACCAGACACAACATTAAAACACGGTGTGGGGATGTCACCCTTCACAACGCTTAACAGACGACATGTGCGGACGTGACCAGACACAGCATTAAAACACGGTGTGGGGACGTGACTCTTCACAACGCTTAACAGACGACATGTGCGGACGTGAGCAGACATAGTATTAAAAGTAGATGTGGGGACGTGACCCTTCACAAAGCTTAACAGACGACATGTGCGGACGTGACCAGACACAACATTAAAACACGGTGTGGGGATGTGACCCTTCACAACGCTTAACAGACGACATGTGCGGACGTGACCAGACATAACATTAAAACACGGTGTGGGGACGTGACTCTTCACAACGCTTAACAGACGACATGTGCGTACGTGACCAGACACAACATTAAAAATAAGATGTGGGGGCGTGACCCTTCACAACGCATAACAGACGACATGTGTGGACGTGACCAGACACAACATTAAAACACGGTGTGGGGATGTCACCCTTCACAACGCTTAAGAGACGACATGTGCGGACGTGACCAGACACAGCATTAAAACACGGTGTGGGGACGTGACTCTTCACAACGCTTAACAGACGACATGTGCGGACGTGACCAGACATAGTATTAAAAGTAGATGTGGGGACGTGACCCTTCACAAAGCTTAACAGACGACATGTGCGGACGTGACGAGACACAACATTAAAACACGGTGTGGGGATGTGACCCTTCACAACGCTTAACAAACGACATGTGCGGATGTGACCAGACATAACATTAAAACACGGTGTGGGGACGTGACTCTTCACAACGCTTAACAGACGACATGTGCGTACGTGACCAGACACAACATTAAAAATAAGATGTGGGGGCGTGACCCTTCACAACGCATAACAGACGACATGTGCGGACGTGACCAGACACAACATTAAAACACGGTGTGGGGATGTGACCCTTCACAACGCTTAACAGACGACATGTGCGGACGTGACCAGACACAGCATTAAAACACGGTGTGGGGATATGACCCTTCACAACGCTTAACAGACGACATGTGCGGACGTGACCAGACATAGTATTAAAAGTAGATGTGGGGACGTGACCCTTCACAAAGCTTAACAGACGACATGTGCGGACGTGACCAGACACAGCATTAAAAACACGATGTGGAGACGTGACCCTTCACAACGCTTAACAGACGACATGTGCGTACGTGACCAGACACAACATTAAAAACAAGATGTGGGGGCGTGACCCTTCACAACGCATAACAGACGACATGTGCGGACGTGACCAGACATAGTATTAAAAGTAGATGTGGGGACGTGACCCTTCACAAAGCTTAACAGACGACATGTGCGGACGTGACCAGACACAGCATTAAAAACACGATGTGGACACGTGACCCTTCACAACGCTTAACAGACGACATGTGCGGACGTGACCAGACATAGCATTAAAACACGGTGTGGGGACGTGACTCTTCACAACGCTTAACAGACGACATGTGCGGACGTGACCAGACATAGTATTAAAAGTAGATGTGGGGACGTGACCCTTCACAAAGCTTAACAGACGACATGTGCGGACGTGACCAGACATAGTATTAAAAGTAGATGTGGGGACGTGACCCTTCACAAAGCTTAACAGACGACATGTGCGGACGTGACCAGACACAGCATTAAAACACGGTGTGGGGACGTGACTCTTCACAACGCTTAACAGACGACATGTGCGGACGTGACCAGACATAGTATTAAAAGTAGATGTGGGGACGTGACCCTTCACAAAGCTTAACAGACGACATGTGCGGACGTGACCAGACACAACATTAAAACACGGTGTGGGGATGTGACCCTTCACAACGCTTAACAAACGACATGTGCGTACGTGACCAGACACAACATTAAAAACAAGATGTGGGGGCGTGACCCTTCACAACGCATAACAGACGACATGTGCGGACGTGACCAGACATAGTATTAAAAGTAGATGTGGGGACGTGACCCTTCACAAAGCTTAACAGACGACATGTGCGGACGTGACCAGACACAGCATTAAAAACACGATGTGGACACGTGACCCTTCACAACGCTTAACAGACGACATGTGCGGACGTGACCAGACATAGCATTAAAACACGGTGTGGGGACGTGACTCTTCACAACGCTTAACAGACGACATGTGCGGACGTGACCAGACACAGCATTGAAACACGGTGTGGGGATGTGACCCTTCACAACGCTTAACAGACGACATATGCGGACGTGACCAGACATAGCATTAAAACACGGTGTGGGGACGTGACTCTTCACAACGCTTAACAGACGACATGTGCGGACGTGACCAGACATAGTATTAAAAGTAGATGTGGGGGCGTGACCCTTCACAAAGCTTAACAGACGACATGTGCGGACGTGACCAGACACAACATTAAAACACGGTGTGGGGATGTGACCCTTCACAACGCTTAACAGACGACATGTGCGGACGTGACCAGACACAGCATTAAAACACGGTGTGGGGATGTGACCCTTCACAACGCTGAACAGACGACATGTGCTGATGTGCCCAGACACAAAATTCAAAACACAATGTGGGGACGTGACCCTTCACAACACTTAATAGACGACATGTGCGGACGTGACCAGACACAGCATTAAAGACAAAATGTAGGGGCGTGACCCTTCACAACGCATAACAGACGACATGTGTGGACGTGACCAGACACAACATTAAAACACGGTGTGGGGATGTGACCCTTCACAACGCTTAACAGACGACATGTGCGGACGTGACCAGACACAACATTAAAACACGGTGTGGGGATGTGACCCTTCACAACGCTTAACAGACGACATGTGTGGACGTGACCAGACACAACATTAAAACACGGTGTGGGGATGTGACCCTTCACAACGCTTAACAGACGACATGTGCGGACGTGACCAGACACAGCATTGAAACACGGTGTGGGGATGTGACCCTTCACAACGCTTAACAGACGACATATGCGGACGTGACCAGACATAACATTAAAACACGGTGTGGGGACGTGACTCTTCACAACGCTTAACAGACGACATGTGCGGACGTGACCAGACATAGTGTTAAAAGTAGATGTGGGGACGTGACCCTTCACAAAGCTTAACAGACGACATGTGCGGACGTGACCAGACACAGCATTAAAACACGGTGTGGGGACGTGACTCTTCACAACGCTTAACAGACGACATGTGCGGACGTGACCAGACATAGTATTAAAAGTAGATGTGGGGACGTGACCCTTCACAAAGCTTAACAGACGACATGTGCGGACGTGACCAGACACAACATTAAAACACGGTGTGGGGATGTGACCCTTCACAACGCTTAACAAACGACATGTGCGGACGTGACCAGACATAACATTAAAACACGGTGTGGGGACGTGACTCTTCACAACGCTTAACAGACGACATGTGCGTACGTGACCAGACACAACATTAAAAATAAGATGTGGGGGCGTGACCCTTCACAACGCATAACAGACGACATGTGCGGACGTGACCAGACACAACATTAAAACACGGTGTGGGGATGTGACCCTTCACAACGCTTAACAGACGACATATGCGGACGTGACCAGACACAGCATTAAAACACGGTGTGGGGATATGACCCTTCACAACGCTTAACAGACGACATGTGCGGACGTGACCAGACATAGTATTAAAAGTAGATGTGGGGACGTGACCCTTCACAAAGCTTAATAGACGACATGTGCGGACGTGACCAGACACAGCATTAAAAACACGATGTGGAGACGTGACCCTTCACAACGCTTAACAGACGACATGTGCGTACGTGACCAGACACAACATTAAAAACAAGATGTGGGGGCGTGACCCTTCACAACGCATAACAGACGACATGTGCGGACGTGACCAGACATAGTATTAAAAGTAGATGTGGGGACGTGACCCTTCACAAAGCTTAACAGACGACATGTGCGGACGTGACCGGACACAGCATTAAAAACACGATGTGGACACGTGACCCTTCACAACGCTTAACAGACGACATGTGCGGACGTGACCAGACATAGCATTAAAACACGGTGTGGGGACGTGACTCTTCACAACGCTTAACAGACGACATGTGCGGACGTGACCAGACATAGTATTAAAAGTAGATGTGGGGACGTGACCCTTCACAAAGCTTAACAGACGACATGTGCGGACGTGACCAGACACAACATTAAAACACGGTGTGGGGATGTGACCCTTCACAACGCTTAACAGACGACATGTGCGGACGTGACCAGACACAGCATTAAAACACGGTGTGGGGATGTGACCCTTCACAACGCTGAACAGACGACATGTGCTGATGTGCCCAGACACAAAATTCAAAACACGATGTGGGGACGTGACCCTTCACAACACTTAATAGACGACATGTGCGGACGTGACCAGACACAGCATTAAAGACAAGATGTAGGGGCGTGACCCTTCACAACGCATAACAGACGACATGTGTGGACGTGACCAGACACAACATTAAAACACGGTGTGGGGATGTGACCCTTCACAACGCTTAACAGACGACATGTGTGGACGTGACCAGACACAGCATTAAAACACGGTGCGGGGATGTGACCCTTCACAACGCTTAACAGACGACATGTGCGGACGTGACCAGACATAACATTAAAACACGGTGTGGGGACGTGACTCTTCACAACGCTTAACAGACGACATGTGCGGACGTGACCAGACATAGTATTAAAAGTAGATGTGGGGACGTGACCCTTCACAAAGCTTAACAGACGACATGTGCGGACGTGACCACACACAGCATTAAAAACACGATGTGGGGACGTGACCCTTCACAACGCTTAACAGACGACATGTGCGGACGTGACCAGACACAACATTAAAATACGGTGTGGGGATGTGACCCTTCACAACGCTTAACAGACGACATGTGCGGACGTGACCAGACATAACATTAAAACACGGTGTGGGGATGTGACTCTTCACAACGCTTAACAGACGACATGTGCGGACGTGACCAGACATAGTATTAAAAGTAGATGTGGGGACGTGACCCTTCACAAAGCTTAACAGACGACATGTGCGGACGTGACCAGACACAGCATTAAAAACACGATGTGGAGACGTGACCCTTCACAACGCTTAACAGACGACATGTGCGGACGTGACCAGACATAGCATTAAAACACGGTGTGGGGGCGTGACTCTTCACAACGCTTAACAGACGACATGTGCGGACGTGACCAGACACAACATTAAAACACGGTGTGGGGATGTGACCCTTCACAACGCTTAACAAACGACATGTGCGGACGTGACCAGACATAACATTAAAACACGGTGTGGGGACGTGACTCTTCACAACGCTTAACAGACGACATGTGCGTACGTGACCAGACACAACATTAAAAATAAGATGTGGGGGCGTGACCCTTCACAACGCATAACAGACGACATGTGCGGACGTGACCAGACACAACATTAAAACACGGTGTGGGGATGTGACCCTTCACAACGCTTAACAGACGACATGTGCGGACGTGACCAGACACAGCATTAAAACACGGTGTGGGGACGTGACTCTTCACAACGCTTAACAGACGACATGTGCGGACGTGACCAGACATAGTATTAAAAGTAGATGTGGGGACGTGACCCTTCACAAAGCTTAACAGACGACATGTGCGGACGTGACCAGACACAACATTAAAACACGGTGTGGGGATGTGACCCTTCACAACGCTTAACAGACGACATGTGCGGACGTGACCAGACATAACATTAAAACACGGTGTGGGGACGTGACTCTTCACAACGCTTAACAGACGACATGTGCGTACGTGACCAGACACAACATTAAAAATAAGATGTGGGGGCGTGACCCTTCACAACGCATAACAGACGACATGTGCGGATGTGACCAGACACAACATTAAAACACGGTGTGGGGATGTGACCCTTCACAACGCTTAACAGACGACATGTGCGGACGTGACCAGACACAGCATTAAAACACGGTGTGGGGATGTGACCCTTCACAACGCTGAACAGACGACATGTGCTGATGTGCCCAGACACAAAATTCAAAACACGATGTGGGGACGTGACCCTTCACAACACTTAATAGACGACATGTGCGGACGTGACCAGACACAGCATTAAAGACAAGATGTAGGGGCGTGACCCTTCACAACGCATAACAGACGACATGTGTGGACGTGACCAGACACAACATTAAAACACGGTGTGGGGATGTGACCCTTCACAACGCTTAACAGACGACATGTGCGGACGTGACCAGACACAGCATTAAAACACGGTGTGGGGACGTGACTCTTCACAACGCTTAACAGACGACATGTGCGGACGTGACCAGACATAGTATTAAAAGTAGATGTGGTGACGTGACCCTTCACAAAGCTTAACAGACGACATGTGCGGACGTGACCAGACACAACATTAAAACACGGTGTGGGGATGTGACCCTTCACAACGCTTAACAGACGACATGTGCGGACTTGACCAGACATAACATTAAAACACGGTGTGGGGACGTGACTCTTCACAACGCTTAACAGACGACATGTGCGTACGTGACCAGACACAACATTAAAAATAAGATGTGGGGGCGTGACCCTTCACAACGCATAACAGACGACATGTGCGGACGTGACCAGACACAACATTAAAACACGGTGTGGGGATGTGACCCTTCACAACGCTTAACAGACGATATGTGCGGACGTGACCAGACACAGCATTAAAACACGGTGTGGGGATGTGACCTTTCACAACGCTGAACAGACGACATGTGCTGATGTACCCAGACACAAAATTCAAAACACGATGTGGGGACGTGACCCTTCACAACACTTAATAGACGACATGTGCGGACGTGACCAGACACAGCATTAAAGACAAGATGTAGGGGCGTGACCCTTCACAACGCATAACAGACGACATGTGTGGACGTGACCAGACACAACATTAAAACACGGTGTGGGGATGTGACCCTTCACAACGCTTAACAGACGACATGTGCGGACGTGACCAGACACAGCATTAAAACACGGTGTGGGGACGTGACTCTTCACAACACTTAACAGACGACATGTGCGGACGTGACCAGACATAGTATTAAAAGTAGATGTGGGGACGTGACCCTTCACAAAGCTTAACAGACGACATGTGCGGACGTGACCAGACACAACATTAAAACACGGTGTGGGGATGTGACCCTTCACAACGCTTAACAGACGACATGTGCGGACGTGACCAGACATAACATTAAAACACGGTGTGGGGACGTGACTCTTCACAACGCTTAACAGACGACATGTGCGTACGTGACCAGACACAACATTAAAAATAAGATGTGGGGGCGTGACCCTTCACAACGCATAACAGACGACATGTGCGGACGTGACCAGACACAACATTAAAACACGGTGTGGGGATGTGACCCTTCACAACGCTTAACAGACGACACGTGCGGACGTGACCAGACACAGCATTAAAACACGGTGTGGGGATGTGACCCTTCACAACGCTTAACAGACGACATGTGCGGACGTGACCAGACATAACATTAAAACACGGTGTGGGGATGTGACTCTTCACAACGCTTAACAGACGACATGTGCGGACTTGACCAGACATAGTATTAAAAGTAGATGTGGGGACGCGACCCTTCACAAAGCTTAACAGACGACATGTGCGGACGTGACCAGACACAGCATTAAAAACACGATGTGGAGACGTGACCCTTCACAACGCTTAACAGACGACATGTGCGGACGTGACCAGACATAGCATTAAAACACGGTGTGGGGACGTGACTCTTCACAACGCTTAACAGACGACATGTGCGGACGTGACCAGACATAGTATTAAAAGTAGATGTGGGGGCGTGACCCTTCACAAAGCTTAACAGACGACATGTGCGGACGTGACCAGACACAACATTAAAACACGGTGTGGGGATGTGACCCTTCACAACGCTTAACAGACGACATGTGCGGACGTGACCAGACACAGCATTAAAACACGGTGTGGGGATGTGACCCTTCACAACGCTGAACAGACGACATGTGCTGATGTGCCCAGACACAAAATTCAAAACACAATGTGGGGACGTGACCCTTCACAACACTTAATAGACGACATGTGCGGACGTGACCAGACACAGCATTAAAGACAAAATGTAGGGGCGTGACCCTTCACAACGCATAACAGACGACATGTGTGGACGTGACCAGACACAACATTAAAACACGGTGTGGGGATGTGACCCTTCACAACGCTTAACAGACGACATGTGCGGACGTGACCAGACACAGCATTAAAACACGGTGTGGGGACGTGACTCTTCACAACGCTTAACAGACGACATGTGCGGACGTGACCAGACATAGTATTAAAAGTAGATGTGGGGACGTGACCCTTCACAAAGCTTAACAGACGACATGTGCGGACGTGACCAGACACAACATTAAAACACGGTGTGGGGATGTGACCCTTCACAACGCTTAACAGACGACATGTGCGGACGTGACCAGACATAACATTAAAACACGGTGTGGGGACGTGACTCTTCACAACGCTTAACAGACGACATGTGCGTACGTGACCAGACACAACATTAAAAATAAGATGTGGGGGCGTGACCCTTCACAACGCATAACAGACGACATGTGCGGACGTGACCAGACACAACATTAAAACACGGTGTGGGGATGTGACCCTTCACAACGCTGAACAGACGACATGTGCTGATGTACCCAGACACAAAATTCAAAACACGATGTGGGGACGTGACCCTTCACAAAGCTTAACAGACGACATGTGCGGACGTGACCAGACACAACATTAAAACACGGTGTGGGGATGTGACCCTTCACAACGCTTAACAGACGACATGTGCGGACGTGACCAGACATAACATTAAAACACGGTGTGGGGACGTGACTCTTCACAACGCTTAACAGACGACATGTGCGGACGTGACCAGACACAACATTAAAACACGGTGTGGGGATGTGACCCTTCACAACGCTTAACAGACGACATGTGCGGACGTGACCAGACACAGCATTAAAACACGGTGTGGGGATGTGACCCTTCACAACGCTGAACAGACGACATGTGCTGATGTGCCCAGACACAAAATTCAAAACACAATGTGGGGACGTGACCCTTCACAACACTTAATAGACGACATGTGCGGACGTGACCAGACACAGCATTAAAGACAAAATGTAGGGGCGTGACCCTTCACAACGCATAACAGACGACATGTGTGGACGTGACCAGACACAACATTAAAACACGGTGTGGGGATGTGACCCTTCACAACGCTTAACAGACGACATGTGCGGACGTGACCAGACACAACATTAAAACACGGTGTGGGGATGTGACCCTTCACAACGCTTAACAGACGACATGTGCGGACGTGACCAGACACAACATTAAAACACGGTGTGGGGATGTGACCCTTCACAACGCTTAACAGACGACATGTGCGGACGTGACCAGACACAGCATTGAAACACGGTGTGGGGATGTGACCCTTCACAACGCTTAACAGACGACATATGCGGACGTGACCAGACATAACATTAAAACACGGTGTGGGGACGTGACTCTTCACAACGCTTAACAGACGACATGTGCGGACGTGACCAGACATAGTATTAAAAGTAGATGTGGGGACGTGACCCTTCACAAAGCTTAACAGACGACATGTGCGGACGTGACCAGACACAACATTAAAACACGGTGTGGGGATGTGACCCTTCACAACGCTTAACAGACGACATGTGCGGACGTGACCAGACATAACATTAAAACACGGTGTGGGGACGTGACTCTTCACAACGCTTAACAGACGACATGTGCGTACGTGACCAGACACAACATTAAAAATAAGATGTGGGGGCGTGACCCTTCACAACGCATAACAGACGACATGTGCGGACGTGACCAGACACAACATTAAAACACGGTGTGGGGATGTGACTCTTCACAACGCTTAACAGGCGACATGTGCGGACGTGACCAGACACAGCATTAAAACACGGTGTGGGGATGTGACCCTTCACAACGCTTAACAGACGACATGTGCGGACGTGACCAGACACAACATTAAAACACGGTGTGGGGATGTCACCCTTCACAACGCTTAACAGACGACATGTGCGGACGTGACCAGACACAGCATTAAAACACGGTGTGGGGACGTGACTCTTCACAACGCTTAACAGACGACATGTGCGGACGTGAGCAGACATAGTATTAAAAGTAGATGTGGGGACGTGACCCTTCACAAAGCTTAACAGACGACATGTGCGGACGTGACCAGACACAACATTAAAACACGGTGTGGGGATGTGACCCTTCACAACGCTTAACAGACGACATGTGCGGACGTGACCAGACATAACATTAAAACACGGTGTGGGGACGTGACTCTTCACAACGCTTAACAGACGACATGTGCGTACGTGACCAGACACAACATTAAAAATAAGATGTGGGGGCGTGACCCTTCACAACGCATAACAGACGACATGTGTGGACGTGACCAGACACAACATTAAAACACGGTGTGGGGATGTCACCCTTCACAACGCTTAAGAGACGACATGTGCGGACGTGACCAGACACAGCATTAAAACACGGTGTGGGGACGTGACTCTTCACAACGCTTAACAGACGACATGTGCGGACGTGACCAGACATAGTATTAAAAGTAGATGTGGGGACGTGACCCTTCACAAAGCTTAACAGACGACATGTGCGGACGTGACGAGACACAACATTAAAACACGGTGTGGGGATGTGACCCTTCACAACGCTTAACAAACGACATGTGCGGATGTGACCAGACATAACATTAAAACACGGTGTGGGGACGTGACTCTTCACAACGCTTAACAGACGACATGTGCGTACGTGACCAGACACAACATTAAAAATAAGATGTGGGGGCGTGACCCTTCATAACGCATAACAGACGACATGTGCGGACGTGACCAGACACAACATTAAAACACGGTGTGGGGATGTGACCCTTCACAACGCTTAACAGACGACATGTGCGGACGTGACCAGACACAGCATTAAAACACGGTGTGGGGATATGACCCTTCACAACGCTTAACAGACGACATGTGCGGACGTGACCAGACATAGTATTAAAAGTAGATGTGGGGACGTGACCCTTCACAAAGCTTAACAGACGACATGTGCGGACGTGACCAGACACAGCATTAAAAACACGATGTGGAGACGTGACCCTTCACAACGCTTAACAGACGACATGTGCGTACGTGACCAGACACAACATTAAAAACAAGATGTGGGGGCGTGACCCTTCACAACGCATAACAGACGACATGTGCGGACGTGACCAGACATAGTATTAAAAGTAGATGTGGGGACGTGACCCTTCACAAAGCTTAACAGACGACATGTGCGGACGTGACCAGACACAGCATTAAAAACACGATGTGGACACGTGACCCTTCACAACGCTTAACAGACGACATGTGCGGACGTGACCAGACATAGCATTAAAACACGGTGTGGGGACGTGACTCTTCACAACGCTTAACAGACGACATGTGCGGACGTGACCAGACATAGTATTAAAAGTAGATGTGGGGACGTGACCCTTCACAAAGCTTAACAGACGACATGTGCGGACGTGACCAGACACAACATTAAAACACGGTGTGGGGATGTGACCCTTCACAACGCTTAACAGACGACATGTGCGGACGTGACCAGACACAGCATTAAAACACGGTGTGGGGATGTGACCCTTCACAACGCTGAACAGACGACATGTGCTGATGTGCCCAGACACAAAATTCAAAACACGATGTGGGGACGTGACCCTTCACAACACTTAATAGACGACATGTGCGGACGTGACCAGACACAGCATTAAAGACAAGATGTAGGGGCGTGACCCTTCACAACGCATAACAGACGACATGTGTGGACGTGACCAGACACAACATTAAAACACGGTGTGGGGATGTGACCCTTCACAACGCTTAACAGACGACATGTGTGGACGTGACCAGACACAGCATTAAAACACGGTGCGGGGATGTGACCCTTCACAACGCTTAACAGACGACATGTGCGGACGTGACCAGACATAACATTAAAACACGGTGTGGGGACGTGACTCTTCACAACGCTTAACAGACGACATGTGCAGACGTGACCAGACATAGTATTAAAAGTAGATGTGGGGACGTGACCCTTCACAAAGCTTAACAGACGACATGTGCGGACGTGACCACACACAGCATTAAAAACACGATGTGGGGACGTGACCCTTCACAACGCTTAACAGACGACATGTGCGGACGTGACCAGACACAACATTAAAACACGGTGTGGGGATGTGACCCTTCACAACGCTTAACAGACGACATGTGCGGACGTGACCAGACATAACATTAAAAAACGGTGTGGGGATGTGACTCTTCACAACGCTTAACAGACGACATGTGCGGACGTGACCAGACATAGTATTAAAAGTAGATGTGGGGACGTGACCCTTCACAAAGCTTAACAGACGACATGTGCGGACGTGACCAGACACAGCATTAAAAACACGATGTGGAGACGTGACCCTTCACAACGCTTAACAGACGACATGTGCGGACGTGACCAGACATAGCATTAAAACACGGTGTGGGGGCGTGACTCTTCACAACGCTTAACAGACGACATGTGCGGACGTGACCAGACATAGTATTAAAAGTAGATGTGGGGACGTGACCCTTCACAAAGCTTAACAGACGACATGTGCGGACGTGACCAGACACAACATTAAAACACGGTGTGGGGATGTGACCCTTCACAACGCTTAACAGACGACATGTGCGGACGTGACCAGACACAGCATTAAAACACGGTGTGGGGATGTGACCCTTCACAACGCTGAACAGACGACATGTGCTGATGTGCCCAGACACAAAATTCAAAACACGATGTGGGGACGTGACCCTTCACAACACTTAATAGACGACATGTGCGGACGTGACCAGACACAGCATTAAAGACAAGATGTAGGGGCGTGACCCTTCACAACGCATAACAGACGACATGTGTGGACGTGACCAGACACAACATTAAAACACGGTGTGGGGATGTGACCCTTCACAACGCTTAACAGACGACATGTGCGGACGTGACCAGACACAGCATTAAAACACGGTGTGGGGACGTGACTCTTCACAACGCTTAACAGACGACATGTGCGGACGTGACCAGACATAGTATTAAAAGTAGATGTGGGGACGTGACCCTTCACAAAGCTTAACAGACGACATGTGCGGACGTGACCAGACACAACATTAAAACACGGTGTGGGGATGTGACCCTTCACAACGCTTAACAGACGACATGTGCGGACGTGACCAGACATAACATTAAAACACGGTGTGGGGACGTGACTCTTCACAACGCTTAACAGACGACATGTGCGTACGTGACCAGACACAACATTAAAAATAAGATGTGGGGGCGTGACCCTTCACAACGCATAACAGACGACATGTGCGGACGTGACCAGACACAACATTAAAACACGGTGTGGGGATGTGACCCTTCACAACGCTTAACAGACGACATGTGCGGACGTGACCAGACACAGCATTAAAACACGGTGTGGGGATGTGACCCTTCACAACGCTTAACAGACGACATGTGCGGACGTGACCAGACATAACATTAAAACACGGTGTGGGGATGTGACTCTTCACAACGCTTAACAGACGACATGTGCGGACGTGACCAGACATAGTATTAAAAGTAGATGTGGGGACGTGACCCTTCACAAAGCTTAACAGACGACATGTGCGGACGTGACCAGACACAGCATTAAAAACACGATGTGGAGACGTGACCCTTCACAACGCTTAACAGACGACATGTGCGGACGTGACCAGACATAGCATTAAAACACGGTGTGGGGACGTGACTCTTCACAACGCTTAACAGACGACATGTGCGGACGTGACCAGACATAGTATTAAAAGTAGATGTGGGGACGTGACCCTTCACAAAGCTTAACAGACGACATGTGCGGACGTGACCAGACACAACATTAAAACACGGTGTGGGGATGTGACCCTTCACAACGCTTAACAGACGACATGTGCGGACGTGACCAGACACAGCATTAAAACACGGTGTGGGGATGTGACCCTTCACAACGCTGAACAGACGACATGTGCTAATGTGCCCAGACACAAAATTCAAAACACGATGTGGGGATGTGACCCTTCACAACACTTAATAGACGACATGTGCGGACGTGACCAGACACAGCATTAAAGACAAGATGTAGGGGCGTGACCCATCACAACGCATAACAGACGACATGTGTGGACGTGACCAGACACAACATTAAAACACGGTGTGGGGATGTGACCCTTCACAACGCTTAACAGACGACATGTGCGGACGTGACCAGACACAGCATTAAAACACGGTGTGGGGATGTGACCCTTCACAACGCTGAACAGACGACATGTGCTGATGTGCCCAGACACAAAATTCAAAACACGATGTGGGGACGTGACCCTTCACAACACTTAATAGACGACATGTGCGGACGTGACCAGACACAGCATTAAAGACAAGATGTAGGGGCGTGACCCTTCACAACGCATAACAGACGACATGTGTGGACCTGACCAGACACAACATTAAAACACGGTGTGGGGATGTGACCCTTCACAACGCTTAACAGACGACATGTGCGGACGTGACCAGACACAACATTAAAACACGGTGTGGGGATGTGACCCTTCACAACGCTTAACAGACGACATGTGTGGACGTGACCAGACACAACATTAAAACACGGTGTGGGGATGTGACCCTTCACAACGCTTAACAGACGACATGTGCGGACGTGACCAGACACAGCATTGAAACACGGTGTGGGGATGTGACCCTTCACAACGCTTAACAGACGACATATGCGGACGTGACCAGACATAACATTAAAACACGGTGTGGGGACGTGACTCTTCACAACGCTTAACAGACGACATGTGCGGACGTGACCAGACATAACATTAAAACACGGTGTGGGGACGTGACTCTTCACAACGCTTAACAGACGACATGTGCGTACGTGACCAGACACAACATTAAAACACGGTGTGGGGACGTGACTCTTCACAACGCTTAACAGACGACATGTGCGTACGTGACCAGACACAACATTAAAAATAAGATGTGGGGGCGTGACCCTTCACAACGCATAACAGACGACATGTGCGGACGTGACCAGACACAACATTAAAACACGGTGTGGGGATGTGACCCTTCACAACGCTTAACAGACGACATGTGCGGACGTGACCAGACACAGCATTAAAACACGGTGTGGGGATGTGACCCTTCACAACGCTTAACAGACGACATGTGCGGACGTGACCAGACACAACATTAAAACACGGTGTGGGGATGTCACCCTTCACAACGCTTAACAGACGACATGTGCGGACGTGACCAGACACAGCATTAAAACACGGTGTGGGGACGTGACTCTTCACAACGCTTAACAGACGACATGTGCGGACGTGACCAGACATAGTATTAAAAGTAGATGTGGGGACGTGACCCTTCACAAAGCTTAACAGACGACATGTGCGGACGTGACCAGACACAACATTAAAACACGGTGTGGGGATGTGACCCTTCACAACGCTTAACAGACGACATGTGCGGACGTGACCAGACATAACATTAAAACACGGTGTGGGGACGTGACTCTTCACAACGCTTAACAGACGACATGTGCGTACGTGACCAGACACAACATTAAAAATAAGATGTGGGGGCGTGACCCTTCACAACGCATAACAGACGACATGTGTGGACGTGACCAGACACAACATTAAAACACGGTGTGGGGATGTCACCCTTCACAACGCTTAACAGACGACATGTGCGGACGTGACCAGACACAGCATTAAAACACGGTGTGGGGACGTGACTCTTCACAACGCTTAACAGACGACATGTGCGGACGTGACCAGACATAGTATTAAAAGTAGATGTGGGGACGTGACCCTTCACAAAGCTTAACAGACGACATGTGCGGACGTGACCAGACACAACATTAAAACACGGTGTGGCGATGTGACCCTTCACAACGCTTAACAAACGACATGTGCGGACGTGACCAGACATAACATTAAAACACGGTGTGGGGACGTGACTCTTCACAACGCTTAACAGACGACATGTGCGTACGTGACCAGACACAACATTAAAAATAAGATGTGGGGGCGTGACCCTTCACAACGCATAACAGACGACATGTGCGGACGTGACCAGACACAACATTAAAACACGGTGTGGGGATGTGACCCTTCACAACGCTTAACAGACGACATGTGCGGACGTGACCAGACACAGCATTAAAACACGGTGTGGGGATGTGACCCTTCACAACGCTTAACAGACGACATGTGCGGACGTGACCAGACATAGTATTAAAAGTAGATGTGGGGACGTGACCCTTCACAAAGCTTAACAGACGACATGTGCGGACGTGACCAGACACAGCATTAAAAACACGATGTGGAGACGTGACCCTTCACAACGCTTAACAGACGACATGTGCGTACGTGACCAGACACAACATTAAAAATAAGATGTGGGGGCGTGACCCTTCACAACGCATAACAGACGACATGTGCGGACGTGACCAGACATAGTATTAAAAGTAGATGTGGGGACGTGACCCTTCACAAAGCTTTACAGACGACATGTGCGGACGTGACCAGACACAGCACTAAAAACACGATGTGGAGACGTGACCCTTCACAACGCTTAACAGACGACATGTGCGGACGTGACCAGACATAGCATTAAAACACGGTGTGGGGACGTGACTCTTCACAACGCTTAACAGACGACATGTGCGGACGTGACCAGACATAGTATTAAAAGTAGATGTGGGGACGTGACCCTTCACAAAGCTTAACAGACGACATGTGCGGACGTGACCAGACACAACATTAAAACACGGTGTGGGGATGTGACCCTTCACAACGCTTAACAGACGACATGTGCGGACGTGACCAGACATAACATTAAAACACGGTGTGGGGACGTGACTCTTCACAACGCTTAACAGACGACATGTGCGTACGTGACCAGACACAACATTAAAAATAAGATGTGGGGGCGTGACCCTTCACAACGCATAACAGACGACATGTGCGGACGTGACCAGACACAACATTAAAACACGGTGTGGGGATGTGACCCTTCACAACGCTTAACAGACGACATGTGCGGACGTGACCAGACACAGCATTAAAACACGGTGTGGGGATGTGACCCTTCACAACGCTTAACAGACGACATGTGCGGACGTGACCAGACATAACATTAAAACACGGTGTGGGGATGTGACTCTTCACAACGCTTAACAGACGACATGTGCGGACGTGACCAGACATAGTATTAAAAGTAGATGTGGGGACGTGACCCTTCACAAAGCTTAACAGACGACATGTGCGGACGTGACCAGACACAGCATTAAAAACACGATGTGGAGACGTGACCCTTCACAACGCTTAACAGACGACATGTGCGGACGTGACCAGACATAGCATTAAAACACGGTGTGGGGACGTGACTCTTCACAACGCTTAACAGACGACATGTGCGGACGTGACCAGACATAGTATTAAAAGTAGATGTGGGGACGTGACCCTTCACAAAGCTTAACAGACGACATGTGCGGACGTGACCAGACACAACATTAAAACACGGTGTGGGGATGTGACCCTTCACAACGCTTAACAGACGACATGTGCGGACGTGACCAGACACAGCATTAAAACACGGTGTGGGGATGTGACCCTTCACAACGCTGAACAGACGACATGTGCTAATGTGCCCAGACACAAAATTCAAAACACGATGTGGGGATGTGACCCTTCACAACACTTAATAGACGACATGTGCGGACGTGACCAGACACAGCATTAAAGACAAGATGTAGGGGCGTGACCCATCACAACGCATAACAGACGACATGTGTGGACGTGACCAGACACAACATTAAAACACGGTGTGGGGATGTGACCCTTCACAACGCTTAACAGACGACATGTGCGGACGTGACCAGACACAGCATTAAAAACACGATGTGGACACGTGACCCTTCACAACGCTTAACAGACGACATGTGCGGACGTGACCAGACATAGCATTAAAACACGGTGTGGGGACGTGACTCTTCACAACGCTTAACAGACGACATGTGCGGACGTGACCAGACATAGTATTAAAAGTAGATGTGGGGACGTGACCCTTCACAAAGCTTAACAGACGACATGTGCGGACGTGACCAGACACAACATTAAAACACGGTGTGGGGATGTGACCCTTCACAACGCTTAACAGACGACATGTGCGGACGTGACCAGACACAGCATTAAAACACGGTGTGGGGATGTGACCCTTCACAACGCTGAACAGACGACATGTGCTGATGTGCCCAGACACAAAATTCAAAACACGATGTGGGGACGTGACCCTTCACAACACTTAATAGACGACATGTGCGGACGTGACCAGACACAGCATTAAAGACAAGATGTAGGGGCGTGACCCTTCACAACGCATAACAGACGACATGTGTGGACGTGACCAGACACAACATTAAAACACGGTGTGGGGATGTGACCCTTCACAACGCTTAACAGACGACATGTGTGGACGTGACCAGACACAGCATTAAAACACGGTGCGGGGATGTGACCCTTCACAACGCTTAACAGACGACATGTGCGGACGTGACCAGACATAACATTAAAACACGGTGTGGGGACGTGACTCTTCACAACGCTTAACAGACGACATGTGCAGACGTGACCAGACATAGTATTAAAAGTAGATGTGGGGACGTGACCCTTCACAAAGCTTAACAGACGACATGTGCGGACGTGACCACACACAGCATTAAAAACACGATGTGGGGACGTGACCCTTCACAACGCTTAACAGACGACATGTGCGGACGTGACCAGACACAACATTAAAACACGGTGTGGGGATGTGACCCTTCACAACGCTTAACAGACGACATGTGCGGACGTGACCAGACATAACATTAAAAAACGGTGTGGGGATGTGACTCTTCACAACGCTTAACAGACGACATGTGCGGACGTGACCAGACATAGTATTAAAAGTAGATGTGGGGACGTGACCCTTCACAAAGCTTAACAGACGACATGTGCGGACGTGACCAGACACAGCATTAAAAACACGATGTGGAGACGTGACCCTTCACAACGCTTAACAGACGACATGTGCGGACGTGACCAGACATAGCATTAAAACACGGTGTGGGGGCGTGACTCTTCACAACGCTTAACAGACGACATGTGCGGACGTGACCAGACATAGTATTAAAAGTAGATGTGGGGACGTGACCCTTCACAAAGCTTAACAGACGACATGTGCGGACGTGACCAGACACAACATTAAAACACGGTGTGGGGATGTGACCCTTCACAACGCTTAACAGACGACATGTGCGGACGTGACCAGACACAGCATTAAAACACGGTGTGGGGATGTGACCCTTCACAACGCTGAACAGACGACATGTGCTGATGTGCCCAGACACAAAATTCAAAACACGATGTGGGGACGTGACCCTTCACAACACTTAATAGACGACATGTGCGGACGTGACCAGACACAGCATTAAAGACAAGATGTAGGGGCGTGACCCTTCACAACGCATAACAGACGACATGTGTGGACGTGACCAGACACAACATTAAAACACGGTGTGGGGATGTGACCCTTCACAACGCTTAACAGACGACATGTGCGGACGTGACCAGACACAGCATTAAAACACGGTGTGGGGACGTGACTCTTCACAACGCTTAACAGACGACATGTGCGGACGTGACCAGACATAGTATTAAAAGTAGATGTGGGGACGTGACCCTTCACAAAGCTTAACAGACGACATGTGCGGACGTGACCAGACACAACATTAAAACACGGTGTGGGGATGTGACCCTTCACAACGCTTAACAGACGACATGTGCGGACGTGACCAGACATAACATTAAAACACGGTGTGGGGACGTGACTCTTCACAACGCTTAACAGACGACATGTGCGTACGTGACCAGACACAACATTAAAAATAAGATGTGGGGGCGTGACCCTTCACAACGCATAACAGACGACATGTGCGGACGTGACCAGACACAACATTAAAACACGGTGTGGGGATGTGACCCTTCACAACGCTTAACAGACGACATGTGCGGACGTGACCAGACACAGCATTAAAACACGGTGTGGGGATGTGACCCTTCACAACGCTTAACAGACGACATGTGCGGACGTGACCAGACATAACATTAAAACACGGTGTGGGGATGTGACTCTTCACAACGCTTAACAGACGACATGTGCGGACGTGACCAGACATAGTATTAAAAGTAGATGTGGGGACGTGACCCTTCACAAAGCTTAACAGACGACATGTGCGGACGTGACCAGACACAGCATTAAAAACACGATGTGGAGACGTGACCCTTCACAACGCTTAACAGACGACATGTGCGGACGTGACCAGACATAGCATTAAAACACGGTGTGGGGACGTGACTCTTCACAACGCTTAACAGACGACATGTGCGGACGTGACCAGACATAGTATTAAAAGTAGATGTGGGGACGTGACCCTTCACAAAGCTTAACAGACGACATGTGCGGACGTGACCAGACACAACATTAAAACACGGTGTGGGGATGTGACCCTTCACAACGCTTAACAGACGACATGTGCGGACGTGACCAGACACAGCATTAAAACACGGTGTGGGGATGTGACCCTTCACAACGCTGAACAGACGACATGTGCTAATGTGCCCAGACACAAAATTCAAAACACGATGTGGGGATGTGACCCTTCACAACACTTAATAGACGACATGTGCGGACGTGACCAGACACAGCATTAAAGACAAGATGTAGGGGCGTGACCCATCACAACGCATAACAGACGACATGTGTGGACGTGACCAGACACAACATTAAAACACGGTGTGGGGATGTGACCCTTCACAACGCTTAACAGACGACATGTGCGGACGTGACCAGACACAGCATTAAAACACGGTGTGGGGATGTGACCCTTCACAACGCTGAACAGACGACATGTGCTGATGTGCCCAGACACAAAATTCAAAACACGATGTGGGGACGTGACCCTTCACAACACTTAATAGACGACATGTGCGGACGTGACCAGACACAGCATTAAAGACAAGATGTAGGGGCGTGACCCTTCACAACGCATAACAGACGACATGTGTGGACCTGACCAGACACAACATTAAAACACGGTGTGGGGATGTGACCCTTCACAACGCTTAACAGACGACATGTGCGGACGTGACCAGACACAACATTAAAACACGGTGTGGGGATGTGACCCTTCACAACGCTTAACAGACGACATGTGTGGACGTGACCAGACACAACATTAAAACACGGTGTGGGGATGTGACCCTTCACAACGCTTAACAGACGACATGTGCGGACGTGACCAGACACAGCATTGAAACACGGTGTGGGGATGTGACCCTTCACAACGCTTAACAGACGACATATGCGGACGTGACCAGACATAACATTAAAACACGGTGTGGGGACGTGACTCTTCACAACGCTTAACAGACGACATGTGCGGACGTGACCAGACATAACATTAAAACACGGTGTGGGGACGTGACTCTTCACAACGCTTAACAGACGACATGTGCGTACGTGACCAGACACAACATTAAAACACGGTGTGGGGACGTGACTCTTCACAACGCTTAACAGACGACATGTGCGTACGTGACCAGACACAACATTAAAAATAAGATGTGGGGGCGTGACCCTTCACAACGCATAACAGACGACATGTGCGGACGTGACCAGACACAACATTAAAACACGGTGTGGGGATGTGACCCTTCACAACGCTTAACAGACGACATGTGCGGACGTGACCAGACACAGCATTAAAACACGGTGTGGGGATGTGACCCTTCACAACGCTTAACAGACGACATGTGCGGACGTGACCAGACACAACATTAAAACACGGTGTGGGGATGTCACCCTTCACAACGCTTAACAGACGACATGTGCGGACGTGACCAGACACAGCATTAAAACACGGTGTGGGGACGTGACTCTTCACAACGCTTAACAGACGACATGTGCGGACGTGACCAGACATAGTATTAAAAGTAGATGTGGGGACGTGACCCTTCACAAAGCTTAACAGACGACATGTGCGGACGTGACCAGACACAACATTAAAACACGGTGTGGGGATGTGACCCTTCACAACGCTTAACAGACGACATGTGCGGACGTGACCAGACATAACATTAAAACACGGTGTGGGGACGTGACTCTTCACAACGCTTAACAGACGACATGTGCGTACGTGACCAGACACAACATTAAAAATAAGATGTGGGGGCGTGACCCTTCACAACGCATAACAGACGACATGTGTGGACGTGACCAGACACAACATTAAAACACGGTGTGGGGATGTCACCCTTCACAACGCTTAACAGACGACATGTGCGGACGTGACCAGACACAGCATTAAAACACGGTGTGGGGACGTGACTCTTCACAACGCTTAACAGACGACATGTGCGGACGTGACCAGACATAGTATTAAAAGTAGATGTGGGGACGTGACCCTTCACAAAGCTTAACAGACGACATGTGCGGACGTGACCAGACACAACATTAAAACACGGTGTGGCGATGTGACCCTTCACAACGCTTAACAAACGACATGTGCGGACGTGACCAGACATAACATTAAAACACGGTGTGGGGACGTGACTCTTCACAACGCTTAACAGACGACATGTGCGTACGTGACCAGACACAACATTAAAAATAAGATGTGGGGGCGTGACCCTTCACAACGCATAACAGACGACATGTGCGGACGTGACCAGACACAACATTAAAACACGGTGTGGGGATGTGACCCTTCACAACGCTTAACAGACGACATGTGCGGACGTGACCAGACACAGCATTAAAACACGGTGTGGGGATGTGACCCTTCACAACGCTTAACAGACGACATGTGCGGACGTGACCAGACATAGTATTAAAAGTAGATGTGGGGACGTGACCCTTCACAAAGCTTAACAGACGACATGTGCGGACGTGACCAGACACAGCATTAAAAACACGATGTGGAGACGTGACCCTTCACAACGCTTAACAGACGACATGTGCGTACGTGACCAGACACAACATTAAAAATAAGATGTGGGGGCGTGACCCTTCACAACGCATAACAGACGACATGTGCGGACGTGACCAGACATAGTATTAAAAGTAGATGTGGGGACGTGACCCTTCACAAAGCTTTACAGACGACATGTGCGGACGTGACCAGACACAGCACTAAAAACACGATGTGGAGACGTGACCCTTCACAACGCTTAACAGACGACATGTGCGGACGTGACCAGACATAGCATTAAAACACGGTGTGGGGACGTGACTCTTCACAACGCTTAACAGACGACATGTGCGGACGTGACCAGACATAGTATTAAAAGTAGATGTGGGGACGTGACCCTTCACAAAGCTTAACAGACGACATGTGCGGACGTGACCAGACACAACATTAAAACACGGTGTGGGGATGTGACCCTTCACAACGCTTAACAGACGACATGTGCGGACGTGACCAGACATAACATTAAAACACGGTGTGGGGACGTGACTCTTCACAACGCTTAACAGACGACATGTGCGTACGTGACCAGACACAACATTAAAAATAAGATGTGGGGGCGTGACCCTTCACAACGCATAACAGACGACATGTGCGGACGTGACCAGACACAACATTAAAACACGGTGTGGGGATGTGACCCTTCACAACGCTTAACAGACGACATGTGCGGACGTGACCAGACACAGCATTAAAACACGGTGTGGGGATGTGACCCTTCACAACGCTTAACAGACGACATGTGCGGACGTGACCAGACATAACATTAAAACACGGTGTGGGGATGTGACTCTTCACAACGCTTAACAGACGACATGTGCGGACGTGACCAGACATAGTATTAAAAGTAGATGTGGGGACGTGACCCTTCACAAAGCTTAACAGACGACATGTGCGGACGTGACCAGACACAGCATTAAAAACACGATGTGGAGACGTGACCCTTCACAACGCTTAACAGACGACATGTGCGGACGTGACCAGACATAGCATTAAAACACGGTGTGGGGACGTGACTCTTCACAACGCTTAACAGACGACATGTGCGGACGTGACCAGACATAGTATTAAAAGTAGATGTGGGGACGTGACCCTTCACAAAGCTTAACAGACGACATGTGCGGACGTGACCAGACACAACATTAAAACACGGTGTGGGGATGTGACCCTTCACAACGCTTAACAGACGACATGTGCGGACGTGACCAGACACAGCATTAAAACACGGTGTGGGGATGTGACCCTTCACAACGCTGAACAGACGACATGTGCTAATGTGCCCAGACACAAAATTCAAAACACGATGTGGGGATGTGACCCTTCACAACACTTAATAGACGACATGTGCGGACGTGACCAGACACAGCATTAAAGACAAGATGTAGGGGCGTGACCCATCACAACGCATAACAGACGACATGTGTGGACGTGACCAGACACAACATTAAAACACGGTGTGGGGATGTGACCCTTCACAACGCTTAACAGACGACATGTGCGGACGTGACCAGACACAGCATTAAAACACGGTGTGGGGATGTGACCCTTCACAACGCTGAACAGACGACATGTGCTGATGTGCCCAGACACAAAATTCAAAACACGATGTGGGGACGTGACCCTTCACAACACTTAATAGACGACATGTGCGGACGTGACCAGACACAGCATTAAAGACAAGATGTAGGGGCGTGACCCTTCACAACGCATAACAGACGACATGTGTGGACCTGACCAGACACAACATTAAAACACGGTGTGGGGATGTGACCCTTCACAACGCTTAACAGACGACATGTGCGGACGTGACCAGACACAACATTAAAACACGGTGTGGGGATGTGACCCTTCACAACTCTTAACAGACGACATGTGTGGACGTGACCAGACACAACATTAAAACACGGTGTGGGGATGTGACCCTTCACAACGCTTAACAGACGACATGTGCGGACGTGACCAGACACAGCATTGAAACACGGTGTGGGGATGTGACCCTTCACAACGCTTAACAGACGACATATGCGGACGTGACCAGACATAACATTAAAACACGGTGTGGGGACGTGACTCTTCACAACGCTTAACAGACGACATGTGCGGACGTGACCAGACATAACATTAAAACACGGTGTGGGGACGTGACTCTTCACAACGCTTAACAGACGACATGTGCGTACGTGACCAGACACAACATTAAAACACGGTGTGGGGACGTGACTCTTCACAACGCTTAACAGACGACATGTGCGTACGTGACCAGACACAACATTAAAAATAAGATGTGGGGGCGTGACCCTTCACAACGCATAACAGACGACATGTGCGGACGTGACCAGACACAACATTAAAACACGGTGTGGGGATGTGACCCTTCACAACGCTTAACAGACGACATGTGCGGACGTGACCAGACACAGCATTAAAACACGGTGTGGGGATGTGACCCTTCACAACGCTTAACAGACGACATGTGCGGACGTGACCAGACACAACATTAAAACACGGTGTGGGGATGTCACCCTTCACAACGCTTAACAGACGACATGTGCGGACGTGACCAGACACAGCATTAAAACACGGTGTGGGGACGTGACTCTTCACAACGCTTAACAGACGACATGTGCGGACGTGACCAGACATAGTATTAAAAGTAGATGTGGGGACGTGACCCTTCACAAAGCTTAACAGACGACATGTGCGGACGTGACCAGACACAACATTAAAACACGGTGTGGGGATGTGACCCTTCACAACGCTTAACAGACGACATGTGCGGACGTGACCAGACATAACATTAAAACACGGTGTGGGGACGTGACTCTTCACAACGCTTAACAGACGACATGTGCGTACGTGACCAGACACAACATTAAAAATAAGATGTGGGGGCGTGACCCTTCACAACGCATAACAGACGACATGTGTGGACGTGACCAGACACAACATTAAAACACGGTGTGGGGATGTCACCCTTCACAACGCTTAACAGACGACATGTGCGGACGTGACCAGACACAGCATTAAAACACGGTGTGGGGACGTGACTCTTCACAACGCTTAACAGACGACATGTGCGGACGTGACCAGACATAGTATTAAAAGTAGATGTGGGGACGTGACCCTTCACAAAGCTTAACAGACGACATGTGCGGACGTGACCAGACACAACATTAAAACACGGTGTGGCGATGTGACCCTTCACAACGCTTAACAAACGACATGTGCGGACGTGACCAGACATAACATTAAAACACGGTGTGGGGACGTGACTCTTCACAACGCTTAACAGACGACATGTGCGTACGTGACCAGACACAACATTAAAAATAAGATGTGGGGGCGTGACCCTTCACAACGCATAACAGACGACATGTGCGGACGTGACCAGACACAACATTAAAACACGGTGTGGGGATGTGACCCTTCACAACGCTTAACAGACGACATGTGCGGACGTGACCAGACACAGCATTAAAACACGGTGTGGGGATGTGACCCTTCACAACGCTTAACAGACGACATGTGCGGACGTGACCAGACATAGTATTAAAAGTAGATGTGGGGACGTGACCCTTCACAAAGCTTAACAGACGACATGTGCGGACGTGACCAGACACAGCATTAAAAACACGATGTGGAGACGTGACCCTTCACAACGCTTAACAGACGACATGTGCGTACGTGACCAGACACAACATTAAAAATAAGATGTGGGGGCGTGACCCTTCACAACGCATAACAGACGACATGTGCGGACGTGACCAGACATAGTATTAAAAGTAGATGTGGGGACGTGACCCTTCACAAAGCTTTACAGACGACATGTGCGGACGTGACCAGACACAGCACTAAAAACACGATGTGGAGACGTGACCCTTCACAACGCTTAACAGACGACATGTGCGGACGTGACCAGACATAGCATTAAAACACGGTGTGGGGACGTGACTCTTCACAACGCTTAACAGACGACATGTGCGGACGTGACCAGACATAGTATTAAAAGTAGATGTGGGGACGTGACCCTTCACAAAGCTTAACAGACGACATGTGCGGACGTGACCAGACACAACATTAAAACACGGTGTGGGGATGTGACCCTTCACAACGCTTAACAGACGACATGTGCGGACGTGACCAGACATAACATTAAAACACGGTGTGGGGACGTGACTCTTCACAACGCTTAACAGACGACATGTGCGTACGTGACCAGACACAACATTAAAACACGGTGTGGGGATGTGACCCTTCACAACGCTTAACAGACGACATGTGCGGACGTGACCAGACACAGCATTAAAACACGGTGTGGGGACGTGACTCTTCACAACGCTTAACAGACGACATGTGCGGACGTGACCAGACATAGTATTAAAAGTAGATGTGGGGACGTGACCCTTCACAAAGCTTAACAGACGACATGTGCGGACGTGACCAGACACAACATTAAAACACGGTGTGGCGATGTGACCCTTCACAACGCTTAACAAACGACATGTGCGGACGTGACCAGACATAACATTAAAACACGGTGTGGGGACGTGACTCTTCACAACGCTTAACAGACGACATGTGCGTACGTGACCAGACACAACATTAAAAATAAGATGTGGGGGCGTGACCCTTCACAACGCATAACAGACGACATGTGCGGACGTGACCAGACACAACATTAAAACACGGTGTGGGGATGTGACCCTTCACAACGCTTAACAGACGACATGTGCGGACGTGACCAGACACAGCATTAAAACACGGTGTGGGGATGTGACCCTTCACAACGCTTAACAGACGACATGTGCGGACGTGACCAGACATAGTATTAAAAGTAGATGTGGGGACGTGACCCTTCACAAAGCTTAACAGACGACATGTGCGGACGTGACCAGACACAGCATTAAAAACACGATGTGGAGACGTGACCCTTCACAACGCTTAACAGACGACATGTGCGTACGTGACCAGACACAACATTAAAAATAAGATGTGGGGGCGTGACCCTTCACAACGCATAACAGACGACATGTGCGGACGTGACCAGACATAGTATTAAAAGTAGATGTGGGGACGTGACCCTTCACAAAGCTTTACAGACGACATGTGCGGACGTGACCAGACACAGCACTAAAAACACGATGTGGAGACGTGACCCTTCACAACGCTTAACAGACGACATGTGCGGACGTGACCAGACATAGCATTAAAACACGGTGTGGGGACGTGACTCTTCACAACGCTTAACAGACGACATGTGCGGACGTGACCAGACATAGTATTAAAAGTAGATGTGGGGACGTGACCCTTCACAAAGCTTAACAGACGACATGTGCGGACGTGACCAGACACAACATTAAAACACGGTGTGGGGATGTGACCCTTCACAACGCTTAACAGACGACATGTGCGGACGTGACCAGACATAACATTAAAACACGGTGTGGGGACGTGACTCTTCACAACGCTTAACAGACGACATGTGCGTACGTGACCAGACACAACATTAAAAATAAGATGTGGGGGCGTGACCCTTCACAACGCATAACAGACGACATGTGTGGACGTGACCAGACACAACATTAAAACACGGTGTGGGGATGTCACCCTTCACAACGCTTAACAGACGACATGTGCGGACGTGACCAGACACAGCATTAAAACACGGTGTGGGGACGTGACTCTTCACAACGCTTAACAGACGACATGTGCGGACGTGACCAGACATAGTATTAAAAGTAGATGTGGGGACGTGACCCTTCACAAAGCTTAACAGACGACATGTGCGGACGTGACCAGACACAACATTAAAACACGGTGTGGCGATGTGACCCTTCACAACGCTTAACAAACGACATGTGCGGACGTGACCAGACATAACATTAAAACACGGTGTGGGGACGTGACTCTTCACAACGCTTAACAGACGACATGTGCGTACGTGACCAGACACAACATTAAAAATAAGATGTGGGGGCGTGACCCTTCACAACGCATAACAGACGACATGTGCGGACGTGACCAGACACAACATTAAAACACGGTGTGGGGATGTGACCCTTCACAACGCTTAACAGACGACATGTGCGGACGTGACCAGACACAGCATTAAAACACGGTGTGGGGATGTGACCCTTCACAACGCTTAACAGACGACATGTGCGGACGTGACCAGACATAGTATTAAAAGTAGATGTGGGGACGTGACCCTTCACAAAGCTTAACAGACGACATGTGCGGACGTGACCAGACACAGCATTAAAAACACGATGTGGAGACGTGACCCTTCACAACGCTTAACAGACGACATGTGCGTACGTGACCAGACACAACATTAAAAATAAGATGTGGGGGCGTGACCCTTCACAACGCATAACAGACGACATGTGCGGACGTGACCAGACATAGTATTAAAAGTAGATGTGGGGACGTGACCCTTCACAAAGCTTTACAGACGACATGTGCGGACGTGACCAGACACAGCACTAAAAACACGATGTGGAGACGTGACCCTTCACAACGCTTAACAGACGACATGTGCGGACGTGACCAGACATAGCATTAAAACACGGTGTGGGGACGTGACTCTTCACAACGCTTAACAGACGACATGTGCGGACGTGACCAGACATAGTATTAAAAGTAGATGTGGGGACGTGACCCTTCACAAAGCTTAACAGACGACATGTGCGGACGTGACCAGACACAACATTAAAACACGGTGTGGGGATGTGACCCTTCACAACGCTTAACAGACGACATGTGCGGACGTGACCAGACATAACATTAAAACACGGTGTGGGGACGTGACTCTTCACAACGCTTAACAGACGACATGTGCGTACGTGACCAGACACAACATTAAAAATAAGATGTGGGGGCGTGACCCTTCACAACGCATAACAGACGACATGTGTGGACGTGACCAGACACAACATTAAAACACGGTGTGGGGATGTCACCCTTCACAACGCTTAACAGACGACATGTGCGGACGTGACCAGACACAGCATTAAAACACGGTGTGGGGACGTGACTCTTCACAACGCTTAACAGACGACATGTGCGGACGTGACCAGACATAGTATTAAAAGTAGATGTGGGGACGTGACCCTTCACAAAGCTTAACAGACGACATGTGCGGACGTGACCAGACACAACATTAAAACACGGTGTGGCGATGTGACCCTTCACAACGCTTAACAAACGACATGTGCGGACGTGACCAGACATAACATTAAAACACGGTGTGGGGACGTGACTCTTCACAACGCTTAACAGACGACATGTGCGTACGTGACCAGACACAACATTAAAAATAAGATGTGGGGGCGTGACCCTTCACAACGCATAACAGACGACATGTGCGGACGTGACCAGACACAACATTAAAACACGGTGTGGGGATGTGACCCTTCACAACGCTTAACAGACGACATGTGCGGACGTGACCAGACACAGCATTAAAACACGGTGTGGGGATGTGACCCTTCACAACGCTTAACAGACGACATGTGCGGACGTGACCAGACATAGTATTAAAAGTAGATGTGGGGACGTGACCCTTCACAAAGCTTAACAGACGACATGTGCGGACGTGACCAGACACAGCATTAAAAACACGATGTGGAGACGTGACCCTTCACAACGCTTAACAGACGACATGTGCGTACGTGACCAGACACAACATTAAAAATAAGATGTGGGGGCGTGACCCTTCACAACGCATAACAGACGACATGTGCGGACGTGACCAGACATAGTATTAAAAGTAGATGTGGGGACGTGACCCTTCACAAAGCTTTACAGACGACATGTGCGGACGTGACCAGACACAGCACTAAAAACACGATGTGGAGACGTGACCCTTCACAACGCTTAACAGACGACATGTGCGGACGTGACCAGACATAGCATTAAAACACGGTGTGGGGACGTGACTCTTCACAACGCTTAACAGACGACATGTGCGGACGTGACCAGACATAGTATTAAAAGTAGATGTGGGGACGTGACCCTTCACAAAGCTTAACAGACGACATGTGCGGACGTGACCAGACACAACATTAAAACACGGTGTGGGGATGTGACCCTTCACAACGCTTAACAGACGACATGTGCGGACGTGACCAGACATAACATTAAAACACGGTGTGGGGACGTGACTCTTCACAACGCTTAACAGACGACATGTGCGTACGTGACCAGACACAACATTAAAAATAAGATGTGGGGGCGTGACCCTTCACAACGCATAACAGACGACATGTGTGGACGTGACCAGACACAACATTAAAACACGGTGTGGGGATGTCACCCTTCACAACGCTTAACAGACGACATGTGCGGACGTGACCAGACACAGCATTAAAACACGGTGTGGGGACGTGACTCTTCACAACGCTTAACAGACGACATGTGCGGACGTGACCAGACATAGTATTAAAAGTAGATGTGGGGACGTGACCCTTCACAAAGCTTAACAGACGACATGTGCGGACGTGACCAGACACAACATTAAAACACGGTGTGGCGATGTGACCCTTCACAACGCTTAACAAACGACATGTGCGGACGTGACCAGACATAACATTAAAACACGGTGTGGGGACGTGACTCTTCACAACGCTTAACAGACGACATGTGCGTACGTGACCAGACACAACATTAAAAATAAGATGTGGGGGCGTGACCCTTCACAACGCATAACAGACGACATGTGCGGACGTGACCAGACACAACATTAAAACACGGTGTGGGGATGTGACCCTTCACAACGCTTAACAGACGACATGTGCGGACGTGACCAGACACAGCATTAAAACACGGTGTGGGGATGTGACCCTTCACAACGCTTAACAGACGACATGTGCGGACGTGACCAGACATAGTATTAAAAGTAGATGTGGGGACGTGACCCTTCACAAAGCTTAACAGACGACATGTGCGGACGTAACCAGACACAGCATTAAAAACACGATGTGGAGACGTGACCCTTCACAACGCTTAACAGACGACATGTGCGTACGTGACCAGACACAACATTAAAAATAAGATGTGGGGGCGTGACCCTTCACAACGCATAACAGACGACATGTGCGGACGTGACCAGACATAGTATTAAAAGTAGATGTGGGGACGTGACCCTTCACAAAGCTTTACAGACGACATGTGCGGACGTGACCAGACACAGCACTAAAAACACGATGTGGAGACGTGACCCTTCACAACGCTTAACAGACGACATGTGCGGACGTGACCAGACATAGCATTAAAACACGGTGTGGGGACGTGACTCTTCACAACGCTTAACAGACGACATGTGCGGACGTGACCAGACATAGTATTAAAAGTAGATGTGGGGACGTGACCCTTCACAAAGCTTAACAGACGACATGTGCGGACGTGACCAGACACAACATTAAAACACGGTGTGGGGATGTGACCCTTCACAACGCTTAACAGACGACATGTGCGGACGTGACCAGACACAGCATTAAAACACGGTGTGGGGATGTGACCCTTCACAACGCCGAACAGACGACATGTGCTGATGTGCCCAGACACAAAATTCAAAACACGATGTGGGGACGTGACCCGTCACAACACTTAATAGACGACATGTGCGGACGTGACCAGACACAGCATTAAAGACAAGATGTAGGGGCGTGACCCTTCACAACGCATAACAGACGACATGTGTGGACGTGACCAGACACAACATTAAAACACGGTGTGGGGATGTGACCCTTCACAAGGCTTAACAGACGACATGTGTGGACGTGACCAGACACAGCATTAAAACACGGTGTGGGGAGGTGACCCTTCACAACGCTTAACAGACGACATGTGCGGACGCGACCAGACATAACATTAAAACACGGTGTGGGGACGTGACTCTTCACAACGCTTAACAGACGACATGTGCGGACGTGACCAGACATAGTATTAAAAGTAGATGTGGGGACGTGACCCTTCACAAAGCTTAACAGACGACATGTGCGGACGTGACCACACACAGCATTAAAAACACGATGTGGGGACGTGACCCTTCACAACGCTTAACAGACGACATGTGCGGACGTGACCGGACATAGCATTAAAACACGGTGTGGGGACGTGACTCTTCACAACGCTTAACAGACGACATGTGCGGACGTGACCAGACACAACATTAAAAACAAGATGTGGGGGCGTGACCCTTCACAACGCATAACAGACGACATGTGCGGACGTGACCAGACACAACATTAAAACACGGTGTGGGGATGTGACCCTTCATAACGCTTAACAGACGACATGTGCGGACGTGACCAGACACAGCATTAAAACACGGTGTGGGGACGTGACTCTTCACAACGCTTAACAGACGACATGTGCGTACGTGACCAGACACAACATTAAAAATAAGATGTGGGGGCGTGACCCTTCACAACGCATAACAGACGACATGTGCGGACGTGACCAGACACAACATTAAAACACGGTGTGGGGATGTGACCCTTCACAACGCTTAACAGACGACATGTGCGGACGTGACCAGACACAGCATTAAAACACGGTGTGGGGATGTGACCCTTCACAACGCTTAACAGACGACATGTGCGGACGTGACCAGACATAACATTAAAACACGGTGTGGGGATGTGACTCTTCACAACACTTAACAGACGACATGTGCGGACGTGACCAGACATAGTATTAAAAGTAGATGTGGGGACGTGACCCTTCACAAAGCTTAACAGACGACATGTGCGGACGTGACCACACACAGCATTAAAAACACGATGTGGGGACGTGACCCTTCACAACGCTTAACAGACGACATGTGCGGACGTGACCGGACATAGCATTAAAACACGGTGTGGGGACGTGACTCTTCACAACGCTTAACAGACGACATGTGCGGACGTGACCAGACACAGCATTAAAACACGGTGTGGGGATGTGACCCTTCACAACGCTTAACAAACGATATGTGCGGACGTGACCAGACATAACATTAAAACACGGTGTGGGGACGTGACTCTTCACAACGCTTAACAGACGACATGTGCGGACGTGACCAGACATAGTATTAAAAGTAGATGTGGGGACGTGACCCTTCACAAAGCTTAACAGACGACATGTGCGGACGTGACCACACACAGCATTAAAAACACGATGTGGGGACGTGACCCTTCACAACGCTTAACAGACGACATGTGCGGACGTGACCAGACATAGCATTAAAACACGGTGTAGGGACGTGACTCTTCACAACGCTTAACAGACGACATCTGCGGACGTGACCAGACATAGTATTAAAAGTAGATGTGGGGACGTGACCCTTCACAAAGCTTAACAGACGACATGTGCGGACGTGACCAGACACAGCATTAAAAACACGATGTGGAGACGTGACCCTTCACAACGCTTAACAGACGACATGTGCGGACGTGACCAGACATAGCATTAAAACACGGTGTAGGGACGTGACTCTTCACAACGCTTAACAGACGACATGTGCGGACGTGACCAGACATAGTATTAAAAGTAGATGTGGGGACGTGACCCTTCACAAAGCTTAACAGACGACATGTGCGGACGTGACCAGACATAACATTATAACACGGTGTGGGGACGTGACTCTTCACAACGCTTAACAGACGACATGTGCGGACGTGACCAGACACAACATTAAAAACAAGATGTGGGGGCGTGACCCTTCACAACGCATAACAGACGACATATGCGGACGTGACCAGACACAACATTAAAACACGGTTTGGGGACGTGACTCTTCACAACGCTTAACAGACGACATGTGCGTACGTGACCAGACACAACATTAAAAACAAGATGTGGGGGCGTGACCCTTCACAACGCATAACAGACGACATGTGCAGACGTGACCAGACACAACATTAAAACACGGTGTGGGGACGTGACTCTTCACAACACTTAACAGACGACATGTGCGGACGTGACCAGACATAGTATTAAAAGTAGATGTGGGGACGTGACCCTTCACAAAGCTTAACAGACGACATGTGCGGACGTGACCAGACACAACATTAAAACACGGTGTGGGGATGTGACCCTTCACAACGCTTAACAGACGACATGTGCGGACGTGACCAGACATAACATTAAAACACGGTGTGGGGACGTGACTCTTCACAACGCTTAACAGACGACATGTGCGGACGTGACCAGACATAGTATTAAAAGTAGATGTGGGGACGTGACCCTTCACAAAGCTTAACAGACGACATGTGCGGACGTGACCAGACACCGCATTAAAAACACGATGTGGAGACGTGACCCTTCACAACGCTTAACAGACGACATGTGCGGACGTGACCAGACATAGCATTAAAACACGGTGTAGGGACGTGACTCTTCACAACGCTTAACAGACGACATGTGCGGACGTGACCAGACATAGTATTAAAAGTAGATGTGGGGACGTGACCCTTCACAAAGCTTAACAGACGACATGTGCGGACGTGACCAGACACAACATTAAAACACGGTGTGGGGATGTGACCCTTCACAACGCTTAACAGACGACATGTGCGGACGTGACCAGACACAGCATTAAAACACGGTGTGGGGATGTGACCCTTCACAACGCTGAACAGACGACATGTGCTGATGTGCCCAGACACAAAATTCAAAACACGATGTGGGGACGTGACCCTTCACAACACTTAATAGACGACATGTGCGGACGTGACCAGACACAGCATTAAAGACAAGATGTAGGGGCGTGACCCTTCACAACGCATAACAGACGACATGTGTGGACGTGACCAGACACAACATTAAAACACGGTGTGGGGATGTGACCCTTCACAACGCTTAACAGACGACATGTGTGGACGTGACCAGGCACAGCATTAAAACACGGTGTGGGGATGTGACCCTTCACAACGCTTAACAGACAACATGTGCGGACGTGACCAGACATAACATTAAAACACGGTGTGGGGACGTGACTCTTCACAACGCTTAACAGACGACATGTGCGGACGTGGCCAGACATAGTATTAAAAGTAGATGTGGGGACGTGACCCTTCACAAAGCTTAACAGACGACATGTGCGGACGTGACCAGACACAGCATTAAAAACACGATGTGGGGACGTGACCCTTCACAACGCTTAACAGACGACATGTGCGGACGTGACCAGACATAGCATTAAAACACGGTGTGGGGACGTGACTCTTCACAACGCTTAACAGACGACATGTGCGGACGTGACCATACACAACATTAAAAACAAGATGTGGGGGCGTGACCCTTCACAACGCATAACAGACGACATATGCGGACGTGACCAGACACAACATTAAAACACGGTTTGGGGATGTGACCCTTCACAACGCTTAACAGACGACATGTGCGGACGTGACCAGACACAGCATTAAAACACGGTGTGGGGATGTGACCCTTCACAACGCTTAACAGACGATATGTGCGGACGTGACCAGACATAACATTAAAACACGGTGTGGGGACGTGACTCTTCACAACGCTTAACAGACGACATGTGCGGACGTGACCAGACATAGTATTAAAAGTAGATGTGGGGACGTGACCCTTCACAAAGCTTAACAGACGACATGTGCGGACGTGACCACACACAGCATTAAAAACACGATGTGGGTACGTGACCCTTCACAACGCTTAACAGACGACATGTGCGGACGTGATCGGACATAGCATTAAAACACGGTGTGGGGACGTGACTCTTCACAGCGCTTAACAGACGACATGTGCGGACGTGACCAGACACAACATTAAAAACAAGATGTGGGGGCGTGACCCTTCACAACGCATAACAGACGACATGTGCGGACGTGACCAGACACAACATTAAAACACGGTGTGGGGATGTGACCCTTCACAACGCTTAACAGACGACATGTGCGGACGTGACCAGACACAACATTAAAACACGGTTTGGGGACGTGACTCTTCACAACGCTTAACAGACGACATGTGCGGACGTGACCAGACATAGTATTAAAAGTAGATGTGGGGACGTGACCCTTCACAAAGCTTAACAGACGACATGTGCGGACGTGACCAGACACAAAATTAAAACACGGTGTGGGGATGTGACCCTTCACAACGCTTAACAGACGACATGTGCGGACGTGACCAGACATAACATTAAAACACGGTGTGGGGACGTGACTCTTCACAACGCTTAACAGACGACATGTGCGGACGTGACCAGACACAACATTAAAAACAAGATGTGGGGGCGTGACCCTTCACAACGCATAACAGACGACATATGCGGACGTGACCAGACACAACATTAAAACACGGTTTGGGGATGTGACCCTTCACAACGCTTAACAGACGACATGTGCGGACGTGACCAGACACAGCATTAAAACACGGTGTGGGGATGTGACCCTTCACAACGCTTAACAGACGACATGTGCGGACGTGACCAGACACAACATTAAAACACGGTGTAGGGACGTGACTCTTCACAACGCTTAACAGACGACATGTGCGGACGTGACCAGACATAGTATTAAAAGTAGATGTGGGGACGTGACCCTTCACAAAGCTTAACAGACGACATGTGCGGACGTGACCAGACACAGCATTAAAAACACGATGTGGAGACGTGACCCTTCACAACGCTTAACAGACGACATGTGCGGACGTGACCAGACATAGCATTAAAACACGGTGTAGGGACGTGACTCTTCACAACGCTTAACAGACGACATGTGCGGACGTGACCAGACATAGTATTAAAAGTAGATGTGGGGACGTGACCCTTCACAAAGCTTAACAGACGACATGTGCGGACGTGACCAGACATAACATTATAACACGGTGTGGGGACGTGACTCTTCACAACGCTTAACAGACGACATGTGCGGACGTGACCAGACACAACATTAAAAACAAGATGTGGGGGCGTGACCCTTCACAACGCATAACAGACGACATATGCGGACGTGACCAGACACAACATTAAAACACGGTTTGGGGACGTGACTCTTCACAACGCTTAACAGACGACATGTGCGTACGTGACCAGACACAACATTAAAAACAAGATGTGGGGGCGTGACCCTTCACAACGCATAACAGACGACATGTGCAGACGTGACCAGACACAACATTAAAACACGGTTTGGGGACGTGACTCTTCACAAGGCTTAACAGACGACATGTGTGGACGTGACCAGACACAGCATTAAAACACGGTGTGGGGAGGTGACCCTTCACAAGGCTTAACAGACGACATGTGTGGACGTGACCAGACACAGCATTAAAACACGGTGTGGGGAGGTGACCCTTCACAACGCTTAACAGACGACATGTGCGGACGCGACCAGACATAACATTAAAACACGGTGTGGGGACGTGACTCTTCACAACGCTTAACAGACGACATGTGCGGACGTGACCAGACATAGTATTAAAAGTAGATGTGGGGACGTGACCCTTCACAAAGCTTAACAGACGACATGTGCGGACGTGACCACACACAGCATTAAAAACACGATGTGGGGACGTGACCCTTCACAACGCTTAACAGACGACATGTGCGGACGTGACCGGACATAGCATTAAAACACGGTGTGGGGACGTGACTCTTCACAACGCTTAACAGACGACATGTGCGGACGTGACCAGACACAACATTAAAAACAAGATGTGGGGGCGTGACCCTTCACAACGCATAACAGACGACATGTGCGGACGTGACCAGACACAACATTAAAACACGGTGTGGGGATGTGACCCTTCATAACGCTTAACAGACGACATGTGCGGACGTGACCAGACACAGCATTAAAACACGGTGTGGGGACGTGACTCTTCACAACGCTTAACAGACGACATGTGCGTACGTGACCAGACACAACATTAAAAATAAGATGTGGGGGCGTGACCCTTCACAACGCATAACAGACGACATGTGCGGACGTGACCAGACACAACATTAAAACACGGTGTGGGGATGTGACCCTTCACAACGCTTAACAGACGACATGTGCGGACGTGACCAGACACAGCATTAAAACACGGTGTGGGGATGTGACCCTTCACAACGCTTAACAGACGACATGTGCGGACGTGACCAGACATAACATTAAAACACGGTGTGGGGATGTGACTCTTCACAACACTTAACAGACGACATGTGCGGACGTGACCAGACATAGTATTAAAAGTAGATGTGGGGACGTGACCCTTCACAAAGCTTAACAGACGACATGTGCGGACGTGACCACACACAGCATTAAAAACACGATGTGGGGACGTGACCCTTCACAACGCTTAACAGACGACATGTGCGGACGTGACCGGACATAGCATTAAAACACGGTGTGGGGACGTGACTCTTCACAACGCTTAACAGACGACATGTGCGGACGTGACCAGACACAGCATTAAAACACGGTGTGGGGATGTGACCCTTCACAACGCTTAACAGACGATATGTGCGGACGTGACCAGACATAACATTAAAACACGGTGTGGGGACGTGACTCTTCACAACGCTTAACAGACGACATGTGCGGACGTGACCAGACATAGTATTAAAAGTAGATGTGGGGACGTGACCCTTCACAAAGCTTAACAGACGACATGTGCGGACGTGACCACACACAGCATTAAAAACACGATGTGGGGACGTGACCCTTCACAACGCTTAACAGACGACATGTGCGGACGTGACCAGACATAGCATTAAAACACGGTGTAGGGACGTGACTCTTCACAACGCTTAACAGACGACATCTGCGGACGTGACCAGACATAGTATTAAAAGTAGATGTGGGGACGTGACCCTTCACAAAGCTTAACAGACGACATGTGCGGACGTGACCAGACACAGCATTAAAAACACGATGTGGAGACGTGACCCTTCACAACGCTTAACAGACGACATGTGCGGACGTGACCAGACATAGCATTAAAACACGGTGTAGGGACGTGACTCTTCACAACGCTTAACAGACGACATGTGCGGACGTGACCAGACATAGTATTAAAAGTAGATGTGGGGACGTGACCCTTCACAAAGCTTAACAGACGACATGTGCGGACGTGACCAGACATAACATTATAACACGGTGTGGGGACGTGACTCTTCACAACGCTTAACAGACGACATGTGCGGACGTGACCAGACACAACATTAAAAACAAGATGTGGGGGCGTGACCCTTCACAACGCATAACAGACGACATATGCGGACGTGACCAGACACAACATTAAAACACGGTTTGGGGACGTGACTCTTCACAACGCTTAACAGACGACATGTGCGTACGTGACCAGACACAACATTAAAAACAAGATGTGGGGGCGTGACCCTTCACAACGCATAACAGACGACATGTGCAGACGTGACCAGACACAACATTAAAACACGGTGTGGGGACGTGACTCTTCACAACACTTAACAGACGACATGTGCGGACGTGACCAGACATAGTATTAAAAGTAGATGTGGGGACGTGACCCTTCACAAAGCTTAACAGACGACATGTGCGGACGTGACCAGACACAACATTAAAACACGGTGTGGGGATGTGACCCTTCACAACGCTTAACAGACGACATGTGCGGACGTGACCAGACATAACATTAAAACACGGTGTGGGGACGTGACTCTTCACAACGCTTAACAGACGACATGTGCGGACGTGACCAGACATAGTATTAAAAGTAGATGTGGGGACGTGACCCTTCACAAAGCTTAACAGACGACATGTGCGGACGTGACCAGACACCGCATTAAAAACACGATGTGGAGACGTGACCCTTCACAACGCTTAACAGACGACATGTGCGGACGTGACCAGACATAGCATTAAAACACGGTGTAGGGACGTGACTCTTCACAACGCTTAACAGACGACATGTGCGGACGTGACCAGACATAGTATTAAAAGTAGATGTGGGGACGTGACCCTTCACAAAGCTTAACAGACGACATGTGCGGACGTGACCAGACACAACATTAAAACACGGTGTGGGGATGTGACCCTTCACAACGCTTAACAGACGACATGTGCGGACGTGACCAGACACAGCATTAAAACACGGTGTGGGGATGTGACCCTTCACAACGCTGAACAGACGACATGTGCTGATGTGCCCAGACACAAAATTCAAAACACGATGTGGGGACGTGACCCTTCACAACACTTAATAGACGACATGTGCGGACGTGACCAGACACAGCATTAAAGACAAGATGTAGGGGCGTGACCCTTCACAACGCATAACAGACGACATGTGTGGACGTGACCAGACACAACATTAAAACACGGTGTGGGGATGTGACCCTTCACAACGCTTAACAGACGACATGTGTGGACGTGACCAGGCACAGCATTAAAACACGGTGTGGGGATGTGACCCTTCACAACGCTTAACAGACAACATGTGCGGACGTGACCAGACATAACATTAAAACACGGTGTGGGGACGTGACTCTTCACAACGCTTAACAGACGACATGTGCGGACGTGACCAGACATAGTATTAAAAGTAGATGTGGGGACGTGACCCTTCACAAAGCTTAACAGACGACATGTGCGGACGTGACCAGACACAGCATTAAAAACACGATGTGGGGACGTGACCCTTCACAACGCTTAACAGACGACATGTGCGGACGTGACCAGACATAGCATTAAAACACGGTGTGGGGACGTGACTCTTCACAACGCTTAACAGACGACATGTGCGGACGTGACCATACACAACATTAAAAACAAGATGTGGGGGCGTGACCCTTCACAACGCATAACAGACGACATATGCGGACGTGACCAGACACAACATTAAAACACGGTTTGGGGATGTGACCCTTCACAACGCTTAACAGACGACATGTGCGGACGTGACCAGACACAGCATTAAAACACGGTGTGGGGATGTGACCCTTCACAACGCTTAACAGACGATATGTGCGGACGTGACCAGACATAACATTAAAACACGGTGTGGGGACGTGACTCTTCACAACGCTTAACAGACGACATGTGCGGACGTGACCAGACATAGTATTAAAAGTAGATGTGGGGACGTGACCCTTCACAAAGCTTAACAGACGACATGTGCGGACGTGACCACACACAGCATTAAAAACACGATGTGGGTACGTGACCCTTCACAACGCTTAACAGACGACATGTGCGGACGTGATCGGACATAGCATTAAAACACGGTGTGGGGACGTGACTCTTCACAGCGCTTAACAGACGACATGTGCGGACGTGACCAGACACAACATTAAAAACAAGATGTGGGGGCGTGACCCTTCACAACGCATAACAGACGACATGTGCGGACGTGACCAGACACAACATTAAAACACGGTGTGGGGATGTGACCCTTCACAACGCTTAACAGACGACATGTGCGGACGTGACCAGACACAACATTAAAACACGGTTTGGGGACGTGACTCTTCACAACGCTTAACAGACGACATGTGCGGACGTGACCAGACATAGTATTAAAAGTAGATGTGGGGACGTGACCCTTCACAAAGCTTAACAGACGACATGTGCGGACGTGACCAGACACAAAATTAAAACACGGTGTGGGGATGTGAGCCTTCACAACGCTTAACAGACGACATGTGCGGACGTGACCAGACATAACATTAAAACACGGTGTGGGGACGTGACTCTTCACAACGCTTAACAGACGACATGTGCGGACGTGACCAGACACAACATTAAAAACAAGATGTGGGGGCGTGACCCTTCACAACGCATAACAGACGACATATGCGGACGTGACCAGACACAACATTAAAACACGGTTTGGGGATGTGACCCTTCACAACGCTTAACAGACGACATGTGCGGACGTGACCAGACACAGCATTAAAACACGGTGTGGGGATGTGACCCTTCACAACGCTTAACAGACGACATGTGCGGACGTGACCAGACACAACATTAAAACACGGTGTAGGGACGTGACTCTTCACAACGCTTAACAGACGACATGTGCGGACGTGACCAGACATAGTATTAAAAGTAGATGTGGGGACGTGACCCTTCACAAAGCTTAACAGACGACATGTGCGGACGTGACCAGACACAGCATTAAAAACACGATGTGGAGACGTGACCCTTCACAACGCTTAACAGACGACATGTGCGGACGTGACCAGACATAGCATTAAAACACGGTGTAGGGACGTGACTCTTCACAACGCTTAACAGACGACATGTGCGGACGTGACCAGACATAGTATTAAAAGTAGATGTGGGGACGTGACCCTTCACAAAGCTTAACAGACGACATGTGCGGACGTGACCAGACATAACATTATAACACGGTGTGGGGACGTGACTCTTCACAACGCTTAACAGACGACATGTGCGGACGTGACCAGACACAACATTAAAAACAAGATGTGGGGGCGTGACCCTTCACAACGCATAACAGACGACATATGCGGACGTGACCAGACACAACATTAAAACACGGTTTGGGGACGTGACTCTTCACAACGCTTAACAGACGACATGTGCGTACGTGACCAGACACAACATTAAAAACAAGATGTGGGGGCGTGACCCTTCACAACGCATAACAGACGACATGTGCAGACGTGACCAGACACAACATTAAAACACGGTTTGGGGACGTGACTCTTCACAACGCTTAACAGACGACATGTGCGTACGTGACCAGACACAACATTAAAAACAAGATGTGGGGGCGTGACTCTTCACAACGCATAACAGACGACATGTGCGTACGTGACCAGACACAACATTAAAAACAAGATGTGGGGGCGTGACTCTTCACAACGCTTAACAGACGACATGTGCGTACGTGACCAGACACAACATTAAAAACAAGATGTGGGGGCGTGACCCTTCACAACGCATAACAGACGACATGTGCAGACGTGACCAGACACAACATTAAAACACGGTGTGGGGACGTGACTCTTCACAACACTTAACAGACGACATGTGCGGACGTGACCAGACATAGTATTAAAAGTAGATGTGGGGACGTGACCCTTCACAAAGCTTAACAGACGACATGTGCGGACGTGACCAGACACAACATTAAAACACGGTGTGGGGATGTGACCCTTCACAACGCTTAACAGACGACATGTGCGGACGTGACCAGACATAACATTAAAACACGGTGTGGGGACGTGACTCTTCACAACGCTTAACAGACGACATGTGCGGACGTGACCAGACATAGTATTAAAAGTAGATGTGGGGACGTGACCCTTCACAAAGCTTAACAGACGACATGTGCGGACGTGACCAGACACAGCATTAAAAACACGATGTGGAGACGTGACCCTTCACAACGCTTAACAGACGACATGTGCGGACGTGACCAGACATAGCATTAAAACACGGTGTAGGGACGTGACTCTTCACAACGCTTAAAAGACGACATGTGCGGACGTGACCAGACATAGTATTAAAAGTAGATGTGGGGACGTGACCCTTCACAAAGCTTAACAGACGACATGTGCGGACGTGACCAGACACAACATTAAAACACGGTGTGGGGATGTGACCCTTCACAACGCTTAACAGACGACATGTGCGGACGTGACCAGACACAGCATTAAAACACGGTGTGGGGATGTGACCCTTCACAACGCTGAACAGACGACATGTGCTGATGTGCCCAGACACAAAATTCAAAACACGATGTGGGGACGTGACCCTTCACAACACTTAATAGACGACATGTGCGGACGTGACCAGACACAGCATTAAAGACAAGATGTAGGGGCGTGACCCTTCACAACGCATAACAGACGACATGTGTGGGCGTGACCAGACACAACATTAAAACACGGTGTGGGGATGTGACCCTTCACAACGCTTAACAGACGACATGTGCGGACGTGACCAGACACAGCATTAAAACACGGTGTGGGGATGTGACCCTTCACAACGCTTAACAGACGATATGTGCGGACGTGACCAGACATAACATTAAAACACGGTGTGGGGACGTGACTCTTCACAACGCTTAACAGACGACATGTGCGGACGTGACCAGACATAGTATTAAAAGTAGATGTGGGGACGTGACCCTTCACAAAGCTTAACAGACGACATGTGCGGACGTGACCACACACAGCATTAAAAACACGATGTGGGTACGTGACCCTTCACAACGCTTAACAGACGACATGTGCGGACGTGATCGGACATAGCATTAAAACACGGTGTGGGGACGTGACTCTTCACAGCGCTTAACAGACGACATGTGCGGACGTGACCAGACACAACATTAAAAACAAGATGTGGGGGCGTGACCCTTCACAACGCATAACAGACGACATGTGCGGACGTGACCAGACACAACATTAAAACACGGTGTGGGGATGTGACCCTTCACAACGCTTAACAGACGACATGTGCGGACGTGACCAGACACAACATTAAAACACGGTTTGGGGACGTGACTCTTCACAACGCTTAACAGACGACATGTGCGGACGTGACCAGACATAGTATTAAAAGTAGATGTGGGGACGTGACCCTTCACAAAGCTTAACAGACGACATGTGCGGACGTGACCAGACACAACATTAAAACACGGTGTGGGGATGTGACCCTTCACAACGCTTAACAGACGACATGTGCGGACGTGACCAGACATAACATTAAAGCACGGTGTGGGGACGTGACTCTTCACAACGCTTAACAGACGACATGTGCGGACGTGACCAGACACAACATTAAAAACAAGATGTGGGGGCGTGACCCTTCACAACGCATAACAGACGACATGTGCGGACGTGACCAGACACAACATTAAAACACGGTGTGGGGATGTGACCCTTCACAACGCTTAACAGACGACATGTGCGGACGTGACCAGACACAACATTAAAACACGGTTTGGGGACGTGACTCTTCACAACGCTTAACAGACGACATGTGCGGACGTGACCAGACATAGTATTAAAAGTAGATGTGGGGACGTGACCCTTCACAAAGCTTAACAGACGACATGTGCGGACGTGACCAGACACAAAATTAAAACACGGTGTGGGGATGTGACCCTTCACAACGCTTAACAGACGACATGTGCGGACGTGACCAGACATAACATTAAAACACGGTGTGGGGACGTGACTCTTCACAACGCTTAACAGACGACATGTGCGGACGTGACCAGACACAACATTAAAAACAAGATGTGGGGGCGTGACCCTTCACAACGCATAACAGACGACATATGCGGACGTGACCAGACACAACATTAAAACACGGTTTGGGGATGTGACCCTTCACAACGCTTAACAGACGACATGTGCGGACGTGACCAGACACAGCATTAAAACACGGTGTGGGGATGTGACCCTTCACAACGCTTAACAGACGACATGTGCGGACGTGACCAGACACAACATTAAAACACGGTGTAGGGACGTGACTCTTCACAACGCTTAACAGACGACATGTGCGGACGTGACCAGACATAGTATTAAAAGTAGATGTGGGGACGTGACCCTTCACAAAGCTTAACAGACGACATGTGCGGACGTGACCAGACACAGCATTAAAAACACGATGTGGAGACGTGACCCTTCACAACGCTTAACAGACGACATGTGCGGACGTGACCAGACATAGCATTAAAACACGGTGTAGGGACGTGACTCTTCACAACGCTTAACAGACGACATGTGCGGACGTGACCAGACATAGTATTAAAAGTAGATGTGGGGACGTGACCCTTCACAAAGCTTAACAGACGACATGTGCGGACGTGACCAGACATAACATTATAACACGGTGTGGGGACGTGACTCTTCACAACGCTTAACAGACGACATGTGCGGACGTGACCAGACACAACATTAAAAACAAGATGTGGGGGCGTGACCCTTCACAACGCATAACAGACGACATATGCGGACGTGACCAGACACAACATTAAAACACGGTTTGGGGACGTGACTCTTCACAACGCTTAACAGACGACATGTGCGTACGTGACCAGACACAACATTAAAAACAAGATGTGGGGGCGTGACCCTTCACAACGCATAACAGACGACATGTGCAGACGTGACCAGACACAACATTAAAACACGGTTTGGGGACGTGACTCTTCACAACGCTTAACAGACGACATGTGCGTACGTGACCAGACACAACATTAAAAACAAGATGTGGGGGCGTGACTCTTCACAACGCATAACAGACGACATGTGCGTACGTGACCAGACACAACATTAAAAACAAGATGTGGGGGCGTGACTCTTCACAACGCTTAACAGACGACATGTGCGTACGTGACCAGACACAACATTAAAAACAAGATGTGGGGGCGTGACCCTTCACAACGCATAACAGACGACATGTGCAGACGTGACCAGACACAACATTAAAACACGGTGTGGGGACGTGACTCTTCACAACACTTAACAGACGACATGTGCGGACGTGACCAGACATAGTATTAAAAGTAGATGTGGGGACGTGACCCTTCACAAAGCTTAACAGACGACATGTGCGGACGTGACCAGACACAACATTAAAACACGGTGTGGGGATGTGACCCTTCACAACGCTTAACAGACGACATGTGCGGACGTGACCAGACATAACATTAAAACACGGTGTGGGGACGTGACTCTTCACAACGCTTAACAGACGACATGTGCGGACGTGACCAGACATAGTATTAAAAGTAGATGTGGGGACGTGACCCTTCACAAAGCTTAACAGACGACATGTGCGGACGTGACCAGACACAGCATTAAAAACACGATGTGGAGACGTGACCCTTCACAACGCTTAACAGACGACATGTGCGGACGTGACCAGACATAGCATTAAAACACGGTGTAGGGACGTGACTCTTCACAACGCTTAAAAGACGACATGTGCGGACGTGACCAGACATAGTATTAAAAGTAGATGTGGGGACGTGACCCTTCACAAAGCTTAACAGACGACATGTGCGGACGTGACCAGACACAACATTAAAACACGGTGTGGGGATGTGACCCTTCACAACGCTTAACAGACGACATGTGCGGACGTGACCAGACACAGCATTAAAACACGGTGTGGGGATGTGACCCTTCACAACGCTGAACAGACGACATGTGCTGATGTGCCCAGACACAAAATTCAAAACACGATGTGGGGACGTGACCCTTCACAACACTTAATAGACGACATGTGCGGACGTGACCAGACACAGCATTAAAGACAAGATGTAGGGGCGTGACCCTTCACAACGCATAACAGACGACATGTGTGGGCGTGACCAGACACAACATTAAAACACGGTGTGGGGATGTGACCCTTCACAACGCTTAACAGACGACATGTGCGGACGTGACCAGACACAGCATTAAAACACGGTGTGGGGATGTGACCCTTCACAACGCTTAACAGACGATATGTGCGGACGTGACCAGACATAACATTAAAACACGGTGTGGGGACGTGACTCTTCACAACGCTTAACAGACGACATGTGCGGACGTGACCAGACATAGTATTAAAAGTAGATGTGGGGACGTGACCCTTCACAAAGCTTAACAGACGACATGTGCGGACGTGACCACACACAGCATTAAAAACACGATGTGGGTACGTGACCCTTCACAACGCTTAACAGACGACATGTGCGGACGTGATCGGACATAGCATTAAAACACGGTGTGGGGACGTGACTCTTCACAGCGCTTAACAGACGACATGTGCGGACGTGACCAGACACAACATTAAAAACAAGATGTGGGGGCGTGACCCTTCACAACGCATAACAGACGACATGTGCGGACGTGACCAGACACAACATTAAAACACGGTGTGGGGATGTGACCCTTCACAACGCTTAACAGACGACATGTGCGGACGTGACCAGACACAACATTAAAACACGGTTTGGGGACGTGACTCTTCACAACGCTTAACAGACGACATGTGCGGACGTGACCAGACATAGTATTAAAAGTAGATGTGGGGACGTGACCCTTCACAAAGCTTAACAGACGACATGTGCGGACGTGACCAGACACAACATTAAAACACGGTGTGGGGATGTGACCCTTCACAACGCTTAACAGACGACATGTGCGGACGTGACCAGACATAACATTAAAGCACGGTGTGGGGACGTGACTCTTCACAACGCTTAACAGACGACATGTGCGGACGTGACCAGACACAACATTAAAAACAAGATGTGGGGGCGTGACCCTTCACAACGCATAACAGACGACATATGCGGACGTGACCAGACACAACATTAAAACACGGTTTGGGGATGTGACCCTTCACAACGCTTAACAGACGACATGTGCGGACGTGACCAGACACAGCATTAAAACACGGTGTGGGGATGTGACCCTTCACAACGCTTAACAGACGACATGTGCGGACGTGACCAGACACAACATTAAAACACGGTGTAGGGACGTGACTCTTCACAACGCTTAACAGACGACATGTGCGGACGTGACCAGACATAGTATTAAAAGTAGATGTGGGGACGTGACCCTTCACAAAGCTTAACAGACGACATGTGCGGACGTGACCAGACACAGCATTAAAAACACGATGTGGAGACGTGACCCTTCACAACGCTTAACAGACGACATGTGCGGACGTGACCAGACATAGCATTAAAACACGGTGTAGGGACGTGACTCTTCACAACGCTTAACAGACGACATGTGCGGACGTGACCAGACATAGTATTAAAAGTAGATGTGGGGACGTGACCCTTCACAAAGCTTAACAGACGACATGTGCGGACGTGACCAGACATAACATTATAACACGGTGTGGGGACGTGACTCTTCACAACGCTTAACAGACGACATGTGCGGACGTGACCAGACACAACATTAAAAACAAGATGTGGGGGCGTGACCCTTCACAACGCATAACAGACGACATATGCGGACGTGACCAGACACAACATTAAAACACGGTTTGGGGACGTGACTCTTCACAACGCTTAACAGACGACATGTGCGTACGTGACCAGACACAACATTAAAAACAAGATGTGGGGGCGTGACCCTTCACAACGCATAACAGACGACATGTGCAGACGTGACCAGACACAACATTAAAACACGGTTTGGGGACGTGACTCTTCACAACGCTTAACAGACGACATGTGCGTACGTGACCAGACACAACATTAAAAACAAGATGTGGGGGCGTGACTCTTCACAACGCATAACAGACGACATGTGCGTACGTGACCAGACACAACATTAAAAACAAGATGTGGGGGCGTGACTCTTCACAACGCTTAACAGACGACATGTGCGTACGTGACCAGACACAACATTAAAAACAAGATGTGGGGGCGTGACCCTTCACAACGCATAACAGACGACATGTGCAGACGTGACCAGACACAACATTAAAACACGGTGTGGGGACGTGACTCTTCACAACACTTAACAGACGACATGTGCGGACGTGACCAGACATAGTATTAAAAGTAGATGTGGGGACGTGACCCTTCACAAAGCTTAACAGACGACATGTGCGGACGTGACCAGACACAACATTAAAACACGGTGTGGGGATGTGACCCTTCACAACGCTTAACAGACGACATGTGCGGACGTGACCAGACATAACATTAAAACACGGTGTGGGGACGTGACTCTTCACAACGCTTAACAGACGACATGTGCGGACGTGACCAGACATAGTATTAAAAGTAGATGTGGGGACGTGACCCTTCACAAAGCTTAACAGACGACATGTGCGGACGTGACCAGACACAGCATTAAAAACACGATGTGGAGACGTGACCCTTCACAACGCTTAACAGACGACATGTGCGGACGTGACCAGACATAGCATTAAAACACGGTGTAGGGACGTGACTCTTCACAACGCTTAACAGACGACATGTGCGGACGTGACCAGACATAGTATTAAAAGTAGATGTGGGGACGTGACCCTTCACAAAGCTTAACAGACGACATGTGCGGACGTGACCAGACACAACATTAAAACACGGTGTGGGGATGTGACCCTTCACAACGCTTAACAGACGACATGTGCGGACGTGACCAGACACAGCATTAAAACACGGTGTGGGGATGTGACCCTTCACAACGCTGAACAGACGACATGTGCTGATGTGCCCAGACACAAAATTCAAAACACGATGTGGGGACGTGACCCTTCACAACACTTAATAGACGACATGTGCGGACGTGACCAGACACAGCATTAAAGACAAGATGTAGGGGCGTGACCCTTCACAACGCATAACAGACGACATGTGTGGGCGTGACCAGACACAACATTAAAACACGGTGTGGGGATGTGACCCTTCACAACGCTTAACAGACGACATGTGTGGACGTGACCAGGCACAGCATTAAAACACGGTGTGGGGATGTGACCCATCACAACGCTTAACAGACAACATGTGCGGACGTGACTAGACATAACATTAAAACACGGTGTGGGGACGTGACTCTTCACAACGCTTAACAGACGACATGTGCGGACGTGACCAGACATAGTATTAAAAGTAGATGTGGGGACGTGACCCTTCACAAAGCTTAACAGACGACATGTGCGGACGTGACCAGATACAACATTAAAACACGGTGTGGGGATGTGACCCTTCACAACGCTTAACAGACGACATGTGCGGACGTGACCAGACATAACATTAAAACACGGTGTGGGGACGTGACTCTTCACAACGCTTAACAGACGACATGTGCGGACGTGACCAGACACAACATTAAAAACAAGATGTGGGGGCGTGACCCTTCACAACGCATAACAGACGACATATGCGGACGTGACCAGACACAACATTAAAACACGGTTTGGGGATGTGACCCTTCACAACGCTTAACAGACGACATGTGCGGACGTGACCAGACACAGCATTAAAACACGGTGTGGGGATGTGACCCTTCACAACGCTTAACAGACGACATGTGCGGACGTGACCAGACACAACATTAAAACACGGTGTAGGGACGTGACTCTTCACAACGCTTAACAGACGACATGTGCGGACGTGACCAGACATAGTATTAAAAGTAGATGTGGGGACGTGACCCTTCACAAAGCTTAACAGACGACATGTGCGGACGTGACCAGACACAGCATTAAAAACACGATGTGGAGACGTGACCCTTCACAACGCTTAACAGACGACATGTGCGGACGTGACCAGACATAGCATTAAAACACGGTGTAGGGACGTGACTCTTCACAACGCTTAACAGACGACATGTGCGGACGTGACCAGACATAGTATTAAAAGTAGATGTGGGGACGTGACCCTTCACAAAGCTTAACAGACGACATGTGCGGACGTGACCAGACATAACATTATAACACGGTGTGGGGACGTGACTCTTCACAACGCTTAACAGACGACATGTGCGGACGTGACCAGACACAACATTAAAAACAAGATGTGGGGGCGTGACCCTTCACAACGCATAACAGACGACATATGCGGACGTGACCAGACACAACATTAAAACACGGTTTGGGGACGTGACTCTTCACAACGCTTAACAGACGACATGTGCGTACGTGACCAGACACAACATTAAAAACAAGATGTGGGGGCGTGACCCTTCACAACGCATAACAGACGACATGTGCAGACGTGACCAGACACAACATTAAAACACGGTTTGGGGACGTGACTCTTCACAACGCTTAACAGACGACATGTGCGTACGTGACCAGACACAACATTAAAAACAAGATGTGGGGGCGTGACTCTTCACAACGCATAACAGACGACATGTGCGTACGTGACCAGACACAACATTAAAAACAAGATGTGGGGGCGTGACCCTTCACAACGCATAACAGACGACATGTGCAGACGTGACCAGACACAACATTAAAACACGGTGTGGGGACGTGACTCTTCACAACACTTAACAGACGACATGTGCGGACGTGACCAGACATAGTATTAAAAGTAGATGTGGGGACGTGACCCTTCACAAAGCTTAACAGACGACATGTGCGGACGTGACCAGACACAACATTAAAACACGGTGTGGGGATGTGACCCTTCACAACGCTTAACAGACGACATGTGCGGACGTGACCAGACATAACATTAAAACACGGTGTGGGGACGTGACTCTTCACAACGCTTAACAGACGACATGTGCGGACGTGACCAGACATAGTATTAAAAGTAGATGTGGGGACGTGACCCTTCACAAAGCTTAACAGACGACATGTGCGGACGTGACCAGACACAGCATTAAAAACACGATGTGGAGACGTGACCCTTCACAACGCTTAACAGACGACATGTGCGGACGTGACCAGACATAGCATTAAAACACGGTGTAGGGACGTGACTCTTCACAACGCTTAACAGACGACATGTGCGGACGTGACCAGACATAGTATTAAAAGTAGATGTGGGGACGTGACCCTTCACAAAGCTTAACAGACGACATGTGCGGACGTGACCAGACACAACATTAAAACACGGTGTGGGGATGTGACCCTTCACAACGCTTAACAGACGACATGTGCGGACGTGACCAGACACAGCATTAAAACACGGTGTGGGGATGTGACCCTTCACAACGCTGAACAGACGACATGTGCTGATGTGCCCAGACACAAAATTCAAAACACGATGTGGGGACGTGACCCTTCACAACACTTAATAGACGACATGTGCGGACGTGACCAGACACAGCATTAAAGACAAGATGTAGGGGCGTGACCCTTCACAACGCATAACAGACGACATGTGTGGGCGTGACCAGACACAACATTAAAACACGGTGTGGGGATGTGACCCTTCACAACGCTTAACAGACGACATGTGTGGACGTGACCAGGCACAGCATTAAAACACGGTGTGGGGATGTGACCCTTCACAACGCTTAACAGACAACATGTGCGGACGTGACCAGACATAACATTAAAACACGGTGTGGGGACGTGACTCTTCACAACGCTTAACAGACGACATGTGCGGACGTGACCAGACATAGTATTAAAAGTAGATGTGGGGACGTGACCCTTCACAAAGCTTAACAGACGACATGTGCGGACGTGACCAGACACAGCATTAAAAACACGATGTGGGGACGTGACCCTTTACAACGCTTAACAGACGACATGTGCGGACGTGACCAGACATAGCATTAAAACACGGTGTGGGGACGTGACTCTTCACAACGCTTAACAGACGACATGTGCGGACGTGACCAGACACAACATTAAAAACAAGATGTGGGGGCGTGACCCTTCACAACGCATAACAGACGACATATGCGGACGTGACCAGACACAACATTAAAACACGGTTTGGGGATGTGACCCTTCACAACGCTTAACAGACGACATGTGCGGACGTGACCAGACACAGCATTAAAACACGGTGTGGGGATGTGACCCTTCACAACGCTTAACAGACGATATGTGCGGACGTGACCAGACATAACATTAAAACACGGTGTGGGGACGTGACTCTTCACAACGCTTAACAGACGACATGTGCGGACGTGACCAGACATAGTGTTAAAAGTAGATGTGGGGACGTGACCCTTCACAAAGCTTAACAGACGACATGTGCGGACGTGACCACACACAGCATTAAAAACACGATGTGGGTACGTGACCCTTCACAACGCTTAACAGACGACATGTGCGGACGTGACCAGACATAACATTAAAACACGGTGTGGGGACGTGACTCTTCACAACGCTTAACAGACGACATGTGCGGACGTGACCAGACATAGTATTAAAAGTAGATGTGGGGACGTGACCCTTCACAAAGCTTAACAGACGACATGTGCGGACGTGACCAGACACAGCATTAAAAACACGATGTGGAGACGTGACCCTTCACAACGCTTAACAGACGACATGTGCGGACGTGACCAGACATAGCATTAAAACACGGTGTAGGGACGTGACTCTTCACAACGCTTAACAGACGACATGTGCGGACGTGACCAGACATAGTATTAAAAGTAGATGTGGGGACGTGACCCTTCACAAAGCTTAACAGACGACATGTGCGGACGTGACCAGACACAACATTAAAACACGGTGTGGGGATGTGACCCTTCACAACGCTTAACAGACGACATGTGCGGACGTGACCAGACACAGCATTAAAACACGGTGTGGGGATGTGACCCTTCACAACGCTGAACAGACGACATGTGCTGATGTGCCCAGACACAAAATTCAAAACACGATGTGGGGACGTGACCCTTCACAACACTTAATAGACGACATGTGCGGACGTGACCAGACACAGCATTAAAGACAAGATGTAGGGGCGTGACCCTTCACAACGCATAACAGACGACATGTGTGGGCGTGACCAGACACAACATTAAAACACGGTGTGGGGATGTGACCCTTCACAACGCTTAACAGACGACATGTGTGGACGTGACCAGGCACAGCATTAAAACACGGTGTGGGGATGTGACCCATCACAACGCTTAACAGACAACATGTGCGGACGTGACTAGACATAACATTAAAACACGGTGTGGGGACGTGACTCTTCACAACGCTTAACAGACGACATGTGCGGACGTGACCAGACATAGTATTAAAAGTAGATGTGGGGACGTGACCCTTCACAAAGCTTAACAGACGACATGTGCGGACGTGACCAGATACAACATTAAAACACGGTGTGGGGATGTGACCCTTCACAACGCTTAACAGACGACATGTGCGGACGTGACCAGACATAACATTAAAACACGGTGTGGGGACGTGACTCTTCACAACGCTTAACAGACGACATGTGCGGACGTGACCAGACACAACATTAAAAACAAGATGTGGGGGCGTGACCCTTCACAACGCATAACAGACGACATATGCGGACGTGACCAGACACAACATTAAAACACGGTTTGGGGATGTGACCCTTCACAACGCTTAACAGACGACATGTGCGGACGTGACCAGACACAGCATTAAAACACGGTGTGGGGATGTGACCCTTCACAACGCTTAACAGACGACATGTGCGGACGTGACCAGACACAACATTAAAACACGGTGTAGGGACGTGACTCTTCACAACGCTTAACAGACGACATGTGCGGACGTGACCAGACATAGTATTAAAAGTAGATGTGGGGACGTGACCCTTCACAAAGCTTAACAGACGACATGTGCGGACGTGACCAGACACAGCATTAAAAACACGATGTGGAGACGTGACCCTTCACAACGCTTAACAGACGACATGTGCGGACGTGACCAGACATAGCATTAAAACACGGTGTAGGGACGTGACTCTTCACAACGCTTAACAGACGACATGTGCGGACGTGACCAGACATAGTATTAAAAGTAGATGTGGGGACGTGACCCTTCACAAAGCTTAACAGACGACATGTGCGGACGTGACCAGACATAACATTATAACACGGTGTGGGGACGTGACTCTTCACAACGCTTAACAGACGACATGTGCGGACGTGACCAGACACAACATTAAAAACAAGATGTGGGGGCGTGACCCTTCACAACGCATAACAGACGACATATGCGGACGTGACCAGACACAACATTAAAACACGGTTTGGGGACGTGACTCTTCACAACGCTTAACAGACGACATGTGCGTACGTGACCAGACACAACATTAAAAACAAGATGTGGGGGCGTGACCCTTCACAACGCATAACAGACGACATGTGCAGACGTGACCAGACACAACATTAAAACACGGTTTGGGGACGTGACTCTTCACAACGCTTAACAGACGACATGTGCGTACGTGACCAGACACAACATTAAAAACAAGATGTGGGGGCGTGACTCTTCACAACGCATAACAGACGACATGTGCGTACGTGACCAGACACAACATTAAAAACAAGATGTGGGGGCGTGACCCTTCACAACGCATAACAGACGACATGTGCAGACGTGACCAGACACAACATTAAAACACGGTGTGGGGACGTGACTCTTCACAACACTTAACAGACGACATGTGCGGACGTGACCAGACATAGTATTAAAAGTAGATGTGGGGACGTGACCCTTCACAAAGCTTAACAGACGACATGTGCGGACGTGACCAGACACAACATTAAAACACGGTGTGGGGATGTGACCCTTCACAACGCTTAACAGACGACATGTGCGGACGTGACCAGACATAACATTAAAACACGGTGTGGGGACGTGACTCTTCACAACGCTTAACAGACGACATGTGCGGACGTGACCAGACATAGTATTAAAAGTAGATGTGGGGACGTGACCCTTCACAAAGCTTAACAGACGACATGTGCGGACGTGACCAGACACAGCATTAAAAACACGATGTGGAGACGTGACCCTTCACAACGCTTAACAGACGACATGTGCGGACGTGACCAGACATAGCATTAAAACACGGTGTAGGGACGTGACTCTTCACAACGCTTAACAGACGACATGTGCGGACGTGACCAGACATAGTATTAAAAGTAGATGTGGGGACGTGACCCTTCACAAAGCTTAACAGACGACATGTGCGGACGTGACCAGACACAACATTAAAACACGGTGTGGGGATGTGACCCTTCACAACGCTTAACAGACGACATGTGCGGACGTGACCAGACACAGCATTAAAACACGGTGTGGGGATGTGACCCTTCACAACGCTGAACAGACGACATGTGCTGATGTGCCCAGACACAAAATTCAAAACACGATGTGGGGACGTGACCCTTCACAACACTTAATAGACGACATGTGCGGACGTGACCAGACACAGCATTAAAGACAAGATGTAGGGGCGTGACCCTTCACAACGCATAACAGACGACATGTGTGGGCGTGACCAGACACAACATTAAAACACGGTGTGGGGATGTGACCCTTCACAACGCTTAACAGACGACATGTGTGGACGTGACCAGGCACAGCATTAAAACACGGTGTGGGGATGTGACCCTTCACAACGCTTAACAGACAACATGTGCGGACGTGACCAGACATAACATTAAAACACGGTGTGGGGACGTGACTCTTCACAACGCTTAACAGACGACATGTGCGGACGTGACCAGACATAGTATTAAAAGTAGATGTGGGGACGTGACCCTTCACAAAGCTTAACAGACGACATGTGCGGACGTGACCAGACACAGCATTAAAAACACGATGTGGGGACGTGACCCTTTACAACGCTTAACAGACGACATGTGCGGACGTGACCAGACATAGCATTAAAACACGGTGTGGGGACGTGACTCTTCACAACGCTTAACAGACGACATGTGCGGACGTGACCAGACACAACATTAAAAACAAGATGTGGGGGCGTGACCCTTCACAACGCATAACAGACGACATATGCGGACGTGACCAGACACAACATTAAAACACGGTTTGGGGATGTGACCCTTCACAACGCTTAACAGACGACATGTGCGGACGTGACCAGACACAGCATTAAAACACGGTGTGGGGATGTGACCCTTCACAACGCTTAACAGACGATATGTGCGGACGTGACCAGACATAACATTAAAACACGGTGTGGGGACGTGACTCTTCACAACGCTTAACAGACGACATGTGCGGACGTGACCAGACATAGTGTTAAAAGTAGATGTGGGGACGTGACCCTTCACAAAGCTTAACAGACGACATGTGCGGACGTGACCACACACAGCATTAAAAACACGATGTGGGTACGTGACCCTTCACAACGCTTAACAGACGACATGTGCGGACGTGATCGGACATAGCATTAAAACACGGTGTGGGGACGTGACTCTTCACAGCGCTTAACAGACGACATGTGCGGACGTGACCAGACACAACATTAAAAACAAGATGTGGGGGCGTGACCCTTCACAACGCATAACAGACGACATGTGCGGACGTGACCAGACACAACATTAAAACACGGTGTGGGGATGTGACCCTTCACAACGCTTAACAGACGACATGTGCGGACGTGACCAGACACAACATTAAAACACGGTTTGGGGACGTGACTCTTCACAACGCTTAACAGACGACATGTGCGGACGTGACCAGACATAGTATTAAAAGTAGATGTGGGGACGTGACCCTTCACAAAGCTTAACAGACGACATGTGCGGACGTGACCAGACACAACATTAAAACACGGTGTGGGGATGTGACCCTTCACAACGCTTAACAGACGACATGTGCGGACGTGACCAGACATAACATTAAAACACGGTGTGGGGACGTGACTCTTCACAACGCTTAACAGACGACATGTGCGGACGTGACCAGACACAACATTAAAAACAAGATGTGGGGGCGTGACCCTTCACAACGCATAACAGACGACATATGCGGACGTGACCAGACACAACATTAAAACACGGTTTGGGGATGTGACCCTTCACAACGCTTAACAGACGACATGTGCGGACGTGACCAGACACAGCATTAAAACACGGTGTGGGGATGTGACCCTTCACAACGCTTAACAGACGATATGTGCGGACGTGACCAGACATAACATTAAAACACGGTGTGGGGACGTGACTCTTCACAACGCTTAACAGACGACATGTGCGGACGTGACCAGACATAGTATTAAAAGTAGATGTGGGGACGTGACCCTTCACAAAGCTTAACAGACGACATGTGCGGACGTGACCACACACAGCATTAAAAACACGATGTGGGGACGTGACCCTTCACAACGCTTAACAGACGACATGTGCGGACGTGATCGGACATAGCATTAAAACACGGTGTGGGGACGTGACTCTTCACAACGCTTAACAGATGACATGTGCGGACGTGACCAGACACAACATTAAAAACAAGATGTGGGGGCGTGACCCTTCACAACGCATAACAGACGACATGTGCGGACGTGACCAGACACAACATTAAAACACGGTGTGGGGATGTGACCCTTCACAACGCTTAACAGACGACATGTGCGGACGTGACCAGACACAACATTAAAACACGGTTTGGGGACGTGACTCTTCACAACGCTTAACAGACGACATGTGCGGACGTGACCAGACATAGTATTAAAAGTAGATGTGGGGACGTGACCCTTCACAAAGCTTAACAGACGACATGTGCGGACGTGACCAGACACAACATTAAAACACGGTGTGGGGATGTGACCCTTCACAACGCTTAACAGACGACATGTGCGGACGTGACCAGACATAACATTAAAACACGGTGTGGGGACGTGACTCTTCACAACGCTTAACAGACGACATGTGCGTACGTGACCAGACACAACATTAAAAACAAGATGTGGGGGAGTGACCCTTCACAACGCATAACAGACGACATGTGCAGACGTGACCAGACACAACATTAAAACACGGTGTGGGGACGTGACTCTTCACAACACTTAACAGACGACATGTGCGGACGTGACCAGACATAGTATTAAAAGTAGATGTGGGGACGTGACCCTTCACAAAGCTTAACAGACGACATGTGCGGACGTGACCAGACACAACATTAAAACACGGTGTGGGGATGTGACCCTTCACAACGCTTAACAGACGACATGTGCGGACGTGACCAGACATAACATTAAAACACGGTGTGGGGACGTGACTCTTCACAACGCTTAACAGACGACATGTGCGGACGTGACCAGACATAGTATTAAAAGTAGATGTGGGGACGTGACCCTTCACAAAGCTTAACAGACGACATGTGCGGACGTGACCAGACACAGCATTAAAAACACGATGTGGAGACGTGACCCTTCACAACGCTTAACAGACGACATGTGCGGACGTGACCAGACATAGCATTAAAACACGGTGTAGGGACGTGACTCTTCACAACGCTTAACAGACGACATGTGCGGACGTGACCAGACATAGTATTAAAAGTAGATGTGGGGACGTGACCCTTCACAAAGCTTAACAGACGACATGTGCGGACGTGACCAGACACAACATTAAAACACGGTGTGGGGATGTGACCCTTCACAACGCTTAACAGACGACATGTGCGGACGTGACCAGACACAGCATTAAAACACGGTGTGGGGATGTGACCCTTCACAACGCTGAACAGACGACATGTGCTGATGTGCCCAGACACAAAATTCAAAACACGATGTGGGGACGTGACCCTTCACAACACTTAATAGACGACATGTGCGGACGTGACCAGACACAGCATTAAAGACAAGATGTAGGGGCGTGACCCTTCACAACGCATAACAGACGACATGTGTGGACGTGACCAGACACAACATTAAAACACGGTGTGGGGATGTGACCCTTCACAACGCTTAACAGACGACATGTGTGGACGTGACCAGGCACAGCATTAAAACACGGTGTGGGGATGTGACCCTTCACAACGCTTAACAGACGACATGTGCGGACGTGACCAGACATAACATTAAAACACGGTGTGGGGACGTGACTCTTCACAACGCTTAATAGACGACATGTGCGGACGTGACCAGACATAGTATTAAAAGTAGATGTGGGGACGTGACCCTTCACAAAGCTTAACAGACGACATGTGCGGACGTGACCAGACACACCATTAAAAACACGATGTGGGGACGTGACCCTTCACAACGCTTAACAGACGACATGTGCGGACGTGACCAGACATAGCATTAAAACACGGTGTGGGGACGTGACTCTTCACAACGCTTAACAGACGACATGTGCGGACGTGACCAGACACAACATTAAAAACAAGATGTGGGGGCGTGACCCTTCACAACGCATAACAGACGACATATGCGGACGTGACCAGACACAACATTAAAACACGGTTTGGGGATGTGACCCTTCACAACGCTTAACAGACGACATGTGCGGACGTGACCAGACACAACATTAAAACACGGTGTGGGGATGTGACCCTTCACAACGCTTAACAGACGATATGTGCGGACGTGACCAGACATAACATTAAAACACGGTGTGGGGACGTGACTCTTCACAACGCTTAACAGACGACATGTGCGGACGTGACCAGACATAGTATTAAAAGTAGATGTGGGGACGTGACCCTTCACAAAGCTTAACAGACGACATGTGCGGACGTGACCAGACACAACATTAAAACACGGTGTGGGGATGTGACCCTTCACAACGCTTAACAGACGACATGTGCGGACGTGACCAGACACAGCATTAAAACACGGTGTGGGGATGTGACCCTTCACAACGCTGAACAGACGACATGTGCTGACGTGCCCAGACACAAAATTCAAAACACGATGTGGGGACGTGACCCTTCACAACACTTAATAGACGACATGTGCGGACGTGACCAGACACAGCATTAAAGACAAGATGTAGGGGCGTGACCCTTCACAACGCATAACAGACGACATGTGTGGACGTGACCAGACACAACATTAAAACACGGTGTGGGGATGTGACCCTTCACAACGCTTAACAGACGACATGTGTGGACGTGACCAGGCACAGCATTAAAACACGGTGTGGGGATGTGACCCTTCACAACGCTTAACAGACGACATGTGCGGACGTGACCAGACATAACATTAAAACACGGTGTGGGGACGTGACTCTTCACAACACTTAACAGACGACATGTGCGGACGTGACCAGACATAGTATTAAAAGTAGATGTGGGGACGTGACCCTTCACAAAGCTTAACAGACGACATGTGCGGACGTGACCAGACACAACATTAAAACACGGTGTGGGGATGTGACCCTTCACAACGCTTAACAGACGACATGTGCGGACGTGACCAGACATAACATTAAAACACGGTGTGGGGACGTGACTCTTCACAACGCTTAACAGACGACATGTGCGGACGTGACCAGACATAGTATTAAAAGTAGATGTGGGGACGTGACCCTTCACAAAGCTTAACAGACGACATGTGCGGACGTGACCAGACACAGCATTAAAAACACGATGTGGAGACGTGACCCTTCACAACGCTTAACAGACGACATGTGCGGACGTGACCAGACATAGCATTAAAACACGGTGTAGGGACGTGACTCTTCACAACGCTTAACAGACGACATGTGCGGACGTGACCAGACATAGTATTAAAAGTAGATGTGGGGACGTGACCCTTCACAAAGCTTAACAGACGACATGTGCGGACGTGACCAGACACAACATTAAAACACGGTGTGGGGATGTGACCCTTCACAACGCTTAACAGACGACATGTGCGGACGTGACCAGACACAGCATTAAAACACGGTGTGGGGATGTGACCCTTCACAACGCTGAACAGACGACATGTGCTGATGTGCCCAGACACAAAATTCAAAACACGATGTGGGGACGTGACCCTTCACAACACTTAATAGACGACATGTGCGGACGTGACCAGACACAGCATTAAAGACAAGATGTAGGGGCGTGACCCTTCACAACGCATAACAGACGACATGTGTGGACGTGACCAGACACAACATTAAAACACGGTGTGGGGATGTGACCCTTCACAACGCTTAACAGACGACATGTGTGGACGTGACCAGGCACAGCATTAAAACACGGTGTGGGGATGTGACCCTTCACAACGCTTAACAGACGACATGTGCGGACGTGACCAGACATAACATTAAAACACGGTGTGGGGACGTGACTCTTCACAACGCTTAACAGACGACATGTGCGGACGTGACCAGACATAACATTAAAAACAAGATGTGGGGGCGTGACCCTTCACAACGCATAACAGACGACATATGCGGACGTGACCAGACACAACATTAAAACACGGTTTGGGGATGTGACCCTTCACAACGCTTAACAGACGACATGTGCGGACGTGACCAGACACAGCATTAAAACACGGTGTGGGGATGTGACCCTTCACAACGCTTAACAGACGATATGTGCGGACGTGACCAGACATAACATTAAAACACGGTGTGGGGACGTGACCCTTCACAACGCTTAACAGACGACATGTGCGGACGTGACCAGACACACCATTAAAAACACGATGTGGGGACGTGACCCTTCACAACGCTTAACAGACGACATGTGCGGACGTGACCAGACATAGCATTAAAACACGGTGTGGGGACGTGACTCTTCACAACGCTTAACAGACGACATGTGCGGACGTGACCAGACATAGTATTAAAAGTAGATGTGGGGACGTGACCCTTCACAAAGCTTAACAGACGACATGTGCGGACGTGACCAGACACACCATTAAAAACACGATGTGGGGACGTGACCCTTCACAACGCTTAACAGACGACATGTGCGGACGTGACCAGACATAGCATTAAAACACGGTGTGGGGACGTGACTCTTCACAACGCTTAACAGACGACATGTGCGGACGTGACCAGACACAACATTAAAAACAAGATGTGGGGGCGTGACCCTTCACAACGCATAACAGACGACATGTGCGGACGTGACCAGACACAACATTAAAACACGGTTTGGGGACGTGACTCTTCACAACGCTTAACAGACGACATGTGCGGACGTGACCAGACATAGTATTAAAAGTAGATGTGGGGACGTGACCCTTCACAAAGCTTAACAGACGACATGTGCGGACGTGACCAGACACACCATTAAAAACACGATGTGGGGACGTGACCCTTCACAACGCTTAACAGACGACATGTGCGGACGTGACCAGACATAGCATTAAAACACGGTGTGGGGACGTGACTCTTCACAACGCTTAACAGACGACATGTGCGGACGTGACCAGACATAGTATTAAAAGTAGATGTGGGGACGTGACCCTTCACAAAGCTTAACAGACGACATGTGCGGACGTGACCACACACAGCATTAAAAATACGATGTGGGGACGTGACCCTTCACAACGCTTAACAGACGACATGTGCGGACGTGATCGGACATAGCATTAAAACACGGTGTGGGGACGTGACTCTTCACAACGCTTAACAGACGACATGTGCGGACGTGACCAGACACAACATTAAAAACAAGATGTGGGGGCGTGACCCTTCACAACGCATAACAGACGACATGTGCGGACGTGACCAGACACAACATTAAAACACGGTGTGGGGATGTGACCCTTCACAACGCTTAACAGACGACATGTGCGGACGTGACCAGACACAACATTAAAACACGGTTTGGGGACGTGACTCTTCACAACGCTTAACAGACGACATGTGCGGACGTGACCAGACATAGTATTAAAAGTAGATGTGGGGACGTGACCCTTCACAAAGCTTAACAGACGACATGTGCGGACGTGACCAGACACAACATTAAAACACGGTGTGGGGATGTGACCCTTCACAACGCTTAACAGACGACATGTGCGGACGTGACCAGACATAGCATTAAAACACGGTGTGGGGACGTGACTCTTCACAACGCTTAACAGACGACATGTGCGTACGTGACCAGACACAACATTAAAAACAAGATGTGGGGGCGTGACCCTTCACAACGCATAACAGACGACATGTGCAGACGTGACCAGACACAACATTAAAACACGGTGTGGGGACGTGACTCTTCACAACACTTAACAGACGACATGTGCGGACGTGACCAGACATAGTATTAAAAGTAGATGTGGGGATGTGACCCTTCACAAAGCTTAACAGACGACATGTGCGGACGTGACCAGACACAACATTAAAACACGGTGTGGGGATGTGACCCTTCACAACGCTTAACAGACGACATGTGCGGACGTGACCAGACATAACATTAAAACACGGTGTGGGGACGTGACTCTTCACAACGCTTAACAGACGACATGTGCGGACGTGACCAGACATAGTATTAAAAGTAGATGTGGGGACGTGACCCTTCACAAAGCTTAACAGACGACATGTGCGGACGTGACCAGACACAGCATTAAAAACACGATGTGGAGACGTGACCCTTCTCAACGCTTAACAGACGACATGTGCGGACGTGACCAGACATAGCATTAAAACACGGTGTAGGGACGTGACTCTTCACAACGCTTAACAGACGACATGTGCGGACGTGACCAGACATAGTATTAAAAGTAGATGTGGGGACGTGACCCTTCACAAAGCTTAACAGACGACATGTGCGGACGTGACCAGACACAACATTAAAACACGGTGTGGGGATGTGACCCTTCACAACGCTTAACAGACGACATGTGCGGACGTGACCAGACACAGCATTAAAACACGGTGTGGGGATGTGACCCTTCACAACGCTGAACAGACGACATGTGCTGATGTGCCCAGACACAAAATTCAAAACACGATGTGGGGACGTGACCCTTCACAACACTTAATAGACGACATGTGCGGACGTGACCAGACACAGCATTAAAGACAAGATGTAGGGGCGTGACCCTTCACAACGCATAACAGACGACATGTGTGGACGTGACCAGACACAACATTAAAACACGGTGTGGGGATGTGACCCTTCACAACGCTTAACAGACGACATGTGTGGACGTGACCAGGCACAGCATTAAAACACGGTGTGGGGAGGTGACCCTTCACAACGCTTAACAGACGACATGTGCGGACGTGACCAGACATAACATTAAAACACGGTGTGGGGACGTGACTCTTCACAACGCTTAACAGACGACATGTGCGGACGTGACCAGACATAGTATTAAAAGTAGATGTGGGGACGTGACCCTTCACAAAGCTTAACAGACGACATGTGCGGACGTGACCAGACACACCATTAAAAACACGATGTGGGGACGTGACCCTTCACAACGCTTAACAGACGACATGTGCGGACGTGACCAGACATAGCATTAAAACACGGTGTGGGGACGTGACTCTTCACAACGCTTAACAGACGACATGTGCGGACGTGACCAGACACAACATTAAAAACAAGATGTGGGGGCGTGACCCTTCACAACGCATAACAGACGACATATGCGGACGTGACCAGACACAACATTAAAACACGGTTTGGGGATGTGACCCTTCACAACGCTTAACAGACGACATGTGCGGACGTGACCAGACACAGCATTAAAACACGGTGTGGGGATGTGACCCTTCACAACGCTTAACAGACGATATGTGCGGACGTGACCAGACATAACATTAAAACACGGTGTGGGGACGTGACTCTTCACAACGCTTAACAGACGACATGTGCGGACGTGACCAGACATAGTATTAAAAGTAGATGTGGGGACGTGACCCTTCACAAAGCTTAACAGACGACATGTGCGGACGTGACCACACACAGCATTAAAAACACGATGTGGGGACGTGACCCTTCACAACGCTTAACAGACGACATGTGCGGACGTGATCGGACATAGCATTAAAACACGGTGTGGGGACGTGACTCTTCACAGCGCTTAACAGACGACATGTGCGGACGTGACCAGACACAACATTAAAAACAAGATGTGGGGGCGTGACCCTTCACAACGCATAACAGACGACATGTGCGGACGTGACCAGACACAACATTAAAACACGGTTTGGGGACGTGACTCTTCACAACGCTTAACAGACGACATGTGCGGACGTGACCAGACATAGTATTAAAAGTAGATGTGGGGACGTGACCCTTCACAAAGCTTAACAGACGACATGTGCGGACGTGACCAGACACAACATTAAAACACGGTGTGGGGATGTGACCCTTCACAACGCTTAACAGACGACATGTGCGGACGTGACCAGACATAACATTAAAACACGGTGTGGGGACGTGACTCTTCACAACGCTTAACAGACGACATGTGCGGACGTGACCAGACACAACATTAAAAACAAGATGTGGGGGCGTGACCCTTCACAACGCATAACAGACGACATATGCGGACGTGACCAGACACAACATTAAAACACGGTTTGGGGATGTGACCCTTCACAACGCTTAACACACGACATGTGCGGACGTGACCAGACACAGCATTAAAACACGGTGTGGGGATGTGACCCTTCACAACGCTTAACAGACGATATGTGCGGACGTGACCAGACATAACATTAAAACACGGTGTGGGGACGTGACTCTTCACAACGCTTAACAGACGACATGTGCGGACGTGACCAGACATAGTATTAAAAGTAGATGTGGGGACGTGACCCTTCACAAAGCTTAACAGACGACATGTGCGGACGTGACCACACACAGCATTAAAAACACGATGTGGGGACGTGACCCTTCACAACGCTTAACAGACGACATGTGCGGACGTGATCGGACATAGCATTAAAACACGGTGTGGGGACGTGACTCTTCACAACGCTTAACAGACGACATGTGCGGACGTGACCAGACACAACATTAAAAACAAGATGTGGGGGCGTGACCCTTCACAACGCATAACAGACGACATGTGCGGACGTGACCAGACACAACATTAAAACACGGTGTGGGGATGTGACCCTTCACAACGCTTAACAGACGACATGTGCGGACGTGACCAGACACAACATTAAAACACGGTTTGGGGACGTGACTCTTCACAACGCTTAACAGACGACATGTGCGGACGTGACCAGACATAGTATTAAAAGTAGATGTGGGGACGTGACCCTTCACAAAGCTTAACAGACGACATGTGCGGACGTGACCAGACACAACATTAAAACACGGTGTGGGGATGTGACCCTTCACAACGCTTAACAGACGACATGTGCGGACGTGACCAGACATAGCATTAAAACACGGTGTGGGGACGTGACTCTTCACAACGCTTAACAGACGACATGTGCGTACGTGACCAGACACAACATTAAAAACAAGATGTGGGGGCGTGACCCTTCACAACGCATAACAGACGACATGTGCAGACGTGACCAGACACAACATTAAAACACGGTGTGGGGACGTGACTCTTCACAACACTTAACAGACGACATGTGCGGACGTGACCAGACATAGTATTAAAAGTAGATGTGGGGACGTGACCCTTCACAAAGCTTAACAGACGACATGTGCGGACGTGACCAGACACAACATTAAAACACGGTGTGGGGATGTGACCCTTCACAACGCTTAACAGACGACATGTGCGGACGTGACCAAACATAACATTAAAACACGGTGTGGGGACGTGACTCTTCACAACGCTTAACAGACGACATGTGCGGACGTGACCAGACATAGTATTAAAAGTAGATGTGGGGACGTGACCCTTCACAAAGCTTAACAGACGACATGTGCGGACGTGACCAGACACAGCATTAAAAACACGATGTGGAGACGTGACCCTTCTCAACGCTTAACAGACGACATGTGCGGACGTGACCAGACATAGCATTAAAACACGGTGTAGGGACGTGACTCTTCACAACGCTTAACAGACGACATGTGCGGACGTGACCAGACATAGTATTAAAAGTAGATGTGGGGACGTGACCCTTCACAAAGCTTAACAGACGACATGTGCGGACGTGACCAGACACAACATTAAAACACGGTGTGGGGATGTGACCCTTCACAACGCTTAACAGACGACATGTGCGGACGTGACCAGACACAGCATTAAAACACGGTGTGGGGATGTGACCCTTCACAACGCTGAACAGACGACATGTGCTGATGTGCCCAGACACAAAATTCAAAACACGATGTGGGGACGTGACCCTTCACAACACTTAATAGACGACATGTGCGGACGTGACCAGACACAGCATTAAAGACAAGATGTAGGGGCGTGACCCTTCACAACGCATAACAGACGACATGTGTGGACGTGACCAGACACAACATTAAAACACGGTGTGGGGATGTGACCCTTCACAACGCTTAACAGACGACATGTGTGGACGTGACCAGGCACAGCATTAAAACAGGGTGTGGGGATGTGACCCTTCACAACGCTTAACAGACGACATGTGCGGACGTGACCAGACATAACATTAAAACACGGTGTGGGGACGTGACTCTTCACAACGCTTAACAGACGACATGTGCGGACGTGACCAGACATAGTATTAAAAGTAGATGTGGGGACGTGACCCTTCACAAAGCTTAACAGACGACATGTGCGGACGTGACCAGACACAGCATTAAAAACACGATGTGGGGACGTGACCCTTCACAACGCTTAACAGACGACATGTGCGGACGTGACCAGACATAGTATTAAAAGTAGATGTGGGGACGTGACCCTTCACAAAGCTTAACAGACGACATGTGCGGACGTGACCACACACAGCATTAAAAACACGATGTGGGGACGTGACCCTTCACAACGCTTAACAGACGACATGTGCGGACGTGACCAGACATAGTATTAAAACACGGTGTGGGGACGTGACTCTTCACAACACTTAACAGACGACATGTGCGGACGTGACCAGACATAGTATTAAAAGTAGATGTGGGGACGTGACCCTTCACAAAGCTTAACAGACGACATGTGTGGACGTTACCAGGCACAGCATTAAAACAGGGTGTGGGGATGTGACCCTTCACAATGCTTAACAGACGATATGTGCGGACGTGACCAGACATAACATTAAAACACGGTGTGGGGACGTGACTCTTCACAACGCTTAACAGACGACATGTGCGGACGTGACCAGACATAGTATTAAAAGTAGATGTGGGGACGTGACCCTTCACAAAGCTTAACAGACGACATGTGTGGACGTGACCAGGCACAGCATTAAAACAGGGTGTGGGGATGTGACCCTTCACAATGCTTAACAGACGATATGTGCGGACGTGACCAGACATAACATTAAAACACGGTGTGGGGACGTGACTCTTCACAACGCTTAACAGACGACATGTGCGGACGTGACCAGACATAGTATTAAAAGTAGATGTGGGGACGTGACCCTTCACAAAGCTTAACAGACGACATGTGCGGACGTGACCACACACAGCATTAAAAACACGATGTGGGGACGTGACCCTTCACAACGCTTAACAGACGACATGTGCGGACGTGATCGGACATAGCATTAAAACACGGTGTGGGGACGTGACTCTTCACAACGCTTAACAGACGACATGTGCGGGCGTGACCAGACACAACATTAAAAACAAGATGTGGGGGCGTGACCCTTCACAACGCATAACAGACGACATGTGCGGACGTGACCAGACACAACATTAAAACACGGTGTGGGGATGTGACCCTTCACAACGCTTAACAGACGACATGTGCGGACGTGACCAGACACAACATTAAAACACGGTTTGGGGACGTGACTCTTCACAACGCTTAACAGACGACATGTGCGGACGTGACCAGACATAGTATTAAAAGTAGATGTGGGGACGTGACCCTTCACAAAGCTTAACAGACGACATGTGCGGACGTGACCAGACACAACATTAAAACACGGTGTGGGGATGTGACCCTTCACAACGCTTAACAGACGACATGTGCGGACGTGACCAGACATAACATTAAAACACGGTGTGGGGACGTGACTCTTCACAACGCTTAACAGACGACATGTGCGTACGTGACCAGACACAACATTAAAAACAAGATGTGGGGGCGTGACCCTTCACAACGCATAACAGACGACATGTGCAGACGTGACCAGACACAACATTAAAACACGGTGTGGGGACGTGACTCTTCACAACACTTAACAGACGACATGTGCGGACGTGACCAGACATAGTATTAAAAGTAGATGTGGGGACGTGACCCTTCACAAAGCTTAACAGACGACATGTGCGGACGTGACCAGACACAACATTAAAACACGGTGTGGGGATGTGACCCTTCACAACGCTTAACAGACGACATGTGCGGACGTGACCAGACATAACATTAAAACACGGTGTGGGGACGTGACTCTTCACAACGCTTAACAGACGACATGTGCGGACGTGACCAGACATAGTATTAAAAGTAGATGTGGGGACGTGACCCTTCACAAAGCTTAACAGACGACATGTGCGGACGTGACCAGACACAGCATTAAAAACACGATGTGGAGACGTGACCCTTCACAACGCTTAACAGACGACATGTGCGGACGTGACCAGACATAGCATTAAAACACGGTGTAGGGACGTGACTCTTCACAACGCTTAACAGACGACATGTGCGGACGTGACCAGACATAGTATTAAAAGTAGATGTGGGGACGTGACCCTTCACAAAGCTTAACAGACGACATGTGCGGACGTGACCAGACACAACATTAAAACACGGTGTGGGGATGTGACCCTTCACAACGCTTAACAGACGACATGTGCGGACGTGACCAGACACAGCATTAAAACACGGTGTGGGGATGTGACCCTTCACAACGCTGAACAGACGACATGTGCTGATGTGCCCAGACACAAAATTCAAAACACGATGTGGGGACGTGACTCTTCACAACGCTTAACAGACGACATGTGCGGACGTGACCTGACACAGCATTAAAGACAAGATGTAGGGGCGTGACCCTTCACAACGCATAACAGACGACATGTGCGGACGTGACCAGACACAACATTAAAACACGGTGTGGGGATGTGACCCTTCAAAACGCTTAACAGACGACATGTGCGGACGTGACCAGACACAGCATTAAAACACGGTGTGGGGACGTGACTCTTCACAACGCTTAACAGACGACATGTGCGGACGTGACCAGACATAGTATTAAAAGTAGATGTGGGGACGTGACCCTTCACAAAGCTTAACAGACGACATGTGCGGACGTGACCAGACACAGCATTAAAACACGGTGTGGGGATGTGACCCTTCACAACGCTTAACAGACGACATGTGCGGACGTGACCAGACATAACATTAAAACACGGTGTGGGGACGTGACTCTTCACAACGCTTAACAGACGACATGTGCGTACGTGACCAGACACAACATTAAAAACAAGATGTGGGGGCATGACCCTTCACAACGCATAACAGACGACATGTGCGGACGTGACCAGACACAACATTAAAACACGGTGTGGGGATGTGACCCTTCACAACGCTTAACAGACGACATGTGCGGCCGTGACCAGACACAGCATTAAAACACGGTGTGGGGATGTGACCCTTCACAACGCTTAACAGACGACATGTGCGGACGTAACCAGACATAACATTAAAACACGGTGTGGGGACGTGACTCTTCACAACGCTTAACAGACGACATGTGCGGACGTGACCAGACATAGTATTAAAAGTAGATGTGGGGACGTGACCCTTCACAAAGCTTAACAGACGACATGTGCGGACGTGACCAGACACAGCATTAAAAACACGATGTGGAGACGTGACCCTTCACAACGCTTAACAGACGACATGTGCGGACGTGACCAGACATAGCATTAAAACACGGTGTGGGGACGTGACTCTTCACAACGCTTAACAGACGACATGTGCGGACGTGACCAGACATAGTATTAAAAGTAGATGTGGGGACGTGACCCTTCACAAAGCTTAACAGACGACATGTGCGGACGTGACCAGACACAACATTAAAACACGGTGTGGGGATGTGACCCTTCACAACGCTTAACAGACGACATGTGCGGACGTGACCAGACACAGCATTAAAACACGGTGTGGGGATGTGACCCTTCACAACGCTGAACAGACGACATGTGCTGATGTGCCCAGACACAAAATTCAAAACACGATGTGGGGACGTGACCCTTCACAACACTTAAAAGACGACATGTGCGGACGTGACCAGACACAGCATTAAAGACAAGATGTAGGGGCGTGACCCTTCACAACGCATAACAGACGACATGTGTGGACGTGACCAGACACAACATTAAAACACGGTGTGGGGATGTGACCCTTCACAACGCTTAACAGACGACATGTGTGGACGTGACCAGACACAGCATTAAAACACGGTGTGGGGATGTGACCCTTCACAACGCTTAACAGACGGCATGTGCGGACGTGACCAGACATAACATTAAAACACGGTGTGGGGACGTGACTCTTCACAACGCTTAACAGACGACATGTGCGGACGTGACCAGACATAGTATTAAAAGTAGATGTGGGGACGTGACCCTTCACAAAGCTTAACAGACGACATGTGCGGACGTGACCAGACACAGCATTAAAAACACGATGTGGGGACGTGACCCTTCACAACGCTTAACAGACGACATGTGCGGACGTGACCAGACATAGCATTAAAACACGGTGTGGGGACGTGACTCTTCACAACGCTTAACAGACGACATGTGCGGACGTGACCAGACACAACATTAAAAACAAGATGTGGGGGCGTGACCCTTCACAACGCATAACAGACGACATATGCGGACGTGACCAGACACAACATTAAAACACGGTTTGGGGATGTGACCCTTCGAAACGCTTAACAGACGACATGTGCGGACGTGACCAGACACAGCATTAAAACACGGTGTGGGGATGTGACCCTTCACAACGCTTAACAGACGATATGTGCGGACGTGACCAGACATAACATTAAAACACGGTGTGGGGACGTGACTCTTCACAACGCTTAACAGACGACATGTGCGGACGTGACCAGACATAGTATTAAAAGTAGATGTGGGGACGTGACCCTTCACAAAGCTTAACAGACGACATGTGCGGACGTGACCACACACAGCATTAAAAACACGATGTGGGGACGTGACTCTTCACAACGCTTAACAGACGACATGTGCGGACGTGACCAGACATAGTATTAAAAGTAGATGTGGGGACGTGACCCTTCACAAAGCTTAACAGACGACATGTGCGGACGTGACCAGACACAGCATTAAAAACACGATGTGGAGACGTGACCCTTCACAACGCTTAACAGACGACATGTGCGGACGTGACCAGACATAGCATTAAAACACGGTGTGGGGACGTGACTCTTCACAACGCTTAACAGACGACATGTGCGGACGTGACCAGACATAGTATTAAAAGTAGATGTGGGGACGTGACCCTTCACAAAGCTTAACAGACGACATGTGCGGACGTGACCAGACACAACATTAAAACACGGTGTGGGGATGTGACCCTTCACAACGCTTAACAGACGACATGTGCGGACGTGACCAGACACAGCATTAAAACACGGTGTGGGGATGTGACCCTTCACATCGCTGAACAGACGACATGTGCTGATGTGCCCAGACACAAAATTCAAAACACGATGTGGGGACGTGACCCTTCACAACACTTAATAGACGACATGTGCGGACGTGACCAGACACAGCATTAAAGACAAGATGTAGGGGCGTGACCCTTCACAACGCATAACAGACGACATGTGTGGACGTGACCAGACACAACATTAAAACACGGTGTGGGGATGTGACCCTTCACAACGCTTAACAGACGACATGTGTGCACGTGACCAGACACAGCATTAAAACACGGTGTGGGGATGTGACCCTTCACAACGCTTAACAGACGGCATGTGCGGACGTGACCAGACATAACATTAAAACACGGTGTGGGGACGTGACTCTTCACAACGCTTAACAGACGACATGTGCGGACGTGACCAGACATAGTATTAAAAGTAGATGTGGGGACGTGACCCTTCACAAAGCTTAACAGACGACATGTGCGGACGTGACCAGACACAGCATTAAAAACACGATGTGGGGACGTGACCCTTCACAACGCTTAACAGACGACATGTGCGGACGTGACCAGACATAGCATTAAAACACGGTGTGGGGACGTGACTCTTCACAACGCTTAACAGACGACATGTGCGGACGTGACCAGACACAACATTAAAAACAAGATGTGGGGGCGTGACCCTTCACAACGCATAACAGACGACATATGCGGACGTGACCAGACACAACATTAAAACACGGTTTGGGGATGTGACCCTTCGAAACGCTTAACAGACGACATGTGCGGACGTGACCAGACACAGCATTAAAACACGGTGTGGGGATGTGACCCTTCACAACGCTTAACAGACGATATGTGCGGACGTGACCAGACATAACATTAAAACACGGTGTGGGGACGTGACTCTTCACAACGCTTAACAGACGACATGTGCGGACGTGACCAGACATAGTATTAAAAGTAGATGTGGGGACGTGACCCTTCACAAAGCTTAACAGACGACATGTGCGGACGTGACCACACACAGCATTAAAAACACGATGTGGGGACGTGACTCTTCACAACGCTTAACAGACGACATGTGCGGACGTGACCAGACATAGTATTAAAAGTAGATGTGGGGACGTGACCCTTCACAAAGCTTAACAGACGACATGTGCGGACGTGACCAGACACAGCATTAAAAACACGATGTGGAGACGTGACCCTTCACAACGCTTAACAGACGACATGTGCGGACGTGACCAGACATAGCATTAAAACACGGTGTGGGGACGTGACTCTTCACAACGCTTAACAGACGACATGTGCGGACGTGACCAGACATAGTATTAAAAGTAGATGTGGGGACGTGACCCTTCACAAAGCTTAACAGACGACATGTGCGGACGTGACCAGACACAACATTAAAACACGGTGTGGGGATGTGACCCTTCACAACGCTTAACAGACGACATGTGCGGACGTGACCAGACACAGCATTAAAACACGGTGTGGGGATGTGACCCTTCACAACGCTGAACAGACGACATGTGCTGATGTGCCCAGACACAAAATTCAAAACACGATGTGGGGACGTGACCCTTCACAACACTTAATAGACGACATGTGCGGACGTGACCAGACACAGCATTAAAGACAAGATGTAGGGGCGTGACCCTTCACAACGCATAACAGACGACATGTGTGGACGTGACCAGACACAACATTAAAACACGGTGTGGGGATGTGACCCTTCACAACGCTTAACAGACGACATGTGTGGACGTGACCAGACACAGCATTAAAACACGGTGTGGGGATGTGACCCTTCACAACGCTTAACAGACGGCATGTGCGGACGTGACCAGACATAACATTAAAACACGGTGTGGGGACGTGACTCTTCACAACGCTTAACAGACGACATGTGCGGACGTGACCAGACATAGTATTAAAAGTAGATGTGGGGACGTGACCCTTCACAAAGCTTAACAGACGACATGTGCGGACGTGACCAGACACAGCATTAAAAACACGATGTGGGGACGTGACCCTTCACAACGCTTAACAGACGACATGTGCGGACGTGACCAGACATAGCATTAAAACACGGTGTGGGGACGTGACTCTTCACAACGCTTAACAGACGACATGTGCGGACGTGACCAGACACAACATTAAAAACAAGATGTGGGGGCGTGACCCTTCACAACGCATAACAGACGACATATGCGGACGTGACCAGACACAACATTAAAACACGGTTTGGGGATGTGACCCTTCGAAACGCTTAACAGACGACATGTGCGGACGTGACCAGACACAGCATTAAAACACGGTGTGGGGATGTGACCCTTCACAACGCTTAACAGACGACATGTGTGGACGTGACCAGACACAGCATTAAAACACGGTGTGGGGATGTGACCCTTCACAACGCTTAACAGACGACATGTGCGGACGTGACCAGACATAACATTAAAACACGGTGTGGGGACGTGACTCTTCACAACGCTTAACAGACGACATGTGCGGACGTGACCAGAGATAGTATTAAAAGTAGATGTGGGGACGTGACCCTTCACAAAGCTTAACAGACGACATGTGCGGACGTGACCACACACAGCATTAAAAACACGATGTGGGGACGTGACCCTTCACAACGCTTAACAGACGACATGTGCGGACGTGATCGGACATAGCATTAAAACACGGTGTGGGGACGTGACTCTTCAGAACGCTTAACAGACGACATGTGCGGACGTGACCAGACACAACATTAAAAACAAGATGTGGGGGCGTGACCCTTCACAACGCATAATAGACGACATGTGTGGACGTGACCAGACACAACATTAAAACACGGTGTGGGGATGTGACCCTTCACAACGCTTAACAGACGACATGTGTGGACGTGACCAGACACAGCATTAGAACACGGTGTGGGGATGTGACCCTTCACAACGCTGAACAGACGACATGTGCTGATGTGCCCAGACACAAAATTCAAAACACGATGTGGGGACGTGACCCTTCACAACACTTAATAGACGACATGTGCGGACGTGACCAGACAAAGCATTAAAGACAAGATGTAGGGGCGTGACCCTTCACAACGCATAACAGACGACATGTGTGGACGTGACCAGACACAACATTAAAACACGGTGTGGGGATGTGACCCTTCACAACGCTTAACAGACGACATGTGTGGACGTGACCAGACACAGCATTAAAACACGGTGTGGGGATGTGACCCTTCACAACGCTTAACAGACGGCATGTGCGGACGTGACCAGACATAACATTAAAACACGGTGTGGGGACGTGACTCTTCACAACGCTTAACAGACGACATGTGCGGACGTGACCAGACATAATATTAAAAGTAGGTGTGGGGACGTGACCCTTCACAAAGCTTAACAGACGACATGTGCGGACGTGACCAGACACAGCATTAAAAACACGATGTGGGGACGTGACCCTTCACAACGCTTAACAGACGACATGTGCGGACGTGACCAGACATAGCATTAAAACACGGTGTGGGGACGTGACTCTTCACAACGCTTAACAGACGACATGTGCGGACGTGACCAGACATAGTATTAAAAGTAGATGTGGGGACGTGACCCTTCACAAAGCTTAACAGACGACATGTGCGGACGTGACCAGACACAACATTAAAACACGGTGTGGGGATGTGACCCTTCACAACGCTTAACAGACGACATGTGCGGACGTGACCAGACATAACATTAAAACACGGTGTGGGGACGTGACTCTTCACAACGCTTAACAGACGACATGTGCGTACGTGACCAGACACAACATTAAAAACAAGATGTGGGGGCGTGACCCTTCACAACGCATAACAGACGACATGTGCAGACGTGACCAGACACAACATTAAAACACGGTGTGGGGATGTGACCCTTCACAACGCTTAACAGACGACATGTGCGGACGTGACCAGACACAGCATTAAAACACGGTGTGGGGATGTGACCCTTCACAACGCTTAACAGACGACATGTGCGGACGTGACCAGACATAACATTAAAACACGGTGTGGGGACGTGACTCTTCACAACGCTTAACAGACGACATGTGCGGACGTGACCAGACACAACATTAAAAACAAGATGTGGGGGCGTGACCCTTCACAACGCATAACAGACGACATGTGCGGACGTGACCAGACACAACATTAAAACACGGTTTGGGGATGTGACCCTTCACAACGCTTAACAGACGACATGTGCGGACGTGACCAGACACAGCATTAAAACACGGTGTGGGGATGTGACCCTTCACAACGCTGAACAGACGACATGTGCTGATGTGCCCAGACACAAAATTCAAAACACGATGTGGGGACGTGACCCTTCACAACACTTAATAGACGACATGTGCGGACGTGACCAGACACAGCATTAAAGACAAGATGTAGGGGCGTGACCCTTCACAACGCATAACAGACGACATGTGTGGACGTGACCAGACACAACATTAAAACACGGTGTGGGGATGTGACCCTTCACAACGCTTAACAGACGACATGTGTGGACGTGACCAGACACAGCATTAAAACACGGTGTGGGGATGTGACCCTTCACAACGCTTAACAGACGACATGTGCGGACGTGACCAGACATAGCATTAAAACACGGTGTGGGGACGTGACCCTTCACAACACTTAACAGACGACATGTGCGGACGTGACCAGACATAGTATTAAAAGTAGATGTGGGGACGTGACCCTTCACAAAGCTTAACAGACGACATGTGCGGACGTGACCAAACACAACATTAAAACACGGTGTGGGGATGTGACCCTTCACAACGCTTAACAGACGACATGTGCGGACGTGACCAGACATAACATTAAAACACGGTGTGGGGACGTGACTCTTCACAACGCTTAACAGACGACATGTGCGGACGTGACCAGACATAGTATTAAAAGTAGATGTGGGGACGTGACCCTTCACAAAGCTTAACAGACGACATGTGCGGACGTGACCAGACACAGCATTAAAAACACGATGTGGAGACGTGACCCTTCACAACGCTTAACAGACGACATGTGCGGACGTGACCAGACATAGCATTAAAACACGGTGTAGGGACGTGACTCTTCACAACGCTTAACAGACGACATGTGCGGACGTGACCAGACATAGTATTAAAAGTAGATGTGGGGACGTGACCCTTCACAAAGCTTAACAGACGACATGTGCGGACGTGACCAGACACAACATTAAAACACGGTGTGGGGATGTGACCCTTCACAACGCTTAACAGACGACATGTGCGGACGTGACCAGACACAGCATTAAAACACGGTGTGGGGATGTGACCCTTCACAACGCTGAACAGACGACATGTGCTGATGTGCCCAGACACAAAATTCAAAACACGATGTGGGGACGTGACTCTTCACAACGCTTAACAGACGACATGTGCGGACGTGACCTGACACAGCATTAAAGACAAGATGTAGGGGCGTGACCCTTCACAACGCATAACAGACGACATGTGTGGACGTGACCAGACACAACATTAAAACACGGTGTGGGGATGTGACCCTTCACAACGCTTAACAGACGACATGTGCGGACGTGACCAGACACAACATTAAAACACGGTGTGGGGATGTGACCCTTCACAACGCTTAACAGACGACATGTGCGGACGTGACCAGACACAGCATTAAAACACGGTGTGGGGACGTGACTCTTCACAACGCTTAACAGACGACATGTGCGGACGTGACCAGACACAACATTAAAAACAAGATGTGGGGGCATGACCCTTCACAACGCATAACAGACGACATGTGCGGACGTGACCAGACACAACATTAAAACACGGTGTGGGGATGTGACCCTTCACAAAGCTTAACAGACGACATGTGCGGACGTGACCAGACACAGCATTAAAAACACGATGTGGAGACGTGACCCTTCACAACGCATAACAGACGACATGTGCGGACGTGACCAGACACAACATTAAAACACGGTGTGGGGATGTGACCCTTCACAACGCTTAACAGACGACATGTGCGGACGTGACCAGACACAGCATTAAAACACGGTGTGGGGACGTGACTCTTCACAACGCTTAACAGACGACATGTGCGGACGTGACCAGACACAACATTAAAAACAAGATGTGGGGGCATGACCCTTCACAACGCATAACAGACGACATGTGCGGACGTGACCAGACACAACATTAAAACACGGTGTGGGGATGTGACCCTTCACAACGCTTAACAGACGACATGTGCGGACGTGACCAGACACAGCATTAAAACACGGTGTGGGGATGTGACCCTTCACAACGCTTAACAGACGACATGTGCGGACGTAACCAGACATAACATTAAAACACGGTGTGGGGACGTGACTCTTCACAACGCTTAACAGACGACATGTGCGGACGTGACCAGACATAGTATTAAAAGTAGATGTGGGGACGTGACCCTTCACAAAGCTTAACAGACGACATGTGCGGACGTGACCAGACACAGCATTAAAAACACGATGTGGAGACGTGACCCTTCACAACGCTTAACAGACGACATGTGCGGACGTGACCAGACATAGCATTAAAACACGGTGTGGGGACGTGACTCTTCACAACGCTTAACAGACGACATGTGCGGACGTGACCAGACATAGTATTAAAAGTATATGTGGGGACGTGACCCTTCACAAAGCTTAACAGACGACATGTGCGGACGTGACCAGACACAACATTAAAACACGGTGTGGGGATGTGACCCTTCACAACGCATAACAGACGACATGTGCGGACGTGACCAGACACAACATTAAAACACGGTGTGGGGATGTGACCCTTCACAACGCTTAACAGACGACATGTGCGGACGTGACCAGACACAGCATTAAAACACGGTGTGGGGACGTGACTCTTCACAACGCTTAACAGACGACATGTGCGGACGTGACCAGACACAACATTAAAAACAAGATGTGGGGGCATGACCCTTCACAACGCATAACAGACGACATGTGCGGACGTGACCAGACACAACATTAAAACACGGTGTGGGGATGTGACCCTTCACAACGCTTAACAGACGACATGTGCGGACGTGACCAGACACAGCATTAAAACACGGTGTGGGGATGTGACCCTTCACAACGCTTAACAGACGACATGTGCGGACGTAACCAGACATAACATTAAAACACGGTGTGGGGACGTGACTCTTCACAACGCTTAACAGACGACATGTGCGGACGTGACCAGACATAGTATTAAAAGTAGATGTGGGGACGTGACCCTTCACAAAGCTTAACAGACGACATGTGCGGACGTGACCAGACACAGCATTAAAAACACGATGTGGAGACGTGACCCTTCACAACGCTTAACAGACGACATGTGCGGACGTGACCAGACATAGCATTAAAACACGGTGTGGGGACGTGACTCTTCACAACGCTTAACAGACGACATGTGCGGACGTGACCAGACATAGTATTAAAAGTAGATGTGGGGACGTGACCCTTCACAAAGCTTAACAGACGACATGTGCGGACGTGACCAGACACAACATTAAAACACGGTGTGGGGATGTGACCCTTCACAACGCTTAACAGACGACATGTGCGGACGTGACCAGACACAGCATTAAAACACGGTGTGGGGATGTGACCCTTCACAACGCTGAACAGACGACATGTGCTGATGTGCCCAGACACAAAATTCAAAACACGATGTGGGGACGTGACCCTTCACAACACTTAATAGACGACATGTGCGGACGTGACCAGACACAGCATTAAAGACAAGATGTAGGGGCGTGACCCTTCACAACGCATAACAGACGACATGTGTGGACGTGACCAGACACAACATTAAAACACGGTGTGGGGATGTGACCCTTCACAACGCTTAACAGACGACATGTGTGGACGTGACCAGACACAGCATTAAAACACGGTGTGGGGATGTGACCCTTCACAACGCTTAACAGACGGCATGTGCGGACGTGACCAGACATAACATTAAAACACGGTGTGGGGACGTGACTCTTCACAACGCTTAACAGACGACATTTGCGGACGTGACCAGACATAGTATTAAAAGTAGATGTGGGGACGTGACCCTTCACAAAGCTTAACAGACGACATGTGCGGACGTGACCAGACACAGCATTAAAAACACGATGTGGGGACGTGACCCTTCACAACGCTTAACAGACGACATGTGCGGACGTGACCAGACATAGCATTAAAACACGGTGTGGGGACGTGACTCTTCACAACGCTTAACAGACGACATGTGCGGACGTAACCAGACACAACATTAAAAACAAGATGTGGGGGCGTGACCCTTCACAACGCATAACAGACGACATATGCGGACGTGACCAGACACAACATTAAAACACGGTTTGGGGATGTGACCCTTCGAAACGCTTAACAGACGACATGTGCGGACGTGACCAGACACAGCATTAAAACACGGTGTGGGGATGTGACCCTTCACAACGCTTAACAGACGATATGTGCGGACGTGACCAGACATAACATTAAAACACGGTGTGGGGACGTGACTCTTCACAACGCTTAACAGACGACATGTGCGGACGTGACCAGACATAGTATTAAAAGTAGATGTGGGGACGTGACCCTTCACAAAGCTTAACAGACGACATGTGCGGACGTGACCACACACAGCATTAAAAACACGATGTGGGGACGTGACCCTTCACAACGCTTAACAGACGACATGTGCGGACGTGATCGGACATAGCATTAAAACACGGTGTGGGGACGTGACTCTTCAGAACGCTTAACAGACGACATGTGCGGACGTGACCAGACACAACATTAAAAACAAGATGTGGGGGCGTGACCCTTCACAACGCATAACAGACGACATGTGTGGACGTGACCAGACACAACATTAAAACACGGTGTGGGGATGTGACCCTTCACAACGCTTAACAGACGATATGTGCGGAAGTGACCAGACATAACATTAAAACACGGTGTGGGGACGTGACTCTTCACAACGCTTAACAGACGACATGTGCGGACGTGACCAGACATAGTATTAAAAGTAGATGTGGGGACGTGACCCTTCACAAAGCTTAACAGACGACATGTGCGGACGTGACCAGACACAACATTAAAACACGGTGTGGGGATGTGACCCTTCACAACGCTTAACAGACGACATGTGCGGACGTGACCAGACACAGCATTAGAACACGGTGTGGGGATGTGACCCTTCACAACGCTGAACAGACGACATGTGCTGATGTGCCCAGACACAAAATTCAAAACACGATGTGGGGACGTGACCCTTCACAACACTTAATAGACGACATGTGCGGACGTGACCAGACAAAGCATTAAAGACAAGATGTAGGGGCGTGACCCTTCACAACGCATAACAGACGACATGTGTGGACGTGACCAGACACAACATTAAAACACGGTGTGGGGATGTGACCCTTCACAACGCTTAACAGACGACATGTGTGGACGTGACCAGACACAGCATTAAAACACGGTGTGGGGATGTGACCCTTCACAACGCTTAACAGACGGCATGTGCGGACGTGACCAGACATAACATTAAAACACGGTGTGGGGACGTGACTCTTCACAACGCTTAACAGACGACATGTGCGGACGTGACCAGACATAATATTAAAAGTAGGTGTGGGGACGTGACCCTTTACAAAGCTTAACAGACGACATGTGCGGACGTGACCAGACACAGCATTAAAAACACGATGTGGAGACGTGACCCTTCACAACGCTTAACAGACGACATGTGCGGACGTGACCAGACATAGCATTAAAACACGGTGTGGGGACGTGACTCTTCACAACGCTTAACAGACGACATGTGCGGACGTGACCAGACATAGTATTAAAAGTAGATGTGGGGACGTGACCCTTCACAAAGCTTAACAGACGACATGTGCGGACGTGACCAGACACAGCATTAAAAACACGATGTGGAGACGTGACCCTTCACAACGCTTAACAGACGACATGTGCGGACGTGACCAGACATAGCATTAAAACACGGTGTGGGGACATGACTCTTCACAACGCTTAACAGACGACATGTGCGGACGTGACCAGACATAGTATTAAAAGTAGATGTGGGGACGTGACCCTTCACAAAGCTTAACAGACGACATGTGCGGACGTGACCAGACACAACATTAAAACACGGTGTGGGGATGTGACCCTTCACAACGCTTAACAGACGACATGTGCGGACGTGACCAGACACAGCATTAAAACACGGTGTGGGGATGTGACCCTTCACAACGCTGAACAGACGACATGTGCTGATGTGCCCAGACACAAAATTCAAAACACGATGTGGGGACGTGACCCTTCACAACACTTAATAGACGACATGTGCGGACGTGACCAGACACAGCATTAAAGACAAGATGTAGGGGCGTGACCCTTCACAACGCATAACAGACGACATGTGTGGACGTGACCAGACACAACATTAAAACACGGTGTGGGGATGTGACCCTTCACAACGCTTAACAGACGACATGTGTGGACGTGACCAGACACAGCATTAAAACACGGTGTGGGGATGTGACCCTTCACAACGCTTAACAGACGGCATGTGCGGACGTGACCAGACATAACATTAAAACACGGTGTGGGGACGTGACTCTTCACAACGCTTAACAGACGACATGTGCGGACGTGACCAGACATAGTATTAAAAGTAGATGTGGGGACGTGACCCTTCACAAAGCTTAACAGACGACATGTGCGGACGTGACCAGACACAGCATTAAAAACACGATGTGGGGACGTGACCCTTCACAACGCTTAACAGACGACATGTGCGGACGTGACCAGACATAGCATTAAAACACGGTGTGGGGACGTGACTCTTCACAACGCTTAACAGACGACATGTGCGGACGTGACCAGACACAACATTAAAAACAAGATGTGGGGGCGTGACCCTTCACAACGCATAACAGACGACATATGCGGACGTGACCAGACACAACATTAAAACAAGGTTTGGGGATGTGACCCTTCGAAACGCTTAACAGACGACATGTGCGGACGTGACCAGACACAGCATTAAAACACGGTGTGGGGATGTGACCCTTCACAACGCTTAACAGACGATATGTGCGGACGTGACCAGACATAACATTAAAACACGGTGTGGGGACGTGACTCTTCACAACGCTTAACAGACGACATGTGCGGACGTGACCAGACATAGTATTAAAAGTAGATGTGGGGACGTGACCCTTCACAAAGCTTAACAGACGACATGTGCGGACGTGACCACACACAGCATTAAAAACACGATGTGGGGACGTGACCCTTCACAACGCTTAACAGACGACATGTGCGGACGTGATCGGACACAGCATTAAAACACGGTGTGGGGACGTGACTCTTCAGAACGCTTAACAGACGACATGTGCGGACGTGACCAGACACAACATTAAAAACAAGATGTGGGGGCGTGACCCTTCACAACGCATAACAGACGACATATGCGGACGTGACCAGACACAACATTAAAACACGGTTTGGGGATGTGACCCTTCGAAACGCTTAACAGACGACATGTGCGGACGTGACCAGACACAGCATTAAAACACGGTGTGGGGATGTGACCCTTCACAACGCTTAACAGACGATATGTGCGGACGTGACCAGACATAACATTAAAACACGGTGTGGGGACGTGACTCTTCACAACGCTTAACAGACGACATGTGCGGACGTGACCAGACATAGTATTAAAAGTAGATGTGGGGACGTGACCCTTCACAAAGCTTAACAGACGACATGTGCGGACGTGACCACACACAGCATTAAAAACACGATGTGGGGACGTGACCCTTCACAACGCTTAACAGACGACATGTGCGGACGTGATCGGACATAGCATTAAAACACGGTGTGGGGACGTGACTCTTCAGAACGCTTAACAGACGACATGTGCGGACGTGACCAGACACAACATTAAAAACAAGATGTGGGGGCGTGACCCTTCACAACGCATAACAGACGACATGTGTGGACGTGACCAGACACAACATTAAAACACGGTGTGGGGATGTGACCCTTCACAACGCTTAACAGACGATATGTGTGGAAGTGACCAGACATAACATTAAAACACGGTGTGGGGACGTGACTCTTCACAACGCTTAACAGACGACATGTGCGGACGTGACCAGACATAGTATTAAAAGTAGATGTGGGGACGTGACCCTTCACAAAGCTTAACAGACGACATGTGCGGACGTGACCAGACACAACATTAAAACACGGTGTGGGGATGTGACCCTTCACAACGCTTAACAGACGACATGTGCGGACGTGACCAGACACAGCATTAGAACACGGTGTGGGGATGTGACCCTTCACAACGCTGAACAGACGACATGTGCTGATGTGCCCAGACACAAAATTCAAAACACGATGTGGGGACGTGACCCTTCACAACACTTAATAGACGACATGTGCGGACGTGACCAGACAAAGCATTAAAGACAAGATGTAGGGGCGTGACCCTTCACAACGCATAACAGACGACATGTGTGGACGTGACCAGACACAACATTAAAACACGGTGTGGGGATGTGACCCTTCACAACGCTTAACAGACGACATGTGTGGACGTGACCAGACACAGCATTAAAACACGGTGTGGGGATGTGACCCTTCACAACGCTTAACAGACGGCATGTGCGGACGTGACCAGACATAACATTAAAACACGGTGTGGGGACGTGACCCTTCACAACGCTTAACAGACGACATGTGCGGACGTGACCAGACATAGCATTAAAACACGGTGTGGGGACGTGACTCTTCACAACGCTTAACAGACGACATGTGCGGACGTGACCAGACACAACATTAAAAACAAGATGTGGGGGCGTGACCCTTCACAACGCATAACAGACGACATATGCGGACGTGACCAGACACAACATTAAAACAAGGTTTGGGGATGTGACCCTTCGAAACGCTTAACAGACGACATGTGCGGACGTGACCAGACACAGCATTAAAACACGGTGTGGGGATGTGACCCTTCACAACGCTTAACAGACGATATGTGCGGACGTGACCAGACATAACATTAAAACACGGTGTGGGGACGTGACTCTTCACAACGCTTAACAGACGACATGTGCGGACGTGACCAGACATAGTATTAAAAGTAGATGTGGGGACGTGACCCTTCACAAAGCTTAACAGACGACATGTGCGGACGTGACCACACACAGCATTAAAAACACGATGTGGGGACGTGACCCTTCACAACGCTTAACAGACGACATGTGCGGACGTGATCGGACACAGCATTAAAACACGGTGTGGGGACGTGACTCTTCAGAACGCTTAACAGACGACATGTGCGGACGTGACCAGACACAACATTAAAAACAAGATGTGGGGGCGTGACCCTTCACAACGCATAACAGACGACATATGCGGACGTGACCAGACACAACATTAAAACACGGTTTGGGGATGTGACCCTTCGAAACGCTTAACAGACGACATGTGCGGACGTGACCAGACACAGCATTAAAACACGGTGTGGGGATGTGACCCTTCACAACGCTTAACAGACGATATGTGCGGACGTGACCAGACATAACATTAAAACACGGTGTGGGGACGTGACTCTTCACAACGCTTAACAGACGACATGTGCGGACGTGACCAGACATAGTATTAAAAGTAGATGTGGGGACGTGACCCTTCACAAAGCTTAACAGACGACATGTGCGGACGTGACCACACACAGCATTAAAAACACGATGTGGGGACGTGACCCTTCACAACGCTTAACAGACGACATGTGCGGACGTGATCGGACATAGCATTAAAACACGGTGTGGGGACGTGACTCTTCAGAACGCTTAACAGACGACATGTGCGGACGTGACCAGACACAACATTAAAAACAAGATGTGGGGGCGTGACCCTTCACAACGCATAACAGACGACATGTGTGGACGTGACCAGACACAACATTAAAACACGGTGTGGGGATGTGACCCTTCACAACGCTTAACAGACGATATGTGTGGAAGTGACCAGACATAACATTAAAACACGGTGTGGGGACGTGACTCTTCACAACGCTTAACAGACGACATGTGCGGACGTGACCAGACATAGTATTAAAAGTAGATGTGGGGACGTGACCCTTCACAAAGCTTAACAGACGACATGTGCGGACGTGACCAGACACAACATTAAAACACGGTGTGGGGATGTGACCCTTCACAACGCTTAACAGACGACATGTGCGGACGTGACCAGACACAGCATTAGAACACGGTGTGGGGATGTGACCCTTCACAACGCTGAACAGACGACATGTGCTGATGTGCCCAGACACAAAATTCAAAACACGATGTGGGGACGTGACCCTTCACAACACTTAATAGACGACATGTGCGGACGTGACCAGACAAAGCATTAAAGACAAGATGTAGGGGCGTGACCCTTCACAACGCATAACAGACGACATGTGTGGACGTGACCAGACACAACATTAAAACACGGTGTGGGGATGTGACCCTTCACAACGCTTAACAGACGACATGTGTGGACGTGACCAGACACAGCATTAAAACACGGTGTGGGGATGTGACCCTTCACAACGCTTAACAGACGGCATGTGCGGACGTGACCAGACATAACATTAAAACACGGTGTGGGGACGTGACTCTTCACAACGCTTAACAGACGACATGTGCGGACGTGACCAGACATAATATTAAAAGTAGGTGTGGGGACGTGACCCTTCACAAAGCTTAACAGACGACATGTGCGGACGTGACCAGACACAGCATTAAAAACACGATGTGGAGACGTGACCCTTCACAACGCTTAACAGACGACATGTGCGGACGTGACCAGACATAGCATTAAAACACGGTGTGGGGACGTGACTCTTCACAACGCTTAACAGACGACATGTGCGGACGTGACCAGACATAGTATTAAAAGTAGATGTGGGGACGTGACCCTTCACAAAGCTTAACAGACGACATGTGCGGACGTGACCAGACATAACATTAAAACACGGTGTGGGGACGTGACTCTTCACAACGCTTAACAGACGACATGTGCGGACGTGACCAGACATAATATTAAAAGTAGGTGTGGGGACGTGACCCTTCACAAAGCTTAACAGACGACATGTGCGGACGTGACCAGACATAGCATTAAAACACGGTGTGGGGACGTGACTCTTCACAACGCTTAACAGACGACATGTGCGGACGTGACCAGACATAGTATTAAAAGTAGATGTGGGGACGTGACCCTTCACAAAGCTTAACAGACGACATGTGCGGACGTGACCAGACACAGCATTAAAAACACGATGTGGAGACGTGACCCTTCACAACGCTTAACAGACGGCATGTGCGGACGTGACCAGACATAGCATTAAAACACGGTGTGGGGACGTGACTCTTCACAACGCTTAACAGACGACATGTGCGGACGTGACCAGACATAGTATTAAAAGTAGATGTGGGGACGTGACCCTTCACAAAGCTTAACAGACGACATGTGCGGACGTGACCAGACACAGCATTAAAAACACGATGTGGAGACGTGACCCTTCACAACGCTTAACAGACGGCATGTGCGGACGTGACCAGACATAACATTAAAACACGGTGTGGGGACGTGACCCTTCACAACGCTTAACAGACGACATGTGCGGACGTGACCAGACATAACATTAAAACACGGTGTGGGGACGTGACTCTTCACAACGCTTAACAGACGACATGTGCGGACGTGACCAGACATAATATTAAAAGTAGGTGTGGGGACGTGACCCTTCACAAAGCTTAACAGACGACATGTGCGGACGTGACCAGACATAGCATTAAAACACGGTGTGGGGACGTGACTCTTCACAACGCTTAACAGACGACATGTGCGGACGTGACCAGACATAGTATTAAAAGTAGATGTGGGGACGTGACCCTTCACAAAGCTTAACAGACGACATGTGCGGACGTGACCAGACACAGCATTAAAAACACGATGTGGAGACGTGACCCTTCACAACGCTTAACAGACGGCATGTGCGGACGTGACCAGACATAACATTAAAACACGGTGTGGGGACGTGACTCTTCACAACGCTTAACAGACGACATGTGCGGACGTGACCAGACATAATATTAAAAGTAGGTGTGGGGACGTGACCCTTCACAAAGCTTAACAGACGACATGTGCGGACGTGACCAGACACAGCATTAAAAACACGATGTGGGGACGTGACCCTTCACAAAGCTTAACAGACGACATGTGCGGACGTGACCAGACACAACATTAAAACACGGTGTGGGGACGTGACCCTTCACAAAGCTTAACAGACGACATGTGCGGACGTGACCAGACACAACATTAAAACACGGTGTGGGGATGTGACCCTTCACAACGCTTAACAGACGACATGTGCGGACGTGACCAGACACAGCATTAAAACACGGTGTGGGAATGTGACCCTTCACAACGCTGAACAGACGACATGTGCTGATGTGCCCAGACACAAAATTCAAAACACGATGTGGGGACGTGACCCTTCACAACACTTAATAGACGACATGTGCGGACGTGACCAGACACAGCATTAAAGACAAGATGTAGGGGCGTGACCCTTCACAACGCATAACAGACGACATGTGTGGACGTGACCAGACACAACATTAAAACACGGTGTGGGGATGTGACCCTTCACAACACTTAACAGACGACATGTGTGGACGTGACCAGACACAGCATTAAAACACGGTGTGGGGATGTGACCCTTCACAACGCTTAACAGACGGCATGTGCGGACGTGACCAGACATAACATTAAAACACGGTGTGGGGACGTGACTCTTCACAACGCTTAACAGACGACATGTGCGGACGTGACCAGACATAGTATTAAAAGTAGATGTGGGGACGTGACCCTTCACAAAGCTTAACAGACGACATGTGCGGACGTGACCAGACACAGCATTAAAAACACGATGTGGGGACGTGACCCTTCACAACGCTTAACAGACGACATGTGCGGACGTGACCAGACATAGCATTAAAACACGGTGTGGGGACGTGACTCTTCACAACGCTTAACAGACGACATGTGCGGACGTGACCAGACACAACATTAAAAACAAGATGTGGGGGCGTGACCCTTCACAACGCATAACAGACGACATATGCGGACGTGACCAGACACAACATTAAAACAAGGTTTGGGGATGTGACCCTTCGAAACGCTTAACAGACGACATGTGCGGACGTGACCAGACACAGCATTAAAACACGGTGTGGGGATGTGACCCTTCACAACGCTTAACAGACGATATGTGCGGACGTGACCAGACATAACATTAAAACACGGTGTGGGGACGTGACTCTTCACAACGCTTAACAGACGACATGTGCGGACGTGACCAGACATAGTATTAAAAGTAGATGTGGGGACGTGACCCTTCACAAAGCTTAACAGACGACATGTGCGGACGTGACCACACACAGCATTAAAAACACGATGTGGGGACGTGACCCTTCACAACGCTTAACAGACGACATGTGCGGACGTGATCGGACACAGCATTAAAACACGGTGTGGGGACGTGACTCTTCAGAACGCTTAACAGACGACATGTGCGGACGTGACCAGACACAACATTAAAAACAAGATGTGGGGGCGTGACCCTTCACAACGCATAACAGACGACATGTGTGGACGTGACCAGACACAACATTAAAACACGGTGTGGGGATGTGACCCTTCACAACGCTTAACAGACGATATGTGCGGAAGTGACCAGACATAACATTAAAACACGGTGTGGGGACGTGACTCTTCACAACGCTTAACAGACGACATGTGCGGACGTGACCAGACATAGTATTAAAAGTAGATGTGGGGACGTGACCCTTCACAAAGCTTAACAGACGACATGTGCGGACGTGACCAGACACAACATTAAAACACGGTGTGGGGATGTGACCCTTCACAACGCTTAACAGACGACATGTGCGGACGTGACCAGACACAGCATTAGAACACGGTGTGGGGATGTGACCCTTCACAACGCTGAACAGACGACATGTGCTGATGTGCCCAGACACAAAATTCAAAACACGATGTGGGGACGTGACCCTTCACAACACTTAATAGACGACATGTGCGGACGTGACCAGACAAAGCATTAAAGACAAGATGTAGGGGCGTGACCCTTCACAACGCATAACAGACGACATGTGTGGACGTGACCAGACACAACATTAAAACACGGTGTGGGGATGTGACCCTTCACAACGCTTAACAGACGACATGTGTGGACGTGACCAGACACAACATTAAAACACGGTGTGGGGATGTGACCCTTCACAACGCTTAACAGACGGCATGTGCGGACGTGACCAGACATAACATTAAAACACGGTGTGGGGACGTGACTCTTCACAACGCTTAACAGACGACATGTGCGGACGTGACCAGACATAATATTAAAAGTAGGTGTGGGGACGTGACCCTTCACAAAGCTTAACAGACGACATGTGCGGACGTGACCAGACACAGCATTAAAAACACGATGTGGGGACGTGACCCTTCACAACGCTTAACAGACGACATGTGCGGACGTGACCAGACATAGCATTAAAACACGGTGTGGGGACGTGACTCTTCACAACGCTTAACAGACGACATGTGCGGACGTGACCAGACACAACATTAAAAACAAGGTTTGGGGATGTGACCCTTCGAAACGCTTAACAGACGACATGTGCGGACGTGACCAGACACAGCATTAAAACACGGTGTGGGGATGTGACCCTTCACAACGCTTAACAGACGATATGTGCGGACGTGACCAGACATAACATTAAAACACGGTGTGGGGACGTGACTCTTCACAACGCTTAACAGACGACATGTGCGGACGTGACCAGACATAGTATTAAAAGTAGATGTGGGGACGTGACCCTTCACAAAGCTTAACAGACGACATGTGCGGACGTGACCACACACAGCATTAAAAACACGATGTGGGGACGTGACCCTTCACAACGCTTAACAGACGACATGTGCGGACGTGATCGGACACAGCATTAAAACACGGTGTGGGGACGTGACTCTTCAGAACGCTTAACAGACGACATGTGCGGACGTGACCAGACACAACATTAAAAACAAGATGTGGGGGCGTGACCCTTCACAACGCATAACAGACGACATATGCGGACGTGACCAGACACAACATTAAAACACGGTTTGGGGATGTGACCCTTCGAAACGCTTAACAGACGACATGTGCGGACGTGACCAGACACAGCATTAAAACACGGTGTGGGGATGTGACCCTTCACAACGCTTAACAGACGATATGTGCGGACGTGACCAGACATAACATTAAAACACGGTGTGGGGACGTGACTCTTCACAACGCTTAACAGACGACATGTGCGGACGTGACCAGACATAGTATTAAAAGTAGATGTGGGGACGTGACCCTTCACAAAGCTTAACAGACGACATGTGCGGACGTGACCACACACAGCATTAAAAACACGATGTGGGGACGTGACCCTTCACAACGCTTAACAGACGACATGTGCGGACGTGATCGGACATAGCATTAAAACACGGTGTGGGGACGTGACTCTTCAGAACGCTTAACAGACGACATGTGCGGACGTGACCAGACATAGTATTAAAAGTAGATGTGGGGACGTGACCCTTCACAAAGCTTAACAGACGACATGTGCGGACGTGACCAGACACAACATTAAAACACGGTGTGGGGATGTGACCCTTCACAACGCTTAACAGACGACATGTGCGGACGTGACCAGACACAGCATTAGAACACGGTGTGGGGATGTGACCCTTCACAACGCTGAACAGACGACATGTGCTGATGTGCCCAGACACAAAATTCAAAACACGATGTGGGGACGTGACCCTTCACAACACTTAATAGACGACATGTGCGGACGTGACCAGACAAAGCATTAAAGACAAGATGTAGGGGCGTGACCCTTCACAACGCATAACAGACGACATGTGTGGACGTGACCAGACACAACATTAAAACACGGTGTGGGGATGTGACCCTTCACAACGCTTAACAGACGACATGTGTGGACGTGACCAGACACAGCATTAAAACACGGTGTGGGGATGTGACCCTTCACAACGCTTAACAGACGGCATGTGCGGACGTGACCAGACATAACATTAAAACACGGTGTGGGGACGTGACTCTTCACAACGCTTAACAGACGACATGTGCGGACGTGACCAGACATAATATTAAAAGTAGGTGTGGGGACGTGACCCTTCACAAAGCTTAACAGACGACATGTGCGGACGTGACCAGACACAGCATTAAAAACACGATGTGGAGACGTGACCCTTCACAACGCTTAACAGACGACATGTGCGGACGTGACCAGACATAGCATTAAAACACGGTGTGGGGACGTGACTCTTCACAACGCTTAACAGACGACATGTGCGGACGTGACCAGACATAGTATTAAAAGTAGATGTGGGGACGTGACCCTTCACAAAGCTTAACAGACGACATGTGCGGACGTGACCAGACACAGCATTAAAAACACGATGTGGAGACGTGACCCTTCACAACGCTTAACAGACGACATGTGCGGACGTGACCAGACATAGCATTAAAACACGGTGTGGGGACGTGACTCTTCACAACGCTTAACAGACGACATGTGCGGACGTGACCAGACATAGTATTAAAAGTAGATGTGGGGACGTGACCCTTCACAAAGCTTAACAGACGACATGTGCGGACGTGACCAGACACAACATTAAAACACGGTGTGGGGATGTGACCCTTCACAACGCTTAACAGACGACATGTGCGGACGTGACCAGACACAGCATTAAAACACGGTGTGGGAATGTGACCCTTCACAACGCTGAACAGACGACATGTGCTGATGTGCCCAGACACAAAATTCAAAACACGATGTGGGGACGTGACCCTTCACAACACTTAATAGACGACATGTGCGGACGTGACCAGACACAGCATTAAAGACAAGATGTAGGGGCGTGACCCTTCACAACGCATAACAGACGACATGTGTGGACGTGACCAGACACAACATTAAAACACGGTGTGGGGATGTGACCCTTCACAACGCTTAACAGACGACATGTGTGGACGTGACCAGACACAGCATTAAAACACGGTGTGGGGATGTGACCCTTCACAACGCTTAACAGACGGCATGTGCGGACGTGACCAGACATAACATTAAAACACGGTGTGGGGACGTGACTCTTCACAACGCTTAACAGACGACATGTGCGGACGTGACCAGACATAGTATTAAAAGTAGATGTGGGGACGTGACCCTTCACAAAGCTTAACAGACGACATGTGCGGACGTGACCAGACACAGCATTAAAAACACGATGTGGGGACGTGACCCTTCACAACGCTTAACAGACGACATGTGCGGACGTGACCAGACATAGCATTAAAACACGGTGTGGGGACGTGACTCTTCACAACGCTTAACAGACGACATGTGCGGACGTGACCAGACACAACATTAAAAACAAGATGTGGGGGCGTGACCCTTCACAACGCATAACAGACGACATATGCGGACGTGACCAGACACAACATTAAAACAAGGTTTGGGGATGTGACCCTTCGAAACGCTTAACAGACGACATGTGCGGACGTGACCAGACACAGCATTAAAACACGGTGTGGGGATGTGACCCTTCACAACGCTTAACAGACGATATGTGCGGACGTGACCAGACATAACATTAAAACACGGTGTGGGGACGTGACTCTTCACAACGCTTAACAGACGACATGTGCGGACGTGACCAGACATAGTATTAAAAGTAGATGTGGGGACGTGACCCTTCACAAAGCTTAACAGACGACATGTGCGGACGTGACCACACACAGCATTAAAAACACGATGTGGGGACGTGACCCTTCACAACGCTTAACAGACGACATGTGCGGACGTGATCGGACACAGCATTAAAACACGGTGTGGGGACGTGACTCTTCAGAACGCTTAACAGACGACATGTGCGGACGTGACCAGACACAACATTAAAAACAAGATGTGGGGGCGTGACCCTTCACAACGCATAACAGACGACATGTGTGGACGTGACCAGACACAACATTAAAACACGGTGTGGGGATGTGACCCTTCACAACGCTTAACAGACGATATGTGCGGAAGTGACCAGACATAACATTAAAACACGGTGTGGGGACGTGACTCTTCACAACGCTTAACAGACGACATGTGCGGACGTGACCAGACATAGTATTAAAAGTAGATGTGGGGACGTGACCCTTCACAAAGCTTAACAGACGACATGTGCGGACGTGACCAGACACAACATTAAAACACGGTGTGGGGATGTGACCCTTCACAACGCTTAACAGACGACATGTGCGGACGTGACCAGACACAGCATTAGAACACGGTGTGGGGATGTGACCCTTCACAACGCTGAACAGACGACATGTGCTGATGTGCCCAGACACAAAATTCAAAACACGATGTGGGGACGTGACCCTTCACAACACTTAATAGACGACATGTGCGGACGTGACCAGACAAAGCATTAAAGACAAGATGTAGGGGCGTGACCCTTCACAACGCATAACAGACGACATGTGTGGACGTGACCAGACACAACATTAAAACACGGTGTGGGGATGTGACCCTTCACAACGCTTAACAGACGACATGTGTGGACGTGACCAGACACAGCATTAAAACACGGTGTGGGGATGTGACCCTTCACAACGCTTAACAGACGGCATGTGCGGACGTGACCAGACATAACATTAAAACACGGTGTGGGGACGTGACTCTTCACAACGCTTAACAGACGACATGTGCGGACGTGACCAGACATAATATTAAAAGTAGGTGTGGGGACGTGACCCTTCACAAAGCTTAACAGACGACATGTGCGGACGTGACCAGACACAGCATTAAAAACACGATGTGGGGACGTGACCCTTCACAAAGCTTAACAGACGACATGTGCGGACGTGACCAGACACAACATTAAAACACGGTGTGGGGATGTGACCCTTCACAACGCTTAACAGACGACATGTGCGGACGTGACCAGACATAACATTAAAACACGGTGTGGGGACGTGACTCTTCACAACGCTTAACAGACGACATGTGCGTACGTGACCAGACACAACATTAAAAACAAGATGTGGGGGCGTGACCCTTCACAACGCATAACAGACGACATGTGCAGACGTGACCAGACACAACATTAAAACACGGTGTGGGGATGTGACCCTTCACAACGCTTAACAGACGACATGTTCGGACGTGACCAGACACAGCATTAAAACACGGTGTGGGGATGTGACCCTTCACAACGCTTAACAGACGACATGTGCGGACGTGACCAGACATAACATTAAAACACGGTGTGGGGACGTGACTCTTCACAACGCTTAACAGACGACATGTGCGGACGTGACCAGACACAACATTAAAAACAAGATGTGGGGGCGTGACCCTTCACAACGCATAACAGACGACATGTGCGGACGTGACCAGACACAACATTAAAACACGGTTTGGGGATGTGACCCTTCACAACGCTTAACAGACGACATGTGCGGACGTGACCAGACACAGCATTAAAACACGGTGTGGGGATGTGACCCTTCACAACGCTGAACAGACGACATGTGCTGATGTGCCCAGACACAAAATTCAAAACACGATGTGGGGACGTGACCCTTCACAACACTTAATAGACGACATGTGCGGACGTGACCAGACACAGCATTAAAGACAAGATGTAGGGGCGTGACCCTTCACAACGCATAACAGACGACATGTGTGGACGTGACCAGACACAACATTAAAACACGGTGTGGGGATGTGACCCTTCACAACGCTTAACAGACGACATGTGTGGACGTGACCAGACACAGCATTAAAACACGGTGTGGGGATGTGACCCTTCACAACGCTTAACAGACGACATGTGCGGACGTGACCAGACATAGCATTAAAACACGGTGTGGGGACGTGACTCTTCACAACGCTTAACAGACGACATGTGCGGACGTGACCAGACATAGTATTAAAAGTAGATGTGGGGACGTGACCCTTCACAAAGCTTAACAGACGACATGTGCGGACGTGACCAGACACAACATTAAAACAAGGTGTGGGGATGTGACCCTTCACAACGCTTAACAGACGACATGTGCGGACGTGACCAGACATAACATTAATACACGGTGTGGGGACGTGACTCTTCACAACGCTTAACAGACGACATGTGCGTACGTGACCAGACACAACATTAAAAACAAGATGTGGGGGCGTGACCCTTCACAACGCATAACAGACGACATTTGCAGACGTGACCAGACACAACATTAAAACACGGTGTGGGGATGTGACCCTTCACAACGCTTAACAGACGACATGTGCGGACGTGACCAGACACAGCATTAAAACACGGTGTGGGGATGTGACCCTTCACAACGCTTAACAGACGACATGTGCGGACGTGACCAGACATAACATTAAAACACGGTGTGGGGACGTGACTCTTCACAACGCTTAACAGACGACATGTGCGGACGTGACCAGACACAACATTAAAAACAAGATGTGGGGGCGTGACCCTTCACAACCCATAACAGACGACATGTGCGGACGTGACCAGACACAACATTAAAACACGGTTTGGGGATGTGACCCTTCACAACGCTTAACAGACGACATGTGCGGACGTGACCAGACACAGCATTAAAACACGGTGTGGGGATGTGACCCTTCACAACGCTGAACAGACGACATGTGCTGATGTGCCCAGACACAAAATTCAAAACACGATGTGGGGACGTGACCCTTCACAACACTTAATAGACGACATGTGCGGACGTGACCAGACACAGCATTAAAGACAAGATGTAGGGGCGTGACCCTTCACAACGCATAACAGACGACATGTGTGGACGTGACCAGACACAACATTAAAACACGGTGTGGGGATGTGACCCTTCACAACGCTTAACAGACGACATGTGTGGACGTGACCAGACACAGCATTAAAACACGGTGTGGGGATGTGACCCTTCACAACGCTTAACAGACGACATGTGCGGACGTGACCAGACATAACATTAAAACACGGTATGGGGACGTGACTCTTCACAACGCTTAACAGACGACATGTGCGGACGTGACCAGACATAGTATTAAAAGTAGGTGTGGGGACGTGACCCTTCACAAAGCTTAACAGACGACATGTGCGGACGTGACCAGACACAGCATTAAAAACACGATGTGGGGACGTGACCCTTCACAACGCTTAACAGACGACATGTGCGGACGTGACCAGACATAGCATTAAAACACGGTGTGGGGACGTGACTCTTCACAACGCTTAAAAGACGACATGTGCGGACGTGACCAGACATAGTATTAAAAGTAGATGTGGGGACGTGACCCTTCACAAAGCTTAACAGACGACATGTGCGGACGTGACCAGACACAACATTAAAACACGGTGTGGGGATGTGACCCTTCACAACGCTTAACAGACGACATGTGCGGACGTGACCAGACATAACATTAAAACACGGTGTGGGGACGTGACTCTTCACAACGCTTAACAGACGACATGTGCGTACGTGACCAGACACAACATTAAAAACAAGATGTGGGGGCGTGACCCTTCACAACGCATAACAGACGACATGTGCAGACGTGACCAGACACAACATTAAAACACGGTGTGGGGATGTGACCCTTCACAACGCTTAACAGACGACATGTGCGGACGTGACCAGACACAGCATTAAAACACGGTGTGGGGATGTGACTCTTCACAACGCTTAACAGACGACATGTGCGGACGTGACCAGACATAACATTAAAACACGGTGTGGGGACGTGACTCTTCACAACGCTTAACAGACGACATGTGCGGACGTGACCAGACACAACATTAAAAACAAGATGTGGGGGCGTGACCCTTCACAACGCATAACAGACGACATGTGCGGACGTGACCAGACACAACATTAAAACACGGTGTGGGGATGTGACCCTTCACAACGCTTAACAGACGATATGTGCGGACGTGACCAGACATAACATTAAAACACGGTGTGGGGACGTGACTCTTCACAACGCTTAACAGACGACATGTGCGGACGTGACCAGACATAGTATTAAAAGTAGATGTGGGGACGTGACCCTTCACAAAGCTTAACAGACGACATGCGCGGACGTGACCACACACAGCATTAAAAACACGATGTGGGGACGTGACCCTTCACAACGCTTAACAGACGACATGCGCGGACGTGAACGGACATAGCATTAAAACACGATGTGGGGACGTGACCCTTCACAACGCTTAACAGACGACATGTGCGGACGTGACCGGACATAGCATTAAAACACGGTGTGGGGACGTGACTCTTCACAACGCTTAACAGACGACATGTGCGGACGTGACCAGACATACCATTAAAACACGGTGTGGGGACGTGACTCTTCACAACGCTTAACAGACGACATGTGCGTACGTGACCAGACACAACATTAAAAACAAGATGTGGGGGCGTGACCCTTCACAACGCATAACAGATGACATGTGCAGACGTGACCAGACACAACATTAAAACACGGTGTGGGGATGTGACCCTTCACAACGCTTAACAGACGACATGTGCGGACGTGACCAGACACAGCATTAAAACACGGTGTGGGGATGTGACCCTTCACAACGCTTAACAGACGACATGTGCGGACGTGACCAGACATAACATTAAAACACGGTGTGGGGACGTGACTCTTCACAACGCTTAACAGACGACATGTGCGGACATGACCAGACACAACATTAAAACACGGTGTGGGGATGTGACCCTTCACAACGCTCAACAGACGACATGTGCGGACGTGACCAGACACAACATTAAAAACAAGATGTGGGGGCGTGACCCTTCACAACGCATAACAGACGACATGTGCGGACGTGACCAGACACAACATTAAAACACGGTGTGGGGATGTGACCCTTCACAACGCTTAACAGACGATATGTGCGGACGTGACCAGACATAACATTAAAACACGGTGTGGGGACGTGACTCTTCACAACGCTTAACAGACGACATGTGCGGACGTGACCAGACATAGTATTAAAAGTAGATGTGGGGACGTGACCCTTCACAAAGCTTAACAGACGACATGCGCGGACGTGACCACACACAGCATTAAAAGCACGATGTGGGGACGTGACCCTTCACAACGCTTAACAGACGACATGTGCGGACGTGACCGGACATAGCATTAAAACACGGTGTGGGGACGTGACTCTTCACAACGCTTAACAGACGACATGTGCGGACGTGACCAGACACAACATTAAAAACAAGATGTGGGGGCGTGACCCTTCACAACGCATAACAGACGACATGTGCGGACGTGACCAGACACAACATTAAAACACGGTGTGGGGATGTGACCCTTCACAACGCTTAACAGACGACATGTGCGGACGTGACCAGACACAACATTAAAACACGGTGTGGGGACGTGACTCTTCACAACGCTTAACAGACGACATGTGCGGACGTGACCAGACATAGTATTAAAAGTAGATGTGGGGACGTGACCCTTCACAAAGCTTAACAGACGACATGTGCGGACGTGACCAGACACAACAATAAAACACGGTGTGGGGATGTGACCCTTCACAACGCTTAACAGACGACATGTGCGGACGTGACCAGACATAACATTAAAACACGGTGTGGGGACGTGACTCTTCACAACGCTTAACAGACGACATGTGCGTACGTGACCAGACACAACATTAAAAACAAGATGTGGGGGCGTGACCCTTCATAACGCATAACAGACGACATGTGCAGACGTGACCAGACACAACATTAAAACACGGTGTGGGGATGTGACCCTTCACAACGCTTAACAGACGACATGTGCGGACGTGACAGACACAGCATTAAAAACACGATGTGGAGACGTGACCCTTCACAACGCTTAACAGACGACATGTGCGGACGTGACCAGACATAGCATTAAAACACGGTGTGGGGACGTGACTCTTCACAACGCTTAACAGACGACATGTGCGGACGTGACCAGACATAGTATTAAAAGTAGATGTGGGGACGTGACCCTTCACAAAGCTTAACAGACGACATGTTCGGACGTGACCAGACACAACATTAAAACACGGTGTGGGGATGTGACCCTTCCCAACGCTTAACAGACGACATGTGCGGACGTGACCAGACACAGCATTAAAACACGGTGTGGGGATGTGACCCTTCACAACGCTCAACAGACGACATGTGCTGATGTGCCCAGACACAAAATTCAAAACACGATGTGGGGACGTGACCCTTCACAACACTTAATAGACGACATGTGCGGACGTGACCAGACACAACATTAAAACACGGTGTGGGGATGTGACCCTTCACAACGCTTAACAGACGACATGTGCGGACGTGACCAGACACAGCATTAAAACACGGTGTGGGGACGTGACTCTTCACAACGCTTAACAGACGACATGTGCGGACGTGACCAGACATTGTATTAAAAGTAGATGTGGGGACGTGACCCTTCACAAAGCTTAACAAACGACATGTGCGGACGTGACCAGACACAACATTAAAACACGGTGTGGGGATGTGACCCTTCACAACGCTTAACAGACGACATGTGCGGACGTGACCAGACATAACATTAAAACACGGTGTGGGGACGTGACTCTTCACAACGCTTAACAGACGACATGTGCGTACGTGACCAGACACAACATTAAAAACAAGATGTGGGGGCGTGACCCTTCACAACGCATAGCAGACGACATGTGCGGACGTGACCAGACACAACATTAAAACACGGTGTGGGGATGTGACCCTTCACAACGCTTAACAGACGACATGTGCGGACGTGACCAGACACAGCATTAAAACACGGTGTGGGGATGTGACCCTTCACAACGCTTAACAGACGACATGTGCGGACGTGACCAGACATAACATTAAAACACGGTGTGGGGACGTGACTCTTCACAACGCTTAACAGACGACATGTGCGGACGTGACCAGACATAGTATTAAAAGTAGATGTGGGGACGTGACCCTTCACAAAGCTTAAAGACGACATGTGCGGACGTGACCAGACACAGCATTAAAAACACGATGTGGAGACGTGACCCTTCACAACGCTTAACAGACGACATGTGCGGACGTGACCAGACATAGCATTAAAACACGGTGTGGGGACGTGACTCTTCACAACGCTTAACAGACGACATGTGCTGATGTGCCCAGACACAAAATTCAAAACACGATGTGGGGACGTGACCCTTCACAACACTTAATAGACGACATGTGCGGACGTGACCAGACACAGCATTAAAGACAAGATGTAGGGGCGTGACCCTTCACAACGCATAACAGACGACATGTGTGGACGTGACCAGACACAACATTAAAACACGGTGTGGGGATGTGACCCTTCACAACGCTTAACAGACGACATGTGTGGACGTGACCAAACACAGCATTAAAACACGATGTGGGGATGTGACCCTTCACAACGCTTAACAGACGACATGTGCGGACGTGACCAGACATAACATTAAAACACGGTGTCGGGACGTGACTCTTCACAACGCTTAACAGACGACATGTGCGGACGTGACCAGACATAGTATTAAAAGTAGGTGTGGGGACGTGACCCTTCACAACGCTTAACAGACGACATGTGCGGACGTGACCAGACATAGCATTAAAACACGGTGTGGGGACGTGACTCTTCACAACGCTTAACAGACGACATGTGCGGACGTGACCAGACACAACATTAAAACACGGTTTGGGGATGTGACCCTTCACAACGCTTAACAGACGACATGTGCGGACGTGACCAGACACAGCATTAAAACACGGTGTGGGGATGTGACCCTTCACAACGCTTAACAGACGATATGTGCGGACGTGACCAGACATAACATTAAAACACGGTGTGGGGACGTGACTCTTCACAACGCTTAACAGACGACATGTGCGGACGTGACCAGACATAGTATTAAAAGTAGGTGTGGGGACGTGACCCTTCACAACGCTTAACAGACGACATGTGCGGACGTGACCAGACATAGCATTAAAACACGGTGTGGGGACGTGACTCTTCACAACGCTTAACAGACGACATGTGCGGACGTGACCAGACACAACATTAAAACACGGTGTGGGGATGTGACCCTTCACAACGCTTAACAGACGATATGTGCGGACGTGACCAGACATAACATTAAAACACGGTGTGGGGACGTGACTCTTCACAACGCTTAACAGACGACATGTGCGGACGTGACCAGACATAGTATTAAAAGTAGATGTGGGGACGTGACCCTTCACAAAGCTTAACAGACGACATGCGCGGACGTGACCACACACAGCATTAAAAACACGATGTGGGGACGTGACCCTTCACAACGCTTAACAGACGACATGTGCGGACGTGACCGGACATAGCATTAAAACACGGTGTGGGGACGTGACTCTTCACAACGCTTAACAGACGACATGTGCGGACGTGACCAGACACAACATTAAAAACAAGATGTGGGGGCGTGACCCTTCACAACGCATAACAGACGACATGTGCGGACGTGACCAGACACAACATTAAAACACGGTGTGGGGATGTGACCCTTCACAACGCTTAACAGACGACATGTGCGGACATGACCAGACACAACATTAAAACACGGTGTGGGGACGTGACTCTTCACAACGCTTAACAGACGACATGTGCGGACGTGACCAGACATAGTATTAAAAGTAGATGTGGGGACGTGACGCTTCACAAAGCTTAACAGACGACATGTGCGGACGTGACCAGACACAACATTAAAACACGGTGTGGGGATGTGACCCTTCATAACGCTTAACAGACGACATGTGCGGACGTGACCAGACATAACATTAAAACACGGTGTGGGGACGTGACTCTTCACAACGCTTAACAGACGACATGTGCGTACGTGACCAGACACAACATTAAAAACAAGATGTGGGGGCGTGACCCTTCACAACGCATAACAGACGACATGTGCAGACGTGACCAGACACAATATTAAAACACGGTGTGGGGATGTGACCCTTCACAACGCTTAACAGACGACATGTGCGGACGTGACCAGACACAGCATTAAAACACGGTGTGGGGATGTGACCCTTCACAACGCTTAACAGACGACATGTGCGGACGTGACCAGACATAACATTAAAACACGGTGTGGGGACGTGACTCTTCACAACGCTTAACAGACGACATGTGCGGACATGACCAGACATAGTATTAAAAGTAGATGTGGGGACGTGACCCTTCACAAAGCTTAACAGACGACATGTGTGGACGTGACCAGACACAGCATTAAAAACACGATGTGGAGACGTGACCCTTCACAACGCTTAACAGACGACATGTGCGGACGTGACCAGACATAGCATTAAAACACGGTGTGGGGACGTGACTCTTCACAACGCTTAACAGACGACATGTGCGGACGTGACCAGACATAGTATTAAAAGTAGATGTGGGGACGTGACCCTTCACAAAGCTTAACAGACGACATGTTCGGACGTGACCAGACACAACATTAAAACACGGTGTGGGGATGTGACCCTTCACAACGCTTAACAGACGACATGTGCGGACGTGACCAGACACAGCATTAAAACACGGTGTGGGGATGTGACCCTTCACAACGCTCAACAGACGACATGTGCTGATGTGACCAGACACAACATTAAAAACAAGATGTGGGGGCGTGACCCTTCACAACGCATAACAGACGACATGTGCGGACGTGACCAGACACAACATTAAAACACGGTGTGGGGATGTGACCCTTCACAACGCTTAACAGACGATATGTGCGGACGTGAGCAGACATAACATTAAAACACGGTGTGGGGACGTGACTCTTCACAACGCTTAACAGACGACATGTGCGGACGTGACCAGACATAGTATTAAAAGTAGGTGTGGGGACGTGACCCTTCACAAAGCTTAACAGACGACATGTGCGGACGTGACCAGACACAACATTAAAAACACGATGTGGGGACGTGACCCTTCACAACGCTTAACAGACGACATGTGCGGACGTGACCAGACATAGCATTAAAACACGGTGTGGGGACGTGACTCTTCACAACGCTTAACAGACGACATGTGCGGACGTGACCAGACATAGTATTAAAAGTAGATGTGGGGACGTGACCCTTCACAAAGCTTAACAGACGACATGTGCGGACGTGACCAGACACAGCATTAAAAACACGATGTGGAGACGTGACCCTTCACAACGCTTAACAGACGACATGTGCGGACGTGACCAGACATAGCATTAAAACACGGTGTGGGGACGTGACTCTTCACAACGCTTAACAGACGACAAGTGCGTACGTGACCAGACACAACATTAAAAACAAGCTGTGGGGGCGTGACCCTTCACAACGCATAACAGACGACATGTGCAGACGTGACCAGACACAACATTAAAACACGATGTGGGGATGTGACCCTTCACAACGCTTAACAGACGACATGTGCGGACGTGACCAGACACAGCATTAAAACACGGTGTGGGGATGTGACCCTTCACAACGCTTAACAGACGACATGTGCGGACGTGACCAGACATAACATTAAAACACGGTGTGGGGATGTGACCCTTCACAACGCTTAACAGACGACATGTGCGGACGTGACCAGACATAACATTAAAACACGGTGTGGGGACGTGACTCTTCACAACGCTTAACAGACGACAAGTGCGTACGTGACCAGACACAACATTAAAAACAAGATGTGGGGGCGTGACCCTTCACAACGCATAACAGACGACATGTGCAGACGTGACCAGACACAACATTAAAACACGGTGTGGGGATGTGACCCTTCACAATGCTTAACAGACGACATGTGCGGACGTGACCAGACACAGCATTAAAACACGGTGTGGGGATGTGACCCTTCACAACGCTTAACAGACGACATGTGCGGACGTGACCAGACATAACATTAAAACACGGTGTGGGGACGTGACTCTTCACAACGCTTAACAGACGACATGTGCGGACGTGACCAGACACAACATTAAAAACAAGATGTGGGGGCGTGACCCTTCACAACGCATAACAGACGACATGTGCGGACGTGACCAGACACAACATTAAAACACGGTTTGGGGATGAGACCCTTCACAACGCTTCACAAACGACATGTGCGGACGTGACCAGACACAGCATTAAAACACGGTGTGGGGATGTGACCCTTCACAACGCTGAACAGACGACATGTGCTGATGTGCCCAGACACAAAATTCAAAACACGATGTGGGGACGTGACCCTTCACAACACTTAATAGACGACATGTGCGGACGTGACCAGACACAGCATTAAAGACAAGATGTAGGGGCGTGACCCTTCACAACGCATAACAGACGACATGTGTGGACGTGACCAGACACAACATTAAAACACGGTGTGGGGATGTGACCCTTCACAACGCTTAACAGACGACATGTGTGGACGTGACCAGACACAGCATTAAAACACGGTGTGGGGATGTGACCCTTCACAACGCTTAACAGACGACATGTGCGGACGTGACCAGACATAGTATTAAAAGTAGGTGTGGGGACGTGACCCTTCACAAAGCTTAACAGACGACATGTGCGGACGTGACCAGACATAGCATTAAAACACGGTGTGGGGACGTGACTCTTCACAACGCTTAACAGACGACATGTGCGGACGTGACCAGACATAGCATTAAAACACGGTGTGGGGACGTGACTCTTCACAACGCTTAACAGACGACATGTGCGGACGTGACCAGACACAACATTAAAACACGGTGTGGGGATGTGACCCTTCACAACGCTTAACAGACGACATGTGCGGACGTGACCAGACATAACATTAAAACACGGTGTGGGGACGTGACTCTTCACAACGCTTAACAGACGACATGTGCGTACGTGACCAGACACAACATTAAAAACAAGATGTGGGGGCGTGACCCTTCACAACGCAAAACAGACGACATGTGCAGACGTGACCAGACACAACATTAAAACACGGTGTGGGGATGTGACCCTTCACAACGCTTAACAGACGACATGTGCGGACGTGACCAGACATAACATTAAAACACGGTGTGGGGACGTGACTCTTCACAACGCTTAACAGACGACATGTGCGTACGTGACCAGACACAACATTAAAAACAAGATGTGGGGGCGTGACCCTTCACAACGCATAACAGACGACATGTGCAGACGTGACCAGACACAACATTAAAACACGGTGTGGGGATGTGACCCTTCACAACGCTTAACAGACGACATGTGCGGACGTGACCAGACACAGCATTAAAACACGGTGTGGGGATGTGACCCTTCACAACGCTTAACAGACGACATGTGCGGACGTGACCAGACATAACATTAAAACACGGTGTGGGGACGTGACTCTTCACAACGCTTAACAGACGACATGTGCGGACGTGACCAGACACAACATTAAAAACAAGATGTGGGGGCGTGACCCTTCACAACGCATAACAGACGACATGTGCGGACGTGACCAGACACAACATTAAAACACGGTGTGGGGATGTGACCCTTCACAACGCTTAACAGACGATATGTGCGGACGTGACCAGACATAACATTAAAACACGGTGTGGGGACGTGACTCTTCACAACGCTTAACAGACGACATGTGCGGACGTGACCAGACATAGTATTAAAAGTAGATGTGGGGACGTGACCCTTCACAAAGCTTAACAGACGACATGTGCGGACGTGACCAGACACAACATTAAAACACGGTGTGGGGATGTGACCCTTCACAACGCTTAACAGACGACATGTGCGGACGTGACCAGGCATAACATTAAAACACGGTGTGGGGACGTGACTCTTCACAACGCTTAACAGACGACATGTGCGTACGTGACCAGACACAACATTAAAAACAAGATGTGGGGGCGTGACCCTTCACAACGCATAACAGACGACATGTGCAGACGTGACCAGACACAATATTAAAACACGGTGTGGGGATGTGACCCTTCACAACGCTTAACAGACGACATGTGCGGACGTGACCAGACACAGCATTAAAACACGGTGTGGGGATGTGACCCTTCACAACGCTTAACAGACGACATGTGCGGACGTGACCAGACATAACATTAAAACACGGTGTGCGGACGTGACCAGACATAGTATTAAAAGTAGGTGTGGGGACGTGACCCTTCACAAAGCTTAACAGACGACATGTGCGGACGTGACCAGACACAACATTAAAAACACGATGTGGGGACGTGACCCTTCACAACGCTTAACAGACGACATGTGCGGACGTGACCAGACATAGCATTAAAACACGGTGTGGGGACGTGACTCTTCACAACGCTTAACAGACGACATGTGCGGACGTGACCAGACATAGTATTAAAAGTAGATGTGGGGACGTGACCCTTCACAAAGCTTAACAGACGACATGTGCGGACGTGACCAGACACAGCATTAAAAACACGATGTGGAGACGTGACCCTTCACAACGCTTAACAGACGACATGTGCGGACGTGACCAGACATAGCATTAAAACACGGTGTGGGGACGTGACTCTTCACAACGCTTAACAGACGACAAGTGCGTACGTGACCAGACACAACATTAAAAACAAGCTGTGGGGGCGTGACCCTTCACAACGCATAACAGACGACATGTGCAGACGTGACCAGACACAACATTAAAACACGGTGTGGGGATGTGACCCTTCACAACGCTTAACAGACGACATGTGCGGACGTGACCAGACACAGCATTAAAACACGGTGTGGGGATGTGACCCTTCACAACGCTTAACAGACGACATGTGCGGACGTGACCAGACATAACATTAAAACACGGTGTGGGGATGTGACCCTTCACAACGCTTAACAGACGACATGTGCGGACGTGACCAGACATAACATTAAAACACGGTGTGGGGACGTGACTCTTCACAACGCTTAACAGACGACAAGTGCGTACGTGACCAGACACAACATTAAAAACAAGATGTGGGGGCGTGACCCTTCACAACGCATAACAGACGACATGTGCAGACGTGACCAGACACAACATTAAAACACGGTGTGGGGATGTGACCCTTCACAATGCTTAACAGACGACATGTGCGGACGTGACCAGACACAGCATTAAAACACGGTGTGGGGATGTGACCCTTCACAACGCTTAACAGACGACATGTGCGGACGTGACCAGACATAACATTAAAACACGGTGTGGGGACGTGACTCTTCACAACGCTTAACAGACGACATGTGCGGACGTGACCAGACACAACATTAAAAACAAGATGTGGGGGCGTGACCCTTCACAACGCATAACAGACGACATGTGCGGACGTGACCAGACACAACATTAAAACACGGTTTGGGGATGTGACCCTTCACAACGCTTCACAAACGACATGTGCGGACGTGACCAGACACAGCATTAAAACACGGTGTGGGGATGTGACCCTTCACAACGCTGAACAGACGACATGTGCTGATGTGCCCAGACACAAAATTCAAAACACGATGTGGGGACGTGACCCTTCACAACACTTAATAGACGACATGTGCGGACGTGACCAGACACAGCATTAAAGACAAGATGTAGGGGCGTGACCCTTCACAACGCATAACAGACGACATGTGTGGACGTGACCAGACACAACATTAAAACACGGTGTGGGGATGTGACCCTTCACAACGCTTAACAGACGACATGTGTGGACGTGACCAGACACAGCATTAAAACACGGTGTGGGGATGTGACCCTTCACAACGCTTAACAGACGACATGTGCGGACGTGACCAGACATAGTATTAAAAGTAGGTGTGGGGACGTGACCCTTCACAAAGCTTAACAGACGACATGTGCGGACGTGACCAGACATAGCATTAAAACACGGTGTGGGGACGTGACTCTTCACAACGCTTAACAGACGACATGTGCGGACGTGACCAGACATAGCATTAAAACACGGTGTGGGGACGTGACTCTTCACAACGCTTAACAGACGACATGTGCGGACGTGACCAGACACAACATTAAAACACGGTGTGGGGATGTGACCCTTCACAACGCTTAACAGACGACATGTGCGGACGTGACCAGACATAACATTAAAACACGGTGTGGGGACGTGACTCTTCACAACGCTTAACAGACGACATGTGCGTACGTGACCAGACACAACATTAAAAACAAGATGTGGGGGCGTGACCCTTCACAACGCAAAACAGACGACATGTGCAGACGTGACCAGACACAACATTAAAACACGGTGTGGGGATGTGACCCTTCACAACGCTTAACAGACGATATGTGCGGACGTGACCAGACATAACATTAAAACACGGTGTGGGGACGTGACTCTTCACAACGCTTAACAGACGACATGTGCGTACGTGACCAGACACAACATTAAAAACAAGATGTGGGGGCGTGACCCTTCACAACGCATAACAGACGTGACCAGACACAACATTAAAACACGGTGTGGGGATGTGACCCTTCACAACGCTTAACAGACGACATGTGCGGACGTGACCAGACACAGCATTAAAACACGGTGTGGGGATGTGACCCTTCACAACGCTTAACAGACGACATGTGCGGACGTGACCAGACATAACATTAAAACACGGTGTGGGGACGTGACTCTTCACAACGCTTAACAGACGACATGTGCGGACGTGACCAGACACAACATTAAAAACAAGATGTGGGGGCGTGACCCTTCACAACGCATAACAGACGACATGTGCGGACGTGACCAGACACAACATTAAAACACGGTGTGGGGATGTGACCCTTCACAACGCTTAACAGACGATATGTGCGGACGTGACCAGACATAACATTAAAACACGGTGTGGGGACGTGACTCTTCACAACGCTTAACAGACGACATGTGCGGACGTGACCAGACATAGTATTAAAAGTAGATGTGGGGACGTGACCCTTCACAAAGCTTAACAGACGACATGTGCGGACGTGACCAGACACAACATTAAAACACGGTGTGGGGATGTGACCCTTCACAACGCTTAACAGACGACATGTGCGGACGTGACCAGACATAACATTAAAACACGGTGTGGGGACGTGACTCTTCACAACGCTTAACAGACGACATGTGCGTACGTGACCAGACACAACATTAAAAACAAGATGTGGGGGCGTGACCCTTCACAACGCATAACAGACGACATGTGCAGACGTGACCAGACACAATATTAAAACACGGTGTGGGGATGTGACCCTTCACAACGCTTAACAGACGACATGTGCGGACGTGACCAGACACAGCATTAAAACACGGTGTGGGGATGTGACCCTTCACAACGCTTAACAGACGACATGTGCGGACGTGACCAGACATAACATTAAAACACGGTGTGGGGACGTGACTCTTCACAACGCTTAACAGACAACATGTGCGGACCTGACCAGACATAGTATTAAAAGTAGATGTGGGGACGTGACCCTTCACAAAGCTTAACAGACGGCATGTGCGGACGTGACCAGACACAGCATTAAAAACACGATGTGGAGACGTGACCCTTCACAACGCTTAACAGACGACATGTGCGGACGTGACCAGACATAGCATTAAAACACGGTGTGGGGACGTGACTCTTCACAACGCTTAACAGACGACATGTGCGGACGTGACCAGACATAGTATTAAAAGTAGATGTGGGGACGTGACCCTTCACAAAGCTTAACAGACGACATGTTCGGACGTGACCAGACACAACATTAAAACACGGTGTGCGGATGTGACCCTTCACAACGCTTAACAGACGACATGTGCGGACGTGACCAGACACAGCATTAAAACACGGTGTGGGGATGTGACCCTTCACAACGCTCAACAGACGACATGTGCTGATGTGACCAGACACAACATTAAAAACAAGATGTGGGGGCGTGACCATTCACAACGCATAACAGACGACATGTGTGGACGTGACCAGACACAACATTAAAACACGGTGTGGGGATGTGACCCTTCACAACGCTTAACAGACGACATGTGTGGACGTGACCAGACACAGCATTAAAACACGGTGTGGGGATGTGACCCTTCACAACGCTTAACAGACGACATGTGCGGACGTGACCAGACATACCATTAAAACACGGTGTGGGGACGTGACTCTTCACAACGCTTAACAGACGACATGTGCGGACGTGACCAGACATAGTATTAAAAGTAGGTGTGGGGACGTGACCCTTCACAAAGCTTAACAGACGACATGTGCGGACGTGACCAGACACAGCATTAAAAACACGATGTGGGGACGTGACCCTTCACAAAGCTTAACAGACGACATGCGCGGACGTGACCACACACAGCATTAAAAACACGATGTGGGGACGTGACCCTTCACAACGCTTAACAGACGACATGTGCGGACGTGACCGGACATAGCATTAAAACACGGTGTGGGGACGTGACTCTTCACAACGCTTAACAGACGACATGTGCGGACGTGACCAGACACAACATTAAAACACGGTGTGGGGATGTGACCCTTCACAACGCTTAACAGACGACATGTGCGGACGTGACCAGACATAACATTAAAACACGGTGTGGGGACGTGACTCTTCACAACGCTTAACAGACGACAAGTGCGTACGTGACCAGACACAACATTAAAAACAAGATGTGGGGGCGTGACCCTTCACAACGCATAACAGACGACATGTGCAGACGTGACCAGACACAACATTAAAACACGGTGTGGGGACGTGACTCTTCACAACGCTTAACAGACGACATGTGCGGACGTGACCAGACACAACATTAAAACACGGTGTGGGGATGTGACCCTTCACAACGCTTAACAGACGACATGTGCGGACGTGACCAGACATAACATTAAAACACGGTGTGGGGACGTGACTCTTCACAACGCTTAACAGACGACATGTGCGTACGTGACCAGACACAACATTAAAAACAAGATGTGGGGGCGTGACCCTTCACAACGCATAACAGACGACATGTGCAGACGTGACCAGACACAACATTAAAACACGGTGTGGGGATGTGACCCTTCACAACGCTTAACAGACGACATGTGCGGACGTGACCAGACATAACATTAAAACACGGTGTGGGGACGTGACTCTTCACAACGCTTAACAGACGACATGTGCGTACGTGACCAGACACAACATTAAAAACAAGATGTGGGGGCGTGACCCTTCACAACGCATAACAGACGACATGTGCAGACGTGACCAGACACAACATTAAAACACGGTGTGGGGATGTGACCCTTCACAACGCTTAACAGACGACATGTGCGGACGTGACCAGACACAGCATTAAAACACGGTGTGGGGATGTGACCCTTCACAACGCTTAACAGACGACATGTGCGGACGTGACCAGACATAACATTAAAACACGGTGTGGGGACGTGACTCTTCACAACGCTTAACAGACGACATGTGCGGACGTGACCAGACACAACATTAAAAACAAGATGTGGGGGCGTGACCCTTCACAACGCATAACAGACGACATGTGCGGACGTGACCAGACACAACATTAAAACACGGTGTGGGGATGTGACCCTTCACAACGCTTAACAGACGATATGTGCGGACGTGACCAGACATAACATTAAAACACGGTGTGGGGACGTGACTCTTCACAACGCTTAACAGACGACATGTGCGGACGTGACCAGACATAGTATTAAAAGTAGATGTGGGGACGTGACCCTTCACAAAGCTTAACAGACGACATGTGCGGACGTGACCAGACACAACATTAAAACACGGTGTGGGGATGTGACCCTTCACAACGCTTAACAGACGACATGTGCGGACGTGACCAGACATAACATTAAAACACGGTGTGGGGACGTGACTCTTCACAACGCTTAACAGACGACATGTGCGTACGTGACCAGACACAACATTAAAAACAAGATGTGGGGGCGTGACCCTTCACAACGCATAACAGACGACATGTGCAGACGTGACCAGACACAACATTAAAACACGGTGTGGGGACGTGACTCTTCACAACGCTTAACAGACGACATGTGCGGACGTGACCAGACATAGCATTAAAACACGGTGTGGGGACGTGACTCTTCACAACGCTTAACAGACGACATGTGCGGACGTGACCAGACATAGCATTAAAACACGGTGTGGGGACGTGACTCTTCACAACGCTTAACAGACGACATGTGCGGACGTGACCAGACACAACATTAAAACACGGTGTGGGGATGTGACCCTTCACAACGCTTAACAGACGACATGTGCGGACGTGACCAGACATAACATTAAAACACGGTGTGGGGACGTGACTCTTCACAACGCTTAACAGACGACATGTGCGTACGTGACCAGACACAACATTAAAAACAAGATGTGGGGGCGTGACCCTTCACAACGCAAAACAGACGACATGTGCAGACGTGACCAGACACAACATTAAAACACGGTGTGGGGATGTGACCCTTCACAACGCTTAACAGACGATATGTGCGGACGTGACCAGACATAACATTAAAACACGGTGTGGGGACGTGACTCTTCACAACGCTTAACAGACGACATGTGCGTACGTGACCAGACACAACATTAAAAACAAGATGTGGGGGCGTGACCCTTCACAACGCATAACAGACGTGACCAGACACAACATTAAAACACGGTGTGGGGATGTGACCCTTCACAACGCTTAACAGACGACATGTGCGGACGTGACCAGACACAGCATTAAAACACGGTGTGGGGATGTGACCCTTCACAACGCTTAACAGACGACATGTGCGGACGTGACCAGACATAACATTAAAACACGGTGTGGGGACGTGACTCTTCACAACGCTTAACAGACGACATGTGCGGACGTGACCAGACACAACATTAAAAACAAGATGTGGGGGCGTGACCCTTCACAACGCATAACAGACGACATGTGCGCACGTGACCAGACACAACATTAAAACACGGTGTGGGGATGTGACCCTTCACAACGCTTAACAGACGATATGTGCGGACGTGACCAGACATAACATTAAAACACGGTGTGGGGACGTGACTCTTCACAACGCTTAACAGACGACATGTGCGGACGTGACCAGACATAGTATTAAAAGTAGATGTGGGGACGTGACCCTTCACAAAGCTTAACAGACGACATGTGCGGACGTGACCAGACACAACATTAAAACACGGTGTGGGGATGTGACCCTTCACAACGCTTAACAGACGACATGTGCGGACGTGACCAGACATAACATTAAAACACGGTGTGGGGACGTGACTCTTCACAACGCTTAACAGACGACATGTGCGTACGTGACCAGACACAACATTAAAAACAAGATGTGGGGGCGTGACCCTTCACAACGCATAACAGACGACATGTGCAGACGTGACCAGACACAATATTAAAACACGGTGTGGGGATGTGACCCTTCACAACGCTTAACAGACGACATGTGCGGACGTGACCAGACACAGCATTAAAACACGGTGTGGGGATGTGACCCTTCACAACGCTTAACAGACGACATGTGCGGACGTGACCAGACATAACATTAAAACACGGTGTGGGGACGTGACTCTTCACAACGCTTAACAGACAACATGTGCGGACATGACCAGACATAGTATTAAAAGTAGATGTGGGGACGTGACCCTTCACAAAGCTTAACAGACGGCATGTGCGGACGTGACCAGACACAGCATTAAAAACACGATGTGGAGACGTGACCCTTCACAACGCTTAACAGACGACATGTGCGGACGTGACCAGACATAGCATTAAAACACGGTGTGGGGACGTGACTCTTCACAACGCTTAACAGACGACATGTGCGGACGTGACCAGACATAGTATTAAAAGTAGATGTGGGGACGTGACCCTTCACAAAGCTTAACAGACGACATGTTCGGACGTGACCAGACACAACATTAAAACACGGTGTGCGGATGTGACCCTTCACAACGCTTAACAGACGACATGTGCGGACGTGACCAGACACAGCATTAAAACACGGTGTGGGGATGTGACCCTTCACAACGCTTAACAGACGACATGTGCGGACGTGACCAGACATAACATTAAAACACGGTGTGGGGACGTGACTCTTCACAACGCTTAACAGACAACATGTGCGGACATGACCAGACATAGTATTAAAAGTAGATGTGGGGACGTGACCCTTCACAAAGCTTAACAGACGGCATGTGCGGACGTGACCAGACACAGCATTAAAAACACGATGTGGAGACGTGACCCTTCACAACGCTTAACAGACGACATGTGCGGACGTGACCAGACATAGCATTAAAACACGGTGTGGGGACGTGACTCTTCACAACGCTTAACAGACGACATGTGCGGACGTGACCAGACATAGTATTAAAAGTAGATGTGGGGACGTGACCCTTCACAAAGCTTAACAGACGACATGTTCGGACGTGACCAGACACAACATTAAAACACGGTGTGCGGATGTGACCCTTCACAACGCTTAACAGACGACATGTGCGGACGTGACCAGACACAGCATTAAAACACGGTGTGGGGATGTGACCCTTCACAACGCTCAACAGACGACATGTGCTGATGTGACCAGACACAACATTAAAAACAAGATGTGGGGGCGTGACCATTCACAACGCATAACAGACGACATGTGTGGACGTGACCAGACACAACATTAAAACACGGTGTGGGGATGTGACCCTTCACAACGCTTAACAGACGACATGTGCGGACGTGACCAGACACAGCATTAAAACACGGTGTGGGGATGTGACCCTTCACAACGCTCAACAGACGACATGTGCTGATGTGACCAGACACAACATTAAAAACAAGATGTGGGGGCGTGACCATTCACAACGCATAACAGACGACATGTGTGGACGTGACCAGACACAACATTAAAACACGGTGTGGGGATGTGACCCTTCACAACGCTTAACAGACGACATGTGTGGACGTGACCAGACACAGCATTAAAACACGGTGTGGGGATGTGACCCTTCACAACGCTTAACAGACGACATGTGCGTACGTGACCAGACACAACATTAAAAACAAGATGTGGGGGCGTGACCCTTCACAACGCATAACAGACGACATGTGCAGACGTGACCAGACACAACATTAAAACACGGTGTGGGGATGTGACCCTTCACAACGCTTAACAGACGACATGTGCGGACGTGACCAGACATAACATTAAAACACGGTGTGGGGACGTGACTCTTCACAACGCTTAACAGACGACATGTGCGTACGTGACCAGACACAACATTAAAAACAAGATGTGGGGGCGTGACCCTTCACAACGCATAACAGACGACATGTGCAGACGTGACCAGACACAACATTAAAACACGGTGTGGGGATGTGACCCTTCACAACGCTTAACAGACGACATGTGCGGACGTGACCAGACACAGCATTAAAACACGGTGTGGGGATGTGACCCTTCACAACGCTTAACAGACGACATGTGCGGACGTGACCAGACATAACATTAAAACACGGTGTGGGGACGTGACTCTTCACAACGCTTAACAGACGACATGTGCGGACGTGACCAGACACAACATTAAAAACAAGATGTGGGGGCGTGACCCTTCACAACGCATAACAGACGACATGTGCGGACGTGACCAGACACAACATTAAAACACGGTGTGGGGATGTGACCCTTCACAACGCTTAACAGACGATATGTGCGGACGTGACCAGACATAACATTAAAACACGGTGTGGGGACGTGACTCTTCACAACGCTTAACAGACGACATGTGCGGACGTGACCAGACATAGTATTAAAAGTAGATGTGGGGACGTGACCCTTCACAAAGCTTAACAGACGACATGTGCGGACGTGACCAGACACAACATTAAAACACGGTGTGGGGATGTGACCCTTCACAACGCTTAACAGACGACATGTGCGGACGTGACCAGACATAACATTAAAACACGGTGTGGGGACGTGACTCTTCACAACGCTTAACAGACGACATGTGCGTACGTGACCAGACACAACATTAAAAACAAGATGTGGGGGCGTGACCCTTCACAACGCATAACAGACGACATGTGCAGACGTGACCAGACACAACATTAAAACACGGTGTGGGGACGTGACTCTTCACAACGCTTAACAGACGACATGTGCGGACGTGACCAGACACAACATTAAAACACGGTGTGGGGATGTGACCCTTCACAACGCTTAACAGACGACATGTGCGGACGTGACCAGACATAACATTAAAACACGGTGTGGGGACGTGACTCTTCACAACGCTTAACAGACGACATGTGCGTACGTGACCAGACACAACATTAAAAACAAGATGTGGGGGCGTGACCCTTCACAACGCATAACAGACGACATGTGCAGACGTGACCAGACACAACATTAAAACACGGTGTGGGGATGTGACCCTTCACAACGCTTAACAGACGACATGTGCGGACGTGACCAGACATAACATTAAAACACGGTGTGGGGACGTGACTCTTCACAACGCTTAACAGACGACATGTGCGTACGTGACCAGACACAACATTAAAAACAAGATGTGGGGGCGTGACCCTTCACAACGCATAACAGACGACATGTGCAGACGTGACCAGACACAACATTAAAACACGGTGTGGGGATGTGACCCTTCACAACGCTTAACAGACGACATGTGCGGACGTGACCAGACACAGCATTAAAACACGGTGTGGGGATGTGACCCTTCACAACGCTTAACAGACGACATGTGCGGACGTGACCAGACATAACATTAAAACACGGTGTGGGGACGTGACTCTTCACAACGCTTAACAGACGACATGTGCGGACGTGACCAGACACAACATTAAAAACAAGATGTGGGGGCGTGACCCTTCACAACGCATAACAGACGACATGTGCGGACGTGACCAGACACAACATTAAAACACGGTGTGGGGATGTGACCCTTCACAACGCTTAACAGACGATATGTGCGGACGTGACCAGACATAACATTAAAACACGGTGTGGGGACGTGACTCTTCACAACGCTTAACAGACGACATGTGCGGACGTGACCAGACATAGTATTAAAAGTAGATGTGGGGACGTGACCCTTCACAAAGCTTAACAGACGACATGTGCGGACGTGACCAGACACAACATTAAAACACGGTGTGGGGATGTGACCCTTCACAACGCTTAACAGACGACATGTGCGGACGTGACCAGACATAACATTAAAACACGGTGTGGGGACGTGACTCTTCACAACGCTTAACAGACGACATGTGCGTACGTGACCAGACACAACATTAAAAACAAGATGTGGGGGCGTGACCCTTCACAACGCATAACAGACGACATGTGCAGACGTGACCAGACACAATATTAAAACACGGTGTGGGGATGTGACCCTTCACAACGCTTAACAGACGACATGTGCGGACGTGACCAGACACAGCATTAAAACACGGTGTGGGGATGTGACCCTTCACAACGCTTAACAGACGACATGTGCGGACGTGACCAGACATAACATTAAAACACGGTGTGGGGACGTGACTCTTCACAACGCTTAACAGACAACATGTGCGGACATGACCAGACATAGTATTAAAAGTAGATGTGGGGACGTGACCCTTCACAAAGCTTAACAGACGGCATGTGCGGACGTGACCAGACACAGCATTAAAAACACGATGTGGAGACGTGACCCTTCACAACGCTTAACAGACGACATGTGCGGACGTGACCAGACATAGCATTAAAACACGGTGTGGGGACGTGACTCTTCACAACGCTTAACAGACGACATGTGCGGACGTGACCAGACATAGTATTAAAAGTAGATGTGGGGACGTGACCCTTCACAAAGCTTAACAGACGACATGTTCGGACGTGACCAGACACAACATTAAAACACGGTGTGCGGATGTGACCCTTCACAACGCTTAACAGACGACATGTGCGGACGTGACCAGACACAGCATTAAAACACGGTGTGGGGATGTGACCCTTCACAACGCTCAACAGACGACATGTGCTGATGTGACCAGACACAACATTAAAAACAAGATGTGGGGGCGTGACCCTTCACAACGCATAACAGACGACATGTGTGGACGTGACCAGACACAACATTAAAACACGGTGTGGGGATGTGACCCTTCACAACGCTTAACAGACGACATGTGTGGACGTGACCAGACACAGCATTAAAACACGGTGTGGGGATGTGACCCTTCACAACGCTTAACAGACGACATGTGCGGACGTGACCAGACATACCATTAAAACACGGTGTGGGGACGTGACTCTTCACAACGCTTAACAGACGACATGTGCGGACGTGACCAGACATAGTATTAAAAGTAGGTGTGGGGACGTGACCCTTCACAAAGCTTAACAGACGACATGTGCGGACGTGACCAGACACAGCATTAAAAACACGATGTGGGGACGTGACCCATCACAAAGCTTAACAGACGACATGCGCGGACGTGACCACACACAGCATTAAAAACACGATGTGGGGACGTGACCCTTCACAACGCTTAACAGACGACATGTGCGGACGTGACCGGACATAGCATTAAAACACGGTGTGGGGACGTGACTCTTCACAACGCTTAACAGACGACATGTGCGGACGTGACCAGACACAACATTAAAACACGGTGTGGGGATGTGACCCTTCACAACGCTTAACAGACGACATGTGCGGACGTGACCAGACATAACATTAAAACACGGTGTGGGGACGTGACTCTTCACAACGCTTAACAGACGACATGTGCGTACGTGACCAGACACAACATTAAAAACAAGATGTGGGGGCGTGACCCTTCACAACGCATAACAGACGACATGTGCAGACGTGACCAGACACAACATTAAAACACGGTGTGGGGATGTGACCCTTCACAACGCTTAACAGACGACATGTGCGGACGTGACCAGACACAGCATTAAAACACGGTGTGGGGATGTGACCCTTCACAACGCTTAACAGACGACATGTGCGGACGTGACCAGACATAACATTAAAACACGGTGTTGGGACGTGACTCTTCACAACGCTTAACAGACGACATGTGCGGACGTGACCAGACACAACATTAAAAACAAGATGTGGGGGCGTGACCCTTCACAACGCATAACAGACGACATGTGCGGACGTGACCAGACACAACATTAAAACACGGTGTGGGGATGTGACCCTTCACAACGCTTAACAGACGATATGTGCGGACGTGACCAGACATAACATTAAAACACGGTGTGGGGACGTGACTCTTCACAACGCTTAACAGACGACATGTGCGGACGTGACCAGACATAGTATTAAAAGTAGATGTGGGGACGTGACCCTTCACAAAGCTTAACAGACGACATGTGCGGACGTGACCAGACACAACATTAAAACACGGTGTGGGGATGTGACCCTTCACAACGCTTAACAGACGACATGTGCGGACGTGACCAGACATAACAATAAAACACGGTGTGGGGACGTGACTCTTCACAACGCTTAACAGACGACATGTGCGTACGTGACCAGACACAACATTAAAAACAAGATGTGGGGGCGTGACCCTTCACAACGCATAACAGACGACATGTGCAGACGTGACCAGACACAATATTAAAACACGGTGTGGGGATGTGACCCTTCACAACGCTTAACAGACGACATGTGCGGACGTGACCAGACACAGCATTAAAACACGGTGTGGGGATGTGACCCTTCACAACGCTTAACAGACGACATGTGCGGACGTGACCAGACATAACATTAAAACACGGTGTGGGGACGTGACTCTTCACAACGCTTAACAGACGACATGTGCGGACATGACCAGACATAGTATTAAAAGTAGATGTGGGGACGTGACCCTTCACAAAGCTTAACAGACGACATGTGCGGACGTTGCCAGACACAGCATTAAAAACACGATGTGGAGACGTGACCCTTCACAACGCTTAACAGACGACATGTGCGGACGTGACCAGACATAGCATTAAAACACGGTGTGGGGACGTGACTCTTCACAACGCTTAACAGACGACATGTGCGGACGTGACCAGACATAGTATTAAAAGTAGATGTGGGGACGTGACCCTTCACAAAGCTTAACAGACGACATGTTCGGACGTGACCAGACACAACATTAAAACACGGTGTGCGGATGTGACCCTTCACAACGCTTAACAGACGACATGTGCGGACGTGACCAGACACAGCATTAAAACACGGTGTGGGGATGTGACCCTTCACAACGCTCAACAGACGACATGTGCTGATGTGACCAGACACAACATTAAAAACAAGATGTGGGGGCGTGACCCTTCACAACGCATAACAGACGACATGTGCGGACGTGACCAGACACAACATTAAAACACGGTGTGGGGATGTGACCCTTCACAACGCTTAACAGACGATATGTGCGGACGTGAGCAGACATAACATTAAAACACGGTGTGGGGACGTGACTCTTCACAACGCTTAACAGACGACATGTGCGGACGTGACCAGACATAGTATTAAAAGTAGGTGTGGGGACGTGACCCTTCACAAAGCTTAACAGACGACATGTGCGGACGTGACCAGACACAACATTAAAAACACGATGTGGGGACGTGACCCTTCACAACGCTTAACAGACGACATGTGCGGACGTGACCAGACATAGCATTAAAATACGGTGTGGGGACGTGACTCTTCACAACGCTTAACAGACGACATGTGCGGACGTGACCAGACATAGTATTAAAAGTAGATGTGGGGATGTGACCCTTCACAAAGCTTAACAGACGACATGTGCGGACGTGACCAGACACAACATTAAAACACGGTGTGGGGATGTGACCCTTCACAACGCTTAACAGACGACATGTGCGGACGTGACCAGACATAACATTAAAACACGGTGTGGGGACGTGACTCTTCACAACGCTTAACAGACGACAAGTGCGTACGTGACCAGACACAACATTAAAAACAAGATGTGGGGGCGTGACCCTTCACAACGCATAACAGACGATATGTGCAGACGTGACCAGACACAACATTAAAACACGGTGTGGGGATGTGACCCTTCACAACGCTTAACAGACGACATGTGCGGACGTGACCAGACACAGCATTAAAACACGGTGTGGGGATGTGACCCTTCACAACGCTTAACAGACGACATGTGCGGACGTGACCAGACATAACATTAAAACACGGTGTGGGGACGTGACTCTTCACAACGCTTAACAGACGACATGTGCGGACGTGACCAGACACAACATTAAAAACAAGATGTGGGGGCGTGACCCTTCACAACGCATAACAGACGACATGTGCGGACGTGACCAGACACAACATTAAAACACGGTTTGGGGATGTGACCCTTCACAACGCTTAACAGACGACATGTGCGGACGTGACCAGACACAGCATTAAAACACGGTGTGGGGATGTGACCCTTCACAACGCTGAACAGACGACATGTGCTGATGTGCCCAGACACAAAATTCAAAACACGATGTGGGGACGTGACCCTTCACAACACTTAATAGACGACATGTGCGGACGTGACCAGACACAGCATTAAAGACAAGATGTAGGGGCGTGACCCTTCACAACGCATAACAGACGACATGTGTGGACGTGACCAGACACAACATTAAAACACGGTGTGGGGATGTGACCCTTCACAACGCTTAACAGACGACATGTGTGGACGTGACCAGACACAACATTAAAACACGGTGTGGGGATGTGACCCTTCACAACGCTTAACAGACGACATGTGCGGACGTGACCAGACATAACATTAAAACACGGTGTGGGGACGTGACTCTTCACAACGCTTAACAGACGACATGTGCGGACGTGACCAGACATAGTATTAAAAGTAGGTGTGGGGACGTGACCCTTCACAAAGCTTAACAGACGACATGTGCGGACGTGACCAGACACAGCATTAAAAACACGATGTGGGGACGTGACCCTTCACAACGCTTAACAGACGACATGTGCGGACGTGACCAGACATAGCATTAAAACACGGTGTGGGGACGTGACTCTTCACAACGCTTAACAGACGACATGTGCGGACGTGACCAGACATAGTATTAAAAGTAGATGTGGGGACGTGACCCTTCACAAAGCTTAACAGACGACATGTGCGGACGTGACCAGACACAACATTAAAACACGGTGTGGGGATGTGACCCTTCACAACGCTTAACAGACGACATGTGCGGACGTGACCAGACATAACATTAAAACACGGTGTGGGGACGTGACTCTTCACAACGCTTAACAGACGACATGTGCGTACGTGACCAGACACAACATTAAAAACAAGATGTGGGGGCGTGACCCTTCACAACGCATAACAGACGACATGTGCAGACGTGACCAGACACAACATTAAAACACGGTGTGGGGATGTGACCCTTCACAACGCTTAACAGACGACATGTGCGGACGTGACCAGACACAGCATTAAAACACGGTGTGGGGATGTGACCCTTCACAACGCTTAACAGACGACATGTGCGGACGTGACCAGACATAACATTAAAACACGGTGTGGGGACGTGACTCTTCACAACGCTTAACAGACGACATGTGCGGACGTGACCAGACACAACATTAAAAACAAGATGTGGGGGCGTGACCCTTCACAACGCATAACAGACGACATGTGTGGACGTGACCAGACACAACATTAAAACACGGTGTGGGGATGTGACCCTTCACAACGCTTAACAGACGACATGTGCGGACGTGACCAGACACAGCATTAAAACACGGTGTGGGGATGTGACCCTTCACAACGCTCAACAGACGACATGTGCTGATGTGCCCAGACACAAAATTCAAAACACGATGTGCGGACGTGACCCTTCACAACACTTAATAGACGACATGTGCGGACGTGACCAGACACAACATTAAAACACGGTGTGGGGATGTGACCCTTCACAACGCTTAACAGACGACATGTGCGGACGTGACCAGACACAGCATTAAAACACGGTGTGGGGACGTGACTCTTCACAACGCTTAACAGACGACATGTGCGGACGTGACCAGACATTGTATTAAAAGTAGATGTGGGGACGTGACCCTTCACAAAGCTTAACAAACGACATGTGCGGACGTGACCAGACACAACATTAAAACACGGTGTGGGGATGTGACCCTTCACAACGCTTAACAGACGACATGTGCGGACGTGACCAGACATAACATTAAAACACGGTGTGGGGACGTGACTCTTCACAACGCTTAACAGACGACATGTGCGTACGTGACCAGACACAACATTAAAAACAAGATGTGGGGGCGTGACCCTTCACAACGCATAACAGACGACATGTGCGGACGTGACCAGACACAACATTAAAACACGGTGTGGGGATGTGACCCTTCACAACGCTTAACAGACGACATGTGCGGACGTGACCAGACACAGCATTAAAACACGGTGTGGGGATGTGACCCTTCACAACGCTTAACAGACGACATGTGCGGACGTGACCAGACATAACATTAAAACACGGTGTGGGGACGTGACTCTTCACAACGCTTAACAGACGACATGTGCGGACGTGACCAGACATAGTATTAAAAGTAGATGTGGGGACGTGACCCTTCACAAAGCTTAAAGACGACATGTGCGGACGTGACCAGACACAGCATTAAAAACACGATGTGGAGACGTGACCCTTCACAACGCTTAACAGACGACATGTGCGGACGTGACCAGACATAGCATTAAAACACGGTGTGGGGACGTGACTCTTCACAACGCTTAACAGACGACATGTGCTGATGTGCCCAGACACAAAATTCAAAACACGATGTGGGGACGTGACCCTTCACAACACTTAATAGACGACATGTGCGGACGTGACCAGACACAGCATTAAAGACAAGATGTAGGGGCGTGACCCTTCACAACGCATAACAGACGACATGTGTGGACGTGACCAGACACAACATTAAAACACGGTGTGGGGATGTGACCCTTCACAACGCTTAACAGACGACATGTGTGGACGTGACCAAACACAGCATTAAAACACGATGTGGGGATGTGACCCTTCACAACGCTTAACAGACGACATGTGCGGACGTGACCAGACATAACATTAAAACACGGTGTGGGGACATGACTCTTCACAACGCTTAACAGACGACATGTGCGGACGTGACCAGATATAGTATTAAAAGTAGGTGTGGGGACGTGACCCTTCACAACGCTTAACAGACGACATGTGCGGACGTGACCAGACATAGCATTAAAACACGGTGTGGGGACGTGACTCTTCACAACGCTTAACAGACGACATGTGCGGACGTGACCAGACACAACATTAAAACACGGTTTGGGGATGTGACCCTTCACAACGCTTAACAGACGACATGTGCGGACGTGACCAGACACAGCATTAAAACACGGTGTGGGGATGTGACCCTTCACAACGCTTAACAGACGATATGTGCGGACGTGACCAGACATAACATCAAAACACGGTGTGGGGACGTGACTCTTCACAACGCTTAACAGACGACATGTGCGGACGTGACCAGACATAGTATTAAAAGTAGATGTGGGGACGTGACCCTTCACAAAGCTTAACAGACGACATGCGCGGACGTGACCACACACAGCATTAAAAACACGATGTGGGGACGTGACCCTTCACAACGCTTAACAGACGACATGTGCGGACGTGACCGGACATAGCATTAAAACACGGTGTGGGGACGTGACTCTTCACAACGCTTAACAGACGACATGTGCGGACGTGACCAGACACAACATTAAAAACAAGATGTGGGGGCGTGACCCTTCACAACGCATAACAGACGACATGTGCGGACGTGACCAGACACAACATTAAAACACGGTGTGGGGATGTGACCCTTCACAACGCTTAACAGACGACATGTGCGGACGTGACCAGACACAACATTAAAACACGGTGTGGGGACGTGACTCTTCACAACGCTTAACAGACGACATGTGCGGACGTGACCAGACATAGTATTAAAAGTAGATGTGGGGACGTGACCCTTCACAAAGCTTAACAGACGACATGTGCGGACGTGACCAGACACAACATTAAAACACGGTGTGGGGATGTGACCCTTCACAACGCTTAACAGACGACATGTGCGGACGTGACCAGACATAACATTAAAACACGGTGTGGGGACGTGACTCTTCACAACGCTTAACAGACGACATGTGCGTACGTGACCAGACACAACATTAAAAACAAGATGTGGGGGCGTGACCCTTCACAACGCATAACAGACGACATGTGCAGACGTGACCAGACACAATATTAAAACACGGTGTGGGGATGTGACCCTTCACAACGCTTAACAGACGACATGTGCGGACGTGACCAGACACAGCATTAAAACACGGTGTGGGGATGTGACCCTTCACAACGCTTAACAGACGACATGTGCGGACGTGACCAGACATAACATTAAAACACGGTGTGGGGACGTGACTCTTCACAACGCTTAACAGACGACATGTGCGGACATGACCAGACATAGTATTAAAAGTAGATGTGGGGACGTGACCCTTCACAAAGCTTAACAGACGACATGTGCGGACGTGACCAGACACAGCATTAAAAACACGATGTGGAGACGTGACCCTTCACAACGCTTAACAGACGACATGTGCGGACGTGACCAGACATAGCATTAAAACACGGTGTGGGGACGTGACTCTTCACAACGCTTAACAGACGACATGTGCGGACGTGACCAGACATAGTATTAAAAGTAGATGTGGGGACGTGACCCTTCACAAAGCTTAACAGACGACATGTTCGGACGTGACCAGACACAACATTAAAACACGGTGTGGGGATGTGACCCTTCACAACGCTTAACAGACGACATGTGCGGACGTGACCAGACACAGCATTAAAACACGGTGTGGGGATGTGACCCTTCACAACGCTCAACAGACGACATGTGCTGATGTGACCAGACACAACATTAAAAACAAGATGTGGGGGCGTGACCCTTCACAACGCATAACAGACGACATGTGCGGACGTGACCAGACACAACATTAAAACACGGTGTGGGGATGTGACCCTTCACAACGCTTAACAGACGATATGTGTGGACGTGAGCAGACATAACATTAAAACACGGTGTGGGGACGTGACTCTTCACAACGCTTAACAGACGACATGTGCGGACGTGACCAGACATAGTATTAAAAGTAGGTGTGGGGACGTGACCCTTCACAAAGCTTAACAGACGACATGTGCGGACGTGACCAGACACAACAATAAAAACACGATGTGGGGACGTGACCCTTCACAACGCTTAACAGACGACATGTGCGGACGTGACCAGACATAGCATTAAAACACGGTGTGGGGACGTGACTCTTCACAACGCTTAACAGACGACATGTGCGGACGTGACCAGACATAGTATTAAAAGTAGATGTGGGGACGTGACCCTTCACAAAGCTTAACAGACGACATGTGCGGACGTGACCAGACACAACATTAAAACACGGTGTGGGGATGTGACCCTTCACAACGCTTAACAGACGACATGTGCGGACGTGACCAGACATAACATTAAAACATGGTGTGGGGACGTGACTCTTCACAACGCTTAACAGACGACAAGTGCGTACGTGACCAGACACAACATTAAAAACAAGATGTGGGGGCGTGACCCTTCACAACGCATAACAGACGACATGTGCGGACGTGACCAGACACAACATTAAAACACGGTTTGGGGATGTGACCCTTCACAACGCTTAACAGACGACATGTGCGGACGTGACCAGACACAGCATTAAAACACGGTGTGGGGATGTGACCCTTCACAACGCTGAACAGACGACATGTGCTGATGTGCCCAGACACAAAATTCAAAACACGATGTGGGGACGTGACCCTTCACAACACTTAATAGACGACATGTGCGGACGTGACCAGACACAGCATTAAAGACAAGATGTAAGGGCGTGACCCTTCACAACGCATAACAGACGACATGTGTGGACGTGACCAGACACAACATTAAAACACGGTGTGGGGATGTGACCCTTCACAACGCTTAACAGACGACATGTGTGGACGTGACCAGACACAGCATTAAAACACGGTGTGGGGATGTGACCCTTCACAACGCTTAACAGACGACATGTGCGGACGTGACCAGACATAACATTAAAACACGGTGTGGGGACGTGACTCTTCACAACGCTTAACAGACGACATGTGCGGACGTGACCAGACATAGTATTAAAAGTAGGTGTGGGGACGTGACCCTTCACAAAGCTTAACAGACGACATGTGCGGACGTGACCAGACACAGCATTAAAAACACGATGTGGGGACGTGACCCTTCACAACGCTTAACAGACGACATGTGCGGACGTGACCAGACATAGCATTAAAACACGGTGTGGGGACGTGACTCTTCACAACGCTTAACAGACGACATGTGCGGACGTGACCAGACATAGTATTAAAAGTAGATGTGGGGACGTGACCCTTCACAAAGATTAACAGACGACATGTGCGGACGTGACCAGACACAACATTAAAACACGGTGTGGGGATGTGACGCTTCACAACGCTTAACAGACGACATGTGCGGACGTGACCAGACATAACATTAAAACACGGTGTGGGGACGTGACTCTTCACAACGCTTAACAGACGACATGTGCGGACGTGACCAGACATAGTATTAAAAGTAGGTGTGGGGACGTGACCCTTCACAAAGCTTAACAGACGACATGTGCGGACGTGACCAGACACAACATTAAAAACACGATGTGGGGACGTGACCCTTCACAACGCTTAACAGACGACATGTGCGGACGTGACCAGACATAGCATTAAAACACGGTGTGGGGACGTGACTCTTCACAACGCATAACAGACGACATGTGCGGACGTGACCAGACATAGTATTAAAAGTAGATGTGGGGACGTGACCCTTCACAAAGCTTAACAGACGACATGTGCGGACGTGACCAGACATAGCATTAAAACACGGTGTGGGGACGTGACTCTTCACAACGCTTAACAGACGACATGTGCTGATGTGCCCAGACACAAAATTCAAAACACGATGTGGGGACGTGACCCTTCACAACACTTAATAGACGACATGTGCGGACGTGACCAGACACAGCATTAAAGACAAGATGTAGGGGCGTGACCCTTCACAACGCATAACAGACGACATGTGTGGACGTGACCAGACACAACATTAAAACACGGTGTGGGGATGTGACCCTTCACAACGCTTAACAGACGACATGTGTGGACGTGACCAAACACAGCATTAGAACACGATGTGGGGATGTGACCCTTCACAACGCTTAACAGACGACATGTGCGGACGTGACCAGACATAACATTAAAATACGGTGTGGGGACGTGACTCTTCACAACGCTTAACAGACGACATGTGCGGACGTGACCAGACATAGTATTAAAAGTAGGTGTGGGGACGTGACCCTTCACAACGCATAACAGACGACATGTGCGGACGTGACCAGACATAGCATTAAAACACGGTGTGGGGACGTGACTCTTCACAATGCTTAACAGACGACATGTGCGGACGTGACCAGACATAACATTAAAACACGGTGTGGGGACGTGACTCTTCACAACGCTTAACAGACGACATGTGCGGACATGACCAGACATAGTATTAAAAGTAGATGTGGGGACGTGACCCTTCACAAAGCTTAACAGACGACATGTGCGGACGTGACCAGACACAGCATTAAAAACACGATGTGGAGACGTGACCCTTCACAACGCTTAACAGACGACATGTGCGGACGTGACCAGACATAGCATTAAAACACGGTGTGGGGACGTGACTCTTCACAACGCTTAACAGACGACATGTGCGGACGTGACCAGACATAGTATTAAAAGTAGATGTGGGGACGTGACCCTTCACAAAGCTTAACAGACGACATGTTCGGACGTGACCAGACACAACATTAAAACACGGTGTGCGGATGTGACCCTTCACAATGCTTAACAGACGACATGTGCGGACGTGACCAGACACAGCATTAAAACACGGTGTGGGGATATGACCCTTCACAACGCTCAACAGACGACATGTGCTGATGTGACCAGACACAACATTAAAAACAAGATGTGGGGGCGTGACCCTTCACAACGCATAACAGACGACATGTGCGGACGTGACCAGACACAACATTAAAACACGGTGTGGGGATGTGACCCTTCACAACGCTTAACAGACGATATGTGCGGACGTGAGCAGACATAACATTAAAACACGGTGTGGGGACGTGACTCTTCACAACGCTTAACAGACGACATGTGCGGACATGACCAGACATAGTATTAAAAGTAGATGTGGGGACGTGACCCTTCACAAAGCTTAACAGACGACATGTGCGGACGTGACCAGACACAGCATTAAAAACACGATGTGGAGACGTGACCCTTCACAACGCTTAACAGACGACATGTGCGGACGTGACCAGACATAGCATTAAAACACGGTGTGGGGACGTGACTCTTCACAACGCTTAACAGACGACATGTGCGGACGTGACCAGACATAGTATTAAAAGTAGATGTGGGGACGTGACCCTTCACAAAGCTTAACAGACGACATGTTCGGACGTGACCAGACACAACATTAAAACACGGTGTGCGGATGTGACCCTTCACAACGCTTAACAGACGACATGTGCGGACGTGACCAGACACAGCATTAAAACACGGTGTGGGGATATGACCCTTCACAACGCTCAACAGACGACATGTGCTGATGTGACCAGACACAACATTAAAAACAAGATGTGGGGGCGTGACCCTTCACAACGCATAACAGACGACATGTGCGGACGTGACCAGACACAACATTAAAACACGGTGTGGGGATGTGACCCTTCACAACGCTTAACAGACGATATGTGCGGACGTGAGCAGACATAACATTAAAACACGGTGTGGGGACGTGACTCTTCACAACGCTTAACAGACGACATGTGCGGACGTGACCAGACATAGTATTAAAAGTAGGTGTGGGGACGTGACCCTTCACAAAGCTTAACAGACGACATGTGCGGACGTGACCAGACACAACATTAAAAACACGATGTGGGGACGTGACCCTTCACAACGCTTAACAGACGACATGTGCGGACGTGACCAGACATAGCATTAAAACACGGTGTGGGGACGTGACTCTTCACAACGCTTAACAGACGACATGTGCGGACGTGACCAGACATAGTATTAAAAGTAGATGTGGGGATGTGACCCTTCACAAAGCTTAACAGACGACATGTGCGGACGTGACCAGACACAACATTAAAACACGGTGTGGGGATGTGACCCTTCACAACGCTTAACAGACGACATGTGCGGACGTGACCAGACATAACATTAAAACACGGTGTGGGGACGTGACTCTTCACAACGCTTAACAGACGACAAGTGCGTACGTGACCAGACACAACATTAAAAACAAGATGTGGGGGCGTGACCCTTCACAACGCATAACAGACGATATGTGCAGACGTGACCAGACACAACATTAAAACACGGTGTGGGGATGTGACCCTTCACAACGCTTAACAGACGACATGTGCGGACGTGACCAGACACAGCATTAAAACACGGTGTGGGGATGTGACCCTTCACAACGCTTAACAGACGACATGTGCGGACGTGACCAGACATAACATTAAAACACGGTGTGGGGACGTAACTCTTCACAACGCTTAACAGACGACATGTGCGGACGTGACCAGACACAACATTAAAAACAAGATGTGGCGGCGTGACCCTTCACAACGCATAACAGACGACATGTGCGGACGTGACCAGACACAACATTAAAACACGGTTTGGGGATGTGACCCTTCACAACGCTTAACAGACGACATGTGCGGACGTGACCAGACACAGCATTAAAACACGGTGTGGGGATGTGACCCTTCACAACGCTGAACAGACGACATGTGCTGATGTGCCCAGACACAAAATTCAAAACACGATGTGGGGACGTGACCCTTCACAACACTTAATAGACGACATGTGCGGACGTGACCAGACACAGCATTAAAGACAAGATGTAGGGGCGTGACCCTTCACAACGCATAACAGACGACATGTGTGGACGTGACCAGACACAACATTAAAACACGGTGTGGGGATGTGACCCTTCACAACGCTTAACAGACGACATGTGTGGACGTGACCAGACACAACATTAAAACACGGTGTGGGGATGTGACCCTTCACAACGCTTAACAGACGACATGTGCGGACGTGACCAGACATAACATTAAAACACGGTGTGGGGACGTGACTCTTCACAACGCTTAACAGACGACATGTGCGGACGTGACCAGACATAGTATTAAAAGTAGGTGTGGGGACGTGACCCTTCACAAAGCTTAACAGACGACATGTGCGGACGTGACCAGACACAGCATTAAAAACACGATGTGGGGACGTGACCCTTCACAACGCTTAACAGACGACATGTGCGGACGTGACCAGACATAGCATTAAAACACGGTGTGGGGACGTGACTCTTCACAACGCTTAACAGACGACATGTGCGGACGTGACCAGACATAGTATTAAAAGTAGATGTGGGGACGTGACCCTTCACAAAGCTTAACAGACGACATGTGCGGACGTGACCAGACACAACATTAAAACACGGTGTGGGGATGTGACCCTTCACAACGCTTAACAGACGACATGTGCGGACGTGACCAGACATAACATTAAAACACGGTGTGGGGACGTGACTCTTCACAACGCTTAACAGACGACATGTGCGTACGTGACCAGACACAACATTAAAAACAAGATGTGGGGGCGTGACCCTTCACAACGCATAACAGACGACATGTGCAGACGTGACCAGACACAACATTAAAACACGGTGTGGGGATGTGACCCTTCACAACGCTTAACAGACGACATGTGCGGACGTGACCAGACACAGCATTAAAACACGGTGTGGGGATGTGACCCTTCACAACGCTTAACAGACGACATGTGCGGACGTGACCAGACATAACATTAAAACACGGTGTGGGGACGTGACTCTTCACAACGCTTAACAGACGACATGTGCGGACGTGACCAGACACAACATTAAAAACAAGATGTGGGGGCGTGACCCTTCACAACGCATAACAGACGACATGTGTGGACGTGACCAGACACAACATTAAAACACGGTGTGGGGATGTGACCCTTCACAACGCTTAACAGACGACATGTGCGGACGTGACCAGACACAGCATTAAAACACGGTGTGGGGATGTGACCCTTCACAACGCTCAACAGACGACATGTGCTGATGTGCCCAGACACAAAATTCAAAACACGATGTGGGGACGTGACCCTTCACAACACTTAATAGACGACATGTGCGGACGTGACCAGACAAACCATTAAAACACGGTGTGGGGATGTGACCCTTCACAACGCTTAACAGACGACATGTGCGGACGTGACCAGACACAGCATTAAAACACGGTGTGGGGACGTGACTCTTCACAACGCTTAACAGACGACATGTGCGGACGTGACCAGACATTGTATTAAAAGTAGATGTGGGGACGTGACCCTTCACAAAGCTTAACAAACGACATGTGCGGACGTGACCAGACACAACATTAAAACACGGTGTGGGGATGTGACCCTTCACAACGCTTAACAGACGACATGTGCGGACGTGACCAGACATAACATTAAAACACGGTGTGGGGACGTGACTCTTCACAACGCTTAACAGACGACATGTGCGTACGTGACCAGACACAACATTAAAAACAAGATGTGGGGGCGTGACCCTTCACAACGCATAACAGACGACATGTGCGGACGTGACCAGACACAACATTAAAACACGGTGTGGGGATGTGACCCTTCACAACGCTTAACAGACGACATGTGCGGACGTGACCAGACACAGCATTAAAACACGGTGTGGGGATGTGACCCTTCACAACGCTTAACAGACGACATGTGCGGACGTGACCAGACATAACATTAAAACACGGTGTGGGGACGTGACTCTTCACAACGCTTAACAGACGACATGTGCGGACGTGACCAGACATAGTATTAAAAGTAGATGTGGGGACGTGACCCTTCACAAAGCTTAAAGACGACATGTGCGGACGTGACCAGACACAGCATTAAAAACACGATGTGGAGACGTGACCCTTCACAACGCTTAACAGACGACATGTGCGGACGTGACCAGACATAGCATTAAAACACGGTGTGGGGACGTGACTCTTCACAACGCTTAACAGACGACATGTGCTGATGTGCCCAGACACAAAATTCAAAACACGATGTGGGGACGTGACCCTTCACAACACTTAATAGACGACATGTGCGGACGTGACCAGACACAGCACTAAAGACAAGATGTTGGGGCGTGACCCTTCACAACGCATAACAGACGACATGTGTGGACGTGACCAGACACAACATTAAAACACGGTGTGGGGATGTGACCCTTCACAACGCTTAACAGACGACATGTGTGGACGTGACCAGACACAACATTAAAACACGGTGTGGGGATGTGACCCTTCACAACGCTTAACAGACGACATGTGTGGACGTGACCAGACACAACATTAAAACACGGTGTGGGGATGTGACCCTTCACAACGCTTAACAGACGACATGTGCGGACGTGACCAGACATAACATTAAAACACGGTGTGGGGACGTGACTCTTCACAACGCTTAACAGACGACATGTGCGGACGTGACCAGACATAGTATTAAAAGTAGGTGTGGGGACGTGACCCTTCACAAAGCTTAACAGACGACATGTGCGGACGTGACCAGACACAGCATTAAAAACACGATGTGGGGACGTGACCCTTCACAACGCTTAACAGACGACATGTGCGGACGTGACCAGACATAGCATTAAAACACGGTGTGGGGACGTGACTCTTCACAACGCTTAACAGACGACATGTGCGGACGTGACCAGACATAGTATTAAAAGTAGATGTGGGGACGTGACCCTTCACAAAGCTTAACAGACGACATGTGCGGACGTGACCAGACACAATATTAAAACACGGTGTGGGGATGTGACCCTTCACAACGCTTAACAGACGACATGTGCGGACGTGACCAGACATAACATTAAAACACGGTGTGGGGACGTGACTCTTCACAACGCTTAACAGACGACATGTGCGTACCTGACCAGACACAACATTAAAAACAAGATGTGGGGGCGTGACCCTTCACAACGCATAACAGACGACATGTGCAGACGTGACCAGACACAACATTAAAACACGGTGTGGGGATGTGACCCTTCACAACGCTTAACAGACGACATGTGCGGACGTGACCAGACACAGCATTAAAACACGGTGTGGGGATGTGACCCTTCACAACGCTTAACAGACGACATGTGCGGACGTGACCAGACATAACATTAAAACACGGTGTGGGGACGTGACTCTTCACAACGCTTAACAGACGACATGTGCGGACGTGACCAGACACAACATTAAAAACAAGATGTGGGGGCGTGACCCTTCACAACGCATAACAGACGACATGTGTGGACGTGACCAGACACAACATTAAAACACGGTGTGGGGATGTGACCCTTCACAACGCTTAACAGACGACATGTGCGGACGTGACCAGACACAGCATTAAAACACGGTGTGGGGATGTGACCCTTCACAACGCTCAACAGACGACATGTGCTGATGTGCCCAGACACAAAATTCAAAACACGATGTGGGGACGTGACCCTTCACAACACTTAATAGACGACATGTGCGGACGTGACCAGACAAACCATTAAAACACGGTGTGGGGATGTGACCCTTCACAACGCTTAACAGACGACATGTGCGGACGTGACCAGACACAGCATTAAAACACGGTGTGGGGACGTGACTCTTCACAACGCTTAACAGACGACATGTGCGGACGTGACCAGACATTGTATTAAAAGTAGATGTGGGGACGTGACCCTTCACAAAGCTTAACAAACGACATGTGCGGACGTGACCAGACACAACATTAAAACACGGTGTGGGGATGTGACCCTTCACAACGCTTAACAGACGACATGTGCGGACGTGACCAGACATAACATTAAAACACGGTGTGGGGACGTGACTCTTCACAACGCTTAACAGACGACATGTGCGTACGTGACCAGACACAACATTAAAAACAAGATGTGGGGGCGTGACCCTTCACAACGCATAACAGACGACATGTGCGGACGTGACCAGACACAACATTAAAACACGGTGTGGGGATGTGACCCTTCACAACGCTTAACAGACGACATGTGCGGACGTGACCAGACACAGCATTAAAACACGGTGTGGGGATGTGACCCTTCACAACGTTTAACAGACGACATGTGCGGACGTGACCAGACATAACATTAAAACACGGTGTGGGGACGTGACTCTTCACAACGCTTAACAGACGACATGTGCGGACGTGACCAGACATAGTATTAAAAGTAGATGTGGGGACGTGACCCTTCACAAAGCTTAAAGACGACATGTGCGGACGTGACCAGACACAGCATTAAAAACACGATGTGGAGACGTGACCCTTCACAACGCTTAACAGACGACATGTGCGGACGTGACCAGACATAGCATTAAAACACGGTGTGGGGACGTGACTCTTCACAACGCTTAACAGACGACATGTGCTGATGTGCCCAGACACAAAATTCAAAACACGATGTGGGGACGTGACCCTTCACAACACTTAATAGACGACATGTGCGGACGTGACCAGACACAGCATTAAAGACAAGATGTAGGGGCGTGACCCTTCACAACGCATAACAGACGACATGTGTGGACGTGACCAGACACAACATTAAAACACGGTGTGGGGATGTGACCCTTCACAACGCTTAACAGACGACATGTGTGGACGTGACCAAACACAGCATTAAAACAAGATGTGGGGATGTGACCCTTCACAACGCTTAACAGACGACATGTGCGGACGTGACCAGACATAACATTAAAACACGGTGTGGGGACATGACTCTTCACAACGCTTAACAGACGACATGTGCGGACGTGACCAGACATAGTATTAAAAGTAGGTGTGGGGACGTGACCCTTCACAACGCTTAACAGACGACATGTGCGGACGTGACCAGACATAGCATTAAAACACGGTGTGGGGACGTGACTCTTCACAACGCTTAACAGACGACATGTGCGGACGTGACCAGACACAGCATTAAAACACGGTGTGGGGACGTGACCCTTCACAACGCTTAACAGACGACATGTGCGGACGTGACCAGACACAGCATTAAAACACGGTGTGGGGATGTGACCCTTCACAACGCTTAACAGACGACATGTGCGGACGTGACCAGACACAGCATTAAAACACGGTGTGGGGATGTGACCCTTCACAACGCTTAACAGACGACATGTGCGGACGTGACCAGACATAACATTAAAACACGGTGTGGGGACGTGACTCTTCACAACGCTTAACAGACGACATGTGCGTACGTGACCAGACACAACATTAAAAACAAGATGTGGGGGCGTGACCCTTCACAACGCATAACAGACGACATGTGCAGACGTGACCAGACACAACATTAAAACACGGTGTGGGGATGTGACCCTTCACAACGCTTAACAGACGACATGTGCGGACGTGACCAGACACAGCATTAAAACACGGTGTGGGGATGTGACCCTTCACAACGCTTAACAGACGACATGTGCGGACGTGACCAGACATAACATTAAAACACGGTGTGGGGACGTGACTCTTCACAACGCTTAACAGACGACATGTGCGGACGTGACCAGACACAACATTAAAAACAAGATGTGGGGGCGTGACCCTTCACAACGCATAACAGACGACATGTGTGGACGTGACCAGACACAACATTAAAACACGGTGTGGGGATGTGACCCTTCACAACGCTTAACAGACGACATGTGCGGACGTGACCAGACACAGCATTAAAACACGGTGTGGGGATGTGACCCTTCACAACGCTCAACAGACGACATGTGCTGATGTGCCCAGACACAAAATTCAAAACACGATGTGGGGACGTGACCCTTCACAACACTTAATAGACGACATGTGCGGACGTGACCAGACAAACCATTAAAACACGGTGTGGGGATGTGACCCTTCACAACGCTTAACAGACGACATGTGCGGACGTGACCAGACACAGCATTAAAACACGGTGTGGGGACGTGACTCTTCACAACGCTTAACAGACGACATGTGCGGACGTGACCAGACATTGTATTAAAAGTAGATGTGGGGACGTGACCCTTCACAAAGCTTAACAAACGACATGTGCGGACGTGACCAGACACAACATTAAAACACGGTGTGGGGATGTGACCCTTCACAACGCTTAACAGACGACATGTGCGGACGTGACCAGACATAACATTAAAACACGGTGTGGGGACGTGACTCTTCACAACGCTTAACAGACGACATGTGCGTACGTGACCAGACACAACATTAAAAACAAGATGTGGGGGCGTGACCCTTCACAACGCATAACAGACGACATGTGCGGACGTGACCAGACACAACATTAAAACACGGTGTGGGGATGTGACCCTTCACAACGCTTAACAGACGACATGTGCGGACGTGACCAGACACAGCATTAAAACACGGTGTGGGGATGTGACCCTTCACAACGCTTAACAGACGACATGTGCGGACGTGACCAGACATAACATTAAAACACGGTGTGGGGACGTGACTCTTCACAACGCTTAACAGACGACATGTGCGGACGTGACCAGACATAGTATTAAAAGTAGATGTGGGGACGTGACCCTTCACAAAGCTTAAAGACGACATGTGCGGACGTGACCAGACACAGCATTAAAAACACGATGTGGAGACGTGACCCTTCACAACGCTTAACAGACGACATGTGCGGACGTGACCAGACATAGCATTAAAACACGGTGTGGGGACGTGACTCTTCACAACGCTTAACAGACGACATGTGCTGATGTGCCCAGACACAAAATTCAAAACACGATGTGGGGACGTGACCCTTCACAACACTTAATAGACGACATGTGCGGACGTGACCAGACACAGCATTAAAGACAAGATGTAGGGGCGTGACCCTTCACAACGCATAACAGACGACATGTGTGGACGTGACCAGACACAACATTAAAACACGGTGTGGGGATGTGACCCTTCACAACGCTTAACAGACGACATGTGTGGACGTGACCAAACACAGCATTAAAACAAGATGTGGGGATGTGACCCTTCACAACGCTTAACAGACGACATGTGCGGACGTGACCAGACATAACATTAAAACACGGTGTGGGGACATGACTCTTCACAACGCTTAACAGACGACATGTGCGGACGTGACCAGACATAGTATTAAAAGTAGGTGTGGGGACGTGACCCTTCACAACGCTTAACAGACGACATGTGCGGACGTGACCAGACATAGCATTAAAACACGGTGTGGGGACGTGACTCTTCACAACGCTTAACAGACGACATGTGCGGACGTGACCAGACACAGCATTAAAACACGGTGTGGGGACGTGACCCTTCACAACGCTTAACAGACGACATGTGCGGACGTGACCAGACACAGCATTAAAACACGGTGTGGGGATGTGACCCTTCACAACGCTTAACAGACGACATGTGCGGACGTGACCAGACACAGCATTAAAACACGGTGTGGGGATGTGACCCTTCACAACGCTTAACAGACGACATGTGCGGACGTGACCAGACACAGCATTAAAACACGGTGTGGGGATGTGACCCTTCACAACGCTTAACAGACGACATGTGCGGACGTGACCAGACATAACATTAAAACACGGTGTGGGGACGTGACTCTTCACAACGCTTAACAGACGACATGTGCGGACGTGACCAGACACAACATTAAAAACAAGATGTGGGGGCGTGACCCTTCACAACGCATAACAGACGACATGTGCGGACGTGACCAGACACAACATTAAAGCACGGTTTGGGGATGTGACCCTTCACAACGCTTAACAGACGACATGTGCGGACGTGACCAGACACAGCATTAAAACACGGTGTGGGGATGTGACCCTTCACAACGCTTAACAGAGGATATGTGCGGACGTGACCAGACATAACATTAAAACACGGTGTGGGGACGTGACTCTTCACAACGCTTAACAGACGACATGTGCGGACGTGACCAGACATAGTATTAAAAGTAGATGTGGGGACGTGACCCTTCACAAAGCTTAACAGACGACATGTGCGGACGTGACCAGACATAGTATTAAAAGTAGATGTGGGGATGTGACCCTTCACAACGCTTAACAGACGACATGTGCGGACGTGACCAGACATAGCATTAAAACACGGTGTGGGGACGTGACCCTTCACAACGCTTAACAGACGACATGTGCGGACGTGACCAGACACAACATTAAAACACGGTGTGGGGATGTGACCCTTCACAACGCTTAACAGACGACATGTGCGGACGTGACCAGACACAGCATTAAAACACGGTGTGGGGATGTGACCCTTCACAACGCTTAACAGACGACATGTGCGGACGTGACCAGACATAACATTAAAACACGGTGTGGGGACGTGACTCTTCACAACGCTTAACAGACGACATGTGCGGACGTGACCAGACACAACATTAAAAACAAGATGTGGGGGCGTGACCCTTCACAACGCATAACAGACGACATGTGCGGACGTGACCAGACACAACATTAAAACACGGTTTGGGGATGTGACCCTTCACAACGCTTAACAGACGACATGTGCGGACGTGACCAGACACAGCATTAAAACACGGTGTGGGGATGTGACCCTTCACAACGCTTAACAGACGATATGTGCGGACGTGACCAGACATAACATTAAAACACGGTGTGGGGACGTGACTCTTCACAACGCTTAACAGACGACATGTGCGGACGTGACCAGACACAACATTAAAAACAAGATGTGGGGGCGTGACCCTTCACAACGCATAACAGACGACATGTGTGGACGTGACCAGACACAACATTAAAACACGGTGTGGGGATGTGACCCTTCACAACGCTTAACAGACGACATGTGCGGACGTGACCAGACACAGCATTAAAACACGGTGTGGGGATGTGACCCTTCACAACGCTCAACAGACGACATGTGCTGATGTGCCCAGACACAAAATTCAAAACACGATGTGGGGACGTGACCCTTCACAACACTTAATAGACGACATGTGCGGACGTGACCAGACAAACCATTAAAACACGGTGTGGGGATGTGACCCTTCACAACGCTTAACAGACGACATGTGCGGACGTGACCAGACACAGCATTAAAACACGGTGTGGGGACGTGACTCTTCACAACGCTTAACAGACGACATGTGCGGACGTGACCAGACATTGTATTAAAAGTAGATGTGGGGACGTGACCCTTCACAAAGCTTAACAAACGACATGTGCGGACGTGACCAGACACAACATTAAAACACGGTGTGGGGATGTGACCCTTCACAACGCTTAACAGACGACATGTGCGGACGTGACCAGACATAACATTAAAACACGGTGTGGGGACGTGACTCTTCACAACGCTTAACAGACGACATGTGCGGACGTGACCAGACATAACATTAAAACACGGTGTGGGGACGTGACTCTTCACAACGCTTAACAGACGACATGTGCGTACGTGACCAGACACAACATTAAAAACAAGATGTGGGGGCGTGACCCTTCACAACGCATAACAGACGACATGTGCGGACGTGACCAGACACAACATTAAAACACGGTGTGGGGATGTGACCCTTCACAACGCTTAACAGACGACATGTGCGGACGTGACCAGACACAGCATTAAAACACGGTGTGGGGATGTGACCCTTCACAACGCTTAACAGACGACATGTGCGGACGTGACCAGACATAACATTAAAACACGGTGTGGGGACGTGACTCTTCACAACGCTTAACAGACGACATGTGCGGACGTGACCAGACATAGTATTAAAAGTAGATGTGGGGACGTGACCCTTCACAAAGCTTAAAGACGACATGTGCGGACGTGACCAGACACAGCATTAAAAACACGATGTGGAGACGTGACCCTTCACAACGCTTAACAGACGACATGTGCGGACGTGACCAGACATAGCATTAAAACACGGTGTGGGGACGTGACTCTTCACAACGCTTAACAGACGACATGTGCTGATGTGCCCAGACACAAAATTCAAAACACGATGTGGGGACGTGACCCTTCACAACACTTAATAGACGACATGTGCGGACGTGACCAGACACAGCATTAAAGACAAGATGTAGGGGCGTGACCCTTCACAACGCATAACAGACGACATGTGTGGACGTGACCAGACACAACATTAAAACACGGTGTGGGGATGTGACCCTTCACAACGCTTAACAGACGACATGTGTGGACGTGACCAAACACAGCATTAAAACAAGATGTGGGGATGTGACCCTTCACAACGCTTAACAGACGACATGTGCGGACGTGACCAGACATAACATTAAAACACGGTGTGGGGACATGACTCTTCACAACGCTTAACAGACGACATGTGCGGACGTGACCAGACATAGTATTAAAAGTAGGTGTGGGGACGTGACCCTTCACAACGCTTAACAGACGACATGTGCGGACGTGACCAGACATAGCATTAAAACACGGTGTGGGGACGTGACTCTTCACAACGCTTAACAGACGACATGTGCGGACGTGACCAGACACAGCATTAAAACACGGTGTGGGGACGTGACCCTTCACAACGCTTAACAGACGACATGTGCGGACGTGACCAGACACAGCATTAAAACACGGTGTGGGGATGTGACCCTTCACAACGCTTAACAGACGACATGTGCGGACGTGACCAGACACAGCATTAAAACACGGTGTGGGGATGTGACCCTTCACAACGCTTAACAGACGACATGTGCGGACGTGACCAGACATAACATTAAAACACGGTGTGGGGACGTGACTCTTCACAACGCTTAACAGACGACATGTGCGTACGTGACCAGACACAACATTAAAAACAAGATGTGGGGGCGTGACCCTTCACAACGCATAACAGACGACATGTGCAGACGTGACCAGACACAACATTAAAACACGGTGTGGGGATGTGACCCTTCACAACGCTTAACAGACGACATGTGCGGACGTGACCAGACACAGCATTAAAACACGGTGTGGGGATGTGACCCTTCACAACGCTTAACAGACGACATGTGCGGACGTGACCAGACATAACATTAAAACACGGTGTGGGGACGTGACTCTTCACAACGCTTAACAGACGACATGTGCGGACGTGACCAGACACAACATTAAAAACAAGATGTGGGGGCGTGACCCTTCACAACGCATAACAGACGACATGTGTGGACGTGACCAGACACAACATTAAAACACGGTGTGGGGATGTGACCCTTCACAACGCTTAACAGACGACATGTGCGGACGTGACCAGACACAGCATTAAAACACGGTGTGGGGATGTGACCCTTCACAACGCTCAACAGACGACATGTGCTGATGTGCCCAGACACAAAATTCAAAACACGATGTGGGGACGTGACCCTTCACAACACTTAATAGACGACATGTGCGGACGTGACCAGACAAACCATTAAAACACGGTGTGGGGATGTGACCCTTCACAACGCTTAACAGACGACATGTGCGGACGTGACCAGACACAGCATTAAAACACGGTGTGGGGACGTGACTCTTCACAACGCTTAACAGACGACATGTGCGGACGTGACCAGACATTGTATTAAAAGTAGATGTGGGGACGTGACCCTTCACAAAGCTTAACAAACGACATGTGCGGACGTGACCAGACACAACATTAAAACACGGTGTGGGGATGTGACCCTTCACAACGCTTAACAGACGACATGTGCGGACGTGACCAGACATAACATTAAAACACGGTGTGGGGACGTGACTCTTCACAACGCTTAACAGACGACATGTGCGTACGTGACCAGACACAACATTAAAAACAAGATGTGGGGGCGTGACCCTTCACAACGCATAACAGACGACATGTGCGGACGTGACCAGACACAACATTAAAACACGGTGTGGGGATGTGACCCTTCACAACGCTTAACAGACGACATGTGCGGACGTGACCAGACACAGCATTAAAACACGGTGTGGGGATGTGACCCTTCACAACGCTTAACAGACGACATGTGCGGACGTGACCAGACATAACATTAAAACACGGTGTGGGGACGTGACTCTTCACAACGCTTAACAGACGACATGTGCGGACGTGACCAGACATAGTATTAAAAGTAGATGTGGGGACGTGACCCTTCACAAAGCTTAAAGACGACATGTGCGGACGTGACCAGACACAGCATTAAAAACACGATGTGGAGACGTGACCCTTCACAACGCTTAACAGACGACATGTGCGGACGTGACCAGACATAGCATTAAAACACGGTGTGGGGACGTGACTCTTCACAACGCTTAACAGACGACATGTGCTGATGTGCCCAGACACAAAATTCAAAACACGATGTGGGGACGTGACCCTTCACAACACTTAATAGACGACATGTGCGGACGTGACCAGACACAGCATTAAAGACAAGATGTAGGGGCGTGACCCTTCACAACGCATAACAGACGACATGTGTGGACGTGACCAGACACAACATTAAAACACGGTGTGGGGATGTGACCCTTCACAACGCTTAACAGACGACATGTGTGGACGTGACCAAACACAGCATTAAAACAAGATGTGGGGATGTGACCCTTCACAACGCTTAACAGACGACATGTGCGGACGTGACCAGACATAACATTAAAACACGGTGTGGGGACATGACTCTTCACAACGCTTAACAGACGACATGTGCGGACGTGACCAGACATAGTATTAAAAGTAGGTGTGGGGACGTGACCCTTCACAACGCTTAACAGACGACATGTGCGGACGTGACCAGACATAGCATTAAAACACGGTGTGGGGACGTGACTCTTCACAACGCTTAACAGACGACATGTGCGGACGTGACCAGACACAGCATTAAAACACGGTGTGGGGACGTGACCCTTCACAACGCTTAACAGACGACATGTGCGGACGTGACCAGACACAGCATTAAAACACGGTGTGGGGATGTGACCCTTCACAACGCTTAACAGACGACATGTGCGGACGTGACCAGACACAGCATTAAAACACGGTGTGGGGATGTGACCCTTCACAACGCTTAACAGACGACATGTGCGGACGTGACCAGACATAACATTAAAACACGGTGTGGGGACGTGACTCTTCACAACGCTTAACAGACGACATGTGCGGACGTGACCAGACACAACATTAAAAACAAGATGTGGGGGCGTGACCCTTCACAACGCATAACAGACGACATGTGCGGACGTGACCAGACACAACATTAAAGCACGGTTTGGGGATGTGACCCTTCACAACGCTTAACAGACGACATGTGCGGACGTGACCAGACACAGCATTAAAACACGGTGTGGGGATGTGACCCTTCACAACGCTTAACAGAGGATATGTGCGGACGTGACCAGACATAACATTAAAACACGGTGTGGGGACGTGACTCTTCACAACGCTTAACAGACGACATGTGCGGACGTGACCAGACATAGTATTAAAAGTAGATGTGGGGACGTGACCCTTCACAAAGCTTAACAGACGACATGTGCGGACGTGACCAGACATAGTATTAAAAGTAGATGTGGGGATGTGACCCTTCACAACGCTTAACAGACGACATGTGCGGACGTGACCAGACATAGCATTAAAACACGGTGTGGGGACGTGACCCTTCACAACGCTTAACAGACGACATGTGCGGACGTGACCAGACACAACATTAAAACACGGTGTGGGGATGTGACCCTTCACAACGCTTAACAGACGACATGTGCGGACGTGACCAGACACAGCATTAAAACACGGTGTGGGGATGTGACCCTTCACAACGCTTAACAGACGACATGTGCGGACGTGACCAGACATAACATTAAAACACGGTGTGGGGACGTGACTCTTCACAACGCTTAACAGACGACATGTGCGGACGTGACCAGACACAACATTAAAAACAAGATGTGGGGGCGTGACCCTTCACAACGCATAACAGACGACATGTGCGGACGTGACCAGACACAACATTAAAACACGGTTTGGGGATGTGACCCTTCACAACGCTTAACAGACGACATGTGCGGACGTGACCAGACACAGCATTAAACACACGGTGTGGGGATGTGACCCTTCACAACGCTTAACAGACGATATGTGCGGACGTGACCAGACATAACATTAAAACACGGTGTGGGGACGTGACTCTTCACAACGCTTAACAGACGACATGTGCGGACGTGACCAGACATAGTATTAAAAGTAGATGTGGGGACGTGACCCTTCACAAAGCTTAACAGACGACATGCGCGGACGTGACCACACACAGCATTAAAAACACGATGTGGGGACGTGACCCTTCACAACGCTTAACAGACGACATGTGCGGACGTGATCGGACATAGCATTAATACACGGTGTGGGGACGTGACTCTTCACAACGCTTAACAGACGACATGTGCGGACGTGACCAGACACAACATTAAAAACAAGATGTGGGGGCGTGACCCTTCACAACGCATAACAGACGACATGTGCGGACGTGACCAGACACAACATTAAAACACGGTGTGGGGATGTGACCCTTCACAACGCTTAACAGACGACATGTGCGGACGTGACCAGACACAACATTAAAACACGGTGTGGGGACGTGACTCTTCACAACGCTTAACAGACTACATGTGCGGACGTGACCAGACATAGTATTAAAAGTAGATGTGGGGACGTGACCCTTCACAAAGCTTAACAGACGACATGTGCGGACGTGACCAGACACAACATTAAAACACGGTGTGGGGATGTGACCCTTCACAACGCTTAACAGACGACATGTGCGGACGTGACCAGACATAACATTAAAACACGGTGTGGGGACGTGACTCTTCACAACGCTTAACAGACGACATGTGCGTACGTGACCAGACACAACATTAAAAACAAGATGTGGGGGCGTGACCCTTCACAACGCATAACAGACGACATGTGCAGACGTGACCAGACACAATATTAAAACACGGTGTGGGGATGTGACCCTTCACAACGCTTAACAGACGACATGTGCGGACGTGACCAGACACAGCATTAAAACACGGTGTGGGGATGTGACCCTTCACAACGCTTAACAGACGACATGTGCGGACGTGACCAGACATAACATTAAAACACGGTGTGGGGACGTGACTCTTCACAACGCTTAACAGACGACATGTGCGGACATGACCAGACATAGTATTAAAAGTAGATGTGGGGACGTGACCCTTCACAAAGCTTAACAGACGACATGTGCGGACGTGACCAGACACAGCATTAAAAACACGATGTGGAGACGTGACCCTTCACAACGCTTAACAGACGACATGTGCGGACGTGACCAGACATAGCATTAAAACACGGTGTGGGGACGTGACTCTTCACAACGCTTAACAGACGACATGTGCGGACGTGACCAGACATAGTATTAAAAGTAGATGTGGGGACGTGACCCTTCACAAAGCTTAACAGACGACATGTTCGGACGTGACCAGACACAGCATTAAAACACGGTGTGGGGATGTGACCCTTCACAACGCTCAACAGACGACATGTGCTGATGTGACCAGACACAACATTAAAACACGGTGTGGGGATGTGACCCTTCACAACGCTTAACAGACGACATGTGCGGACGTGACCAGACACAGCATTAAAACACGGTGTGGGGATGTGACCCTTCACAACGCTCAACAGACGACATGTGCTGATGTGACCAGACACAACATTAAAAACAAGATGTGGGGGCGTGACCCTTCACAACGCATAACAGACGACATGTGCGGACGTGACCAGACACAACATTAAAACACGGTGTGGGGATGTGACCCTTCACAACGCTTAACAGACGATATGTGCGGACGTGAGCAGACATAACATTAAAACACGGTGTGGGGACGTGACTCTTCACAACGCTTAACAGACGACATGTGCGGACGTGACCAGACATAGTATTAAAAGTAGGTGTGGGGACGTGACCCTTCACAAAGCTTAACAGACGACATGTGCGGACGTGACCAGACACAACATTAAAAACACGATGTGGGGACGTGACCCTTCACAACGCTTAACAGACGACATGTGCGGACGTGACCAGACATAGCATTAAAACACGGTGTGGGGACGTGACTCTTCACAACGCTTAACAGACGACATGTGCGGACGTGACCAGACATAGTATTAAAAGTAGATGTGGGGACGTGACCCTTCACAAAGCTTAACAGACGACATGTGCGGACGTGACCAGACACAACATTAAAACACGGTGTGGGGATGTGACCCTTCACAACGCTTAACAGACGACATGTGCGGACGTGACCAGACATAACATTAAAACATGGTGTGGGGACGTGACTCTTCACAACGCTTAACAGACGACAAGTGCGTACGTGACCAGACACAACATTAAAAACAAGATGTGGGGGCGTGACCCTTCACAACGCATAACAGACGACATGTGCGGACGTGACCAGACACAACATTAAAACACGGTTTGGGGATGTGACCCTTCCCAACGCTTAACAGACGACATGTGCGGACGTGACCAGACACAGCATTAAAACACGGTGTGGGGATGTGACCCTTCACAACGCTGAACAGACGACATGTGCTGATGTGCCCAGACACAAAATTCAAAACACGATGTGGGGACGTGACCCTTCACAACACTTAATAGACGACATGTGCGGACGTGACCAGACACAGCATTAAAGACAAGATGTAGGGGCGTGACCCTTCACAACGCATAACAGACGACATGTGTGGACGTGACCAGACACAACATTAAAACACGGTGTGGGGATGTGACCCTTCACAACGCTTAACAGACGACATGTGTGGACGTGACCAGACACAGCATTAAAACACGGTGTGGGGATGTGACCCTTCACAACGCTTAACAGACGACATGTGCGGACGTGACCAGACATAACATTAAAACACGGTGTGGGGACGTGACTCTTCACAACGCTTAACAGACGACATGTGCGGACGTGACCAGACATAGTATTAAAAGTAGGTGTGGGGACGTGACCCTTCACAAAGCTTAACAGACGACATGTGCGGACGTGACCAGACACAGCATTAAAAACACGATGTGGGGACGTGACCCTTCACAACGCTTAACAGACGACATGTGCGGACGTGACCAGACATAGCATTAAAACACGGTGTGGGGACGTGACTCTTCACAACGCTTAACAGACGACATGTGCGGACGTGACCAGACATAGTATTAAAAGTAGATGTGGGGACGTGACCCTTCACAAAGCTTAACAGACGACATGTGCGGACGTGACCAGACACAACATTAAAACACGGTGTGGGGATGTGACGCTTCACAACGCTTAACAGACGACATGTGCGGACGTGACCAGACATAACATTAAAACACGGTGTGGGGACGTGACTCTTCACAACGCTTAACAGACGACATGTGCGGACGTGACCAGACATAGTATTAAAAGTAGGTGTGGGGACGTGACCCTTCACAAAGCTTAACAGACGACATGTGCGGACGTGACCAGACACAACATTAAAAACACGATGTGGGGACGTGACCCTTCACAACGCTTAACAGACGACATGTGCGGACGTGACCAGACATAGCATTAAAACACGGTGTGGGGACGTGACTCTTCACAACGCTTAACAGACGACATGTGCGGACGTGACCAGACATAGTATTAAAAGTAGATGTGGGGACGTGACCCTTCACAAAGCTTAACAGACGACATGTGCGGACGTGACCAGACATAGCATTAAAACACGGTGTGGGGACGTGACTCTTCACAACGCTTAACAGACGACATGTGCTGATGTGCCCAGACACAAAATTCAAAACACGATGTGGGGACGTGACCCTTCACAACACTTAATAGACGACATGTGCGGACGTGACCAGACACAGCATTAAAGACAAGATGTAGGGGCGTGACCCTTCACAACGCATAACAGACGACATGTGTGGACGTGACCAGACACAACATTAAAACACGGTGTGGGGATGTGACCCTTCACAACGCTTAACAGACGACATGTGTGGACGTGACCACACACAGCATTAGAACACGATGTGGGGATGTGACCCTTCACAACGCTTAACAGACGACATGTGCGGACGTGACCAGACATAACATTAAAACACGGTGTGGGGACGTGACTCTTCACAACGCTTAACAGACGACATGTGCGGACGTGACCAGACATAGTATTAAAAGTAGGTTTGGGGACGTGACCCTTCACAACGCATAACAGACGACATGTGCGGACGTGACCAGACATAGCATTAAAACACGGTGTGGGGACGTGACTCTTCACAATGCTTAACAGACGACATGTGCGGACGTGACCAGACACAACATTAAAACACGGTTTGGGGATGTGACCCTTCACAACGCTTAACAGACGACATGTGCGGACGTGACCAGACACAGCATTAAAACACGGTGTGGGGATGTGACCCTTCACAACGCTTAACAGACGATATGTGCGGACGTGACCAGACATAACATTAAAACACGGTGTGGGGACGTGACTCTTCACAACGCTTAACAGACGACATGTGCGGACGTGACCAGACATAGTATTAAAAGTAGGTGTGGGGACGTGACCCTTCACAACGCTTAACAGACGACATGTGCGGACGTGACCAGACATAGCATTAAAACACGGTGTGGGGACGTGACTCTTCATAACGCTTAACAGACGACATGTGCGGACGTGACCAGACACAACATTAAAACACGGTGTGGGGATGTGACCCTTCACAACGCTTAACAGACGATATGTGCGGACGTGACCAGACATAACATTAAAACACGGTGTGGGGACGTGACTCTTCACAACGCTTAACAGACGACATGTGCGGACGTGACCAGACATAGTATTAAAAGTAGATGTGGGGACGTGACCCTTCACAAAGCTTAACAGACGACATGCGCGGACGTGACCACACACAGCATTAAAAACACGATGTGGTGACGTGACCCTTCACAACGCTTAACAGACGACATGTGCGGACGTGACCGGACATAGCATTAAAACACGGTATGGGGACGTGACTCTTCACAACGCTTAACAGACGACATGTGCGGACGTGACCAGACACAACATTAAAAACAAGATGTGGGGGCGTGACCCTTCACAACGCATAACAGACGACATGTGCGGACGTGACCAGACACAACATTAAAACACGGTGTGGGGATGTGACCCTTCACAACGCTTAACAGACGACATGTGCGGACGTGACCAGACACAACATTAAAACACGGTGTGGGGACGTGACTCTTCACAACGCTTAACAGACGACATGTGCGGACGTGACTAGACATAGTATTAAAAGTAGATGTGGGGACGTGACCCTTCACAAAGCTTAACAGACGACATGTGCGGACGTGACCAGACACAACATTAAAACACGGTGTGGGGATGTGACCCTTCACAACGCTTAACAGACGACATGTGCGGACATGACCAGACATAGTATTAAAAGTAGATGTGGGGACGTGACCCTTCACAAAGCTTAACAGACGACATGTGCGGACGTGACCAGACACAGCATTAAAAACACGATGTGGAGACGTGACCCTCCACAACGCTTAACAGACGACATGTGCGGACGTGACCAGACATAGCATTAAAACACGGTGTGGGGACGTGACTCTTCACAACGCTTAACAGACGACATGTGCGGACGTGACCAGACATAGTATTAAAAGTAGAGGTGGGGACGTGACCCTTCACAAAGCTTAACAGACGACATGTTCGGACGTGACCAGACACAACATTAAAACACGGTGTGGGGATGTGACCCTTCACAACGCTTAACAGACGACATGTGCGGACGTGACCAGACACAGCATTAAAACACGGTGTGGGGATGTGACCCTTCACAACGCTCAACAGACGACATGTGCTGATGTGACCAGACACAACATTAAAAACAAGATGTGGGGGCGTGACCCTTCACAACGCATAACAGACGACATGTGCGGACGTGACCAGACACAACATTAAAACACGGTGTGGGGATGTGACCCTTCACAACGCTTAACAGACGATATGTGCGGACGTGAGCAGACATAACATAAAAACACGGTGTGGGGACGTGACTCTTCACAACGCTTAACAGACGACATGTGCGGACGTGACCAGACATAGTATTAAAAGTAGGTGTGGGGACGTGACCCTTCACAAAGCTTAACAGACGACATGTGCGGACGTGACCAGACACAACATTAAAAACACGATGTGGGGACGTGACCCTTCACAACGCTTAACAGACGACATGTGCGGACGTGACCAGACATAGCATTAAAACACGGTGTGGGGACGTGACTCTTCACAACGCTTAACAGACGACATGTGCGGACGTGACCAGACATAGTATTAAAAGTAGATGTGGGGACGTGACCCTTCACAAAGCTTAACAGACGACATGTGCGGACGTGACCAGACACAACATTAAAACACGGTGTGGGGATGTGACCCTTCACAACGCTTAACAGACGACATGTGCGGACGTGACCAGACATAACATTAAAACACGGTGTGGGGACGTGACTCTTCACAACGCTTAACAGACGACAAGTGCGTACGTGACCAGACACAACATTAAAAACAAGATGTGGGGGCGTGACCCTTCACAACGCATAACAGACGACATGTGCGGACGTGACCAGACACAACATTAAAACACGGTTTGGGGATGTGACCCTTCACAACGCTTAACAGACGACATGTGCGGACGTGACCAGACACAGCATTAAAACACGGTGTGGGGATGTGACCCTTCACAACGCTGAACAGACGACATGTGCTGATGTGCCCAGACACAAAATTCAAAACACGATGTGGGGACGTGACCCTTCACAACGCTTAACAGACGACATGTGCGGACGTGACCAGACACAGCATTAAAGACAAGATGTAGGGGCGTGACCCTTCACAACGCATAACAGACGACATGTGTGGACGTGACCAGACACAACATTAAAACACGGTGTGGGGATGTGACCCTTCACAACGCTTAACAGACGACATGTGTGGACGTGACCAGACACAGCATTAAAACACGGTGTGGGGATGTGACCCTTCACAACGCTTAACAGACGACATGTGCGGACGTGACCAGACATAACATTAAAACACGGTGTGGGGACGTGACTCTTCACAACGCTTAACAGACGACATGTGCGGACGTGACCAGACATAGTATTAAAAGTAGGTGTGGGGACGTGACCCTTCACAAAGCTTAACAGACGACATGTGCGGACGTGACCAGACACAGCATTAAAAACACGATGTGGGGACGTGACCCTTCACAACGCTTAACAGACGACATGTGCGGACGTGACCAGACATAGCATTAAAACACGGTGTGGGGACGTGACTCTTCACAACGCTTAACAGACGACATGTGCGGACGTGACCAGACATAGTATTAAAAGTAGATGTGGGGACGTGACCCTTCACAAAGCTTAACAGACGACATGTGCGGACGTGACCAGACACAACATTAAAACACGGTGTGGGGATGTGACCCTTCACAACGCTTAACAGACGACATGTGCGGACGTGACCAGACATAACATTAAAACACGGTGTGGGGACGTGACTCTTCACAACGCTTAACAGACGACATGTGCGGACGTGACATAACATAGTATTAAAAGTAGGTGTGGGGACGTGACCCTTCACAAAGCTTAACAGACGACATGTGCGGACGTGACCAGACACAACATTAAAAACACGATGTGGGGACGTGACCCTTCACAACGCTTAACAGACGACATGTGCGGACGTGACCAGACATAGTATTAAAAGTAGGTGTGGGGACGTGACCCTTCACAAAGCTTAACAGACGACATGTGCGGACGTGACCAGACACAACATTAAAAACACGATGTGGGGACGTGACCCTTCACAACGCTTAACAGACGACATGTGCGGACGTGACCAGACATAGTATTAAAAGTAGATGTGGGGACGTGACCCTTCACAAAGCTTAACAGACGACATGTGCGGACGTGACCAGACACAACATTAAAACACGGTGTGGGGATGTGACCCTTCACAACGCTTAACAGACGACATGTGCGGACGTGACCAGACATAACATTAAAACACGGTGTGGGGACGTGACTCTTCACAACGCTTAACAGACGACATGTGCGGACGTGACCAGACATAACATTAAAACACGGTGTGGGGACGTGACTCTTCACAACGCTTAACAGACGACATGCGCGGACGTGACCAGACACAACATTAAAAACAAGATGTGGGGGCGTGACCCTTCACAACGCATAACAGACGACATGTGCGGACGTGACCAGACACAACATTAAAACACGGTGTGGGGATGTGACCCTTCACAACGCTTAACAGACGACATGCGCGGACGTGACCAGACATAACATTAAAACACGGTGTGGGGACGTGACTCTTCACAACGCTTAACAGACGACATGCGCGGACGTGACCAGACACAACATTAAAAACAAGATGTGGGGGCGTGACCCTTCACAACGCATAACAGACGACATGTGCGGACGTGACCAGACACAGCATTAAAACACGGTGTGGGGACGTGACCCTTCACAACGCTTAACAGACGACATGTGCGGACGTGACCAGACATAACATTAAAACACGGTGTGGGGACGTGACTCTTCACAACGCTTAACAGACGACAAGTGCGTACGTGACCAGACACAACATTAAAAACAAGATGTGGGGGCGTGACCCTTCACAACGCATAACAGACGACATGTGCAGACGTGACCAGACACAACATTAAAACACGGTGTGGGGATGTGACCCTTCACAACGCTTAACAGACGACATGTGCGGACGTGACCAGACACAGCATTAAAACACGGTGTGGGGATGTGACCCTTCACAACGCTTAACAGACGACATGTGCGGACGTGACCAGACATAACATTAAAACACGGTGTGGGGACGTGACTCTTCACAACGCTTAACAGACGACATGCGCGGACGTGACCAGACACAACATTAAAAACAAGATGTGGGGGCGTGACCCTTCACAACGCATAACAGACGACATGTGCGGACGTGACCAGACACAACATTAAAACACGGTTTGGGGATGTGACCCTTCACAACGCTTAACAGATGACATGTGCGGACGTGACCAGACACAGCATTAAAACAAGGTGTGGGGATGTGACCCTTCACAACGCTGAACAGACGACATGTGCTGATGTGCCCAGACACAAAATTCAAAACACGATGTGGGGACGTGACCCTTCACAACACTTAATAGACGACATGTGCGGACGTGACCAGACACAGCATTAAAGACAAGATGTAGGGGCGTGACCCTTCACAACGCATAACAGACGACATGTGTGGACGTGACCAGACACAACATTAAAACACGGTGTGGGGATGTGACCCTTCACAACGCTTAACAGACGACATGTGTGGACGTGACCAGACACAGCATTAAAACACGGTGTGGGGATGTGACCCTTCACAACGCTTAACAGACGACATGTGCGGACGTGACCAGACATAACATTAAAACACGGTGTGGGGACGTGACTCTTCACAACGCTTAACAGACGACATGTGCGGACATGACCAGACATAGTATTAAAAGTAGGTGTGGGGACGTGACCCTTCACAAAGCTTAACAGACGACATGTGCGGACGTGACCAGACACAGCATTAAAAACACGATGTGGGGACGTGACCCTTCACAACGCTTAACAGACGACATGTGCGGACGTGACCAGACATAGCATTAAAACACGGTGTGGGGACGTGACTCTTCACAACGCTTAACAGACGACATGTGCGGACGTGACCAGACATAGTATTAAAAGTAGATGTGGGGACGTGACCCTTCACAAAGCTTAACAGACGACATGTGCGGACGTGACCAGACACAACATTAAAACACGGTGTGGGGATGTGACCCTTCACAACGCTTAACAGACGACATGTGCGGACGTAACCAGACATAACATTAAAACACGGTGTGGGGACGTGACTCTTCACAACGCTTAACAGACGACATGTGCGTACGTGACCAGACACAACATTAAAAACAAGATGTGGGGGCGTGACCCTTCACAACGCATAACAGACGACATGTGCAGACGTGACCAGACACAACATTAAAACACGGTGTGGGGATGTGACCCTTCACAACGCTTAACAGACGACATGTGCGGACGTGACCAGACACAGCATTAAAACACGGTGTGGGGATGTGACCCTTCACAACGCTTAACAGACGACATGTGCGGACGTGACCAGACATACCATTAAAACACGGTGTGGGGACGTGACTCTTCACAACGCTTAACAGACGACATGTGCGGACGTGACCAGACACAACATTAAAAACAAGATGTGGGGGCGTGACCCTTCACAACGCATAACAGACGACATGTGCGGACGTGACCAGACACAACATTAAAACACGGTGTGGGGATGTGACCCTTCACAACGCTTAACAGACGATATGTGCGGACGTGACCAGACATAACATTAAAACACGGTGTGGGGACGTGACTCTTCACAACGCTTAACAGACGACATGTGCGGACGTGACCAGACATAGTATTAAAAGTAGATGTGGGGTCGTGACCCTTCACAAAGCTTAACAGATGACATGCGCGGACGTGACCACACACAGCATTAAAAACACGATGTGGGGACGTGACCCTTCACAACGCTTAACAGACGACATGTGCGGACGTGACCGGACGTAGCATTAAAACACGGTGTGGGGACGTGACTCTTCACAACGCTTAACAGACGACATGTGCGGACGTGACCAGACACAACATTAAAAACAAGATGTGGGGGCGTGACCCTTCACAACGCATAACAGACGACATGTGCGGACGTGACCAGACACAACATTAAAACACGGTGTGGGGATGTGACCCTTCACAACGCTTAACAGACGACATGTGCGGACGTGACCAGACACAACATTAAAACACGGTGTGGGGACGTGACTCTTCACAACGCTTAACAGACGACATGTGCGGACGTGACCAGACATAGTATTAAAAGTAGATGTGGGGACGTGACCCTTCACAAAGCTTAACAGACGACATGTGCGGACGTGACCTGACACAACATTAAAACACGGTGTGGGGATGTGACCCTTCACAACGCTTAACAGACGACATGTGCGGACGTGACCAGACATAACATTAAAACACGGTGTGGGGACGTGACTCTTCACAACGCTTAACAGACGACATGTGCGTACGTGACCAGACACAACATTAAAAACAAGATGTGGGGGCGTGACCCTTCACAACGCATAACAGACGACATGTGCAGACGTGACCAGACACAACATTAAAACACGGTGTGGGGATGTGACCCTTCACAACGCTTAACAGACGACATGTGCGGACGTGACCAGACACAGCATTAAAACACGGTGTGGGGATGTGACCCTTCACAACGCTTAACAGACGACATGTGCGGACGTGACCAGACACAACATTAAAAACACGATGTGCAGACGTGACCCTTCACAACGCTTAACAGAGGACATGTGCGGACGTGACCAGACATAGCATTAAAACACGGTGTGGGGACGTGACTCTTCACAACGCTTAACAGACGACATATGCGGACGTGACCAGACATAGTATTAAAAGTAGATGTGGGGACGTGACCCTTCACAAAGCTTAACAGACGACATGTTCGGACGTGACCAGACACAACATTAAAACACGGTGTGGGGATGTGACCCTTCACAACGCTTAACAGACGACATGTGCGGACGTGACCAGACACAGCATTAAAACACGGTGTGGGGATGTGACCCTTCACAACGCTCAACAGACGACATGTGCTGATGTGCCCAGACACAAAATTCAAAACACGATGTGGGGACGTGACCCTTCACAACACTTAATAGACGACATATGCGGACGTGACCAGACACAACATTAAAACACGGTGTGGGGATGTGACCCTTCACAACGCTTAACAGACGACATGTGCGGACGTGACCAGACACAGCATTAAAACACGGTGTGGGGACGTGACTCTTCACAACGCTTAACAGACGACATGTGCGGACGTGACCAGACATTGTATTAAAAGTAGATGTGGGGACGTGACCCTTCACAAAGCTTAACAAACGACATGTGCGGACGTGACCAGACACAACATTAAAACACGGTGTGGGGATGTGACCCTTCACAACGCTTAACAGACGACATGTGCGGACGTGACCAGACATAACATTAAAACACGGTGTGGGGACGTGACTCTTCACAACGCTTAACAGACGACATGTGCGTACGTGACCAGACACAACATTAAAAACAAGATGTGGGGGCGTGACCCTTCACAACGCATAACAGACGACATGTGCGGACGTGACCAGACACAACATTAAAACACGGTGTGGGGATGTGACCCTTCACAACGCTTAACAGACGACATGTGCGGACGTGACCAGACACAGCATTAAAACACGGTGTGGGGATGTGACCCTTCACAACGCTTAACAGACGACATGTGCGGACGTGACCAGACATAACATTAAAACACGGTGTGGGGACGTGACTCTTCACAACGCTTAACAGACGACATGTGCGGACGTGACCAGACATAGTATTAAAAGTAGATGTGGGGACGTGACCCTTCACAAAGCTTAAAGACGACATGTGCGGACGTGACCAGACACAACATTAAAAACAAGATGTGGGGGCGTGACCCTTCACAACGCATAACAGACGACATGTGCGGACGTGACCAGACACAACATTAAAACACGGTGTGGGGATGTGACCCTTCACAACGCTTAACAGACGATATGTGCGGACGTGACCAGACATAACATTAAAACACGGTGTGGGGACGTGACTCTTCACAACGCTTAACAGACGACATGTGCGGACGTGACCAGACATAGTATTAAAAGTAGATGTGGGGACGTGACCCTTCACAAAGCTTAACAGATGACATGCGCGGACGTGACCACACACAGCATTAAAAACACGATGTGGGGACGTGACCCTTCACAACGCTTAACAGACGACATGTGCGGACGTGACCGGACGTAGCATTAAAACACGGTGTGGGGACGTGACTCTTCACAACGCTTAACAGACGACATGTGCGGACGTGACCAGACACAACATTAAAAACAAGATGTGGGGGCGTGACCCTTCACAACGCATAACAGACGACATGTGCGGACGTGACCAGACACAACATTAAAACACGGTGTGGGGATGTGACCCTTCACAACGCTTAACAGACGACATGTGCGGACGTGACCAGACACAACATTAAAACACGGTGTGGGGACGTGACTCTTCACAACGCTTAACAGACGACATGTGCGGACGTGACCAGACATAGTATTAAAAGTAGATGTGGGGACGTGACCCTTCACAAAGCTTAACAGACGACATGTGCGGACGTGACCTGACACAACATTAAAACACGGTGTGGGGATGTGACCCTTCACAACGCTTAACAGACGACATGTGCGGACGTGACCAGACATAACATTAAAACACGGTGTGGGGACGTGACTCTTCACAACGCTTAACAGACGACATGTGCGTACGTGACCAGACACAACATTAAAAACAAGATGTGGGGGCGTGACCCTTCACAACGCATAACAGACGACATGTGCAGACGTGACCAGACACAACATTAAAACACGGTGTGGGGATGTGACCCTTCACAACGCTTAACAGACGACATGTGCGGACGTGACCAGACACAGCATTAAAACACGGTGTGGGGATGTGACCCTTCACAACGCTTAACAGACGACATGTGCGGACGTGACCAGACACAACATTAAAAACACGATGTGCAGACGTGACCCTTCACAACGCTTAACAGAGGACATGTGCGGACGTGACCAGACATAGCATTAAAACACGGTGTGGGGACGTGACTCTTCACAACGCTTAACAGACGACATATGCGGACGTGACCAGACATAGTATTAAAAGTAGATGTGGGGACGTGACCCTTCACAAAGCTTAACAGACGACATGTTCGGACGTGACCAGACACAACATTAAAACACGGTGTGGGGATGTGACCCTTCACAACGCTTAACAGACGACATGTGCGGACGTGACCAGACACAGCATTAAAACACGGTGTGGGGATGTGACCCTTCACAACGCTCAACAGACGACATGTGCTGATGTGCCCAGACACAAAATTCAAAACACGATGTGGGGACGTGACCCTTCACAACACTTAATAGACGACATGTGCGGACGTGACCAGACACAACATTAAAACACGGTGTGGGGATGTGACCCTTCACAACGCTTAACAGACGACATGTGCGGACGTGACCAGACACAGCATTAAAACACGGTGTGGGGACGTGACTCTTCACAACGCTTAACAGACGACATGTTCGGACGTGACCAGACATTGTATTAAAAGTAGATGTGGGGACGTGACCCTTCACAAAGCTTAACAAACGACATGTGCGGACGTGACCAGACACAACATTAAAACACGGTGTGGGGATGTGACCCTTCACAACGCTTAACAGACGACATGTGCGGACGTGACCAGACATAACATTAAAACACGGTGTGGGGACGTGACTCTTCACAACGCTTAACAGACGACATGTGCGTACGTGACCAGACACAACATTAAAAACAAGATGTGGGGGCGTGACCCTTCACAACGCATAACAGACGACATGTGCGGACGTGACCAGACACAACATTAAAACACGGTGTGGGGATGTGACCCTTCACAACGCTTAACAGACGACATGTGCGGACGTGACCAGACACAGCATTAAAACACGGTGTGGGGATGTGACCCTTCACAACGCTTAACAGACGACATGTGCGGACGTGACCAGACATAACATTAAAACACGGTGTGGGGACGTGACTCTTCACAACGCTTAACAGACGACATGTGCGGACGTGACCAGACATAGTATTAAAAGTAGATGTGGGGACGTGACCCTTCACAAAGCTTAAAGACGACATGTGCGGACGTGACCAGACACAACATTAAAAACACGATGTGGAGACGTGACCCTTCACAACGCTTAACAGACGACATGTGCGGACGTGACCAGACATAGCATTAAAACACGGTGTAGGGATGTGACCCTTCACAACGCTTAACAGACGATATGTGCGGACGTGACCAGACATAACATTAAAACACGGTGTGGGGACGTGACTCTTCACAACGCTTAACAGACGACATGTGCGGACGTGACCAGACATAGTATTAAAAGTAGATGTGGGGACGTGACCCTTCACAAAGCTTAACAGACGACATGCGCGGACGTGACCACACACAGCATTAAAAACACGATGTGGGGACGTGACCCTTCACAACGCTTAACAGACGACATGTGCGGACGTGACCGGACATAGCATTAAAACACGGTGTGGGGACGTGACTCTTCACAACGCTTAACAGACGACATGTGCGGACGTGACCAGACACAACATTAAAAACAAGATGTGGGGGCGTGACCCTTCACAACGCATAACAGACGACATGTGCGGACGTGACCAGACACAACATTAAAACACGGTGTGGGGATGTGACCCTTCACAACGCTTAACAGACGACATGTGCGGACGTGACCAGACACAGCATTAAAACACGGTGTGGGGATGTGACCCTTCACAACGCTTAACAGACGACATGTGCGGACGTGACCAGACATAACATTAAAACACGGTGTGGGGACGTGACTCTTCACAACGCTTAACAGACGACATGTGCGGACATGACCAGACATAGTATTAAAAGTAGATGTGGGGACGTGACCCTTCACAAAGCTTAACAGACGACATGTGCGGACGTGACCAGACACAACATTAAAAACACGATGTGGAGACGTGACCCTTCACAACGCTTAACAGATGACATGTGCGGACGTGACCAGACATAGCATTAAAACACGGTGTGGGGACGTGACTCTTCACAACGCTTAACAGACGACATGTGCGGACGTGACCAGACATAGTATTAAAAGTAGATGTGGGGACGTGACCCTTCACAAAGCTTAACAGACGACATGTTCGGACGTGACCAGACACAACATTAAAACACGGTGTGGGGATGTGACCCTTCACAACGCTTAACAGACGACATGTGCGGACGTGACCAGACACAGCATTAAAACACGGTGTGGGGATGTGACCCTTCACAACGCTCAACAGACGACATGTGCTGATGTGCCCAGACACAAAATTCAAAACACGATGTGGGGACGTGACCCTTCACAACACTTAATAGACGACATGTGCGGACGTGACCAGACACAACATTAAAACACGGTGTGGGGATGTGACCCTTCACAACGCTTAACAGACGACATGTGCGGACGTGACCAGACACAGCATTAAAACACGGTGTGGGGACGTGACTCTTCACAACGCTTAACAGACGACATGTGCGGACGTGACCAGACATAGTATTAAAAGTAGATGTGGGGACGTGACCCTTCACAAAGCTTAAAGACGACATGTGCGGACGTGACCAGACACAACATTAAAAACACGATGTGGAGACGTGACCCTTCACAACGCTTAACAGACGACATGTGCGGACGTGACCAGACATAGCATTAAAACACGGTGTAGGGATGTGACCCTTCACAACGCTTAACAGACGATATGTGCGGACGTGACCAGACATAACATTAAAACACGGTGTGGGGACGTGACTCTTCACAACGCTTAACAGACGACATGTGCGGACGTGACCAGACATAGTATTAAAAGTAGATGTGGGGACGTGACCCTTCACAAAGCTTAACAGACGACATGCGCGGACGTGACCACACACAGCATTAAAAACACGATGTGGGGACGTGACCCTTCACAACGCTTAACAGACGACATGTGCGGACGTGACCGGACATAGCATTAAAACACGGTGTGGGGACGTGACTCTTCACAACGCTTAACAGACGACATGTGCGGACGTGACCAGACACAACATTAAAAACAAGATGTGGGGGCGTGACCCTTCACAACGCATAACAGACGACATGTGCGGACGTGACCAGACACAACATTAAAACACGGTGTGGGGATGTGACCCTTCACAACGCTTAACAGACGACATGTGCGGACGTGACCAGACACAGCATTAAAACACGGTGTGGGGATGTGACCCTTCACAACGCTTAACAGACGACATGTGCGGACGTGACCAGACATAACATTAAAACACGGTGTGGGGACGTGACTCTTCACAACGCTTAACAGACGACATGTGCGGACATGACCAGACATAGTATTAAAAGTAGATGTGGGGACGTGACCCTTCACAAAGCTTAACAGACGACATGTGCGGACGTGACCAGACACAACATTAAAAACACGATGTGGAGACGTGACCCTTCACAACGCTTAACAGATGACATGTGCGGACGTGACCAGACATAGCATTAAAACACGGTGTGGGGACGTGACTCTTCACAACGCTTAACAGACGACATGTGCGGACGTGACCAGACATAGTATTAAAAGTAGATGTGGGGACGTGACCCTTCACAAAGCTTAACAGACGACATGTTCGGACGTGACCAGACACAACATTAAAACACGGTGTGGGGATGTGACCCTTCACAACGCTTAACAGACGACATGTGCGGACGTGACCAGACACAGCATTAAAACACGGTGTGGGGATGTGACCCTTCACAACGCTCAACAGACGACATGTGCTGATGTGCCCAGACACAAAATTCAAAACACGATGTGGGGACGTGACCCTTCACAACACTTAATAGACGACATGTGCGGACGTGACCAGACACAACATTAAAACACGGTGTGGGGATGTGACCCTTCACAACGCTTAACAGACGACATGTGCGGACGTGACCAGACACAGCATTAAAACACGGTGTGGGGACGTGACTCTTCACAACGCTTAACAGACGACATGTGCGGACGTGACCAGACATTGTATTAAAAGTAGATGTGGGGACGTGACCCTTCACAAAGCTTAACAAACGACATGTGCGGACGTGACCAGACACAACATTAAAACACTGTGTGGGGATGTGACCCTTCACAACGCTTAACAGACGACATGTGCGGACGTGACCAGACATAACATTAAAACACGGTGTGGGGACGTGACTCTTCACAACGCTTAACAGACGACATGTGCGTACGTGACCAGACACAACATTAAAAACAAGATGTGGGGGCGTGACCCTTCACAACGCATAACAGACGACATGTGCGGACGTGACCAGACACAACATTAAAACACGGTGTGGGGATGTGACCCTTCACAACGCTTAACAGACGACATGTGCGGACGTGACCAGACACAGCATTAAAACACGGTGTGGGGATGTGACCCTTCACAACGCTTAACAGACGACATGTGCGGACGTGACCAGACATAACATTAAAACACGGTGTGGGGACGTGACTCTTCACAACGCTTAACAGACGACATGTGCGGACGTGACCAGACATAGTATTAAAAGTAGATGTGGGGACGTGACCCTTCACAAAGCTTAAAGACGACATGTGCGGACGTGACCAGACACAACATTAAAAACACGATGTGGAGACGTGACCCTTCACAACGCTTAACAGACGACATGTGCGGACGTGACCAGACATAGCATTAAAACACGGTGTGGGGATGTGACCCTTCACAACGCTTAACAGACGATATGTGCGGACGTGACCAGACATAACATTAAAACACGGTGTGGGGACGTGACTCTTCACAACGCTTAACAGACGACATGTGCGGACGTGACCAGACATAGTATTAAAAGTAGATGTGGGGACGTGACCCTTCACAAAGCTTAACAGACGACATGCGCGGACGTGACCACACACAGCATTAAAAACACGATGTGGGGACGTGACCCTTCACAACGCTTAACAGACGACATGTGCGGACGTGACCGGACATAGCATTAAAACACGGTGTGGGGACGTGACTCTTCACAACGCTTAACAGACGACATGTGCGGACGTGACCAGACACAACATTAAAAACAAGATGTGGGGGCGTGACCCTTCACAACGCATAACAGACGACATGTGCGGACGTGACCAGACACAACATTAAAACACGGTGTGGGGATGTGACCCTTCACAACGCTTAACAGACGACATGTGCGGACGTGACCAGACACAGCATTAAAACACGGTGTGGGGATGTGACCCTTCACAACGCTTAACAGACGACATGTGCGGACGTGACCAGACATAGTATTAAAAGTAGATGTGGGGACGTGACCCTTCACAAAGCTTAACAGACGACATGTGCGGACGTGACCAGACACAACATTAAAAACACGATGTGGAGACGTGACCCTTCACAACGCTTAACAGATGACATGTGCGGACGTGACCAGACATAGCATTAAAACACGGTGTGGGGACGTGACTCTTCACAACGCTTAACAGACGACATGTGCGGACGTGACCAGACATAGTATTAAAAGTAGATGTGGGGACGTGACCCTTCACAAAGCTTAACAGACGACATGTTCGGACGTGACCAGACACAACATTAAAACACGGTGTGGGGATGTGACCCTTCACAACGCTTAACAGACGACATGTGCGGACGTGACCAGACACAGCATTAAAACACGGTGTGGGGATGTGACCCTTCACAACGCTCAACAGACGACATGTGCTGATGTGCCCAGACACAAAATTCAAAACACGATGTGGGGACGTGACCCTTCACAACACTTAATAGACGACATGTGCGGACGTGACCAGACACAACATTAAAACACGGTGTGGGGATGTGACCCTTCACAACGCTTAACAGACGACATGTGCGGACGTGACCAGACACAGCATTAAAACACGGTGTGGGGACGTGACTCTTCACAACGCTTAACAGACGACATGTGCGGACGTGACCGGACATAGCATTAAAACACGGTGTGGGGACGTGACTCTTCACAACGCTTAACAGACGACATGTGCTGATGTGCCCAGACACAAAATTCAAAACACGATGTGGGGACGTGACCCTTCACAACACTTAATAGACGACATGTGCGGACGTGACCAGACACAGCATTAAAGACAAGATGTAGGGGCGTGACCCTTCACAACGCATAACAGACTACATGTGTGGACGTGACCAGACACAACATTAAAACACGGTGTGGGGATGTGACCCTTCACAACGCTTAACAGACGACATGTGCGGACGTGACCAGACACAGCATTAAAACACGGTGTGGGGATGTGACCCTTCACAACGCTTAACAAATGACATGTGTGGACGTGACCAGACATAACATTAAAACACGGTGTGGGGACGTGACTCTTCACAACGCTTAACAGACGACATGTGCGGACGTGACCAGACATAGTATTAAAAGTAGATGTGGGGACGTGACCCTTCACAAAGCTTAAAGACGACATGTGCGGACGTGACCAGACACAGCATTAAAAACACGATGTGGAGACGTGACCCTTCACAACGCTTAACAGACGACATGTGCGGACGTGACCAGACATAGCATTAAAACACGGTGTGGGGACGTGACTCTTCACAACGCTTAACAGACGACATGTGCTGATGTGCCCAGACACAAAATTCAAAACACGATGTGGGGACGTGACCCTTCACAACACTTAATAGACGACATGTGCGGACGTGACCAGACACAGCATTAAAGACAAGATGTAGGGGCGTGACCCTTCACAACGCATAACAGACGACATGTGTGGACGTGACCAGACACAACATTAAAACACGGTGTGGGGATGTGACCCTTCACAACGCTTAACAGACGACATGTGCGTACGTGACCAGACACAACATTAAAAACAAGATGTGGGGGCGTGACTCTTCACAACGCTTAACAGACGACATGTGCGTACGTGACCAGACACAACATTAAAAACAAGATGTGGGGGCGTGACTCTTCACAACGCTTAACAGACGACATGTGCGGACGTGACCAGACACAGCATTAAAACACGGTGTGGGGATGTGACCCTTCACAACGCTTAACAGACGACATGTGCGGACGTGACCAGACATAACATTAAAACACGGTGTGGGGACGTGACTCTTCACAACGCTTAACAGACGACATGTGCGGACATGACCAGACATAGTATTAAAAGTAGATGTGGGGACGTGACCCTTCACAAAGCTTAACAGACGACATGTGCGGACGTGACCAGACACAGCATTAAAAACACGATGTGGAGACGTGACCCTTCACAACGCTTAACAGACGACATGTGGGGACGTGACCAGACATAGCATTAAAACACGGTGTGGGGACGTGACTCTTCACAATGCTTAACAGACGACATGTGCGGACGTGACCAGACATAGTATTAAAAGTAGATGTGGGGACGTGACCCTTCACAAAGCTTAACAGACGACATGTTCGGACGTGACCAGACACAACATTAAAACACGGTGTGGGGATGTGACCCTTCACAACGCTTAACAGACGACATGTGCGGACGTGACCAGACATAACATTAAAACACGGTGTGGGGATGTGACCCTTCACAACGCTTAACAGACGACATGTGCGGACGTGACCAGACACAACATTAAAACACGGTGTGGGGACGTGACTCTTCACAACGCTTAACAGACGACATGTGCGGACGTGACCAGACATAGTATTAAAAGTAGATGTGGGGACGTGACCCTTCACAAAGCTTAACAGACGACATGTGCGGACGTGACCAGACACAACATTAAAACACGGTGTGGGGATGTGACCCTTCACAACGCTTAACAGACGACATGTGCGGACGTGACCAGACATAACATTAAAACACGGTGTGGGGACGTGACTCTTCACAACGCTTAACAGACGACATGTGCGTACGTGACCAGACACAACATTAAAAACAAGATGTGGGGGCGTGACCCTTCACAACGCATAACAGACGACATGTGCAGACGTGACCAGACACAACATTAAAACACGGTGTGGGGATGTGACCCTTCACAACGCTTAACAGACGACATATGCGGACGTGACCAGACACAGCATTAAAACACGGTGTGGGGATGTGACCCTTCACAACGCTTAACAGACGACATGTGCGGACGTGACCAGACATAACATTAAAACACGGTGTGGGGACGTGACTCTTCACAACGCTTAACAGACGACATGTGCGGACATGACCAGACATAGTATTAAAAGTAGATGTGGGGACGTGACCCTTCACAAAGCTTAACAGACGACATGTGCGGACGTGACCAGACACAACATTAAAAACACGATGTGGAGACGTGACCCTTCACAACGCTTAACAGAGGACATGTGCGGACGTGACCAGACATAGCATTAAAACACGGTGTGGGGACGTGACTCTTCACAACGCTTAACAGACGACATATGCGGACGTGACCAGACATAGTATTAAAAGTAGATGTGGGGACGTGACCCTTCACAAAGCTTAACAGACGACATGTTCGGACGTGACCAGACCCAACATTAAAACACGGTGTGGGGATGTGACCCTTCACAACGCTTAACAGACGACATGTGCGGACGTGACCAGACACAGCATTAAAATACGGTGTGGGGATGTGACCCTTCACAACGCTCAACAGACGACATTTGCTGATGTGCCCAGACACAAAATTCAAAACACGATGTGGGGACGTGACCCTTCACAACACTTAATAGACGACATGTGCGGACGTGACCAGACACAACATTAAAACACGGTGTGGGGATGTGACCCTTCACAACGCTTAACAGACGACATGTGCGGACGTGACCAGACACAGCATTAAAACACGGTGTGGGGATGTGACCCTTCACAACGCTTAACAGACGACATGTGCGGACGTGACCAGACATAACATTAAAACACGGTGTGGGGACGTGACTCTTCACAACGCTTAACAGACGACATGTGCGTACGTGACCAGACACAACATTAAAAACAAGATGTGGGGGCGTGACCCTTCACAACGCATAACAGACGACATGTGCGGACGTGACCAGACACAACATTAAAACACGGTGTGGGGATGTGACCCTTCACAACGCTTAACAGACGACATGTGCGGACGTGACCAGACACAGCATTAAAACACGGTGTGGGGATGTGACCCTTCACAACGCTTAACAGACGACATGTGCGGACGTGACCAGACACAGCATTAAAATACGGTGTGGGGATGTGACCCTTCACAACGCTCAACAGACGACATGTGCTGATGTGCCCAGACACAAAATTCAAAACACGATGTGGGGACGTGACCCTTCACAACACTTAATAGACGACATGTGCGGACGTGACCAGACACAACATTAAAACACGGTGTGGGGATGTGACCCTTCACAACGCTTAACAGACGACATGTGCGGACGTGACCAGACACAGCATTAAAACACGGTGTGGGGATGTGACCCTTCACAACGCTTAACAGACGACATGTGCGGACGTGACCAGACATAACATTAAAACACGGTGTAGGGACGTGACTCTTCACAACGCTTAACAGACGACATGTGCGTACGTGACCAGACACAACATTAAAAACAAGATGTGGGGGCGTGACCCTTCACAACGCATAACAGACGACATGTGCGGACGTGACCAGACACAACATTAAAACACGGTGTGGGGATGTGACCCTTCACAACGCTTAACAGACGACATGTGCGGACGTGACCAGACACAGCATTAAAACACGGTGTGGGGATGTGACCCTTCACAACGCTTAACAGACGACATGTGCGGACGTGACCAGACATAACATTAAAACACGGTGTGGGGACGTGACTCTTCACAACGCTTAACAGACGACATGTGCGGACGTGACCAGACATAGTATTAAAAGTAGATGTGGGGACGTGACCCTTCACAAAGCTTAAAGACGACATGTGCGGACGTGACCAGACACAACATTAAAAACACGATGTGGAGACGTGACCCTTCACAACGCTTAACAGACGACATGTGCGGACGTGACCAGACATAGCATTAAAACACGGTGTGGGGATGTGACCCTTCACAACGCTTAACAGACGATATGTGCGGACGTGACCAGACATAACATTAAAACACGGTGTGGGGACGTGACTCTTCAAAACGCTTAACAGACGACATGTGCGGACGTGACCAGACATAGTATTAAAAGTAGATGTGGGGACGTGACCCTTCACAAAGCTTAACAGACGACATGCGCGGACGTGACCACACACAGCATTAAAAACACGATGTGGGGACGTGACCCTTCACAACGCTTAACAGACGACATGTGCGGACGTGACCGGACATAGCATTAAAACACGGTGTGGGGACGTGACTCTTCACAACGCTTAACAGACGACATGTGCGGACGTGACCAGACACAACATTAAAAACAAGATGTGGGGGCGTGACCCTTCACAACGCATAACAGACGACATGTGCGGACGTGACCAGACACAACATTAAAACACGGTGTGGGGATGTGACCCTTCACAACGCTTAACAGACGACATGTGCGGACGTGACCAGACACAGCATTAAAACACGGTGTGGGGATGTGACCCTTCACAACGCTTAACAGACGACATGTGCGGACGTGACCAGACATAACATTAAAACACGGTGTGGGGACGTGACTCTTCACAACGCTTAACAGACGACATGTGCGGACATGACCAGACATAGTATTAAAAGTAGATGTGGGGACGTGACCCTTCACAAAGCTTAACAGACGACATGTGCGGACGTGACCAGACACAACATTAAAAACACGATGTGGAGACGTGACCCTTCACAACGCTTAACAGATGACATGTGCGGACGTGACCAGACATAGCATTAAAACACGGTGTGGGGACGTGACTCTTCACAACGCTTAACAGACGACATGTGCGGACGTGACCAGACATAGTATTAAAAGTAGATGTGGGGACGTGACCCTTCACAAAGCTTAACAGACGACATGTTCGGACGTGACCAGACACAACATTAAAACACGGTGTGGGGATGTGACCCTTCACAACGCTTAACAGACGACATGTGCGGACGTGACCAGACACAGCATTAAAACACGGTGTGGGGATGTGACCCTTCACAACGCTTAACAGACGACATGTGCGGACGTGACCAGACACAGCATTAAAATACGGTGTGGGGATGTGACCCTTCACAACGCTCAACAGACGACATGTGCTGATGTGCCCAGACACAAAATTCAAAACACGATGTGGGGACGTGACCCTTCACAACACTTAATAGACGACATGTGCGGACGTGACCAGACACAACATTAAAACACGGTGTGGGGATGTGACCCTTCACAACGCTTAACAGACGACATGTGCGGACGTGACCAGACACAGCATTAAAACACGGTGTGGGGATGTGACCCTTCACAACGCTTAACAGACGACATGTGCGGACGTGACCAGACATAACATTAAAACACGGTGTAGGGACGTGACTCTTCACAACGCTTAACAGACGACATGTGCGTACGTGACCAGACACAACATTAAAAACAAGATGTGGGGGCGTGACCCTTCACAACGCATAACAGACGACATGTGCGGACGTGACCAGACACAACATTAAAACACGGTGTGGGGATGTGACCCTTCACAACGCTTAACAGACGACATGTGCGGACGTGACCAGACACAGCATTAAAACACGGTGTGGGGATGTGACCCTTCACAACGCTTAACAGACGACATGTGCGGACGTGACCAGACATAACATTAAAACACGGTGTGGGGACGTGACTCTTCACAACGCTTAACAGACGACATGTGCGGACGTGACCAGACATAGTATTAAAAGTAGATGTGGGGACGTGACCCTTCACAAAGCTTAAAGACGACATGTGCGGACGTGACCAGACACAACATTAAAAACACGATGTGGAGACGTGACCCTTCACAACGCTTAACAGACGACATGTGCGGACGTGACCAGACATAGCATTAAAACACGGTGTGGGGATGTGACCCTTCACAACGCTTAACAGACGATATGTGCGGACGTGACCAGACATAACATTAAAACACGGTGTGGGGACGTGACTCTTCAAAACGCTTAACAGACGACATGTGCGGACGTGACCAGACATAGTATTAAAAGTAGATGTGGGGACGTGACCCTTCACAAAGCTTAACAGACGACATGCGCGGACGTGACCACACACAGCATTAAAAACACGATGTGGGGACGTGACCCTTCACAACGCTTAACAGACGACATGTGCGGACGTGACCGGACATAGCATTAAAACACGGTGTGGGGACGTGACTCTTCACAACGCTTAACAGACGACATGTGCGGACGTGACCAGACACAACATTAAAAACAAGATGTGGGGGCGTGACCCTTCACAACGCATAACAGACGACATGTGCGGACGTGACCAGACACAACATTAAAACACGGTGTGGGGATGTGACCCTTCACAACGCTTAACAGACGACATGTGCGGACGTGACCAGACACAGCATTAAAACACGGTGTGGGGATGTGACCCTTCACAACGCTTAACAGACGACATGTGCGGACGTGACCAGACATAACATTAAAACACGGTGTGGGGACGTGACTCTTCACAACGCTTAACAGACGACATGTGCGGACATGACCAGACATAGTATTAAAAGTAGATGTGGGGACGTGACCCTTCACAAAGCTTAACAGACGACATGTGCGGACGTGACCAGACACAACATTAAAAACACGATGTGGAGACGTGACCCTTCACAACGCTTAACAGATGACATGTGCGGACGTGACCAGACATAGCATTAAAACACGGTGTGGGGACGTGACTCTTCACAACGCTTAACAGACGACATGTGCGGACGTGACCAGACATAGTATTAAAAGTAGATGTGGGGACGTGACCCTTCACAAAGCTTAACAGACGACATGTTCGGACGTGACCAGACACAACATTAAAACACGGTGTGGGGATGTGACCCTTCACAACGCTTAACAGACGACATGTGCGGACGTGACCAGACACAGCATTAAAACACGGTGTGGGGATGTGACCCTTCACAACGCTCAACAGACGACATGTGCTGATGTGCCCAGACACAAAATTCAAAACACGATGTGGGGACGTGACCCTTCACAACACTTAATAGACGACATGTGCGGACGTGACCAGACACAACATTAAAACACGGTGTGGGGATGTGACCCTTCACAACGCTTAACAGACGACATGTGCGGACGTGACCAGACACAGCATTAAAACACGGTGTGGGGACGTGACTCTTCACAACGCTTAACAGACGACATGTGCGGACGTGACCAGACATTGTATTAAAAGTAGATGTGGGGACGTGACCCTTCACAAAGCTTAACAAACGACATGTGCGGACGTGACCAGACACAACATTAAAACACGGTGTGGGGATGTGACCCTTCACAACGCTTAACAGACGACATGTGCGGACGTGACCAGACATAACATTAAAAACACGGTGTGGGGACGTGACTCTTCACAACGCTTAACAGACGACATGTGCGTACGTGACCAGACACAACATTAAAAACAAGATGTGGGGGCGTGACCCTTCACAACGCATAACAGACGACATGTGCGGACGTGACCAGACACAACATTAAAACACGGTGTGGGGATGTGACCCTTCACAACGCTTAACAGACGACATGTGCGGACGTGACCAGACACAGCATTAAAACACGGTGTGGGGATGTGACCCTTCACAACGCTTAACAGACGACATGTGCGGACGTGACCAGACATAACATTAAAACACGGTGTGGGGACGTGACTCTTCACAACGCTTAACAGACGACATGTGCGGACGTGACCAGACATAGTATTAAAAGTAGATGTGGGGACGTGACCCTTCACAAAGCTTAAAGACGACATGTGCGGACGTGACCAGACACAGCATTAAAAACACGATGTGGAGACGTGACCCTTCACAACGCTTAACAGACGACATGTGCGGACGTGACCAGACATAGCATTAAAACACGGTGTGGGGACGTGACTCTTCACAACGCTTAACAGACGACATGTGCTGATGTGCCCAGACACAAAATTCAAAACACGATGTGGGGACGTGACCCTTCACAACACTTAATAGACGACATGTGCGGACGTGACCAGACACAGCATTAAAGACAAGATGTAGGGGCGTGACCCTTCACAACGCATAACAGACTACATGTGTGGACGTGACCAGACACAACATTAAAACACGGTGTGGGGATGTGACCCTTCACAACGCTTAACAGACGACATGTGCGGACATGACCAGACACAGCATTAAAACACGGTGTGGGGATGTGACCCTTCACAACGCTTAACAAACGACATGTGCGGACGTGACCAGACATAACATTAAAACACGGTGTGGGGACGTGACTCTTCACAACGCTTAACAGACGACATGTGCGGACGTGACCAGACATAGTATTAAAAGTAGATGTGGGGACGTGACCCTTCACAAAGCTTAAAGACGACATGTGCGGACGTGACCAGACACAGCATTAAAAACACGATGTGGAGACGTGACCCTTCACAACGCTTAACAGACGACATGTGCGGACGTGACCAGACATAGCATTAAAACACGGTGTGGGGACGTGACTCTTCACAACGCTTAACAGACGACATGTGCTGATGTGCCCAGACACAAAATTCAAAACACGATGTGGGGACGTGACCCTTCACAACACTTAATAGACGACATGTGCGGACGTGACCAGACACAGCATTAAAGACAAGATGTAGGGGCGTGACCCTTCACAACGCATAACAGACGACATGTGTGGACGTGACCAGACACAACATTAAAACACGGTGTGGGGATGTGACCCTTCACAACGCTTAACAGACGACATGTGTGGACGTGACCAAACACAGCATTAAAACACGATGTGGGGATGTGACCCTTCACAACGCTTAACAGACGACATGTGCGGACGTGACCAGACATAACATTAAAACACGGTGTGGGGACGTGACTCTTCACAACGCTTAACAGACGACATGTGCGGACGTGACCAGACATAGTATTAAAAGTAGGTGTGGGGATGTGACCCTTCACAACGCTTAACAGACGACATGTGCGGACGTGACCAGACATAGCATTAAAACACGGTGTGGGGACGTGACTCTTCACAACGCTTAACAGACGACATGTGCGGACGTGACCAGACACAACATTAAAACACGGTTTGGGGATGTGACCCTTCACAACGCTTAACAGACGACATGTGCGGACGTGACCAGACACAGCATTAAAACACGGTGTGGGGATGTGACCCTTCACAACGCTTAACAGACGATATGTGCGGACGTGACCAGACATAACATTAAAACACGGTGTGGGGACGTGACTCTTCACAACGCTTAACAGACGACATGTGCGGACGTGACCAGACATAGTATTAAAAGTAGGTGTGGGGACGTGACCCTTCACAACGCTTAACAGACGACATGTGCGGACGTGACCAGACATAGCATTAAAACACGGTGTGGGGACGTGACTCTTCACAACGCTTAACAGACGACATGTGCGGACGTGACCAGACACAACATTAAAACACGGTGTGGGGATGTGACCCTTCACAACGCTTAACAGACGATATGTGCGGACGTGACCAGACATAACATTAAAACACGGTGTGGGGACGTGACTCTTCACAACGCTTAACAGACGACATGTGCGGACGTGACCAGACATAGTATTAAAAGTAGATGTGGGGACGTGACCCTTCACAAAGCTTAACAGACGACATGCGCGGACGTGACCACACACAGCATTAAAAACACGATGTGGGGACGTGACCCTTCACAACGCTTAACAGACGACATGCGCGGACGTGACCACACACAGCATTAAAAACACGATGTGGGGACGTGACCCTTCACAACGCTTAACAGACGACATGTGCGGACGTGACCGGACATAGCATTAAAACACGGTGTGGGGATGTGACCCTTCACAACGCTTAACAGACGACATGTGCGGACGTGACCAGACACAACATTAAAACACGGTGTGGGGACGTGACTCTTCACAACGCTTAACAGACGACATGTGCGGACGTGACCAGACATAGTATTAAAAGTAGATGTGGGGACGTGACCCTTCACAAAGCTTAACAGACGACATGTGCGGACGTGACCAGACACAACATTAAAACACGGTGTGGGGATGTGACCCTTCACAACGCTTAACAGACGACATGTGCGGACGTGACCAGACATAACATTAAAACACGGTGTGGGGACGTGACTCTTCACAACGCTTAACAGACGACATGTGCGTACGTGACCAGACACAACATTAAAAACAAGATGTGGGGGCGTGACCCTTCACAACGCATAACAGACGACATGTGCAGACGTGACCAGACACAATATTAAAACACGGTGTGGGGATGTGACCCTTCACAACGCTTAACAGACGACATGTGCGGACGTGACCAGACACAGCATTAAAACACGGTGTGGGGATGTGACCCTTCACAACGCTTAACAGACGACATGGGCGGACGTGACCAGACATAACATTAAAACACGGTGTGGGGACGTGACTCTTCACAACGCTTAACAGACGACATGTGCGGACATGACCAGACATAGTATTAAAAGTAGATGTGGGGACGTGACCCTTCACAAAGCTTAACAGACGACATGTGCGGACGTGACCAGACACAACATTAAAACACGGTGTGGGGATGTGACCCTTCACAACGCTTAACAGACGACATGTGCGGACGTGACCAGACACAGCATTAAAACACGGTGTGGGGATGTGACCCTTCACAACGCTCAACAGACGACATGTGCTGAGGTGACCAGACACAACATTAAAAACAAGATGTGGGGGCGTGACCCTTCACAACGCATAACAGACGACATGTGCGGACGTGACCAGACACAACATTAAAACACGGTGTGGGGATGTGACCCTTCACAACGCTTAACAGACGATATGTGCGGACGTGAGCAGAGATAACATTAAAACACGGTGTGGGGACGTGACTCTTCACAACGCTTAACAGACGACATGTGCGGACGTGACCAGACATAGTATTAAAAGTAGGTGTGGGGACGTGACCCATCACAAAGCTTAACAGACGACATGTGCGGACGTGACCAGACACAACATTAAAAACACGATGTGGGGACGTGACCCTTCACAACGCTTAACAGACGACATGTGCGGACGTGACCAGACACAGCATTAAAACACGGTGTGGGGATGTGACCCTTCACAACGCTTAACAGACGACATGTGCGGACGTGACCAGACATAGCATTAAAACACGGTGTGGGGATGTGACCCTTCACAACGCTCAACAGACGACATGTGCTGATGTGCCCAGACACAAAATTCAAAACACGATGTGGGGACGTGACCCTTCACAACACTTAATAGACGACATGTGCGGACGTGACCAGACACAACATTAAAACACGGTGTGGGGATGTGACCCTTCACAACGCTTAACAGACGACATGTGCGGACGTGACCAGACACAGTATTAAAACACGGTGTGGGGACGTGACTCTTCACAACGCTTAACAGACGACATGTGCGGACGTGACCAGACATTGTATTAAAAGTAGATGTGGGGACGTGACCCTTCACAAAGCTTAACAAACGACATGTGCGGACGTGACCAGACACAACATTAAAACACGGTGTGGGGATGTGACCCTTCACAACGCTTAACAGACGACATGTGCGGACGTGACCAGACATAACATTAAAAACACGGTGTGGGGACGTGACTCTTCACAACGCTTAACAGACGACATGTGCGTACGTGACCAGACACAACATTAAAAACAAGATGTGGGGGCGTGACCCTTCACAACGCATAACAGACGACATGTGCGGACGTGACCAGACACAACATTAAAACACGGTGTGGGGATGTGACCCTTCACAACGCTTAACAGACGATATGTGCGGACGTGACCAGACACAGCATTAAAACACGGTGTGGGGATGTGACCCTTCACAACGCTTAACAGACGACATGTGCGGACGTGACCAGACATAACATTAAAACACGGTGTGGGGACGTGACTCTTCACAACGCTTAACAGACGACATGTGCGGACGTGACCAGACATAGTATTAAAAGTAGATGTGGGGACGTGACCCTTCACAAAGCTTAAAGACGACATGTGCGGACGTGACCAGACACAGCATTAAAAACACGATGTGGAGACGTGACCCTTCACAACGCTTAACAGACGACATGTGCGGACGTGACCAGACATAGCATTAAAACACGGTGTGGGGACGTGACTCTTCACAACGCTTAACAGACGACATGTGCTGATGTGCCCAGACACAAAATTCAAAACACGATGTGGGGACGTGACCCTTCACAACACTTAATAGACGACATGTGCGGACGTGACCAGACACAGCATTAAAGACAAGATGTAGGGGCGTGACCCTTCACAACGCATAACAGACGACATGTGTGGACGTGACCAGACACAACATTAAAACACGGTGTGGGGATGTGACCCTTCACAACGCTTAACAGACGACATGTGTGGACGTGACCAAACACAGCATTAAAACACGATGTGGGGATGTGACCCTTCACAACGCTTAACAGACGACATGTGCGGACGTGACCAGACATAACATTAAAACACGGTGTGGGGACGTGACTCTTCACAACGCTTAACAGACGACATGTGCGGACGTGACCAGACATAGTATTAAAAGTAGGTGTGGGGACGTGACCCTTCACAACGCTTAACAGACGACATGTGCGGACGTGACCAGACATAGCATTAAAACACGGTGTGGGGACGTGACTCTTCACAACGCTTAACAGACGACATGTGCGGACGTGACCAGACACAACATTAAAACACGGTTTGGGGATGTGACCCTTCACAACGCTTAACAGACGACATGTGCGGACGTGACCAGACACAGCATTAAAACACGGTGTGGGGATGTGACCCTTCACAACGCTTAACAGACGATATGTGCGGACGTGACCAGACATAACATTAAAACACGGTGTGGGGACGTGACTCTTCACAACGCTTAACAGTCGACATGTGCGGACGTGACCAGACATAGTATTAAAAGTAGGTGTGGGGACGTGACCCTTCACAACGCTTAACAGACGACATGTGCGGACGTGACCAGACATAGCATTAAAACACGGTGTGGGGACGTGACTCTTCACAACGCTTAACAGACGACATGTGCGGACGTGACCAGACACAACATTAAAACACGGTGTGGGGATGTGACCCTTCACAACGCTTAACAGACGATATGTGCGGACGTGACCAGACATAACATTAAAACACGGTGTGGGGACGTGACTCTTCACAACGCTTAACAGACGACATGTGCGGACGTGACCAGACATAGTATTAAAAGTAGATGTGGGGACGTGACCCTTCACAAAGCTTAACAGACGACATGCGCGGACGTGACCACACACAGCATTAAAAACACGATGTGGGGACGTGACCCTTCACAACGCTTAACAGACGACATGTGCGGACGTGACCGGACATAGCATTAAAACACGGTGTGGGGACGTGACTCTTCACAACGCTTAACAGACGACATGTGCTGACGTGACCAGACACAACATTAAAAACAAGATGTGGGGGCGTGACCCATCACAACGCATAACAGACGACATGTGCGGACGTGACCAGACACAACATTAAAACACGGTGTGGGGATGTGACCCTTCACAACGCTTAACAGACGACATGTGCGGACGTGACCAGACACAACATTAAAACACGGTGTGGGGACGTGACTCTTCACAACGCTTAACAGACGACATGTGCGGACGTGACCAGACATAGTATTAAAAGTAGATGTGGGGACGTGACCCTTCACAAAGCTTAACAGACGACATGTGCGGACGTGACCAGACACAACATTAAAACACGGTGTGGGGATGTGACCCTTCACAACGCTTAACAGACGACATGTGCGGACGTGACCAGACATAACATTAAAATACGGTGTGGGGACGTGACTCTTCACAACGCTTAACAGACGACATGTGCGTACGTGACCAGACACAACATTAAAAATAAGATGTGGGGGCGTGACCCTTCACAACGCATAACAGACGACATGTGCAGACGTGACCAGACACAATATTAAAACACGGTGTGGGGATGTGACCCTTCACAACGCTTAACAGACGACATGTGCGGACGTGACCAGACACAGCATTAAAACACGGTGTGGGGATGTGACCCTTCACAACGCTTAACAGACGACATGTGCGGACGTGACCAGACATAACATTAAAACACGGTGTGGGGACGTGACTCTTCACAACGCTTAACAGACGACATGTGCGGACATGACCAGGCATAGTATTAAAAGTAGATGTGGGGACGTGACCCTTCACAAAGCTTAACAGACGACATGTGCGGACGTGACCAGACACAGCATTAAAAACACGATGTGGAGACGTGACCCTTCACAACGCTTAACAGACGACATGTGCGGACGTGACCAGACATAGCATTAAAACACGGTGTGGGGACGTGACTCTTCACAACGCTTAACAGACGACATGTGCGGACGTGACCAGACATAGTATTAAAAGTAGATGTGGGGACGTGACCCTTCACAAAGCTTAACAGACGACATGTTCGGACGTGACCAGACACAACATTAAAACACGGTGTGGGGATGTGACCCTTCACAACGCTTAACAGACGACATGTGCGGACGTGACCAGACATAACATTAAAATACGGTGTGGGGACGTGACTCTTCACAACGCTTAACAGACGACATGTGCGGACGTGACCAGACACAACATTAAAACACGGTGTGGGGATGTGACCCTTCACAACGCTCAACAGACGACATGTGCTGATGTGACCAGACACAACATTAAAAACAAGATGTGGGGGCGTGACCCATCACAACGCATAACAGACGACATGTGCGGACGTGACCAGACACAACATTAAAACACGGTGTGGGGACGTGACTCTTCACAACGCTTAACAGACGACATGTGCGGACGTGACCAGACATAGTATTAAAAGTAGATGTGGGGACGTGACCCTTCACAAAGCTTAACAGACGACATGTGCGGACGTGACCAGACACAACATTAAAACACGGTGTGGGGATGTGACCCTTCACAACGCTTAACAGACGACATGTGCGGACGTGACCAGACATAACATTAAAATACGGTGTGGGGACGTGACTCTTCACAACGCTTAACAGACGACATGTGCGTACGTGACCAGACACAACATTAAAAACAAGATGTGGGGGCGTGACCCTTCACAACGCATAACAGACGACATGTGCAGACGTGACCAGACACAATATTAAAACACGGTGTGGGGATGTGACCCTTCACAACGCTTAACAGACGACATGTGCGGACGTGACCAGACACAGCATTAAAACACGGTGTGGGGATGTGACCCTTCACAACGCTTAACAGACGACATGTGCGGACGTGACCAGACATAACATTAAAACACGGTGTGGGGACGTGACTCTTCACAACGCTTAACAGACGACATGTGCGGACGTGACCAGACATAGTATTAAAAGTAGGTGTGGGGACGTGACCCTTCACAACGCTTAACAGACGACATGTGCGGACGTGACCAGACATAGCATTAAAACACGGTGTGGGGACGTGACTCTTCACAACGCTTAACAGACGACATGTGCGGACGTGACCAGACATAGTATTAAAAGTAGGTGTGGGGACGTGACCCTTCACAACGCTTAACAGACGACATGTGCGGACGTGACCAGACATAGCATTAAAACACGGTGTGGGGACGTGACTCTTCACAACGCTTAACAGACGACATGTGCGGACGTGACCAGACACAACATTAAAACACGGTTTGGGGATGTGACCCTTCACAACGCTTAACAGACGACATGTGCGGACGTGACCAGACACAGCATTAAAACACGGTGTGGGGATGTGACCCTTCACAACGCTTAACAGACGATATGTGCGGACGTGACCAGACATAACATTAAAACACGGTGTGGGGACGTGACTCTTCACAACGCTTAACAGTCGACATGTGCGGACGTGACCAGACATAGTATTAAAAGTAGGTGTGGGGACGTGACCCTTCACAACGCTTAACAGACGACATGTGCGGACGTGACCAGACATAGCATTAAAACACGGTGTGGGGACGTGACTCTTCACAACGCTTAACAGACGACATGTGCGGACGTGACCAGACACAACATTAAAACACGGTGTGGGGATGTGACCCTTCACAACGCTTAACAGACGACATGTGCGGACGTGACCAGACATAACATTAAAACACGGTGTGGGGACGTGACTCTTCACAACGCTTAACAGACGACATGTGCGGACGTGACCAGACATAGTATTAAAAGTAGGTGTGGGGACGTGACCCTTCACAACGCTTAACAGACGACATGTGCGGACGTGACCAGACATAGCATTAAAACACGGTGTGGGGACGTGACTCTTCACAACGCTTAACAGACGACATGTGCGGACGTGACCAGACACAACATTAAAACACGGTTTGGGGATGTGACCCTTCACAACGCTTAACAGACGACATGTGCGGACGTGACCAGACACAGCATTAAAACACGGTGTGGGGATGTGACCCTTCACAACGCTTAACAGACGATATGTGCGGACGTGACCAGACATAACATTAAAACACGGTGTGGGGACGTGACTCTTCACAACGCTTAACAGTCGACATGTGCGGACGTGACCAGACATAGTATTAAAAGTAGGTGTGGGGACGTGACCCTTCACAACGCTTAACAGACGACATGTGCGGACGTGACCAGACATAGCATTAAAACACGGTGTGGGGACGTGACTCTTCACAACGCTTAACAGACGACATGTGCGGACGTGACCAGACACAACATTAAAACACGGTGTGGGGATGTGACCCTTCACAACGCTTAACAGACGATATGTGCGGACGTGACCAGACATAACATTAAAACACGGTGTGGGGACGTGACTCTTCACAACGCTTAACAGACGACATGTGCGGACGTGACCAGACATAGTATTAAAAGTAGATGTGGGGACGTGACCCTTCACAAAGCTTAACAGACGACATGCGCGGACGTGACCACACACAGCATTAAAAACACGATGTGGGGACGTGACCCTTCACAACGCTTAACAGACGACATGTGCGGACGTGACCGGACATAGCATTAAAACACGGTGTGGGGACGTGACTCTTCACAACGCTTAACAGACGACATGTGCTGACGTGACCAGACACAACATTAAAAACAAGATGTGGGGGCGTGACCCATCACAACGCATAACAGACGACATGTGCGGACGTGACCAGACACAACATTAAAACACGGTGTGGGGATGTGACCCTTCACAACGCTTAACAGACGACATGTGCGGACGTGACCAGACACAACATTAAAACACGGTGTGGGGACGTGACTCTTCACAACGCTTAACAGACGACATGTGCGGACGTGACCAGACATAGTATTAAAAGTAGATGTGGGGACGTGACCCTTCACAAAGCTTAACAGACGACATGTGCGGACGTGACCAGACACAACATTAAAACACGGTGTGGGGATGTGACCCTTCACAACGCTTAACAGACGACATGTGCGGACGTGACCAGACATAACATTAAAATACGGTGTGGGGACGTGACTCTTCACAACGCTTAACAGACGACATGTGCGTACGTGACCAGACACAACATTAAAAATAAGATGTGGGGGCGTGACCCTTCACAACGCATAACAGACGACATGTGCAGACGTGACCAGACACAATATTAAAACACGGTGTGGGGATGTGACCCTTCACAACGCTTAACAGACGACATGTGCGGACGTGACCAGACACAGCATTAAAACACGGTGTGGGGATGTGACCCTTCACAACGCTTAACAGACGACATGTGCGGACGTGACCAGACATAACATTAAAACACGGTGTGGGGACGTGACTCTTCACAACGCTTAACAGACGACATGTGCGGACATGACCAGACATAGTATTAAAAGTAGATGTGGGGACGTGACCCTTCACAAAGCTTAACAGACGACATGTGCGGACGTGACCAGACACAGCATTAAAAACACGATGTGGAGACGTGACCCTTCACAACGCTTAACAGACGACATGTGCGGACGTGACCAGACATAGCATTAAAACACGGTGTGGGGACGTGACTCTTCACAACGCTTAACAGACGACATGTGCGGACGTGACCAGACATAGTATTAAAAGTAGATGTGGGGACGTGACCCTTCACAAAGCTTAACAGACGACATGTTCGGACGTGACCAGACACAACATTAAAACACGGTGTGGGGATGTGACCCTTCACAACGCTTAACAGACGACATGTGCGGACGTGACCAGACATAACATTAAAATACGGTGTGGGGACGTGACTCTTCACAACGCTTAACAGACGACATGTGCGGACGTGACCAGACACAACATTAAAACACGGTGTGGGGATGTGACCCTTCACAACGCTCAACAGACGACATGTACTAATGTGACCAGACACAACATTAAAAACAAGATGTGGGGGCGTGACCCATCACAACGCATAACAGACGACATGTGCGGACGTGACCAGACACAACATTAAAACACGGTGTGGGGACGTGACTCTTCACAACGCTTAACAGACGACATGTGCGGACGTGACCAGACATAGTATTAAAAGTAGATGTGGGGACGTGACCCTTCACAAAGCTTAACAGACGACATGTGCGGACGTGACCAGACACAACATTAAAACACGGTGTGGGGATGTGACCCTTCACAACGCTTAACAGACGACATGTGCGGACGTGACCAGACATAACATTAAAATACGGTGTGGGGACGTGACTCTTCACAACGCTTAACAGACGACATGTGCGTACGTGACCAGACACAACATTAAAAACAAGATGTGGGGGCGTGACCCTTCACAACGCATAACAGACGACATGTGCAGACGTGACCAGACACAATATTAAAACACGGTGTGGGGATGTGACCCTTCACAACGCTTAACAGACGACATGTGCGGACGTGACCAGACACAGCATTAAAACACGGTGTGGGGATGTGACCCTTCACAACGCTTAACAGACGACATGTGCGGACGTGACCAGACATAACATTAAAACACGGTGTGGGGACGTGACTCTTCACAACGCTTAACAGACGACATGTGCGGACATGACCAGACATAGAATTAAAAGTAGATGTGGGGACGTGACCCTTCACAAAGCTTAACAGACGACATGTGCGGACGTGACCAGACACAGCATTAAAAACACGATGTGGAGACGTGACCCTTCACAACGCTTAACAGACGACATGTGCGGACGTGACCAGACATAGCATTAAAACACGGTGTGGGGACGTGACTCTTCACAACGCTTAACAGACGACATGTGCGGACGTGACCAGACATAGTATTAAAAGTAGATGTGGGGACGTGACCCTTCACAAAGCTTAACAGACGACATGTTCGGACGTGACCAGACACAACATTAAAACACGGTGTGGGGATGTGACCCTTCACAACGCTTAACAGACGACATGTGCGGACGTGACCAGACATAACATTAAAATACGGTGTGGGGACGTGACTCTTCACAACGCTTAACAGACGACATGTGCGGACGTGACCAGACACAACATTAAAACACGGTGTGGGGATGTGACCCTTCACAACGCTCAACAGACGACATGTGCTGATGTGACCAGACACAACATTAAAAACAAGATGTGGGGGCGTGACCCTTCACAACGCATAACAGACGACATGTGCGGACGTGACCAGACACAACATTAAAACACGGTGTGGGGATGTGACCCTTCACAACGCTTAACAGACGATATGTGCGGACGTGAGCAGAGATAACATTAAAACACGGTGTGGGGACGTGACTCTTCACAACGCTTAACAGACGACATGTGCGGACGTGACCAGACATAGTATTAAAAGTAGGTGTGGGGACGTGACCCTTCACAAAGCTTAACAGACGACATGTGCGGACGTGACCAGACACAACATTAAAAACAGGATGTGGGGACGTGACCCTTCACAACGCTTAACAGACGACATGTGCGGACGTGACCAGACACAGCATTAAAACACGGTGTGGGGATGTGACCCTTCACAACGCTCAACAGACGACATGTGCTGATGTGCCCAGACACAAAATTCAAAACACGATGTGGGGACGTGACCCTTCACAACACTTAATAGACGACATGTGCGGACGTGACCAGACACAACATTAAAACACGGTGTGGGGATGTGACCCTTCACAACGCTTAACAGACGACATGTGCGGACGTGACCAGACACAGCATTAAAACACGGTGTGGGGACGTGACTCTTCACAACGCTTAACAGACGACATGTGCGGACGTGACCAGACATTGTATTAAAAGTAGATGTGGGGACGTGACCCTTCACAAAGCTTAACAAACGACATGTGCGGACGTGACCAGACACAACATTAAAACACGGTGTGGGGATGTGACCCTTCACAACGCTTAACAGACGACATGTGCGGACGTGACCAGACATAACATTAAAAACACGGTGTGGGGACGTGACGCTTCACAACGCTTAACAGACGACATGTGCGTACGTGACCAGACACAACATTAAAAACAAGATGTGGGGGCGTGACCCTTCACAACGCATAACAGACGACATGTGCGGACGTGACCAGACACAACATTAAAACACGGTGTGGGGATGTGACCCTTCACAACGCTTAACAGACGACATGTGCGGACGTGACCAGACACAGCATTAAAACACGGCGTGGGGATGTGACCCTTCACAACGCTTAACAGACGACATGTGCGGACGTGACCAGACATAACATTAAAACACGGTGTGGGGACGTGACTCTTCACAACGCTTAACAGACGACATGTGCGGACGTGACCAGACATAGTATTAAAAGTAGATGTGGGGACGTGACCCTTCACAAAGCTTAAAGACGACATGTGCGGACGTGACCAGACACAGCATTAAAAACACGATGTGGAGACGTGACCCTTCACAACGCTTAACAGACGACATGTGCGGACGTGACCAGACATAGCATTAAAACACGGTGTGGGGACGTGACTCTTCACAACGCTTAACAGACGACATGTGCTGATGTGCCCAGACACAAAATTCAAAACACGATGTGGGGACGTGACCCTTCGCAACACTTAATAGACGACATGTGCGGACGTGACCAGACACAGCATTAAAGACAAGATGTAGGGGCGTGACCCTTCACAACGCATAACAGACGACATGTGTGGACGTGACCAGACACAACATTAAAACACGGTGTGGGGATGTGACCCTTCACAACGCTTAACAGACGACATGTGCGGACGTGACCAGACACAGCATTAAAACACGGTGTGGGGATGTGACCCTTCACAACGCTTAACAGACGACATGTGCGGACGTGACCAGACATAACATTAAAACACGGTGTGGGGACGTGACTCTTCACAACGCTTAACAGACGACATGTGCGGACATGACCAGACATAGTATTAAAAGTAGATGTGGGGACGTGACCCTTCACAAAGCTTAACAGACGACATGTGCGGACGTGACCAGACACAGCATTAAAAACACGATGTGGAGACGTGACCCTTCACAACGCTTAACAGACGACATGTGCGGACGTGACCAGACATAGCATTAAAACACGGTGTGGGGACGTGACTCTTCACAACGCTTAACAGACGACATGTGCGGACGTGACCAGACATAGTATTAAAAGTAGATGTGGGGACGACCCTTCACAAAGCTTAACAGACGACATGTTCGGACGTGACCAGACACAACATTAAAACACGGTGTGGGGATGTGACCCTTCACAACGCTTAACAGACGACATGTGCGGACGTGACCAGACATAACATTAAAATACGGTGTGGGGACGTGACTCTTCACAACGCTTAACAGACGACATGTGCGGACGTGACCAGACACAACATTAAAACACGGTGTGGGGATGTGACCCTTCACAACGCTCAACAGACGACATGTGCTGATGTGACCAGACACAACATTAAAAACAAGATGTGGGGGCGTGACCCTTCACAACGCATAACAGACGACATGTGCGGACGTGACCAGACACAACATTAAAACACGGTGTGGGGATGTGACCCTTCACAACGCTTAACAGACGATATGTGCGGACGTGAGCAGAGATAACATTAAAACACGGTGTGGGGACGTGACTCTTCACAACGCTTAACAGACGACATGTGCGGACGTGACCAGACATAGTATTAAAAGTAGGTGTGGGGACGTGACCCTTCACAAAGCTTAACAGACGACATGTGCGGACGTGACCAGACACAACATTAAAAACACGATGTGGGGACGTGACCCTTCACAACGCTTAACAGACGACATGTGCGGACGTGACCAGACACAGCATTAAAACACGGTGTGGGGATGTGACCCTTCACAACGCTTAACAGACGACATGTGCGGACGTGACCAGACACAGCATTAAAACACGGTGTGGGGATGTGACCCTTCACAACGCTCAACAGACGACATGTGCTGATGTGCCCAGACACAAAATTCAAAACACGATGTGGGGACGTGACCCTTCACAACACTTAATAGACGACATGTGCGGACGTGACCAGACACAACATTAAAACACGGTGTGGGGATGTGACCCTTCACAACGCTTAACAGACGACATGTGCGGACGTGACCAGACACAGCATTAAAACACGGTGTGGGGACGTGACTCTTCACAACGCTTAACAGACGACATGTGCGGACGTGACCAGACATTGTATTAAAAGTAGATGTGGGGACGTGACCCTTCACAAAGCTTAACAAACGACATGTGCGGACGTGACCAGACACAACATTAAAACACGGTGTGGGGATGTGACCCTTCACAACGCTTAACAGACGACATGTGCGGACGTGACCAGACATAACATTAAAAACACGGTGTGGGGACGTGACTCTTCACAACGCTTAACAGACGACATGTGCGTACGTGACCAGACACAACATTAAAAACAAGATGTGGGGGCGTGACCCTTCACAACGCATAACAGACGACATGTGCGGACGTGACCAGACACAACATTAAAACACGGTGTGGGGATGTGACCCTTCACAACGCTTAACAGACGACATGTGCGGACGTGACCAGACACAGCATTAAAACACGGTGTGGGGATGTGACCCTTCACAACGCTTAACAGACGACATGTGCGGACGTGACCAGACATAACATTAAAACACGGTGTGGGGACGTGACTCTTCACAACGCTTAACAGACGACATGTGCGGACGTGACCAGACATAGTATTAAAAGTAGATGTGGGGACGTGACCCTTCACAAAGCTTAAAGACGACATGTGCGGACGTGACCAGACACAGCATTAAAAACACGATGTGGAGACGTGACCCTTCACAACGCTTAACAGACGACATGTGCGGACGTGACCAGACATAGCATTAAAACACGGTGTGGGGACGTGACTCTTCACAACGCTTAACAGACGACATGTGCTGATGTGCCCAGACACAAAATTCAAAACACGATGTGGGGACGTGACCCTTCACAACACTTAATAGACGACATGTGCGGACGTGACCAGACACAGCATTAAAGACAAGATGTAGGGGCGTGACCCTTCACAACGCATAACAGACGACATGTGTGGACGTGACCAGACACAACATTAAAACACGGTGTGGGGATGTGACCCTTCACAACGCTTAACAGACGACATGTGCGGACGTGACCAGACACAGCATTAAAACACGGTGTGGGGATGTGACCCTTCACAACGCTTAACAGACGACATGTGCGGACGTGACCAGACATAACATTAAAACACGGTGTGGGGACGTGACTCTTCACAACGCTTAACAGACGACATGTGCGGACGTGACCAGACATAGTATTAAAAGTAGATGTGGGGACGTGACCCTTCACAAAGCTTAAAGACGACATGTGCGGACGTGACCAGACACAGCATTAAAAACACGATGTGGAGACGTGACCCTTCACAACGCTTAACAGACGACATGTGCGGACGTGACCAGACATAGCATTAAAACACGGTGTGGGGACGTGACTCTTCACAACGCTTAATAGACGACATGTGCTGATGTGCCCAGACACAAAATTCAAAACACGATGTGGGGACGTGACCCTTCACAACACTTAATAGACGACATGTGCGGACGTGACCAGACACAGCATTAAAGACAAGATGTAGGGGCGTGACCCTTCACAACGCATAACAGACGACATGTGTGGACGTGACCAGACACAACATTAAAACACGGTGTGGGGATGTGACCCTTCACAACGCTTAACAGACGACATGTGTGGACGTGACCAAACACAGCATTAAAACACGATGTGGGGATGTGACCCTTCACAACGCTTAACAGACGACATGTGCGGACGTGACCAGACATAACATTAAAACACGGTGTGGGGATGTGACCCTTCACAACGCTTAACAGACGATATGTGCGGACGTGACCAGACATAACATTAAAACACGGTGTGGGGACGTGACTCTTCACAACGCTTAACAGACGACATGTGCGGACGTGACCAGACATAGTATTAAAAGTAGGTGTGGGGACGTGACCCTTCACAACACTTAACAGACGACATGTGCGGACGTGACCAGACATAGCATTAAAACACGGTGTGGGGACGTGACTCTTCACAACGCTTAACAGACGACATGTGCGGTCGTGACCAGACACAACATTAAAACACGGTGTGGGGATGTGACCCTTCACAACGCTTAACAGACAATATGTGCGGACGTGACCAGACATAACATTAAAACACGGTGTGGGGACGTGACTCTTCACAACGCTTAACAGACGACATGTGCGGACGTGACTAGACATAGTATTAAAAGTAGATGTGGGGACGTGACCCTTCACAAAGCTTAACAGACGACATGCGCGGACGTGACCACACACAGCATTAAAAACACGATGTGGGGATGTGACCCTTCACAACGCTTAACAGACGACATGTGCGGACGTGACCGGACATAGCATTAAAACACGGTGTGGGGACGTGACTCTTCACAACGCTTAACAGACGACATGTGCGGACGTGACCAGACACAACATTAAAAACAAGATGTGGGGGCGTGACCCTTCCCAACGCATAACAGACGACATGTGCGGACGTGACCAGACACAACATTAAAACACGGTGTGGGGATGTGACCCTTCACAACGCTTAACAGACGACATGTGCGGACGTGACCAGACACAACATTAAAACACGGTGTGGGGACGTGACTCTTCACAACGCTTAACAGACGACATGTGCGGACGTGACCAGACATAGTATTAAAAGTAGATGTGGGGACGTGACCCTTCACAAAGCTTAACAGACGACATGTGCGGACGTGACCAGACACAACATTAAAACACGGTGTGGGGATGTGACCCTTCACAACGCTTAACAGACGACATGTGCGGACGTGACCAGACATAACATTAAAACACGGTGTGGGGACGTGACTCTTCACAACGCTTAACAGACGACATGTGCGTACGTGACCAGAGACAACATTAAAAACAAGATGTGGGGGCGTGACCCTTCACAACGCATAACAGACGACATGTGCAGACGTGACCAGACACAGCATTAAAAACACGATGTGGGGATGTGACCCTTCACAACGCTTAACAGACGACATGTGCGGACGTGACCAGACATAGCATTAAAACACGGTGTGGGGACGTGACTCTTCACAACGCTTAACAGACGACATGTGCGGACGTGACCAGACATAGTATTAAAAGTAGATGTGGGGACGTGACCCTTCACAAAGCTTAACAGACGACATGTTCGGACGTGACCAGACACAACATTAAAACACGGTGTGGGGATGTGACCCTTCACAACGCTTAACAGACGACATGTGCGGACGTGACCAGACACAGCATTAAAACACGGTGTGGGGATGTGACCCTTCACAACGCTCAACAGACGACATGTGCTGATGTGACCAGACACAACATTAAAAACAAGATGTGGGGGCGTGACCCTTCACAACGCATAACAGACGACATGTGCGGACGTGACCAGACACAACATTAAAACACGGTGTGGGGATGTGACCCTTCACAACGCTTAACAGACGATATGTGCGGACGTGAGCAGACATAACATTAAAACACGGTGTGGGGACGTGACTCTTCACAACGCTTAACAGACGACATGTGCGGACGTGACCAGACATAGTATTAAAAGTAGGTGTGGGGACGTGACCCTTCACAAAGCTTAACAGACGACATGTGCGGACGTGACCAGACACAACATTAAAAACACGATGTGGGGACGTGACCCTTCACAACGCTTAACAGACGACATGTGCGGACGTGACCAGACACAGCATTAAAGACAAGATGTAGGGGCGTGACCCTTCACAACGCATAACAGACGACATGTGTGGACGTGACCAGACACAACATTAAAACACGGTGTGGGGATGTGACCCTTCACAACGCTTAACAGACGACATGTGTGGACGTGACCAAACACAGCATTAAAACACGATGTGGGGATGTGACCCTTCACAACGCTTAACAGACGACATGTGCGGACGTGACCAGACATAACATTAAAACACGGTGTGGGGATGTGACCCTTCACAACGCTTAACAGACGATATGTGCGGACGTGACCAGACATAACATTAAAACACGGTGTGGGGACGTGACTCTTCACAACGCTTAACAGACGACATGTGCGGACGTGACCAGACATAGTATTAAAAGTAGGTGTGGGGACGTGACCCTTCACAACGCTTAACAGACGACATGTGCGGACGTGACCAGACATAGCATTAAAACACGGTGTGGGGACGTGACTCTTCACAACGCTTAACAGACGACATGTGCGGACGTGACCAGACACAACATTAAAACACGGTGTGGGGATGTGACCCTTCACAACGCTTAACAGACGACATGTGTGGACGTGACCAAACACAGCATTAAAACACGATGTGGGGATGTGACCCTTCACAACGCTTAACAGACGACATGTGCGGACGTGACCAGACATAACATTAAAACACGGTGTGGGGATGTGACCCTTCACAACGCTTAACAGACGATATGTGCGGACGTGACCAGACATAACATTAAAACACGGTGTGGGGACGTGACTCTTCACAACGCTTAACAGACGACATGTGCGGACGTGACCAGACATAGTATTAAAAGTAGGTGTGGGGACGTGACCCTTCACAACGCTTAACAGACGACATGTGCGGACGTGACCAGACATAGCATTAAAACACGGTGTGGGGACGTGACTCTTCACAACGCTTAACAGACGACATGTGCGGACGTGACCAGACACAACATTAAAACACGGTGTGGGGATGTGACCCTTCACAACGCTTAACAGACAATATGTGCGGACGTGACCAGACATAACATTAAAACACGGTGTGGGGACGTGACTCTTCACAACGCTTAACAGACGACATGTGCGGACGTGACCAGACATAGTATTAAAAGTAGATGTGCGGACGTGACCCTTCACAAAGCTTAACAGACGACATGCGCGGACGTGACCACACACAGCATTAAAAACACGATGTGGGGACGTGACCCTTCACAACGCTTAACAGACGACATGTGCGGACGTGACCGGACATAGCATTAAAACACGGTGTGGGGACGTGACTCTTCACAACGCTTAACAGACGACATGTGCGGACGTGACCAGACACAACATTAAAAACAAGATGTGGGGGCGTGACCCTTCCCAACGCATAACAGACGACATGTGCGGACGTGACCAGACACAACATTAAAACACGGTGTGGGGATGTGACCCTTCACAACGCTTAACAGACGACATGTGCGGACGTGACCAGACACAACATTAAAACACGGTGTGGGGACGTGACTCTTCACAACGCTTAACAGACGACATGTGCGGACGTGACCAGACATAGTATTAAAAGTAGATGTGGGGACGTGACCCTTCACAAAGCTTAACAGACGACATGTGCGGACGTGACCAGACACAACATTAAAACACGGTGTGGGGATGTGACCCTTCACAACGCTTAACAGACGACATGTGCGGACGTGACCAGACATAACATTAAAACATGGTGTGGGGACGTGACTCTTCACAACGCTTAACAGACGACATGTGCGTACGTGACCAGACACAACATTAAAAACAAGATGTGGGGGCGTGACCCTTCACAACGCATAACAGACGACATGTGCAGACGTGACCAGACACAATATTAAAACACGGTGTGGGGATGTGACCCTTCACAACGCTTAACATACGACATGTGCGGACGTGACCAGACACAGCATTAAAACACGGTGTGGGGATGTGACCCTTCACAACGCTTAACAGACGACATGTGCGGACGTGACCAGACATAACATTAAAACACGGTGTGGGGACGTGACTCTTCACAACGCTTAACAGACGACATGTGCGGACATGACCAGACATAGTATTAAAAGTAGATGTGGGGACGTGACCCTTCACAAAGCTTAACAGACGACATGTGCGGACGTGACCAGACACAGCATTAAAAACACGATGTGGAGACGTGACCCTTCACAACGCTTAACAGACGACATGTGCGGACGTGACCAGACATAGCATTAAAACACGGTGTGGGGACGTGACTCTTCACAACGCTTAACAGACGACATGTGCGGACGTGACCAGACATAGTATTAAAAGTAGATGTGGGGACGTGACCCTTCACAAAGCTTAACAGACGACATGTTCGGACGTGACCAGACACAACATTAAAACACGGTGTGGGGATGTGACCCTTCACAACGCTTAACAGACGACATGTGCGGACGTGACCAGACACAGCATTAAAACACGGTGTGGGGATGTGACCCTTCACAACGCTCAACAGACGACATGTGCTGATGTGACCAGACACAACATTAAAAACAAGATGTGGGGGCGTGACCCTTCACAACGCATAACAGACGACATGTGCGGACGTGACCAGACACAACATTAAAACACGGTGTGGGGATGTGACCCTTCACAACGCTTAACAGACGATATGTGCGGACGTGAGCAGACATAACATTAAAACACGGTGTGGGGACGTGACTCTTCACAACGCTTAACAGACGACATGTGCGGACGTGACCAGACATAGTATTAAAAGTAGGTGTGGGGACGTGACCCTTCACAAAGCTTAACAGACGACATGTGCGGACGTGACCAGACACAACATTAAAAACACGATGTGGGGACGTGACCCTTCACAACGCTTAACAGACGACATGTGCGGACGTGACCAGACATAGCATTAAAACACGGTGTGGGGACGTGACTCTTCACAACGCTTAACAGACGACATGTGCGGACGTGACCAGACATAGTATTAAAAGTAGATGTGGGGACGTGACCCTTCACAAAGCTTAACAGACGACATGTTCGGACGTGACCAGACACAACATTAAAACACGGTGTGGGGATGTGACCCTTCACAACGCTTAACAGACGACATGTGCGGACGTGACCAGACACAGCATTAAAACACGGTGTGGGGATGTGACCCTTCACAACGCTTAACAGACGACATGTGCGGACGTGACCAGACACAGCATTAAAGACAAGATGTAGGGGCGTGACCCTTCACAACGCATAACAGACGACATGTGTGGACGTGACCAGACACAACATTAAAACACGGTGTGGGGATGTGACCCTTCACAACGCTTAACAGACGACATGTGCGGACGTGACCAGACACAGCATTAAAACACGGTGTGGGGATGTGACCCTTCACAACGCTTAACAGACGACATGTGCGGACGTGACCAGACATAACATTAAAACACGGTGTGGGGACGTGACTCTTCACAACGCTTAACAGACGACATGTGCGGACGTGACCAGACATAGTATTAAAAGTAGATGTGGGGACGTGACCCTTCACAAAGCTTAAAGACGACATGTGCGGACGTGACCAGACACAGCATTAAAAACACGATGTGGAGACGTGACCCTTCACAACGCTTAACAGACGACATGTGCGGACGTGACCAGACATAGCATTAAAACACGGTGTAGGGACGTGACTCTTCACAACGCTTAACAGACGACATGTGCTGATGTGCCCAGACACAAAATTCAAAACACGATGTGGGGACGTGACCCTTCACAACACTTAATAGACGACATGTGCAGACGTGACCAGACACAGCATTAAAGACAAGATGTAGGGGCGTGACCCTTCACAACGCATAACAGACGACATGTGTGGACGTGACCAGACACAACATTAAAACACGGTGTGGGGATGTGACCCTTCACAACGCTTAACAGACGACATGTGTGGACGTGACCAAACACAGCATTAAAACACGATGTGGGGATGTGACCCTTCACAACGCTTAACAGACGACATGTGCGGACGTGACCAGACATAACATTAAAACACGGTGTGGGGACGTGACTCTTCACAACGCTTAACAGACGACATGTGCGGACGTGACCAGACATAGTATTAAAAGTAGGTGTGGGGACGTGACCCTTCACAACGCTTAACAGACGACATGTGCGGACGTGACCAGACATAGCATTAAAACACGGTGTGGGGACGTGACTCTTCACAACGCTTAACAGACGACATGTGCGGACGTGACCAGACACAACATTAAAAGACGGTTTGGGGATGTGACCCTTCACAACGCTTAACAGACGACATGTGCGGACGTGACCAGACACAGCATTAAAACACGGTGTGGGGAGGTGACCCTTCACAACGCTTAACAGACGATATGTGCGGACGTGACCAGACATAACATTAAAACACGGTGTGGGGACGTGACTCTTCACAACGCTTAACAGACGACATGTGCGGACGTGACCAGACATAGTATTAAAAGTAGGTGTGGGGACGTGACCCTTCACAACGCTTAACAGACGACATGTGCGGACGTGACCAGACATAGCATTAAAACACGGTGTGGGGACGTGACTCTTCACAACGCTTAACAGACGACATGTGCGGACGTGACCAGACACAACATTAAAACACGGTGTGGGGATGTGACCCTTCACAACGCTTAACAGACGATATGTGCGGACGTGACCAGACATAACATTAAAACACGGTGTGGGGACGTGACTCTTCACAACGCTTAACAGACGACATGTGCGGACGTGACCAGACATAGTATTAAAAGTAGATGTGGGGACGTGACCCTTCACAAAGCTTAACAGACGACATGCGCGGACGTGACCACACACAGCATTAAAAACACGATGTGGGGACGTGACCCTTCACAACGCTTAACAGACGACATGTGCGGACGTGACCGGACATAGCATTAAAACACGGTGTGGGGACGTGACTCTTCACAACGCTTAACAGACGACATGTGCGGACGTGACCAGACACAACATTAAAAACAAGATGTGGGGGCGTGACCCTTCACAACGCATAACAGACGACATGTGCGGACGTGACCAGACACAACATTAAAACACGGTGTGGGGATGTGACCCTTCACAACGCTTAACAGACGACATGTGCGGACGTGACCAGACACAACATTAAAACACGGTGTGGGGACGTGACTCTTCACAACGCTTAACAGACGACATGTGCGGACGTGACCAGACATAGTATTAAAAGTAGATGTGGGGACGTGACCCTTCACAAAGCTTAACAGACGACATGTGCGGACGTGACCAGACACAACATTAAAACACGGTGTGGGGATGTGACCCTTCACAACGCTTAACAGACGACATGTGCGGACGTGACCAGACATAACATTAAAACACGGTGTGGGGACGTGACTCTTCACAACGCTTAACAGACGACATGTGCGGACGTGACCAGACATAGTATTAAAAGTAGATGTGGGGACTTGACCCTTCACAAAGCTTAACAGACGACATGTTCGGACGTGACCAGACACAACATTAAAACACGGTGTGGGGATGTGACCCTTCACAACGCTTAACAGACGACATGTGCGGACGTGACCAGACACAGCATTAAAACACGGTGTGGGGATGTGACCCTTCACAACGCTCAACAGACGACATGTGCTGATGTGACCAGACACAACATTAAAAATAAGATGTGGGGGCGTGACCCTTCACAACGCATAACAGACGACATGTGCGGACGTGACCAGACACAACATTAAAACACGGTGTGGGGATGTGACCCTTCACAACGCTTAACAGACGATATGTGCGGACGTGAGCAGACACAACATTAAAACACGGTGTGGGGATGTGACCCTTCACAACGCTTAACAGACGACATGTGCGGACGTGACCAGACATAACATTAAAACATGGTGTGGGGACGTGACTCTTCACAACGCTTAACAGACGACATGTGCGTACGTGACCAGACACAACATTAAAAACAAGATGTGGGGGCGTGACCCTTCACAACGCATAACAGACGACATGTGCAGACGTGACCAGACACAATATTAAAACACGGTGTGGGGATGTGACCCTTCACAACGCTTAACAGACGACATGTGCGGACGTGACCAGACACAGCATTAAAACACGGTGTGGGGATGTGACCCTTCACAACGCTTAACAGACGATATGTGCGGACGTGACCAGACATAACATTAAAACACGGTGTGGGGACGTGACTCTTCACAACGCTTAACAGACGACATGTGCGGACGTGACCAGACATAGTATAAAAAGTAGGTGTGGGGACGTGACCCTTCACAACGCTTAACAGACGACATGTGCGGACGTGACCAGACATAGCATTAAAACACGGTGTGGGGACGTGACTCTTCACAACGCTTAACAGACGACATGTGCGGACGTGACCAGACACAACATTAAAACACGGTGTGGGGATGTGACCCTTCACAACGCTTAACAGACGATATGTGCGGACGTGACCAGACATAACATTAAAACACGGTGTGGGGACGTGACTCTTCACAACGCTTAACAGACGACATGTGCGGACGTGACCAGACATAGTATTAAAAGTAGATGTGGGGACGTGACCCTTCACAAAGCTTAACAGACGACATGCGCGGACGTGACCACACACAGCATTAAAAACACGATGTGGGGACGTGACCCTTCACAACGCTTAACAGACGACATGTGCGGACGTGACCGGACATAGCATTAAAACACGGTGTGGGGACGTGACTCTTCACAACGCTTAACAGACGACATGTGCGGACGTGACCAGACACAACATTAAAAACAAGATGTGGGGGCGTGACCCTTCACAACGCATAACAGACGACATGTGCGGACGTGACCAGACACAACATTAAAACACGGTGTGGGGATGTGACCCTTCACAACGCTTAACAGACGACATGTGCGGACGTGACCAGACACAACATTAAAACACGGTGTGGGGACGTGACTCTTCACAACGCTTAACAGACGACATGTGCGGACGTGACCAGACATAGTATTAAAAGTAGATGTGGGGACGTGACCCTTCACAAAGCTTAACAGACGACATGTGCGGACGTGACCAGACACAACATTAAAACACGGTGTGGGGATGTGACCCTTCACAACGCTTAACAGACGATATGTGCGGACGTGACCAGACATAACATTAAAACACGGTGTGGGGACGTGACTCTTCACAACGCTTAACAGACGACATGTGCGGACGTGACCAGACATAGTATTAAAAGTAGGTGTGGGGACGTGACCCTTCACAACGCTTAACAGACGACATGTGCGGACGTGACCAGACATAGCATTAAAACACGGTGTGGGGACGTGACTCTTCACAACGCTTAACAGACGACATGTGCGGACGTGACCAGACACAACATTAAAACACGGTGTGGGGATGTGACCCTTCACAACGCTTAACAGACGATATGTGCGGACGTGACCAGACATAACATTAAAACACGGTGTGGGGACGTGACTCTTCACAACGCTTAACAGACGACATGTGCGGACGTGACCAGACATAGTATTAAAAGTAGATGTGGGGACGTGACCCTTCACAAAGCTTAACAGACGACATGCGCGGACGTGACCACACACAGCATTAAAAACACGATGTGGGGACGTGACCCTTCACAACGCTTAACAGACGACATGTGCGGACGTGACCGGACATAGCATTAAAACACGGTGTGGGGACGTGACTCTTCACAACGCTTAACAGACGACATGTGCGGACGTGACCAGACACAACATTAAAAACAAGATGTGGGGGCGTGACCCTTCACAACGCATAACAGACGACATGTGCGGACGTGACCAGACACAACATTAAAACACGGTGTGGGGATGTGACCCTTCACAACGCTTAACAGACGACATGTGCGGACGTGACCAGACACAACATTAAAACACGGTGTGGGGACGTGACTCTTCACAACGCTTAACAGACGACATGTGCGGACGTGACCAGACATAGTATTAAAAGTAGATGTGGGGACGTGACCCTTCACAAAGCTTAACAGACGACATGTGCGGACGTGACCAGACACAACATTAAAACACGGTGTGGGGATGTGACCCTTCACAACGCTTAACAGACGACATGTGCGGACGTGACCAGACATAACATTAAAACACGGTGTGGGGACGTGACTCTTCACAACGCTTAACAGACGACATGTGCGGACGTGACCAGACATAGTATTAAAAGTAGATGTGGGGACTTGACCCTTCACAAAGCTTAACAGACGACATGTTCGGACGTGACCAGACACAACATTAAAACACGGTGTGGGGATGTGACCCTTCACAACGCTTAACAGACGACATGTGCGGACGTGACCAGACACAGCATTAAAACACGGTGTGGGGATGTGACCCTTCACAACGCTCAACAGACGACATGTGCTGATGTGACCAGACACAACATTAAAAATAAGATGTGGGGGCGTGACCCTTCACAACGCATAACAGACGACATGTGCGGACGTGACCAGACACAACATTAAAACACGGTGTGGGGATGTGACCCTTCACAACGCTTAACAGACGATATGTGCGGACGTGAGCAGACACAACATTAAAACACGGTGTGGGGATGTGACCCTTCACAACGCTTAACAGACGACATGTGCGGACGTGACCAGACATAACATTAAAACATGGTGTGGGGACGTGACTCTTCACAACGCTTAACAGACGACATGTGCGTACGTGACCAGACACAACATTAAAAACAAGATGTGGGGGCGTGACCCTTCACAACGCATAACAGACGACATGTGCAGACGTGACCAGACACAATATTAAAACACGGTGTGGGGATGTGACCCTTCACAACGCTTAACAGACGACATGTGCGGACGTGACCAGACATAACATTAAAACATGGTGTGGGGACGTGACTCTTCACAACGCTTAACAGACGACATGTGCGTACGTGACCAGACACAACATTAAAAACAAGATGTGGGGGCGTGACCCTTCACAACGCATAACAGACGACATGTGCAGACGTGACCAGACACAATATTAAAACACGGTGTGGGGATGTGACCCTTCACAACGCTTAACAGACGACATGTGCGGACGTGACCAGACACAGCATTAAAACACGGTGTGGGGATGTGACCCTTCACAACGCTTAACAGACGACATGTGCGGACGTGACCAGACATAACATTAAAACACGGTGTGGGGACGTGACTCTTCACAACGCTTAACAGACGACATGTGCGGACATGACCAGACATAGTATTAAAAGTAGATGTGGGGACGTGACCCTTCACAAAGCTTAACAGACGACATGTGCGGACGTGACCAGACACAGCATTAAAAACACGATGTGGAGACGTGACCCTTCACAACGCTTAACAGACGACATGTGCGGACGTGACCAGACATAGCATTAAAACACGGTGTGGGGACGTGACTCTTCACAACGCTTAACAGACGACATGTGCGGACGTGACCAGACATAGTATTAAAAGTAGATGTGGGGACGTGACCCTTCACAAAGCTTAACAGACGACATGTTCGGACGTGACCAGACACAACATTAAAACACGGTGTGGGGATGTGACCCTTCACAACGCTTAACAGACGACATGTGCGGACGTGACCAGACACAGCATTAAAACACGGTGTGGGGATGTGACCCTTCACAACGCTCAACAGACGACATGTGCTGATGTGACCAGACACAACATTAAAAACAAGATGTGGGGGCGTGACCCTTCACAACGCATAACAGACGACATGTGCGGACGTGACCAGACACAACATTAAAACACGGTGTGTGGATGTGACCCTTCACAACGCTTAACAGACGATATGTGCGGACGTGAGCAGACATAACATTAAAACACGGTGTGGGGACGTGACTCTTCACAACGCTTAACAGACGACATGTGCGGACGTGACCAGACATAGTATTAAAAGTAGGTGTGGGGACGTGACCCTTCACAAAGCTTAACAGACGACATGTGCGGACGTGACCAGACACAACATTAAAAACACGATGTGGGGACGTGACCCTTCACAACGCTTAACAGACGACATGTGCGGACGTGACCAGACATAGCATTAAAACACGGTGTGGGGACGTGACTCTTCACAACGCTTAACAGACGACATGTGCGGACGTGACCAGACATAGTATTAAAAGTAGATGTGGGGACGTGACCCTTCACAAAGCTTAACAGACGACATGTTCGGACGTGACCAGACACAACATTAAAACACGGTGTGGGGATGTGACCCTTCACAACGCTTAACAGACGACATGTGCGGACGTGACCAGACACAGCATTAAAACACGGTGTGGGGATGTGACCCTTCACAACGCTTAACAGACGACATGTGCGGACGTGACCAGACACAGCATTAAAGACAAGATGTAGGGGCGTGACCCTTCACAACGCATAACAGACGACATGTGTGGACGTGACCAGACACAACATTAAAACACGGTGTGGGGATGTGACCCTTCACAACGCTTAACAGACGACATGTGCGGACGTGACCAGACACAGCATTAAAACACGGTGTGGGGATGTGACCCTTCACAACGCTTAACAGACGACATGTGCGGACGTGACCAGACATAACATTAAAACACGGTGTGGGGACGTGACTCTTCACAACGCTTAACAGACGACATGTGCGGACGTGACCAGACATAGTATTAAAAGTAGATGTGGGGACGTGACCCTTCACAAAGCTTAAAGACGACATGTGCGGACGTGACCAGACACAGCATTAAAAACACGATGTGGAGACGTGACCCTTCACAACGCTTAACAGACGACATGTGCGGACGTGACCAGACATAGCATTAAAACACGGTGTAGGGACGTGACTCTTCACAACGCTTAACAGACGACATGTGCTGATGTGCCCAGACACAAAATTCAAAACACGATGTGGGGACGTGACCCTTCACAACACTTAATAGACGACATGTGCAGACGTGACCAGACACAGCATTAAAACACGGTGTGGGGATGTGACCCTTCACAACGCTTAACAGACGACATGTGTGGACGTGACCAGACACAACATTAAAACACGGTGTGGGGATGTGACCCTTCACAACGCTTAACAGACGACATGTGTGGACGTGACCAAACACAGCATTAAAACACGATGTGGGGATGTGACCCTTCACAACGCTTAACAGACGACATGTGCGGACGTGACCAGACATAACATTAAAACACGGTGTGGGGACGTGACTCTTCACAACGCTTAACAGACGACATGTGCGGACGTGACCAGACATAGTATTAAAAGTAGGTGTGGGGACGTGACCCTTCACAACGCTTAACAGACGACATGTGCGGACGTGACCAGACATAGCATTAAAACACGGTGTGGGGACGTGACTCTTCACAACGCTTAACAGACGACATGTGCGGACGTGACCAGACACAACATTAAAACACGGTTTGGGGATGTGACCCTTCACAACGCTTAACAGACGACATGTGCGGACGTGACCAGACACAGCATTAAAACACGGTTTGGGGATGTGACCCTTCACAACGCTTAACAGACGACATGTGCGGACGTGACCAGACACAGCATTAAAACACGGTGTGGGGATGTGACCCTTCACAACGCTTAACAGACGATATGTGCGGACGTGACCAGACATAACATTAAAACACGGTGTGGGGACGTGACCCTTCACAACGCTTAACAGACGACATGTGCGGACGTGACCAGACATAGTATTAAAACACGGTGTGGGGACGTGACTCTTCACAACGCTTAACAGACGACATGTGCGGACGTGACCAGACACAACATTAAAACACGGTGTGGGGATGTGACCCTTCACAACGCTTAACAGACGATATGTGCGGACGTGACCAGACATAACATTAAAACACGGTGTGGGGACGTGACTCTTCACAACGCTTAACAGACGACATGTGCGGACGTGACCAGACATAGTATTAAAAGTAGATGTGGGGACGTGACCCTTCACAAAGCTTAACAGACGACATGCGCGGACGTGACCACACACAGCATTAAAAACACGATGTGGGGACGTGACCCTTCACAACGCTTAACAGACGACATGTGCGGACGTGACCGGACATAGCATTAAAACACGGTGTGGGGACGTGACTCTTCACAACGCTTAACAGACGACATGTGCGGACGTGACCAGACACAACATTAAAAACAAGATGTGGGGGCGTGACCCTTCACAACGCATAACAGACGACATGTGCGGACGTGACCAGACACAACATTAAAACACGGTGTGGGGATGTGACCCTTCACAACGCTTAACAGACGACATGTGCGGACGTGACCAGACACAACATTAAAACACGGTGTGGGGACGTGACTCTTCACAACGCTTAACAGACGACATGTGCGGACGTGACCAGACATAGTATTAAAAGTAGATGTGGGGACGTGACCCTTCACAAAGCTTAACAGACGACATGTGCGGACGTGACCAGACACAACATTAAAACACGGTGTGGGGATGTGACCCTTCACAACGCTTAACAGACGACATGTGCGGACGTGACCAGACATAACATTAAAACACGGTGTGGGGACGTGACTCTTCACAACGCTTAACAGACGACATGTGCGGACGTGACCAGACATAGTATTAAAAGTAGATGTGGGGACTTGACCCTTCACAAAGCTTAACAGACGACATGTTCGGACGTGACCAGACACAACATTAAAACACGGTGTGGGGATGTGACCCTTCACAACGCTTAACAGACGACATGTGCGGACGTGACCAGACACAGCATTAAAACACGGTGTGGGGATGTGACCCTTCACAACGCTTAACAAACGACATGTGCGGACGTGACCAGACACAGCATTAAAACACGGTGTGGGGATGTGACCCTTCACAACGCTTAACAGACGATATGTGCGGACGTGACCAGACATAACATTAAAACACGGTGTGGGGACGTGACTCTTCACAACGCTTAACAGACGACATGTGCGGACGTGACCAGACATAGTATTAAAAGTAGGTGTGGGGACGTGACCCTTCACAACGCTTAACAGACGACATGTGCGGACGTGACCAGACATAGCATTAAAACACGGTGTGGGGACGTGACTCTTCACAACGCTTAACAGACGACATGTGCGGACGTGACCAGACACAACATTAAAACACGGTGTGGGGATGTGACCCTTCACAACGCTTAACAGACGATATGTGCGGACGTGACCAGACATAACATTAAAACACGGTGTGGGGACGTGACTCTTCACAACGCTTAACAGACGACATGTGCGGACGTGACCAGACATAGTATTAAAAGTAGATGTGGGGACGTGACCCTTCACAAAGCTTAACAGACGACATGCGCGGACGTGACCACACACAGCATTAAAAACACGATGTGGGGACGTGACTCTTCACAACGCTTAACAGACGACATGTGCGGACGTGACCAGACATAGTATTAAAAGTAGATGTGGGGACGTGACCCTTCACAAAGCTTAACAGACGACATGTGCGGACGTGACCAGACACAACATTAAAACACGGTGTGGGGATGTGACCCTTCACAACGCTTAACAGACGACATGTGCGGACGTGACCAGACATAACATTAAAACACGGTGTGGGGACGTGACTCTTCACAACGCTTAACAGACGACATGTGCGGACGTGACCAGACATAGTATTAAAAGTAGATGTGGGGACTTGACCCTTCACAAAGCTTAACAGACGACATGTTCGGACGTGACCAGACACAACATTAAAACACGGTGTGGGGATGTGACCCTTCACAACGCTTAACAGACGACATGTGCGGACGTGACCAGACACAGCATTAAAACACGGTGTGGGGATGTGACCCTTCACAACGCTCAACAGACGACATGTGCTGATGTGACCAGACACAACATTAAAAATAAGATGTGGGGGCGTGACCCTTCACAACGCATAACAGACGACATGTGCGGACGTGACCAGACACAACATTAAAACACGGTGTGGGGATGTGACCCTTCACAACGCTTAACAGACGATATGTGCGGACGTGAGCAGACATAACATTAAAACACGGTGTGGGGACGTGACTCTTCACAACGCTTAACAGACGACATGTGCGGACGTGACCAGACATAGTATTAAAAGTAGGTGTGGGGACGTGACCCTTCACAAAGCTTAACAGACGACATGTGCGGACGTGACCAGACACAACATTAAAAACACGATGTGGGGACGTGACCCTTCACAACGCTTAACAGACGACATGTGCGGACGTGACCAGACATAGCATTAAAACACGGTGTGGGGACGTGACTCTTCACAACGCTTAACAGACGACATGTGCGGATGTGACCAGACATAGTATTAAAAGTAGATGTGGGGACGTGACCCTTCACAAAGCTTAACAGACGACATGTGCGGACGTGACCAGACACAACATTAAAACACGGTGTGGGGATGTGACCCTTCACAATGCTTAACAGACGACATGTGCGGACGTGACCAGACATAACATTAAAACACGGTGTGGGGACGTGACTCTTCACAACGCTTAACAGACGACAAGTGCGTACGTGACCAGACACAACATTAAAAACAAGATGTGGGGGCGTGACCCTTCACAACGCATAACAGACGACATGTGCGGACGTGACCAGACACAACATTAAAACACGGTTTGGGGATGTGACCCTTCACAACGCTTAACAGACGACATGTGCGGACGTGACCAGACACAGCATTAAAACACGGTGTGGGGATGTGACCCTTCACAACGCTGAACAGACGACATGTGCTGATGTGCCCAGACACAAAATTCAAAACACGATGTGGGGACGTGACCCTTCACAACACTTAACAGACGACAAGTGCGTACGTGACCAGACACAACATTAAAAACAAGATGTGGGGGCGTGACCCTTCACAACGCATAACAGACGACATGTGCAGACGTGACCAGACACAACATTAAAACACGGTGTGGGGATGTGACCCTTCACAACGCTTAACAGACGACATGTGCGGACGTGACCAGACACAGCATTAAAACACGGTGTGGGGATGTGACCCTTCACAACGCTTAACAGACGACATGTGCGGACGTGACCAGACATAACATTAAAACACGGTGTGGGGACGTGACTCTTCACAACGCTTAACAGACGACATGTGCGGACGTGACCAGACACAACATTAAAAACAAGATGTGGGGGCGTGACCCTTCACAACGCATAACAGACGACATGTGCGGACGTGACCAGACACAACATTAAAACACGGTTTGGGGATGTGACCCTTCACAACGCTTAACAGACGACATGTGCGGACGTGACCAGACACAGCATTAAAACACGGTGTGGGGATGTGACCCTTCACAACGCTTAACAGACGACATGTGCGGACGTGACCAGACATAACATTAAAACACGGTGTGGGGACGTGACTCTTCACAACGCTTAACAGACGACATGTGCGGACGTGACCAGACACAACATTAAAAACAAGATGTGGGGGCGTGACCCTTCACAACGCATAACAGACGACATGTGCGGACGTGACCAGACACAACATTAAAACACGGTGTGGGGATGTGACCCTTCACAACGCTTAACAGACGACATGTGTGGACGTGACCAGACACAGCATTAAAACACGGTGTGGGGATGTGACCCTTCACAACGCTTAACAGACGACATGTGCGGACGTGACCAGACATAGCATTAAAACACGGTGTGGGGACGTGACTCTTCACAACGCTTAACAGACGACATGTGCGGACGTGACCAGACATAGTATTAAAAGTAGATGTGGGGACGTGACCCTTCACAAAGCTTAACAGACGACATGTTCGGACGTGACCAGACACAACATTAAAACACGGTGTGGGGATGTGACCCTTCACAACGCTTAACAGACGACATGTGCGGACGTGACCAGACACAGCATTAAAACACGGTGTGGGGATGTGACCCTTCACAACGCTCAACAGACGACATGTGCTGATGTGACCAGACACAACATTAAAAACAAGATGTGGGGGCGTGACCCTTCACAACGCATAACAGACGACATGTGCGGACGTGACCAGACACAACATTAAAACACGGTGTGGGGATGTGACCCTTCACAACGCTTAACAGACGATATGTGCGGACGTGAGCAGACATAACATTAAAACACGGTGTGGGGACGTGACTCTTCACAACGCTTAACAGACGACATGTGCGGACGTGACCAGACATAGTATTAAAAGTAGGTGTGGGGACGTGACCCTTCACAAAGCTTAACAGACGACATGTGCGGACGTGACCAGACACAACATTAAAAACACGATGTGGGGACGTGACCCTTCACAACGCTTAACAGACGACATGTGCGGACGTGACCAGACATAACATTAAAACACGGTGTGGGGACGTGACTCTTCACAACGCTTAACAGACGACATGTGCGGACGTGACCAGACATAGTATTAAAAGTAGATGTGGGGACGTGACCCTTCACAAAGCTTAACAGACGACATGTTCGGACGTGACCAGACACAACATTAAAACACGGTGTGGGGATGTGACCCTTCACAACGCTTAACAGACGACATGTGCGGACGTGACCAGACACAGCATTAAAACACGGTGTGGGGATGTGACCCTTCACAACGCTTAACAGACGACATGTGCGGACGTGACCAGACACAGCATTAAAGACAAGATGTAGGGGCGTGACCCTTCACAACGCATAACAGACGACATGTGTGGACGTGACCAGACACAACATTAAAACACGGTGTGGGGATGTGACCCTTCACAACGCTTAACAGACGACATGTGCGGACGTGACCAGACACAGCATTAAAACACGGTGTGGGGATGTGACCCTTCACAACGCTTAACAGACGACATGTGCGGACGTGACCAGACATAACATTAAAACACGGTGTGGGGACGTGACTCTTCACAACGCTTAACAGACGACATGTGCGGACGTGACCAGACATAGTATTAAAAGTAGATGTGGGGACGTGACCCTTCACAAAGCTTAAAGACGACATGTGCGGACGTGACCAGACACAGCATTAAAAACACGATGTGGAGACGTGACCCTTCACAACGCTTAACAGACGACATGTGCGGACGTGACCAGACATAGCATTAAAACACGGTGTGGGGATGTGACCCTTCACAACGCTGAACAGACGACATGTGCTGATGTGCCCAGACACAAAATTCAAAACACGATGTGGGGACGTGACCCTTCACAACACTTAACAGACGACAAGTGCGTACGTGACCAGACACAACATTAAAAACAAGATGTGGGGGCGTGACCCTTCACAACGCATAACAGACGACATGTGCAGACGTGACCAGACACAACATTAAAACACGGTGTGGGGATGTGACCCTTCACAACGCTTAACAGACGACATGTGCGGACGTGACCAGACACAGCATTAAAACACGGTGTGGGGATGTGACCCTTCACAACGCTTAACAGACGACATGTGCGGACGTGACCAGACATAACATTAAAACACGGTGTGGGGACGTGACTCTTCACAACGCTTAACAGACGACATGTGCGGACGTGACCAGACACAACATTAAAAACAAGATGTGGGGGCGTGACCCTTCACAACGCATAACAGACGACATGTGCGGACGTGACCAGACACAACATTAAAACACGGTTTGGGGATGTGACCCTTCACAACGCTTAACAGACGACATGTGCGGACGTGACCAGACACAGCATTAAAACACGGTGTGGGGATGTGACCCTTCACAACGCTTAACAGACGACATGTGCGGACGTGACCAGACATAACATTAAAACACGGTGTGGGGACGTGACTCTTCACAACGCTTAACAGACGACATGTGCGGACGTGACCAGACATAGTATTAAAAGTAGGTGTGGGGACGTGACCCTTCACAACGCTTAACAGACGACATGTGCGGACGTGACCAGACATAGCATTAAAACACGGTGTGGGGACGTGACTCTTCACAACGCTTAACAGACGACATGTGCGGACGTGACCAGACACAACATTAAAACACGGTTTGGGGATGTGACCCTTCACAACGCTTAACAGACGACATGTGCGGACGTGACCAGACAGCATTAAAACACGGTGTGGGGATGTGACCCTTCACAACGCTTAACAGACGATATGTGCGGACGTGAGCAGACATAACATTAAAACACGGTGTGGGGACGTGACTCTTCACAACGCTTAACAGACGACATGTGCGGACGTGACCAGACATAGTATTAAAAGTAGGTGTGGGGACGTGACCCTTCACAACGCTTAACAGACGACATGTGCGGACGTGACCAGACATAGCATTAAAACACGGTGTGGGGACGTGACTCTTCACAACGCTTAACAGACGACATGTGCGGACGTGACCAGACACAACATTAAAACACGGTGTGGGGATGTGACTCTTCACAACGCTTAACAGACGACATGTGCGGACGTGACCAGACACAACATTAAAACACGGTGTGGGGATGTGACCCTTCACAACGCTTAACAGACGACATGTGCGGACGTGACCGGACATAGCATTAAAACACGGTGTGGGGACGTGACTCTTCACAACGCTTAACAGACGACATGTGCGGACGTGACCAGACACAACATTAAAAACAAGATGTGGGGGCGTGACCCTTCACAACGCATAACAGACGACATGTGCGGACGTGACCAGACACAACATTAAAACACGGTGTGGGGATGTGACCCTTCACAACGCTTAACAGACGACATGTGCGGACGTGACCAGACACAACATTAAAACACGGTGTGGGGACGTGACTCTTCACAACGCTTAACAGACGACATGTGCGGACGTGACCAGACATAGTATTAAAAGTAGATGTGGGGACGTGACCCTTCACAAAGCTTAACAGACGACATGTGCGGACGTGACCAGACACAACATTAAAACACGGTGTGGGGATGTGACCCTTCACAACGCTTAACAGACGACATGTGCGGACGTGACCAGACATAACATTAAAACACGGTGTGGGGACGTGACTCTTCACAACGCTTAACAGACGACATGTGCGTACGTGACCAGACACAACATTAAAAACAAGATGTGGGGGCGTGACCCTTCACAACGCATAACAGACGACATGTGCAGACGTGACCAGACACAATATTAAAACACGGTGTGGGGATGTGACCCTTCACAACGCTTAACAGACGACATGTGCGGACGTGACCAGACACAGCATTAAAACACGGTGTGGGGATGTGACCCTTCACAACGCTTAACAGACGACATGTGCGGACGTGACCAGACACAACATTAAAAATAAGATGTGGGGGCGTGACCCTTCACAACGCATAACAGACGACATGTGCGGACGTGACCAGACACAACATTAAAACACGGTGTGGGGATGTGACCCTTCACAACGCTTAACAGACGATATGTGCGGACGTGAGCAGACATAACATTAAAACACGGTGTGGGGACGTGACTCTTCACAACGCTTAACAGACGACATGTGCGGACGTGACCAGACATAGTATTAAAAGTAGGTGTGGGGACGTGACCCTTCACAAAGCTTAACAGACGACATGTGCGGACGTGACCAGACACAACATTAAAAACACGATGTGGGGACGTGACCCTTCACAACGCTTAACAGACGACATGTGCGGACGTGACCAGACATAGCATTAAAACACGGTGTGGGGACGTGACTCTTCACAACGCTTAACAGACGACATGTGCGGATGTGACCAGACATAGTATTAAAAGTAGATGTGGGGACGTGACCCTTCACAAAGCTTAACAGACGACATGTGCGGACGTGACCAGACACAACATTAAAACACGGTGTGGGGATGTGACCCTTCACAATGCTTAACAGACGACATGTGCGGACGTGACCAGACATAACATTAAAACACGGTGTGGGGACGTGACTCTTCACAACGCTTAACAGACGACAAGTGCGTACGTGACCAGACACAACATTAAAAACAAGATGTGGGGGCGTGACCCTTCACAACGCATAACAGACGACATGTGCGGACGTGACCAGACACAACATTAAAACACGGTTTGGGGATGTGACCCTTCACAACGCTTAACAGACGACATGTGCGGACGTGACCAGACACAGCATTAAAACACGGTGTGGGGATGTGACCCTTCACAACGCTGAACAGACGACATGTGCTGATGTGCCCAGACACAAAATTCAAAACACGATGTGGGGACGTGACCCTTCACAACACTTAACAGACGACAAGTGCGTACGTGACCAGACACAACATTAAAAACAAGATGTGGGGGCGTGACCCTTCACAACGCATAACAGACGACATGTGCAGACGTGACCAGACACAACATTAAAACACGGTGTGGGGATGTGACCCTTCACAACGCTTAACAGACGACATGTGCGGACGTGACCAGACACAGCATTAAAACACGGTGTGGGGATGTGACCCTTCACAACGGTTAACAGACGACATGTGCGGACGTGACCAGACATAACATTAAAACACGGTGTGGGGACGTGACTCTTCACAACGCTTAACAGACGACATGTGCGGACGTGACCAGACACAACATTAAAAACAAGATGTGGGGGCGTGACCCTTCACAACGCATAACAGACGACATGTGCGGACGTGACCAGACACAACATTAAAACACGGTTTGGGGATGTGACCCTTCACAACGCTTAACAGACGACTTGTGCGGACGTGACCAGACACAGCATTAAAACACGGTGTGGGGATGTGACCCTTCACAACGCTTAACAGACGACATGTGCGGACGTGACCAGACATAACATTAAAACACGGTGTGGGGACGTGACTCTTCACAACGCTTAACAGACGACATGTGCGGACGTGACCAGACACAACATTAAAAACAAGATGTGGGGGCGTGACCCTTCACAACGCATAACAGACGACATGTGCGGACGTGACCAGACACAACATTAAAACACGGTGTGGGGATGTGACCCTTCACAACGCTTAACAGACGACATGTGTGGACGTGACCAGACACAGCATTAAAACACGGTGTGGGGATGTGACCCTTCACAACGCTTAACAGACGACATGTGCGGACGTGACCAGACATAGCATTAAAACACGGTGTGGGGACGTGACTCTTCACAACGCTTAACAGACGACATGTGCGGACGTGACCAGACATAGTATTAAAAGTAGATGTGGGGACGTGACCCTTCACAAAGCTTAACAGACGACATGTTCGGACGTGACCAGACACAACATTAAAACACGGTGTGGGGATGTGACCCTTCACAACGCTTAACAGACGACATGTGCGGACGTGACCAGACACAGCATTAAAACACGGTGTGGGGATGTGACCCTTCACAACGCTCAACAGACGACATGTGCTGATGTGACCAGACACAACATTAAAAACAAGATGTGGGGGCGTGACCCTTCACAACGCATAACAGACGACATGTGCGGACGTGACCAGACACAACATTAAAACACGGTGTGGGGATGTGACCCTTCACAACGCTTAACAGACGATATGTGCGGACGTGAGCAGACATAACATTAAAACACGGTGTGGGGACGTGACTCTTCACAACGCTTAACAGACGACATGTGCGGACGTGACCAGACATAGTATTAAAAGTAGGTGTGGGGACGTGACCCTTCACAAAGCTTAACAGACGACATGTGCGGACGTGACCAGACACAACATTAAAAACACGATGTGGGGACGTGACCCTTCACAACGCTTAACAGACGACATGTGCGGACGTGACCAGACATAACATTAAAACACGGTGTGGGGACGTGACTCTTCACAACGCTTAACAGACGACATGTGCGGACGTGACCAGACATAGTATTAAAAGTAGATGTGGGGACGTGACCCTTCACAAAGCTTAACAGACGACATGTTCGGACGTGACCAGACACAACATTAAAACACGGTGTGGGGATGTGACCCTTCACAACGCTTAACAGACGACATGTGCGGACGTGACCAGACACAGCATTAAAACACGGTGTGGGGATGTGACCCTTCACAACGCTTAACAGACGACATGTGCGGACGTGACCAGACACAGCATTAAAGACAAGATGTAGGGGCGTGACCCTTCACAACGCATAACAGACGACATGTGTGGACGTGACCAGACACAACATTAAAACACGGTGTGGGGATGTGACCCTTCACAACGCTTAACAGACGACATGTGCGGACGTGACCAGACACAGCATTAAAACACGGTGTGGGGATGTGACCCTTCACAACGCTTAACAGACGACATGTGCGGACGTGACCAGACATAACATTAAAACACGGTGTGGGGACGTGACTCTTCACAACGCTTAACAGACGACATGTGCGGACGTGACCAGACATAGTATTAAAAGTAGATGTGGGGACGTGACCCTTCACAAAGCTTAAAGACGACATGTGCGGACGTGACCAGACACAGCATTAAAAACACGATGTGGAGACGTGACCCTTCACAACGCTTAACAGACGACATGTGCGGACGTGACCAGACATAGCATTAAAACACGGTGTGGGGACGTGACTCTTCACAACGCTTAACAGACGACATGTGCTGATGTGCCCAGACACAAAATTCAAAACACGATGTGGGGACGTGACCCTTCACAACACTTAATAGACGACATGTGCAGACGTGACCAGACACAGCATTAAAGACAAGATGTAGGGGCGTGACCCTTCACAACGCATAACAGACGACATGTGTGGACGTGACCAGACACAACATTAAAACACGGTGTGGGGATGTGACCCTTCACAACGCTTAACAGACGACATGTGTGGACGTGACCAAACACAGCATTAAAACACGATGTGGGGATGTGACCCTTCACAACGCTTAACAGACGACATGTGCGGACGTGACCAGACATAACATTAAAACACGGTGTGGGGACGTGACTCTTCACAACGCTTAACAGACGACATGTGCGGACGTGACCAGACATAGTATTAAAAGTAGGTGTGGGGACGTGACCCTTCACAACGCTTAACAGACGACATGTGCGGACGTGACCAGACATAGCATTAAAACACGGTGTGGGGACGTGACTCTTCACAACGCTTAACAGACGACATGTGCGGACGTGACCAGACACAACATTAAAACACGGTTTGGGGATGTGACCCTTCACAACGCTTAACAGACGACATGTGCGGACGTGACCAGACACAGCATTAAAACACGGTGTGGGGATGTGACCCTTCACAACGCTTAACAGACGATATGTGCGGACGTGAGCAGACATAACATTAAAACACGGTGTGGGGACGTGACTCTTCACAACGCTTAACAGACGACATGTGCGGACGTGACCAGACATAGTATTAAAAGTAGGTGTGGGGACGTGACCCTTCACAACGCTTAACAGACGACATGTGCGGACGTGACCAGACATAGCATTAAAACACGGTGTGGGGACGTGACTCTTCACAACGCTTAACAGACGACATGTGCGGACGTGACCAGACACAACATTAAAACACGGTGTGGGGATGTGACTCTTCACAACGCTTAACAGACGACATGTGCGGACGTGACCAGACACAACATTAAAACACGGTGTGGGGATGTGACCCTTCACAACGCTTAACAGACGACATGTGCGGACGTGACCGGACATAGCATTAAAACACGGTGTGGGGACGTGACTCTTCACAACGCTTAACAGACGACATGTGCGGACGTGACCAGACACAACATTAAAAACAAGATGTGGGGGCGTGACCCTTCACAACGCATAACAGACGACATGTGCGGACGTGACCAGACACAACATTAAAACACGGTGTGGGGATGTGACCCTTCACAACGCTTAACAGACGACATGTGCGGACGTGACCAGACACAACATTAAAACACGGTGTGGGGACGTGACTCTTCACAACGCTTAACAGACGACATGTGCGGACGTGACCAGACATAGTATTAAAAGTAGATGTGGGGACGTGACCCTTCACAAAGCTTAACAGACGACATGTGCGGACGTGACCAGACACAACATTAAAACACGGTGTGGGGATGTGACCCTTCACAACGCTTAACAGACGACATGTGCGGACGTGACCAGACATAACATTAAAACACGGTGTGGGGACGTGACTCTTCACAACGCTTAACAGACGACATGTGCGTACGTGACCAGACACAACATTAAAAACAAGATGTGGGGGCGTGACCCTTCACAACGCATAACAGACGACATGTGCAGACGTGACCAGACACAATATTAAAACACGGTGTGGGGATGTGACCCTTCACAACGCTTAACAGACGACATGTGCGGACGTGACCAGACACAGCATTAAAACACGGTGTGGGGATGTGACCCTTCACAACGCTTAACAGACGACATGTGCGGACGTGACCAGACATAACATTAAAACACGGTGTGGGGACGTGACTCTTCACAACGCTTAACAGACGACATGTGCGGACATGACCAGACATAGTATTAAAAGTAGATGTGGGGACGTGACCCTTCACAAAGCTTAACAGACGACATGTGCGGACGTGACCAGACACAGCATTAAAAACACGATGTGGAGACGTGACCCTTCACAACGCTTAACAGACGACATGTGCGGACGTGACCAGACATAGCATTAAAACACGATGTGGGGACGTGACTCTTCACAACGCTTAACAGACGACATGTGCGGACGTGACCAGACATAGTATTAAAAGTAGATGTGGGGACTTGACCCTTCACAAAGCTTAACAGACGACATGTTCGGACGTGACCAGACACAACATTAAAACACGGTGTGGGGATGTGACCCTTCACAACGCTTAACAGACGACATGTGCGGACGTGACCAGACACAACATTAAAACACGGTGTGGGGATGTGACCCTTCACAACGCTCAACAGACGACATGTGCTGATGTGACCAGACACAACATTAAAAATAAGATGTGGGGGCGTGACCCTTCACAACGCATAACAGACGACATGTGCGGACGTGACCAGACACAGCATTAAAACACGGTGTGGGGATGTGACCCTTCACAACGCTTAACAGACGATATGTGCGGACGTGAGCAGACATAACATTAAAACACGGTGTGGGGACGTGACTCTTCACAACGCTTAACAGACGACATGTGCGGACGTGACCAGACATAGTATTAAAAGTAGGTGTGGGGACGTGACCCTTCACAAAGCTTAACAGACGACATGTGCGGACGTGACCAGACACAACATTAAAAACACGATGTGGGGACGTGACCCTTCACAACGCTTAACAGACGACATGTGCGGACGTGACCAGACATAGCATTAAAACACGGTGTGGGGACGTGACTCTTCACAACGCTTAACAGACGACATGTGCGGATGTGACCAGACATAGTATTAAAAGTAGATGTGGGGACGTGACCCTTCACAAAGCTTAACAGACGACATGTGCGGACGTGACCAGACACAACATTAAAACACGGTGTGGGGATGTGACCCTTCACAATGCTTAACAGACGACATGTGCGGACGTGACCAGACATAACATTAAAACACGGTGTGGGGACGTGACTCTTCACAACGCTTAACAGACGACAAGTGCGTACGTGACCAGACACAACATTAAAAACAAGATGTGGGGGCGTGACCCTTCACAACGCATAACAGACGACATGTGCGGACGTGACCAGACACAACATTAAAACACGGTTTGGGGATGTGACCCTTCACAACGCTTAACAGACGACATGTGCGGACGTGACCAGACACAGCATTAAAACACGGTGTGGGGATGTTACCCTTCACAACGCTGAACAGACGACATGTGCTGATGTGCCCAGACACAAAATTCAAAACACGATGTGGGGACGTGACCCTTCACAACACTTAACAGACGACAAGTGCGTACGTGACCAGACACAACATTAAAAACAAGATGTGGGGGCGTGACCCTTCACAACGCATAACAGACGACATGTGCAGACGTGACCAGACACAACATTAAAACACGGTGTGCGGATGTGACCCTTCACAACGCTTAACAGACGACATGTGCGGACGTGACCAGACACAGCATTAAAACACGGTGTGGGGATGTGACCCTTCACAACGCTTAACAGACGACATGTGCGGACGTGACCAGACATAACATTAAAACACGGTGTGGGGACGTGACTCTTCACAACGCTTAACAGACGACATGTGCGGACGTGACCAGACACAACATTAAAAACAAGATGTGGGGGCGTGACCCTTCACAACGCATAACAGACGACATGTGCGGACGTGACCAGACACAACATTAAAACACGGTTTGGGGATGTGACCCTTCACAACGCTTAACAGACGACATGTGCGGACGTGACCAGACACAGCATTAAAACACGGTGTGGGGATGTGACCCTTCACAACGCTTAACAGACGACATGTGCGGACGTGACCAGACATAACATTAAAACACGGTGTGGGGACGTGACTCTTCACAACGCTTAACAGACGACATGTGCGGACGTGACCAGACACAACATTAAAAACAAGATGTGGGGGCGTGACCCTTCACAACGCATAACAGACGACATGTGCGGACGTGACCAGACACAACATTAAAACACGGTGTGGGGATGTGACCCTTCACAACGCTTAACAGACGACATGTGTGGACGTGACCAGACACAGCATTAAAACACGGTGTGGGGATGTGACCCTTCACAACGCTTAACAGACGACATGTGCGGACGTGACCAGACATAACATTAAAACACGGTGTGGGGACGTGACTCTTCACAACGCTTAACAGACGACATGTGCGGACGTGACCAGACATAGTATTAAAAGTAGGTGTGGGGACGTGACCCTTCACAAAGCTTAACAGACGACATGTGCGGACGTGACCAGACACAGCATTAAAAACACGATGTGGGGACGTGACCCTTCACAACGCTTAACAGACGACATGTGCGGACGTGACCAGACATAGCATTAAAACACGGTGTGGGGACGTGACTCTTCACAACGCTTAACAGACGACATGTGCGGACGTGACCAGACATAGTATTAAAAGTAGATGTGGGGACGTGACCCTTCACAAAGCTTAACAGACGACATGTGCGGACGTGACCAGACACAACATTAAAACACGGTGTGGGGATGTGACCCTTCACAACGCTTAACAGACGACATGTGCGGACGTGACCAGACATAACATTAAAACACGGTGTGGGGACGTGACTCTTCACAACGCTTAACAGACGACATGTGCGGACGTGACCAGACATAGTATTAAAAGTAGGTGTGGGGACGTGACCCTTCACAAAGCTTAACAGACGACATGTGCGGACGTGACCAGACACAACATTAAAAACACGATGTGGGGACGTGACCCTTCACAACGCTTAACAGACGACATGTGCGGACGTGACCAGACATAGCATTAAAACACGGTGTGGGGACGTGACTCTTCACAACGCTTAATAGACGACATGTGCGGACGTGACCAGACATAGTATTAAAAGTAGATGTGGGGACGTGACCCTTCACAAAGCGTAACAGACGACATGTGCGGACGTGACCAGACACAACATTAAAACACGGTGTGGGGATGTGACCCTTCACAACGCTTAACAGACGACATGTGCGGACGTGACCAGACATAACATTAAAACACGGTGTGGGGACGTGACTCTTCACAACGCTTAACAGACGACAAGTGCGTACGTGACCAGACACAACATTAAAAACAAGATGTGGGGGCGTGACCCTTCACAACGCATAACAGACGACATGTGCAGACGTGACCAGACACAACATTAAAACACGGTGTGGGGATGTGACCCTTCACAACGCTTAACAGACGACATGTGCGGACGTGACCAGACACAGCATTAAAACACGGTGTGGGGATGTGACCCTTCACAACGCTTAACAGACGACATGTGCGGACGTGACCAGACATAACATTAAAACACGGTGTGGGGACGTGACTCTTCACAACGCTTAACAGACGACATGTGCGGACGTGACCAGACACAACATTAAAAACAAGATGTGGGGGCGTGACCCTTCACAACGCATAACAGACGACATATGCGGACGTGACCAGACACAACATTAAAACACGGTTTGGGGATGTGACCCTTCACAACGCTTAACAGACGACATGTGCGGACGTGACCAGACACAGCATTAAAACACGGTGTGGGGATGTGACCCTTCACAACGCTGAACAGACGACATGTGCTGATGTGCCCAGACACAAAATTCAAAACACGATGTGGGGACGTGACCCTTCACAACACTTAATAGACGACATGTGCGAACGTGACCAGACACAGCATTAAAGACAAGATGTAGGGGCGTGACCCTTCACAACGCATAACAGACGACATGTGTGGACGTGACCAGACACAACATTAAAACACGGTGTGGGGATGTGACCCTTCACAACGCTTAACAGACGACATGTGTGGACGTGACCAGACACAGCATTAAAACACGGTGTGGGGATGTGACCCTTCACAACGCTTAACAGACGACATGTGCGGACGTGACCAGACATAACATTAAAACACGGTGTGGGGACGTGACTCTTCACAACGCTTAACAGACGACATGTGCGGACGTGACCAGACATAGTATTAAAAGTAGGTGTGGGGACGTGACCCTTCACAAAGCTTAACAGACGACATGTGCGGACGTGACCAGACACAGCATTAAAAACACGATGTGGGGACGTGACCCTTCACAACGCTTAACAGACGACATGTGCGGACGTGACCAGACATAGCATTCAAACACGGTGTGGGGACGTGACTCTTCACAACGCTTAACAGACGACATGTGCGGACGTGACCAGACATAGTATTAAAAGTAGATGTGGGGACGTGACCCTTCACAAAGCTTAACAGACGACATGTGCGGACGTGACCAGACACAACATTAAAACACGGTGTGGGGATGTGACCCTTCACAACGCTTAACAGACGACATGTGCGGACGTGACCAGACATAACATTAAAACACGGTGTGGGGACGTGACTCTTCATAACGCTTAACAGACGACATGTGCGTACGTGACCAGACAGAACATTAAAAACAAGATGTGGGGGCGTGACCCTTCACAACGCATAACAGACGACATGTGCAGACGTGACCAGACACAACATTAAAACACGGTGTGGGGATGTGACCCTTCACAACGCTTAACAGACGACATGTGCGGACGTGACCAGACACAGCATTAAAACACGGTGTGGGGATGTGACCCTTCACAACGCTTAACAGACGACATGTGCGGACGTGACCAGACATAACATTAAAACACGGTGTGGGGACGTGACTCTTCACAACGCTTAACAGACGACATGTGCGGACGTGACCAGACACAACATTAAAAACAAGATGTGGGGGCGTGACCCTTCACAACGCATAACAGACGACATGTGCGGACGTGACCAGACACAACATTAAAACACGGTGTGGGGATGTGACCCTTCACAACGCTTAACAGACGATATGTGCGGACGTGACCAGACATAACATTAAAACACGGTGTGGGGACGTGACTCTTCACAACGCTTAACAGACGACATGTGCGGACGTGACCAGACATAGTATTAAAAGTAGATGTGGGGACGTGACCCTTCACAAAGCTTAACAGACGACATGCGCGGACGTGACCACACACAGCATTAAAAACACGATGTGGGGACGTGACCCTTCACAACGCTTAACAGACGACATGTGCGGACGTGACCGGACATAGCATTAAAACACGGTGTGGGGACGTGACTCTTCACAACGCTTAACAGACGACATGTGCGGACGTGACCAGAGACAACATTAAAAACAAGATGTGGGGGCGTGACCCTTCACAACGCATAACAGACGACATGTGCGGACGTGACCAGACACAACATTAAAACACGGTGTGGGGATGTGACCCTTCACAACGCTTAACAGACGACATGTGCGGACGTGACCAGACACAACATTAAAACACGGTGTGGGGACGTGACTCTTCACAACGCTTAACAGACGACATGTGCGGACGTGACCAGACATAGTATTAAAACACGGTGTGGGGACGTGACTCTTCACAACGCTTAACAGACGACATGTGCGGACGTGACCAGACATAGTATTAAAAGTAGATGTGGGGACGTGACCCTTCACAAAGCTTAACAGACGACATGTTCGGACGTGACCAGACACAACATTAAAACACGGTGTGGGGATGTGACCCTTCACAACGCTTAACAGACGACATGTGCGGACGTGACCAGACACAGCATTAAAACACGGTGTGGGGATGTGACCCTTCACAACGCTCAACAGACGACATGTGCGGACGTGACCAGACATAACATTAAAACACGGTGTGGGGACGTGACTCTTCACAACGCTTAACAGACGACATGTGCGTACGTGACCAGACACAACATTAAAAACAAGATGTGGGGGCGTGACCCTTCACAACGCATAACAGACGACATGTGCAGACGTGACCAGACACAACATTAAAACACGGTGTGGGGATGTGACCCTTCACAACGCTTAACAGACGACATGTGCGGACGTGACCAGACACAACATTAAAACACGGTGTGGGGACGTGACCCTTCACAACGCTTAACAGAGGACATGTGCGGACGTGACCAGACATAGCATTAAAACACGGTGTGGGGACGTGACTCTTCACAACGCTTAACAGACGACATGTGCGGACGTGACCAGACATAGTATTAAAAGTAGATGTGGGGACGTGACCCTTCACAAAGCTTAACAGACGACATGTTCGGACGTGACCAGACACAACATTAAAACACGGTGTGGGGATGTGACCCTTCACAACGCTTAACAGACGACATGTGCGGACGTGACCAGACACAGCATTAAAACACGGTGTGGGGATGTGACCCTTCACAACGCATAACAGACGACATGTGCGGACGTGACCAGACATAGTATTAAAAGTAGATGTGGGGACGTGACCCTTCACAAAGCTTAACAGACGACATGCGCGGACGTGACCACACACAGCATTAAAAACACGATGTGGGGACGTGACCCTTCACAACGCTTAACAGACGACATGTGCGGACGTGACCGGACATAGCATTAAAACACGGTGTGGGGACGTGACTCTTCACAACGCTTAACAGACGACATGTGCGGACGTGACCAGACACAACATTAAAAACAAGATGTGGGGGCGTGACCCTTCACAACGCATAACAGACGACATGTGCGGACGTGACCAGACACAACATTAAAACACGGTGTGGGGATGTGACCCTTCACAACGCTTAACAGACGACATGTGCGGACGTGACCAGACACAACATTAAAACACGGTGTGGGGACGTGACTCTTCACAACGCTTAACAGACGACATGTGCGGACGTGACCAGACATAGTATTAAAAGTAGATGTGGGGACGTGACCCTTCACAAAGCTTAACAGACGACATGTTCGGACGTGACCAGACACAACATTAAAACACGGTGTGGGGATGTGACCCTTCACAACGCTTAACAGACGACATGTGCGGACGTGACCAGACACAGCATTAAAACACGGTGTGGGGATGTGACCCTTCACAACGCTCAACAGACGACATGTGCTGATGTGCCCAGACACAAAATTCAAAACACGATGTGGGGACGTGACCCTTCACAACACTTAATAGACGACATGTGCGGACGTGACCAGACACAACATTAAAACACGGTGTGGGGATGTGACCCTTCACAACGCTTAACAGACGACATGTGCGGACGTGACCAGACATAGCATTAAAACACGGTGTGGGGACGTGACTCTTCACAACGCTTAACAGACGACATGTGCGGACGTGACCAGACACAACATTAAAACACGGTGTGGGGATGTGACTCTTCACAACGCTTAACAGACGACATGTGCGGACGTGACCAGACACAACATTAAAACACGGTGTGGGGATGTGACCCTTCACAACGCTTAACAGACGACATGTGCGGACGTGACCGGACATAGCATTAAAACACGGTGTGGGGACGTGACTCTTCACAACGCTTAACAGACGACATGTGCGGACGTGACCAGACACAACATTAAAAACAAGATGTGGGGGCGTGACCCTTCACAACGCATAACAGACGACATGTGCGGACGTGACCAGACACAACATTAAAACACGGTGTGGGGATGTGACCCTTCACAACGCTTAACAGACGACATGTGCGGACGTGACCAGACACAACATTAAAACACGGTGTGGGGACGTGACTCTTCACAACGCTTAACAGACGACATGTGCGGACGTGACCAGACATAGTATTAAAAGTAGATGTGGGGACGTGACCCTTCACAAAGCTTAACAGACGACATGTGCGGACGTGACCAGACACAACATTAAAACACGGTGTGGGGATGTGACCCTTCACAACGCTTAACAGACGACATGTGCGGACGTGACCAGACATAACATTAAAACACGGTGTGGGGACGTGACTCTTCACAACGCTTAACAGACGACATGTGCGTACGTGACCAGACACAACATTAAAAACAAGATGTGGGGGCGTGACCCTTCACAACGCATAACAGACGACATGTGCAGACGTGACCAGACACAATATTAAAACACGGTGTGGGGATGTGACCCTTCACAACGCTTAACAGACGACATGTGCGGACGTGACCAGACACAGCATTAAAACACGGTGTGGGGATGTGACCCTTCACAACGCTTAACAGACGACATGTGCGGACGTGACCAGACATAACATTAAAACACGGTGTGGGGACGTGACTCTTCACAACGCTTAACAGACGACATGTGCGGACATGACCAGACATAGTATTAAAAGTAGATGTGGGGACGTGACCCTTCACAAAGCTTAACAGACGACATGTGCGGACGTGACCAGACACAGCATTAAAAACACGATGTGGAGACGTGACCCTTCACAACGCTTAACAGACGACATGTGCGGACGTGACCAGACATAGCATTAAAACACGATGTGGGGACGTGACTCTTCACAACGCTTAACAGACGACATGTGCGGACGTGACCAGACATAGTATTAAAAGTAGATGTGGGGACTTGACCCTTCACAAAGCTTAACAGACGACATGTTCGGACGTGACCAGACACAACATTAAAACACGGTGTGGGGATGTGACCCTTCACAACGCTTAACAGACGACATGTGCGGACGTGACCAGACACAACATTAAAACACGGTGTGGGGATGTGACCCTTCACAACGCTCAACAGACGACATGTGCTGATGTGACCAGACACAACATTAAAAATAAGATGTGGGGGCGTGACCCTTCACAACGCATAACAGACGACATGTGCGGACGTGACCAGACACAGCATTAAAACACGGTGTGGGGATGTGACCCTTCACAACGCTTAACAGACGATATGTGCGGACGTGAGCAGACATAACATTAAAACACGGTGTGGGGACGTGACTCTTCACAACGCTTAACAGACGACATGTGCGGACGTGACCAGACATAGTATTAAAAGTAGGTGTGGGGACGTGACCCTTCACAAAGCTTAACAGACGACATGTGCGGACGTGACCAGACACAACATTAAAAACACGATGTGGGGACGTGACCCTTCACAACGCTTAACAGACGACATGTGCGGACGTGACCAGACATAGCATTAAAACACGGTGTGGGGACGTGACTCTTCACAACGCTTAACAGACGACATGTGCGGATGTGACCAGACATAGTATTAAAAGTAGATGTGGGGACGTGACCCTTCACAAAGCTTAACAGACGACATGTGCGGACGTGACCAGACACAACATTAAAACACGGTGTGGGGATGTGACCCTTCACAATGCTTAACAGACGACATGTGCGGACGTGACCAGACATAACATTAAAACACGGTGTGGGGACGTGACTCTTCACAACGCTTAACAGACGACAAGTGCGTACGTGACCAGACACAACATTAAAAACAAGATGTGGGGGCGTGACCCTTCACAACGCATAACAGACGACATGTGCGGACGTGACCAGACACAACATTAAAACACGGTTTGGGGATGTGACCCTTCACAACGCTTAACAGACGACATGTGCGGACGTGACCAGACACAGCATTAAAACACGGTGTGGGGATGTTACCCTTCACAACGCTGAACAGACGACATGTGCTGATGTGCCCAGACACAAAATTCAAAACACGATGTGGGGACGTGACCCTTCACAACACTTAACAGACGACAAGTGCGTACGTGACCAGACACAACATTAAAAACAAGATGTGGGGGCGTGACCCTTCACAACGCATAACAGACGACATGTGCAGACGTGACCAGACACAACATTAAAACACGGTGTGCGGATGTGACCCTTCACAACGCTTAACAGACGACATGTGCGGACGTGACCAGACACAGCATTAAAACACGGTGTGGGGATGTGACCCTTCACAACGCTTAACAGACGACATGTGCGGACGTGACCAGACATAACATTAAAACACGGTGTGGGGACGTGACTCTTCACAACGCTTAACAGACGACATGTGCGGACGTGACCAGACACAACATTAAAAACAAGATGTGGGGGCGTGACCCTTCACAACGCATAACAGACGACATGTGCGGACGTGACCAGACACAACATTAAAACACGGTTTGGGGATGTGACCCTTCACAACGCTTAACAGACGACATGTGCGGACGTGACCAGACACAGCATTAAAACACGGTGTGGGGATGTGACCCTTCACAACGCTTAACAGACGACATGTGCGGACGTGACCAGACATAACATTAAAACACGGTGTGGGGACGTGACTCTTCACAACGCTTAACAGACGACATGTGCGGACGTGACCAGACACAACATTAAAAACAAGATGTGGGGGCGTGACCCTTCACAACGCATAACAGACGACATGTGCGGACGTGACCAGACACAACATTAAAACACGGTGTGGGGATGTGACCCTTCACAACGCTTAACAGACGACATGTGTGGACGTGACCAGACACAGCATTAAAACACGGTGTGGGGATGTGACCCTTCACAACGCTTAACAGACGACATGTGCGGACGTGACCAGACATAACATTAAAACACGGTGTGGGGACGTGACTCTTCACAACGCTTAACAGACGACATGTGCGGACGTGACCAGACATAGTATTAAAAGTAGGTGTGGGGACGTGACCCTTCACAAAGCTTAACAGACGACATGTGCGGACGTGACCAGACACAGCATTAAAAACACGATGTGGGGACGTGACCCTTCACAACGCTTAACAGACGACATGTGCGGACGTGACCAGACATAGCATTAAAACACGGTGTGGGGACGTGACTCTTCACAACGCTTAACAGACGACATGTGCGGACGTGACCAGACATAGTATTAAAAGTAGATGTGGGGACGTGACCCTTCACAAAGCTTAACAGACGACATGTGCGGACGTGACCAGACACAACATTAAAACACGGTGTGGGGATGTGACCCTTCACAACGCTTAACAGACGACATGTGCGGACGTGACCAGACATAACATTAAAACACGGTGTGGGGACGTGACTCTTCACAACGCTTAACAGACGACATGTGCGGACGTGACCAGACATAGTATTAAAAGTAGGTGTGGGGACGTGACCCTTCACAAAGCTTAACAGACGACATGTGCGGACGTGACCAGACACAACATTAAAAACACGATGTGGGGACGTGACCCTTCACAACGCTTAACAGACGACATGTGCGGACGTGACCAGACATAGCATTAAAACACGGTGTGGGGACGTGACTCTTCACAACGCTTAATAGACGACATGTGCGGACGTGACCAGACATAGTATTAAAAGTAGATGTGGGGACGTGACCCTTCACAAAGCGTAACAGACGACATGTGCGGACGTGACCAGACACAACATTAAAACACGGTGTGGGGATGTGACCCTTCACAACGCTTAACAGACGACATGTGCGGACGTGACCAGACATAACATTAAAACACGGTGTGGGGACGTGACTCTTCACAACGCTTAACAGACGACAAGTGCGTACGTGACCAGACACAACATTAAAAACAAGATGTGGGGGCGTGACCCTTCACAACGCATAACAGACGACATGTGCAGACGTGACCAGACACAACATTAAAACACGGTGTGGGGATGTGACCCTTCACAACGCTTAACAGACGACATGTGCGGACGTGACCAGACACAGCATTAAAACACGGTGTGGGGATGTGACCCTTCACAACGCTTAACAGACGACATGTGCGGACGTGACCAGACATAACATTAAAACACGGTGTGGGGACGTGACTCTTCACAACGCTTAACAGACGACATGTGCGGACGTGACCAGACACAACATTAAAAACAAGATGTGGGGGCGTGACCCTTCACAACGCATAACAGACGACATATGCGGACGTGACCAGACACAACATTAAAACACGGTTTGGGGATGTGACCCTTCACAACGCTTAACAGACGACATGTGCGGACGTGACCAGACACAGCATTAAAACACGGTGTGGGGATGTGACCCTTCACAACGCTGAACAGACGACATGTGCTGATGTGCCCAGACACAAAATTCAAAACACGATGTGGGGACGTGACCCTTCACAACACTTAATAGACGACATGTGCGAACGTGACCAGACACAGCATTAAAGACAAGATGTAGGGGCGTGACCCTTCACAACGCATAACAGACGACATGTGTGGACGTGACCAGACACAACATTAAAACACGGTGTGGGGATGTGACCCTTCACAACGCTTAACAGACGACATGTGTGGACGTGACCAGACACAGCATTAAAACACGGTGTGGGGATGTGACCCTTCACAACGCTTAACAGACGACATGTGCGGACGTGACCAGACATAACATTAAAACACGGTGTGGGGACGTGACTCTTCACAACGCTTAACAGACGACATGTGCGGACGTGACCAGACATAGTATTAAAAGTAGGTGTGGGGACGTGACCCTTCACAAAGCTTAACAGACGACATGTGCGGACGTGACCAGACACAGCATTAAAAACACGATGTGGGGACGTGACCCTTCACAACGCTTAACAGACGACATGTGCGGACGTGACCAGACATAGCATTCAAACACGGTGTGGGGACGTGACTCTTCACAACGCTTAACAGACGACATGTGCGGACGTGACCAGACATAGTATTAAAAGTAGATGTGGGGACGTGACCCTTCACAAAGCTTAACAGACGACATGTGCGGACGTGACCAGACACAACATTAAAACACGGTGTGGGGATGTGACCCTTCACAACGCTTAACAGACGACATGTGCGGACGTGACCAGACATAACATTAAAACACGGTGTGGGGACGTGACTCTTCATAACGCTTAACAGACGACATGTGCGTACGTGACCAGACAGAACATTAAAAACAAGATGTGGGGGCGTGACCCTTCACAACGCATAACAGACGACATGTGCAGACGTGACCAGACACAACATTAAAACACGGTGTGGGGATGTGACCCTTCACAACGCTTAACAGACGACATGTGCGGACGTGACCAGACACAGCATTAAAACACGGTGTGGGGATGTGACCCTTCACAACGCTTAACAGACGACATGTGCGGACGTGACCAGACATAACATTAAAACACGGTGTGGGGACGTGACTCTTCACAACGCTTAACAGACGACATGTGCGGACGTGACCAGACACAACATTAAAAACAAGATGTGGGGGCGTGACCCTTCACAACGCATAACAGACGACATGTGCGGACGTGACCAGACACAACATTAAAACACGGTGTGGGGATGTGACCCTTCACAACGCTTAACAGACGATATGTGCGGACGTGACCAGACATAACATTAAAACACGGTGTGGGGACGTGACTCTTCACAACGCTTAACAGACGACATGTGCGGACGTGACCAGACATAGTATTAAAAGTAGATGTGGGGACGTGACCCTTCACAAAGCTTAACAGACGACATGCGCGGACGTGACCACACACAGCATTAAAAACACGATGTGGGGACGTGACCCTTCACAACGCTTAACAGACGACATGTGCGGACGTGACCGGACATAGCATTAAAACACGGTGTGGGGACGTGACTCTTCACAACGCTTAACAGACGACATGTGCGGACGTGACCAGAGACAACATTAAAAACAAGATGTGGGGGCGTGACCCTTCACAACGCATAACAGACGACATGTGCGGACGTGACCAGACACAACATTAAAACACGGTGTGGGGATGTGACCCTTCACAACGCTTAACAGACGACATGTGCGGACGTGACCAGACACAACATTAAAACACGGTGTGGGGACGTGACTCTTCACAACGCTTAACAGACGACATGTGCGGACGTGACCAGACATAGTATTAAAACACGGTGTGGGGACGTGACTCTTCACAACGCTTAACAGACGACATGTGCGGACGTGACCAGACATAGTATTAAAAGTAGATGTGGGGACGTGACCCTTCACAAAGCTTAACAGACGACATGTTCGGACGTGACCAGACACAACATTAAAACACGGTGTGGGGATGTGACCCTTCACAACGCTTAACAGACGACATGTGCGGACGTGACCAGACACAGCATTAAAACACGGTGTGGGGATGTGACCCTTCACAACGCTCAACAGACGACATGTGCGGACGTGACCAGACATAACATTAAAACACGGTGTGGGGACGTGACTCTTCACAACGCTTAACAGACGACATGTGCGTACGTGACCAGACACAACATTAAAAACAAGATGTGGGGGCGTGACCCTTCACAACGCATAACAGACGACATGTGCAGACGTGACCAGACACAACATTAAAACACGGTGTGGGGATGTGACCCTTCACAACGCTTAACAGACGACATGTGCGGACGTGACCAGACACAACATTAAAACACGGTGTGGGGACGTGACCCTTCACAACGCTTAACAGAGGACATGTGCGGACGTGACCAGACATAGCATTAAAACACGGTGTGGGGACGTGACTCTTCACAACGCTTAACAGACGACATGTGCGGACGTGACCAGACATAGTATTAAAAGTAGATGTGGGGACGTGACCCTTCACAAAGCTTAACAGACGACATGTTCGGACGTGACCAGACACAACATTAAAACACGGTGTGGGGATGTGACCCTTCACAACGCTTAACAGACGACATGTGCGGACGTGACCAGACACAGCATTAAAACACGGTGTGGGGATGTGACCCTTCACAACGCATAACAGACGACATGTGCGGACGTGACCAGACATAGTATTAAAAGTAGATGTGGGGACGTGACCCTTCACAAAGCTTAACAGACGACATGCGCGGACGTGACCACACACAGCATTAAAAACACGATGTGGGGACGTGACCCTTCACAACGCTTAACAGACGACATGTGCGGACGTGACCGGACATAGCATTAAAACACGGTGTGGGGACGTGACTCTTCACAACGCTTAACAGACGACATGTGCGGACGTGACCAGACACAACATTAAAAACAAGATGTGGGGGCGTGACCCTTCACAACGCATAACAGACGACATGTGCGGACGTGACCAGACACAACATTAAAACACGGTGTGGGGATGTGACCCTTCACAACGCTTAACAGACGACATGTGCGGACGTGACCAGACACAACATTAAAACACGGTGTGGGGACGTGACTCTTCACAACGCTTAACAGACGACATGTGCGGACGTGACCAGACATAGTATTAAAAGTAGATGTGGGGACGTGACCCTTCACAAAGCTTAACAGACGACATGTTCGGACGTGACCAGACACAACATTAAAACACGGTGTGGGGATGTGACCCTTCACAACGCTTAACAGACGACATGTGCGGACGTGACCAGACACAGCATTAAAACACGGTGTGGGGATGTGACCCTTCACAACGCTCAACAGACGACATGTGCTGATGTGCCCAGACACAAAATTCAAAACACGATGTGGGGACGTGACCCTTCACAACACTTAATAGACGACATGTGCGGACGTGACCAGACACAACATTAAAACACGGTGTGGGGATGTGACCCTTCACAACGCTTAACAGACGACATGTGCGGACGTGACCAGACACAGCATTAAAACACGGTGTGGGGACGTGACTCTTCACAACGCTTAACAGACGACATGTGCGGACGTGACCAGACATTGTATTAAAAGTAGATGTGGGGACGTGACCCTTCACAAAGCTTAACAAACGACATGTGCGGACGTGACCAGACACAACATTAAAACACGGTGTGGGGATGTGACCCTTCACAACGCTTAACAGACGACATGTGCGGATGTGACCAGACATAACATTAAAAACACGGTGTGGGGACGTGACTCTTCACAACGCTTAACAGACGACATGTGCGTACGTGACCAGACACAACATTAAAAACAAGATGTGGGGGCGTGACCCTTCACAACGCATAACAGACGACATGTGCGGACGTGACCAGACACAACATTAAAACACGGTGTGGGGATGTGACCCTTCACAACGCTTAACAGACGACATGTGCGGACGTGACCAGACATAACATTAAAAACACGGTGTGGGGACGTGACTCTTCACAACGCTTAACAGACGACATGTGCGTACGTGACCAGACACAACATTAAAAACAAGATGTGGGGGCGTGACCCTTCACAACGCATAACAGACGACATGTGCGGACGTGACCAGACACAACATTAAAACACGGTGTGGGGATGTGACCCTTCACAACGCTTAACAGACGACATGTGCGGACGTGACCAGACACAACATTAAAACACGGTGTGGGGATGTGACCCTTCACAACGCTTAACAGACGACATGTGCGGACGTGACCAGACATAACATTAAAAACACGGTGTGGGGACGTGACTCTTCACAACGCTTAACAGACGACATGTGCGTACGTGACCAGACACAACATTAAAAACAAGATGTGGGGGCGTCACCCTTCACAACGCATAACAGACGACATGTGCGGACGTGACCAGACACAACATTAAAACACGGTGTGGGGATGTGACCCTTCACAACGCTTAACAGACGACATGTGCGGACGTGACCAGACACAGCATTAAAACACGGTGTGGGGATGTGACCCTTCACAACGCTTAACAGACGACATGTGCGGACGTGACCTGACATAACATTAAAACACGGTGTGGGGACGTGACTCTTCACAACGCTTAACAGACGACATGTGCGGACGTGACCAGACACAACATTAAAACACGGTGTGGGGATGTGACCCTTCACAACGCTTAACAGACGACATGTGCGGACGTGACCAGACACAACATTAAAACACGGTGTGGGGATGTGACCCTTCACAACGCTTAACAGACGACATGTGCGGACGTGACCAGACACAACATTAAAACACGGTGTGGGGATGTGACCCTTCACAACGCTTAACAGACGACATGTGCGGACGTGACCAGACATAACATTAAAAACACGGTGTGGGGACGTGACTCTTCACAACGCTTAACAGACGACATGTGCGTACGTGACCAGACACAACATTAAAAACAAGATGTGGGGGCGTGACCCTTCACAACGCATAACAGACGACATGTGCGGACGTGACCAGACACAACATTAAAACACGGTGTGGGGATGTGACCCTTCACAACGCTTAACAGACGACATGTGCGGACGTGACCAGACACAACATTAAAACACGGTGTGGGGATGTGACCCTTCACAACGCTTAACAGACGACATGTGCGGACGTGACCAGACATAACATTAAAAACACGGTGTGGGGACGTGACTCTTCACAACGCTTAACAGACGACATGTGCGTACGTGACCAGACACAGCATTAAAACACGGTGTGGGGATGTGACCCTTCACAACGCTTAACAGACGACATGTGCGGACGTGACCAGACATAACATTAAAACACGGTGTGGGGATGTGACCCTTCACAACGCTTAACAGACGACATGTGCGGACGTGACCAGACACAGCATTAAAACACGGTGTGGGGATGTGACCCTTCACAACGCTTAACAGACGACATGTGCGGACGTGACCAGACATAGCATTAAAACACGGTGTGGGGACGTGACTCTTCACAACGCTTAACAGACGACATGTGCTGATGTGCCCAGACACAAAATTCAAAACACGATGTGGGGACGTGACCCTTCACAACGCATAACAGACGACATGTGCAGACGTGACCAGACACAACATTAAAACACGGTGTGGGGATGTGACCCTTCACAACGCTTAACAGACGACATGTGCGGACGTGACCAGACACAGCATTAAAACACGGTGTGGGGATGTGACCCTTCACAACGCTTAACAGACGACATGTGCGGACGTGACCAGACATAACATTAAAACACGGTGTGGGGACGTGACTCTTCACAACGCTTAACAGACGACATGTGCGGACGTGACCAGACATAGTATTAAAAGTAGATGTGGGGACGTGACCCTTCACAAAGCTTAAAGACGACATGTGCGGACGTGACCAGACACAGCATTAAAAACACGATGTGGAGACGTGACCCTTCACAACGCTTAACAGACGACATGTGCGGACGTGACCAGACATAGCATTAAAACACGGTGTGGGGACGTGACTCTTCACAACGCTTAACAGACGACATGTGCTGATGTGCCCAGACACAAAATTCAAAACACGATGTGGGGACGTGACCCTTCACAACACTTAATAGACGACATGTGCGGACGTGACCAGACACAGCATTAAAGACAAGATGTAGGGGCGTGACCCTTCACAACGCATAACAGACGACATGTGTGGACGTGACCAGACACAACATTAAAACACAGTGTGGGGATGTGACCCTTCACAACGCTTAACAGACGACATGTGTGGACGTGACCAGACACAGCATTAAAACACGATGTGGGGATGTGACCCTTCACAACGCTTAACAGACGACATGTGCGGACGTGACCAGACATAACATTAAAACACGGTGTGGGGACGTGACTCTTCACAACGCTTAACAGACGACATGTGCGGACGTGACCAGACATAGTATTAAAAGTAGGTGTGGGGACGTGACCCTTCACAACGCTTAACAGACGACATGTGCGGACGTGACCAGACACAACATTAAAACACGGTGTGGGGATGTGACCCTTCACAACGCTTAACAGACGACATGTGCGGACGTGACCAGACATAACATTAAAAACACGGTGTGGGGACGTGACTCTTCACAACGCTTAACAGACGACATGTGCGTACGTGACCAGACACAGCATTAAAACACGGTGTGGGGATGTGACCCTTCACAACGCTTAACAGACGACATGTGCGGACGTGACCAGACATAACATTAAAACACGGTGTGGGGATGTGACCCTTCACAACGCTTAACAGACGACATGTGCGGACGTGACCAGACACAGCATTAAAACACGGTGTGGGGATGTGACCCTTCACAACGCTTAACAGACGACATGTGCGGACGTGACCAGACATAGCATTAAAACACGGTGTGGGGACGTGACTCTTCACAACGCTTAACAGACGACATGTGCTGATGTGCCCAGACACAAAATTCAAAACACGATGTGGGGACGTGACCCTTCACAACGCATAACAGACGACATGTGCAGACGTGACCAGACACAACATTAAAACACGGTGTGGGGATGTGACCCTTCACAACGCTTAACAGACGACATGTGCGGACGTGACCAGACACAGCATTAAAACACGGTGTGGGGATGTGACCCTTCACAACGCTTAACAGACGACATGTGCGGACGTGACCAGACATAACATTAAAACACGGTGTGGGGACGTGACTCTTCACAACGCTTAACAGACGACATGTGCGGACGTGACCAGACATAGTATTAAAAGTAGATGTGGGGACGTGACCCTTCACAAAGCTTAAAGACGACATGTGCGGACGTGACCAGACACAGCATTAAAAACACGATGTGGAGACGTGACCCTTCACAACGCTTAACAGACGACATGTGCGGACGTGACCAGACATAGCATTAAAACACGGTGTGGGGACGTGACTCTTCACAACGCTTAACAGACGACATGTGCTGATGTGCCCAGACACAAAATTCAAAACACGATGTGGGGACGTGACCCTTCACAACACTTAATAGACGACATGTGCGGACGTGACCAGACACAGCATTAAAGACAAGATGTAGGGGCGTGACCCTTCACAACGCATAACAGACGACATGTGTGGACGTGACCAGACACAACATTAAAACACAGTGTGGGGATGTGACCCTTCACAACGCTTAACAGACGACATGTGTGGACGTGACCAGACACAGCATTAAAACACGATGTGGGGATGTGACCCTTCACAACGCTTAACAGACGACATGTGCGGACGTGACCAGACATAACATTAAAACACGGTGTGGGGACGTGACTCTTCACAACGCTTAACAGACGACATGTGCGGACGTGACCAGACATAGTATTAAAAGTAGGTGTGGGGACGTGACCCTTCACAACGCTTAACAGACGACATGTGCGGACGTGACCAGACATAGCATTAAAACACGGTGTGGGGACGTGACTCTTCACAACGCTTAACAGACGACATGTGCGGACATGACCAGACACAACATTAAAAACAAGATGTGGGGGCGTGACCCTTCACAACGCATAACAGACGACATGTGCGGACGTGACCAGACATAACATTAAAACACGGTTTGGGGATGTGACCCTTCACAACGCTTAACAGACGACATGTGCGGACGTGACCAGACACAGCATTAAAACACGGTGTGGGGATGTGACCCTTCACAACGCTTAACAGACGATATGTGCGGACGTGACCAGACATAACATTAAAACACGGTGTGGGGACGTGACTCTTCACAACGCTTAACAGACGACATGTGCGGACGTGACCAGACATAGTATTAAAAGTAGGTGTGGGGACGTGACCCTTCACAACGCTTAACAGACGACATGTGCGGACGTGACCAGACATAGCATTAAAACACGGTGTGGGGACGTGACTCTTCACAACGCTTAACAGACGACATGTGCGGACGTGACCAGACACAACATTAAAAACAAGATGTGGGGGCGTGACCCTTCACAACGCATAACAGACGACATGTGCGGACGTGACCAGACACAACATTAAAACACGGTTTGGGGATGTGACCCTTCACAACGCTTAACAGACGACATGTGCGGACGTGACCAGACACAGCATTAAAACACGGTGTGGGGATGTGACCCTTCACAACGCTTAACAGACGATATGTGCGGACGTGACCAGACATAACATTAAAACACGGTGTGGGGACGTGACTCTTCACAACGCTTAACAGACGACATGTGCGGACGTGACGAGACATAGTATTAAAAGTAGATGTGGGGACGTGACCCTTCACAAAGCTTAACAGACGACATGTGCGGACGTGACCACACACAGCATTAAAAACACGATGTGGGGACGTGACCCTTCACAACGCTTAACAGACGACATGTGCGGACGTGACCGGACATAGCATTAAAACACGGTGTGGGGACGTCACTCTTCACAACGCTTAACAGACGACATGTGCGGACGTGACCAGGCACAACATTAAAAACAAGATGTGGGGACGTCACTCTTCACAACGCATAACAGACGACATGTGCGGACGTGACCAGGCACAACATTAAAAACAAGATGTGGGGGCGTGACCCTTCACAACGCATAACAGACGACATGTGCGGACGTGACCAGACACAACATTAAAACACGGTGTGGGGATGTGACCCTTCACAACGCTTAACATACGACATGTGCGGACGTGACCAGACATAACATTAAAAACACGGTGTGGGGACGTGACTCTTCACAACGCTTAACAGACGACATGTGCGTACGTGACCAGACACAACATTAAAAACAAGATGTGGGGGCGTGACCCTTCACAACGCATAACAGACGACATGTGCGGACGTGACCAGACACAACATTAAAACACGGTGTGGGGATGTGACCCTTCACAACGCTTAACAGACGACATGTGCGGACGTGACCAGACACAGCATTAAAACACGGTGTGGGGATGTGACCCTTCACAACGCTTAACAGACGACATGTGCGGACGTGACCAGACATAACATTAAAACACGGTGTGGGGACGTGACTCTTCACAACGCTTAACAGACGACATGTGCGGACGTGACCAGACATAGTATTAAAAGTAGATGTGGGGACGTGACCCTTCACAAAGCTTAAAGACGACATGTGCGGACGTGACCAGACACAGCATTAAAAACACGATGTGGAGACGTGACCCTTCACAACGCTTAACAGACGACATGTGCGGACGTGACCAGACATAGCATTAAAACACGGTGTGGGGACGTGACTCTTCACAACGCTTAACAGACGACATGTGCTGATGTGCCCAGACACAAAATTCAAAATACGATGTGGGGACGTGACCCTTCACAACACTTAATAGACGACATGTGCGGACGTGACCAGACACAGCATTAAAGACAAGATGTAGGGGCGTGACCCTTCACAACGCATAACAGACGACATGTGTGGACGTGACCAGACACAACATTAAAACACGGTGTGGGGATGTGACCCTTCACAACGCTTAACAGACGACATGTGTGGACGTGACCAGACACAGCATTAAAACACGATGTGGGGATGTGACCCTTCACAACGCTTAACAGACGACATGTGCGGACGTGACCAGACATAACATTAAAACACGGTGTGGGGACGTGACTCTTCACAACGCTTAACAGACGACATGTGCGTACGTGACCAGACACAACATTAAAAACAAGATGTGGGGGCGTGACCCTTCACAACGCATAACAGACGACATGTGCAGACGTGACCAGACACAACATTAAAACACGGTGTGGGGATGTGACCCTTCACAACGCTTAACAGACGACATGTGCGGACGTGACCAGACACAACATTAAAACACGGTGTGGGGACGTGACCCTTCACAACGCTTAACAGAGGACATGTGCGGACGTGACCAGACATAGCATTAAAACACGGTGTGGGGACGTGACTCTTCACAACGCTTAACAGACGACATGTGCGGACGTGACCAGACATAGTATTAAAAGTAGATGTGGGGACGTGACCCTTCACAAAGCTTAACAGACGACATGTTCGGACGTGACCAGACACAACATTAAAACACGGTGTGGGGATGTGACCCTTCACAACGCTTAACAGACGACATGTGCGGACGTGACCAGACACAGCATTAAAACATGGTGTGGGGATGTGACCCTTCACAACGCATAACAGACGACATGTGCGGACGTGACCAGACATAGTATTAAAAGTAGATGTGGGGACGTGACCCTTCACAAAGCTTAACAGACGACATGCGCGGACGTGACCACACACAGCATTAAAAACACGATGTGGGGACGTGACCCTTCACAACGCTTAACAGACGACATGTGCGGACGTGACCGGACATAGCATTAAAACACGGTGTGGGGACGTGACTCTTCACAACGCTTAACAGACGACATGTGCGGACGTGACCAGACACAACATTAAAAACAAGATGTGGGGGCGTGACCCTTCACAACGCATAACAGACGACATGTGCGGACGTGACCAGACACAACATTAAAACACGGTGTGGGGATGTGACCCTTCACAACGCTTAACAGACGACATGTGCGGACGTGACCAGACACAACATTAAAACACGGTGTGGGGACGTGACTCTTCACAACGCTTAACAGACGACATGTGCGGACGTGACCAGACATAGTATTAAAAGTAGATGTGGGGACGTGACCCTTCACAAAGCTTAACAGACGACATGTTCGGACGTGACCAGACACAACATTAAAACACGGTGTGGGGATGTGACCCTTCACAACGCTTAACAGACGACATGTGCGGACGTGACCAGACACAGCATTAAAACACGGTGTGGGGATGTGACCCTTCACAACGCTCAACAGACGACATGTGCTGATGTGCCCAGACACAAAATTCAAAACACGATGTGGGGACGTGACCCTTCACAACACTTAATAGACGACATGTGCGGACGTGACCAGACACAACATTAAAACACGGTGTGGGGATGTGACCCTTCACAACGCTTAACAGACGACATGTGCGGACGTGACCAGACACAGCATTAAAACACGGTGTGGGGACGTGACTCTTCACAACGCTTAACAGACGACATGTGCGGACGTGACCAGACATTGTATTAAAAGTAGATGTGGGGACGTGACCCTTCACAAAGCTTAACAAACGACATGTGCGGACGTGACCAGACACAACATTAAAACACGGTGTGGGGATGTGACCCTTCACAACGCTTAACAGACGACATGTGCGGATGTGACCAGACATAACATTAAAAACACGGTGTGGGGACGTGACTCTTCACAACGCTTAACAGACGACATGTGCGTACGTGACCAGACACAACATTAAAAACAAGATGTGGGGGCGTGACCCTTCACAACGCATAACAGACGACATGTGCGGACGTGACCAGACACAACATTAAAACACGGTGTGGGGATGTGACCCTTCACAACGCTTAACAGACGACATGTGCGGACGTGACCAGACATAACATTAAAAACACGGTGTGGGGACGTGACTCTTCACAACGCTTAACAGACGACATGTGCGTACGTGACCAGACACAACATTAAAAACAAGATGTGGGGGCGTGACCCTTCACAACGCATAACAGACGACATGTGCGGACGTGACCAGACACAACATTAAAACACGGTGTGGGGATGTGACCCTTCACAACGCTTAACAGACGACATGTGCGGACGTGACCAGACACAACATTAAAACACGGTGTGGGGATGTGACCCTTCACAACGCTTAACAGACGACATGTGCGGACGTGACCAGACATAACATTAAAAACACGGTGTGGGGACGTGACTCTTCACAACGCTTAACAGACGACATGTGCGTACGTGACCAGACACAACATTAAAAACAAGATGTGGGGGCGTCACCCTTCACAACGCATAACAGACGACATGTGCGGACGTGACCAGACACAACATTAAAACACGGTGTGGGGATGTGACCCTTCACAACGCTTAACAGACGACATGTGCGGACGTGACCAGACACAGCATTAAAACACGGTGTGGGGATGTGACCCTTCACAACGCTTAACAGACGACATGTGCGGACGTGACCTGACATAACATTAAAACACGGTGTGGGGACGTGACTCTTCACAACGCTTAACAGACGACATGTGCGGACGTGACCAGACACAACATTAAAACACGGTGTGGGGATGTGACCCTTCACAACGCTTAACAGACGACATGTGCGGACGTGACCAGACACAACATTAAAACACGGTGTGGGGATGTGACCCTTCACAACGCTTAACAGACGACATGTGCGGACGTGACCAGACACAACATTAAAACACGGTGTGGGGATGTGACCCTTCACAACGCTTAACAGACGACATGTGCGGACGTGACCAGACATAACATTAAAAACACGGTGTGGGGACGTGACTCTTCACAACGCTTAACAGACGACATGTGCGTACGTGACCAGACACAACATTAAAAACAAGATGTGGGGGCGTGACCCTTCACAACGCATAACAGACGACATGTGCGGACGTGACCAGACACAACATTAAAACACGGTGTGGGGATGTGACCCTTCACAACGCTTAACAGACGACATGTGCGGACGTGACCAGACACAACATTAAAACACGGTGTGGGGATGTGACCCTTCACAACGCTTAACAGACGACATGTGCGGACGTGACCAGACATAACATTAAAAACACGGTGTGGGGACGTGACTCTTCACAACGCTTAACAGACGACATGTGCGTACGTGACCAGACACAGCATTAAAACACGGTGTGGGGATGTGACCCTTCACAACGCTTAACAGACGACATGTGCGGACGTGACCAGACATAACATTAAAACACGGTGTGGGGATGTGACCCTTCACAACGCTTAACAGACGACATGTGCGGACGTGACCAGACACAGCATTAAAACACGGTGTGGGGATGTGACCCTTCACAACGCTTAACAGACGACATGTGCGGACGTGACCAGACATAGCATTAAAACACGGTGTGGGGACGTGACTCTTCACAACGCTTAACAGACGACATGTGCTGATGTGCCCAGACACAAAATTCAAAACACGATGTGGGGACGTGACCCTTCACAACGCATAACAGACGACATGTGCAGACGTGACCAGACACAACATTAAAACACGGTGTGGGGATGTGACCCTTCACAACGCTTAACAGACGACATGTGCGGACGTGACCAGACACAGCATTAAAACACGGTGTGGGGATGTGACCCTTCACAACGCTTAACAGACGACATGTGCGGACGTGACCAGACATAACATTAAAACACGGTGTGGGGACGTGACTCTTCACAACGCTTAACAGACGACATGTGCGGACGTGACCAGACATAGTATTAAAAGTAGATGTGGGGACGTGACCCTTCACAAAGCTTAAAGACGACATGTGCGGACGTGACCAGACACAGCATTAAAAACACGATGTGGAGACGTGACCCTTCACAACGCTTAACAGACGACATGTGCGGACGTGACCAGACATAGCATTAAAACACGGTGTGGGGACGTGACTCTTCACAACGCTTAACAGACGACATGTGCTGATGTGCCCAGACACAAAATTCAAAACACGATGTGGGGACGTGACCCTTCACAACACTTAATAGACGACATGTGCGGACGTGACCAGACACAGCATTAAAGACAAGATGTAGGGGCGTGACCCTTCACAACGCATAACAGACGACATGTGTGGACGTGACCAGACACAACATTAAAACACAGTGTGGGGATGTGACCCTTCACAACGCTTAACAGACGACATGTGTGGACGTGACCAGACACAGCATTAAAACACGATGTGGGGATGTGACCCTTCACAACGCTTAACAGACGACATGTGCGGACGTGACCAGACATAACATTAAAACACGGTGTGGGGACGTGACTCTTCACAACGCTTAACAGACGACATGTGCGGACGTGACCAGACATAGTATTAAAAGTAGGTGTGGGGACGTGACCCTTCACAACGCTTAACAGACGACATGTGCGGACGTGACCAGACATAGCATTAAAACACGGTGTGGGGACGTGACTCTTCACAACGCTTAACAGACGACATGTGCGGACATGACCAGACACAACATTAAAAACAAGATGTGGGGGCGTGACCCTTCACAACGCATAACAGACGACATGTGCGGACGTGACCAGACATAACATTAAAACACGGTTTGGGGATGTGACCCTTCACAACGCTTAACAGACGACATGTGCGGACGTGACCAGACACAGCATTAAAACACGGTGTGGGGATGTGACCCTTCACAACGCTTAACAGACGATATGTGCGGACGTGACCAGACATAACATTAAAACACGGTGTGGGGACGTGACTCTTCACAACGCTTAACAGACGACATGTGCGGACGTGACCAGACATAGTATTAAAAGTAGGTGTGGGGACGTGACCCTTCACAACGCTTAACAGACGACATGTGCGGACGTGACCAGACATAGCATTAAAACACGGTGTGGGGACGTGACTCTTCACAACGCTTAACAGACGACATGTGCGGACGTGACCAGACACAACATTAAAAACAAGATGTGGGGGCGTGACCCTTCACAACGCATAACAGACGACATGTGCGGACGTGACCAGACACAACATTAAAACACGGTTTGGGGATGTGACCCTTCACAACGCTTAACAGACGACATGTGCGGACGTGACCAGACACAGCATTAAAACACGGTGTGGGGATGTGACCCTTCACAACGCTTAACAGACGATATGTGCGGACGTGACCAGACATAACATTAAAACACGGTGTGGGGACGTGACTCTTCACAACGCTTAACAGACGACATGTGCGGACGTGACGAGACATAGTATTAAAAGTAGATGTGGGGACGTGACCCTTCACAAAGCTTAACAGACGACATGTGCGGACGTGACCACACACAGCATTAAAAACACGATGTGGGGACGTGACCCTTCACAACGCTTAACAGACGACATGTGCGGACGTGACCGGACATAGCATTAAAACACGGTGTGGGGACGTCACTCTTCACAACGCTTAACAGACGACATGTGCGGACGTGACCAGGCACAACATTAAAAACAAGATGTGGGGGCGTGACCCTTCACAACGCATAACAGACGACATGTGCGGACGTGACCAGACACAACATTAAAAACAAGATGTGGGGGCGTGACCCTTCACAACGCATAACAGACGACATGTGCGGACGTGACCAGACACAACATTAAAACACGGTGTGGGGATGTGACCCTTCACAACGCTTAACATACGACATGTGCGGACGTGACCAGACATAACATTAAAAACACGGTGTGGGGACGTGACTCTTCACAACGCTTAACAGACGACATGTGCGTACGTGACCAGACACAACATTAAAAACAAGATGTGGGGGCGTGACCCTTCACAACGCATAACAGACGACATGTGCGGACGTGACCAGACACAACATTAAAACACGGTGTGGGGATGTGACCCTTCACAACGCTTAACAGACGACATGTGCGGACGTGACCAGACACAGCATTAAAACACGGTGTGGGGATGTGACCCTTCACAACGCTTAACAGACGACATGTGCGGACGTGACCAGACATAACATTAAAACACGGTGTGGGGACGTGACTCTTCACAACGCTTAACAGACGACATGTGCGGACGTGACCAGACATAGTATTAAAAGTAGATGTGGGGACGTGACCCTTCACAAAGCTTAAAGACGACATGTGCGGACGTGACCAGACACAGCATTAAAAACACGATGTGGAGACGTGACCCTTCACAACGCTTAACAGACGACATGTGCGGACGTGACCAGACATAGCATTAAAACACGGTGTGTGGACGTGACTCTTCACAACGCTTAACAGACGACATGTGCTGATGTGCCCAGACACAAAATTCAAAATACGATGTGGGGACGTGACCCTTCACAACACTTAATAGACGACATGTGCGGACGTGACCAGACACAGCATTAAAGACAAGATGTAGGGGCGTGACCCTTCACAACGCATAACAGACGACATGTGTGGACGTGACCAGACACAACATTAAAACACGGTGTGGGGATGTGACCCTTCACAACGCTTAACAGACGACATGTGTGGACGTGACCAGACACAGCATTAAAACACGATGTGGGGATGTGACCCTTCACAACGCTTAACAGACGACATGTGCGGACGTGACCAGACATAACATTAAAACACGGTGTGGGGACGTGACTCTTCACAACGCTTAACAGACGACATGTGCGGACGTGACCAGACATAGTATTAAAAGTAGGTGTGGGGACGTGACCCTTCACAACGCTTAACAGACGACATGTGCGGACGTGACCAGACATAGCATTAAAACACGGTGTGGGGACGTGACTCTTCACAACGCTTAACAGACGACATGTGCGGACATGACCAGACACAACATTAAAAACAAGATTTGGGGGCGTGACCCTTCACAACGCATAACAGACGACATGTGCGGACGTGACCAGACATAACATTAAAACACGGTTTGGGGATGTGACCCTTCACAACGCTTAACAGACGACATGTGCGGACGTGACCAGACACAGCATTAAAACACGGTGTGGGGATGTGACCCTTCACAACGCTTAACAGACGATATGTGCGGACGTGACCAGACATAACATTAAAACACGGTGTGGGGACGTGACTCTTCACAACGCTTAACAGACGACATGTGCGGACGTGACCAGACATAGTATTAAAAGTAGGTGTGGGGACGTGACCCTTCACAACGCTTAACAGACGACATGTGCGGACGTGACCAGACATAGCATTAAAACACGGTGTGGGGACGTGACTCTTCACAACGCTTAACAGACGACATGTGCGGACGTGACCAGACACAACATTAAAAACAAGATGTGGGGGCGTGACCCTTCACAACGCATAACAGACGACATGTGCGGACGTGACCAGACACAACATTAAAACACGGTTTGGGGATGTGACCCTTCACAACGCTTAACAGACGACATGTGCGGACGTGACCAGACACAGCATTAAAACACGGTGTGGGGATGTGACCCTTCACAACGCTTAACAGACGATATGTGCGGACGTGACCAGACATAACATTAAAACACGGTGTGGGGACGTGACTCTTCACAACGCTTAACAGACGACATGTGCGGACGTGACGAGACATAGTATTAAAAGTAGATGTGGGGACGTGACCCTTCACAAAGCTTAACAGACGACATGTGCGGACGTGACCACACACAGCATTAAAAACACGATGTGGGGACGTGACCCTTCACAACGCTTAACAGACGACATGTGCGGACGTGACCGAACATAGCATTAAAACACGGTGTGGGGACGTCACTCTTCACAACGCTTAACAGACGACATGTGCGGACGTGACCAGGCACAACATTAAAAACAAGATGTGGGGGCGTGACCCTTCACAACGCATAACAGACGACATGTGCGGACGTGACCAGACACAACATTAAAAACACGGTGTGGGGACGTGACTCTTCACAACGCTTAACAGACGACATGTGCGTACGTGACCAGACACAACATTAAAAACAAGATGTGGGGGCGTGACCCTTCACAACGCATAACAGACGACATGTGCGGACGTGACCAGACACAACATTAAAACACGGTGTGGGGATGTGACCCTTCACAACGCTTAACAGACGACATGTGCGGACGTGACCAGACACAACATTAAAACACGGTGTGGGGATGTGACCCTTCACAACGCTTAACAGACGACATGTGCGGACGTGACCAGACATAACATTAAAAACACGGTGTGGGGACGTGACTCTTCACAACGCTTAACAGACGACATGTGCGTACGTGACCAGACACAACATTAAAAACAAGATGTGGGGGCGTGACCCTTCACAACGCATAACAGACGACATGTGCGGACGTGACCAGACACAACATTAAAACACGGTGTGGGGATGTGACCCTTCACAACAGCTTAACAGACGACATGTGCGGACGTGACCAGACACAACATTAAAACACGGTGTGGGGATGTGACCCTTCACAACGCTTAACAGACGACATGTGCGGACGTGACCAGACATAACATTAAAAACACGGTGTGGGGACGTGACTCTTCACAACGCTTAACAGACGACATGTGCGTACGTGACCAGACACAACATTAAAAACAAGATGTGGGGGCGTGACCCTTCACAACGCATAACAGACGACATGTGCGGACGTGACCAGACACAACATTAAAACACGGTGTGGGGATGTGACCCTTCACAACGCTTAACAGACGACATGTGCGGACGTGACCAGACACAGCATTAAAACACGGTGTGGGGATGTGACCCTTCACAACGCTTAACAGACGACATGTGCGGACGTGACCAGACATAACATTAAAACACGGTGTGGGGACGTGACTCTTCACAACGCTTAACAGACGACATGTGCGGACGTGACCAGACATAGTATTAAAAGTAGGTGTGGGGACGTGACCCTTCACAACGCTTAACAGACGACATGTGCGGACGTGACCAGACATAGCATTAAAACACGGTGTGGGGACGTGACTCTTCACAACGCTTAACAGACGACATGTGCGGACATGACCAGACACAACATTAAAAACAAGATTTGGGGGCGTGACCCTTCACAACGCATAACAGACGACATGTGCGGACGTGACCAGACATAACATTAAAACACGGTTTGGGGATGTGACCCTTCACAACGCTTAACAGACGACATGTGCGGACGTGACCAGACACAGCATTAAAACACGGTGTGGGGATGTGACCCTTCACAACGCTTAACAGACGATATGTGCGGACGTGACCAGACATAACATTAAAACACGGTGTGGGGACGTGACTCTTCACAACGCTTAACAGACGACATGTGCGGACGTGACCAGACATAGTATTAAAAGTAGGTGTGGGGACGTGACCCTTCACAACGCTTAACAGACGACATGTGCGGACGTGACCAGACATAGCATTAAAACACGGTGTGGGGACGTGACTCTTCACAACGCTTAACAGACGACATGTGCGGACGTGACCAGACACAACATTAAAAACAAGATGTGGGGGCGTGACCCTTCACAACGCATAACAGACGACATGTGCGGACGTGACCAGACACAACATTAAAACACGGTTTGGGGATGTGACCCTTCACAACGCTTAACAGACGACATGTGCGGACGTGACCAGACACAGCATTAAAACACGGTGTGGGGATGTGACCCTTCACAACGCATAACAGACGACATGTGCGGACGTGACCAGACACAACATTAAAAACAAGATGTGGGGGCGTGACCCTTCACAACGCATAACAGACGACATGTGCGGACGTGACCAGACACAACATTAAAACACGGTGTGGGGATGTGACCCTTCACAACGCTTAACATACGACATGTGCGGACGTGACCAGACATAACATTAAAAACACGGTGTGGGGACGTGACTCTTCACAACGCTTAACAGACGACATGTGCGTACGTGACCAGACACAACATTAAAAACAAGATGTGGGGGCGTGACCCTTCACAACGCATAACAGACGACATGTGCGGACGTGACCAGACACAACATTAAAACACGGTGTGGGGATGTGACCCTTCACAACGCTTAACAGACGACATGTGCGGACGTGACCAGACACAGCATTAAAACACGGTGTGGGGATGTGACCCTTCACAACGCTTAACAGACGACATGTGCGGACGTGACCAGACATAACATTAAAACACGGTGTGGGGACGTGACTCTTCACAACGCTTAACAGACGACATGTGCGGACGTGACCAGACATAGTATTAAAAGTAGATGTGGGGACGTGACCCTTCACAAAGCTTAAAGACGACATGTGCGGACGTGACCAGACACAGCATTAAAAACACGATGTGGAGACGTGACCCTTCACAACGCTTAACAGACGACATGTGCGGACGTGACCAGACATAGCATTAAAACACGGTGTGTGGACGTGACTCTTCACAACGCTTAACAGACGACATGTGCTGATGTGCCCAGACACAAAATTCAAAATACGATGTGGGGACGTGACCCTTCACAACACTTAATAGACGACATGTGCGGACGTGACCAGACACAGCATTAAAGACAAGATGTAGGGGCGTGACCCTTCACAACGCATAACAGACGACATGTGTGGACGTGACCAGACACAACATTAAAACACGGTGTGGGGATGTGACCCTTCACAACGCTTAACAGACGACATGTGTGGACGTGACCAGACACAGCATTAAAACACGATGTGGGGATGTGACCCTTCACAACGCTTAACAGACGACATGTGCGGACGTGACCAGACATAACATTAAAACACGGTGTGGGGACGTGACTCTTCACAACGCTTAACAGACGACATGTGCGGACGTGACCAGACACAACATTAAAACACGGTGTGGGGATGTGACCCTTCACAACGCTTAACAGACGACATGTGCGGACGTGACCAGACACAGCATTAAAACACGGTGTGGGGATGTGACCCTTCACAACGCTTAACAGACGACATGTGCGGACGTGACCAGACATAACATTAAAACACGGTGTGGGGACGTGACTCTTCACAACGCTTAACAGACGACATGTGCGGACGTGACCAGACACAACATTAAAACACGGTGTGGGGATGTGACCCTTCACAACGCTTAACAGACGACATGTGCGGACGTGACCAGACACAACATTAAAACACGGTGTGGGGATGTGACCCTTCACAACGCTTAACAGACGACATGTGCGGACGTGACCAGACACAACATTAAAACACGGTGTGGGGATGTGACCCTTCACAACGCTTAACAGACGACATGTGCGGACGTGACCAGACATAACATTAAAAACACGGTGTGGGGACGTGACTCTTCACAACGCTTAACAGACGACATGTGCGTACGTGACCAGACACAACATTAAAAACAAGATGTGGGGGCGTGACCCTTCACAACGCATAACAGACGACATGTGCGGACGTGACCAGAGACAACATTAAAACACGGTGTGGGGATGTGACCCTTCACAACGCTTAACAGACGACATGTGCGGACGTGACCAGACACAACATTAAAACACGGTGTGGGGATGTGACCCTTCACAACGCTTAACAGACGACATGTGCGGACGTGACCAGACATAACATTAAAAACACGGTGTGGGGACGTGACTCTTCACAACGCTTAACAGACGACATGTGCGTACGTGACCAGACACAACATTAAAAACAAGATGTGGGGGCGTGACCCTTCACAACGCATAACAGACGACATGTGCGGACGTGACCAGACACAACATTAAAACACGGTGTGGGGATGTGACCCTTCACAACGCTTAACAGACGACATGTGCGGACGTGACCAGACACAGCATTAAAACACGGTGTGGGGATGTGACCCTTCACAACGCTTAACAGACGACATGTGCGGACGTGACCAGACATAACATTAAAACACGGTGTGGGGACGTGACTCTTCACAACGCTTAACAGACGACATGTGCGGACGTGACCAGACATAGTATTAAAAGTAGATGTGGGGACGTGACCCTTCACAAAGCTTAAAGACGACATGTGCGGACGTGACCAGACACAGCATTAAAAACACGATGTGGAGACGTGACCCTTCACAACGCTTAACAGACGACATGTGCGGACGTGACCAGACATAGCATTAAAACACGGTGTGGGGACGTGACTCTTCACAACGCTTAACAGACGACATGTGCTGATGTGCCCAGACACAAAATTCAAAACACGATGTGGGGACGTGACCCTTCACAACACTTAATAGACGACATGTGCGGACGTGACCAGACACAGCATTAAAGACAAGATGTAGGGGCGTGACCCTTCACAACGCATAACAGACGACATGTGTGGACGTGACCAGACACAACATTAAAACACAGTGTGGGGATGTGACCCTTCACAACGCTTAACAGACGACATGTGTGGACGTGACCAGACACAGCATTAAAACACGATGTGGGGATGTGACCCTTCACAACGCTTAACAGACGACATGTGCGGACGTGACCAGACATAACATTAAAACACGGTGTGGGGACGTGACTCTTCACAACGCTTAACAGACGACATGTGCGGACGTGACCAGACATAGTATTAAAAGTAGGTGTGGGGACGTGACCCTTCACAACGCTTAACAGACGACATGTGCGGACGTGACCAGACATAGCATTAAAACACGGTGTGGGGACGTGACTCTTCACAACGCTTAACAGACGACATGTGCGGACATGACCAGACACAACATTAAAAACAAGATGTGGGGGCGTGACCCTTCACAACGCATAACAGACGACATGTGCGGACGTGACCAGACATAACATTAAAACACGGTTTGGGGATGTGACCCTTCACAACGCTTAACAGACGACATGTGCGGACGTGACCAGACACAGCATTAAAACACGGTGTGGGGATGTGACCCTTCACAACGCTTAACAGACGATATGTGCGGACGTGACCAGACATAACATTAAAACACGGTGTGGGGACGTGACTCTTCACAACGCTTAACAGACGACATGTGCGGACGTGACCAGACATAGTATTAAAAGTAGGTGTGGGGACGTGACCCTTCACAACGCTTAACAGACGACATGTGCGGACGTGACCAGACATAGCATTAAAACACGGTGTGGGGACGTGACTCTTCACAACGCTTAACAGACGACATGTGCGGACGTGACCAGACACAACATTAAAAACAAGATGTGGGGGCGTGACCCTTCACAACGCATAACAGACGACATGTGCGGACGTGACCAGACACAACATTAAAACACGGTTTGGGGATGTGACCCTTCACAACGCTTAACAGACGACATGTGCGGACGTGACCAGACACAGCATTAAAACACGGTGTGGGGATGTGACCCTTCACAACGCTTAACAGACTACATGTGCGGACGTGACCAGACACAGCATTAAAACACGGTGTGGGGATGTGACCCTTCACAACGCTTAACAGACGACATGTGCGGACGTGACCAGACATAACATTAAAACACGGTGTGGGGACGTGACTCTTCACAACGCTTAACAGACGACATGTGCGGACGTGACCAGACACAACATTAAAACACGGTGTGGGGATGTGACCCTTCACAACGCTTAACAGACGACATGTGCGGACGTGACCAGACACAACATTAAAACACGGTGTGGGGATGTGACCCTTCACAACGCTTAACAGACGACATGTGCGGACGTGACCAGACACAACATTAAAACACGGTGTGGGGATGTGACCCTTCACAACGCTTAACAGACGACATGTGCGGACGTGACCAGACATAACATTAAAAACACGGTGTGGGGACGTGACTCTTCACAACGCTTAACAGACGACATGTGCGTACGTGACCAGACACAACATTAAAAACAAGATGTGGGGGCGTGACCCTTCACAACGCATAACAGACGACATGTGCGGACGTGACCAGACACAACATTAAAACACGGTGTGGGGATGTGACCCTTCACAACGCTTAACAGACGACATGTGCGGACGTGACCAGACACAACATTAAAACACGGTGTGGGGATGTGACCCTTCACAACGCTTAACAGACGACATGTGCGGACGTGACCAGACATAACATTAAAAACACGGTGTGGGGACGTGACTCTTCACAACGCTTAACAGACGACATGTGCGTACGTGACCAGACACAACATTAAAAACAAGATGTGGGGGCGTGACCCTTCACAACGCATAACAGACGACATGTGCGGACGTGACCAGACACAACATTAAAACACGGTGTGGGGATGTGACCCTTCACAACGCTTAACAGACGACATGTGCGGACGTGACCAGACACAGCATTAAAACACGGTGTGGGGATGTGACCCTTCACAACGCTTAACAGACGACATGTGCGGACGTGACCAGACATAACATTAAAACACGGTGTGGGGACGTGACTCTTCACAACGCTTAACAGACGACATGTGCGGACGTGACCAGACATAGTATTAAAAGTAGATGTGGGGACGTGACCCTTCACAAAGCTTAAAGACGACATGTGCGGACGTGACCAGACACAGCATTAAAAACACGATGTGGAGACGTGACCCTTCACAACGCTTAACAGACGACATGTGCGGACGTGACCAGACATGGCATTAAAACACGGTGTGGGGACGTGACTCTTCACAACGCTTAACAGACGACATGTGCGGACGTGACGAGACATAGTATTAAAAGTAGATGTGGGGACGTGACCCTTCACAAAGCTTAACAGACGACATGTGCGGACGTGACCACACACAGCATTAAAAACACGATGTGGGGACGTGACCCTTCACAACGCTTAACAGACGACATGTGCGGACGTGACCGGACATAGCATTAAAACACGGTGTGGGGACGTCACTCTTCACAACGCTTAACAGACGACATGTGCGGACGTGACCAGGCACAACATTAAAAACAAGATGTGGGGGCGTGACCCTTCACAACGCATAACAGACGACATGTGCGGACGTGACCAGACACAACATTAAAAACAAGATGTGGGGGCGTGACCCTTCACAACGCATAACAGACGACATGTGCGGACGTGACCAGACACAACATTAAAACACGGTGTGGGGATGTGACCCTTCACAACGCTTAACAGACGACATGTGCGGACGTGACCAGACATAACATTAAAAACACGGTGTGGGGACGTGACTCTTCACAACGCTTAACAGACGACATGTGCGTACGTGACCAGACACAACATTAAAAACAAGATGTGGGGGCGTGACCCTTCACAACGCATAACAGACGACATGTGCGGACGTGACCAGACACAACATTAAAACACGGTGTGGGGATGTGACCCTTCACAACGCTTAACAGACGACATGTGCGGACGTGACCAGACACAGCATTAAAACACGGTGTGGGGATGTGACCCTTCACAACGCTTAACAGACGACATGTGCGGACGTGACCAGACATAACATTAAAACACGGTGTGGGGACGTGACTCTTCACAACGCTTAACAGACGACCTGTGCGGACGTGACCAGACATAGTATTAAAAGTAGATGTGGGGACGTGACCCTTCACAAAGCTTAAAGACGACATGTGCGGACGTGACCAGACACAGCATTAAAAACACGATGTGGAGACGTGACCCTTCACAACGCTTAACAGACGACATGTGCGGACGTGACCAGACATAGCATTAAAACACGGTGTGGGGACGTGACTCTTCACAACGCTTAACAGACGACATGTGCTGATGTGCCCATACACAAAATTCAAAACACGATGTGGGGACGTGACCCTTCACAACACTTAATAGACGACATGTGCGGACGTGACCAGACACAGCATTAAAGACAAGATGTAGGGGCGTGACCCTTCACAACGCATAACAGACGACATGTGTGGACGTGACCAGACACAACATTAAAACACGGTGTGGGGATGTGACCCTTCACAACGCTTAACAGACGACATGTGTGGACGTGACCAGACACAGCATTAAAACACGATGTGGGGATGTGACCCTTCACAACGCTTAACAGACGACATGTGCGGACGTGACCAGACATAACATTAAAACACGGTGTGGGGACGTGACTCTTCACAACGCTTAACAGACGACATGTGCGGACGTGACCAGACATAGTATTAAAAGTAGGTGTGGGGACGTGACCCTTCACAACGCTTAACAGACGACATGTGCGGACGTGACCAGACATAGCATTAAAACACGGTGTGGGGACGTGACTCTTCACAACGCTTAACAGACGACATGTGCGGACATGACCAGACACAACATTAAAAACAAGATGTGGGGGCGTGACCCTTCACAACGCATAACAGACGACATGTGCGGACGTGACCAGACATAACATTAAAACACGGTTTGGGGATGTGACCCTTCACAACGCTTAACAGACGACATGTGCGGACGTGACCAGACACAGCATTAAAACACGGTGTGGGGATGTGACCCTTCACAACGCTTAACAGACGATATGTGCGGACGTGACCAGACATAACATTAAAACACGGTGTGGGGACGTGACTCTTCACAACGCTTAACAGACGACATGTGCGGACGTGACCAGACATAGTATTAAAAGTAGGTGTGGGGACGTGACCCTTCACAACGCTTAACAGACGACATGTGCGGACGTGACCAGACATAGCATTAAAACACGGTGTGGGGACGTGACTCTTCACAACGCTTAACAGACGACATGTGCGGACGTGACCAGACACAACATTAAAAACAAGATGTGGGGGCGTGACCCTTCACAACGCATAACAGACGACATGTGCGGACGTGACCAGACACAACATTAAAACACGGTTTGGGGATGTGACCCTTCACAACGCTTAACAGACGACATGTGCGGACGTGACCAGACACAGCATTAGAACACGGTGTGGGGATGTGACCCTTCACAACGCTTAACAGACGATATGTGCGGACGTGACCAGACATAACATTAAAACACGGTGTGGGGACGTGACTCTTCACAACGCTTAACAGACGACATGTGCGGACGTGACGAGACATAGTATTAAAAGTAGATGTGGGGACGTGACCCTTCACAAAGCTTAACAGACGACATGTGCGGACGTGACCACACACAGCATTAAAAACACGATGTGGGGACGTGACCCTTCACAACGCTTAACAGACGACATGTGCGGACGTGACCGGACATAGCATTAAAACACGGTGTGGGGACGTCACTCTTCACAACGCTTAACAGACGACATGTGCGGACGTGACCAGGCACAACATTAAAAAGAAGATGTGGGGGCGTGACCCTTCACAACGCATAACAGACGACATGTGCGGACGTGACCAGACACAACATTAAAACACGGTGTGGGGATGTGACCCTTCACAACGCTTAACAGACGACATGTGCGGACGTGACCAGACATAACATTAAAAACACGGTGTGGGGACGTGACTCTTCACAACGCTTAACAGACGACATGTGCGTACGTGACCAGACACAACATTAAAAACAAGATGTGGGGGCGTGGCCCTTCACAACGCATAACAGACGACATGTGCGGACGTGACCAGACACAACATTAAAACACGGTGTGGGGATGTGACCCTTCACAACGCTTAACAGACGACATGTGCGGACGTGACCAGACACAACATTAAAACACGGTGTGGGGATGTGACCCTTCACAACGCTTAACAGACGACATGTGCGGACGTGACCAGACATAACATTAAAAACACGGTGTGGGGACGTGACTCTTCACAACGCTTAACAGACGACATGTGCGTACGTGACCAGACACAACATTAAAAACAAGATGTGGGGGCGTGACCCTTCACAACGCATAACAGACGACATGTGCGGACGTGACCAGACACAACATTAAAACACGGTGTGGGGATGTGACCCTTCACAACGCTTAACAGACGACATGTGCGGACGTGACCAGACACAGCATTAAAACACGGTGTGGGGATGTGACCCTTCACAACGCTTAACAGACGACATGTGCGGACGTGACCAGACATAACATTAAAACACGGTGTGGGGACGTGACTCTTCACAACGCTTAACAGACGACATGTGCGGACGTGACCAGACACAACATTAAAACACGGTGTGGGGATGTGACCCTTCACAACGCTTAACAGACGACATGTGCGGACGTGACCAGACACAACATTAAAACACGGTGTGGGGATGTGACCCTTCACAACGCTTAACAGACGACATGTGCGGACGTGACCAGACACAACATTAAAACACGGTGTGGGGATGTGACCCTTCACAACGCTTAACAGACGACATGTGCGGACGTGACCAGACATAACATTAAAAACACGGTGTGGGGACGTGACTCTTCACAACGCTTAACAGACGACATGTGCGTACGTGACCAGACACAACATTAAAAACAAGATGTGGGGGCGTGACCCTTCACAACGCATAACAGACGACATGTGCGGACGTGACCAGACACAACATTAAAACACGGTGTGGGGATGTGACCCTTCACAACGCTTAACAGACGACATGTGCGGACGTGACCAGACACAGCATTAAAACACGGTGTGGGGATGTGACCCTTCACAACGCTTAACAGACGACATGTGCGGACGTGACCAGACATAACATTAAAACACGGTGTGGGGACGTGACTCTTCACAACGCTTAACAGACGACATGTGCGGACGTGACCAGACATAGTATTAAAAGTAGATGTGGGGACGTGACCCTTCACAAAGCTTAAAGACGACATGTGCGGACGTGACCAGACACAGCATTAAAAACACGATGTGGAGACGTGACCCTTCACAACGCTTAACAGACGACATGTGCGGACGTGACCAGACATAGCATTAAAACACGGTGTGGGGACGTGACTCTTCACAACGCTTAACAGACGACATGTGCTGATGTGCCCAGACACAAAATTCAAAACACGATGTGGGGACGTGACCCTTCACAACACTTAACAGACGACATGTGCGGACGTGACCAGACACAGCATTAAAGACAAGATGTAGGGGCGTGACCCTTCACAACGCATAACAGACGACATGTGTGGACGTGACCAGACACAACATTAAAACACGGTGTGGGGATGTGACCCTTCACAACGCTTAACAGACGACATGTGTGGACGTGACCAGACACAGCATTAAAACACGATGTGGGGATGTGACCCTTCACAACGCTTAACAGACGACATGTGCGGACGTGACCAGACATAACATTAAAACACGGTGTGGGGACGTGACTCTTCACAACGCTTAACAGACGACATGTGCGGACGTGACCAGACATAGTATTAAAAGTAGGTGTGGGGACGTGACCCTTCACAACGCTTAACAGACGACATGTGCGGACGTGACCAGACATAGCATTAAAACACGGTGTGGGGACGTGACTCTTCACAACGCTTAACAGACGACATGTGCGGACATGACCAGACACAACATTAAAAACAAGATGTGGGGGCGTGACCCTTCACAACGCATAACAGACGACATGTGCGGACGTGACCAGACATAACATTAAAACACGGTTTGGGGATGTGACCCTTCACAACGCTTAACAGACGACATGTGCGGACGTGACCAGACACAGCATTAAAACACGGTGTGGGGATGTGACCCTTCACAACGCTTAACAGACGATATGTGCGGACGTGACCAGACATAACATTAAAACACGGTGTGGGGACGTGACTCTTCACAACGCTTAACAGACGACATGTGCGGACGTGACCAGACATAGTATTAAAAGTAGGTGTGGGGACGTGACCCTTCACAACGCTTAACAGACGACATGTGCGGACGTGACCAGACATAGCATTAAAACACGGTGTGGGGACGTGACTCTTCACAACGCTTAACAGACGACATGTGCGGACGTGACCAGACACAACATTAAAAACAAGATGTGGGGGCGTGACCCTTCACAACGCATAACAGACGACATGTGCGGACGTGACCAGACACAACATTAAAACACGGTTTGGGGATGTGACCCTTCACAACGCTTAACAGACGACATGTGCGGACGTGACCAGACACAGCATTAAAACACGGTGTGGGGATGTGACCCTTCACAACGCTTAACAGACGATATGTGCGGACGTGACCAGACATAACATTAAAACACGGTGTGGGGACGTGACTCTTCACAACGCTTAACAGACGACATGTGCGGACGTGACGAGACATAGTATTAAAAGTAGATGTGGGGACGTGACCCTTCACAAAGCTTAACAGACGACATGTGCGGACGTGACCACACACAGCATTAAAAACACGATGTGGGGACGTGACCCTTCACAACGCTTAACAGACGACATGTGCGGACGTGACCGGACATAGCATTAAAACACGGTGTGGGGACGTCACTCTTCACAACGCTTAACAGACGACATGTGCGGACGTGACCAGGCACAACATTAAAAACAAGATGTGGGGGCGTGACCCTTCACAACGCATAACAGACGACATGTGCGGACGTGACCAGACACAACATTAAAAACAAGATGTGGGGGCGTGACCCTTCACAACGCATAACAGACGACATGTGCGGACGTGACCAGACACAACATTAAAACACGGTGTGGGGATGTGACCCTTCACAACGCTTAACAGACGACATGTGCGGACGTGACCAGACATAACATTAAAAACACGGTGTGGGGACGTGACTCTTCACAACGCTTAACAGACGACATGTGCGTACGTGACCAGACACAACATTAAAAACAAGATGTGGGGGCGTGACCCTTCACAACGCATAACAGACGACATGTGCGGACGTGACCAGACACAACATTAAAACACGGTGTGGGGATGTGACCCTTCACAAAGCTTAACAGACGACATGTGCGGACGTGACCAGACACAGCATTAAAAACACGATGTGGGGACGTGACCCTTCACAACGCTTAACAGACGACATGTGCGGACGTGACCAGACATAGCATTAAAACACGGTGTGGGGACGTGACTCTTCACAACGCTTAACAGACGACATGTGCGGACGTGACCAGACATAGTATTAAAAGTAGATGTGGGGACGTGACCCTTCACAAAGCTTAACAGACGACATGTGCGGACGTGACCAGACACAACATTAAAACACGGTGTGGGGATGTGACCCTTCACAACGCTTAACAGACGACATGTGCGGACGTGACCAGACATAACATTAAAACACGGTGTGGGGACGTGACTCTTCACAACGCTTAACAGACGACATGTGCGGACGTGACCAGACATAGTATTAAAAGTAGGTGTGGGGACGTGACCCTTCACAAAGCTTAACAGACGACATGTGCGGACGTGACCAGACACAACATTAAAAACACGATGTGGGGACGTGACCCTTCACAACGCTTAACAGACGACATGTGCGGACGTGACCAGACATAGCATTAAAACACGGTGTGGGGACGTGACTCTTCACAACGCTTAATAGACGACATGTGCGGACGTGACCAGACATAGTATTAAAAGTAGATGTGGGGACGTGACCCTTCACAAAGCTTAACAGACGACATGTGCGGACGTGACCAGACACAACATTAAAACACGGTGTGGGGATGTGACCCTTCACAACGCTTAACAGACGACATGTGCGGACGTGACCAGACATAACATTAAAACACGGTGTGGGGACGTGACTCTTCACAACGCTTAACAGACGACAAGTGCGTACGTGACCAGACACAACATTAAAAACAAGATGTGGGGGCGTGACCCTTCACAACGCAAAACAGACGACATGTGCAGACGTGACCAGACACAACATTAAAACACGGTGTGGGGATGTGACCCTTCACAACGCTTAACAGACGACATGTGTGGACGTGACCAGACACAGCATTAAAACACGATGTGGGGATGTGACCCTTCACAACGCTTAACAGACGACATGTGCGGACGTGACCAGACATAACATTAAAACACGGTGTGGGGACGTGACTCTTCACAACGCTTAACAGACGACATGTGCGGACGTGACCAGACATAGTATTAAAAGTAGGTGTGGGGACGTGACCCTTCACAACGCTTAACAGACGACATGTGCGGACGTGACCAGACATAGCATTAAAACACGGTGTGGGGACGTGACTCTTCACAACGCTTAACAGACGACATGTGCGGACATGACCAGACACAACATTAAAAACAAGATGTGGGGGCGTGACCCTTCACAACGCATAACAGACGACATGTGCGGACGTGACCAGACATAACATTAAAACACGGTTTGGGGATGTGACCCTTCACAACGCTTAACAGACGACATGTGCGGACGTGACCAGACACAGCATTAAAACACGGTGTGGGGATGTGACCCTTCACAACGCTTAACAGACGATATGTGCGGACGTGACCAGACATAACATTAAAACACGGTGTGGGGACGTGACTCTTCACAACGCTTAACAGACGACATGTGCGGACGTGACCAGACATAGTATTAAAAGTAGGTGTGGGGACGTGACCCTTCACAACGCTTAACAGACGACATGTGCGGACGTGACCAGACATAGCATTAAAACACGGTGTGGGGACGTGACTCTTCACAACGCTTAACAGACGACATGTGCGGACGTGACCAGACACAACATTAAAAACAAGATGTGGGGGCGTGACCCTTCACAACGCATAACAGACGACATGTGCGGACGTGACCAGACACAACATTAAAACACGGTTTGGGGATGTGACCCTTCACAACGCTTAACAGACGACATGTGCGGACGTGACCAGACACAGCATTAAAACACGGTGTGGGGATGTGACCCTTCACAACGCTTAACAGACGATATGTGCGGACGTGACCAGACATAACATTAAAACACGGTGTGGGGACGTGACTCTTCACAACGCTTAACAGACGACATGTGCGGACGTGACGAGACATAGTATTAAAAGTAGATGTGGGGACGTGACCCTTCACAAAGCTTAATAGACGACATGTGCGGACGTGACCACACACAGCATTAAAAACACGATGTGGGGACGTGACCCTTCACAACGCTTAACAGACGACATGTGCGGACGTGACCGGACATAGCATTAAAACACGGTGTGGGGACGTCACTCTTCACAACGCTTAACAGACGACATGTGCGGACGTGACCAGGCACAACATTAAAAACAAGATGTGGGGGCGTGACCCTTCACAACGCATAACAGACGACATGTGCGGACGTGACCAGACACAACATTAAAAACAAGATGTGGGGGCGTGACCCTTCACAACGCATAACAGACGACATGTGCGGACGTGACCAGACACAACATTAAAACACGGTGTGGGGATGTGACCCTTCACAACGCTTAACAGACGACATGTGCGGACGTGACCAGACATAACATTAAAAACACGGTGTGGGGACGTGACTCTTCACAACGCTTAACAGACGACATGTGCGTACGTGACCAGACACAACATTAAAAACAAGATGTGGGGGCGTGACCCTTCACAACGCATAACAGACGACATGTGCGGACGTGACCAGACACAACATTAAAACACGGTGTGGGGATGTGACCCTTCACAAAGCTTAACAGACGACATGTGCGGACGTGACCAGACACAGCATTAAAAACACGATGTGGGGACGTGACCCTTCACAACGCTTAACAGACGACATGTGCGGACGTGACCAGACATAGCATTAAAACACGGTGTGGGGACGTGACTCTTCACAACGCTTAACAGACGACATGTGCGGACGTGACCAGACATAGTATTAAAAGTAGATGTGGGGACGTGACCCTTCACAAAGCTTAACAGACGACATGTGCGGACGTGACCAGACACAACATTAAAACACGGTGTGGGGATGTGACCCTTCACAACGCTTAACAGACGACATGTGCGGACGTGACCAGACATAACATTAAAACACGGTGTGGGGACGTGACTCTTCACAACGCTTAACAGACGACATGTGCGGACGTGACCAGACATAGTATTAAAAGTAGGTGTGGGGACGTGACCCTTCACAAAGCTTAACAGACGATATGTGCGGACGTGACCAGACACAACATTAAAAACACGATGTGGGGACGTGACCCTTCACAACGCTTAACAGACGACATGTGCGGACGTGACCAGACATAGCATTAAAACACGGTGTGGGGACGTGACTCTTCACAACGCTTAATAGACGACATGTGCGGACGTGACCAGACATAGTATTAAAAGTAGATGTGGGGACGTGACCCTTCACAAAGCTTAACAGACGACATGTGCGGACGTGACCAGACACAACATTAAAACACGGTGTGGGGATGTGACCCTTCACAACGCTTAACAGACGACATGTGCGGACGTGACCAGACATAACATTAAAACACGGTGTGGGGACGTGACTCTTCACAACGCTTAACAGACGACAAGTGCGTACGTGACCAGACACAACATTAAAAACAAGATGTGGGGGCGTGACCCTTCACAACGCATAACAGACGACATGTGCAGACGTGACCAGACACAACATTAAAACACGGTGTGGGGATGTGACCCTTCACAACGCTTAACAGACGACATGTGCGGACGTGACCAGACACAGCATTAAAACACGGTGTGGGGATGTGACCCTTCACAACGCTTAACAGACGACATGTGCGGACGTGACCAGACATAACATTAAAACACGGTGTGGGGACGTGACTCTTCACAACGCTTAACAGACGACATGTGCGGACGTGACCAGACATAGTATTAAAAGTAGATGTGGGGACGTGACCCTTCACAAAGCTTAAAAACGACATGTGCGGACGTGACCAGACACAGCATTAAAAACACGATGTGGAGACGTGACCCTTCACAACGCTTAACAGACGACATGTGCGGACGTGACCAGACATAGCATTAAAACACGGTGTGGGGACGTGACTCTTCACAACGCTTAACAGACGACATGTGCTGATGTGCCCAGACACAAAATTCAAAACACGATGTGGGGACGTGACCCTTCACAACACTTAATAGACGACATGTGCGGACGTGACCAGACACAGCATTAAAGACAAGATGTAGGGGCGTGACCCTTCACAACGCATAACAGACGACATGTGTGGACGTGACCAGACACAACATTAAAACACGGTGTGGGGATGTGACCCTTCACAACGCTTAACAGACGACATGTGTGGACGTGACCAGACACAGCATTAAAACACGATGTGGGGATGTGACCCTTCACAACGCTTAACAGACGACATGTGCGGACGTGACCAGACATAACATTAAAACACGGTGTGGGGACGTGACTCTTCACAACGCTTAACAGACGACATGTGCGGACGTGACCAGACATAGTATTAAAAGTAGGTGTGGGGACGTGACCCTTCACAACGCTTAACAGACGACATGTGCGGACGTGACCAGACATAGCATTAAAACACGGTGTGGGGACGTGACTCTTCACAACGCTTAACAGACGACATGTGCGGACGTGACGAGACATAGTATTAAAAGTAGATGTGGGGACGTGACCCTTCACAAAGCTTAACAGACGACATGTGCGGACGTGACCACACACAGCATTAAAAACACGATGTGGGGACGTGACCCTTCACAACGCTTAACAGACGACATGTGCGGACGTGACCAGGCACAACATTAAAAACAAGATGTCGGGGCGTGACCCTTCACAACGCATAACAGACGACATGTGCGGACGTGACCAGACACAACATTAAAAACAAGATGTGGGGGCGTGACCCTTCACAACGCATAACAGACGACATGTGCGGACGTGACCAGACACAACATTAAAACACGGTGTGGGTATGTGACCCTTCACAACGCTTAACAGACGACATGTGCGGACGTGACCAGACATAACATTAAAAACACGGTGTGGGTACGTGACTCTTCACAACGCTTAACAGACGACATGTGCGTACGTGACCAGACACAACATTAAAAACAAGATGTGGGGGCGTGACCCTTCACAACGCATAACAGACGACATGTGCGGACGTGACCAGACACAACATTAAAACACGGTGTGGGGATGTGACCCTTCACAACGCTTAACAGACGACATGTGCGGACGTGACCAGACATAACATTAAAACCACGGTGTGGGGACGTGACTCTTCACAACGCTTAACAGACGACATGTGCGTACGTGACCAGACACAACATTAAAAACAAGATGTGGGGGCGTGACCCTTCACAACGCATAACAGACGACATGTGCGGACGTGACCAGACACAACATTAAAACACGGTGTGGGGATGTGACCCTTCACAAAGCTTAACAGACGACATGTGCGGACGTGACCAGACACAGCATTAAAAACACGATGTGGGGACGTGACCCTTCACAACGCTTAACAGACGACATGTGCGGACGTGACCAGACATAGCATTAAAACACGGTGTGGGGACGTGACTCTTCACAACGCTTAACAGACGACATGTGCGGACGTGACCAGACATAGTATTAAAAGTAGATGTGGGGACGTGACCCTTCACAAAGCTTAACAGACGACATGTGCGGACGTGACCAGACACAACATTAAAACACGGTGTGGGGAGGTGACCCTTCACAACGCTTAACAGACGACATGTGCGGACGTGACCAGACATAACATTAAAACACGGTGTGGGGACGTGACTCTTCACAACGCTTAACAGACGACATGTGCGGACGTGACCAGACATAGTATTAAAAGTAGGTGTGGGGACGTGACCCTTCACAAAGCTTAACAGACGACATGTGCGGACGTGACCAGACACAACATTAAAAACACGATGTGGGGACGTGACCCTTCACAACGCTTAACAGACGACATGTGCGGACGTGACCAGACATTGCATTAAAACACGGTGTGGGGACGTGACTCTTCACAACGCTTAATAGACGACATGTGCGGACGTGACCAGACATAGTATTAAAAGTAGATGTGGGGACGTGACCCTTCACAAAGCTTAACAGACGACATGTGCGGACGTGACCAGACACAACATTAAAACACGGTGTGGGGATGTGACCCTTCACAACGCTTAACAGACGACATGTGCGGACGTGACCAGACATAACATTAAAACACGGTGTGGGGACGTGACTCTTCACAACGCTTAACAGACGACAAGTGCGTACGTGACCAGACAAAACATTAAAAACAAGATGTGGGGGCGTGACCCTTCACAACGCATAACAGACGACATGTGCAGACGTGACCAGACACAACATTAAAACACGGTGTGGGGATGTGACCCTTCACAACGCTTAACAGACGACATGTGCGGACGTGACCAGACACAGCATTAAAACACGGTGTGGGGATGTGACCCTTCACAACGCTTAACAGACGACATGTGCGGACGTGACCAGACACAACATTAAAAACAAGATGTGGGGGCGTGACCCTTCACAACGCATAACAGACGACATGTGCTGACGTGACCAGACACAACATTAAAACACGGTTTGGGGATGTGACCCTTCACAACGCTTAACAGACGACATGTGCGGACGTGACCAGACACAGCATTAAAACACGGTGTGGGGATGTGACCCTTCACAACGCTTAACAGACGATATGTGCGGACGTGACCAGACATAACATTAAAACACGGTGTGGGGACGTGACTCTTCACAACGCTTAACAGACGACATGTGCGGACGTGACCAGACATAGTATTAAAAGTAGGTGTGGGGACGTGACCCTTCACAACGCTTAACAGACGACATGTGCGGACGTGACCAGACATAGCATTAAAACACGGTGTGGGGACGTGACTCTTCACAACGCTTAACAGACGACATGTGCGGACGTGACGAGACATAGTATTAAAAGTAGATGTGGGGACGTGACCCTTCACAAAGCTTAACAGACGACATGTGCGGACGTGACCACACACAGCATTAAAAACACGATGTGGGGACGTGACCCTTCACAACGCTTAACAGACGACATGTGCGGACGTGACCAGGCACAACATTAAAAACAAGATGTCGGGGCGTGACCCTTCACAACGCATAACAGACGACATGTGCGGACGTGACCAGACACAACATTAAAAACAAGATGTGGGGGCGTGACCCTTCACAACGCATAACAGACGACATGTGCGGACGTGACCAGACACAACATTAAAACACGGTGTGGGTATGTGACCCTTCACAACGCTTAACAGACGACATGTGCGGACGTGACCAGACATAACATTAAAAACACGGTGTGGGTACGTGACTCTTCACAACGCTTAACAGACGACATGTGCGTACGTGACCAGACACAACATTAAAAACAAGATGTGGGGGCGTGACCCTTCACAACGCATAACAGACGACATGTGCGGACGTGACCAGACACAACATTAAAACACGGTGTGGGGATGTGACCCTTCACAACGCTTAACAGACGACATATGCGGACGTGACCAGACATAACATTAAAAACACGGTGTGGGGACGTGACTCTTCACAACGCTTAACAGACGACATGTGCGTACGTGACCAGACACAACATTAAAAACAAGATGTGGGGGCGTGACCCTTCACAACGCATAACAGACGACATGTGCGGACGTGACCAGACACAACATTAAAACACGGTGTGGGGATGTGACCCTTCACAAAGCTTAACAGACGACATGTGCGGACGTGACCAGACACAGCATTAAAAACACGATGTGGGGACGTGACCCTTCACAACGCTTAACAGACGACATGTGCGGACGTGACCAGACATAGCATTAAAACACGGTGTGGGGACGTGACTCTTCACAACGCTTAACAGACGACATGTGCGGACGTGACCAGACATAGTATTAAAAGTAGATGTGGGGACGTGACCCTTCACAAAGCTTAACAGACGACATGTGCGGACGTGACCAGACACAACATTAAAACACGGTGTGGGGAGGTGACCCTTCACAACGCTTAACAGACGACATGTGCGGACGTGACCAGACATAACATTAAAACACGGTGTGGGGACGTGACTCTTCACAACGCTTAACAGACGACATGTGCGGACGTGACCAGACATAGTATTAAAAGTAGGTGTGGGGACGTGACCCTTCACAAAGCTTAACAGACGACATGTGCGGACGTGACCAGACACAACATTAAAAACACGATGTGGGGACGTGACCCTTCACAACGCTTAACAGACGACATGTGCGGACGTGACCAGACATTGCATTAAAACACGGTGTGGGGACGTGACTCTTCACAACGCTTAATAGACGACATGTGCGGACGTGACCAGACATAGTATTAAAAGTAGATGTGGGGACGTGACCCTTCACAAAGCTTAACAGACGACATGTGCGGACGTGACCAGACACAACATTAAAACACGGTGTGGGGATGTGACCCTTCACAACGCTTAACAGACGACATGTGCGGACGTGACCAGACATAACATTAAAACACGGTGTGGGGACGTGACTCTTCACAACGCTTAACAGACGACAAGTGCGTACGTGACCAGACACAACATTAAAAACAAGATGTGGGGGCGTGACCCTTCACAACGCATAACAGACGACATGTGCAGACGTGACCAGACACAACATTAAAACACGGTGTGGGGATGTGACCCTTCACAACGCTTAACAGACGACATGTGCGGACGTGACCAGACACAGCATTAAAACACGGTGTGGGGATGTGACCCTTCACAACGCTTAACAGACGACATGTGCGGACGTGACCAGACACAACATTAAAAACAAGATGTGGGGGCGTGACCCTTCACAACGCATAACAGACGACATGTGCTGACGTGACCAGACACAACATTAAAACACGGTTTGGGGATGTGACCCTTCACAACGCTTAACAGACGACATGTGCGGACGTGACCAGACACAGCATTAAAACACGGTGTGGGGATGTGACCCTTCACAACGCTGAACAGACGACATGTGCTGATGTGCCCAGACACAAAATTCAAAACACGATGTGGGGACGTGACCCTTCACAACACTTAATAGACGACATGTGCGGACGTGACCAGACACAGCATTAAAGACAAGATGTAGGGGCGTGACCCTTCACAACGCATAACAGACGACATGTGTGGACGTGACCAGACACAACATTAAAACACGGTGTGGGGATGTAACCCTTCACAACGCTTAACAGACGACATGTGTGGACGTGACCAGACACAGCATTAAAACACGGTGTGGGGATGTGACCCTTCACAACGCTTAACAGACGACATGTGTGGACGTGACCAGACACAGCATTAAAACACGATGTGGGGATGTGACCCTTCACAACGCTTAACAGACGACATGTGCGGACGTGACCAGACACAGCATTAAAGACAAGATGTAGGGGCGTGACCCTTCACAACGCATAACAGACGACATGTGTGGACGTGACCAGACACAACATTAAAACACGGTGTGGGGATGTGACCCTTCACAACGCTTAACAGACGACATGTGTGGACGTGACCAGACACAGCATTAAAACACGATGTGGGGATGTGACCCTTCACAACGCTTAACAGACGACATGTGCGGACGTGACCAGACATAACATTAAAACACGGTGTGGGAACGTGACTCTTCACAACGCTTAACAGACGACATGTGCGGACGTGACCAGACATAGTATTAAAAGTAGGTGTGGGGACGTGACCCTTCACAACGCTTAACAGACGACATGTGCGGACGTGACCAGACATAGCATTAAAACACGGTGTGGGGACGTGACTCTTCACAACGCTTAACAGACGACATGTGCGGACATGACCAGACACAACATTAAAAACAAGATGTGGGGGCGTGACCCTTCACAACGCATAACAGACGACATGTGCGGACGTGACCAGACATAACATTAAAACACGGTTTGGGGATGTGACCCTTCACAACGCTTAACAGACGACATGTGCGGACGTGACCAGACACAGCATTAAAACACGGTGTGGGGATGTGACCCTTCACAACGCTTAACAGACGATATGTGCGGACGTGACCAGACATAACATTAAAACACGGTGTGGGGACGTGACTCTTCACAACGCTTAACAGACGACATGTGCGGACGTGACCAGACATAGTATTCAAAGTAGGTGTGGGGACGTGACCCTTCACAACGCTTAACAGACGACATGTGCGGACGTGACCAGACATAGCATTAAAACACGGTGTGGGGACGTGACTCTTCACAACGCTTAACAGACGACATGTGCGGACGTGACGAGACATAGTATTAAAAGTAGATGTGGGGACGTGACCCTTCACAAAGCTTAACAGACGACATGTGCGGACGTGACCACACACAGCATTAAAAACACGATGTGGGGACGTGACCCTTCACAACGCTTAACAGACGACATGTGCGGACGTGACCAGGCACAACATTAAAAGCAAGATGTCGGGGCGTGACCCTTCACAACGCATAACAGACGACATGTGCGGACGTGACCAGACACAACATTAAAAACAAGATGTGGGGGCGTGACCCTTCACAACGCATAACAGACGACATGTGCGGACGTGACCAGACACAACATTAAAACACGGTGTGGGTATGTGACCCTTCACAACGCTTAACAGACGACATGTGCGGACGTGACCAGACATAACATTAAAAACACGGTGTGGGTACGTGACTCTTCACAACGCTTAACAGACGACATGTGCGTACGTGACCAGACACAACATTAAAAACAAGATGTGGGGGCGTGACCCTTCACAACGCATAACAGACGACATGTGCGGACGTGACCAGACACAACATTAAAACACGGTGTGGGGATGTGACCCTTCACAACGCTTAACAGACGACATGTGCGGACGTGACCAGACATAACATTAAAACCACGGTGTGGGGACGTGACTCTTCACAACGCTTAACAGACGACATGTGCGTACGTGACCAGACACAACATTAAAAACAAGATGTGGGGGCGTGACCCTTCACAACGCATAACAGACGACATGTGCGGACGTGACCAGACACAACATTAAAACACGGTGTGGGGATGTGACCCTTCACAAAGCTTAACAGACGACATGTGCGGACGTGACCAGACACAGCATTAAAAACACGATGTGGGGACGTGACCCTTCACAACGCTTAACAGACGACATGTGCGGACGTGACCAGACATAGCATTAAAACACGGTGTGGGGACGTGACTCTTCACAACGCTTAACAGACGACATGTGCGGACGTGACCAGACATAGTATTAAAAGTAGATGTGGGGACGTGACCCTTCACAAAGCTTAACAGACGACATGTGCGGACGTGACCAGACACAACATTAAAACACGGTGTGGGGAGGTGACCCTTCACAACGCTTAACAGACGACATGTGCGGACGTGACCAGACATAACATTAAAACACGGTGTGGGGACGTGACTCTTCACAACGCTTAACAGACGACATGTGCGGACGTGACCAGACATAGTATTAAAAGTAGGTGTGGGGACGTGACCCTTCACAAAGCTTAACAGACGACATGTGCGGACGTGACCAGACACAACATTAAAAACACGATGTGGGGACGTGACCCTTCACAACGCTTAACAGACGACATGTGCGGACGTGACCAGACATTGCATTAAAACACGGTGTGGGGACGTGACTCTTCACAACGCTTAATAGACGACATGTGCGGACGTGACCAGACATAGTATTAAAAGTAGATGTGGGGACGTGACCCTTCACAAAGCTTAACAGACGACATGTGCGGACGTGACCAGACACAACATTAAAACACGGTGTGGGGATGTGACCCTTCACAACGCTTAACAGACGACATGTGCGGACGTGACCAGACATAACATTAAAACACGGTGTGGGGACGTGACTCTTCACAACGCTTAACAGACGACAAGTGCGTACGTGACCAGACAAAACATTAAAAACAAGATGTGGGGGCGTGACCCTTCACAACGCATAACAGACGACATGTGCAGACGTGACCAGACACAACATTAAAACACGGTGTGGGGATGTGACCCTTCACAACGCTTAACAGACGACATGTGCGGACGTGACCAGACACAGCATTAAAACACGGTGTGGGGATGTGACCCTTCACAACGCTTAACAGACGACATGTGCGGACGTGACCAGACACAACATTAAAAACAAGATGTGGGGGCGTGACCCTTCACAACGCATAACAGACGACATGTGCTGACGTGACCAGACACAACATTAAAACACGGTTTGGGGATGTGACCCTTCACAACGCTTAACAGACGACATGTGCGGACGTGACCAGACACAGCATTAAAACACGGTGTGGGGATGTGACCCTTCACAACGCTTAACAGACGATATGTGCGGACGTGACCAGACATAACATTAAAACACGGTGTGGGGACGTGACTCTTCACAACGCTTAACAGACGACATGTGCGGACGTGACCAGACATAGTATTAAAAGTAGGTGTGGGGACGTGACCCTTCACAACGCTTAACAGACGACATGTGCGGACGTGACCAGACATAGCATTAAAACACGGTGTGGGGACGTGACTCTTCACAACGCTTAACAGACGACATGTGCGGACGTGACGAGACATAGTATTAAAAGTAGATGTGGGGACGTGACCCTTCACAAAGCTTAACAGACGACATGTGCGGACGTGACCACACACAGCATTAAAAACACGATGTGGGGACGTGACCCTTCACAACGCTTAACAGACGACATGTGCGGACGTGACCAGGCACAACATTAAAAACAAGATGTCGGGGCGTGACCCTTCACAACGCATAACAGACGACATGTGCGGACGTGACCAGACACAACATTAAAAACAAGATGTGGGGGCGTGACCCTTCACAACGCATAACAGACGACATGTGCGGACGTGACCAGACACAACATTAAAACACGGTGTGGGTATGTGACCCTTCACAACGCTTAACAGACGACATGTGCGGACGTGACCAGACATAACATTAAAAACACGGTGTGGGTACGTGACTCTTCACAACGCTTAACAGACGACATGTGCGTACGTGACCAGACACAACATTAAAAACAAGATGTGGGGGCGTGACCCTTCACAACGCATAACAGACGACATGTGCGGACGTGACCAGACACAACATTAAAACACGGTGTGGGGATGTGACCCTTCACAACGCTTAACAGACGACATGTGCGGACGTGACCAGACATAACATTAAAAACACGGTGTGGGGACGTGACTCTTCACAACGCTTAACAGACGACATGTGCGTACGTGACCAGACACAACATTAAAAACAAGATGTGGGGGCGTGACCCTTCACAACGCATAACAGACGACATGTGCGGACGTGACCAGACACAACATTAAAACACGGTGTGGGGATGTGACCCTTCACAAAGCTTAACAGACGACATGTGCGGACGTGACCAGACACAGCATTAAAAACACGATGTGGGGACGTGACCCTTCACAACGCTTAACAGACGACATGTGCGGACGTGACCAGACATAGCATTAAAACACGGTGTGGGGACGTGACTCTTCACAACGCTTAACAGACGACATGTGCGGACGTGACCAGACATAGTATTAAAAGTAGATGTGGGGACGTGACCCTTCACAAAGCTTAACAGACGACATGTGCGGACGTGACCAGACACAACATTAAAACACGGTGTGGGGAGGTGACCCTTCACAACGCTTAACAGACGACATGTGCGGACGTGACCAGACATAACATTAAAACACGGTGTGGGGACGTGACTCTTCACAACGCTTAACAGACGACATGTGCGGACGTGACCAGACATAGTATTAAAAGTAGGTGTGGGGACGTGACCCTTCACAAAGCTTAACAGACGACATGTGCGGACGTGACCAGACACAACATTAAAAACACGATGTGGGGACGTGACCCTTCACAACGCTTAACAGACGACATGTGCGGACGTGACCAGACATTGCATTAAAACACGGTGTGGGGACGTGACTCTTCACAACGCTTAATAGACGACATGTGCGGACGTGACCAGACATAGTATTAAAAGTAGATGTGGGGACGTGACCCTTCACAAAGCTTAACAGACGACATGTGCGGACGTGACCAGACACAACATTAAAACACGGTGTGGGGATGTGACCCTTCACAACGCTTAACAGACGACATGTGCGGACGTGACCAGACATAACATTAAAACACGGTGTGGGGACGTGACTCTTCACAACGCTTAACAGACGACAAGTGCGTACGTGACCAGACACAACATTAAAAACAAGATGTGGGGGCGTGACCCTTCACAACGCATAACAGACGACATGTGCAGACGTGACCAGACACAACATTAAAACACGGTGTGGGGATGTGACCCTTCACAACGCTTAACAGACGACATGTGCGGACGTGACCAGACACAGCATTAAAACACGGTGTGGGGATGTGACCCTTCACAACGCTTAACAGACGACATGTGCGGACGTGACCAGACACAACATTAAAAACAAGATGTGGGGGCGTGACCCTTCACAACGCATAACAGACGACATGTGCTGACGTGACCAGACACAACATTAAAACACGGTTTGGGGATGTGACCCTTCACAACGCTTAACAGACGACATGTGCGGACGTGACCAGACACAGCATTAAAACACGGTGTGGGGATGTGACCCTTCACAACGCTGAACAGACGACATGTGCTGATGTGCCCAGACACAAAATTCAAAACACGATGTGGGGACGTGACCCTTCACAACACTTAATAGACGACATGTGCGGACGTGACCAGACACAGCATTAAAGACAAGATGTAGGGGCGTGACCCTTCACAACGCATAACAGACGACATGTGTGGACGTGACCAGACACAACATTAAAACACGGTGTGGGGATGTAACCCTTCACAACGCTTAACAGACGACATGTGTGGACGTGACCAGACACAGCATTAAAACACGGTGTGGGGATGTGACCCTTCACAACGCTTAACAGACGACATGTGTGGACGTGACCAGACACAGCATTAAAACACGATGTGGGGATGTGACCCTTCACAACGCTTAACAGACGACATGTGCGGACGTGACCAGACACAGCATTAAAGACAAGATGTAGGGGCGTGACCCTTCACAACGCATAACAGACGACATGTGTGGACGTGACCAGACACAACATTAAAACACGGTGTGGGGATGTGACCCTTCACAACGCTTAACAGACGACATGTGTGGACGTGACCAGACACAGCATTAAAACACGATGTGGGGATGTGACCCTTCACAACGCTTAACAGACGACATGTGCGGACGTGACCAGACATAACATTAAAACACGGTGTGGGGACGTGACTCTTCACAACGCTTAACAGACGACATGTGCGGACGTGACCAGACATAGTATTAAAAGTAGGTGTGGGGACGTGACCCTTCACAACGCTTAACAGACGACATGTGCGGACGTGACCAGACATAGCATTAAAACACGGTGTGGGGACGTGACTCTTCACAACGCTTAACAGACGACATGTGCGGACATGACCAGACACAACATTAAAAACAAGATGTGGGGGCGTGACCCTTCACAACGCATAACAGACGACATGTGCGGACGTGACCAGACATAACATTAAAACACGGTTTGGGGATGTGACCCTTCACAACGCTTAACAGACGACATGTGCGGACGTGACCAGACACAGCATTAAAACACGGTGTGGGGATGTGACCCTTCACAACGCTTAACAGACGATATGTGCGGACGTGACCAGACATAACATTAAAACACGGTGTGGGGACGTGACTCTTCACAACGCTTAACAGACGACATGTGCGGACGTGACCAGACATAGTATTAAAAGTAGGTGTGGGGACGTGACCCTTCACAACGCTTAACAGACGACATGTGCGGACGTGACCAGACATAGCATTAAAACACGGTGTGGGGACGTGACTCTTCACAACGCTTAACAGACGACATGTGCGGACGTGACGAGACATAGTATTAAAAGTAGATGTGGGGACGTGACCCTTCACAAAGCTTAACAGACGACATGTGCGGACGTGACCACACACAGCATTAAAAACACGATGTGGGGACGTGACCCTTCACAACGCTTAACAGACGACATGTGCGGACGTGACCGGACATAGCATTAAAACACGGTGTGGGGACGTCACTCTTCACAACGCTTAACAGACGACATGTGCGGACGTGACCAGGCACAACATTAAAAACAAGATGTCGGGGCGTGACCCTTCACAACGCATAACAGACGACATGTGCGGACGTGACCAGACACAACATTAAAAACAAGATGTGGGGGCGTGACCCTTCACAACGCATAACAGACGACATGTGCGGACGTGACCAGACACAACATTAAAACACGGTGTGGGTATGTGACCCTTCACAACGCTTAACAGACGACATGTGCGGACGTGACCAGACATAACATTAAAAACACGGTGTGGGTACGTGACTCTTCACAACGCTTAACAGACGCCATGTGCGGACGTGACCAGGCACAACATTAAAAACAAGATGTCGGGGCGTGACCCTTCACAACGCATAACAGACGACATGTGCGGACGTGACCAGACACAACATTAAAAACAAGATGTGGGGGCGTGACCCTTCACAACGCATAACAGACGACATGTGCGGACGTGACCAGACACAACATTAAAACACGGTGTGGGTATGTGACCCTTCACAACGCTTAACAGACGACATGTGCGGACGTGACCAGACATAACATTAAAAACACGGTGTGGGTACGTGACTCTTCACAACGCTTAACAGACGACATGTGCGTACGTGACCAGACACAACATTAAAAACAAGATGTGGGGGCGTGACCCTTCACAACGCATAACAGACGACATGTGCGGACGTGACCAGACACAACATTAAAACACGGTGTGGGGATGTGACCCTTCACAACGCTTAACAGACGACATGTGCGGACGTGACCAGACATAACATTAAAAACACGGTGTGGGGACGTGACTCTTCACAACGCTTAACAGACGACATGTGCGTACGTGACCAGACACAACATTAAAAACAAGATGTGGGGGCGTGACCCTTCACAACGCATAACAGACGACATGTGCGGACGTGACCAGACACAACATTAAAACACGGTGTGGGGATGTGACCCTTCACAAAGCTTAACAGACGACATGTGCGGACGTGACCAGACACAGCATTAAAAACACGATGTGGGGACGTGACCCTTCACAACGCTTAACAGACGACATGTGCGGACGTGACCAGACATAGCATTAAAACACGGTGTGGGGACGTGACTCTTCACAACGCTTAACAGACGACATGTGCGGACGTGACCAGACATAGTATTAAAAGTAGATGTGGGGACGTGACCCTTCACAAAGCTTAACAGACGACATGTGCGGACGTGACCAGACACAACATTAAAACACGGTGTGGGGAGGTGACCCTTCACAACGCTTAACAGACGACATGTGCGGACGTGACCAGACATAACATTAAAACACGGTGTGGGGACGTGACTCTTCACAACGCTTAACAGACGACATGTGCGGACGTGACCAGACATAGTATTAAAAGTAGGTGTGGGGACGTGACCCTTCACAAAGCTTAACAGACGACATGTGCGGACGTGACCAGACACAACATTAAAAACACGATGTGGGGACGTGACCCTTCACAACGCTTAACAGACGACATGTGCGGACGTGACCAGACATTGCATTAAAACACGGTGTGGGGACGTGACTCTTCACAACGCTTAATAGACGACATGTGCGGACGTGACCAGACATAGTATTAAAAGTAGATGTGGGGACGTGACCCTTCACAAAGCTTAACAGACGACATGTGCGGACGTGACCAGACACAACATTAAAACACGGTGTGGGGATGTGACCCTTCACAACGCTTAACAGACGACATGTGCGGACGTGACCAGACATAACATTAAAACACGGTGTGGGGACGTGACTCTTCACAACGCTTAACAGACGACAAGTGCGTACGTGACCAGACACAACATTAAAAACAAGATGTGGGGGCGTGACCCTTCACAACGCATAACAGACGACATGTGCAGACGTGACCAGACACAACATTAAAACACGGTGTGGGGATGTGACCCTTCACAACGCTTAACAGACGACATGTGCGGACGTGACCAGACACAGCATTAAAACACGGTGTGGGGATGTGACCCTTCACAACGCTTAACAGACGACATGTGCGGACGTGACCAGACACAACATTAAAAACAAGATGTGGGGGCGTGACCCTTCACAACGCATAACAGACGACATGTGCTGACGTGACCAGACACAACATTAAAACACGGTTTGGGGATGTGACCCTTCACAACGCTTAACAGACGACATGTGCGGACGTGACCAGACACAGCATTAAAACACGGTGTGGGGATGTGACCCTTCACAACGCTGAACAGACGACATGTGCTGATGTGCCCAGACACAAAATTCAAAACACGATGTGGGGACGTGACCCTTCACAACACTTAATAGACGACATGTGCGGACGTGACCAGACACAGCATTAAAGACAAGATGTAGGGGCGTGACCCTTCACAACGCATAACAGACGACATGTGTGGACGTGACCAGACACAACATTAAAACACGGTGTGGGGATGTAACCCTTCACAACGCTTAACAGACGACATGTGGGGACGTGACCAGACACAACATTAAAACACGGTGTGGGGATGTGACCCTTCACAACGCTTAACAGACGACATGTGCGGACGTGACCAGACATAACATTAAAACACGGTGTGGGGACGTGACTCTTCACAACGCTTAACAGACGACATGTGCGGACGTGACCAGACATAGTATTAAAAGTAGGTGTGGGGACGTGACCCTTCACAAAGCTTAACAGACGACATGTGCGGACGTGACCAGACACAGCATTAAAAACACGATGTGGGGACGTGACCCTTCACAACGCTTAACAGACGACATGTGCGGACGTGACCAGACATAGCATTAAAACACGGTGTGGGGACGTGACTCTTCACAACGCTTAACAGACGACATGTGCGGACGTGACCAGACATAGTATTAAAAGTAGATGTGGGGACGTGACCCTTCACAAAGCTTAACAGACGACATGTGCGGACGTGACCAGACACAACATTAAAACACGGTGTGGGGATGTGACCCTTCACAACGCTTAACAGACGACATGTGCGGACGTGACCAGACATAACATTAAAACACGGTGTGGGGACGTGACTCTTCACAACGCTTAACAGACGACATGTGCGTACGTGACCAGACACAACATTAAAAACAAGATGTGGGGGCGTGACCCTTCACAACGCATAACAGACGACATGTGCAGACGTGACCAGACACAACATTAAAACACGGTGTGGGGATGTGACCCTTCACAACGCTTAACAGACGACATGTGCGGACGTGACCAGACACAGCATTAAAACACGGTGTGGGGATGTGACCCTTCACAACGCTTAACAGACGACATGTGCGGACGTGACCAGACATAACATTAAAACACGGTGTGGGGACGTGACTCTTCACAACGCTTAACAGACGACATGTGCGGACGTGACCAGACACAACATTAAAAACAAGATGTGGGGGCGTGACCCTTCACAACGCATAACAGACGACATGTGCGGACGTGACCAGACACAACATTAAAACACGGTGTGGGGATGTGACCCTTCACAACGCTTAACAGACGATATGTGCGGACGTGACCAGACATAACATTAAAACACGGTGTGGGGACGTGACTCTTCACAACGCTTAACAGACGACATGTGCGGACGTGACCAGACATAGTATTAAAAGTAGATGTGGGGACGTGACCCTTCACAAAGCTTAACAGACGACATGCGCGGACGTGACCACACACAGCATTACAAACACGATGTGGGGACGTGACCCTTCACAACGCTTAACAGACGACATGTGCGGACGTGACCGGACATAGCATTAAAACACGGTGTGGGGACGTGACTCTTCACAACGCTTAACAGACGACATGTGCGGACGTGACCAGACACAACATTAAAAACAAGATGTGGGGGCGTGACCCTTCACAACGCATAACAGACGACATGTGCGGACGTGACCAGACACAACATTAAAACACGGTGTGGGGATGTGACCCTTCACAACGCTTAACAGACGACATGTGCGGACGTGACCAGACACAACATTAAAACACGGTGTGGGGACGTGACTCTTCACAACGCTTAACAGACGACATGTGCGGACGTGACCAGACATAGTATTAAAACACGGTGTGGGGACGTGACTCTTCACAACGCTTAACAGACGACATGTGCGGACGTGACCAGACATAGTATTAAAAGTAGATGTGGGGACGTGACCCTTCACAAAGCTTAACAGACGACATGTTCGGACGTGACCAGACACAACATTAAAACACGGTGTGGGGATGTGACCCTTCACAACGCTTAACAGACGACATGTGCGGACGTGACCAGACACAGCATTAAAACACGGTGTGGGGATGTGACCCTTCACAACGCTCAACAGACGACATGTGCGGACGTGACCAGACATACTTCACAACGCTTAACAGACGACATGTGCGTACGTGACCAGACACAACATTAAAAACAAGATGTGGGGGCGTGACCCTTCACAACGCATAACAGACGACATGTGCAGACGTGACCAGACACAACATTAAAACACGGTGTGGGGACGTGACCCTTCACAACGCTTAACAGAGCACATGTGCGGACGTGACCAGACACAACATTAAAACACGGTGTGGGGACGTGACTCTTCACAACGCTTAACAGACGACATGTGCGGACGTGACCAGACATAGTATTAAAAGTAGATGTGGGGACGTGACCCTTCACAAAGCTTAACAGACGACATGTTCGGACGTGACCAGACACAACATTAAAACACGGTGTGGGGATGTGACCCTTCACAACGCTTAACAGACGACATGTGCGGACGTGACCAGACACAGCATTAAAACACGGTGTGGGGATGTGACCCTTCACAACGCATAACAGACGACATGTGCGGACGTGACCAGACATAGTATTAAAAGTAGATGTGGGGACGTGACCCTTCACAAAGCTTAACAGACGACATGCGCGGACGTGACCACACACAGCATTAAAAACACGATGTGGGGACGTGACCCTTCACAACGCTTAACAGACGACATGTGCGGACGTGACCGGACATAGCATTAAAACACGGTGTGGGGACGTGACTCTTCACAACGCTTAACAGACGACATGTGCGGACGTGACCAGACACAACATTAAAAACAAGATGTGGGGGCGTGACCCTTCACAACGCATAACAGACGACATGTGCGGACGTGACCAGACACAACATTAAAACACGGTGTGGGGATGTGACCCTTCACAACGCTTAACAGACGACATGTGCGGACGTGACCAGACACAACATTAAAACACGGTGTGGGGACGTGACTCTTCACAACGCTTAACAGACGACATGTGCGGACGTGACCAGACATAGTATTAAAAGTAGATGTGGGGACGTGACCCTTCACAAAGCTTAACAGACGACATGTTCGGACGTGACCAGACACAACATTAAAACACGGTGTGGGGATGTGACCCTTCACAACGCTTAACAGACGACATGTGCGGACGTGACCAGACACAGCATTAAAACACGGTGTGGGGATGTGACCCTTCACAACGCTCAACAGACGACATGTGCTGATGTGCCCAGACACAAAATTCAAAACACGATGTGGGGACGTGACCCTTCACAACACTTAATAGACGACATGTGCGGACGTGACCAGACACAACATTAAAACACGGTGTGGGGATGTGACCCTTCACAACGCTTAACAGACGACATGTGCGGACGTGACCAGACACAGCATTAAAACACGGTGTGGGGACGTGACTCTTCACAACGCTTAACAGACGACATGTGCGGACGTGACCAGACATTGTATTAAAAGTAGATGTGGGGACGTGACCCTTCACAAAGCTTAACAAACGACATGTGCGGACGTGACCAGACACAACATTAAAACACGGTGTGGGGATGTGACCCTTCACAACGCTTAACAGACGACATGTGCGGACGTGACCAGACATAACATTAAAAACACGGTGTGGGGACGTGACTCTTCACAACGCTTAACAGACGACATGTGCGTACGTGACCAGACACAACATTAAAAACAAGATGTGGGGGCGTGACCCTTCACAACGCATAACAGACGACATGTGCGGACGTGACCAGACACAACATTAAAACACGGTGTGGGGATGTGACCCTTCACAACGCTTAACAGACGACATGTGCGGACGTGACCAGACATAACATTAAAAACACGGTGTGGGGACGTGACTCTTCACAACGCTTAACAGACGACATGTGCGTACGTGACCAGACACAACATTAAAAACAAGATGTGGGGGCGTGACCCTTCACAACGCATAACAGACGACATGTGCGGACGTGACCAGACACAACATTAAAAACAAGATGTGGGGGCGTGACCCTTCACAACGCATAACAGACGACATGTGCGGACGTGACCAGACACAACATTAAAACACGGTGTGGGGATGTGACCCTTCTAAAACGCTTAACAGACGACATGTGCGGACGTGACCAGACACAACATTAAAACACGGTGTGGGGAGGTGACCCTTCACAACGCTTAACAGACGACATGTGCGGACGTGACCAGACATAACATTAAAAACACGGTGTGGGGACGTGACTCTTCACAACGCTTAACAGACGACATGTGCGTACGTGACCAGACACAACATTAAAAACAAGATGTGGGGGCGTGACCCTTCACAACGCATAACAGACGACATGTGCGGACGTGACCAGACACAACATTAAAACACGGTGTGGGGATGTGACCCTTCACAACGCTTAACAGACGACATGTGCGGACGTGACCAGACACAGCATTAAAACACGCTGTGGGGATGTGACCCTTCACAACGCTTAACAGACGACATGTGCGGACGTGACCAGACATAACATTAAAACACGGTGTGGGGACGTGACTCTTCACAACGCTTAACAGACGACATGTGCGGACGTGACCAGACACAACATTAAAACACGGTGTGGGGATGTGACCCTTCACAACGCTTAACAGACGACATGTGCGGACGTGACCAGACACAACATTAAAACACGGTGTGGGGATGTGACCCTTCACAACGCTTAACAGACGACATGTGCGGACGTGACCAGACATAACATTAAAAACACGGTGTGGGGACGTGACTCTTCACAACGCTTAACAGACGACATGTGCGTACGTGACCAGACACAACATTAAAAACAAGGTGTGGGGGCGTGACCCTTCACAACGCATAACAGACGACATGTGCGGACGTGACCAGACACAACATTAAAACACGGTGTGGGGATGTGACCCTTCACAACGCTTAACAGACGACATGTGCGGACGTGACCAGACACAACATTAAAACACGGTGTGGGGATGTGACCCTTCACAACGCTTAACAGACGACATGTGCGGACGTGACCAGACATAACATTAAAAACACGGTGTGGGGACGTGACTCTTCACAACGCTTAACAGACGACATGTGCGTACGTGACCAGACACAACATTAAAAACAAGATGTGGGGGCGTGACCCTTCACAACGCATAACAGACGACATGTGCGGACGTGACCAGACACAACATTAAAACACGGTGTGGGGATGTGACCCTTCACAACGCTTAACAGACGACATGTGCGGACGTGACCAGACACAGCATTAAAACACGGTGTGGGGATGTGACCCTTCACAACGCTTAACAGACGACATGTGCGGACGTGACCAGACATAACATTAAAACACGGTGTGGGGACGTGACTCTTCACAACGCTTAACAGACGACATGTGCGGACGTGACCAGACATAGTATTAAAAGTAGATGTGGGGACGTGACCCTTCACAAAGCTTAAAGACGACATGTGCGGACGTGACCAGACACAGCATTAAAAACACGATGTGGAGACGTGACCCTTCACAACGCTTAACAGACGACATGTGCGGACGTGACCAGACATAGCATTAAAACACGGTGTGGGGACGTGACTCTTCACAACGCTTAACAGACGACATGTGCTGATGTGCCCAGACACAAAATTCAAAACACGATGTGGGGACGTGACCCTTCACAACACTTAATAGACGACATGTGCGGACGTGACCAGACACAGCATTAAAGACAAGATGTAGGGGCGTGACCCTTCACAACGCATAACAGACGACATGTGCGGACGTGACCAGACACAACATTAAAACACGGTTTGGGGATGTGACCCTTCACAACGCTTAACAGACGACATGTGCGGACGTGACCAGACACAGCATTAAAACACGGTGTGGGGATGTGACCCTTCACAACGCTTAACAGACGATATGTGCGGACGTGACCAGACATAACATTAAAACACGGTGTGGGGACGTGACTCTTCACAACGCTTAACAGACGACATGTGCGGACGTGACCAGACACAACATTAAAAACAAGATGTGGGGGCGTGACCCTTCACAACGCATAACAGACGACATGTGCGGACGTGACCAGACACAACATTAAAACACGGTTTGGGGATGTGACCCTTCACAACGCTTAACAGACGACATGTGCGGACGTGACCAGACACAGCATTAAAACACGGTGTGGGGATGTGACCCTTCACAACGCTTAACAGACGATATGTGCGGACGTGACCAGACATAACATTAAAACACGGTGTGGGGACGTGACTCTTCACAACGCTTAACAGACGACATGTGCGAACGTGACGAGACATAGTATTAAAAGTAGATGTGGGGACGTGACCCTTCACAAAGCTTAACAGACGACATGTGCGGACGTGACCACACACAGCATTAAAAACACGATGTGGGGACGTGACCCTTCACAACGCTTAACAGACGACATGTGCGGACGTGACCGGACATAGCATTAAAACACGGTGTGGGGACGTCACTCTTCACAACGCTTAACAGACGACATGTGCGGACGTGACCAGGCACAACATTAAAAACAAGATGTGGGGGCGTGACCCTTCACAACGCATAACAGACGACATGTGCGGACGTGACCAGACACAACATTAAAAACAAGATGTGGGGGCGTGACCCTTCACAACGCATAACAGACGACATGTGCGGACGTGACCAGACACAACATTAAAACACGGTGTGGGGATGTGACCCTTCACAACGCTTAACAGACGACATGTGCGGACGTGACCAGACATAACATTAAAAACACGGTGTGGGGACGTGACTCTTCACAACGCTTAACAGACGACATGTGCGTACGTGACCAGACACAACATTAAAAACAAGATGTGGGGGCGTGACCCTTCACAACGCATAACAGACGGCATGTGCGGACGTGACCAGACACAACATTAAAACACGGTGTGGGGATGTGACCCTTCACAACGCTTAACAGACGACATGTGCGGACGTGACCAGACACAGCATTAAAACACGGTGTGGGGATGTGACCCTTCACAACGCTTAACAGACGACATGTGCGGACGTGACCAGACATAACATTAAAACACGGTGTGGGGACGTGACTCTTCACAACGCTTAACAGACGACATGTGCGGACGTGACCAGACATAGTATTAAAAGTAGATGTGGGGACGTGACCCTTCACAAAGCTTAAAGACGACATGTGCGGACGTGACCAGACACAGCATTAAAAACACGATGTGGAGACGTGACCAGACACACCATTAAAACACGGTGTGGGGACGTGACTCTTCACAACGCTTAACAGACGACATGTGCGGACATGACCAGACACAACATTAAAAACAAGATGTGGGGGCGTGACCCTTCACAACGCATAACAGACGACATGTGCGGACGTGACCAGACATAACATTAAAACACGGTTTGGGGATGTGACCCTTCACAACGCTTAACAGACGACATGTGCGGACGTGACCAGACACAGCATTAAAACACGGTGTGGGGATGTGACCCTTCACAACGCTTAACAGACGATATGTGCGGACGTGACCAGACATAACATTAAAACACGGTGTGGGGACGTGACTCTTCACAACGCTTAACAGACGACATGTGCGGACGTGACCAGACATAGTATTAAAAGTAGGTGTGGGGACGTGACCCTTCACAACGCTTAACAGACGACATGTGCGGACGTGACCAGACATAGCATTAAAACACGGTGTGGGGACGTGACTCTTCACAACGCTTAACAGACGACATGTGCGGACGTGACCAGACACAACATTAAAAATAAGATGTGGGGGCGTGACCCTTCACAACGCATAACAGACGACATGTGCGGACGTGACCAGACACAACATTAAAACACGGTTTGGGGATGTGACCCTTCACAACGCTTAACAGACGACATGTGCGGACGTGACCAGACACAACATTAAAACACGGTGTGGGGATGTGACCCTTCACAACACTTAACAGACGATATGTGCGGACGTGACCAGACATAACATTAAAACACGGTGTGGGGACGTGACTCTTCACAACGCTTAACAGACGACATGTGCGGACGTGACGAGACATAGTATTAAAAGTAGATGTGGGGACGTGACCCTTCACAAAGCTTAACAGACGACATGTGCGGACGTGACCACACACAGCATTAAAGACACGATGTGGGGACGTGACCCTTCACAACGCTTAACAGACGACATGTGCGGACGTGACCGGACATAACATTAAAACACGGTGTGGGGACGTCACTCTTCACAACGCTTAACAGACGACATGTGCGGACGTGACCAGGCACAACATTAAAAACAAGATGTGGGGGCGTGACCCTTCACAACGCATAACAGACGACATGTGCGGACGTGACCAGACACAACATTAAAACACGGTGTGGGGATGTGACCCTTCACAACGCTTAACAGACGACATGTGCGGACGTGACCAGACGTAACATTAAAAACACGGTGTGGGGACGTGACTCTTCACAACGCTTAACAGACGACATGTGCGTACGTGACCAGACACAACATTAAAAACAAGATGTGGGGGCGTGACCCTTCACAACGCATAACAGACGACATGTGCGGACGTGACCAGACACAACATTAAAACACGGTGTGGGGATGTGACCCTTCACAACGCTTAACAGACGACATGTGCGGACGTGACCAGACACAACATTAAAACACGGTGTGGGGATGTGACCCTTCACAACGCTTAACAGACGACATGTGCGGACGTGACCAGACATAACATTAAAAACACGGTGTGGGGACGTGACTCTTCACAACGCTTAACAGACGACATGTGCGTACGTGACCAGACACAACATTAAAAACAAGATGTGGGGGCGTGACCCTTCACAACGCATAACAGACGACATGTGCGGACGTGACCAGACACAACATTAAAACACGGTGTGGGGATGTGACCCTTCACAACGCTTAACAGACGACATGTGCGGACGTGACCAGACACAGCATTAAAACACGGTGTGGGGATGTGACCCTTCACAACGCTTAACAGACGACATGTGCGGACGTGACCAGACATAACATTAAAACACGGTGTGGGGACGTGACTCTTCACAACGCTTAACAGACGACATGTGCGGACGTGACCAGACACAACATTAAAACACGGTGTGGGGATGTGACCCTTCACAACGCTTAACAGACGACATGTGCGGACGTGACCAGACACAACATTAAAACACGGTGTGGGGATGTGACCCTTCACAACGCTTAACAGACGACATGTGCGGACGTGACCAGACACAACATTAAAACACGGTGTGGGGATGTGACCCTTCACAACGCTTAACAGACGACATGTGCGGACGTGACCAGACATAACATTAAAAACACGGTGTGGGGACGTGACTCTTCACAACGCTTAACAGACGACATGTGCGTACGTGACCAGACACAACATTAAAAACAAGATGTGGGGGCGTGACCCTTCACAACGCATAACAGACGACATGTGCGGACGTGACCAGACACAACATTAAAACACGGTGTGGGGATGTGACCCTTCACAACGCTTAACAGACGACATGTGCGGACGTGACCAGACACAACATTAAAACACGGTGTGGGGATGTGACCCTTCACAACGCTTAACAGACGACATGTGCGGACGTGACCAGACATAACATTAAAAATACGGTGTGGGGACGTGACTCTTCACAACGCTTAACAGACGACATGTGCGTACGTGACCAGACACAACATTAAAAACAAGATGTGGGGGCGTGACCCTTCACAACGCATAACAGACGACATGTGCGGACGTGACCAGACACAACATTAAAACACGGTGTGGGGATGTGACCCTTCACAACGCTTAACAGACGACATGTGCGGACGTGACCAGACACAGCATTAAAACACGGTGTGGGGATGTGACCCTTCACAACGCTTAACAGACGACATGTGCGGACGTGACCAGACATAACATTAAAACACGGTGTGGGGACGTGACTCTTCACAACGCTTAACAGACGACATGTGCGGACGTGACCAGACATAGTATTAAAAGTAGATGTGGGGACGTGACCCTTCACAAAGCTTAAAGACGACATGTGCGGACGTGACCAGACACATCATTAAAAACACGATGTGGAGACGTGACCCTTCACAACGCTTAACAGACGACATGTGCGGACGTGACCAGACATAGCATTAAAACACGGTGTGGGGACGTGACTCTTCACAACGCTTAACAGACGACATGTGCTGATGTGCCCAGACACAAAATTCAAAACACGATGTGGGGACGTGACCCTTCACAACACTTAATAGACGACATGTGCGGACGTGACCAGACACAGCATTAAAGACAAGATGTAGGGGCGTGACCCTTCACAACGCATAACAGACGACATGTGTGGACGTGACCAAACACAACATTAAAACACGGTGTGGGGATGTGACCCTTCACAACGCTTAACAGACGACATGTGTGGACGTGACCAGACACAGCATTAAAACACGATGTGGGGACGTGACCCTTCACAACGCTTAACAGACGACATGTGCGGACGTGACCAGACATAACATTAAAACACGGTGTGGGGACGTGACTCTTCACAACGCTTAACAGACGACATGTGCGGACGTGACCAGACATAGTATTAAAAGTAGGTGTGGGGACGTGACCCTTCACAACGCTTAACAGACGACATGTGCGGACGTGACCAGACATAGCATTAAAACACGGTGTGGGGACGTGACTCTTCACAACGCTTAACAGACGACATGTGCGGACATGACCAGACACACCATTAAAAACAAGATGTGGGGGCGTGACCCTTCACAACGCATAACAGACGACATGTGCGGACGTGACCAGACATAACATTAAAACACGGTTTGGGGATGTGACCCTTCACAACGCTTAACAGACGACATGTGCGGACGTGACCAGACACAGCATTAAAACACGGTGTGGGGATGTGACCCTTCACAACGCTTAACAGACGATATGTGCGGACGTGACCAGACATAACATTAAAACACGGTGTGGGGACGTGACTCTTCACAACGCTTAACAGACGACATGTGCGGACGTGACCAGACATAGTATTAAAAGTAGGTGTGGGGACGTGACCCTTCACAACGCTTAACAGACGACATGTGCGGACGTGACCAGACATAGCATTAAAACACAGTGTGGGGACGTGACTCTTCACAACGCTTAACAGACGACATGTGCGGACGTGACCAGACACAACATTAAAAACAAGATGTGGGGGCGTGACCCTTCACAACGCATAACAGACGACATGTGCGGACGTGACCAGACACAACATTAAAACACGGTTTGGGGATGTGACCCTTCACAACGCTTAACAGACGACATGTGCGGACGTGACCAGACACAGCATTAAAACACGGTGTGGGGATGTGACCCTTCACAACGCTTAACAGACGATATGCGCGGACGTGACCAGACATAACATTAAAACACGGTGTGGGGACGTGACTCTTCACAACGCTTAACAGACGACATGTGCGGACGTGACGAGACATAGTATTAAAAGTAGATGTGGGGACGTGACCCTTCACAAAGCTTAACAGACGACATGTGCGGACGTGACCACACACAGCATTAAAAACACGATGTGGGGACGTGACCCTTCACAACGCTTAACAGACGACATGTGCGGACGTGACCGGACATAGCATTAAAACACGGTGTGGGGACGTCACTCTTCACAACGCTTAACAGACGACATGTGCGGACGTGACCAGGCACAACATTAAAAACAAGATGTGGGGGCGTGACCCTTCACAACGCATAACAGACGACATGTGCGGACGTGACCAGACACAACATTAAAAACAAGATGTGGGGGCGTGACCCTTCACAACGCATAACAGACGACATGTGCGGACGTGACCAGACACAACATTAAAACACGGTGTGGGGATGTGACCCTTCACAACGCTTAACAGACGACATGTGCGGACGTGACCAGACATAACATTAAAAACACGGTGTGGGGACGTGACTCTTCACAACGCTTAACAGACGACATGTGCGTACGTGACCAGACACAACATTAAAAACAAGATGTGGGGGCGTGACCCTTCACAACGCATAACAGACGACATGTGCGGACGTGACCAGACACAACATTAAAACACGGTGTGGGGATGTGACCCTTCACAACGCTTAACAGACGACATGTGCGGACGTGACCAGACACAGCATTAAAACACGGTGTGGGGATGTGACCCTTCACAACGCTTAACAGACGACATGTGCGGACGTGACCAGACATAACATTAAAACACGGTGTGGGGACGTGACTCTTCACAACGCTTAACAGACGACATGTGTGGACGTGACCAGACATAGTATTAAAAGTAGATGTGGGGACGTGACCCTTCACAAAGCTTAAAGACGACATGTGCGGACGTGACCAGACACAGCATTAAAAACACGATGTGGAGACGTGACCCTTCACAACGCTTAACAGACGACATGTGCGGACGTGACCAGACATAGCATTAAAACACGGTGTGGGGACGTGACTCTTCACAACGCTTAACAGACGACATGTGCTGATGTGCCCTGACACAAAATTCAAAACACGATGTGGGGACGTGACCCTTCACAACACTTAATAGACGACATGTGCGGACGTGACCAGACACAGCATTAAAGACAAGATGTAGGGGCGTGACCCTTCACAACGCATAACAGACGACATGTGTGGACGTGACCAGACACAACATTAAAACACGGTGTGGGGATGTGACCCTTCACAACGCTTAACAGACGACATGTGTGGACGTGACCAGACACAGCATTAAAACACGATGTGGGGATGTGACCCTTCACAACGCTTAACAGACGACATGTGCGGACGTGACCAGACATAACATTAAATCACGGTGTGGGGACGTGACCCTTCACAACGCTTAACAGACGACATGTGCGGACGTGACCAGACATAGCATTAAAACACGGTGTGGGGACGTGACTCTTCACAACGCTTAACAGACGACATGTGCGGACATGACCAGACACAACATTAAAAACAAGTTGTGGGGGCGTGACCCTTCACAACGCATAACAGACGACATGTGCGGACGTGACCAGACATAACATTAAAACACGGTTTGGGGATGTGACCCTTCACAACGCTTAACAGACGACATGTGCGGACGTGACCAGACACAGCATTAAAACACGGTGTGGGGATGTGACCCTTCACAACGCTTAACAGACGATATGTGCGGACGTGACCAGACATAACATTAAAACACGGTGTGGGGACGTGACTCTTCACAACGCTTAACAGACGACATGTGCGGACGTGACCAGACATAGTATTAAAAGTAGGTGTGGGGACGTGACCCTTCACAACGCTTAACAGACGACATGTGCGGACGTGACCAGACATAGCATTAAAACACGGTGTGGGGACGTGACTCTTCACAACGCTTAACAGACGACATGTGCGGACGTGACCAGACATAACATTAAAACACGGTGTGGGGACGTGACTCTTCACAACGCTTAACAGACGACATGTGCGGACGTGACGAGACATAGTATTAAAAGTAGATGTGGGGACGTGACCCTTCACAAAGCTTAACAGACGACATGTGCGGACGTGACCACACACAGCATTAAAAACACGATGTGGGGACGTGACCCTTCACAACGCTTAACAGACGACATGTGCGGACGTGACCGGACATAGCATTAAAACACGGTGTGGGGACGTCACTCTTCACAACGCTTAACAGACGACATGTGCGGACGTGACCAGGCACAACATTAAAAACAAGATGTGGGGGCGTGACCCTTCACAACGCATAACAGACGACATGTGCGGACGTGACCAGACACAACATTAAAAACAAGATGTGGGGGCGTGACCCTTCACAACGCATAACAGACGACATGTGCGGACGTGACCAGACACAACATTAAAACACGGTGTGGGGATGTGACCCTTCACAACGCTTAACAGACGACATGTGCGGACGTGACCAGACACAGCATTAAAACACGGTGTGGGGACGTGACTCTTCACAACGCTTAACAGACGACATGTGCGGACGTGACCAGACACAACATTAAAACACGGTTTGGGGATGTGACCCTTCACAACGCTTAACAGACGACATGTGCGGACGTGACCAGACACAACATTAAAACACGGTGTGGGGATGTGACCCTTCACAACACTTAACAGACGATATGTGCGGACGTGACCAGACATAACATTAAAACACGGTGTGGGGACGTGACTCTTCACAACGCTTAACAGACGACATGTGCGGACGTGACGAGACATAGTATTAAAAGTAGATGTGGGGACGTGACCCTTCACAAAGCTTAACAGACGACATGTGCGGACGTGACCACACACAGCATTAAAGACACGATGTGGGGACGTGACCCTTCACAACGCTTAACAGACGACATGTGCGGACGTGACCGGACATAACATTAAAACACGGTGTGGGGACGTCACTCTTCACAACGCTTAACAGACGACATGTGCGGACGTGACCAGGCACAACATTAAAAACAAGATGTGGGGGCGTGACCCTTCACAACGCATAACAGACGACATGTGCGGACGTGACCAGACACAACATTAAAACACGGTGTGGGGATGTGACCCTTCACAACGCTTAACAGACGACATGTGCGGACGTGACCAGACGTAACATTAAAAACACGGTGTGGGGACGTGACTCTTCACAACGCTTAACAGACGACATGTGCGTACGTGACCAGACACAACATTAAAAACAAGATGTGGGGGCGTGACCCTTCACAACGCATAACAGACGACATGTGCGGACGTGACCAGACACAACATTAAAACACGGTGTGGGGATGTGACCCTTCACAACGCTTAACAGACGACATGTGCGGACGTGACCAGACACAACATTAAAACACGGTGTGGGGATGTGACCCTTCACAACGCTTAACAGACGACATGTGCGGACGTGACCAGACATAACATTAAAAACACGGTGTGGGGACGTGACTCTTCACAACGCTTAACAGACGACATGTGCGTACGTGACCAGACACAACATTAAAAACAAGATGTGGGGGCGTGACCCTTCACAACGCATAACAGACGACATGTGCGGACGTGACCAGACACAACATTAAAACACGGTGTGGGGATGTGACCCTTCACAACGCTTAACAGACGACATGTGCGGACGTGACCAGACACAGCATTAAAACACGGTGTGGGGATGTGACCCTTCACAACGCTTAACAGACGACATGTGCGGACGTGACCAGACATAACATTAAAACACGGTGTGGGGACGTGACTCTTCACAACGCTTAACAGACGACATGTGCGGACGTGACCAGACACAACATTAAAACACGGTGTGGGGATGTGACCCTTCACAACGCTTAACAGACGACATGTGCGGACGTGACCAGACACAACATTAAAACACGGTGTGGGGATGTGACCCTTCACAACGCTTAACAGACGACATGTGCGGACGTGACCAGACACAACATTAAAACACGGTGTGGGGATGTGACCCTTCACAACGCTTAACAGACGACATGTGCGGACGTGACCAGACATAACATTAAAAACACGGTGTGGGGACGTGACTCTTCACAACGCTTAACAGACGACATGTGCGTACGTGACCAGACACAACATTAAAAACAAGATGTGGGGGCGTGACCCTTCACAACGCATAACAGACGACATGTGCGGACGTGACCAGACACAACATTAAAACACGGTGTGGGGATGTGACCCTTCACAACGCTTAACAGACGACATGTGCGGACGTGACCAGACACAACATTAAAACACGGTGTGGGGATGTGACCCTTCACAACGCTTAACAGACGACATGTGCGGACGTGACCAGACATAACATTAAAAATACGGTGTGGGGACGTGACTCTTCACAACGCTTAACAGACGACATGTGCGTACGTGACCAGACACAACATTAAAAACAAGATGTGGGGGCGTGACCCTTCACAACGCATAACAGACGACATGTGCGGACGTGACCAGACACAACATTAAAACACGGTGTGGGGATGTGACCCTTCACAACGCTTAACAGACGACATGTGCGGACGTGACCAGACACAGCATTAAAACACGGTGTGGGGATGTGACCCTTCACAACGCTTAACAGACGACATGTGCGGACGTGACCAGACATAACATTAAAACACGGTGTGGGGACGTGACTCTTCACAACGCTTAACAGACGACATGTGCGGACGTGACCAGACATAGTATTAAAAGTAGATGTGGGGACGTGACCCTTCACAAAGCTTAAAGACGACATGTGCGGACGTGACCAGACACAGCATTAAAAACACGATGTGGAGACGTGACCCTTCACAACGCTTAACAGACGACATGTGCGGACGTGACCAGACATAGCATTAAAACACGGTGTGGGGACGTGACTCTTCACAACGCTTAACAGACGACATGTGCTGATGTGCCCAGACACAAAATTCAAAACACGATGTGGGGACGTGACCCTTCACAACACTTAATAGACGACATGTGCGGACGTGACCAGACACAGCATTAAAGACAAGATGTAGGGGCGTGACCCTTCACAACGCATAACAGACGACATGTGTGGACGTGACCAGACACAACATTAAAACACGGTGTGGGGATGTGACCCTTCACAACGCTTAACAGACGACATGTGTGGACGTGACCAGACACAGCATTAAAACACGATGTGGGGATGTGACCCTTCACAACGCTTAACAGACGACATGTGCGGACGTGACCAGACATAACATTAAAACACGGTGTGGGGACGTGACTCTTCACAACGCTTAACAGACGACATGTGCGGACGTGACCAGACATAGTATTAAAAGTAGGTGTGGGGACGTGACCCTTCACAACGCTTAACAGACGACATGTGCGGACGTGACCAGACATAGCATTAAAACACGGTGTGGGGACGTGACTCTTCACAACGCTTAACAGACGACATGTGCGGACATGACCAGACACACCATTAAAAACAAGATGTGGGGGCGTGACCCTTCACAACGCATAACAGACGACATGTGCGGACGTGACCAGACATAACATTAAAACACGGTTTGGGGATGTGACCCTTCACAACGCTTAACAGACGACATGTGCGGACGTGACCAGACACAGCATTAAAACACGGTGTGGGGATGTGACCCTTCACAACGCATAACAGACGACATGTGCGGACGTGACCAGACACAACATTAAAACACGGTTTGGGGATGTGACCCTTCACAACGCTTAACAGACGACATGTGCGGACGTGACCAGACACAGCATTAAAACACGGTGTGGGGATGTGACCCTTCACAACGCTTAACAGACGATATGCGCGGACGTGACCAGACATAACATTAAAACACGGTGTGGGGACGTGACTCTTCACAACGCTTAACAGACGACATGTGCGGACGTGACGAGACATAGTATTAAAAGTAGATGTGGGGACGTGACCCTTCACAAAGCTTAACAGACGACATGTGCGGACGTGACCACACACAGCATTAAAAACACGATGTGGGGACGTGACCCTTCACAACGCTTAACAGACGACATGTGCGGACGTGACCGGACATAGCATTAAAACACGGTGTGGGGACGTGACTCTTCACAACGCTTAACAGACGACATGTGCGGACATGACCAGACACACCATTAAAAACAAGATGTGGGGGCGTGACCCTTCACAACGCATAACAGACGACATGTGCGGACGTGACCAGACATAACATTAAAACACGGTTTGGGGATGTGACCCTTCACAACGCTTAACAGACGACATGTGCGGACGTGACCAGACACAGCATTAAAACACGGTGTGGGGATGTGACCCTTCACAACGCTTAACAGACGATATGTGCGGACGTGACCAGACATAACATTAAAACACGGTGTGGGGACGTGACTCTTCACAACGCTTAACAGACGACATGTGCGGACGTGACCAGACATAGTATTAAAAGTAGGTGTGGGGACGTGACCCTTCACAACGCTTAACAGACGACATGTGCGGACGTGACCAGACATAGCATTAAAACACAGTGTGGGGACGTGACTCTTCACAACGCTTAACAGACGACATGTGCGGACGTGACCAGACACAACATTAAAAACAAGATGTGGGGGCGTGACCCTTCACAACGCATAACAGACGACATGTGCGGACGTGACCAGACACAACATTAAAACACGGTTTGGGGATGTGACCCTTCACAACGCTTAACAGACGACATGTGCGGACGTGACCAGACACAGCATTAAAACACGGTGTGGGGATGTGACCCTTCACAACGCTTAACAGACGATATGCGCGGACGTGACCAGACATAACATTAAAACACGGTGTGGGGACGTGACTCTTCACAACGCTTAACAGACGACATGTGCGGACGTGACGAGACATAGTATTAAAAGTAGATGTGGGGACGTGACCCTTCACAAAGCTTAACAGACGACATGTGCGGACGTGACCACACACAGCATTAAAAACACGATGTGGGGACGTGACCCTTCACAACGCTTAACAGACGACATGTGCGGACGTGACCGGACATAGCATTAAAACACGGTGTGGGGACGTCACTCTTCACAACGCTTAACAGACGACATGTGCGGACGTGACCAGGCACAACATTAAAAACAAGATGTGGGGGCGTGACCCTTCACAACGCATAACAGACGACATGTGCGGACGTGACCAGACACAACATTAAAAACAAGATGTGGGGGCGTGACCCTTCACAACGCATAACAGACGACATGTGCGGACGTGACCAGACACAACATTAAAACACGGTGTGGGGATGTGACCCTTCACAACGCTTAACAGACGACATGTGCGGACGTGACCAGACATAACATTAAAAACACGGTGTGGGGACGTGACTCTTCACAACGCTTAACAGACGACATGTGCGTACGTGACCAGACACAACATTAAAAACAAGATGTGGGGGCGTGACCCTTCACAACGCATAACAGACGACATGTGCGGACGTGACCAGACACAACATTAAAACACGGTGTGGGGATGTGACCCTTCACAACGCTTAACAGACGACATGTGCGGACGTGACCAGACACAGCATTAAAACACGGTGTGGGGATGTGACCCTTCACAACGCTTAACAGACGACATGTGCGGACGTGACCAGACATAACATTAAAACACGGTGTGGGGACGTGACTCTTCACAACGCTTAACAGACGACATGTGTGGACGTGACCAGACATAGTATTAAAAGTAGATGTGGGGACGTGACCCTTCACAAAGCTTAAAGACGACATGTGCGGACGTGACCAGACACAGCATTAAAAACACGATGTGGAGACGTGACCCTTCACAACGCTTAACAGACGACATGTGCGGACGTGACCAGACATAGCATTAAAACACGGTGTGGGGACGTGACTCTTCACAACGCTTAACAGACGACATGTGCTGATGTGCCCAGACACAAAATTCAAAACACGATGTGGGGACGTGACCCTTCACAACACTTAATAGACGACATGTGCGGACGTGACCAGACACAGCATTAAAGACAAGATGTAGGGGCGTGACCCTTCACAACGCATAACAGACGACATGTGTGGACGTGACCAGACACAACATTAAAACACGGTGTGGGGATGTGACCCTTCACAACGCTTAACAGACGACATGTGTGGACGTGACCAGACACAGCATTAAAACACGATGTGGGGATGTGACCCTTCACAACGCTTAACAGACGACATGTGCGGACGTGACCAGACATAACATTAAAACACGGTGTGGGGACGTGACCCTTCACAACGCTTAACAGACGACATGTGCGGACGTGACCAGACATAGCATTAAAACACGGTGTGGGGACGTGACTCTTCACAACGCTTAACAGACGACATGTGCGGACATGACCAGACACAACATTAAAAACAAGATGTGGGGGCGTGACCCTTCACAACGCATAACAGACGACATGTGCGGACGTGACCAGACATAACATTAAAACACGGTTTGGGGATGTGACCCTTCACAACGCTTAACAGACGACATGTGCGGACGTGACCAGACACAGCATTAAAACACGGTGTGGGGATGTGACCCTTCACAACGCTTAACAGACGATATGTGCGGACGTGACCAGACATAACATTAAAACACGGTGTGGGGACGTGACTCTTCACAACGCTTAACAGACGACATGTGCGGACGTGACCAGACATAGTATTAAAAGTAGGTGTGGGGACGTGACCCTTCACAACGCTTAACAGACGACATGTGCGGACGTGACCAGACATAGCATTAAAACACGGTGTGGGGACGTGACTCTTCACAACGCTTAACAGACGACATGTGCGGACGTGACCAGACATAACATTAAAACACGGTGTGGGGACGTGACTCTTCACAACGCTTAACAGACGACATGTGCGGACGTGACGAGACATAGTATTAAAAGTAGATGTGGGGACGTGACCCTTCACAAAGCTTAACAGACGACATGTGCGGACGTGACCACACACAGCATTAAAAACACGATGTGGGGACGTGACCCTTCACAACGCTTAACAGACGACATGTGCGGACGTGACCGGACATAGCATTAAAACACGGTGTGGGGACGTCACTCTTCACAACGCTTAACAGACGACATGTGCGGACGTGACCAGGCACAACATTAAAAACAAGATGTGGGGGCGTGACCCTTCACAACGCATAACAGACGACATGTGCGGACGTGACCAGACACAACATTAAAAACAAGATGTGGGGGCGTGACCCTTCACAACGCATAACAGACGACATGTGCGGACGTGACCAGACACAACATTAAAACACGGTGTGGGGATGTGACCCTTCACAACGCTTAACAGACGACATGTGCGGACGTGACCAGACACAGCATTAAAACACGGTGTGGGGACGTGACTCTTCACAACGCTTAACAGACGACATGTGCGGACGTGACCAGACACAACATTAAAACACGGTTTGGGGATGTGACCCTTCACAACGCTTAACAGACGACATGTGCGGACGTGACCAGACACAACATTAAAACACGGTGTGGGGATGTGACCCTTCACAACACTTAACAGACGATATGTGCGGACGTGACCAGACATAACATTAAAACACGGTGTGGGGACGTGACTCTTCACAACGCTTAACAGACGACATGTGCGGACGTGACGAGACATAGTATTAAAAGTAGATGTGGGGACGTGACCCTTCACAAAGCTTAACAGACGACATGTGCGGACGTGACCACACACAGCATTAAAGACACGATGTGGGGACGTGACCCTTCACAACGCTTAACAGACGACATGTGCGGACGTGACCGGACATAACATTAAAACACGGTGTGGGGACGTCACTCTTCACAACGCTTAACAGACGACATGTGCGGACGTGACCAGGCACAACATTAAAAACAAGATGTGGGGGCGTGACCCTTCACAACGCATAACAGACGACATGTGCGGACGTGACCAGACACAACATTAAAACACGGTGTGGGGATGTGACCCTTCACAACGCTTAACAGACGACATGTGCGGACGTGACCAGACGTAACATTAAAAACACGGTGTGGGGACGTGACTCTTCACAACGCTTAACAGACGACATGTGCGTACGTGACCAGACACAACATTAAAAACAAGATGTGGGGGCGTGACCCTTCACAACGCATAACAGACGACATGTGCGGACGTGACCAGACACAACATTAAAACACGGTGTGGGGATGTGACCCTTCACAACGCTTAACAGACGACATGTGCGGACGTGACCAGACACAACATTAAAACACGGTGTGGGGATGTGACCCTTCACAACGCTTAACAGACGACATGTGCGGACGTGACCAGACATAACATTAAAAACACGGTGTGGGGACGTGACTCTTCACAACGCTTAACAGACGACATGTGCGTACGTGACCAGACACAACATTAAAAACAAGATGTGGGGGCGTGACCCTTCACAACGCATAACAGACGACATGTGCGGACGTGACCAGACACAACATTAAAACACGGTGTGGGGATGTGACCCTTCACAACGCTTAACAGACGACATGTGCGGACGTGACCAGACACAGCATTAAAACACGGTGTGGGGATGTGACCCTTCACAACGCTTAACAGACGACATGTGCGGACGTGACCAGACATAACATTAAAACACGGTGTGGGGACGTGACTCTTCACAACGCTTAACAGACGACATGTGCGGACGTGACCAGACACAACATTAAAACACGGTGTGGGGATGTGACCCTTCACAACGCTTAACAGACGACATGTGCGGACGTGACCAGACACAACATTAAAACACGGTGTGGGGATGTGACCCTTCACAACGCTTAACAGACGACATGTGCGGACGTGACCAGACACAACATTAAAACACGGTGTGGGGATGTGACCCTTCACAACGCTTAACAGACGACATGTGCGGACGTGACCAGACATAACATTAAAAACACGGTGTGGGGACGTGACTCTTCACAACGCTTAACAGACGACATGTGCGTACGTGACCAGACACAACATTAAAAACAAGATGTGGGGGCGTGACCCTTCACAACGCATAACAGACGACATGTGCGGACGTGACCAGACACAACATTAAAACACGGTGTGGGGATGTGACCCTTCACAACGCTTAACAGACGACATGTGCGGACGTGACCAGACACAACATTAAAACACGGTGTGGGGATGTGACCCTTCACAACGCTTAACAGACGACATGTGCGGACGTGACCAGACATAACATTAAAAATACGGTGTGGGGACGTGACTCTTCACAACGCTTAACAGACGACATGTGCGTACGTGACCAGACACAACATTAAAAACAAGATGTGGGGGCGTGACCCTTCACAACGCATAACAGACGACATGTGCGGACGTGACCAGACACAACATTAAAACACGGTGTGGGGATGTGACCCTTCACAACGCTTAACAGACGACATGTGCGGACGTGACCAGACACAGCATTAAAACACGGTGTGGGGATGTGACCCTTCACAACGCTTAACAGACGACATGTGCGGACGTGACCAGACATAACATTAAAACACGGTGTGGGGACGTGACTCTTCACAACGCTTAACAGACGACATGTGCTGATGTGCCCAGACACAAAATTCAAAACACGATGTGGGGACGTGACCCTTCACAACACTTAATAGACGACATGTGCGGACGTGACCAGACACAGCATTAAAAACACGATGTGGAGACGTGACCCTTCACAACGCTTAACAGACGACATGTGCGGACGTGACCAGACACAGCATTAAAGACAAGATGTAGGGGCGTGACCCTTCACAACGCATAACAGACGACATGTGTGGACGTGACCAGACACAACATTAAAACACGGTGTGGGGATGTGACCCTTCACAACGCTTAACAGACGACATGTGTGGACGTGACCAGACACAGCATTAAAACACGATGTGGGGAGGTGACCCTTCACAACGCTTAACAGACGACATGTGCGGACGTGACCAGACATAACATTAAAACACGGTGTGGGGACGTGACTCTTCACAACGCTTAACAGACGACATGTGCGGACGTGACCAGACATAGTATTAAAAGTAGGTGTGGGGACGTGACCCTTCACAACGCTTAACAGACGACATGTGCGGACGTGACCAGACATAGCATTAAAACACGGTGTGGGGACGTGACTCTTCACAACGCTTAACAGACGACATGTGCGGACATGACCAGACACACCATTAAAAACAAGATGTGGGGGCGTGACCCTTCACAACGCATAACAGACGACATGTGCGGACGTGACCAGACATAACATTAAAACACGGTTTGGGGATGTGACCCTTCACAACGCTTAACAGACGACATGTGCGGACGTGACCAGACACAGCATTAAAACACGGTGTGGGGATGTGACCCTTCACAACGCTTAACAGACGATATGTGCGGACGTGACCAGACATAACATTAAAACACGGTGTGGGGACGTGACTCTTCACAACGCTTAACAGACGACATGTGCGGACGTGACCAGACATAGTATTAAAAGTAGGTGTGGGGACGTGACCCTTCACAACGCTTAACAGACGACATGTGCGGACGTGACCAGACATAGCATTAAAACACAGTGTGGGGACGTGACTCTTCACAACGCTTAACAGACGACATGTGCGGACGTGACCAGACACAACATTAAAAACAAGATGTGGGGGCGTGACCCTTCACAACGCATAACAGACAACATGTGCGGACGTGACCAGACACAACATTAAAACACGGTTTGGGGATGTGACCCTTCACAACGCTTAACAGACGACATGTGCGGACGTGACCAGACACAGCATTAAAACACGGTGTGGGGATGTGACCCTTCACAACGCTTAACAGACGATATGCGCGGACGTGACCAGACATAACATTAAAACACGGTGTGGGGACGTGACTCTTCACAACGCTTAACAGACGACATGTGCGGACGTGACGAGACATAGTATTAAAAGTAGATGTGGGGACGTGACCCTTCACAAAGCTTAACAGACGACATGTGCGGACGTGAGCACACACAGCATTAAAAACACGATGTGGGGACGTGACCCTTCACAACGCTTAACAGACGACATGTGCGGACGTGACCGGACATAGCATTAAAACACGGTGTGGGGACGTCACTCTTCACAACGCTTAACAGACGACATGTGCGGACGTGACCAGGCACAACATTAAAAACAAGATGTGGGGGCGTGACCCTTCACAACGCATAACAGACGACATGTGCGGACGTGACCAGACACAACATTAAAAACAAGATGTGGGGGCGTGACCCTTCACAACGCATAACAGACGACATGTGCGGACGTGACCAGACACAACATTAAAACACGGTGTGGGGATGTGACCCTTCACAACGCTTAACAGACGACATGTGCGGACGTGACCAGACATAACATTAAAAACACGGTGTGGGGACGTGACTCTTCACAACGCTTAACAGACGACATGTGCGTACGTGACCAGACACAACATTAAAAACAAGATGTGGGGGCGTGACCCTTCACAACGCATAACAGACGACATGTGCGGACGTGACCAGACACAACATTAAAACACGGTGTGGGGATGTGACCCTTCACAACGCTTAACAGACGACATGTGCGGACGTGACCAGACACAGCATTAAAACACGGTGTGGGGATGTGACCCTTCACAACGCTTAACAGACGACATGTGCGGACGTGACCAGACATAACATTAAAACACGGTGTGGGGACGTGACTCTTCACAACGCTTAACAGACGACATGTGTGGACGTGACCAGACATAGTATTAAAAGTAGATGTGGGGACGTGACCCTTCACAAAGCTTAAAGACGACATGTGCGGACGTGACCAGACACAGCATTAAAAACACGATGTGGAGACGTGACCCTTCACAACGCTTAACAGACGACATGTGCGGACGTGACCAGACATAGCATTAAAACACGGTGTGGGGACGTGACTCTTCACAACGCTTAACAGACGACATGTGCTGATGTGCCCAGACACAAAATTCAAAACACGATGTGGGGACGTGACCCTTCACAACACTTAATAGACGACATGTGCGGACGTGACCAGACACAGCATTAAAGACAAGATGTAGGGGCGTGACCCTTCACAACGCATAACAGACGACATGTGTGGACGTGACCAGACACAACATTAAAACACGGTGTGGGGATGTGACCCTTCACAACGCTTAACAGACGACATGTGTGGACGTGACCAGACACAGCATTAAAACACGATGTGGGGATGTGACCCTTCACAACGCTTAACAGACGACATGTGCGGACGTGACCAGACATAACATTAAAACACGGTGTGGGGACGTGACTCTTCACAACGCTTAACAGACGACATGTGCGGACGTGACCAGACATAGTATTAAAAGTAGGTGTGGGGACGTGACCCTTCACAACGCTTAACAGACGACATGTGCGGACGTGACCAGACATAGCATTAAAACACGGTGTGGGGACGTGACTCTTCACAACGCTTAACAGACGACATGTGCGGACATGACCAGACACAACATTAAAAACAAGATGTGGGGGCGTGACCCTTCACAACGCATAACAGACGACATGTGCGGACGTGACCAGACATAACATTAAAACACGGTTTGGGGATGTGACCCTTCACAACGCTTAACAGACGACATGTGCGGACGTGACCAGACACAGCATTAAAACACGGTGTGGGGATGTGACCCTTCACAACGCTTAACAGACGATATGTGCGGACGTGACCAGACATAACATTAAAACACGGTGTGGGGACGTGACTCTTCACAACGCTTAACAGACGACATGTGCGGACGTGACCAGACATAGTATTAAAAGTAGGTGTGGGGACGTGACCCTTCACAACGCTTAACAGACGACATGTGCGGACGTGACCAGACATAGCATTAAAACACGGTGTGGGGACGTGACTCTTCACAACGCTTAACAGACGACATGTGCGGACGTGACCAGACATAACATTAAAACACGGTGTGGGGACGTGACTCTTCACAACGCTTAACAGACGACATGTGCGGACGTGACGAGACATAGTATTAAAAGTAGATGTGGGGACGTGACCCTTCACAAAGCTTAACAGACGACATGTGCGGACGTGACCACACACAGCATTAAAAACACGATGTGGGGACGTGACCCTTCACAACGCTTAACAGACGACATGTGCGGACGTGACCGGACATAGCATTAAAACACGGTGTGGGGACGTCACTCTTCACAACGCTTAACAGACGACATGTGCGGACGTGACCAGGCACAACATTAAAAACAAGATGTGGGGGCGTGACCCTTCACAACGCATAACAGACGACATGTGCGGACGTGACCAGACACAACATTAAAAACAAGATGTGGGGGCGTGACCCTTCACAACGCATAACAGACGACATGTGCGGACGTGACCAGACACAACATTAAAACACGGTGTGGGGATGTGACCCTTCACAACGCTTAACAGACGACATGTGCGGACGTGACCAGACACAGCATTAAAACACGGTGTGGGGACGTGACTCTTCACAACGCTTAACAGACGACATGTGCGGACGTGACCAGACATAACATTAAAAACACGGTGTGGGGACGTGACTCTTCACAACGCTTAACAGACGACATGTGCGTACGTGACCAGACACAACATTAAAAACAAGATGTGGGGGCGTGACCCTTCACAACGCATAACAGACGACATGTGCGGACGTGACCAGACACAACATTAAAACACGGTGTGGGGATGTGACCCTTCACAACGCTTAACAGACGACATGTGCGGACGTGACCAGACACAACATTAAAACACGGTGTGGGGATGTGACCCTTCACAACGCTTAACAGACGACATGTGCGGACGTGACCAGACATAACATTAAAAATACGGTGTGGGGACGTGACTCTTCACAACGCTTAACAGACGACATGTGCGTACGTGACCAGACACAACATTAAAAACAAGATGTGGGGGCGTGACCCTTCACAACGCATAACAGACGACATGTGCGGACGTGACCAGACACAACATTAAAACACGGTGTGGGGATGTGACCCTTCACAACGCTTAACAGACGACATGTGCGGACGTGACCAGACACAGCATTAAAACACGGTGTGGGGATGTGACCCTTCACAACGCTTAACAGACGACATGTGCGGACGTGACCAGACATAACATTAAAACACGGTGTGGGGACGTGACTCTTCACAACGCTTAACAGACGACATGTGCGGACGTGACCAGACATAGTATTAAAAGTAGATGTGGGGACGTGACCCTTCACAAAGCTTAAAGACGACATGTGCGGACGTGACCAGACACAGCATTAAAAACACGATGTGGAGACGTGACCCTTCACAACGCTTAACAGACGACATGTGCGGACGTGACCAGACATAGCATTAAAACACGGTGTGGGGACGTGACTCTTCACAACGCTTAACAGACGACATGTGCTGATGTGCCCAGACACAAAATTCAAAACACGATGTGGGGACGTGACCCTTCACAACACTTAATAGACGACATGTGCGGACGTGACCAGACACAGCATTAAAGACAAGATGTAGGGGCGTGACCCTTCACAACGCATAACAGACGACATGTGTGGACGTGACCAGACACAACATTAAAACACGGTGTGGGGATGTGACCCTTCACAACGCTTAACAGACGACATGTGCGGACGTGACGAGACATAACATTAAAACACGGTGTGGGGACGTGACTCTTCACAACGCTTAACAGACGACATGTGCGGACGTGACCAGACATAGTATTAAAAGTAGGTGTGGGGACGTGACCCTTCACAACGCTTAACAGACGACATGTGCGGACGTGACCAGACATAGCATTAAAACACGGTGTGGGGACGTGACTCTTCACAACGCTTAACAGACGACATGTGCGGACATGACCAGACACACCATTAAAAACAAGATGTGGGGGCGTGACCCTTCACAACGCATAACAGACGACATGTGCGGACGTGACCAGACATAACATTAAAACACGGTTTGGGGATGTGACCCTTCACAACGCTTAACAGACGACATGTGCGGACGTGACCAGACACAGCATTAAAACACGGTGTGGGGATGTGACCCTTCACAACGCTTAACAGACGATATGTGCGGACGTGACCAGACATAACATTAAAACACGGTGTGGGGACGTGACTCTTCACAACGCTTAACAGACGACATGTGCGGACGTGACCAGACATAGTATTAAAAGTAGGTGTGGGGACGTGACCCTTCACAACGCTTAACAGACGACATGTGCGGACGTGACCAGACATAGCATTAAAACACAGTGTGGGGACGTGACTCTTCACAACGCTTAACAGACGACATGTGCGGACGTGACCAGACACAACATTAAAAACAAGATGTGGGGGCGTGACCCTTCACAACGCATAACAGACGACATGTGCGGACGTGACCAGACACAACATTAAAACACGGTTTGGGGATGTGACCCTTCACAACGCTTAACAGACGACATGTGCGGACGTGACCAGACACAGCATTAAAACACGGTGTGGGGATGTGACCCTTCACAACGCTTAACAGACGATATGCGCGGACGTGACCAGACATAACATTAAAACACGGTGTGGGGACGTGACTCTTCACAACGCTTAACAGACGACATGTGCGGACGTGACGAGACATAGTATTAAAAGTAGATGTGGGGACGTGACCCTTCACAAAGCTTAACAGACGACATGTGCGGACGTGACCACACACAGCATTAAAAACACGATGTGGGGACGTGACCCTTCACAACGCTTAACAGACGACATGTGCGGACGTGACCGGACATAGCATTAAAACACGGTGTGGGGACGTCACTCTTCACAACGCTTAACAGACGACATGTGCGGACGTGACCCGGCACAACATTAAAAACAAGATGTGGGGGCGTGACCCTTCACAACGCATAACAGACGACATGTGCGGACGTGACCAGACACAACATTAAAAACAAGATGTGGGGGCGTGACCCTTCACAACGCATAACAGACGACATGTGCGGACGTGACCAGACACAACATTAAAACACGGTGTGGGGATGTGACCCTTCACAACGCTTAACAGACGACATGTGCGGACGTGACCAGACATAACATTAAAAACACGGTGTGGGGACGTGACTCTTCACAACGCTTAACAGACGACATGTGCGTACGTGACCAGACACAACATTAAAAACAAGATGTGGGGGCGTGACCCTTCACAACGCATAACAGACGACATGTGCGGACGTGACCAGACACAACATTAAAACACGGTGTGGGGATGTGACCCTTCACAACGCTTAACAGACGACATGTGCGGACGTGACCAGACACAGCATTAAAACACGGTGTGGGGATGTGACCCTTCACAACGCTTAACAGACGACATGTGCGGACGTGACCAGACATAACATTAAAACACGGTGTGGGGACGTGACTCTTCACAACGCTTAACAGACGACATGTGCGGACGTGACCAGACATAGTATTAAAAGTAGATGTGGGGACGTGACCCTTCACAAAGCTTAAAGACGACATGTGCGGACGTGACCAGACACAGCATTAAAAACACGATGTGGAGACGTGACCCTTCACAACGCTTAACAGACGACATGTGCGGACGTGACCAGACATAGCATTAAAACACGGTGTGGGGACGTGACTCTTCACAACGCTTAACAGACGACATGTGCTGATGTGCCCAGACACAAAATTCAAAACACGATGTGGGGACGTGACCCTTCACAACACTTAATAGACGACATGTGCGGACGTGACCAGACACAGCATTAAAGACAAGATGTAGGGGCGTGACCCTTCACAACGCATAACAGACGACATGTGTGGACGTGACCAGACACAACATTAAAACACGGTGTGGGGATGTGACCCTTCACAACGCTTAACAGACGACATGTGTGGACGTGACCAGACACAGCATTAAAACACGATGTGGGGATGTGACCCTTCACAACGCTTAACAGACGACATGTGCGGACGTGACCAGACATAACATTAAAACACGGTGTGGGGACGTGACTCTTCACAACGCTTAACAGACGACATGTGCGGACGTGACCAGACATAGTATTAAAAGTAGGTGTGGGGACGTGACCCTTCACAACGCTTAACAGACGACATGTGCGGACGTGACCAGACATAGCATTAAAACACGGTGTGGGGACGTGACTCTTCACAACGCTTAACAGACGACATGTGCGGACAAGACCAGACACAACATTAAAAACAAGATGTGGGGGCGTGACCCTTCACAACGCATAACAGACGACATGTGCGGACGTGACCAGACATAACATTAAAACACGGTTTGGGGATGTGACCCTTCACAACGCTTAACAGACGACATGTGCGGACGTGACCAGACACAGCATTAAAACACGGTGTGGGGATGTGACCCTTCACAACGCTTAACAGACGATATGTGCGGACGTGACCAGACATAACATTAAAACACGGTGTGGGGACGTGACTCTTCACAACGCTTAACAGACGACATGTGCGGACGTGACCAGACATAGTATTAAAAGTAGGTGTGGGGACGTGACCCTTCACAACGCTTAACAGACGACATGTGCGGACGTGACCAGACATAGCATTAAAACACGGTGTGGGGACGTGACTCTTCACAACGCTTAACAGACGACATGTGCGGACGTGACCAGACATAACATTAAAACACGGTGTGGGGACGTGACTCTTCACAACGCTTAACAGACGACATGTGCGGACGTGACGAGACATAGTATTAAAAGTAGATGTGGGGACGTGACCCTTCACAAAGCTTAACAGACGACATGTGCGGACGTGACCACACACAGCATTAAAAACACGATGTGGGGACGTGACCCTTCACAACGCTTAACAGACGACATGTGCGGACGTGACCAGACACAACATTAAAACACGGTGTGGGGATGTGACCCTTCACAACGCTTAACAGACGACATGTGCGGACGTGACCAGACACAGCATTAAAACACGGTGTGGGGATGTGACCCTTCACAACGCTTAACAGACGATATGTGCGGACGTGACCAGACATAACATTAAAACACGGTGTGGGGACGTGACTCTTCACAACGCTTAACAGACGACATGTGCGGACGTGACCAGACATAGTATTAAAAGTAGGTGTGGGGACGTGACCCTTCACAACGCTTAACAGACGACATGTGCGGAAGTGACCAGACATAGCATTAAAACACGGTGTGGGGACGTGACTCTTCACAACGCTTAACAGACGACATGTGCGGACGTGACCAGACACAACATTAAAAACAAGATGTGGGGGCGTGACCCTTCACAACGCATAACAGACGACATGTGCGGACGTGACCAGACACAACATTAAAACACGGTTTGGGGATGTGACCCTTCACAACGCTTAACAGACGATATGTGCGGACGTGACCAGACATAACATTAAAACACGGTGTGGGGACGTGACTCTTCACAACGCTTAACAGACGACATGTGCGGACGTGACCAGACATAGTATTAAAAGTAGATGTGGGGACGTGACCCTTCACAAAGCTTAACAGACGACATGTGCGGACGTGACCACACACAGCATTAAAAACACGATGTGGGGACGTGACCCTTCACAACGCTTAACAGACGACATGTGCGGACGTGACCGGACATAGCATTAAAACACGGTGTGGGGACGTCACTCTTCACAACGCTTAACAGACGACATTTGCGGACGTGACCAGACACAACATTAAAAACAAGATGTGGGGGCGTGACCCTTCACAACGCATAACAGACGACATGTGCGGACGTGACCAGACACAACATTAAAACACGGTGTGGGGATGTGACCCTTCACAACGCTTAACAGACGACATGTGCGGACGTGACCAGACACAGCATTAAAACACGGTGTGGGGACGTGACTCTTCACAACGCTTAACAGACGACATGTGCGGACGTGACCAGACATAGTATTAAAAGTAGATGTGGGGACGTGACCCTTCACAAAGCTTAACAGGCGACATGTGCGGACGTGACCAGACACAACATTAAAACACGGTGTGGGGATGTGACCCTTCACAACGCTTAACAGACGACATGTGCGGACGTGACCAGACATAACATTAAAACACGGTGTGGGGACGTGACTCTTCACAACGCTTAACAGACGACATGTGCGTACGTGACCAGACACAACATTAAAAACAAGATGTGGGGGCGTGACCCTTCACAACACATAACAGACGACATGTGCGGACGTGACCAGACACAACATTAAAACACGGTGTGGGGATGTGACCCTTCACAACGCTTAACAGACGACATGTGCGGACGTGACCAGACACAGCATTAAAACACGGTGTGGGGATGTGACCCTTCACAACGCTTAACAGACGACATGTGCGGACGTGACCAGACATAACATTAAAACACGGTGTGGGGACGTGACTCTTCACAACGCTTAACAGACGACATGTGCGGACGTGACCAGACACAACATTAAGACACGGTGTGGGCATGTGACCCTTCACAACGCTTAACAGACGACATGTGCGTACGTGACCAGACACAACAATAAAAACAAGATGTGGGGGCGTGACCCTTCACAACGCATAACAGACGACATGTGCGGACGTGACCAGACACAACATTAAAACACGGTGTGGGGATGTGACCCTTCACAACGCTTAATAGACGACATGTGCGGACGTGACCAGACACAGCATTAAAGACAAGATGTAGGGGCGTGACCCTTCACAACGTATAACAGACGACATGTGTGGACGTGACCAGACACAACATTAAAACACGGTGTGGGGATGTGACCCTTCACAACGCTTAACAGACGACATGTGTGGACGTGACCAGACACAGCATTAAAACACGGTGTGGGGATGTGACCCTTCACAACGCTTAACAGACGACATGTGCGGACGTGACCAGACATAACATTAAAACACGGTGTGGGGACGTGACTCTTCACAACGCTTAACAGACGACATGTGCGGACGTGACCAGACATAGTATTAAAAGTAGGTGTGGGGACGTGACCCTTCACAAAGCTTAACAGACGACATGTGCGGACGTGACCAGACACAGCATTAAAAACACGATGTGGGGACGTGACCCTTCACAACGCTTAACAGTCGACATGTGCGGACGTGACCAGACATAGCATTAAAACACGGTGTGGGGACGTGACTCTTCACAACGCTTGACAGACGACATGTGCGGACGTGACCAGACATAGAATTAAAAGTAGATGTGGGGACGTGACCCTTCACAAAGCTTAACAGACGACATGTGCGGACGTGACCAGACAGCATTAAAACACGGTGTGGGACGTGACTCTTCACAACGCTTAACAGACGACATGTGCGGACGTGACCAGACATAGTATTAAAAGTAGATGTGGGGACGTGACCCTTCACAAAGCTTAACAGACGACATGTGCGGACGTGACCAGACGCAACATTAAAACACGGTGTGGGGATGTGACCCTTCACAACGCTTAACAGACGACATGTGCGGACGTGACCAGACACAGCATTAAAACACGGTGTGGGGATGTGACCCTTCACAACGCTGAACAGACGACATGTGCTGATGTGCCCAGACACAAAATTCAAAACACGATGTGGGGACGTGACCCTTCACAACACTTAATAGACGACATGTGCGGACGTGACCAGACACAGCATTAAAGACAAGATGTAGGGGAGTGACCCTTCACAACGCATAACAGACGACATGTGTGGACGTGACCAGACACAACATTAAAACACGGTGTGGGGATGTGACCCTTCACAACGCTTAACAGACGACATGTGTGGACGTGACCAGACACAGCATTAAAACACGGTGTGGGGATGTCACCCTTCACAACGCTTAACAGACGACATGTGCGGACGTGACCAGACATAACATTAAAACACGGTGTGGGGACGTGACTCTTCACAACGCTTAACAGACGACATGTGCGGACGTGACCAGACATAGTATTAAAAGTAGGTGTGGGGACGTGACCCTTCACAAAGCTTAACAGACGACATGTGCGGACGTGACCAGACACAGCATTAAAAACACGATGTGGGGACGTGACCCTTCACAACGCTTAACAGACGACATGTGCGGACGTGACCAGACATAGCATTAAAACACGGTGTGGGGACGTGACTCTTCACAACGCTTAACAGACGACATGTGCGGACGTGACCAGACATAGTATTAAAAGTAGATGTGGGGACGTGACCCTTCACAAAGCTTAACAGACGACATGTGCGGACGTGACCACACACAGCATTAAAAACACGATGTGGGGACGTGACCCTTCACAACGCTTAACAGACGACATGTGCGGACGTGACCGGACATAGCATTAAAACACGGTGTGGGGACGTCACTCTTCACAACGCTTAACAGACGACATTTGCGGACGTGACCAGACACAACATTAAAAACAAGATGTGGGGGCGTGACCCTTCACAACGCATAACAGACGACATGTGCGGACGTGACCAGACACAACATTAAAACACGGTGTGGGGATGTGACCCTTCACAACGCTTAACAGACGACATGTGCGGACGTGACCAGACACAGCATTAAAACACGGTGTGGGGACGTGACTCTTCACAACGCTTAACAGACGACATGTGCGGACGTGACCAGACATAGTATTAAAAGTAGATGTGGGGACGTGACCCTTCACAAAGCTTAACAGGCGACATGTGCGGACGTGACCAGACACAACATTAAAACACGGTGTGGGGATGTGACCCTTCACAACGCTTAACAGACGACATGTGCGGACGTGACCAGACATAACATTAAAACACGGTGTGGGGACGTGACTCTTCACAACGCTTAACAGACGACATGTGCGTACGTGACCAGACACAACATTAAAAACAAGATGTGGGGGCGTGACCCTTCACAACGCATAACAGACGACATGTGCGGACGTGACCAGACACAACATTAAAACACGGTGTGGGGATGTGACCCTTCACAACGCTTAACAGACGACATGTGCGGACGTGACCAGACACAGCATTAAAACACGGTGTGGGGATGTGACCCTTCACAACGCTTAACAGACGACATGTGCGGACGTGACCAGACATAACATTAAAACACGGTGTGGGGACGTGACTCTTCACAACGCTTAACAGACGACATGTGCGGACGTGACCAGACACAACATTAAGACACGGTGTGGGCATGTGACCCTTCACAACGCTTAACAGACGACATGTGCGTACGTGACCAGACACAACAATAAAAACAAGATGTGGGGGCGTGACCCTTCACAACGCATAACAGACGACATGTGCGGACGTGACCAGACACAACATTAAAACACGGTGTGGGGATGTGACCCTTCACAACGCTTAATAGACGACATGTGCGGACGTGACCAGACACAGCATTAAAGACAAGATGTAGGGGCGTGACCCTTCACAACGTATAACAGACGACATGTGTGGACGTGACCAGACACAACATTAAAACACGGTGTGGGGATGTGACCCTTCACAACGCTTAACAGACGACATGTGTGGACGTGACCAGACACAGCATTAAAACACGGTGTGGGGATGTGACCCTTCACAACGCTTAACAGACGACATGTGCGGACGTGACCAGACATAACATTAAAACACGGTGTGGGGACGTGACTCTTCACAACGCTTAACAGACGACATGTGCGGACGTGACCAGACATAGTATTAAAAGTAGGTGTGGGGACGTGACCCTTCACAAAGCTTAACAGACGACATGTGCGGACGTGACCAGACACAGCATTAAAAACACGATGTGGGGACGTGACCCTTCACAACGCTTAACAGTCGACATGTGCGGACGTGACCAGACATAGCATTAAAACACGGTGTGGGGACGTGACTCTTCACAACGCTTGACAGACGACATGTGCGGACGTGACCAGACATAGAATTAAAAGTAGATGTGGGGACGTGACCCTTCACAAAGCTTAACAGACGACATGTGCGGACGTGACCAGACAGCATTAAAACACGGTGTGGGGACGTGACTCTTCACAACGCTTAACAGACGACATGTGCGGACGTGACCAGACATAGTATTAAAAGTAGATGTGGGGACGTGACCCTTCACAAAGCTTAACAGACGACATGTGCGGACGTGACCAGACGCAACATTAAAACACGGTGTGGGGATGTGACCCTTCACAACGCTTAACAGACGACATGTGCGGACGTGACCAGACACAGCATTAAAACACGGTGTGGGGATGTGACCCTTCACAACGCTGAACAGACGACATGTGCTGATGTGCCCAGACACAAAATTCAAAACACGATGTGGGGACGTGACCCTTCACAACACTTAATAGACGACATGTGCGGACGTGACCAGACACAGCATTAAAGACAAGATGTAGGGGAGTGACCCTTCACAACGCATAACAGACGACATGTGTGGACGTGACCAGACACAACATTAAAACACGGTGTGGGGATGTGACCCTTCACAACGCTTAACAGACGACATGTGTGGACGTGACCAGACACAGCATTAAAACACGGTGTGGGGATGTCACCCTTCACAACGCTTAACAGACGACATGTGCGGACGTGACCAGACATAACATTAAAACACGGTGTGGGGACGTGACTCTTCACAACGCTTAACAGACGACATGTGCGGACGTGACCAGACATAGTATTAAAAGTAGGTGTGGGGACGTGACCCTTCACAAAGCTTAACAGACGACATGTGCGGACGTGACCAGACACAGCATTAAAAACACGATGTGGGGACGTGACCCTTCACAACGCTTAACAGACGACATGTGCGGACGTGACCAGACATAGCATTAAAACACGGTGTGGGGACGTGACTCTTCACAACGCTTAACAGACGACATGTGCGGACGTGACCAGACATAGTATTAAAAGTAGATGTGGGGACGTGACCCTTCACAAAGCTTAACAGACGACATGTGCGGACGTGACCAGACACAACATTAAAACACGGTATGGGGATGTGACCCTTCACAACGCTTAACAGACGACATGTGCGGACGTGACCAGACATAACATTAAAACACGGTGTGGGGACGTGACTCTTCACAACGCTTAACAGACGACATGTGTGGACGTGACCAGACACAGCATTAAAACACGGTGTGGGGATGTGACCCTTCACAACGCTTAACAGACGACATGTGCGGACGTGACCAGACATAACATTAAAACACGGTGTGGGGACGTGACTCTTCACAACGCTTAACAGACGACATGTGCGGACGTGACCAGACATAGTATTAAAAGTAGGTGTGGGGACGTGACCCTTCACAAAGCTTAACAGACGACATGTGCGGACGTGACCAGACACAGCATTAAAAACACGATGTGGGGACGTGACCCTTCACAACGCTTAACAGTCGACATGTGCGGACGTGACCAGACATAGCATTAAAACACGGTGTGGGGACGTGACTCTTCACAACGCTTGACAGACGACATGTGCGGACGTGACCAGACATAGAATTAAAAGTAGATGTGGGGACGTGACCCTTCACAAAGCTTAACAGACGACATGTGCGGACGTGACCAGACAGCATTAAAACACGGTGTGGGGACGTGACTCTTCACAACGCTTAACAGACGACATGTGCGGACGTGACCAGACATAGTATTAAAAGTAGATGTGGGGACGTGACCCTTCACAAAGCTTAACAGACGACATGTGCGGACGTGACCAGACGCAACATTAAAACACGGTGTGGGGATGTGACCCTTCACAACGCTTAACAGACGACATGTGCGGACGTGACCAGACACAGCATTAAAACACGGTGTGGGGATGTGACCCTTCACAACGCTGAACAGACGACATGTGCTGATGTGCCCAGACACAAAATTCAAAACACGATGTGGGGACGTGACCCTTCACAACACTTAATAGACGACATGTGCGGACGTGACCAGACACAGCATTAAAGACAAGATGTAGGGGAGTGACCCTTCACAACGCATAACAGACGACATGTGTGGACGTGACCAGACACAACATTAAAACACGGTGTGGGGATGTGACCCTTCACAACGCTTAACAGACGACATGTGTGGACGTGACCAGACACAGCATTAAAACACGGTGTGGGGATGTCACCCTTCACAACGCTTAACAGACGACATGTGCGGACGTGACCAGACATAACATTAAAACACGGTGTGGGGACGTGACTCTTCACAACGCTTAACAGACGACATGTGCGGACGTGACCAGACATAGTATTAAAAGTAGGTGTGGGGACGTGACCCTTCACAAAGCTTAACAGACGACATGTGCGGACGTGACCAGACACAGCATTAAAAACACGATGTGGGGACGTGACCCTTCACAACGCTTAACAGACGACATGTGCGGACGTGACCAGACATAGCATTAAAACACGGTGTGGGGACGTGACTCTTCACAACGCTTAACAGACGACATGTGCGGACGTGACCAGACATAGTATTAAAAGTAGATGTGGGGACGTGACCCTTCACAAAGCTTAACAGACGACATGTGCGGACGTGACCAGACACAACATTAAAACACGGTATGGGGATGTGACCCTTCACAACGCTTAACAGACGACATGTGCGGACGTGACCAGACATAACATTAAAACACGGTGTGGGGACGTGACTCTTCACAACGCTTAACAGACGACATGTGCGTACGTGACCAGACACAACATTAAAAACAAGATGTGGGGGCGTGACCCTTCACAACGCATAACAGACGACATGTGCAGACGTGACCAGACACAACATTAAAACACGGTGTGGGGATGTGACCCTTCACAACGCTTAACAGACGACATGTGCGGACGTGACCAGACACAGCATTAAAACACGGTGTGGGGATGTGACCCTTCACAACGCTTAACAGACGACATGTGCGAACGTGACCAGACATAACATTAAAACACGGTGTGGGGACGTGACTCTTCACAACGCTTAACAGACGACATGTGCGGACGTGACCAGACACAACATTAAAAACAAGATGTGGGGGCGTGACCCTTCACAACGCATAACAGACGACATGTGCGGACGTGACCAGACACAACATTAAAACACGGTGTGGGGATGTGACCCCTCACAACGCTTAACAGACGATATGTGCGGACGGGACCAGACATAACATTAAAACACGGTGTGGGGACGTGACTCTTCACAACGCTTAACAGACGACATGTGCGGACGTGACCAGACATAGTATTAAAAGTAGATGTGGGGACGTGACCCTTCACAAAGCTTAACAGACGACATGCGCGGACGTGACCACACACAGCATTAAAAATACGATGTGGGGACGTGACCCTTCACAACGCTTAACAGACGACATGTGCGGACGTGACCGGACATAGCATTAAAACACGGTGTGGGGACGTGACTCTTCACAACGCTTAACAGACGACATGTGCGGACGTGACCAGACACAACATTAAAAACAAGATGTGGGGGCGTGACCCTTCACAACGCATAACAGACGACATGTGCAGACGTGACCAGACACAACATTAAAACACGGTGTGGGGATGTGACCCTTCACAACGCTTAACAGACGACATGTGCGGACGTGACCAGACAAAGCATTAAAACACGGTGTGGGGATGTGACCCTTCACAACGCTGAACAGACGACATGTGCTGATGTGCCCAGACACAAAATTCAAAACACGATGTGGGGACGTGACCCTTCACAACACTTAATAGACGACATGTGCGGACGTGACCAGACACAGCATTAAAGACAAGATGTAGGGGCGTGACCCTTCACAACGCATAACAGACGACATGTGTGGACGTGACCAGACACAACATTAAAACACGGTGTGGGGATGTGACCCTTCACAACGCTTAACAGACGACATGTGCGGACGTGACCGGACATAGCATTAAAACACGGTGTGGGGACGTGACTCTTCACAACGCTTAACAGACGACATGTGCGGACGTGACCAGACATAGTATTAAAAGTAGATGTGGGGACGTGACCCTTCACAAAGCTTAACAGACGACATGCGCGGACGTGACCACACACAGCATTAAAAATACGATGTGGGGACGTGACCCTTCACAACGCTTAACAGACGACATGTGCGGACGTGACCGGACATAGCATTAAAACACGGTGTGGGGACGTGACTCTTCACAACGCTTAACAGACGACATGTGCGGACGTGACCAGACACAACATTAAAAACAAGATGTGGGGGCGTGACCCTTCACAACGCATAACAGACGACATGTGCGGACGTGACCAGACACAACATTAAAACACGGTGTGGGGATGTGACCCCTCACAACGCTTAACAGACGATATGTGCGGACGGGACCAGACATAACATTAAAACACGGTGTGGGGACGTGACTCTTCACAACGCTTAACAGACGACATGTGCGGACGTGACCAGACATAGTATTAAAAGTAGATGTGGGGACGTGACCCTTCACAAAGCTTAACAGACGACATGCGCGGACGTGACCACACACAGCATTAAAAATACGATGTGGGGACGTGACCCTTCACAACGCTTAACAGACGACATGTGCGGACGTGACCGGACATAGCATTAAAACACGGTGTGGGGACGTGACTCTTCACAACGCTTAACAGACGACATGTGCGGACGTGACCAGACACAACATTAAAAACAAGATGTGGGGGCGTGACCCTTCACAACGCATAACAGACGACATGTGCAGACGTGACCAGACACAACATTAAAACACGGTGTGGGGATGTGACCCTTCACAACGCTTAACAGACGACATGTGCGGACGTGACCAGACACAGCATTAAAACACGGTGTGGGGATGTGACCCTTCACAACGCTGAACAGACGACATGTGCTGATGTGCCCAGACACAAAATTCAAAACACGATGTGGGGACGTGACCCTTCACAACACTTAATAGACGACATGTGCGGACGTGACCAGACACAGCATTAAAGACAAGATGTAGGGGCGTGACCCTTCACAACGCATAACAGACGACATGTGTGGACGTGACCAGACACAACATTAAAACACGGTGTGGGGATGTGACCCTTCACAACGCTTAACAGACGACATGTGTGGACGTGACCAGACACAGCATTAAAACACGGTGTGGGGATGTGACCCTTCACAACGCTTAACAGACGACATGTGCGGACGTGACCAGACATAACATTAAAACACGGTGTGGGGACGTGACTCTTCACAACGCTTAACAGACGACATGTGCGGACTTGACCAGACATAGTATTAAAAGTAGGTGTGGGGACGTGACCCTTCACAAAGCTTAACAGACGACATGTGCGGACGTGACCAGACACAGCATTAAAAACACGATGTGGGGACGTGACCCTTCACAACGCTTAACAGACGACATGTGCGGACGTGACCAGACATAGCATTAAAACACGGTGTGGGGACGTGACTCTTCACAACGCTTAACAGACGACATGTGCGGACGTGACCAGACATAGTATTAAAAGTAGATGTGGGGACGTGACCCTTCACAAAGCTTAACAGACGACATGTGCGGACGTGACCAGACACAACATTAAAACACGGTGTGGGGATGTGACCCTTCACAACGCTTAACAGACGACATGTGCGGACGTGACCAGACATAACATTAAAACACGGTGTGGGGACGTGACTCTTCACAACGCTTAACAGACGACATGTGCGTACGTGACCAGACACAACATTAAAAACAAGATGTGGGGGCGTGACCCTTCACAACGCATAACAGACGACATGTGCAGACGTGACCAGACACAACATTAAAACACGGTGTGGGGATGTGACCCTTCACAACGCTTAACAGACGACATGTGCGGACGTGACCAGACATAACATTAAAACACGGTGTGGGGACGTGACTCTTCACAACGCTTAACAGACGACATGTGCGGACGTGACCAGACATAGTATTAAAAGTAGGTGTGGGGACGTGACCCTTCACAAAGCTTAACAGACGACATGTGCGGACGTGACCAGACACAGCATTAAAAACACGATGTGGGGACGTGACCCTTCACAACGCTTAACAGACGACATGTGCGGACGTGACCAGACATAGCATTAAAACACGGTGTGGGGACGTGACTCTTCACAACGCTTAACAGACGACATGTGCGGACGTGACCAGACATAGTATTAAAAGTAGATGTGGGGACGTGACCCTTCACAAAGCTTAACAGACGACATGTGCGGACGTGACCAGACATAGCATTAAAACACGGTGTGGGGACGTGACTCTTCACAACGCTTAACAGACGACATGGGCGGACGTGACCAGACATAGTATTAAAAGTAGATGTGGGGACGTGACCCTTCACAAAGCTTAACAGACGACATGTGCGGACGTGACCAGACACAACATTAAAACACGGTGTGGGGATGTGACCCTTCACAACGCTTAACAGACGACATGTGCGGACGTGACCAGACACAGCATTAAAACACGGTGTGGGGATGTGACCCTTCACAACGCTGAACAGACGACATGTGCTGATGTGCCCAGACACAAAATTCAAAACACGATGTGGGGACGTGACCCTTCACAACACTTAATAGACGACATGTGCGGACGTGACCAGACACAGCATTAAAGACAAGATGTAGGGGCGTGACCCTTCACAACGCATAACAGACGACATGTGTGGACGTGACCAGACACAACATTAAAACACGGTGTGGGGATGTGACCCTTCACAACGCTTAACAGACGACATGTGTGGACGTGACCAGACACAACATTAAAACACGGTGTGGGGATGTGACCCTTCACAACGCTTAACAGACGACATGTGCGGACGTGACCAGACATAACATTAAAACACGGTGTGGGGACGTGACTCTTCACAACGCTTAACAGACGACATGTGCGGACGTGACCAGACATAGTATTAAAAGTAGGTGTGGGGACGTGACCCTTCACAAAGCTTAACAGACGACATGTGCGGACGTGACCAGACACAGTATTAAAAACACGATGTGGGGACGTGACCCTTCACAACGCTTAACAGTCGACATGTGCGGACGTGACCAGACATAGCATTAAAACACGGTGTGGGGACGTGACTCTTCACAACGCTTGACAGACGACATGTGCGGACGTGACCAGACATAGTATTAAAAGTAGATGTGGGGACGTGACCCTTCACAAAGCTTAACAGACGACATGTGCGGACGTGACCAGACATAGCATTAAAACACGGTGTGGGGACGTGACTCTTCACAACGCTTAACAGACGACATGTGCGGACGTGACCAGACATAGTATTAAAAGTAGATGTGGGGACGTGACCCTTCACAAAGCTTAACAGACGACATGTGCGGACGTGACCAGACACAACATTAAAACACGGTGTGGGGACGTGACTCTTCACAACGCTTAACAGACGACATGTGCGGACGTGACCAGACATAGTATTAAAAGTAGGTGTGGGGACGTGACCCTTCACAAAGCTTAACAGACGACATGTGCGGACGTGACCAGACACAGCATTAAAAACACGATGTGGGGACGTGACCCTTCACAACGCTTAACAGACGACATGTGCGGACGTGACCAGACATAGCATTAAAACACGGTGTGGGGACGTGACTCTTCACAACGCTTAACAGACGACATGTGCGGACGTGACCAGACATAGTATTAAAAGTAGATGTGGGGACGTGACCCTTCACAAAGCTTAACAGACGACATGTGCGGACGTGACCAGACACAACATTAAAACACGGTATGGGGATGTGACCCTTCACAACGCTTAACAGACGACATGTGCGGACGTGACCAGACATAACATTAAAACACGGTGTGGGGACGTGACTCTTCACAACGCTTAACAGACGACATGTGCGTACGTGACCAGACACAACATTAAAAACAAGATGTGGGGGCGTGACCCTTCACAACGCATAACAGACGACATGTGCAGACGTGACCAGACACAACATTAAAACACGGTGTGGGGATGTGACCCTTCACAACGCTTAACAGACGACATGTGCGGACGTGACCAGACACAGCATTAAAACACGGTGTGGGGATGTGACCCTTCACAACGCTTAACAGACGACATGTGCGAACGTGACCAGACATAACATTAAAACACGGTGTGGGGACGTGACTCTTCACAACGCTTAACAGACGACATGTGCGGACGTGACCAGACACAACATTAAAAACAAGATGTGGGGGCGTGACCCTTCACAACGCATAACAGACGACATGTGCGGACGTGACCAGACACAACATTAAAACACGGTGTGGGGATGTGACCCCTCACAACGCTTAACAGACGATATGTGCGGACGGGACCAGACATAACATTAAAACACGGTGTGGGGACGTGACTCTTCACAACGCTTAACAGACGACATGTGCGGACGTGACCAGACATAGTATTAAAAGTAGATGTGGGGACGTGACCCTTCACAAAGCTTAACAGACGACATGCGCGGACGTGACCACACACAGCATTAAAAATACGATGTGGGGACGTGACCCTTCACAACGCTTAACAGACGACATGTGCGGACGTGACCGGACATAGCATTAAAACACGGTGTGGGGACGTGACTCTTCACAACGCTTAACAGACGACATGTGCGGACGTGACCAGACACAACATTAAAAACAAGATGTGGGGGCGTGACCCTTCACAACGCATAACAGACGACATGTGCAGACGTGACCAGACACAACATTAAAACACGGTGTGGGGATGTGACCCTTCACAACGCTTAACAGACGACATGTGCGGACGTGACCAGACACAGCATTAAAACACGGTGTGGGGATGTGACCCTTCACAACGCTTAACAGACGACATGTGCGGATGTGACCAGACATAACATTAAAACACGGTGTGGGGACGTGACTCTTCACAACGCTTAACAGACGACATGTGCGGACGTGACCAGACATAACATTAAAACACGGTGTGGGGACGTGACTCTTCACAACGCTTAACAGACGACATGTGCGTACGTGACCAGACACAACATTAAAAACAAGATGTGGGGGCGTGACCCTTCACAACGCATAACAGACGACATGTGCAGACGTGACCAGACACAACATTAAAACACGGTGTGGGGATGTGACCCTTCACAACGCTTAACAGACGACATGTGCGGACGTGACCAGACACAGCATTAAAACACGGTGTGGGGATGTGACCCTTCACAACGCTTAACAGACGACATGTGCGGACGTGACCAGACATAACATTAAAACACGGTGTGGGGACGTGACTCTTCACAACGCTTAACAGACGACATGTGCGGACGTGACCAGACACAACATTAAAAACAAGATGTGGGGGCGTGACCCTTCACAACGCATAACAGACGACATGTGCGGACGTGACCAGACACACCATTAAAACACGGTTTGGGGATGTGACCCTTCACAACGCTTAACAGACGACATGTGCGGACGTGACCAGACACAGCATTAAAACACGGTGTGGGGATGTGACCCTTCACAACGCTGAACAGACGACATGTGCTGATGTGCCCAGACACAAAATTCAAAACACGATGTGGGGACGTGACCCTTCACAACACTTAATAGACGACATGTGCGGACGTGACCAGACACAGCATTAAAGACAAGATGTAGGGGCGTGACCCTTCACAACGCATAACAGACGACATGTGTGGACGTGACCAGACACAACATTAAAACACGGTGTGGGGATGTGACCCTTCACAACGCTTAACAGACGACATGTGTGGACGTGACCAGACACAGCATTAAAACACGGTGTGGGGATGTGACCCTTCACAACGCTTAACAGACGACATGTGCGGACGTGACCAGACATAACATTAAAACACGGTGTGGGGACGTGACTCTTCACAACGCTTAACAGACGACATGTGCGGACGTGACCAGACATAGTATTAAAAGTAGGTGTGGGGACGTGACCCTTCACAAAGCTTAACAGACGACATGTGCGGACGTGACCAGACACAGCATTAAAAACACGATGTGGGGACGTGACCCTTCACAACGCTTAACAGACGACATGTGCGGACGTGACCAGACATAGCATTAAAACACGGTGTGGGGACGTGACTCTTCACAACGCTTAACAGACGACATGTGCGGACGTGACCAGACATAGTATTAAAAGTAGATGTGGGGACGTGACCCTTCACAAAGCTTAACAGACGACATGTGCGGACGTGACCAGACACAACATTAAAACACGGTGTGGGGATGTGACCCTTCACAACGCTTAACAGACGACATGTGCGGACGTGACCAGACATAACATTAAAACACGGTGTGGGGACGTGACTCTTCACAACGCTTAACAGACGACATGTGCGTACGTGACCAGACACAACATTAAAAACAAGATGTGGGGGCGTGACCCTTCACAACGCATAACAGACGACATGTGCAGACGTGACCAGACACAACATTAAAACACGGTGTGGGGATGTGACCCTTCACAACGCTTAACAGACGACATGTGCGGACGTGACCAGACATAACATTAAAACACGGTGTGGGGACGTGACTCTTCACAACGCTTAACAGACGACATGTGCGGACGTGACCAGACATAGTATTAAAAGTAGGTGTGGGGACGTGACCCTTCACAAAGCTTAACAGACGACATGTGCGGACGTGACCAGACACAGCATTAAAAACACGATGTGGGGACGTGACCCTTCACAACGCTTAACAGACGACATGTGCGGACGTGACCAGACATAGCATTAAAACACGGTGTGGGGACGTGACTCTTCACAACGCTTAACAGACGACATATGCGGACGTGACCAGACATAGTATTAAAAGTAGATGTGGGGACGTGACCCTTCACAAAGCTTAACAGACGACATGTGCGGACGTGACCAGACATAGCATTAAAACACGATGTGGGGACGTGACTCTTCACAACGCTTAACAGACGACATGGGCGGACGTGACCAGACATAGTATTAAAAGTAGATGTGGGGACGTGACCCTTCACAAAGCTTAACAGACGACATGTGCGGACGTGACCAGACACAACATTAAAACACGGTGTGGGGATGTGACCCTTCACAACGCTTAACAGACGACATGTGCGGACGTGACCAGACACAGCATTAAAACACGGTGTGGGGATGTGACCCTTCACAACGCTGAACAGACGACATGTGCTGATGTGCCCAGACACAAAATTCAAAACACGATGTGGGGACGTGACCCTTCACAACACTTAATAGACGACATGTGCGGACGTGACCAGACACAGCATTAAAGACAAGATGTAGGGGCGTGACCCTTCACAACGCATAACAGACGACATGTGTGGACGTGACCAGACACAACATTAAAACACGGTGTGGGGATGTGACCCTTCACAACGCTTAACAGACGACATGTGTGGACGTGACCAGACACAGCATTAAAACACGGTGTGGGGATGTGACCCTTCACAACGCTTAACAGACGACATGTGCGGACGTGACCAGACATAACATTAAAACACGGTGTGGGGACGTGACTCTTCACAACGCTTAACAGACGACATGTGCGGACGTGACCAGACATAGTATTAAAAGTAGGTGTGGGGACGTGACCCTTCACAAAGCTTAACAGACGACATGTGCGGACGTGACCAGACACAGCATTAAAAACACGATGTGGGGACGTGACCCTTCACAACGCTTAACAGTCGACATGTGCGGACGTGACCAGACATAGCATTAAAACACGGTGTGGGGACGTGACTCTTCACAACGCTTGACAGACGACATGTGCGGACGTGACCAGACATAGTATTAAAAGTAGATGTGGGGACGTGACCCTTCACAAAGCTTAACAGACGACATGTGCGGACGTGACCAGACATAGCATTAAAACACGGTGTGGGGACGTGACTCTTCACAACGCTTAACAGACGACATGTGCGGACGTGACCAGACATAGTATTAAAAGTAGATGTGGGGACGTGACCCTTCACAAAGCTTAACAGACGACATGTGCGGACGTGACCAGACACAACATTAAAACACGGTGTGGGGATGTGACCCTTCACAACGCTTAACAGACGACATGTGCGGACGTGACCAGACACAGCATTAAAACACGGTGTGGGGATGTGACCCTTCACAACGCTGAACAGACGACATGTGCTGATGTGCCCAGACACAAAATTCAAAACACGATGTGGGGACGTGACCCTTCACAACACTTAATAGACGACATGTGCGGACGTGACCAGACACAGCATTAAAGACAAGATGTAGGGGAGTGACCCTTCACAACGCATAACAGACGACATGTGTGGACGTGACCAGACACAACATTAAAACACGGTGTGGGGATGTGACCCTTCACAACGCTTAACAGACGACATGTGTGGACGTGACCAGACACAGCATTAAAACACGGTGTGGGGATGTCACCCTTCACAACGCTTAACAGACGACATGTGCGGACGTGACCAGACATAACATTAAAACACGGTGTGGGGACGTGACTCTTCACAACGCTTAACAGACGACATGTGCGGACGTGACCAGACATAGTATTAAAAGTAGGTGTGGGGACGTGACCCTTCACAAAGCTTAACAGACGACATGTGCGGACGTGACCAGACACAGCATTAAAAACACGATGTGGGGACGTGACCCTTCACAACGCTTAACAGACGACATGTGCGGACGTGACCAGACATAGCATTAAAACACGGTGTGGGGACGTGACTCTTCACAACGCTTAACAGACGACATGTGCGGACGTGACCAGACATAGTATTAAAAGTAGATGTGGGGACGTGACCCTTCACAAAGCTTAACAGACGACATGTGCGGACGTGACCAGACACAACATTAAAACACGGTATGGGGATGTGACCCTTCACAACGCTTAACAGACGACATGTGCGGACGTGACCAGACATAACATTAAAACACGGTGTGGGGACGTGACTCTTCACAACGCTTAACAGACGACATGTGCGTACGTGACCAGACACAACATTAAAAACAAGATGTGGGGGCGTGACCCTTCACAACGCATAACAGACGACATGTGCAGACGTGACCAGACACAACATTAAAACACGGTGTGGGGATGTGACCCTTCACAACGCTTAACAGACGACATGTGCGGACGTGACCAGACACAGCATTAAAACACGGTGTGGGGATGTGACCCTTCACAACGCTTAACAGACGACATGTGCGAACGTGACCAGACATAACATTAAAACACGGTGTGGGGACGTGACTCTTCACAACGCTTAACAGACGACATGTGCGGACGTGACCAGACACAACATTAAAAACAAGATGTGGGGGCGTGACCCTTCACAACGCATAACAGACGACATGTGCGGACGTGACCAGACACAACATTAAAACACGGTGTGGGGATGTGACCCCTCACAACGCTTAACAGACGATATGTGCGGACGGGACCAGACATAACATTAAAACACGGTGTGGGGACGTGACTCTTCACAACGCTTAACAGACGACATGTGCGGACGTGACCAGACATAGTATTAAAAGTAGATGTGGGGACGTGACCCTTCACAAAGCTTAACAGACGACATGCGCGGACGTGACCACACACAGCATTAAAAATACGATGTGGGGACGTGACCCTTCACAACGCTTAACAGACGACATGTGCGGACGTGACCGGACATAGCATTAAAACACGGTGTGGGGACGTGACTCTTCACAACGCTTAACAGACGACATGTGCGGACGTGACCAGACACAACATTAAAAACAAGATGTGGGGGCGTGACCCTTCACAACGCATAACAGACGACATGTGCAGACGTGACCAGACACAACATTAAAACACGGTGTGGGGATGTGACCCTTCACAACGCTTAACAGACGACATGTGCGGACGTGACCAGACACAGCATTAAAACAAGGTGTGGGGATGTGACCCTTCACAACGCTTAACAGACGACATGTGCGGATGTGACCAGACATAACATTAAAACACGGTGTGGGGACGTGACTCTTCACAACGCTTAACAGACGACATGTGCGGACGTGACCAGACATAACATTAAAACACGGTGTGGGGACGTGACTCTTCACAACGCTTAACAGACGACATGTGCGTACGTGACCAGACACAACATTAAAAACAAGATGTGGGGGCGTGACCCTTCACAACGCATAACAGACGACATGTGCAGACGTGACCAGACACAACATTAAAACACGGTGTGGGGATGTGACCCTTCACAACGCTTAACAGACGACATGTGCGGACGTGACCAGACACAGCATTAAAACACGGTGTGGGGATGTGACCCTTCACAACGCTTAACAGACGACATGTGCGGACGTGACCAGACATACCATTAAAACACGGTGTGGGGACGTGACTCTTCACAACGCTTAACAGACGACATGTGCGGACGTGACCAGACACAACATTAAAAACAAGATGTGGGGGCGTGACCCTTCACAACGCATAACAGACGACATGTGCGGACGTGACCAGACACACCATTAAAACACGGTTTGGGGATGTGACCCTTCACAACGCTTAACAGACGACATGTGCGGACGTGACCAGACACAGCATTAAAACACGGTGTGGGGATGTGACCCTTCACAACGCTGAACAGACGACATGTGCTGATGTGCCCAGACACAAAATTCAAAACACGATGTGGGGACGTGACCCTTCACAACACTTAATAGACGACATGTGCGGACGTGACCAGACACAGCATTAAAGACAAGATGTAGGGGCGTGACCCTTCACAACGCATAACAGACGACATGTGTGGACGTGACCAGACACAACATTAAAACAAGGTGTGGGGATGTGACCCTTCACAACGCTTAACAGACGACATGTGTGGACGTGACCAGACACAGCATTAAAACACGGTGTGGGGATGTGACCCTTCACAACGCTTAACAGACGACATGTGCGGACGTGACCAGACATAACATTAAAACACGGTGTGGGGACGTGACTCTTCACAACGCTTAACAGACGACATGTGCGGACGTGACCAGACATAGTATTAAAAGTAGGTGTGGGGACGTGACCCTTCACAAAGCTTAACAGACGACATGTGCGGACGTGACCAGACACAGCATTAAAAACACGATGTGGGGACGTGACCCTTCACAACGCTTAACAGACGACATGTGCGGACGTGACCAGACATAGCATTAAAACACGGTGTGGGGACGTGACTCTTCACAACGCTTAACAGACGACATGTGCGGACGTGACCAGACATAGGATTAAAAGTAGATGTGGGGACGTGACCCTTCACAAAGCTTAACAGACGACATGTGCGGACGTGACCAGACACAACATTAAAACACGGTGTGGGGATGTGACCCTTCACAACGCTTAACAGACGACATGTGCGGACGTGACCAGACATAACATTAAAACACGGTGTGGGGACGTGACTCTTCACAACGCTTAACAGACGACATGTGCGTACGTGACCAGACACAACATTAAAAACAATATGTGGGGGCGTGACCCTTCACAACGCATAACAGACGACATGTGCAGACGTGACCAGACACAACATTAAAACACGGTGTGGGGATGTGACCCTTCACAACGCTTAACAGACGACATGTGCGGACGTGACCAGACATAACATTAAAACACGGTGTGGGGACGTGACTCTTCACAACGCTTAACAGACGACATGTGCGGACGTGACCAGACATAGTATTAAAAGTAGGTGTGGGGACGTGACCCTTCACAAAGCTTAACAGACGACATGTGCGGACGTGACCAGACACAGCATTAAAAACACGATGTGGGGACGTGACCCTTCACAACGCTTAACAGACGACATGTGCGGACGTGACCAGACATAGCATTAAAACACGGTGTGGGGACGTGACTCTTCACAACGCTTAACAGACGACATGTGCGGACGTGACCAGACATAGTATTAAAAGTAGATGTGGGGACGTGACCCTTCACAAAGCTTAACAGACGACATGTGCGGACGTGACCAGACATAGCATTAAAACACGGTGTGGGGACGTGACTCTTCACAACGCTTAACAGACGACATGGGCGGACGTGACCAGACATAGTATTAAAAGTAGATGTGGGGACGTGACCCTTCACAAAGCTTAACAGACGACATGTGCGGACGTGACCAGACACAACATTAAAACACGGTGTGGGGATGTGACCCTTCACAACGCTTAACAGACGACATGTGCGGACGTGACCAGACACAGCATTAAAACACGGTGTGGGGATGTGACCCTTCACAACGCTGAACAGACGACATGTGCTGATGTGCCCAGACACAAAATTCAAAACACGATGTGGGGACGTGACCCTTCACAACACTTAATAGACGACATGTGCGGACGTGACCAGACACCGCATTAAAGACAAGATGTAGGGGCGTGACCCTTCACAACGCATAACAGACGACATGTGTGGACGTGACCAGACACAACATTAAAACACGGTGTGGGGATGTGACCCTTCACAACGCTTAACAGACGACATGTGTGGACGTGACCAGACACAGCATTAAAACACGGTGTGGGGATGTCACCCTTCACAACGCTTAACAGACGACATGTGCGGACGTGACCAGACATAACATTAAAACACGGTGTGGGGACGTGACTCTTCACAACGCTTAACAGACGACATGTGCGGACGTGACCAGACATAGTATTAAAAGTAGGTGTGGGGACGTGACCCTTCACAAAGCTTAACAGACGACATGTGCGGACGTGACCAGACACAGCATTAAAAACACGATGTGGGGACGTGACCCTTCACAACGCTTAACAGACGACATGTGCGGACGTGACCAGACATAGCATTAAAACACGGTGTGGGGACGTGACTCTTCACAACGCTTAACAGACGACATGTGCGGACGTGACCAGACATAGTATTAAAAGTAGATGTGGGGACGTGACCCTTCACAAAGCTTAACAGACGACATGTGCGGACGTGACCAGACACAACATTAAAACACGGTGTGGGGATGTGACCCTTCACAACGCTTAACAGACGAGATGTGCGGACGTGACCAGACATAACATTAAAACACGGTGTGGGGACGTGACTCTTCACAACGCTTAACAGACGACATGTGCGTACGTGACCAGACACAACATTAAAAACAAGATGTGGGGGCGTGACCCTTCACAACGCATAACAGACGACATGTGCAGACGTGACCAGACACAACATTAAAACACGGTGTGGGGATGTGACCCTTCACAACGCATAACAGACGACATGTGCGGACGTGACCAGACACAACATTAAAACACGGTGTGGGGATGTGACCCGTCACAACGCTTAACAGACGACTTTTGCGGACGTGACCAGACACAGCATTAAAACACGGTGTGGGGATGTAACCCTTCACAACGCTTAACAGACGACATGTGCGGACGTGACCAGACATAACATTAAAACACGGTGTGGGGACGTGACTCTTCACAACGCTTAACAGACGACATGTGCGGACGTGACCAGACATAACATTAAAACACGGTGTGGGGACGTGACTCTTCACAACGCTTAACAGACGACATGTGCGTACGTGACCAGACACAACATTAAAAACAAGATGTGGGGGCGTGACCCTTCACAACGCATAACAGACGACATGTGCCGACGTGACCAGACACAACATTAAAACACGGTGTGGGGATGTGACCCTTCACAACGCTTAACAGACGACATGTGCGGACGTGACCAGACACAGCATTAAAACACGGTGTGGGGATGTGACCCTTCACAACGCTTAACAGACGACATGTGCGGACGTGACCAGACATACCATTAAAACACGGTGTGGGGACGTGACTCTTCACAACGCTTAACAGACGACATGTGCGGACGTGACCAGACACAACATTAAAAACAAGATGTGGGGGCGTGACCCTTCACAACGCATAACAGACGACATGTGCGGACGTGACCAGACACAACATTAAAACACGGTTTGGGGATGTGACCCTTCACAACGCTTAACAGACGACATGTGCGGACGTGACCAGACACAGCATTAAAACACGGTGTGGGGATGTGACCCTTCACAACGCTGAACAGACGACATGTGCTGATGTGCCCAGACACAAAATTCAAAACACGATGTGGGGACGTGACCCTTCACAACACTTAATAGACGACATGTGCGGACGTGACCAGACACAGCATTAAAGACAAGATGTAGGGGCGTTACCCTTCACAACGCATAACAGACGACATGTGTGGACGTGACCAGACACAACATTAAAACACGGTGTGGGGATGTGACCCTTCACAACGCTTAACAGACGACATGTGTGGACGTGACCAGACACAGCATTAAAACACGGTGTGGGGATGTGACCCTTCACAACGCTTAACAGACGACATGTGCGGACGTGACCAGACATAACATTAAAACACGGTGTGGGGACGTGACTCTTCACAACGCTTAACAGACGACATGTGCGGACGTGACCAGACATAGTATTAAAAGTAGGTGTGGGGACGTGACCCTTCACAAAGCTTAACAGACGACATGTGCGGACGTGACCAGACACAGCATTAAAAACACGATGTGGGGACGTGACCCTTCACAACGCTTAACAGACGACATGTGCGGACGTGACCAGACACAGCATTAAAAACAAGATGTGGGGGCGTGACCCTTCACAACGCATAACAGACGACATGTGCGGACGTGACCAGACACAGCATTAAAACACGGTGTGGGGATGTGACCCTTCACAACGCTAAACAGACGACATGTGCGGACGTGACCAGACATAACATTAAAACACGGTGTGGGGACGTGACTCTTCACAACGCTTAACAGAGGACATGTGCGGACGTGACCAGACATAGTATTAAAAGTAGATGTGGGGACGTGACCCTTCACAAAGCTTAACAGACGACATGAGCGGACGTGACCACACACAGCATTAAAAACACGATGTGGGGACGTGACCCTTCACAACGCTTAACAGACGACATGTGCGGACGTGACCGGACATAGCATTAAAACACGGTGTGGGGACGTGACTCTTCACAACGCTTAACAGACGACATGTGCGGACGTGACCAGAAACAACATTAAAAACAAGATGTGGGGGCGTGACCCTTCACAACGCATAACAGACGACATGTGCGGACGTGGCCAGACACAACATTAAAACACGGTGTGGGGATGTGACCCTTCACAACGCTTAACAGACGACATGTGCGGACGTGACCAGACACAACATTAAAACACGGTGTGGGGACGTGACTCTTCACAACGCTTAACAGACGACATGGGCGGACGTGACCAGACATAGTATTAAAAGTAGATGTGGGGACGTGACCCTTCACAAAGCTTAACAGACGACATGTGCGGACGTGACCAGACACAACATTAAAACACGGTGTGGGGATGTGACCCTTCACAACGCTTAACAGACGACATGTGCGGACGTGACCAGACACAGCATTAAAACACGGTGTGGGGATGTGACCCTTCACAACGCTGAACAGACGACATGTGCTGATGTGCCCAGACACAAAATTCAAAACACGATGTGGGGACGTGACCCTTCACAACACTTAATAGACGACATGTGCGGACGTGAGCAGACACAGCATTAAAGACAAGATGTAGGGGCGTGACCCTTCACAACGCATAACAGACGACATGTGTGGACGTGACCAGACACAACATTAAAACACGGTGTGGGGATGTGACCCTTCACAACGCTTAACAGACGACATGTGTGGACGTGACCAGACACAGCATTAAAACACGGTGTGGGGATGTCACCCTTCACAACGCTTAACAGACGACATGTGCGGACGTGACCAGACATAACATTAAAACACGGTGTGGGGACGTGACTCTTCACAACGCTTAACAGACGACATGTGCGGACGTGACCAGACATAGTATTAAAAGTAGGTGTGGGGACGTGACCCTTCACAAAGCTTAACAGACGACATGTGCGGACGTGACCAGACACAGCATTAAAAACACGATGTGGGGACGTGACCCTTCACAACGCTTAACAGACGACATGTGCGGACGTGACCAGACATAGCATTAAAACACGGTGTGGGGACGTGACTCTTCACAACGCTTAACAGACGACATGTGCGGACGTGACCAGACATAGTATTAAAAGTAGATGTGGGGACGTGACCCTTCACAAAGCTTAACAGACGACATGTGCGGACGTGACCAGACACAACATTAAAACACGGTGTGGGGATGTGACCCTTCACAACGCTTAACAGACGACATGTGCGGACGTGACCAGACATAACATTAAAACACGGTGTGGGGACGTGACTCTTCACAACGCTTAACAGACGACATGTGCGTACGTGACCAGACACAACATTAAAAACAAGATGTGGGGGCGTGACCCTTCACAACGCATAACAGACGACATGTGCAGACGTGACCAGACACAACATTAAAACACGGTGTGGGGATGTGACCCTTCACAACGCATAACAGACGACATGTGCGGACGTGACCAGACACAACATTAAAACACGGTGTGGGGATGTGACCCGTCACAACGCTTAACAGACGACTTTTGCGGACGTGACCAGACACAGCATTAAAACACGGTGTGGGGATGTAACCCTTCACAACGCTTAACAGACGACATGTGCGGACGTGACCAGACATAACATTAAAACACGGTGTGGGGACGTGACTCTTCACAACGCTTAACAGACGACATGTGCGGACGTGACCAGACATAACATTAAAACACGGTGTGGGGACGTGACTCTTCACAACGCTTAACAGACGACATGTGCGTACGTGACCAGACACAACATTAAAAACAAGATGTGGGGGCGTGACCCTTCACAACGCATAACAGACGACATGTGCCGACGTGACCAGACACAACATTAAAACACGGTGTGGGGATGTGACCCTTCACAACGCTTAACAGACGACATGTGCGGACGTGACCAGACACAGCATTAAAACACGGTGTGGGGATGTGACCCTTCACAACGCTTAACAGACGACATGTGCGGACGTGACCAGACATACCATTAAAACACGGTGTGGGGACGTGACTCTTCACAACGCTTAACAGACGACATGTGCGGACGTGACCAGACACAACATTAAAAACAAGATGTGGGGGCGTGACCCTTCACAACGCATAACAGACGACATGTGCGGACGTGACCAGACACAACATTAAAACACGGTTTGGGGATGTGACCCTTCACAACGCTTAACAGACGACATGTGCGGACGTGACCAGACACAGCATTAAAACACGGTGTGGGGATGTGACCCTTCACAACGCTGAACAGACGACATGTGCTGATGTGCCCAGACACAAAATTCAAAACACGATGTGGGGACGTGACCCTTCACAACACTTAATAGACGACATGTGCGGACGTGACCAGACACAGCATTAAAGACAAGATGTAGGGGCGTTACCCTTCACAACGCATAACAGACGACATGTGTGGACGTGACCAGACACAACATTAAAACACGGTGTGGGGATGTGACCCTTCACAACGCTTAACAGACGACATGTGTGGACGTGACCAGACACAGCATTAAAACACGGTGTGGGGATGTGACCCTTCACAACGCTTAACAGACGACATGTGCGGACGTGACCAGACATAACATTAAAACACGGTGTGGGGACGTGACTCTTCACAACGCTTAACAGACGACATGTGCGGACGTGACCAGACATAGTATTAAAAGTAGGTGTGGGGACGTGACCCTTCACAAAGCTTAACAGACGACATGTGCGGACGTGACCAGACACAGCATTAAAAACACGATGTGGGGACGTGACCCTTCACAACGCTTAACAGACGACATGTGCGGACGTGACCAGACACAGCATTAAAAACAAGATGTGGGGGCGTGACCCTTCACAACGCATAACAGACGACATGTGCGGACGTGACCAGACACAGCATTAAAACACGGTGTGGGGATGTGACCCTTCACAACGCTAAACAGACGACATGTGCGGACGTGACCAGACATAACATTAAAACACGGTGTGGGGACGTGACTCTTCACAACGCTTAACAGAGGACATGTGCGGACGTGACCAGACATAGTATTAAAAGTAGATGTGGGGACGTGACCCTTCACAAAGCTTAACAGACGACATGAGCGGACGTGACCACACACAGCATTAAAAACACGATGTGGGGACGTGACCCTTCACAACGCTTAACAGACGACATGTGCGGACGTGACCGGACATAGCATTAAAACACGGTGTGGGGACGTGACTCTTCACAACGCTTAACAGACGACATGTGCGGACGTGACCAGAAACAACATTAAAAACAAGATGTGGGGGCGTGACCCTTCACAACGCATAACAGACGACATGTGCGGACGTGGCCAGACACAACATTAAAACACGGTGTGGGGATGTGACCCTTCACAACGCTTAACAGACGACATGTGCGGACGTGACCAGACACAACATTAAAACACGGTGTGGGGACGTGACTCTTCACAACGCTTAACAGACGACATGGGCGGACGTGACCAGACATAGTATTAAAAGTAGATGTGGGGACGTGACCCTTCACAAAGCTTAACAGACGACATGTGCGGACGTGACCAGACACAACATTAAAACACGGTGTGGGGATGTGACCCTTCACAACGCTTAACAGACGACATGTGCGGACGTGACCAGACACAGCATTAAAACACGGTGTGGGGATGTGACCCTTCACAACGCTGAACAGACGACATGTGCTGATGTGCCCAGACACAAAATTCAAAACACGATGTGGGGACGTGACCCTTCACAACACTTAATAGACGACATGTGCGGACGTGAGCAGACACAGCATTAAAGACAAGATGTAGGGGCGTGACCCTTCACAACGCATAACAGACGACATGTGTGGACGTGACCAGACACAACATTAAAACACGGTGTGGGGATGTGACCCTTCACAACGCTTAACAGACGACATGTGTGGACGTGACCAGACACAGCATTAAAACACGGTGTGGGGATGTCACCCTTCACAACGCTTAACAGACGACATGTGCGGACGTGACCAGACATAACATTAAAACACGGTGTGGGGACGTGACTCTTCACAACGCTTAACAGACGACATGTGCGGACGTGACCAGACATAGTATTAAAAGTAGGTGTGGGGACGTGACCCTTCACAAAGCTTAACAGACGACATGTGCGGACGTGACCAGACACAGCATTAAAAACACGATGTGGGGACGTGACCCTTCACAACGCTTAACAGACGACATGTGCGGACGTGACCAGACATAGCATTAAAACACGGTGTGGGGACGTGACTCTTCACAACGCTTAACAGACGACATGTGCGGACGTGACCAGACATAGTATTAAAAGTAGATGTGGGGACGTGACCCTTCACAAAGCTTAACAGACGACATGTGCGGACGTGACCAGACACAACATTAAAACACGGTGTGGGGATGTGACCCTTCACAACGCTTAACAGACGACATGTGCGGACGTGACCAGACATAACATTAAAACACGATGTGGGGACGTGACTCTTCACAACGCTTAACAGACGACATGTGCGTACGTGACCAGACACAACATTAAAAACAAGATGTGGGGGCGTGACCCTTCACAACGCATAACAGACGACATGTGCAGACGTGACCAGACACAACATTAAAACACGGTGTGGGGATGTGACCCTTCACAACGCATAACAGACGACATGTGCGGACGTGACCAGACACAACATTAAAACACGGTGTGGGGATGTGACCCGTCACAACGCTTAACAGACGACTTTTGCGGACGTGACCAGACACAGCATTAAAACACGGTGTGGGGATGTAACCCTTCACAACGCTTAACAGACGACATGTGCGGACGTGACCAGACATAACATTAAAACACGGTGTGGGGACGTGACTCTTCACAACGCTTAACAGACGACATGTGCGGACGTGACCAGACATAACATTAAAACACGGTGTGGGGACGTGACTCTTCACAACGCTTAACAGACGACATGTGCGTACGTGACCAGACACAACATTAAAAACAAGATGTGGGGGCGTGACCCTTCACAACGCATAACAGACGACATGTGCCGACGTGACCAGACACAACATTAAAACACGGTGTGGGGATGTGACCCTTCACAACGCTTAACAGACGACATGTGCGGACGTGACCAGACACAGCATTAAAACACGGTGTGGGGATGTGACCCTTCACAACGCTTAACAGACGACATGTGCGGACGTGACCAGACATACCATTAAAACACGGTGTGGGGACGTGACTCTTCACAACGCTTAACAGACGACATGTGCGGACGTGACCAGACACAACATTAAAAACAAGATGTGGGGGCGTGACCCTTCACAACGCATAACAGACGACATGTGCGGACGTGACCAGACACAACATTAAAACACGGTTTGGGGATGTGACCCTTCACAACGCTTAACAGACGACATGTGCGGACGTGACCAGACACAGCATTAAAACACGGTGTGGGGATGTGACCCTTCACAACGCTGAACAGACGACATGTGCTGATGTGCCCAGACACAAAATTCAAAACACGATGTGGGGACGTGACCCTTCACAACACTTAATAGACGACATGTGCGGACGTGACCAGACACAGCATTAAAGACAAGATGTAGGGGCGTGACCCTTCACAACGCATAACAGACGACATGTGTGGACGTGACCAGACACAACATTAAAACACGGTGTGGGGATGTGACCCTTCACAACGCTTAACAGACGACATGTGTGGACGTGACCAGACACAGCATTAAAACACGGTGTGGGGATGTGACCCTTCACAACGCTTAACAGACGACATGTGCGGACGTGACCAGACATAACATTAAAACACGGTGTGGGGACGTGACTCTTCACAACGCTTAACAGACGACATGTGCGGACGTGACCAGACATAGTATTAAAAGTAGGTGTGGGGACGTGACCCTTCACAAAGCTTAACAGACGACATGTGCGGACGTGACCAGACACAGCATTAAAAACACGATGTGGGGACGTGACCCTTCACAACGCTTAACAGACGACATGTGCGGACGTGACCAGACACAGCATTAAAAACAAGATGTGGGGGCGTGACCCTTCACAACGCATAACAGACGACATGTGCGGACGTGACCAGACACAGCATTAAAACACGGTGTGGGGATGTGACCCTTCACAACGCTAAACAGACGACATGTGCGGACGTGACCAGACATAACATTAAAACACGGTGTGGGGACGTGACTCTTCACAACGCTTAACAGAGGACATGTGCGGACGTGACCAGACATAGTATTAAAAGTAGATGTGGGGACGTGACCCTTCACAAAGCTTAACAGACGACATGCGCGGACGTGACCACACACAGCATTAAAAACACGATGTGGGGACGTGACCCTTCACAACGCTTAACAGACGACATGTGCGGACGTGACCGGACATAGCATTAAAACACGGTGTGGGGACGTGACTCTTCACAACGCTTAACAGACGACATGTGCGGACGTGACCAGAAACAACATTAAAAACAAGATGTGGGGGCGTGACCCTTCACAACGCATAACAGACGACATGTGCGGACGTGGCCAGACACAACATTAAAACACGGTGTGGGGATGTGACCCTTCACAACGCTTAACAGACGACATGTGCGGACGTGACCAGACACAACATTAAAACACGGTGTGGGGACGTGACTCTTCACAACGCTTAACAGACGACATGTGCGGACGTGACCAGACATAGTATTAAAAGTAGATGTGGGGACGTGACCCTTCACAAAGCTTAACAGACGACATGTGCGTACGTGACCAGACACAACATTAAAACACGGTGTGGGGATGTGACCCTTCACAACGCTTAACAGACGACATGTGCGGACGTGACCAGACATAACATTAAAACACGGTGTGGGGACGTGACTCTTCACAACGCTTAACAGACGACATGTGCGTACGTGACCAGACACAACATTAAAAACAAGATGTGGGGGCGTGACCCTTCACAACGCATAACAGACGACATGTGCAGACGTGACCAGACATAACATTAAAATACGGTGTGGGGATGTGACCCTTCACAACGCTTAAGAGACGACATGTGCGGACGTGACCAGACACAACATTAAAACACGGTGTGGGGATGTGACCCTTCACAACGCTTAACAGACGACATGTGCGGACGTGACCAGACATAACATTAAAACACGGTGTGGGGACGTGACTCTTCACAACGCTTAACAGACGACATGTGCGGACGTGACCAGACATAGTATTAAAAGTAGATGTGGGGACGTGACCCTTCACAAAGCTTAACAGACGACATGTGCGGACGTGACCAGACACAGCATTAAAAACACGATGTGGAGACGTGACCCTTCACAACGCTTAACAGACGACATGTGCGGACGTGACCAGACATAGCATTAAAACACGGTGTGGGGACGTGACTCTTCACAACGCTTAACAGACGACATGTGCGGACGTGACCAGACATAGTATTAAAAGTAGATGTGGGGACGTGACCCTTCACAAAGCTTAACAGACGACATGTTCGGACGTGACCAGACACAACATTAAAACACGGTGTGGGGATGTGACCCTTCACAACGCTTAACAGACGACATGTGCGGACGTGACCAGACACAACATTAAAACACGGTGTGGCGATGTGACCCTTCACAACGCTCAACAGACGACATGTGCTGATGTGCCCAGACACAAAATTCAAAACACGATGTGGGGACGTGACCCTTCACAACACTTAATAGACGACATGTGCAGACGTGACCAGACACAACATTAAAACACGGTGTGGGGAGGTGACCCTTCACAACGCTTAACAGACGACATGTGCGGACGTGACCAGACACAACATTAAAACACGGTGTGGGGACGTGACTCTTCACAACGCTTAACAGACGACATGTGCGGACGTGACCAGACATTGTATTAAAAGTAGATGTGGGGACGTGACCCTTCACAAAGCTTAACAAACGACATGTGCGGACGTGACCAGACACAACATTAAAACACGGTGTGGGGATGTGACCCTTCACAACGCTTAACAGACGACATGTGCGGACGTGACCAGACATAACATTAAAACACGGTGTGGGGACGTGACTCTTCACAACGCTTAACAGACGACATGTGCGTACGTGACCAGACACAACATTAAAAACAAGATGTGGGGGCGTGACCCTTCACAACGCATAACAAACGACATGTGCAGACGTGACCAGACACAACATTAAAACACGGTGTGGGGATGTGACCCTTCACAACGCTTAACAGACGACATGTGCGGACGTGACCAGACACAGCATTAAAACACGGTGTGGGGATGTGACCCTTCACAACGCTTAACAGACGACATGTGCGGACGTGACCAGACATAACATTAAAACACGGTGTGGGGACGTGACTCTTCACAACGCTTAACAGACGACATGTGCGGACGTGACCAGACATAGTATTAAAAGTAGATGTGGGGACGTGACCCTTCACAAAGCTTAACAGACGACATGTGCGGACGTGCCCAGACACAGCATTAAAAACACGATGTGGAGACGTGACCCTTCACAACGCTTAACAGACGACATGTGCGGACGTGACCAGACATAGCATTAAAACACGGTGTGGGGACGTGACTCTTCACAACGCTTAACAGACGACATGTGCGGACGTGACCAGACATAGTATTAAAAGTAGATGTGGGGACGTGACCCTTCACAAAGCTTAACAGACGACATGTTCGGACGTGACCAGACACAACATTAAAACACGGTGTGGGGATGTGACCCTTCACAACGCTTAACAGACGACATGTGCGGACGTGACCAGACAAAGCATTAAAACACGGTGTGGGGATGTGACCCTTCAAAACTCTCAACAGACGACATGTGCTGATGTGCCCAGACACAAAATTCAAAACACGATGTGGGGACGTGACCCTTCACAACACTTAATAGACGACATATGCGGACGTGACCAGACACAACATTAAAACACGGTGTGGGGATGTGACCCTTCACAACGCTTAACAGACGACATGTGCGGACGTGACCAGACACAGCATTAAAACACGGTGTGGGGACGTGACTCTTCACAACGCTTAACAGACGACATGTGCGGACGTGACCAGACATTGTATTAAAAGTAGATGTGGGGACGTGACCCTTCACAAAGCTTAACAAACGACATGTGCGGACGTGACCAGACACAACATTAAAACACGGTGTGGGGATGTGACCCTTCACAACGCTTAACAGACGACATGTGCGGACGTGACCAGACATAACATTAAAACACGGTGTGGGGACGTGACTCTTCACAACGCTTAACAGACGACATGTGCGGACGTGACCAGACATAGTATTAAAAGTAGATGTGGGGACGTGACCCTTCACAAAGCTTAAAGACGACATGTGCGGACGTGACCAGACACAGCATTAAAAACACGATGTGGAGACGTGACCCTTCACAACGCTTAACAGACGACATGTGCGGACGTGACCAGACATAGCATTAAAACACGGTGTGGGGACGTGACTCTTCACAACGCTTAACAGACGACATGTGCTGATGTGCCCAGACACAAAATTCAAAACACGATGTGGGGACGTGACCCTTCACAACACTTAATAGACGACATGTGCGGACGTGACCAGACACAGCATTAAAGACAAGATGTAGGGGCGTGACCCTTCACAACGCATAACAGACGACATGTGTGGACGTGACCAGACACAACATTAAAACACGGTGTGGGGATGTGACCCTTCACAACGCTTAACAGACGACATGTGTGGACGTGACCAGACACAGCATTAAAACACGATGTGGGGATGTGACCCTTCACAACGCTTAACAGACGACATGTGCGGACGTGACCAGACATAACATTAAAACACGGTGTGGGGACGTGACTCTTCACAACGCTTAACAGACGACATGTGCGGACGTGACCAGACACAGCATTAAAACACGGTGTGGGGATGTGACCCTTCACAACGCTCAACAGACGACATGTGCTGATGTGCCCAGACACAAAATTCAAAACACGATGTGGGGACGTGACCCTTCACAACACTTAATAGACGACATGTGCGGACGTGACCAGACACAACATTAAAACACGGTGTGGGGATGTGACCCTTCACAACGCTTAACAGACGACATGTGCGGACGTGACCAGACACAGCATTAAAACACGGTGTGGGGACGTGACTCTTCACAACGCTTAACAGACGACATGTGCGGACGTGACCAGACATTGTATTAAAAGTAGATGTGGGGACGTGACCCTTCACAAAGCTTAACAAACGACATGTGCGGACGTGACCAGACACAACATTAAAACACGGTGTGGGGATGTGACCCTTCACAACGCTTAACAGACGACATGTGCGGACGTGACCAGACATAACATTAAAACACGGTGTGGGGACGTGACTCTTCACAACGCTTAACAGACGACATGTGCGTACGTGACCAGACTCAACATTAAAAACAAGATGTGGGGGCGTGACCCTTCACAACACATAACAGACGACATGTGCAGACGTGACCAGACACAACATTAAAACACGGTGTGGGGATGTGACCCTTCACAACGCTTAACAGACGACATGTGCGGACGTGACCAGACACAGCATTAAAACACGGTGTGGGGATGTGACCCTTCACAACGCTTAACAGACGACATGTGCGGACGTGACCAGACATAACATTAAAACACGGTGTGGGGACGTGACTCTTCACAACGCTTAACAGACGACATGTGCGGACGTGACCAGACATAGTATTAAAAGTAGATGTGGGGACGTGACCCTTCACAAAGCTTAACAGACGACATGTGCGGACGTGACCAGACACAGCATTAAAAACACGATGTGGAGACGTGACCCTTCACAACGCTTAACAGACGACATATGCGGACGTGACCAGACATAGCATTAAAACACGGTGTGGGGACGTGACTCTTCACAACGCTTAACAGACGACATGTGCGGACGTGACCAGACATAGTATTAAAAGTAGATGTGGGGACGTGACCCTTCACAAAGCTTAAAGACGACATGTGCGGACGTGACCAGACACAGCATTAAAAACACGATGTGGAGACGTGACCCTTCACAACGCTTAACAGACGACATGTGCGGACGTGACCAGACATAGCATTAAAACACGGTGTGGGGACGTGACTCTTCACAACGCTTAACAGACGACATGTGCGGACGTGACCAGACACAGCATTAAAACACGGTGTGGGGATGTGACCCTTCAAAACGCTCAACAGACGACATGTGCTGATGTGCCCAGACACAAAATTCAAAACACGATGTGGGGACGTGACCCTTCACAACACTTAATAGACGACATATGCGGACGTGACCAGACACAACATTAAAACACGGTGTGGGGATGTGACCCTTCACAACGCTTAACAGACGACATGTGCGGACGTGACCAGACACAGCATTAAAACACGGTGTGGGGACGTGACTCTTCACAACGCTTAACAGACGACATGTGCGGACGTGACCAGACATTGTATTAAAAGTAGATGTGGGTACGTGACCCTTCACAAAGCTTAACAAACGACATGTGCGGACGTGACCAGACACAACATTAAAACACGGTGTGGGGATGTGACCCTTCACAACGCTTAACAGACGACATGTGCGGACGTGACCAGACATAACATTAAAACACGGTGTGGGGACGTGACTCTTCACAACGCTTAACAGACGACATGTGCGTACGTGACCAGACACAACATTAAAAATAAGATGTGGGGGCGTGACCCTTCACAACGCATAACAGACGACATGTGCGGACGTGACCAGACACAACATTAAAACACGGTGTGGGGATGTGACCCTTCACAACGCTTAACAGACGACATGTGCGGACGTGACCAGACACAGCATTAAAACACGGTGTGGGGATGTGACCCTTCACAACGCTTAACAGACGACATGTGCGGACGTGACCAGACATAACATTAAAACACGGTGTGGGGACGTGACTCTTCACAACGCTTAACAGACGACATGTGCGGACGTGACCAGACATAGTATTAAAAGTAGATGTGGGGACGTGACCCTTCACAAAGCTTAAAGACGACATGTGCGGACGTGACCAGACACAGCATTAAAAACACGATGTGGAGACGTGACCCTTCACAACGCTTAACAGACGACATGTGCGGACGTGACCAGACATAGCATTAAAACACGGTGTGGGGACGTGACTCTTCACAACGCTTAACAGACGACATGTGCTGATGTGCCCAGACACAAAATTCAAAACACGATGTGGGGACGTGACCCTTCACAACACTTAATAGACGACATGTGCGGACGTGACCAGACACAGCATTAAAGACAAGATGTAGGGGCGTGACCCTTCACAACGCATAACAGACAACATGTGTGGACGTGACCAGACACAACATTAAAACACGGTGTGGGGATGTGACCCTTCACAACGCTTAACAGACGACATGTGTGGACGTGACCAGACACAGCATTAAAACACGATGTGGGGATGTGACCCTTCACAACGCTTAACAGACGACATGTGCGGACGTGACCAGACATAACATTAAAACACGGTGTGGGGACGTGACTCTTCACAACGCTTAACAGACGACATGTGCGGACGTGACCAGACACAGCATTAAAACACGGTGTGGGGATGTGACCCTTCACAACGCTCAACAGACGACATGTGCTGATGTGCCCAGACACAAAATTCAAAACACGATGTGGGGACGTGACCCTTCACAACACTTAATAGACGACATGTGCGGACGTGACCAGACACAACATTAAAACACGGTGTGGGGATGTGACCCTTCACAACGCTTAACAGACGACATGTGCGGACGTGACCAGACACAGCATTAAAACACGGTGTGGGGACGTGACTCTTCACAACGCTTAACAGACGACATGTGCGGACGTGACCAGACATTGTATTAAAAGTAGATGTGGGGACGTGACCCTTCACAAAGCTTAACAAACGACATGTGCGGACGTGACCAGACACAACATTAAAACACGGTGTGGGGATGTGACCCTTCACAACGCTTAACAGACGACATGTGCGGACGTGACCAGACATAACATTAAAACACGGTGTGGGGACGTGACTCTTCACAACGCTTAACAGACGACATGTGCGTACGTGACCAGACACAACATTAAAAACAAGATGTGGGGGCGTGACCCTTCACAACACATAACAGACGACATGTGCAGACGTGACCAGACACAACATTAAAACACGGTGTGGGGATGTGACCCTTCACAACGCTTAACAGACGACATGTGCGGACGTGACCAGACACAGCATTAAAACACGGTGTGGGGATGTGACCCTTCACAACGCTTAACAGACGACATGTGCGGACGTGACCAGACATAACATTAAAACACGGTGTGGGGACGTGACTCTTCACAACGCTTAACAGACGACATGTGCGGACGTGACCAGACATAGTATTAAAAGTAGATGTGGGGACGTGACCCTTCACAAAGCTTAACAGACGACATGTGCGGACGTGACCAGACACAGCATTAAAAACACGATGTGGAGACGTGACCCTTCACAACGCTTAACAGACGACATATGCGGACGTGACCAGACATAGCATTAAAACACGGTGTGGGGACGTGACTCTTCACAACGCTTAACAGACGACATGTGCGGACGTGACCAGACATAGTATTAAAAGTAGATGTGGGGACGTGACCCTTCACAAAGCTTAAAGACGACATGTGCGGACGTGACCAGACACAGCATTAAAAACACGATGTGGAGACGTGACCCTTCACAACGCTTAACAGACGACATGTGCGGACGTGACCAGACATAGCATTAAAACACGGTGTGGGGACGTGACTCTTCACAACGCTTAACAGACGACATGTGCGGACGTGACCAGACACAGCATTAAAACACGGTGTGGGGATGTGACCCTTCAAAATGCTCAACAGACGACATGTGCTGATGTGCCCAGACACAAAATTCAAAACACGATGTGGGGACGTGACCCTTCACAACACTTAATAGACGACATATGCGGACGTGACCAGACACAACATTAAAACACGGTGTGGGGATGTGACCCTTCACAACGCTTAACAGACGACATGTGCGGACGTGACCAGACACAGCATTAAAACACGGTGTGGGGACGTGACTCTTCACAACGCTTAACAGACGACATGTGCGGACGTGACCAGACATTGTATTAAAAGTAGATGTGGGTACGTGACCCTTCACAAAGCTTAACAAACGACATGTGCGGACGTGACCAGACACAACATTAAAACACGGTGTGGGGATGTGACCCTTCACAACGCTTAACAGACGACATGTGCGGACGTGACCAGACATAACATTAAAACACGGTGTGGGGACGTGACTCTTCACAACGCTTAACAGACGACATGTGCGTACGTGACCAGACACAACATTAAAAATAAGATGTGGGGGCGTGACCCTTCACAACGCATAACAGACGACATGTGCGGACGTGACCAGACACAACATTAAAACACGGTGTGGGGATGTGACCCTTCACAACGCTTAACAGACGACATGTGCGGACGTGACCAGACACAGCATTAAAACACGGTGTGGGGATGTGACCCTTCACAACGCTTAACAGACGACATGTGCGGACGTGACCAGACATAACATTAAAACACGGTGTGGGGACGTGACTCTTCACAACGCTTAACAGACGACATGTGCGGACGTGACCAGACATAGTATTAAAAGTAGATGTGGGGACGTGACCCTTCACAAAGCTTAAAGACGACATGTGCGGACGTGACCAGACACAGCATTAAAAACACGATGTGGAGACGTGACCCTTCACAACGCTTAACAGACGACATGTGCGGACGTGACCAGACATAGCATTAAAACACGGTGTGGGGACGTGACTCTTCACAACGCTTAACAGACGACATGTGCTGATGTGCTCAGACACAAAATTCAAAACACGATGTGGGGACGTGACCCTTCACAACACTTAATAGACGACATGTGCGGACGTGACCAGACACAGCATTAAAGACAAGATGTAGGGGCGTGACCCTTCACAACGCATAACAGACGACATGTGTGGACGTGACCAGACACAACATTAAAACACGGTGTGGGGATGTGACCCTTCACAACGCTTAACAGACGACATGTGTGGACGTGACCAGACACAGCATTAAAACACGATGTGGGGATGTGACCCTTCACAACGCTTAACAGACGACATGTGCGGACGTGACCAGACATAACATTAAAAGACGGTGTGGGGACGTGACTCTTCACAACGCTTAACAGACGACATGTGCGGACGTGACCAGACACAACATTAAAACACGGTGTGGGGATGTGACCCTTCACAACGCTCAACAGACGACATGTGCTGATGTGCCCAGACACAAAATTCAAAACACGATGTGGGGACGTGACCCTTCACAACACTTAATAGACGACATGTGCGGACGTGACCAGACACAACATTAAAACACGGTGTGGGGATGTGACCCTTCACAACGCTTAACAGACGACATGTGCGGACGTGACCAGACATAGCATTAAAACACGGTGTGGGGATGTGACCCTTCACAACGCTCAACAGACGACATGTGCTGATGTGCCCAGACACAAAATTCAAAACACGATGTGGGGACGTGACCCTTCACAACACTTAATAGACGACATGTGCGGACGTGACCAGACACAACATTAAAACACGGTGTGGGGATGTGACCCTTCACAACGCTTAACAGACGACATGTGCGGACGTGACCAGACACAGCATTAAAACACGGTGTGGGGACGTGACTCTTCACAACGCTTAACAGACGACATGTGCGGACGTGACCAGACATTGTATTAAAAGTAGATGTGGGGACGTGACCCTTCACAAAGCTTAACAAACGACATGTGCGGACGTGACCAGACACAACATTAAAACATGGTGTGGGGATGTGACCCTTCACAACGCTTAACAGACGACATGTGCGGACGTGACCAGACATAACATTAAAACACGGTGTGGGGACGTGACTCTTCACAACGCTTAACAGACGACATGTGCGTACGTGACCAGACACAACATTAAAAACAAGATGTGGGGGCGTGACCCTTCACAACGCATAACAGACGACATGTGCAGACGTGACCAGACACAACATTAAAACACGGTGTGGGGATGTGACCCTTCACAACGCTTAACAGACGACATGTGCGGACGTGACCAGACACAGCATTAAAACACGGTGTGGGGATGTGACCCTTCACAACGCTTAACAGACGACATGTGCGGACGTGACCAGACATAACATTAAAACACGGTGTGGGGACGTGACTCTTCACAACGCTTAACAGACGACATGTGCGGACGTGACCAGACATAGTATTAAAAGTAGATGTGGGGACGTGACCCTTCACAAAGCTTAACAGACGACATGTGCGGACGTGACCAGACACAGCATTAAAAACACGATGTGGAGACGTGACCCTTCACAACGCTTAACAGACGACATATGCGGACGTGACCAGACATAGCATTAAAACACGGTGTGGGGACGTGACTCTTCACAACGCTTAACAGACGACATGTGCGGACGTGACCAGACATAGTATTAAAAGTAGATGTGGGGACGTGACCCTTCACAAAGCTTAAAGACGACATGTGCGGACGTGACCAGACACAGCATTAAAAACACGATGTGGAGACGTGACCCTTCACAACGCTTAACAGACGACATGTGCGGACGTGACCAGACATAGCATTAAAACACGGTGTGGGGACGTGACTCTTCACAACGCTTAACAGACGACATGTGCGGACGTGACCAGACACAGCATTAAAACACGGTGTGGGGATGTGACCCTTCAAAACGCTCAACAGACGACATGTGCTGATGTGCCCAGACACAAAATTCAAAACACGATGTGGGGACGTGACCCTTCACAACACTTAATAGACGACATATGCGGACGTGACCAGACACAACATTAAAACACGATGTGGGGACGTGACCCTTCACAACACTTAATAGACGACATATGCGGACGTGACCAGACACAACATTAAAACACGGTGTGGGGACGTGACTCTTCACAACGCTTAACAGACGACATGTGCGGACGTGACCAGACACAGCATTAAAACACGGTGTGGGGACGTGACTCTTCACAACGCTTAACAGACGACATGTGCGGACGTGACCAGACATTGTATTAAAAGTAGATGTGGGGACGTGACCCTTCACAAAGCTTAACAAACGACATGTGCGGACGTGACCAGACACAACATTAAAACACGGTGTGGGGATGTGACCCTTCACAACGCTTAACAGACGACATGTGCGGACGTGACCAGACATAACATTAAAACACGGTGTGGGGACGTGACTCTTCACAACGCTTAACAGACGACATGTGCGTACGTGACCAGACACAACATTAAAAATAAGATGTGGGGGCGTGACCCTTCACAACGCATAACAGACGACATGTGCGGACGTGACCAGACACAACATTAAAACACGGTGTGGGGATGTGACCCTTCACAACGCTTAACAGACGACATGTGCGGACGTGACCAGACACAGCATTAAAACACGGTGTGGGGATGTGACCCTTCACAACGCTTAACAGACGACATGTGCGGACGTGACCAGACATAACATTAAAACATGGTGTGGGGACGTGACTCTTCACAACGCTTAACAGACGACATGTGCGGACGTGACCAGACATAGTATTAAAAGTAGATGTGGGGACGTGACCCTTCACAAAGCTTAAAGACGACATGTGCGGACGTGACCAGACACAGCATTAAAAACACGATGTGGAGACGTGACCCTTCACAACGCTTAACAGACGACATGTGCGGACGTGACCAGACATAGCATTAAAACACGGTGTGGGGACGTGACTCTTCACAACGCTTAACAGACGACATGTGCTGATGTGCCCAGACACAAAATTCAAAACACGATGTGGGGACGTGACCCTTCACAACACTTAATAGACGACATGTGCGGACGTGACCAGACACAGCATTAAAGACAAGATGTAGGGGCGTGACCCATCACAACGCATAACAGACGACATGTGTGGACGTGACCAGACACAAAATTAAAACACGGTGTGGGGATGTGACCCTTCACAACGCTTAACAGACGACATGTGTGGACGTGACCAGACACAGCATTAAAACACGATGTGGGGATGTGACCCTTCACAACGCTTAACAGACGACATGTGCGGACGTGACCAGACATAACATTAAAACACGGTGTGGGGACGTGACTCTTCACAACGCTTAACAGACGACATGTGCGGACGTGACCAGACACAGCATTAAAACACGGTGTGGGGATGTGACCCTTCACAACGCTCAACAGACGACATGTGCTGATGTGCCCAGACACAAAATTCAAAACACGATGTGGGGACGTGACCCTTCACAACACTTAATAGACGACATGTGCGGACGTGACCAGACACAACATTAAAACACGGTGTGGGGATGTGACCCTTCACAACGCTTAACAGACGACATGTGCGGACGTGACCAGACATAGCATTAAAACACGGTGTGGGGATGTGACCCTTCACAACGCTCAACAGACGACATGTGCTGATGTGCCCAGACACAAAATTCAAAACACGATGTGGGGACGTGACCCTTCACAACACTTAATAGACGACATGTGCGGACGTGACCAGACACAACATTAAAACACGGTGTGGGGATGTGACCCTTCACAACGCTTAACAGACGACATGTGCGGACGTGACCAGACACAGCATTAAAACACGGTGTGGGGACGTGACTCTTCACAACGCTTAACAGACGACATGTGCGGACGTGACCAGACATTGTATTAAAAGTAGATGTGGGGACGTGACCCTTCACAAAGCTTAACAAACGACATGTGCGGACGTGACCAGACACAACATTAAAACACGGTGTGGGGATGTGACCCTTCACAACGCTTAACAGACGACATGTGCGGACGTGACCAGACATAACATTAAAACACGGTGTGGGGACGTGACTCTTCACAACGCTTAACAGACGACATGTGCGTACGTGACCAGACACAACATTAAAAACAAGATGTGGGGGCGTGACCCTTCACAACGCATAACAGACGACATGTGCAGACGTGACCAGACACAACATTAAAACACGGTGTGGGGATGTGACCCTTCACAACGCTTAACAGACGACATGTGCGGACGTGACCAGACACAGCATTAAAACACGGTGTGGGGATGTGACCCTTCACAACGCTTAACAGACGACATGTGCGGACGTGACCAGACATAACATTAAAACACGGTGTGGGGACGTGACTCTTCACAACGCTTAACAGACGACATGTGCGGACGTGACCAGACATAGTATTAAAAGTAGATGTGGGGACGTGACCCTTCACAAAGCTTAACAGACGACATGTGCGGACGTGACCAGACACAGCATTAAAAACACGATGTGGAGACATGACCCTTCACAACGCTTAACAGACGACATATGCGGACGTGACCAGACATAGCATTAAAACACGGTGTGGGGACGTGACTCTTCACAACGCTTAACAGACGACATGTGCGGACGTGACCAGACATAGTATTAAAAGTAGATGTGGGGACGTGACCCTTCACAAAGCTTAAAGACGACATGTGCGGACGTGACCAGACACAGCATTAAAAACACGATGTGGAGACGTGACCCTTCACAACGCTTAACAGACGACATGTGCGGACGTGACCAGACATAGCATTAAAACACGGTGTGGGGACGTGACTCTTCACAACGCTTAATAGACGACATGTGCGGACGTGACCAGACACAGCATTAAAACACGGTGTGGGGATGTGACCCTTCAAAACGCTCAACAGACGACATGTGCTGATGTGCCCAGACACAAAATTCAAAACACGATGTGGGGACGTGACCCTTCACAACACTTAATAGACGACATATGCGGACGTGACCAGACACAACATTAAAACACGGTGTGGGGATGTGACCCTTCACAACGCTTAACAGACGACATGTGCGGACGTGACCAGACACAGCATTAAAACACGGTGTGGGGACGTGACTCTTCACAACGCTTAACAGACGACATGTGCGGACGTGACCAGACATTGTATTAAAAGTAGATGTGGGGACGTGACCCTTCACAAAGCTTAACAAACGACATGTGCGGACGTGACCAGACACAACATTAAAACACGGTGTGGGGATGTGACCCTTCACAACGCTTAACAGACGACATGTGCGGACGTGACCAGACATAACATTAAAACACGGTGTGGGGACGTGACTCTTCACAACGCTTAACAGACGACATGTGCGTACGTGACCAGACACAACATTAAAAATAAGATGTGGGGGCGTGACCCTTCACAACGCATAACAGACGACATGTGCGGACGTGACCAGACACAACATTAAAACACGGTGTGGGGATGTGACCCTTCACAACGCTTAACAGACGACATGTGCGGACGTGACCAGACACAGCATTAAAACACGGTGTGGGGATGTGACCCTTCACAACGCTTAACAGACGACATGTGCGGACGTGACCAGACATAACATTAAAACACGGTGTGGGGACGTGACTCTTCACAACGCTTAACAGACGACATGTGCGGACGTGACCAGACATAGTATTAAAAGTAGATGTGGGGACGTGACCCTTCACAAAGCTTAAAGACGACATGTGCGGACGTGACCAGACACAGCATTAAAAACACGATGTGGAGACGTGACCCTTCACAACGCTTAACAGACGACATGTGCGGACGTGACCAGACATAGCATTAAAACACGGTGTGGGGACGTGACTCTTCACAACGCTTAACAGACGACTTGTGCTGATGTGCCCAGACACAAAATTCAAAACACGATGTGGGGACGTGACCCTTCACAACACTTAATAGACGACATGTGCGGACGTGACCAGACACAGCATTAAAGACAAGATGTAGGGGCGTGACCCTTCACAACGCATAACAGACGACATGTGTGGACGTGACCAGACACAACATTAAAACACGGTGTGGGGATGTGACCCTTCACAACGCTTAACAGACGACATGTGTGGACGTGACCAGACACAACATTAAAACACGATGTGGGGATGTGACCCTTCACAACGCTTAACAGACGACATGTGCGGACGTGACCAGACATAACATTAAAACACGGTGTGGGGACGTGACTCTTCACAACGCTTAACAGACGACATGTGCGGACGTGACCAGACACAGCATTAAAACACGGTGTGGGGATGTGACCCTTCACAACGCTCAACAGACGACATGTGCTGATGTGCCCAGACACAAAATTCAAAACACGATGTGGGGACGTGACCCTTCACAACACTTAATAGACGACATGTGCGGACGTGACCAGACACAACATTAAAACACGGTGTGGGGATGTGACCCTTCACAACGCTTAACAGACGACATGTGCGGACGTGACCAGACATAGCATTAAAACACGGTGTGGGGATGTGACCCTTCACAACGCTCAACAGACGACATGTGCTGATGTGCCCATACACAAAATTCAAAACACGATGTGGGGACGTGACCCTTCACAACACTTAATAGACGACATGTGCGGACGTGACCACACACAACATTAAAACACGGTGTGGGGATGTGACCCTTCACAACGCTTAACAGACGACATGTGCGGACGTGACCAGACACAGCATTAAAACACGGTGTGGGGACGTGACTCTTCACAACGCTTAACAGACGACATGTGCGGACGTGACCAGACATTGTATTAAAAGTAGATGTGGGGACGTGACCCTTCACAAAGCTTAACAAACGACATGTGCGGACGTGACCAGACACAACATTAAAACACGGTGTGGGGATGTGACCCTTCACAACGCTTAACAGACGACATGTGCGGACGTGACCAGACATAACATTAAAACACGGTGTGGGGACGTGACTCTTCACAACGCTTAACAGACGACATGTGCGTACGTGACCAGACACAACATTAAAAACAAGATGTGGGGGCGTGACCCTTCACAACGCATAACAGACGACATGTGCAGACGTGACCAGACACAACATTAAAACACGGTGTGGGGATGTGACCCTTCACAACGCTTAACAGACGACATGTGCGGACGTGACCAGACACAGCATTAAAACACGGTGTGGGGATGTGACCCTTCACAACGCTTAACAGACGACATGTGCGGACGTGACCAGACATAACATTAAAACACGGTGTGGGGACGTGACTCTTCACAACGCTTAACAGACGACATGTGCGGACGTGACCAGACATAGTATTAAAAGTAGATGTGGGGACGTGACCCTTCACAAAGCTTAACAGACGACATGTGCGGACGTGACCAGACACAGCATTAAAAACACGATGTGGAGACGTGACCCTTCACAACGCTTAACAGACGACATATGCGGACGTGACCAGACATAGCATTAAAACACGGTGTGGGGACGTGACTCTTCACAACGCTTAACAGACGACATGTGCGGACGTGACCAGACATAGTATTAAAAGTAGATGTGGGGACGTGACCCTTCACAAAGCTTAACAGACGACATGTTCGGACGTGACCAGACACAACATTAAAACACGGTGTGGGGATGTGACCCTTCACAACGCTGAACAGACGACATGTGCGGACGTGACCAGACACAGCATTAAAACACGGTGTGGGGATGTGACCCTTCACAACGCTCAACAGACGACATGTGCTGATGTGCCCAGACACAAAATTCAAAACACGATGTGGGGACGTGACCCTTCACAACACTTAATAGACGACATGTGCGGACGTGACCAGACACAACATTAAAACACGGTGTGGGGATGTGACCCTTCACAACGCTTAACAGACGACATGTGCGGACGTGACCAGACACAGCATTAAAACACGGTGTGGGGACGTGACTCTTCACAACGCTTAACAGACGACATGTGCGGACGTGACCAGACATTGTATTAAAAGTAGATGTGGGGACGTGACCCTTCACAAAGCTTAACAAACGACATGTGCGGACGTGACCAGACACAACATTAAAACACGGTGTGGGGATGTGACCCTTCACAACGCTTAACAGACGACATGTGCGGACGTGACCAGACATAACATTAAAACACGGTGTGGGGACGTGACTCTTCACAACGCTTAACAGACGACATGTGCGGACGTGACCAGACATAACATTAAAACACGGTGTGGGGACGTGACTCTTCACAACGCTTAACAGACGACATGTGCGTACGTGACCAGACACAACATTAAAAACAAGATGTGGGGGCGTGACCCTTCACAACGCATAACAGACGACATGTGCGGACGTGACCAGACACAACATTAAAACACGGTGTGGGGATGTGACCCTTCACAACGCTTAACAGACGACATGTGCGGACGTGACCAGACACAGCATTAAAACACGGTGTGGGGATGTGACCCTTCACAACGCTTAACAGACAACATGTGCGGACGTGACCAGACATAACATTAAAACACGGTGTGGGGACGTGACTCTTCACAACGCTTAACAGACGACATGTGCGGACGTGACCAGACATAGTATTAAAAGTAGATGTGGGGACGTGACCCTTCACAAAGCTTAAAGACGACATGTGCGGACGTGACCAGACACAGCATTAAAAACACGATGTGGAGACGTGACCCTTCACAACGCTTAACAGACGACATGTGCGGACGTGACCAGACATAGCATTAAAACACGGTGTGGGGACGTGACTCTTCACAACGCTTAACAGACGACATGTGCTGATGTGCCCAGACACAAAATTCAAAACACGATGTGGGGACGTGACCCTTCACAACACTTAATAGACGACATGTGTGGACGTGACCAGACACAACATTAAAACACGGTGTGGGGATGTGACCCTTCACAACGCTTAACAGACGACATGTGTGGACGTGACCAGACACAGCATTAAAACACGATGTGGGGATGTGACCCTTCACAACGCTTAACAGACGACATGTGCGGACGTGACCAGACATAACATTAAAACACGGTGTGGGGACGTGACTCTTCACAACGCTTAACAGACGACATGTGCGGACGTGACCAGACATAGTATTAAAAGTAGGTGTGGGGACGTGACCCTTCACAAAGCTTAACAGACGACATGTGCGGACGTGACCAGACACAGCATTAAAAACACGATGTGGGGACGTGACCCTTCACAACGCTTAACAGACGACATGTGCGGACGTGACCAGACATAGCATTAAAACACGGTGTGGGGACGTGACTCTTCACAACGCTTAACAGACGACATGTGCGGACGTGACCAGACACAACATTAAAAACAAGATGTGGGGGCGTGACCCTTCACAACGCATAACAGACGACATGTGCGGACGTGACCAGACACAACATTAAAACACGGTTTGGGGATGTGACCCTTCACAACGCTTAACAGACGACATGTGCGGACGTGACCAGACACAGCATTAAAACACGGTGTGGGGATGTGACCCTTCACAACGCTTAACAGACGATATGTGCGGACGTGACCAGACATAACATTAAAACACGGTGTGGGGACGTGACTCTTCACAACGCTTAATAGACGACATGTGCGGACGTGACCAGACATAGTATTAAAAGTAGATGTGGGGACGTGACCCTTCACAAAGCTTAACAGACGACATGTGCGGACGTGACCAGACATAACATTAAAACACGGTGTGGGGACGTGACTCTTCACAACGCTTAACAGATGACATGTGCAGACGTGACCAGACATAGTATTAAAAGTAGATGTGGGGACGTGACCCTTCACAAAGCTTAACAGACGACATGTGCGGACGTGACCAGACACAGCATTAAAAACACGATGTGGAGACGTGACCCTTCACAACGCTTAACAGACGACATGTGCGGACGTGACCAGACATAGCATTATAACACGGTGTGGGGACGTGACTCTTCACAATGCTTAACAGACGACATGTGCGGACGTGACCAGGCATAGTATTAAAAGTAGATGTGGGGACGTGACCTCTCACAAAGCTTAACAGACGACATGTTCGGACGTGACCAGACACAACATTAAAACACGGTGTGGGGATGTGACCCTTCACAACGCTTAACAGACGACATGTGCGGACGTGACCAGACACAGCATTAAAACACGGTGTGGGGATGTGACCCTTCACAACGCTCAACAGACGACATGTGCTGATGTGCGCAGACACAAAATTCAAAACACGATGTGGGGACGTGACCCTTCACAACACTTAATAGACGACATGTGCGGACGTGACCAGACACAACATTAAAACACGGTGTGGGGATGTCACCCTTCACAACGCTTAACAGACGACATGTGCGGACGTGACCAGACACAGCATTAAAACACGGTGTGGGGACGTGACTCTTCACAACGCTTAACAGACGACATGTGCGGACGTGACCAGACATTGTATTAAAAGTAGATGTGGGGACGTGACCCTTCACAAAGCTTAACAAACGACATGTGCGGACGTGACCAGACACAACATTAAAACACGGTGTGGGGATGTGACCCTTCACAACGCTTAACAGACGACATGTGCGGACGTGACCAGACATAACATTAAAACACGGTGTGGGGACGTGACTCTTCACAACGCTTAACAGACGACATGTGCGTACGTGACCAGACACAACATTAAAAACAAGATGTGGGGGCGTGACCCTTCACAACGCATAACAGACGACATGTGCGGACGTGACCAGACATAACATTAAAACACGGTGTGGGGATGTGACCCTTCACAACGCTTAACAGACGACATGTGCGGACGTGACCAGACACAGCATTAAAACACGGTGTGGGGATGTGACCCTTCACAACGCTTAACAGACAACATGTGCGGACGTGACCAGACATAACATTAAAACACGGTGTGGGGACGTGACTCTTCACAACGCTTAACAGACGACATGTGCGGACGTGACCAGACATAGTATTAAAAGTAGATGTGGGGACGTGACCCTTCACAAAGCTTAAAGACGACATGTGCGGACGTGACCAGACACAGCATTAAAAACACGATGTGGAGACGTGACCCTTCACAACGCTTAACAGACGACATGTGCGGACGTGACCAGACATAGCATTAAAACACGGTGTGGGGACGTGACTCTTCACAACGCTTAACAGACGACATGTGCTGATGTGCCCAGACACAAAATTCAAAACACGATGTGGGGACGTGACCCTTCACAACACTTAATAGACGACATGTGTGGACGTGACCAGACACAACATTAAAACACGGTGTGGGGATGTGACCCTTCACAACGCTTAACAGACGACATGTGTGGACGTGACCAGACACAGCATTAAAACACGATGTGGGGATGTGACCCTTCACAACGCTTAACAGACGACATGTGCGGACGTGACCAGACATAACATTAAAACACGGTGTGGGGACGTGACTCTTCACAACGCTTAACAGACGACATGTGCGGACGTGACCAGACATAGTATTAAAAGTAGGTGTGGGGACGTGACCCTTCACAAAGCTTAACAGACGACATGTGCGGACGTGACCAGACACAGCATTAAAAACACGATGTGGGGACGTGACCCTTCACAACGCTTAACAGACGACATGTGCGGACGTGACCAGACATAGCATTAAAACACGGTGTGGGGACGTGACTCTTCACAACGCTTAACAGACGACATGTGCGGACGTGACCAGACACAACATTAAAAACAAGATGTGGGGGCGTGACCCTTCACAACGCATAACAGACGACATGTGCGGACGTGACCAGACACAACATTAAAACACGGTTTGGGGATGTGACCCTTCACAACGCTTAACAGACGACATGTGCGGACGTGACCAGACACAGCATTAAAACACGGTGTGGGGATGTGACCCTTCACAACGCTTAACAGACGATATGTGCGGACGTGACCAGACATAACATTAAAACACGGTGTGGGGACGTGACTCTTCACAACGCTTAATAGACGACATGTGCGGACGTGACCAGACATAGTATTAAAAGTAGATGTGGGGACGTGACCCTTCACAAAGCTTAACAGACGACATGTGCGGACGTGACCAGACATAACATTAAAACACGGTGTGGGGACGTGACTCTTCACAACGCTTAACAGATGACATGTGCAGACGTGACCAGACATAGTATTAAAAGTAGATGTGGGGACGTGACCCTTCACAAAGCTTAACAGACGACATGTGCGGACGTGACCAGACACAGCATTAAAAACACGATGTGGAGACGTGACCCTTCACAACGCTTAACAGACGACATGTGCGGACGTGACCAGACATAGCATTATAACACGGTGTGGGGACGTGACTCTTCACAATGCTTAACAGACGACATGTGCGGACGTGACCAGACATAGTATTAAAAGTAGATGTGGGGACGTGACCTCTCACAAAGCTTAACAGACGACATGTTCGGACGTGACCAGACACAACATTAAAACACGGTGTGGGGATGTGACCCTTCACAACGCTTAACAGACGACATGTGCGGACGTGACCAGACACAGCATTAAAACACGGTGTGGGGATGTGACCCTTCACAACGCTCAACAGACGACATGTGCTGATGTGCGCAGACACAAAATTCAAAACACGATGTGGGGACGTGACCCTTCACAACACTTAATAGACGACATGTGCGGACGTGACCAGACACAACATTAAAACACGGTGTGGGGATGTCACCCTTCACAACGCTTAACAGACGACATGTGCGGACGTGACCAGACACAGCATTAAAACACGGTGTGGGGACGTGACTCTTCACAACGCTTAACAGACGACATGTGCGGACGTGACCAGACATTGTATTAAAAGTAGATGTGGGGACGTGACCCTTCACAAAGCTTAACAAACGACATGTGCGGACGTGACCAGACACAACATTAAAACACGGTGTGGGGATGTGACCCTTCACAACGCTTAACAGACGACATGTGCGGACGTGACCAGACATAACATTAAAACACGGTGTGGGGACGTGACCAGACATTGTATTAAAAGTAGATGTGGGGACGTGACCCTTCACAAAGCTTAACAAACGACATGTGCGGACGTGACCAGACACAACATTAAAACACGGTGTGGGGATGTGACCCTTCACAACGCTTAACAGACGACATGTGCGTACGTGACCAGACACAACATTAAAAACAAGATGTGGGGGCGTGACCCTTCACAACGCATAACAGACGACATGTGCGGACGTGACCAGACACAACATTAAAACACGGTGTGGGGATGTGACCCTTCACAACGCTTAACAGACGACATGTGCGGACGTGACCAGACACAGCATTAAAACACGGTGTGGGGATGTGACCCTTCACAACGCTTAACAGACGACATGTGCGGACGTGACCAGACATAACATTAAAACACGGTGTGGGGACGTGACTCTTCACAACGCTTAACAGACGACATGTGCGGACGTGACCAGACATAGTATTAAAAGTAGATGTGGGGACGTGAACCTTCACAAAGCTTAAAGACGACATGTGCGGACGTGACCAGACACAGCATTAAAAACACGATGTGGAGACGTGACCCTTCACAACGCTTAACAGACGACATGTGCGGACGTGACCAGACATAGCATTAAAACACGGTGTGGGGACGTGACTCTTCACAACGCTTAACAGACGACATGTGCTGATGTGCCCAGACACAAAATTCAAAACACGATGTGGGGACGTGACCCTTCACAACACTTAATAGACGACATGTGCGGACGTGACCAGACACAGCATTAAAGACAAGATATAGGGGCGTGACCCTTCACAATGCATAACAGACGACATGTGTGGACGTGACCAGACACAACAGTAAAACACGGTGTGGGGATGTGACCCTTCACAACGCTTAACAGACGACATGTGTGGACGTGACCAGACACAGCATTAAAACACGATGTGGGGATGTGACCCTTCACAACGCTTAACAGACGACATGTGCGGACGTGACCAGACATAACATTAAAACACGGTGTGGGGACGTGACTCTTCACAACGCTTAACAGACGACATGTGCGGACGTGACCAGACATAGTATTAAAAGTAGGTGTGGGGACGTGACCCTTCACAAAGCTTAACAGACGACATGTGCGGACGTGACCAGACACAGCATTAAAAACACGATGTGGGGACGTGACCCTTCACAACGCTTAACAGACGACATGTGCGGACGTGACCAGACATAGCATTAAAACACGGTGTGGGGACGTGACTCTTCACAACGCTTAACAGACGACATGTGTGGACGTGACCAGACACAGCATTAAAACACGGTGTGGGGACGTGACTCTTCACAACGCTTAACAGACGACATGTGCGGACGTGACCAGACATAGTATTAAAAGTAGGTGTGGGGACGTGACCCTTCACAAAGCTTAACAGACGACATGTGCGGACGTGACCAGACACAGCATTAAAAACACGATGTGGGGACGTGACCCTTCACAACGCTTAACAGACGACATGTGCGGACGTGACCAGACATAGCATTAAAACACGGTGTGGGGACGTGACTCTTCACAACGCTTAACAGACGACATGTGCGGACGTGACCAGACACAACATTAAAAACAAGATGTGGGGGCGTGACCCTTCACAACGCATAACAGACGACATGTGCGGACGTGACCAGACACAACATTAAAACACGGTTTGGGGATGTGACCCTTCACAACGCTTAACAGACGACATGTGCGGACGTGACCAGACACAGCATTAAAACACGGTGTGGGGATGTGACCCTTCACAACGCTTAACAGACGATATGTGCGGACGTGACCAGACATAACATTAAAACACGGTGTGGGGACGTGACTCTTCACAACGCTTAACAGACGACATGTGCGGACGTGACCAGACACAACATTAAAAACAAGATGTGGGGGCGTGACCCTTCACAACGCATAACAGACGACATGTGCGGACGTGACCAGACACAACATTAAAACACGGTTTGGGGATGTGACTCTTCACAACGCTTAACAGACGACATGTGCGGACGTGACCAGACATAGTATTAAAAGTAGATGTGGGGACGTGACCCTTCACAAAGCTTAACAGACGACATGTGCGGACGTGACCAGACATAACATTAAAACACGGTGTGGGGACGTGACTCTTCACAACGCTTAACAGATGACATGTGCAGACGTGACCAGACATAGTATTAAAAGTAGATGTGGGGACGTGACCCTTCACAAAGCTTAACAGACGACATGTGCGGACGTGACCAGACACAGCATTAAAAACACGATGTGGAGACGTGACCCTTCACAACGCTTAACAGACGACATGTGCGGACGTGACCAGACATAGCATTAAAACACGGTGTGGGGACGTGACTCTTCACAACGCTTAACAGACGACATGTGCGGACGTGACCAGACATAGTATTAATAGTAGATGTGGGGACGTGACCTCTCACAAAGCTTAACAGACGACATGTTCGTACGTGACCAGACACAACATTAAAACACGGTGTGGGGATGTGACCCTTCACAACGCTTAACAGACGACATGTGCGGACGTGACCAGACACAGCATTAAAACACGGTGTGGGGATGTGACCCTTCACAACGCTCAACAGACGACATGTGCTGATGTGCCCAGACACAAAATTCAAAACACGATGTGGGGACGTGACCCTTCACAACACTTAATAGACGACATGTGCGGACGTGACCAGACACAACATTAAAACACGGTGTGGGGATGTCACCCTTCACAATGCTTAACAGACGACATGTGCGGACGTGACCAGACACAGCATTAAAACACGGTGTGGGGACGTGACTCTTCACAACGCTTAACAGACGACATGTGCGGACGTGACCAGACATTGTATTAAAAGTAGATGTGGGGACGTGACCCTTCACAAAGCTTAACAAACGACATGTGCGGACGTGACCAGACACAACATTAAAACACGGTGTGGGGATGTGACCCTTCACAACGCTTAACAGACGACATGTGCGGACGTGACCAGACATAACATTAAAACACGGTGTGGGGACGTGACTCTTCACAACGCTTAACAGACGACATGTGCGTACGTGACCAGACACAACATTAAAAACAAGATGTGGGGGCGTGACCCTTCACAACGCATAACAGACGACATGTGCGGATGTGACCCTTCACAACGCTTAACAGACGACATGTGCGGACGTGACCAGACATAGTATTAAAAGTAGATGTGGGGACGTGACCCTTCACCAAGCTTAAAGACGACATGTGCGGACGTGACCAGACACAGCATTAAAAACACGATGTGGAGACGTGACCCTTCACAACGCTTAACAGACGACATGTGCGGACGTGACCAGACATAGCATTAAAACACGGTGTGGGGACGTGACTCTTCACAACGCTTAACAGACGACATGTGCTGATGTGCCCAGACACAAAATTCAAAACACGATGTGGGGACGTGACCCTTCACAACACTTAATAGACGACATGTGCGGACGTGACCAGACACAGCATTAAAGACAAGATATAGGGGCGTGACCCTTCACAACGCATAACAGACGACATGTGTGGACGTGACCAGACACAACATTAAAACACGGTGTGGGGATGTGACCCTTCACAACGCTTAACAGACGACATGTGCGTACGTGCCCAGACACAACATTAAAAACAAGATGTGGGGGCGTGACCCTTCACAACGCATAACAGACGACATGTGCGGACGTGACCAGACACAACATTAAAAACAAGATGTGGGGGCGTGACCCTTCACAACGCTTAACAGACGACATGTGCGTACGTGACCAGACACAACATTAAAAACAAGATGTGGGGGCGTGACCCTTCACAACGCATAACAGACGACATGTGCAGACGTGACCAGACACAACATTAAAACACGGTGTGGGGATGTGACCCTTCACAACGCTTAACAGACGACATGTGCGGACGTGACCAGACACAGCATTAAAACACGGTGTGGGGATGTGACCCTTCACAACGCTTAACAGACGACATGTGCGGACGTGACCAGACATAACATTAAAACACGGTGTGGGAACGTGACTCTTCACAACGCTTAACAGACGACATGTGCGGACGTGACCAGACATAGTATTAAAAGTAGATGTGGGGACGTGACCCTTCACAAAGCTTAACAGACGACATGTGCGGACGTGACCAGACACAGCATTTAAAACACGATGTGGAGACGTGACCCTTCACAACGCTTAACAGACGACATATGCGGACGTGACCAGACATAGCATTAAAACATGGTGTGGGGACGTGACTCTTCACAACGCTTAACAGACGACATGTGCGGACGTGACCAGACATAGTATTAAAAGTAGATGTGGGGACGTGACCCTTCACAAAGCTTAACAGACGACATGTTCGTACGTGACCAGACACAACATTAAAACACGGTGTGGGGATGTGACCCTTCACAACGCTTAACAGACGACATGTGCGGACGTGACCAGACACAGCATTAAAACACGGTGTGGGGATGTGACCCTTCACAACGCTCAACAGACGACATGTGCTGATGTGCCCAGACACAAAATTCAAAACACGATGTGGGGACGTGACCCTTCACAACACTTAATAGACGACATGTGCGGACGTGACCAGACACAACATTAAAACACGGTGTGGGGATGTGACCCTTCACAACGCTTAACAGACGACATGTGCGGACGTGACCAGACACAGCATTAAAACACGGTGTGGGGACGTGACTCTTCACAACGCTTAACAGACGACATGTGCGGACGTGACCAGACATTGTATTAAAAGTAGATGTGGGGACGTGACCCTTCACAAAGCTTAACAAACAACATGTGCGGACGTGACCAGACACAACATTAAAACACGGTGTGGGGATGTGACCCTTCACAACGCTTAACAGACGACATGTGCGGACGTGACCAGACATAACATTAAAACACGGTGTGGGGACGTGACTCTTCACAACGGTTAACAGACGACATGTGCGTACGTGACCAGACACAACATTAAAAACAAGATGTGGGGGCGTGACCCTTCACAACGCATAACAGACGACATGTGCGGACGTGACCAGACACAACATTAAAACACGGTGTGGGGATGTGACCCTTCACAACGCTTAACAGACGACATGTGCGGACGTGACCAGACATAACATTAAAACACGGTGTGGGGACGTGACTCTTCACAACGCTTAACAGACGACATGTGCGTACGTGACCAGACACAACATTAAAAACAAGATGTGGGGGCGTGACCCTTCACAACGCATAACAGACGACATGTGCGGACGTGACCAGACACAACATTAAAACACGGTGTGGGGATGTGACCCTTCACAACGCTTAACAGACGACATGTGCGGACGTGACCAGACATAACATTAAAACACGGTGTGGGGACGTGACTCTTCACAACGCTTAACAGACGACATGTGCGTACGTGACCAGACACAACATTAAAAACAAGATGTGGGGGCGTGACCCTTCACAACGCATAACAGACGACATGTGCGGACGTGACCAGACACAACATTAAAATACGGTGTGGGGATGTGACCCTTCACAACGCTTAACAGACGACATGTGCGGACGTGACCAGACACAGCATTAAAACACGGTGTGGGGATGTGACCCTTCACAACGCTTAACAGACGACATGTGCGGACGTGACCAGACATAGCATTAAAACACGGTGTGGGGACGTGACTCTTCACAACGCTTAACAGACGACATGTGCGGACGTGACCAGACATAGTATTAAAAGTAGATGTGGGGACGTGACCCTTCACAAAGCTTAAAGACGACATGTGCGGACGTGACCAGACACAGCATTAAAAACACGATGTGGAGACGTGACCCTTCACAACGCTTAACAGACGACATGTGCGGACGTGACCAGACATAGCATTAAAACACGGTGTGGGGACGTGACTCTTCACAACGCTTAACAGACGACATGTGCTGATGTGCCCAGACACAAAATTCAAAACACGATGTGGGGACGTGACCCTTCACAACACTTAATAGACGACATGTGCGGACGTGACCAGACACAGCATTAAAGACAAGATATAGGGGCGTGACCCTTCACAACGCATAACAGACGACATGTGTGAACGTGACCAGACACAACATTAAAACACGGTGTGGGGATGTGACCCTTCACAACGCTTAACAGACGACATGTGTGGACGTGACCAGACACAGCATTAAAACACGATGTGGGGATGTGACCCTTCACAACGCTTAACAGACGACATGTGCGGACGTGACCAGACATAACATTAAAACACGGTATGGGGACGTGACTCTTCACAACGCTTAACAGACGACATGTGCGGACGTGACCAGACATAGTTTTAAAAGTAGGTGTGGGGACGTGACCCTTCACAAAGCTTAACAGACGACATGTGCGGACGTGACCAGACACAGCATTAAAAACACGATGTGGGGACGTGACCCTTCACAACGCTTAACAGACGACATGTGCGGACGTGACCAGACATAGCATTAAAACACGGTGTGGGGACGTGACTCTTCACAACGCTTAACAGACGACATGTGCGGACGTGACCAGACACAACATTAAAACACGGTTTGGGGATGTGACCCTTCACAACGCTTAACAGACGACATGTGCGGACGTGACCAGACACAGCATTAAAACACGGTGTGCGGATGTGACCCTTCACAACGCTTAACAGACGATATGTGCGGACGTGACCAGACATAACATTAAAACACGGTGTGGGGACGTGACTCTTCACAACGCTTAACAGACGACATGTGCGGACGTGACCAGACATAGTATTAAAAGTAGATGTGGGGACGTGACCCTTCACAAAGCTTAACAGACGACATGTGCGGACGTGACCAGACATAACATTAAAACACGGTGTGGGGACGTGACTCTTCACAACGCTTAACAGATGACATGTGCAGACGTGACCAGACATAGTATTAAAAGTAGATGTGGGGACGTGACCCTTCACAAAGCTTAACAGACGACATGTGCGGACGTGACCAGACACAGCATTAAAAACACGATGTGGAGACGTGACCCTTCACAACGCTTAACAGACGACATGTGCGGACGTGACCAGACATAGCATTAAAACACGGTGTGGGGACGTGACTCTTCACAACGCTTAACAGACGACATGTGCGGACGTGACCAGACATAGTATTAAAAGTAGATGTGGGGACGTGACCCTTCACAAAGCTTAATAGACGACATGTTCGGACGTGACCAGACACAACATTAAAACACGGTGTGGGGATGTGACCCTTCACAACGCTTAACAGACGACATGTGCGGACGTGACCAGACACAGCATTAAAACACGGTGTGGGGATGTGACCCTTCACAACGCTCAACAGACGACATGTGCTGATGTGCCCAGACACAAAATTCAAAACACGATGTGGGGACGTGACCCTTCACAACACTTAATAGACGACATGTGCGGACGTGACCAGACACAACATTAAAACACGGTGTGGGGATGTGACCCTTCACAACGCTTAACAGACGACATGTGTGGACGTGACCAGACACAGCATTAAAACACGATGTGGGGATGTGACCCTTCACAACGCTTAACAGACGACATGTGCGGACGTGACCAGACATAACATTAAAACACGGTGTGGGGATGTGACCCTTCACAACGCTTAACAGACGACATGTGTGGACGTGACCAGACACAGCATTAAAACACGATGTGGGGATGTGACCCTTCACAACGCTTAACAGACGACATGTGCGGACGTGACCAGACATAACATTAAAACACGGTGTGGGGACGTGACTCTTCACAACGCTTAACAGACGACATGTGCGGACGTGACCAGACACAACATTAAAACACGGTGTGGGGATGTGACCCTTCACAACGCTTAACAGACGATATGTGCGGACGTGACCAGACATAACATTAAAAACACGATGTGGGGACGTGACCCTTCACAACGCTTAACAGACGACATGTGCGGACGTGACCAGACATAGCATTAAAACACGGTGTGGGGATGTGACCCTTCACAACGCTTAACAGACGATATGTGCGGACGTGACCAGACATAACATTAAAACACGGTGTGGGGACGTGACTCTTCACAACGCTTAACAGACGACATGTGCGGACGTGACCAGACATAGTATTAAAAGTAGATGTGGGGACGTGACCCTTCACAAAGCTTAACAGACGACATGTGCGGACGGGACCAGACATAACATTAAAACACGGTGTGGGGACGTGACTCTTCACAACGCTTAACAGATGACATGTGCAGACGTGACCAGACATAGTATTAAAAGTAGATGTGGGGACGTGACCCTTCACAAAGCTTAACAGACGACATGTGCGGACGTGACCAGACACAGCATTAAAAACACGATGTGGAGACGTGACCCGTCACAACGCTTAACAGACGACATGTGCGGACGTGACCAGACATAGCATTAAAACACGGTGTGGGGACGTGACCCTTCACAAAGCTTAACAGACGACATGTTCGGACGTGACCAGACACAACATTAAAACACGGTGTGGGGATGTGACCCTTCACAACGCTTAACAGACGACATGTGCGGACGTGACCAGACACAGCATTAAAACACGGTGTGGGGATGTGACCCTTCACAACGCTCAACAGACGACATGTGCTGATGTGCCCAGACACAAAATTCAAAACACGATGTGGGGACGTGACCCTTCACAACACTTAATAGACGACATGTGCGGACGTGACCAGACACAACATTAAAACACGGTGTGGGGATGTCACCCTTCACAACGCTTAACAGACGACATGTGCGGACGTGACCAGACACAGCATTAAAACACGGTGTGGGGACGTGACTCTTCACAACGCTTAACAGACGACATGTGCGGACGTGACCAGACATTGTATTAAAAGTAGATGTGGGGACGTCACCCTTCACAAAGCTTAACAGACGACATGTGCGGACGTGACCAGACATAACATTAAAACACGGTGTGGGGACGTGACTCTTCACAACGCTTAACAGACGACATGTGCGTACGTGACCAGACACAACATTAAAAACAAGATGTGGGGGTGTGACCCTTCACAACGCATAACAGACGACATGTGCGGACGTGACCAGACACAACATTAAAACACGGTGTGGGGATATGACCCTTCACAACGCTTAACAGACGACATGTGCGGACGTGACCAGACACAGCATTAAAACACGGTGTGGGGATGTGACCCTTCACAACGCTTAACAGACGACATGTGCGGACGTGACCAGACATAACATTAAAACACGGTGTGGGGACGTGACTCTTCACAACGCTTAACAGACGACATGTGCGGACGTGACCAGACATAGTATTAAAAGTAGATGTGGGGACGTGACCCTTCACAAAGCTTAAAGACGACATGTGCGGACGTGACCAGACACAGCATTAAAAACACGATGTGGAGACGTGACCCTTCACAACGCTTAACAGACGACATGTGCGGACGTGACCAGACATAGCATTAAAACACGGTGTGGGGACGTGACTCTTCACAACGCTTAACAGACGACATGTGCTGATGTGCCCAGACACAAAATTCAAAACACGATGTGGGGACGTGACCCTTCACAACACTTAATAGACGACATGTGCGGACGTGACCAGACACAGCATTAAAGACAAGATGTAGGGGCGTGACCCTTCACAACGCATAACAGACGACATGTGTGGACGTGACCAGACACAACATTAAAACACGGTGTGGGGATGTGACCCTTCACAACGCTTAACAGACGACATGTGTGGACGTGACCAGACACAGCATTAAAACACGATGTGGGGATGTGACCCTTCACAACGCTTAACAGACGACATGTGCGGACGTGACCAGACATAACATTAAAACACGGTGTGGGGACGTGACTCTTCACAACGCTTAACAGACGACATGTGCGGACATGACCAGACATAGTATTTTAAGTAGGTGTGGGGACGTGACCCTTCACAAAGCTTAACAGACGACATGTGCGGACGTGACCAGACACAGCATTAAAAACACGATGTGGGGACGTGACCCTTCACAACGCTTAACAGACGACATGTGCGGACGTGACCAGACACAACATTAAAAACAAGATGTGGGGGCGTGACCCTTCACAACGCATAACAGACGACATGTGCGGACGTGACCAGACACAACATTAAAACACGGTTTGGGGATGTGACCCTTCACAACGCTTAACAGACGACATGTGCGGACGTGACCAGACACAGCATTAAAACACGGTGTGGGGATGTGACCCTTCACAACGCTTAACAGACGATATGTGCGGACGTGACCAGACATAACATTAAAACACGGTGTGGGGACGTGACTCTTCACAACGCTTAACAGACGACATGTGCGGACGTGACCAGACATAGTATTAAAAGTAGATGTGGGGACGTGACCCTTCACAAAGCTTAACAGACGACATGTGCGGACGTGACCACACACAGCATTAAAAACACGATGTGGGGACGTGACCCTTCACAACGCTTAACAGACGACATGTGCGGACGTGACCGGACATAGCATTAAAACACGGTGTGGGGACGTGACTCTTCACAACGCTTAACAGACGACATGTGCTGATGTGCCCAGACACAAAATTTAAAACACGATGTGGGGACGTGACCCTTCACAACACTTAATAGACGACATGTGCGGACGTGACCAGACACAACAATAAAAACAAGATGTGGGGGCGTGACCCTTCACAACGCATAACAGACGACATGTGCGGACGTGACCAGACACAACATTAAAACACGGTGTGGGGATGTGACCCTTCACAACGCTTAACAGACGACATGTGCGGACGTGACCAGACACAGCATTAAAACACGGTGTGGGGACGTGACTCTTCACAACGCTTAACAGACGACATGTGCGGACGTGACCAGACATAGTATTAAAAGTAGATGTGGGGACGTGACCCTTCACAAAGCTTAACAGACGACATGTGCGGACGTGACCAGACACAACATTAAAACACGGTGTGGGGATGTGACCCTTCACAACGCTTAACAGACGACATGTGCGGACGTGACCAGACAGAACATTAAAACACGGTGTGGGGACGTGACTCTTCACAACGCTTAACAGACGACATGTGCGTACGTGCCCAGACACAACATTAAAAACAAGATGTGGGGGCGTGACCCTTCACAACGCATAACAGACGACATGTGCGGACGTGACCAGACACAACATTAAAACACGGTGTGGGGATGTGACCCTTCACAACGCTTAACAGACGACATGTGCGGACGTGACCAGACACAGCATTAAAACACGGTGTGGGGATGTGACCCTTCACAACGCTTAACAGACGACATGTGCGGACGTGACCAGACATAACATTAAAACACGGTGTGGGGACGTGACTCTTCACAACGCTTAACAGACGACATGTGCGGACGTGACCAGACACAACATTAAGACACGGTGTGGGGATGTGACCCTTCACAACGCTTAACAGACGACATGTGCGGACGTGACCAGACATAACATTAAAACACGGTTTAGGGACGTGACTCTTCACAACGCTTAACAGACGACATGTGCGTACGTGACCAGACACAACATTAAAAACAAGATGTGGGGGCGTGACCCTTCACAACGCATAACAGACGACATGTGTGGACGTGACCAGACACAACATGTGCGGACGTGACCAGACACAACATTAAAACACGGTGTGGGGATGTGACCCTTCACAACGCTTAATAGACGACATGTGCGGACGTGACCAGACACAGCATTAAAGACAAGATGTAGGGGCGTGACCCTTCACAACGTATAACAGACGACATGTGTGGACGTGACCAGACACAACATTAAAACACGGTGTGGGGATGTGAGCCTTCACAACGCTTAACAGACGACATGTGTGGACGTGACCAGACACAGCATTAAAACACGGTGTGGGGAGGTGACCCTTCACAACGCTTAACAGACGACATGTGCGGACGTGACCAGACATAACATTAAAACACGGTGTGGGGACGTGACTCTTCACAACGCTTAACAGACGACATGTGCGGACGTGACCAGACATAGTATTAAAAGTAGGTGTGGGGACGTGACCCTTCACAAAGCTTAACAGACGACATGTGCGGACGTGACCAGACACAGCATTAAAAACACGATGTGGGGACGTGACCCTTCACAACGCTTAACAGACGACATGTGCGGACGTGACCAGACATAGCATGAAAACACGGTGTGGGGACGTGACTCTTCACAACGCTTAACAGACGACATGTGCGGACGTGACCAGACATAGTATTAAAAGTAGATGTGGGGACGTGACCCTTCACAAAGCTTAACAGACGACATGTGCGGACGTGACCAGACACAGCATTAAAGACAAGATGTAGGGGCGTGACCCTTCACAACGCATAACAGACGACATGTGTGGACGTGACCAGACACAACATTAAAACACGGTGTGGGGATGTGACCCTTCACAACGCTTAACAGACGACATGTGTGGACGTGACCAGACACAGCATTAAAACACGATGTGGGGATGTGACCCTTCACAACGCTTAACAGACGACATGTGCGGACGTGACCAGACATAACATTAAAACACGGTGTGGGGACGTGACTCTTCACAACGCTTAACAGACGACATGTGCGGACATGACCAGACATAGTATTTTAAGTAGGTGTGGGGACGTGACCCTTCACAAAGCTTAACAGACGACATGTGCGGACGTGACCAGACACAGCATTAAAAACACGATGTGGGGACGTGACCCTTCACAACGCTTAACAGACGACATGTGCGGACGTGACCAGACACAACATTAAAAACAAGATGTGGGGGCGTGACCCTTCACAACGCATAACAGACGACATGTGCGGACGTGACCAGACACAACATTAAAACACGGTTTGGGGATGTGACCCTTCACAACGCTTAACAGACGACATGTGCGGACGTGACCAGACACAGCATTAAAACACGGTGTGGGGATGTGACCCTTCACAACGCTTAACAGACGATATGTGCGGACGTGACCAGACATAACATTAAAACACGGTGTGGGGACGTGACTCTTCACAACGCTTAACAGACGACATGTGCGGACGTGACCAGACATAGTATTAAAAGTAGATGTGGGGACGTGACCCTTCACAAAGCTTAACAGACGACATGTGCGGACGTGACCACACACAGCATTAAAAACACGATGTGGGGACGTGACCCTTCACAACGCTTAACAGACGACATGTGCGGACGTGACCGGACATAGCATTAAAACACGGTGTGGGGACGTGACTCTTCACAACGCTTAACAGACGACATGTGCTGATGTGCCCAGACACAAAATTTAAAACACGATGTGGGGACGTGACCCTTCACAACACTTAATAGACGACGTGTGCGGACGTGACCAGACACAACAATAAAAACAAGATGTGGGGGCGTGACCCTTCACAACGCATAACAGACGACATGTGCGGACGTGACCAGACACAACATTAAAACACGGTGTGGGGATGTGACCCTTCACAACGCTTAACAGACGACATGTGCGGACGTGACCAGACACAGCATTAAAACACGGTGTGGGGACGTGACTCTTCACAACGCTTAACAGACGACATGTGCGGACGTGACCAGACATAGTATTAAAAGTAGATGTGGGGACGTGACCCTTCACAAAGCTTAACAGACGACATGTGCGGACGTGACCAGACACAACATTAAAACACGGTGTGGGGATGTGACCCTTCACAACGCTTAACAGACGACATGTGCGGACGTGACCAGACATAACATTAAAACACGGTGTGGGGACGTGACTCTTCACAACGCTTAACAGACGACATGTGCGTACGTGCCCAGACACAACATTAAAAACAAGATGTGGGGGCGTGACCCTTCACAACGCATAACAGACGACATGTGCGGACGTGACCAGACACAACATTAAAACACGGTGTGGGGATGTGACCCTTCACAACGCTTAACAGACGACATGTGCGGACGTGACCAGACACAGCATTAAAACACGGTGTGGGGATGTGACCCTTCACAACGCTTAACAGACGACATGTGCGGACGTGACCAGACATAACATTAAAACACGGTGTGGGGACGTGACTCTTCACAACGCTTAACAGACGACATGTGCGGACGTGACCAGACACAACATTAAGACACGGTGTGGGGATGTGACCCTTCACAACGCTTAACAGACGACATGTGCGGACGTGACCAGACATAACATTAAAACACGGTTTAGGGACGTGACTCTTCACAACGCTTAACAGACGACATGTGCGTACGTGACCAGACACAACATTAAAAACAAGATGTGGGGGCGTGACCCTTCACAACGCATAACAGACGACATGTGCGGACGTGACCAGACACAACATTAAAACACGGTTTGGGGATGTGACCCTTCACAACGCTTAACAGACGACATGTGCGGACGTGACCAGACACAGCATTAAAACACGGTGTGGGGATGTGACCCTTCACAACGCTTAACAGACGATATGTGCGGACGTGACCAGACATAACATTAAAACACGGTGTGGGGACGTGACTCTTCACAACGCTTAACAGACGACATGTGCGGACGTGACCAGACATAGTATTAAAAGTAGATGTGGGGACGTGACCCTTCACAAAGCTTAACAGACGACATGTGCGGACGTGACCACACACAGCATTAAAAACACGATGTGGGGACGTGACCCTTCACAACGCTTAACAGACGACATGTGCGGACGTGACCGGACATAGCATTAAAACACGGTGTGGGGACGTGACTCTTCACAACGCTTAACAGACGACATGTGCTGATGTGCCCAGACACAAAATTTAAAACACGATGTGGGGACGTGACCCTTCACAACACTTAATAGACGACATGTGCGGACGTGACCAGACACAACAATAAAAACAAGATGTGGGGGCGTGACCCTTCACAACGCATAACAGACGACATGTGCGGACGTGACCAGACACAACATTAAAACACGGTGTGGGGATGTGACCCTTCACAACGCTTAACAGACGACATGTGCGGACGTGACCAGACACAGCATTAAAACACGGTGTGGGGACGTGACTCTTCACAACGCTTAACAGACGACATGTGCGGACGTGACCAGACATAGTATTAAAAGTAGATGTGGGGACGTGACCCTTCACAAAGCTTAACAGACGACATGTGCGGACGTGACCAGACACAACATTAAAACACGGTGTGGGGATGTGACCCTTCACAACGCTTAACAGACGACATGTGCGGACGTGACCAGACACAGCATTAAAACACGGTGTGGGGATGTGACCCTTCACAACGCTTAACAGACGACATGTGCGGACGTGACCAGACATAACATTAAAACACGGTGTGGGGACGTGACTCTTCACAACGCTTAACAGACGACATGTGCGGACGTGACCAGACACAACATTAAGACACGGTGTGGGGATGTGACCCTTCACAACGCTTAACAGACGACATGTGCGGACGTGACCAGACATAACATTAAAACACGGTTTAGGGACGTGACTCTTCACAACGCTTAACAGACGACATGTGCGTACGTGACCAGACACAACATTAAAAACAAGATGTGGGGGCGTGACCCTTCACAACGCATAACAGACGACATGTGTGGACGTGACCAGACACAACATGTGCGGACGTGACCAGACACAACATTAAAACACGGTGTGGGGATGTGACCCTTCACAACGCTTAATAGACGACATGTGCGGACGTGACCAGACACAGCATTAAAGACAAGATGTAGGGGCGTGACCCTTCACAACGTATAACAGACGACATGTGTGGACGTGACCAGACACAACATTAAAACACGGTGTGGGGATGTGAGCCTTCACAACGCTTAACAGACGACATGTGTGGACGTGACCAGACACAGCATTAAAACACGGTGTGGGGAGGTGACCCTTCACAACGCTTAACAGACGACATGTGCGGACGTGACCAGACATAACATTAAAACACGGTGTGGGGACGTGACTCTTCACAACGCTTAACAGACGACATGTGTGGACGTGACCAGACATAGTATTAAAAGCAGGTGTGGGGACGTGACCCTTCACAAAGCTTAACAGACGACATGTGCGGACGTGACCAGACACAGCATTAAAAACACGATGTGGGGACGTGACCCTTCACAACGCTTAACAGACGACATGTGCGGACGTGACCAGACTTAGCATGAAAACACGGTGTGGGGACGTGACTCTTCACAACGCTTAACAGACGACATGTGCGGACGTGACCAGACATAGTATTAAAAGTAGATGTGGGGACGTGACCCTTCACAAAGCTTAACAGACGACATGTGCGGACGTGACCAGACACAGCATTAAAGACAAGATGTAGGGGCGTGACCCTTCACAACGCATAACAGACGACATGTGTGGACGTGACCAGACACAACATTAAAACACGGTGTGGGGATGTGACCCTTCACAACGCTTAACAGACGACATGTGTGGACGTGACCAGACACAGCATTAAAACACGATGTGGGGATGTGACCCTTCACAACGCTTAACAGACGACATGTGCGGACGTGACCAGACATAACATTAAAACACGGTGTGGGGACGTGACTCTTCACAACGCTTAACAGACGCCATGTGCGGACATGACCAGACATAGTATTTTAAGTAGGTGTGGGGACGTGACCCTTCACAAAGCTTAACAGACGACATGTGCGGACGTGACCAGACACAGCATTAAAAACACGATGTGGGGACGTGACCCTTCACAACGCTTAACAGACGACATGTGCGGACGTGACCAGACACAACATTAAAAACAAGATGTGGGGGCGTGACCCTTCACAACGCATAACAGACGACATGTGCGGACGTGACCAGACACAACATTAAAACACGGTTTGGGGATGTGACCCTTCACAACGCTTAACAGACGACATGTGCGGACGTGACCAGACACAGCATTAAAACACGGTGTGGGGATGTGACCCTTCACAACGCTTAACAGACGATATGTGCGGACGTGACCAGACATAACATTAAAACACGGTGTGGGGACGTGACTCTTCACAACGCTTAACAGACGACATGTGCGGACGTGACCAGACATAGTATTAAAAGTAGATGTGGGGACGTGACCCTTCACAAAGCTTAACAGACGACATGTGCGGACGTGACCACACACAGCATTAAAAACACGATGTGGGGACGTGACCCTTCACAACGCTTAACAGACGACATGTGCGGACGTGACCGGACATAGCATTAAAACACGGTGTGGGGACGTGACTCTTCACAACGCTTAACAGACGACATGTGCTGATGTGCCCAGACACAAAATTTAAAACACGATGTGGGGACGTGACCCTTCACAACACTTAATAGACGACATGTGCGGACGTGACCAGACACAACAATAAAAACAAGATGTGGGGGCGTGACCCTTCACAACGCATAACAGACGACATGTGCGGACGTGACCAGACACAACATTAAAACACGGTGTGGGGATGTGACCCTTCACAACGCTTAACAGACGACATGTGCGGACGTGACCAGACACAGCATTAAAACACGGTGTGGGGACGTGACTCTTCACAACGCTTAACAGACGACATGTGCGGACGTGACCAGACATAGTATTAAAAGTAGATGTGGGGACGTGACCCTTCACAAAGCTTAACAGACGACATGTGCGGACGTGACCAGACACAACATTAAAACACGGTGTGGGGATGTGACCCTTCACAACGCTTAACAGACGACATGTGCGGACGTGACCAGACATAACATTAAAACACGGTGTGGGGACGTGACTCTTCACAACGCTTAACAGACGACATGTGCGTACGTGCCCAGACACAACATTAAAAACAAGATGTGGGGGCGTGACCCTTCACAACGCATAACAGAGGACATGTGCGGACGTGACCAGACACAACATTAAAACACGGTGTGGGGATGTGACCCTTCACAACGCTTAACAGACGACATGTGCGGACGTGACCAGACACAGCATTAAAACACGGTGTGGGGATGTGACCCTTCACAACGCTTAACAGACGACATGTGCGGACGTGACCAGACATAACATTAAAACACGGTGTGGGGACGTGACTCTTCACAACGCTTAACAGACGACATGTGCGGACGTGACCAGACACAACATTAAGACACGGTGTGGGGATGTGACCCTTCACAACGCTTAATAGACGACATGTGCGGACGTGACCAGACATAACATTAAAACACGGTTTAGGGACGTGACTCTTCACAACGCTTAACAGACGACATGTGCGTACGTGACCAGACACAACATTAAAAACAAGATGTGGGGGCGTGACCCTTCACAACGCATAACAGACGACATGTGTGGACGTGACCAGACACAACATGTGCGGACGTGACCAGACACAACATTAAAACACGGTGTGGGGATGTGACCCTTCACAACGCTTAATAGACGACATGTGCGGACGTGACCAGACACAGCATTAAAGACAAGATGTAGGGGCGTGACCCTTCACAACGTATAACAGACGACATGTGTGGACGTGACCAGACACAACATTAAAACACGGTGTGGGGATGTGAGCCTTCACAACGCTTAACAGACGACATGTGTGGACGTGACCAGACACAGCATTAAAACACGGTGTGGGGAGGTGACCCTTCACAACGCTTAACAGACGACATGTGCGGACGTGACCAGACATAACATTAAAACACGGTGTGGGGACGTGACTCTTCACAACGCTTAACAGACGACATGTGCGGACGTGACCAGACATAGTATTAAAAGTAGGTGTGGGGACGTGACCCTTCACAAAGCTTAACAGACGACATGTGCGGACGTGACCAGACACAGCATTAAAAACACGATGTGGGGACGTGACCCTTCACAACGCTTAACAGACGACATGTGCGGACGTGACCAGACATAGCATGAAAACACGGTGTGGGGACGTGACTCTTCACAACGCTTAACAGACGACATGTGCGGACGTGACCAGACATAGTATTAAAAGTAGATGTGGGGACGTGACCCTTCACAAAGCTTAACAGACGACATGTGCGGACGAGACCAGACATAGCATTAAAACATGGTGTGGGGACGTGACTCTTCACAACGCTTAACAGAGGACATGTGCGGACGTGACCAGACATAGTATTAAAAGTAGATGTGGGGACGTGACCCTTCACAAAGCTTAACAGACGACATGTGCGGACGTGACCAGACACAACATTAAAACACGGTGTGGGGATGTGACCCTTCACAACGCTTAACAGACGACATGTGCGGACGTGACCAGACACAGCATAAAAACACGGTGTGGGGATGTGACCCTTCACAACGCTGAACAGACGACATGTGCTGATGTGCCCAGACACAAAATTCAAAACACGATGTGGGGACGTGACCCTTCACAACACTTAATAGACGACATGTGCGGACGTGACCAGACACAGCATTAAAGACAAGATGTAGGGGCGTGACCCTTCACAACACTTAATAGACGACATGTGCGGACGTGACCAGACACAACATTAAAACACGGTGTGGGGATGTCACCCTTCACAACGCTTAACAGACGACATGTGCGGACGTGACCAGACACAGCATTAAAACACGGTGTGGGGACGTGACTCTTCACAACGCTTAACAGACGACATGTGCGGACGTGACCAGACATTGTATTAAAAGTAGATGTGGGGACGTGACCCTTCACAAAGCTTAACAAACGACATGTGCGGACGTGACCAGACACAACATTAAAACACGGTGTGGGGATGTGACCCTTCACAACGCTTAACAGACGACATGTGCGGACGTGACCAGACATAACATTAAAACACGGTGTGGGGACGTGACTCTTCACAACGCTTAACAGACGACATGTGCGTACGTGACCAGACACAACATTAAAACACGGTGTGGGGATGTGACCCTTCACAACGCTTAACAGACGACATGTGCGGACGTGACCAGACATAACATTAAAACACGGTGTGGGGACGTGACTCTTCACAACGCTTAACAGACGACATGTGCGGACGTGACCAGACATAGTATTAAAAGTAGATGTGGGGACGTGACCCTTCACAAAGCTTAAAGACGACATGTGCGGACGTGACCAGACACAGCATTAAAAACACGATGTGGAGACGTGACCCTTCACAACGCTTAACAGACGACATGTGCGGACGTGACCAGACATAGCATTAAAACACGGTGTGGGGATGTGACTCTTCACAACGCTTAACAGACGACATGTGCTGATGTGCCCAGACACAAAATTCAAAACACGATGTGGGGACGTGACCCTTCACAACACTTAATAGACGACATGTGCGGACGTGACCAAACACAGCATTAAAGACAAGATGTAGGGGCGTGACCCTTCACAACGCATAACAGACGACATGTGTGGACGTGACCAGACACAACATTAAAACACGGTGTGGGGATGTGACCCTTCACAACGCTTAACAGACGACATGTGCGGACGTGACCAGACACAGCATTAAAACGCGGTGTGGGGATGTGACCCTTCACAACGCTTAACAGACGATATGTGCGGACGTGACCAGACATAACATTAAAACACGGTGTGGGGACGTGACCCTTCACAAAGCTTAACAGACGACATGTGCGGACGTGACCAGACACAGCATTTAAAACACGATGTGGAGACGTGACCCTTCACAACGCTTAACAGACGACATATGCGGACGTGACCAGACATAGCATTAAAACATGGTGTGGGGACGTGACTCTTCACAACGCTTAACAGACGACATGTGCGGACGTGACCAGACATAGTATTAAAAGTAGATGTGGGGACGTGACCCTTCACAAAGCTTAACAGACGACATGTTCGTACGTGACCAGACACAACATTAAAACACGGTGTGGGGATGTGACCCTTCACAACGCTTAACAGACGACATGTGCGGACGTGACCAGACACAGCATTAAAACACGGTGTGGGGATGTGACCCTTCACAACGCTCAACAGACGACATGTGCTGATGTGCCCAGACACAAAATTCAAAACACGATGTGGGGACGTGACCCTTCACAACACTTAATAGACGACATGTGCGGACGTGACCAGACACAACATTAAAACACGGTGTGGGGATGTGACCCTTCACAACGCTTAACAGACGACATGTGCGGACGTGACCAGACACAGCATTAAAACACGGTGTGGGGACGTGACTCTTCACAACGCTTAACAGACGACATGTGCGGACGTGACCAGACATTGTATTAAAAGTAGATGTGGGGACGTGACCCTTCACAAAGCTTAACAAACAACATGTGCGGACGTGACCAGACACAACATTAAAACACGGTGTGGGGATGTGACCCTTCACAACGCTTAACAGACGACATGTGCGGACGTGACCAGACATAACATTAAAACACGGTGTGGGGACGTGACTCTTCACAACGGTTAACAGACGACATGTGCGTACGTGACCAGACACAACATTAAAAACAAGATGTGGGGGCGTGACCCTTCACAACGCATAACAGACGACATGTGCGGACGTGACCAGACACAACATTAAAACACGGTGTGGGGATGTGACCCTTCACAACGCTTAACAGACGACATGTGCGGACGTGACCAGACATAACATTAAAACACGGTGTGGGGACGTGACTCTTCACAACGCTTAACAGACGACATGTGCGTACGTGACCAGACACAACATTAAAAACAAGATGTGGGGGCGTGACCCTTCACAACGCATAACAGACGACATGTGCGGACGTGACCAGACACAACATTAAAACACGGTGTGGGGATGTGACCCTTCACAACGCTTAACAGACGACATGTGCGGACGTGACCAGACATAACATTAAAACACGGTGTGGGGACGTGACTCTTCACAACGCTTAACAGACGACATGTGCGTACGTGACCAGACACAACATTAAAAACAAGATGTGGGGGCGTGACCCTTCACAACGCATAACAGACGACATGTGCGGACGTGACCAGACACAACATTAAAACACGGTGTGGGGATGTGACCCTTCACAACGCTTAACAGACGACATGTGCGGACGTGACCAGACACAGCATTAAAACACGGTGTGGGGATGTGACCCTTCACAACGCTTAACAGACGACATGTGCGGACGTGACCAGACATAACATTAAAACACGGTGTGGGGACGTGACTCTTCACAACGCTTAACAGACGACATGTGCGGACGTGACCAGACATAGTATTAAAAGTAGATGTGGGGACGTGACCCTTCACAAAGCTTAAAGACGACATGTGCGGACGTGACCAGACACAGCATTAAAAACACGATGTGGAGACGTGACCCTTCACAACGCTTAACAGACGACATGTGCGGACGTGACCAGACATAGCATTAAAACACGGTGTGGGGACGTGACTCTTCACAACGCTTAACAGACGACATGTGCTGATGTGCCCAGACACAAAATTCAAAACACGATGTGGGGACGTGACCCTTCACAACACTTAATAGACGACATGTGCGGACGTGACCAGACACAGCATTAAAGACAAGATATAGGGGCGTGACCCTTCACAACGCATAACAGACGACATGTGTGAACGTGACCAGACACAACATTAAAACACGGTGTGGGGATGTGACCCTTCACAACGCTTAACAGACGACATGTGTGGACGTGACCAGACACAGCATTAAAACACGATGTGGGGATGTGACCCTTCACAACGCTTAACAGACGACATGTGCGGACGTGACCAGACATAACATTAAAACACGGTATGGGGACGTGACTCTTCACAACGCTTAACAGACGACATGTGCGGACGTGACCAGACATAGTATTAAAAGTAGGTGTGGGGACGTGACCCTTCACAAAGCTTAACAGACGACATGTGCGGACGTGACCAGACACAGCATTAAAAACACGATGTGGGGACGTGACCCTTCACAACGCTTAACAGACGACATGTGCGGACGTGACCAGACATAGCATTAAAACACGGTGTGGGGACGTGACTCTTCACAACGCTTAACAGACGACATGTGCGGACGTGACCAGACACAACATTAAAACACGGTTTGGGGATGTGACCCTTCACAACGCTTAACAGACGACATGTGCGGACGTGACCAGACACAGCATTAAAACACGGTGTGCGGATGTGACCCTTCACAACGCTTAACAGACGATATGTGCGGACGTGACCAGACATAACATTAAAACACGGTGTGGGGACGTGACTCTTCACAACGCTTAACAGACGACATGTGCGGACGTGACCAGACATAGTATTAAAAGTAGATGTGGGGACGTGACCCTTCACAAAGCTTAACAGACGACATGTGCGGACGTGACCAGACATAACATTAAAACACGGTGTGGGGACGTGACTCTTCACAACGCTTAACAGATGACATGTGCAGACGTGACCAGACATAGTATTAAAAGTAGATGTGGGGACGTGACCCTTCACAAAGCTTAACAGACGACATGTGCGGACGTGACCAGACACAGCATTAAAAGTAGATGTGGGGACGTGACCCTTCACAAAGCTTAACAGACGACATGTGCGGACGTGACCAGACACAGCATTAAAAGTAGATGTGGAGACGTGACCCTTCACAACGCTTAACAGACGACATGTGCGGACGTGACCAGACATAGCATTAAAACACGGTGTGGGGACGTGACTCTTCACAACGCTTAACAGACGACATGTGCGGACGTGACCAGACATAGTATTAAAAGTAGATGTGGGGACGTGACCCTTCACAAAGCTTAATAGACGACATGTTCGGACGTGACCAGACACAACATTAAAACACGGTGTGGGGATGTGACCCTTCACAACGCTTAACAGACGACATGTGCGGACGTGACCAGACACAGCATTAAAGCACGGTGTGGGGATGTGACCCTTCACAACGCTCAACAGACGACATGTGCTGATGTGCCCAGACACAAAATTCAAAACACGATGTGGGGACGTGACCCTTCACAACACTTAATAGACGACATGTGCGGACGTGACCAGACACAACATTAAAACACGGTGTGGGGATGTGACCCTTCACAACGCTTAACAGACGACATGTGTGGACGTGACCAGACACAGCATTAAAACACGATGTGGGGATGTGACCCTTCACAACGCTTAACAGACGACATGTGCGGACGTGACCAGACATAACATTAAAACACGGTGTGGGGATGTGACCCTTCACAACGCTTAACAGACGACATGTGTGGACGTGACCAGACACAGCATTAAAACACGATGTGGGGATGTGACCCTTCACAACGCTTAACAGACGACATGTGCGGACGTAACCAGACATAACATTAAAACACGGTGTGGGGACGTGACTCTTCACAACGCTTAACAGACGACATGTGCGGACGTGACCAGACACAACATTAAAACACGGTGTGGGGATGTGACCCTTCACAACGCTTAACAGACGATATGTGCGGACGTGACCAGACATAACATTAAAAACACGATGTGGGGACGTGACCCTTCACAACGCTTAACAGACGACATGTGCGGACGTGACCAGACATAGCATTAAAACACGGTGTGGGGATGTGACCCTTCACAACGCTTAACAGACGATATGTGCGGACGTGACCAGACATAACATTAAAACACGGTGTGGGGACGTGACTCTTCACAACGCTTAACAGACGACATGTGCGGACGTGACCAGACATAGTATTAAAAGTAGATGTGGGGACGTGACCCTTCACAAAGCTTAACAGACGACATGTGCGGACGGGACCAGACATAACATTAAAACACGGTGTGGGGACGTGACTCTTCACAACGCTTAACAGATGACATGTGCAGACGTGACCAGACATAGTATTAAAAGTAGATGTGGGGACGTGACCCTTCACAAAGCTTAACAGACGACATGTGCGGACGTGACCAGACACAGCATTAAAAACACGATGTGGAGACGTGACCCTTCACAACGCTTAACAGACGACATGTGCGGACGTGACCAGACATAGCATTAAAACACGGTGTGGGGACGTGACCCTTCACAAAGCTTAACAGACGACATGTTCGGACGTGACCAGACACAACATTAAAACACGGTGTGGGGATGTGACCCTTCACAACGCTTAACAGACGACATGTGCGGACGTGACCAGACACAGCATTAAAACACGGTGTGGGGATGTGACCCTTCACAACGCTCAACAGACGACATGTGCTGATGTGCCCAGACACAAAATTCAAAACACGATGTGGGGACGTGACCCTTCACAACACTTAATAGACGACATGTGCGGACGTGACCAGACACAACATTAAAACACGGTGTGGGGATGTCACCCTTCACAACGCTTAACAGACGACATGTGCGGACGTGACCAGACACAGCATTAAAACACGGTGTGGGGACGTGACTCTTCACAACGCTTAACAGACGACATGTGCGGACGTGACCAGACATTGTATTAAAAGTAGATGTGGGGACGTCACCCTTCACAAAGCTTAACAGACGACATGTGCGGACGTGACCAGACATAACATTAAAACACGGTGTGGGGACGTGACTCTTCACAACGCTTAACAGACGACATGTGCGTACGTGACCAGACACAACATTAAAAACAAGATGTGGGGGCGTGACCCTTCACAACGCATAACAGACGACATGTGCGGACGTGACCAGACACAACATTAAAACACGGTGTGGGGATATGACCCTTCACAACGCTTAACAGACGACATGTGCGGACGTGACCAGACACAGCATTAAAACACGGTGTGGGGATGTGACCCTTCACAACGCTTAACAGACGACATGTGCGGACGTGACCAGACATAACATTAAAACACGGTGTGGGGACGTGACTCTTCACAACGCTTAACAGACGACATGTGCGGACGTGACCAGACATAGTATTAAAAGTAGATGTGGGGACGTGACCCTTCACAAAGCTTAAAGACGACATGTGCGGACGTGACCAGACACAGCATTAAAAACACGATGTGGAGACGTGACCCTTCACAACGCTTAACAGACGACATGTGCGGACGTGACCAGACATAGCATTAAAACACGGTGTGGGGACGTGACTCTTCACAACGCTTAACAGACGACATGTGCTGATGTGCCCAGACACAAAATTCAAAACACGATGTGGGGACGTGACCCTTCACAACACTTAATAGACGACATGTGCGGACGTGACCAGACACAGCATTAAAGACAAGATGTAGGGGCGTGACCCTTCACAACGCATAACAGACGACATGTGTGGACGTGACCAGACACAACATTAAAACACGGTGTGGGGATGTGACCCTTCACAACGCTTAACAGACTACATGTGTGGACGTGACCAGACACAGCATTAAAACACGATGTGGGGATGTGACCCTTCACAACGCTTAACAGACGACATGTGCGGACGTGACCAGACATAACATTAAAACACGGTGTGGGGACGTGACTCTTCACAACGCTTAACAGACGACATGTGCGGACATGACCAGACATAGTATTTTAAGTAGGTGTGGGGACGTGACCCTTCACAAAGCTTAACAGACGACATGTGCGGACGTGACCAGACACAGCATTAAAAACACGATGTGGGGACGTGACCCTTCACAACGCTTAACAGACGACATGTGCGGACGTGACCAGACACAACATTAAAAACAAGATGTGGGGGCGTGACCCTTCACAACGCATAACAGACGACATGTGCGGACGTGACCAGACACAACATTAAAACACGGTTTGGGGATGTGACCCTTCACAACGCTTAACAGACGACATGTGCGGACGTGACCAGACACAGCATTAAAACACGGTGTGGGGATGTGACCCTTCACAACGCTTAACAGACGATATGTGCGGACGTGACCAGACATAACATTAAAACACGGTGTGGGGACGTGACTCTTCACAACGCTTAACAGACGACATGTGCGGACGTGACCAGACATAGTATTAAAAGTAGATGTGGGGACGTGACCCTTCACAAAGCTTAACAGACGACATGTGCGGACGTGACCACACACAGCATTAAAAACACGATGTGGGGACGTGACCCTTCACAACGCTTAACAGACGACATGTGCGGACGTGACCGGACATAGCATTAAAACACGGTGTGGGGACGTGACTCTTCACAACGCTTAACAGACGACATGTGCTGATGTGCCCAGACACAAAATTTAAAACACGATGTGGGGACGTGACCCTTCACAACACTTAATAGACGACATGTGCGGACGTGACCAGACACAACAATAAAAACAAGATGTGGGGGCGTGACCCTTCACAACGCATAACAGACGACATGTGCGGACGTGACCAGACACAACATTAAAACACGGTGTGGGGATGTGACCCTTCACAACGCTTAACAGACGACATGTGCGGACGTGACCAGACACAGCATTAAAACACGGTGTGGGGACGTGACTCTTCACAACGCTTAACAGACGACATGTGCGGACGTGACCAGACATAGTATTAAAAGTAGATGTGGGGACGTGACCCTTCACAAAGCTTAACAGACGACATGTGCGGACGTGACCAGACACAACATTAAAACACGGTGTGGGGATGTGACCCTTCACAACGCTTAACAGACGACATGTGCGGACGTGACCAGACATAACATTAAAACACGGTGTGGGGACGTGACTCTTCACAACGCTTAACAGACGACATGTGCGTACGTGCCCAGACACAACATTAAAAACAAGATGTGGGGGCGTGACCCTTCACAACGCATAACAGACGACATGTGCGGACGTGACCAGACACAACATTAAAACACGGTGTGGGGATGTGACCCTTCACAACGCTTAACAGACGACATGTGCGGACGTGACCAGACACAGCATTAAAACACGGTGTGGGGATGTGACCCTTCACAACGCTTAACAGACGACATGTGCGGACGTGACCAGACATAACATTAAAACACGGTGTGGGGACGTGACTCTTCACAACGCTTAACAGACGACATGTGCGGACGTGACCAGACACAACATTAAGACACGGTGTGGGGATGTGACCCTTCACAACGCTTAACAGACGACATGTGCGGACGTGACCAGACATAACATTAAAACACGGTTTAGGGACGTGACTCTTCACAACGCTTAACAGACGACATGTGCGTACGTGACCAGACACAACATTAAAAACAAGATGTGGGGGCGTGACCCTTCACAACGCATAACAGACGACATGTGTGGACGTGACCAGACACAACATGTGCGGACGTGACCAGACACAACATTAAAACACGGTGTGGGGATGTGACCCTTCACAACGCTTAATAGACGACATGTGCGGACGTGACCAGACACAGCATTAAAGACAAGATGTAGGGGCGTGACCCTTCACAACGTATAACAGACGACATGTGTGGACGTGACCAGACACAACATTAAAACACGGTGTGGGGATGTGAGCCTTCACAACGCTTAACAGACGACATGTGTGGACGTGACCAGACACAGCATTAAAACACGGTGTGGGGAGGTGACCCTTCACAACGCTTAACAGACGACATGTGCGGACGTGACCAGACATAACATTAAAACACGGTGTGGGGACGTGACTCTTCACAACGCTTAACAGACGACATGTGCGGACGTGACCAGACATAGTATTAAAAGTAGGTGTGGGGACGTGACCCTTCACAAAGCTTAACAGACGACATGTGCGGACGTGACCAGACACAGCATTAAAAACACGATGTGGGGACGTGACCCTTCACAACGCTTAACAGACGACATGTGCGGACGTGACCAGACATAGCATGAAAACACGGTGTGGGGACGTGACTCTTCACAACGCTTAACAGACGACATGTGCGGACGTGACCAGACATAGTATTAAAAGTAGATGTGGGGACGTGACCCTTCACAAAGCTTAACAGACGACATGTGCGGACGTGACCAGACACAGCATTAAAGACAAGATGTAGGGGCGTGACCCTTCACAACGCATAACAGACGACATGTGTGGACGTGACCAGACACAACATTAAAACACGGTGTGGGGATGTGACCCTTCACAACGCTTAACAGACGACATGTGTGGACGTGACCAGACACAGCATTAAAACACGATGTGGGGATGTGACCCTTCACAACGCTTAACAGACGACATGTGCGGACGTGACCAGACATAACATTAAAACACGGTGTGGGGACGTGACTCTTCACAACGCTTAACAGACGACATGTGCGGACATGACCAGACATAGTATTTTAAGTAGGTGTGGGGACGTGACCCTTCACAAAGCTTAACAGACGACATGTGCGGACGTGACCAGACACAGCATTAAAAACACGATGTGGGGACGTGACCCTTCACAACGCTTAACAGACGACATGTGCGGACGTGACCAGACACAACATTAAAAACAAGATGTGGGGGCGTGACCCTTCACAACGCATAACAGACGACATGTGCGGACGTGACCAGACACAACATTAAAACACGGTTTGGGGATGTGACCCTTCACAACGCTTAACAGACGACATGTGCGGACGTGACCAGACACAGCATTAAAACACGGTGTGGGGATGTGACCCTTCACAACGCTTAACAGACGATATGTGCGGACGTGACCAGACATAACATTAAAACACGGTGTGGGGACGTGACTCTTCACAACGCTTAACAGACGACATGTGCGGACGTGACCAGACATAGTATTAAAAGTAGATGTGGGGACGTGACCCTTCACAAAGCTTAACAGACGACATGTGCGGACGTGACCACACACAGCATTAAAAACACGATGTGGGGACGTGACCCTTCACAACGCTTAACAGACGACATGTGCGGACGTGACCGGACATAGCATTAAAACACGGTGTGGGGACGTGACTCTTCACAACGCTTAACAGACGACATGTGCTGATGTGCCCAGACACAAAATTTAAAACACGATGTGGGGACGTGACCCTTCACAACACTTAATAGACGACGTGTGCGGACGTGACCAGACACAACAATAAAAACAAGATGTGGGGGCGTGACCCTTCACAACGCATAACAGACGACATGTGCGGACGTGACCAGACACAACATTAAAACACGGTGTGGGGATGTGACCCTTCACAACGCTTAACAGACGACATGTGCGGACGTGACCAGACACAGCATTAAAACACGGTGTGGGGACGTGACTCTTCACAACGCTTAACAGACGACATGTGCGGACGTGACCAGACATAGTATTAAAAGTAGATGTGGGGACGTGACCCTTCACAAAGCTTAACAGACGACATGTGCGGACGTGACCAGACACAACATTAAAACACGGTGTGGGGATGTGACCCTTCACAACGCTTAACAGACGACATGTGCGGACGTGACCAGACATAACATTAAAACACGGTGTGGGGACGTGACTCTTCACAACGCTTAACAGACGACATGTGCGTACGTGCCCAGACACAACATTAAAAACAAGATGTGGGGGCGTGACCCTTCACAACGCATAACAGACGACATGTGCGGACGTGACCAGACACAACATTAAAACACGGTGTGGGGATGTGACCCTTCACAACGCTTAACAGACGACATGTGCGGACGTGACCAGACACAGCATTAAAACACGGTGTGGGGATGTGACCCTTCACAACGCTTAACAGACGACATGTGCGGACGTGACCAGACATAACATTAAAACACGGTGTGGGGACGTGACTCTTCACAACGCTTAACAGACGACATGTGCGGACGTGACCAGACACAACATTAAGACACGGTGTGGGGATGTGACCCTTCACAACGCTTAACAGACGACATGTGCGGACGTGACCAGACATAACATTAAAACACGGTTTAGGGACGTGACTCTTCACAACGCTTAACAGACGACATGTGCGTACGTGACCAGACACAACATTAAAAACAAGATGTGGGGGCGTGACCCTTCACAACGCATAACAGACGACATGTGCGGACGTGACCAGACACAACATTAAAACACGGTTTGGGGATGTGACCCTTCACAACGCTTAACAGACGACATGTGCGGACGTGACCAGACACAGCATTAAAACACGGTGTGGGGATGTGACCCTTCACAACGCTTAACAGACGATATGTGCGGACGTGACCAGACATAACATTAAAACACGGTGTGGGGACGTGACTCTTCACAACGCTTAACAGACGACATGTGCGGACGTGACCAGACATAGTATTAAAAGTAGATGTGGGGACGTGACCCTTCACAAAGCTTAACAGACGACATGTGCGGACGTGACCACACACAGCATTAAAAACACGATGTGGGGACGTGACCCTTCACAACGCTTAACAGACGACATGTGCGGACGTGACCGGACATAGCATTAAAACACGGTGTGGGGACGTGACTCTTCACAACGCTTAACAGACGACATGTGCTGATGTGCCCAGACACAAAATTTAAAACACGATGTGGGGACGTGACCCTTCACAACACTTAATAGACGACATGTGCGGACGTGACCAGACACAACAATAAAAACAAGATGTGGGGGCGTGACCCTTCACAACGCATAACAGACGACATGTGCGGACGTGACCAGACACAACATTAAAACACGGTGTGGGGATGTGACCCTTCACAACGCTTAACAGACGACATGTGCGGACGTGACCAGACACAGCATTAAAACACGGTGTGGGGACGTGACTCTTCACAACGCTTAACAGACGACATGTGCGGACGTGACCAGACATAGTATTAAAAGTAGATGTGGGGACGTGACCCTTCACAAAGCTTAACAGACGACATGTGCGGACGTGACCAGACACAACATTAAAACACGGTGTGGGGATGTGACCCTTCACAACGCTTAACAGACGACATGTGCGGACGTGACCAGACACAGCATTAAAACACGGTGTGGGGATGTGACCCTTCACAACGCTTAACAGACGACATGTGCGGACGTGACCAGACATAACATTAAAACACGGTGTGGGGACGTGACTCTTCACAACGCTTAACAGACGACATGTGCGGACGTGACCAGACACAACATTAAGACACGGTGTGGGGATGTGACCCTTCACAACGCTTAACAGACGACATGTGCGGACGTGACCAGACATAACATTAAAACACGGTTTAGGGACGTGACTCTTCACAACGCTTAACAGACGACATGTGCGTACGTGACCAGACACAACATTAAAAACAAGATGTGGGGGCGTGACCCTTCACAACGCATAACAGACGACATGTGTGGACGTGACCAGACACAACATGTGCGGACGTGACCAGACACAACATTAAAACACGGTGTGGGGATGTGACCCTTCACAACGCTTAATAGACGACATGTGCGGACGTGACCAGACACAGCATTAAAGACAAGATGTAGGGGCGTGACCCTTCACAACGTATAACAGACGACATGTGTGGACGTGACCAGACACAACATTAAAACACGGTGTGGGGATGTGAGCCTTCACAACGCTTAACAGACGACATGTGTGGACGTGACCAGACACAGCATTAAAACACGGTGTGGGGAGGTGACCCTTCACAACGCTTAACAGACGACATGTGCGGACGTGACCAGACATAACATTAAAACACGGTGTGGGGACGTGACTCTTCACAACGCTTAACAGACGACATGTGTGGACGTGACCAGACATAGTATTAAAAGCAGGTGTGGGGACGTGACCCTTCACAAAGCTTAACAGACGACATGTGCGGACGTGACCAGACACAGCATTAAAAACACGATGTGGGGACGTGACCCTTCACAACGCTTAACAGACGACATGTGCGGACGTGACCAGACATAGCATGAAAACACGGTGTGGGGACGTGACTCTTCACAACGCTTAACAGACGACATGTGCGGACGTGACCAGACATAGTATTAAAAGTAGATGTGGGGACGTGACCCTTCACAAAGCTTAACAGACGACATGTGCGGACGTGACCAGACACAGCATTAAAGACAAGATGTAGGGGCGTGACCCTTCACAACGCATAACAGACGACATGTGTGGACGTGACCAGACACAACATTAAAACACGGTGTTGGGATGTGACCCTTCACAACGCTTAACAGACGACATGTGTGGACGTGACCAGACACAGCATTAAAACACGATGTGGGGATGTGACCCTTCACAACGCTTAACAGACGACATGTGCGGACGTGACCAGACATAACATTAAAACACGGTGTGGGGACGTGACTCTTCACAACGCTTAACAGACGCCATGTGCGGACATGACCAGACATAGTATTTTAAGTAGGTGTGGGGACGTGACCCTTCACAAAGCTTAACAGACGACATGTGCGGACGTGACCACACACAGCATTAAAAACACGATGTGGGGACGTGACCCTTCACAACGCTTAACAGACGACATGTGCGGACGTGACCAGACACAGCATTAAAGACAAGATGTAGGGGCGTGGCCCTTCACAACGCATAACAGACGACATGTGCGGACGTGACCAGACACAGCATTAAAAACACGATGTGGGGACGTGACCCTTCACAACGCTTAACAGACGACATGTGCGGACGTGACCAGACACAACATTAAAAACAAGATGTGGGGGCGTGACCCTTCACAACGCATAACAGACGACATGTGCGGACGTGACCAGACACAACATTAAAACACGGTTTGGGGATGTGACCCTTCACAACGCTTAACAGACGACATGTGCGGACGTGACCAGACACAGCATTAAAACACGGTGTGGGGATGTGACCCTTCACAACGCTTAACAGACGATATGTGCGGACGTGACCAGACATAACATTAAAACACGGTGTGGGGACGTGACTCTTCACAACGCTTAACAGACGACATGTGCGGACGTGACCAGACATAGTATTAAAAGTAGATGTGGGGACGTGACCCTTCACAAAGCTTAACAGACGACATGTGCGGACGTGACCACACACAGCATTAAAAACACGATGTGGGGACGTGACCCTTCACAACGCTTAACAGACGACATGTGCGGACGTGACCGGACATAGCATTAAAACACGGTGTGGGGACGTGACTCTTCACAACGCTTAACAGACGACATGTGCTGATGTGCCCAGACACAAAATTTAAAACACGATGTGGGGACGTGACCCTTCACAACACTTAATAGACGACATGTGCGGACGTGACCAGACACAACAATAAAAACAAGATGTGGGGGCGTGACCCTTCACAACGCATAACAGACGACATGTGCGGACGTGACCAGACACAACATTAAAACACGGTGTGGGGATGTGACCCTTCACAACGCTTAACAGACGACATGTGCGGACGTGACCAGACACAGCATTAAAACACGGTGTGGGGACGTGACTCTTCACAACGCTTAACAGACGACATGTGCGGACGTGACCAGACATAGTATTAAAAGTAGATGTGGGGACGTGACCCTTCACAAAGCTTAACAGACGACATGTGCGGACGTGACCAGACACAACATTAAAACACGGTGTGGGGATGTGACCCTTCACAACGCTTAACAGACGACATGTGCGGACGTGACCAGACATAACATTAAAACACGGTGTGGGGACGTGACTCTTCACAACGCTTAACAGACGACATGTGCGTACGTGCCCAGACACAACATTAAAAACAAGATGTGGGGGCGTGACCCTTCACAACGCATAACAGAGGACATGTGCGGACGTGACCAGACACAACATTAAAACACGGTGTGGGGATGTGACCCTTCACAACGCTTAACAGACGACATGTGCGGACGTGACCAGACACAGCATTAAAACACGGTGTGGGGATGTGACCCTTCACAACGCTTAACAGACGACATGTGCGGACGTGACCAGACATAACATTAAAACACGGTGTGGGGACGTGACTCTTCACAACGCTTAACAGACGACATGTGCGGACGTGACCAGACACAGCATTAAAACACGGTGTGGGGATGTGACCCTTCACAACGCTTAACAGACGACATGTGCGGACGTGACCAGACATAACATTAAAACACGGTTTAGGGACGTGACTCTTCACAACGCTTAACAGACGACATGTGCGTACGTGACCAGACACAACATTAAAAACAAGATGTGGGGGCGTGACCCTTCACAACGCATAACAGACGACATGTGTGGACGTGACCAGACACAACATGTGCGGACGTGACCAGACACAACATTAAAACACGGTGTGGGGATGTGACCCTTCACAACGCTTAATAGACGACATGTGCGGACGTGACCAGACACAGCATTAAAGACAAGATGTAGGGGCGTGACCCTTCACAACGTATAACAGACGACATGTGTGGACGTGACCAGACACAACATTAAAACACGGTGTGGGGATGTGAGCCTTCACAACGCTTAACAGACGACATGTGTGGACGTGACCAGACACAGCATTAAAACACGGTGTGGGGAGGTGACCCTTCACAACGCTTAACAGACGACATGTGCGGACGTGACCAGACATAACATTAAAACACGGTGTGGGGACGTGACTCTTCACAACGCTTAACAGACGACATGTGCGGACGTGACCAGACATAGTATTAAAAGTAGGTGTGGGGACGTGACCCTTCACAAAGCTTAACAGACGACATGTGCGGACGTGACCAGACACAGCATTAAAAACACGATGTGGGGACGTGACCCTTCACAACGCTTAACAGACGACATGTGCGGACGTGACCAGACATAGCATGAAAACACGGTGTGGGGACGTGACTCTTCACAACGCTTAACAGACGACATGTGCGGACGTGACCAGACATAGTATTAAAAGTAGATGTGGGGACGTGACCCTTCACAAAGCTTAACAGACGACATGTGCGGACGAGACCAGACATAGCATTAAAACATGGTGTGGGGACGTGACTCTTCACAACGCTTAACAGAGGACATGTGCGGACGTGACCAGACATAGTATTAAAAGTAGATGTGGGGACGTGACCCTTCACAAAGCTTAACAGACGACATGTGCGGACGTGACCAGACACAACATTAAAACACGGTGTGGGGATGTGACCCTTCACAACGCTTAACAGACGACATGTGCGGACGTGACCAGACACAGCATAAAAACACGGTGTGGGGATGTGACCCTTCACAACGCTGAACAGACGACATGTGCTGATGTGCCCAGACACAAAATTCAAAACACGATGTGGGGACGTGACCCTTCACAACACTTAATAGACGACATGTGCGGACGTGACCAGACACAGCATTAAAGACAAGATGTAGGGGCGTGACCCTTCACAACACTTAATAGACGACATGTGCGGACGTGACCAGACACAACATTAAAACACGGTGTGGGGATGTCACCCTTCACAACGCTTAACAGACGACATGTGCGGACGTGACCAGACACAGCATTAAAACACGGTGTGGGGACGTGACTCTTCACAACGCTTAACAGACGACATGTGCGGACGTGACCAGACATTGTATTAAAAGTAGATGTGGGGACGTGACCCTTCACAAAGCTTAACAAACGACATGTGCGGACGTGACCAGACACAACATTAAAACACGGTGTGGGGATGTGACCCTTCACAACGCTTAACAGACGACATGTGCGGACGTGACCAGACATAACATTAAAACACGGTGTGGGGACGTGACTCTTCACAACGCTTAACAGACGACATGTGCGTACGTGACCAGACACAACATTAAAACACGGTGTGGGGATGTGACCCTTCACAACGCTTAACAGACGACATGTGCGGACGTGACCAGACATAACATTAAAACACGGTGTGGGGACGTGACTCTTCACAACGCTTAACAGACGACATGTGCGGACGTGACCAGACATAGTATTAAAAGTAGATGTGGGGACGTGACCCTTCACAAAGCTTAAAGACGACATGTGCGGACGTGACCAGACACAGCATTAAAAACACGATGTGGAGACGTGACCCTTCACAACGCTTAACAGACGACATGTGCGGACGTGACCAGACATAGCATTAAAACACGGTGTGGGGATGTGACTCTTCACAACGCTTAACAGACGACATGTGCTGATGTGCCCAGACACAAAATTCAAAACACGATGTGGGGACGTGACCCTTCACAACACTTAATAGACGACATGTGCGGACGTGACCAAACACAGCATTAAAGACAAGATGTAGGGGCGTGACCCTTCACAACGCATAACAGACGACATGTGTGGACGTGACCAGACACAACATTAAAACACGGTGTGGGGATGTGACCCTTCACAACGCTTAACAGACGACATGTGTGGACGTGACCAGACACAGCATTAAAACACGATGTGGGGATGTGACCCTTCACAACGCTTAACAGACGACATGTGCGGACGTGACCAGACATAACATTAAAACACGGTGTGGGGACGTGACTCTTCACAACGCTTAACAGACGACATGTGCGGACATGACCAGACATAGTATTAAAAGTAGGTGTGGGGACGTGACCCTTCACAAAGCTTAACAGACGACATGTGCGGACGTGACCAGACACAACATTAAAAACAAGATGTGGGGGCGTGACCCTTCACAACGCATAACAGACGACATGTGCGGACGTGACCAGACACAACATTAAAACACGGTTTGGGGATGTGACCCTTCACAACGCTTAACAGACGACATGTGCGGACGTGACCAGACACAGCATTAAAACGCGGTGTGGGGATGTGACCCTTCACAACGCTTAACAGACGATATGTGCGGACGTGACCAGACATAACATTAAAACACGGTGTGGGGACGTGACTCTTAACAACGCTTAACAGACGACATGTGCGGACGTGACCAGACATAGTATTAAAAGTAGATGTGGGGACGTGACCCTTCACAAAGCTTAACAGACGACATGTGCGGACGTGACCACACACAGCATTAAAAACACGATGTGGGGACGTGACCCTTCACAACGCTTAACAGACGACATGTGCGGACGTGACCGGACATAGCATTAAAACACGGTGTGGGGACGTCACTCTTCACAACGCTTAACAGACGACATGTGCGGACGTGACCAGACACAACAATAAAAACAAGATGTGGGGGCGTGACCCTTCACAACGCATAACAGACGACATGTGCGGACGTGACCAGACACAACATTAAAACACGGTGTGGGGATGTGACCCTTCACAACGCTTAACAGACGACATGTGCGGACGTGACCAGACACAACATTAAGACACGGTGTGGGGATGTGACCCTTCACAACGCTTAACAGACGACATGTGCGGACGTGACCAGACATAACATTAAAACACGGTTTAGGGACGTGACTCTTCACAACGCTTAACAGACGACATGTGCGTACGTGACCAGACACAACATTAAAAACAAGATGTGGGGACGTGACTCTTCACAACGCTTAACAGACGACATGTGCGGACGTTACCAGACACAACATTAAGACACGGTGTGGGGATGTGACCCTTCACAACGCTTAACAGACGACATGTGCGGACGTGACCAGACATAACATTAAAACACGGTTTCGGGACGTGACTCTTCACAACGCTTAACAGACGACATGTGCGTACGTGACCAGACACAACATTAAAAACAAGATGTGGGGGCGTGACCCTTCACAACGCATAACAGACGACATGTGCGGACGTGACCAGACACAACATTAAAACACGGTGTGGGGATGTGACCCTTCACAACGCTTAATAGACGACATGTGCGGACGTGACCAGACACAACATTAAAACACGGTGTGGGGATGTGACCCTTCACAACGCTTAACAGACGACATGTGCGGACGTGACCAGACATAACATTAAAACACGGTTTCGGGACGTGACTCTTCACAACGCTTAACAGACGACATGTGCGTACGTGACCAGACACAGCATTAAAGACAAGATGTAGGGGCGTGACCCTTCACAACGTATAACAGACGACATGTGTGGACGTGACCAGACACAACATTAAAACACGGTGTGGGGATGTGAGCCTTCACAACGCTTAACAGACGACATGTGTGGACGTGACCAGACACAGCATTAAAACACGGTGTGGGGATGTGACCCTTCACAACGCTTAACAGACGACATGTGCGGACGTGACCAGACATAACATTAAAACACGGTGTGGGGACGTGACTCTTCACAACGCTTAACAGACGACATGTGCGGACGTGACCAGACATAGTATTAAAAGTAGGTGTGGGGACGTGACCCTTCACAAAGCTTAACAGACGACATGTGCGGACGTGACCAGACACAGCATTAAAAACACGATGTGGGGACGTGACCCTTCACAACGCTTAACAGACGACATGTGCGGACGTGACCAGACATAGCATGAAGACACGGTGTGGGGACGTGACTCTTCACAACGCTTAACAGACGACATGTGCGGACGTGACCAGACATAGTATTAAAAGTAGATGTGGGGACGTGACCCTTCACAAAGCTTAACAGACGACATGTGCGGACGTGACCAGACACAACATTAAAACACGGTGTGGGGACGTGACTCTTCACAACGCTTAACAGACGACATGTGCGGACGTGACCAGACATAGTATTAAAAGTAGATGTGGGGACGTGACCCTTCACAAAGCTTAACAGACGACATGTGCGGACGTGACCAGACACAACATTAAAACACGGTGTGGGGATGTGACCCTTCACAACGCTTAACAGACGACATGTGCGGACGTGACCAGACACAGCATTAAAACACGGTGTGGGGATGTGACCCTTCACAACGCTGAACAGACGACATGTGCTGATGTGCCCAGACACAAAATTCAAAACACGATGTGGGGACGTGACCCTTCACAACACTTAATAGACGACATGTGCGGACGTGACCAGACACAGCATTAAAGACAAGATGTAGGGGCGTGGCCCTTCACAACGCATAACAGACGACATGTGTGGACGTGACCAGACACAACATTAAAACACGGTGTGGGGATGTGACCCTTCACAACGCTTAACAGACGACATGTGTGGACGTGACCAGACACAGCATTAAAACACGGTGTGGGGATGTCACCCTTCACAACGCTTAACAGACGACATGTGCGGACGTGACCAGACATAACATTAAAACACGGTGTGGGGACGTGACTCTTCACAACGCTTAACAGACGACATGTGCGGACGTGACCAGACATAGTATTAAAAGTAGGTGTGGGGACGTGACCCTTCACAAAGCTTAACAGACGACATGTGCGGACGTGACCAGACACAGCATTAAAACACGGTGTGGGGATGTGACCCTTCACAACGCTCAACAGACGACATGTGCTGATGTGCCCAGACACAAAATTCAAAACACGATGTGGGGACGTGACCCTTCACAACACTTAATAGACGACATGTGCGGACGTGACCAGACACAACATTAAAACACGGTGTGGGGATGTCACCCTTCACAACGCTTAACAGACGACATGTGCGGACGTGACCAGACACAGCATTAAAACACGGTGTGGGGACGTGACTCTTCACAACGCTTAACAGACGACATGTGCGGACGTGACCAGACATTGTATTAAAAGTAGATGTGGGGACGTGACCCTTCACAAAGCTTAACAAACGACATGTGCGGACGTGACCAGACACAACATTAAAACACGGTGTGGGGATGTGACCCTTCACAACGCTTAACAGACGACATGTGCGGACGTGACCAGACATAACATTAAAACACGGTGTGGGGACGTGACTCTTCACAACGCTTAACAGACGACATGTGCGTACGTGACCAGACACAACATTAAAAACAAGATGTGGGGGCGTGACCCTTCACAACGCATAACAGACGACATGTGCGGACGTGACCAGACACAACATTAAAACACGGTGTGGGGATGTGACCCTTCACAACGCTTAACAGACGACATGTGCGGACGTGACCAGACACAGCATTAAAACACGGTGTGGGGATGTGACCCTTCACAACGCTTAACAGACGACATGTGCGGACGTGACCAGACATAACATTAAAACACGGTGTGGGGCCGTGACTCTTCACAACGCTTAACAGACGACATGTGCGGACGTGACCAGACATAGTATTAAAAGTAGATGTGGGGACGTGACCCTTCACAAAGCTTAAAGACGACATGTGCGGACGTGACCAGACACAGCATTAAAAACACGATGTGGAGACGTGACCCTTCACAACGCTTAACAGACGACATGTGCGGACGTGACCAGACACAGCATTAAAACACGGTGTGGGGACGTGACTCTTCACAACGCTTAACAGACGACATGTGCTGATGTGCCCAGACACAAAATTCAAAACACGATGTGGGGACGTGACCCTTCACAACACTTAATAGACGACATGTGCGGACGTGACCAAACACAGCATTAAAGAAAAGATGTAGGGGCGTGACCCTTCACAACGCATAACAGACGACATGTGTGGACGTGACCAGACACAACATTAAAACACGGTGTGGGGATGTGACCCTTCACAACGCTTAACAGACGACATGTGTGGACGTGACCAGACACAGCATTAAAACACGATGTGGGGATGTGACCCTTCACAACGCTTAACAGACGACATGTGCGGACGTGACCAGACATAACATTAAAACACGGTGTGGGGACGTGACTCTTCACAACGCTTAACAGACGACATGTGCGGACGTGACCAGACATAGTATTAAAAGTAGGTGTGGGGACGTGACCCTTCACAAAGCTTAACAGACGACATGTGCGGACGTGACCAGACACAGCATTAAAAACACGATGTGGGGACGTGACCCTTCACAACGCTTAACAGACGACATGTGCGGACGTGACCAGACACAGCATTAAAACACGGTGTGGGGATGTGACCCTTCACAACGCTTAACAGACGACATGTGCGGACGTGACCAGACACAACATTAAAAACAAGATGTGGGGGCGTGACCCTTCACAACGCATAACAGACGACATGTGCGGACGTGACCAGACACAACATTAAAACACGGTTTGGGGATGTGACCCTTCACAACGCTTAACAGACGACATGTGCGGACGTGACCAGACACAGCATTAAAACACGGTGTGGGGATGTGACCCTTCACAACGCTTAACAGACGAGATGTGCGGACGTGACCAGACATAACATTAAAACACGGTGTGGGGACGTGACTCTTCACAACGCTTAACAGACGACATGTGCGGACGTGACCAGACATAGTATTAAAAGTAGATGTGGGGACGTGACCCTTCACAAAGCTTAACAGACGACATGTGCGGACGTGACCACACACAGCATTAAAAACACGATGTGGGGACCTGACCCTTCACAACGCTTAACAGACGACATGTGCGGACGTGACCGGACATAGCATTAAAACACGGTGTGGGGACGTCACTCTTCACAACGCTTAACAGACGACATGTGCGGACGTGACCAGACACAACAATAAAAACAAGATGTGGGGGCGTGACCCTTCACAACGCATAACAGACGACATGTGCGGACGTGACCAGACACAACATTAAAACACGGTGTGGGGATGTGACCCTTCACAACGCTTAACAGACGACATGTGCGGACGTGACCAGACACAACATTAAGACACGGTGTGGGGATGTCACCCTTCACAACGCTTAACAGACGACATGTGCGGACGTGACCAGACATAACATTAAAACACGGTTTAGGGACGTGACTCTTCACAACGCTTAACAGACGACATGTGCGTACGTGACCAGACACAACATTAAAAACAAGATGTGGGGACGTGACTCTTCACAACGCTTAACAGACGACATGTGCGGACGTGACCAGACACAACATTAAGACACGGTGTGGGGATGTGACCCTTCACAACGCTTAACAGACGACATGTGCGGACGTGACCAGACATAACATTAAAACACGGTTTAGGGACGTGACTCTTCACAACGCTTAACAGACGACATGTGCGTACGTGACCAGACACAACATTAAAAACAAGATGTGGGGGCGTGACCCTTCACAACGCATAACAGACGACATGTGCGGACGTGACCAGACACAACATTAAAACACGGTGTGGGGATGTGACCCTTCACAACGCTTAATAGACGACATGTGCGGACGTGACCAGACACAGCATTAAAGACAAGATGTAGGGGCGTGACCCTTCACAACGTATAACAGACGACATGTGTGAACGTGACCAGACACAACATTAAAACACGGTGTGGGGATGTGAGCCTTCACAACGCTTAACAGACGACATGTGTGGACGTGACCAGACACAGCATTAAAACACGGTGTGGGGATGTGACCCTTCACAACGCTTAACAGACGACATGTGCGGACGTGACCAGACATAACATTAAAACACGGTGTGGGGACGTGACTCTTCACAACGCTTAACAGACGACATGTGCGGACGTGACCAGACATAGTATTAAAAGTAGGTGTGGGGACGTGACCCTTCACAAAGCTTAACAGACGACATGTGCGGACGTGACCAGACACAGCATTAAAAACACGATGTGGGGACGTGACCCTTCACAACGCTTAACAGACGACATGTGCGGACGTGACCAGACATAGCATGAAAACACGGTGTGGGGACGTGACTCTTCACAACGCTTAACAGACGACATGTGCGGACGTGACCAGACATAGTATTAAAAGTAGATGTGGGGACGTGACCCTTCACAAAGCTTAACAGACGACATGTGCGGACGTGACCAGACACAACATTAAAACACGGTGTGGGGATGTGACCCTTCACAACGCTTAACAGACGACATGTGCGGACGTGACCAGACACAGCATTAAAACACGGTGTGGGGATGTGACCCTTCACAACGCTGAACAGACGACATGTGCTGATGTGCCTAGACACAAAATTCAAAACACGATGTGGGGACGTGACCCTTCACAACACTTAATAGACGACATGTGCGGACGTGACCAGACACAGCATTAAAGACAAGATGTAGGGGCGTGGCCCTTCACAACGCATAACAGACGACATGTGTGGACGTGACCAGACACAGCATTAAAACACGGTGTGGGGATGTGACCCTTCACAACGCTTAACAGACGACATGTGTGGACGTGACCAGACACAGCATTAAAACACGGTGTGGGGATGTCACCCTTCACAACGCTTAACAGACGACATGTGCGGACGTGACCAGACATAACATTAAAACACGGTGTGGGGACGTGACTCTTCACAACGCTTAACAGACGACATGTGCGGACGTGACCAGACACAGCATTAAAACACGGTGTGGGGATGTGACCCTTCACAACGCTCAACAGACGACATGTGCTGATGTGCCCAGACACAAAATTCAAAACACGATGTGGGGACGTGACCCTTCACAAAGCTTAACAGACGACATGTGCGGACGTGACCAGACACAGCATTAAAACACGGTGTGGGGATGTGACCCTTCACAACGCTCAACAGACGACATGTGCTGATGTGCCCAGACACAAAATTCAAAACACGATGTGGGGACGTGACCCTTCACAACACTTAATAGACGACATGTGCGGACGTGACCAGACACAACATTAAAACACGGTGTGGGGATGTCACCCTTCACAACGCTTAACAGACGACATGTGCGGACGTGACCAGACACAGCATTAAAACACGGTGTGGGGACATGACTATTCACAACGCTTAACAGACGACATGTGCGGACGTGACCAGACATTGTATTAAAAGTAGATGTGGGGACGTGACCCTTCACAAAGCTTAACAAACGACATGTGCGGACGTGACCAGACACAACATTAAAACACGGTGTGGGGATGTGACCCTTCACAACGCTTAACAGACGACATGTGCGGACGTGACCAGACATAACATGAAAACACGGTGTGGGGACGTGACTCTTCACAACGCTTAACAGACGACATGTGCGGACGTGACCAGACATAGTATTAAAAGTAGATGTGGGGACGTGACCCTTCACAAAGCTTAACAGACGACATGTGCGGACGTGACCAGACATAGCATTAAAACACGGTGTGGGGACGTGACTCTTCACAACGCTTAACAGAGGACATGTGCGGACGTGACCAGACATAGTATTAAAAGTAGATGTGCGGACGTGACCCTTCACAAAGCTTAACAAACGACATGTGCGGACGTGACCAGACACAACATTAAAACACGGTGTGGGGATGTGACCCTTCACAACGCTTAACAGACGACATGTGCGGACGTGACCAGACATAACATTAAAACACGGTGTGGGGACGTGACTGTTCACAACGCTTAACAGACGACATGTGCGTACGTGACCAGACACAACATTAAAAACAAGATGTGGGGGCGTGACCCTTCACAACACTTAATAGACGACATGTGCGGACGTGACCAAACACAGCATTAAAGACAAGATGTAGGGGCGTGACCCTTCACAACGCATAACAGACGACATGTGTGGACGTGACCAGACACAACATTAAAACACGGTGTGGGGATGTGACCCTTCACAACGCTTAACAGACGACATGTGTGGACGTGACCAGACACAGCATTAAAACACGATGTGGGGATGTGACCCTTCACAACGCTTAACAGACGACATGTGCGGACGTGACCAGACATAGCATGAAAACACGGTGTGGGGACGTGACTCTTCACAACGCTTAACAGACGACATGTGCGGACTTGACCAGACATAGTATTAAAAGTAGATGTGGGGACGTGACCCTTCACAAAGCTTAACAGACGACATGTGCGGACGTGACCAGACATAGCATTAAAACACGGTGTGGGGACGTGACTCTTCACAACGCTTAACAGAGGACATGTGCGGACGTGACCAGACATAGTATTAAAAGTAGATGTGGGGACGTGACCCTTCACAAAGCTTAACAGACGACATGTGCGGACGTGACCAGACACAACATTAAAACACGGTGTGGGGATGTGACCCTTCACAACGCTTAACAGACGACATGTGCGGACGTGACCAGACACAGCATTAAAATACGGTGTGGGGATGTGACCCTTCACAACGCTGAACAGACGACATGTGCTGATGTGCCTAGACACAAAATTCAAAACACGATGTGGGGACGTGACCCTTCACAACACTTAATAGACGACATGTGCGGACGTGACCAGACACAGCATTAAAGACAAGATGTAGGGGCGTGGCCCTTCACAACGCATAACAGACGACATGTGTGGACGTGACCAGACACAGCATTAAAACACGGTGTGGGGATGTGACCCTTCACAACGCTTAACAGACGACATGTGCGGACGTGACCAGACACAGCATTAAAACACGGTGTGGGGATGTGACCCTTCACAACGCTCAACAGACGACATGTGCTGATGTGCCCAGACACAAAATTCAAAACACGATGTGGGGACGTGACCCTTCACAAAGCTTAACAGACGACATGTGCGGACGTGACCAGACACAGCATTAAAACACGGTGTGGGGATGTGACCCTTCACAACGCTCAACAGACGACATGTGCTGATGTGCCCAGACACAAAATTCAAAACACGATGTGGGGACGTGACCCTTCACAACACTTAATAGACGACATGTGCGGACGTGACCAGACACAACATTAAAACACGGTGTGGGGATGTCACCCTTCACAACGCTTAACAGACGACATGTGCGGACGTGACCAGACACAGCATTAAAACACGGTGTGGGGACGTGACTATTCACAACGCTTAACAGACGACATGTGCGGACGTGACCAGACATTGTATTAAAAGTAGATGTGGGGACGTGACCCTTCACAAAGCTTAACAAACGACATGTGCGGACGTGACCAGACACAACATTAAAACACGGTGTGGGGATGTGACCCTTCACAACGCTTAACAGACGACATGTGCGGACGTGACCAGACATAACATGAAAACACGGTGTGGGGACGTGACTCTTCACAACGCTTAACAGACGACATGTGCGGACGTGACCAGACATAGTATTAAAAGTAGATGTGGGGACGTGACCCTTCACAAAGCTTAACAGACGACATGTGCGGACGTGACCAGACATAGCATTAAAACACGGTGTGGGGACGTGACTCTTCACAACGCTTAACAGAGGACATGTGCGGACGTGACCAGACATAGTATTAAAAGTAGATGTGCGGACGTGACCCTTCACAAAGCTTAACAAACGACATGTGCGGACGTGACCAGACACAACATTAAAACACGGTGTGGGGATGTGACCCTTCACTACGCTTAACAGACGACATGTGCGGACGTGACCAGACATAACATTAAAACACGGTGTGGGGACGTGACTGTTCACAACGCTTAACAGACGACATGTGCGTACGTGACCAGACACAACATTAAAAACAAGATGTGGGGGCGTGACCCTTCACAACACTTAATAGACGACATGTGCGGACGTGACCAAACACAGCATTAAAGACAAGATGTAGGGGCGTGACCCTTCACAACGCATAACAGACGACATGTGTGGACGTGACCAGACACAACATTAAAACACGGTGTGGGGATGTGACCCTTCACAACGCTTAACAGACGACATGTGTGGACGTGACCAGACACAGCATTAAAACACGATGTGGGGATGTGACCCTTCACAACGCTTAACAGACGACATGTGCGGACGTGACCAGACATAGCATGAAAACACGGTGTGGGGACCTGACTCTTCACAACGCTTAACAGACGACATGTGCGGACTTGACCAGACATAGTATTAAAAGTAGATGTGGGGACGTGACCCTTCACAAAGCTTAACAGACGACATGTGCGGACGTGACCAGACATAGCATTAAAACACGGTGTGGGGACGTGACTCTTCACAACGCTTAACAGAGGACATGTGCGGACGTGACCAGACATAGTATTAAAAGTAGATGTGGGGACGTGACCCTTCACAAAGCTTAACAGACGACATGTGCGGACGTGACCAGACACAACATTAAAACACGGTGTGGGGATGTGACCCTTCACAACGCTTAACAGACGACATGTGCGGACGTGACCAGACACAGCATTAAAATACGGTGTGGGGATGTGACCCTTCACAACGCTGAACAGACGACATGTGCTGATGTGCCTAGACACAAAATTCAAAACACGATGTGGGGACGTGACCCTTCACAACACTTAATAGACGACATGTGCGGACGTGACCAGACACAGCATTAAAGACAAGATGTAGGGGCGTGGCCCTTCACAACGCATAACAGACGACATGTGTGGACGTGACCAGACACAGCATTAAAACACGGTGTGGGGATGTGACCCTTCACAACGCTTAACAGACGACATGTGTGGACGTGACCAGACACAACATTAAAACACGGTGTGGGGATGTCACCCTTCACAACGCTTAACAGACGACATGTGCGGACGTGACCAGACATAACATTAAAACACGGTGTGGGGACGTGACTCTTCACAACGCTTAACAGACGACATGTGCGGACGTGACCAGACATAGTATTAAAAGTAGGTGTGGGGACGTGACCCTTCACAAAGCTTAACAGACGACATGTGCGGACGTGACCAGACACAGCATTAAAACACGGTGTGGGGATGTGACCCTTCACAACGCTCAACAGACGACATGTGCTGATGTGCCCAGACACAAAATTCAAAACACGATGTGGGGACGTGACCCTTCACAACACTTAATAGACGACATGTGCGGACGTGACCAGACACAACATTAAAACACGGTGTGGGGATGTCACCCTTCACAACGCTTAACAGACGACATATGCGGACGTGACCAGACACAGCATTAAAACACGGTGTGGGGACGTGACTATTCACAACGCTTAACAGACGACATGTGCGGACGTGACCAGACATTGTATTAAAAGTAGATGTGGGGACGTGACCCTTCACAAAGCTTAACAAACGACATGTGCGGACGTGACCAGACACAACATTAAAACACGGTGTGGGGATGTGACCCTTCACAACGCTTAACAGACGACATGTGCGGACGTGACCAGACATAACATTAAAACACGGTGTGGGGACGTGACTCTTCACAACGCTTAACAGACGACATGTGCGTACGTGACCAGACACAACATTAAAAACAAGATGTGGGGGCGTGACCCTTCACAACACTTAATAGACGACATGTGCGGACGTGACCAAACACAGCATTAAAGACAAGATGTAGGGGCGTGACCCTTCACAACGCATAACAGACGACATGTGTGGACGTGACCAGACACAACATTAAAACACGGTGTGGGGATGTGACCCTTCACAACGCTTAACAGACGACATGTGTGGACGTGACCAGACACAGCATTAAAACACGATGTGGGGATGTGACCCTTCACAACGCTTAACAGACGACATGTGCGGACGTGACCAGACATAACATTAAAACACGGTGTGGGGACGTGACTCTTCACAACGCTTAACAGACGACATGTGCGGACGTGACCAGACATTGTATTAAAAGTAGATGTGGGGACGTGACCCTTCACAAAGCTTAACAAACGACATGTGCGGACGTGACCAGACACAACATTAAAACACGGTGTGGGGATGTGACCCTTCACAACGCTTAACAGACGACATGTGCGGACGTGACCAGACATAACATTAAAACACGGTGTGGGGACGTGACTCTTCACAACGCTTAACAGACGACATGTGCGTACGTGACCAGACACAACATTAAAAACAAGATGTGGGGGCGTGACCCTTCACAACGCATAACAGACGACATGTGCGGACGTGACCAGACACAACATTAAAACACGGTGTGGGGATGTGACCCTTCACAACGCTTAACAGACGACATGTGCGGACGTGACCAGACACAGCATTAAAACACGGTGTGGGGATGTGACCCTTCACAACGCTTAACAGACGACATGTGCGGACGTGACCAGACATAACATTAAAACACGGTGTGGGGATGTGACCCTTCACAACGCTTAACAGACGACATGTGTGGACGTGACCAGACACAACATTAAAATACGGTGTGGGGATGTGACCCTTCACAACGCTTAACAGACGACATGTGTGGACGTGACCAGACAGCATTAAAACACGATGTGGGGATGTGACCCTTCACAATGCTTAACAGACGATATGTGCGGACGTGACCAGACATAACATTAAAACACGGTGTGGGGACGTGACTCTTCACAACGCTTAACAGACGACATGTGCGGACGTGACCAGACATAGTATTAAAAGTAGATGTGGGGACGTGACCCTTCACAAAGCTTAACAGACGACATGTGCGGACGTGACCACACACAGCATTAAAAACACGATGTGGGGACGTGACCCTTCACAACGCTTAACAGACGACATGTGCGGACGTGACCGGACATAGCATTAAAACACGGTGTGGGGACGTCACTCTTCACAACGCTTAACAGACGACATGTGCGGACGTGACCAGACACAACAATAAAAACAAGATGTGGGGGCGTGACCCTTCACAACGCATAACAGACGACATGTGCGGACGTGACCAGACACAACATTAAAACACGGTGTGGGGATGTGACCCTTCACAACGCTTAACAGACGACATGTGCGGACGTGACCAGACACAACATTAAGACACGGTGTGGGGATGTGACCCTTCACAACGCTTAACAGACGACATGTGCGGACGTGACCAGACATAACATTGAAACACGGTTTAGGGACGTGACTCTTCACAACGCTTAACAGACGACATGTGCGTACGTGACCAGACACAACATTAAAAACAAGATGTGGGGACGTGACTCTTCACAACGCTTAACAGACGACATGTGCGGACGTGACCAGACACAACATTAAGACACGGTGTGGGGATGTGACCCTTCACAACGCTTAACAGATGACATGTGCGGACGTGACCAGACATAACATTAAAACACGGTTTAGGGACGTGACTCTTCACAACGCTTAACAGACGACATATGCGTACGTGACCAGACACAACATTAAAAACAAGATGTGGGGGCGTGACCTTTCACAACGCATAACAGACGACATGTGCGGACGTGACCAGACACAACATTAAAACACGGTGTGGGGATGTGACCCTTCACAACGCTTAATAGACGACATGTGCGGACGTGACCAGACACAGCATTAAAGACAAGATGTAGGGGCGTGACCCTTCACAACGTATAACAGACGACATGTGTGGACGTGACCAGACACAACATTAAAACACGGTGTGGGGATGTGAGCCTTCACAACGCTTAACAGACGACATGTGTGGACGTGACCAGACACAGCATTAAAACACGGTGTGGGGATGTGACCCTTCACAACGCTTAACAGACGACATGTGCGGACGTGACCAGACATAACATTAAAACACGGTGTGGGGACGTGACTCTTCACAACGCTTAACAGACGACATGTGCGGACGTGACCAGACATAGTATTAAAAGTAGGTGTGGGGACGTGACCCTTCACAAAGCTTAACAGACGACATGTGCGGACGTGACCAGAAACAGCATTAAAAACACGATGTGGGGACGTGACCCTTCACAACGCTTAACAGACGACATGTGCGGACGTGACCAGACATAGCATGAAAACACGGTGTGGGGACGTGACTCTTCACAACGCTTAACAGACGACATGTGCGGACGTGACCAGACATAGTATTAAAAGTAGATGTGGGGACGTGACCCTTCACAAAGCTTAACAGACGACATGTGCGGACGTGACCAGACATAACATTAAAACACGGTGTGGGGACGTGACTCTTCACAACGCTTAACAGACGACATGTGCGGACGTGACCAGACATAGTATTAAAAGTAGGTGTGGGGACGTGACTCTTCACAACGCTTAACAGACGACATGTGCTGATGTGCCCAGACATAAAATTAAAACACGGTGTGGGGATGTCACCCTTCACAACGCTTAACAGACGACATGTGCGGACGTGACCAGACATAACATTAAAACACGGTGTGGGGACGTGACTCTTCACAACGCTTAACAGACGACATGTGCGGACGTGACCAGACATAGTATTAAAAGTAGGTGTGGGGACGTGACCCTTCACAAAGCTTAACAGACGACATGTGCGGACGTGACCAGACATAGTATTAAAAGTAGATGTGGGGACGTGACCCTTCACAACGCTTAACAGACGACATGTGCGGACGTGACCAGACATAGTATTAAAAGTAGGTGTGGGGACGTGACCCTTCACAAAGCTTAACAGACGACATGTGCGGACGTGACCAGACATAGTATTAAAAGTAGATGTGGGGACGTGACCCTTCACAACGCTTAACAGACGACATGTGCGGACGTGACCAGACATAGCATGAAAACACGGTGTGGGGACGTGACTCTTCACAACGCTTAACAGACGACATGTGCGGACGTGACCAGACATAGTATTAAAAGTAGATGTGGGGACGTGACCCTTCACAAAGCTTAACAGACGACATGTGCGGACGTGACCAGACATAACATTAAAACACGGTGTGGGGACGTGACTCTTCACAACGCTTAACAGACGACATGTGCGGACGTGACCAGACATAGTATTAAAAGTAGGTGTGGGGACGTGACTCTTCACAACGCTTAACAGACGACATGTACGGACGTGACCAGACATAGTATTAAAAGTAGATGTGGGGACGTGACCCTTCACAAAGCTTAACAGACGACATGTGCGGACGTGACCAGACATAACATTAAAACACGGTGTGGGGACGTGACTCTTCACAACGCTTAACAGACGACATGTGCGGACGTGACCAGACATAGTATTAAAAGTAGGTGTGGGGACGTGACTCTTCACAACGCTTAACAGACGACATGTGCTGATGTGCCCAGACATAACATTAAAACACGGTGTGGGGATGTCACCCTTCACAACGCTTAACAGACGACATGTGCGGACGTGACCAGACATAACATTAAAACACGGTGTGGGGACGTGACTCTTCACAACGCTTAACAGACGACATGTGCGGACGTGACCAGACATAGTATTAAAAGTAGGTGTGGGGACGTGACCCTTCACAAAGCTTAACAGACGACATGTGCGGACGTGACCAGACACAGCATTAAAACACGGTGTGGGGATGTGACCCTTCACAACGCTCAACAGACGACATGTGCTGATGTGCCCAGACACAAAATTCAAAACACGATGTGGGCACGTGACCCTTCACAACACTTAATAGACGACATGTGCGGACGTGACCAGACACAACATTAAAACACGGTGTGGAGATGTCACCCTTCACAACGCTTAACAGACGACATGTGCGGACGTGACCAGACACAGCATTAAAACACGGTGTGGGGACGTGACTCTTCACAACGCTTAACAGACGACATGTTCGGACGTGACCAGACATTGTATTAAAAGTAGATGTGGGGACGTGACCCTTCACAAAGCTTAACAAACGACATGTGCGGACGTGACCAGACACAACATTAAAACACGGTGTGGGGATGTGACCCTTCACAACGCTTAACAGACGACATGTGCGGACGTGACCAGACATAACATTAAAACACGGTGTGGGGACGTGACTCTTCACAACGCTTAACAGACGACATGTGCGTACGTGACCAGACACAACATTAAAAACAAGATGTGGGGGCGTGACCCTTCACAACGCTTAACAGACGACATGTGCGGACGTGACCAGACATAACATTAAAACACGGTGTGGGGACGTGACTCTTCACAACGCTTAACAGACGACATGTGCGGACGTGACCAGACATAGTATTAAAAGTAGGTGTGGGGACGTGACCCTTCACAAAGCTTAACAGACGACATGTGCGGACGTGACCAGACACAGCATTAAAAACACGATGTGGGGACGTGACCCTTCACAACGCTTAACAGACGACATGTGCGGACGTGACCAGACACAACATTAAAAACAAGATGTGGGGGCGTGACCCTTCACAAAGCTTAAAGACGACATGTGCGGACGTGACCAGACACAGCATTAAAAACACGATGTGGAGAGGTGACCCTTCACAACGCTTAACAGACGACATGTGCGGACGTGACCAGACATAGCATTAAAACACGGTGTGGGGACGTGACTCTTCAGAACGCTTAACAGACGACATGTGCTGATGTGCCCAGACATAAAATTCAAAACACGATGTGGGGACGTGACCCTTCACAACACTTAATAGACGACATGTGCGGACGTGACCAAACACAGCATTAAAGACAAGATGTAGGGGCGTGACCCTTCACAACGCATAACAGACGACATGTGTGGACGTGACCAGACACAATATTAAAACACGGTGTGGGGATGTGACCCTTCACAACGCTTAACAGACGACATGTGTGGACGTGACCAGACACAGCATTAAAACACGATGTGGGGATGTGACCCTTCACAACGCTTAACAGACGACATGTGCGGACGTGACCAGACATAACATTAAAACACGGTGTGGGGACGTGACTCTTCACAACGCTTAACAGACGACATGTGCGGACGTGACCAGACATAGTATTAAAAGTAGGTGTGGGGACGTGACCCTTCACAAAGCTTAACAGACGACATGTGCGGACGTGACCAGACACAACATTAAAAACACGATGTGGGGACGTGACCCTTCACAACGCTTAACAGACGACATGTGCGGACGTGACCAGACACAACATTAAAAACAAGATGTGGGGGCGTGACCCTTCACAACGCATAACAGACGACATGTGCGGACGTGACCAGACACAACATTAAAACACGGTTTGGGGATGTGACCCTACACAACGCTTAACAGACGACATGTGCGGACGTGACCAGACACAGCATTAAAACACGGTGTGGGGATGTGACCCTTCACAACGCTTAACAGACGATATGTGCGGACGTGACCAGACATAACATTAAAACACGGTGTGGGGACGTGACTCTTCAGAACGCTTAACAGACGACATGTGCGGACGTGACCAGACATAGTATTAAAAGTAGATGTGGGGACGTGACCCTTCACAAAGCTTAACAGACGACATGTGCGGACGTGACCACACACAGCATTAAAAACACGATGTGGGGACGTGACCCTTCACAACGCTTAACAGACGACATGTGCGGACGTGACCGGACATAGCATTAAAACACGGTGTGGGGACGTCACTCTTCACAACGCTTAACAGACGACATGTGCGGACGTGACCAGACACAACAATAAAAACAAGATGTGGGGGCGTGACCCTTCACAACGCATAACAGACGACATGTGCGGACGTGACCAGACACAACATCTAAACACGGTGTGGGGATGTGACCCTTCACAACGCTTAACAGACGACATGTGCGGACGTGACCAGACACAGCATTAAAACACGGTGTGGGGACGTGACTCTTCACAACGCTTAACAGACGACATGTGCGGACGTGACCAAACATAGTATTAAAAGTAGATGTGGGGACGTGACCCTTCACAAAGCTTAACAGACGACATGTGCGGACGTGACCAGACACAACATTAAAACACGGTGTGGGGATGTGACCCTTCACAACGCTTAACAGACGACATGTGCGGACGTGACCAGACATAACATTAAAACACGGTGTGGGGACGTGACTCTTCACAACGCTTAACAGACGACATGTGCGTACGTGCCCAGACACAACATTAAAAACAAGATGTGGGGGCGTGACCCTTCACAACGCATAACAGACGACATGTGCGGACGTGACCAGACACAACATTAAAACACGGTGTGGGGATGTGACCCTTCACAACGCTTAACAGACGACATGTGCGGACGTGACCAGACACAGCATTAAAACACGGTGTGGGGATGTGACCCTTCACAACGCTTAACAGACGACATGTGCGGACGTGACCAGACATAACATTAAAACACGGTGTGGGGACGTGACTCTTCACAACGCTTAACAGACGACATGTGCGGACGTGACCAGACACAACATTAAGACACGGTGTGGGGATGTGACCCTTCACAACGCTTAACAGACGACATGTGCGGACGTGACCAGACATAACATTAAAACACGGTTTAGGGACGTGACTCTTCACAACGCTTAACAGACGACATGTGTGTACGTGACCAGACACAACATTAAAAACAAGATGTGGGGGCGTGACCCTTCACAACGCATAACAGACGACATGTGCAGACGTGACCAGACACAACATTAAAACACGGTGTGGGGATGTGACCTTTCACAACGCTTAATAGACGACATGTGCGGACGTGACCAGACACAGCATTAAAGACAAGATGTAGGGGCGTGACCCTTCACAACGTATAACAGACGACATGTGTGGACGTGACCAGACACAACATTAAAACACGGTGTGGGGATGTGAGCCTTCACAACGCTTAACAGACGACATGTGGGGACGTGACCAGACACAGCATTAAAACACGGTGTGGGGATGTGACCCTTCACAACGCTTAACAGACGACATGTGCGGACGTGACCAGACATAACATTAAAACACGGTGTGGGGACGTGACTCTTCACAACGCTTAACAGACGACATGTGCGGACGTGACCAGACATAGTATTAAAAGTAGGTGTGGGGACGTGACCCTTCACAAAGCTTAACAGACGACATGTGCGGACGTGACCAGACATAGTATTAAAAGTAGATGTGGGGACGTGACCCTTCACAACGCTTAACAGACGACATGTGCGGACGTGACCAGACATAGCATGAAAACACGGTGTGGGGACGTGACTCTTCACAACGCTTAACAGACGACATGTGCGGACGTGACCAGACATAGTATTAAAAGTAGATGTGGGGACGTGACCCTTCACAAAGCTTAACAGACGACATGTGCGGACGTGACCAGACATAACATTAAAACACGGTGTGGGGACGTGACTCTTCACAACGCTTAACAGACGACATGTGCGGACGTGACCAGACATAGTATTAAAAGTAGGTGTGGGGACGTGACTCTTCACAACGCTTAACAGACGACATGTGCGGACGTGACCAGACATAGTATTAAAAGTAGATGTGGGGACGTGACCCTTCACAAAGCTTAACAGACGACATGTGCGGACGTGACCAGACATAACATTAAAACACGGTGTGGGGACGTGACTCTTCACAACGCTTAACAGACGACATGTGCGGACGTGACCAGACATAGTATTAAAAGTAGGTGTGGGGACGTGACTCTTCACAACGCTTAACAGACGACATGTGCTGATGTGCCCAGACATAACATTAAAACACGGTGTGGGGATGTCACCCTTCACAACGCTTAACAGACGACATGTGCGGACGTGACCAGACATAACATTAAAACACGGTGTGGGGACGTGACTCTTCACAACGCTTAACAGACGACATGTGCGGACGTGACCAGACATAGTATTAAAAGTATGTGTGGGGACGTGACCCTTCACAAAGCTTAACAGACGACATGTGCGGACGTGACCAGACACAGCATTAAAACACGGTGTGGGGATGTGACCCTTCACAACGCTCAACAGACGACATGTGCTGATGTGCCCAGACACAAAATTCAAAACACGATGTGGGCACGTGACCCTTCACAACACTTAATAGACGACATGTGCGGACGTGACCAGACACAACATTAAAACACGGTGTGGAGATGTCACCCTTCACAACGCTTAACAGACGACATGTGCGGACGTGACCAGACACAGCATTAAAACAGGGTGTGGGGACGTGACTCTTCACAACGCTTAACAGACGACATGTGCGGACGTGACCAGACATTGTATTAAAAGTAGATGTGGGGACGTGACCCTTCACAAAGCTTAACAAACGACATGTGCGGACGTGACCAGACACAACATTAAAACACGGTGTGGGGATGTGACCCTTCACAACGCTTAACAGACGACATGTGCGGACGTGACCAGACATAACATTAAAACACGGTGTGGGGACGTGACTCTTCACAACGCTTAACAGACGACATGTGCGTACGTGACCAGACACAACATTAAAAACAAGATGTGGGGGCGTGACCCTTCACAACGCTTAACAGACGACATGTGCGGACGTGACCAGACATAACATTAAAACACGGTGTGGGGACGTGACTCTTCACAACGCTTAACAGACGACATGTGCGGACGTGACCAGACATAGTATTAAAAGTAGGTGTGGGGACGTGACCCTTCACAAAGCTTAACAGACGACATGTGCGGACGTGACCAGACACAACATTAAAAACAAGATGTGGGGGCGTGACCCTTCACAAAGCTTAAAGACGACATGTGCGGACGTGACCAGACACAGCATTAAAAACACGATGTGGAGAGGTGACCCTTCACAACGCTTAACAGACGACATGTGCGGACGTGACCAGACATAGCATTAAAACACGGTGTGGGGACGTGACTCTTCAGAACGCTTAACAGACGACATGTGCTGATGTGCCCAGACATAAAATTCAAAACACGATGTGGGGACGTGACCCTTCACAACACTTAATAGACGACATGTGCGGACGTGACCAAACACAGCATTAAAGACAAGATGTAGGGGCGTGACCCTTCACAACGCATAACAGACGACATGTGTGGACGTGACCAGACACAATATTAAAACACGGTGTGGGGATGTGACCCTTCACAACGCTTAACAGACGACATGTGTGGACGTGACCAGACACAGCATTAAAACACGATGTGGGGATGTGACCCTTCACAACGCTTAACAGACGACATGTGCGGACGTGACCAGACATAACATTAAAACACGGTGTGGGGACGTGACTCTTCACAACGCTTAACAGACGACATGTGCGGACGTGACCAGACATAGTATTAAAAGTAGGTGTGGGGACGTGACCCTTCACAAAGCTTAACAGACGACATGTGCGGACGTGACCAGACACAACATTAAAACACGGTGTGGGGATGTGACCCTTCACAACGCTTAACAGACGACATGTGCGGACGTGACCAGACATAACATTAAAACACGGTGTGGGGACGTGACTCTTCACAACGCTTAACAGACGACATGTGCGGACGTGACCAGACATAGTATTAAAAGTAGGTGTGGGGACGTGACCCTTCACAAAGCTTAACAGACGACATGTGCGGACGTGACCAGACACAGCATTAAAAACACGATGTGGGGACGTGACCCTTCACAACGCTTAACAGACGACATGTGCGGACGTGACCAGACACAACATTAAAAACAAGATGTGGGGGCGTGACCCTTCACAACGCATAACAGACGACATGTGCGGACGTGACCAGACACAACATTAAAACACGGTTTGGGGATGTGACCCTACACAACGCTTAACAGACGACATGTGCGGACGTGACCAGACACAGCATTAAAACACGGTGTGGGGATGTGACCCTTCACAACGCTTAACAGACGATATGTGCGGACGTGACCAGACATAACATTAAAACACAGTGTGGGGACGTGACTCTTCACAACGCTTAACAGACGACATGTGCGGACGTGACCAGACATAGTATTAAAAGTAGATGTGGGGACGTGACCCTTCACAAAGCTTAACAGACGACATGTGCGGACGTGACCACACACAGCATTAAAAACACGATGTGGGGACGTGACCCTTCACAACGCTTAACAGACGACATGTGCGGACGTGACCGGACATAGCATTAAAACACGGTGTGGGGACGTCACTCTTCACAACGCTTAACAGACGACATGTGCGGACGTGACCAGACACAACAATAAAAACAAGATGTGGGGGCGTGACCCTTCACAACGCATAACAGACGACATGTGCGGACGTGACCAGACACAACATCTAAACACGGTGTGGGGATGTGACCCTTCACAACGCTTAACAGACGACATGTGCGGACGTGACCAGACACAGCATTAAAACACGGTGTGGGGACGTGACTCTTCACAACGCTTAACAGACGACATGTGCGGACGTGACCAAACATAGTATTAAAAGTAGATGTGGGGACGTGACCCTTCACAAAGCTTAACAGACGACATGTGCGGACGTGACCAGACACAACATTAAAACACGGTGTGGGGATGTGACCCTTCACAACGCTTAACAGACGACATGTGCGGACGTGACCAGACATAACATTAAAACACGGTGTGGGGACGTGACTCTTCACAACGCTTAACAGACGACATGTGCGTACGTGCCCAGACACAACATTAAAAACAAGATGTGGGGGCGTGACCCTTCACAACGCATAACAGACGACATGTGCGGACGTGACCAGACACAACATTAAAACACGGTGTGGGGATGTGACCCTTCACAACGCTTAACAGACGACATGTGCGGATGTGACCAGACATAGTATTAAAAGTAGATGTGGGGACGTGACCCTTCACAAAGCTTAACAGACGACATGTGCGGACGTGACCACACACAGCATTAAAAACACGATGTGGGGACGTGACCCTTCACAACGCTTAACAGACGACATGTGCGGACGTGACCGGACATAGCATTAAAACACGGTGTGGGGACGTCACTCTTCACAACGCTTAACAGACGACATGTGCGGACGTGACCAGACACAACAATAAAAACAAGATGTGGGGGCGTGACCCTTCACAACGCATAACAGACGACATGTGCGGACGTGACCAGACACAACATCTAAACACGGTGTGGGGATGTGACCCTTCACAACGCTTAACAGACGACATGTGCGGACGTGACCAGACACAGCATTAAAACACGGTGTGGGGACGTGACTCTTCACAACGCTTAACAGACGACATGTGCGGACGTGACCAAACATAGTATTAAAAGTAGATGTGGGGACGTGACCCTTCACAAAGCTTAACAGACGACATGTGCGGACGTGACCAGACACAACATTAAAACACGGTGTGGGGATGTGACCCTTCACAACGCTTAACAGACGACATGTGCGGACGTGACCAGACATAACATTAAAACACGGTGTGGGGACGTGACTCTTCACAACGCTTAACAGACGACATGTGCGTACGTGCCCAGACACAACATTAAAAACAAGATGTGGGGGCGTGACCCTTCACAACGCATAACAGACGACATGTGCGGACGTGACCAGACACAACATTAAAACACGGTGTGGGGATGTGACCCTTCACAACGCTTAACAGACGACATGTGCGGACGTGACCAGACACAGCATTAAAACACGGTGTGGGGATGTGACCCTTCACAACGCTTAACAGACGACATGTGCGGACGTGACCAGACATAACATTAAAACACGGTGTGGGGACGTGACTCTTCACAACGCTTAACAGACGACATGTGCGGACGTGACCAGACACAACATTAAGACACGGTGTGGGGATGTGACCCTTCACAACGCTTAACAGACGACATGTGCGGACGTGACCAGACATAACATTAAAACACGGTTTAGGGACGTGACTCTTCACAACGCTTAACAGACGACATGTGCGTACGTGACCAGACACAACATTAAAAACAAGATGTGGGGGCGTGACCCTTCACAACGCATAACAGACGACATGTGCAGACGTGACCAGACACAACATTAAAACACGGTGTGGGGATGTGACCTTTCACAACGCTTAATAGACGACATGTGCGGACGTGACCAGACACAGCATTAAAGACAAGATGTAGGGGCGTGACCCTTCACAACGTATAACAGACGACATGTGTGGACGTGACCAGACACAACATTAAAACACGGTGTGGGGATGTGAGCCTTCACAACGCTTAACAGACGACATGTGTGGACGTGACCAGACACAGCATTAAAACACGGTGTGGGGATGTGACCCTTCACAACGCTTAACAGACGACATGTGCGGACGTGACCAGACATAACATTAAAACACGGTGTGGGGACGTGACTCTTCACAACGCTTAACAGACGACATGTGCGGACGTGACCAGACATAGTATTAAAAGTAGGTGTGGGGACGTGACCCTTCACAAAGCTTAACAAACGACATGTGCGGACGTGACCAGACACAGCATTAAAAACACGATGTGGGGACGTGACCCTTCACAACGCTTAACAGACGACATGTGCGGACGTGACCAGACATAGCATGAAAACACGGTGTGGGGACGTGACTCTTCACAACGCTTAACAGACGACATGTGCGGACGTGACCAGACATAGTATTAAAAGTAGATGTGGGGACGTGACCCTTCACAAAGCTTAACAGACGACATGTGCGGACGTGACCAGACATAGCATTAAAACACGGTGTGGGGACTTGACTCTTCACAACGCTTAACAGAGGACATGTGCGGACGTGACCAGACACAGCATTAAAACACGGTGTGGGGATGTCACCCTTCACAACGCTTAACAGACGACATGTGCGGACGTGACCAGACATAACATTAAAACACGGTGTGGGACGTGACTCTTCACAACGCTTAACAGACGACATGTGCGGACGTGACCAGACATAGTATTAAAAGTAGGTGTGGGGACGTGACCCTTCACAAAGCTTAACAGACGACATGTGCGGACGTGACCAGACACAGCATTAAAACACGGTGGGGGGATGTGACCCTTCACAACGCTCAACAGACGACATGTGCTGATGTGCCCAGACACAAAATTCAAAACACGATGTGGGGACGTGACCCTTCACAACACTTAATAGACGACATGTGCGGACGTGACCAGACACAACATTAAAACACGGTGTGGGGATGTCACCCTTCACAACGCTTAACAGACGACATGTGCGGACGTGACCAGACACACCATTAAAACACGGTGTGGGGACGTGACTCTTCACAACGCTTAACAGACGACATGTGCGGACGTGACCAGACAATGTATTAAAAGTAGATGTGGGGACGTGACCCTTCACAAAGCTTAACAAACGACATGTGCGGACGTGACCAGACACAACATTAAAACACGGTGTGGGGATGTGACCCTTCACAACGCTTAACAGACGACATGTGCGGACGTGACCAGACATAACATTAAAACACGGTGTGGGGACGTGACTCTTCACAACGCTTAACAGACGACATGTGCGTACGTGACCAGACACAACATTAAAAACAAGATGTGGGGGCGTGACCCTTGACAACGCATAACAGACGACATGTGCGGACGTGACCAGACACAACATTAAAACACGGTGTGGGGATGTGACCCTTCACAACGCTTAACAGACGACATGTGCGGACGTGACCAGACACAGCATTAAAACACGGTGTGGGGATGTGACCTTTCACAACGCTTAACAGACGACATGTGCGGACGTGACCAGACATAGTATTAAAAGTAGATGTGGGGACGTGACCCTTCACAAAGCTTAAAGACGACATGTGCGGACGTGACCAGACACAGCATTAAAAACACGATGTGGAGAGGTGACCCTTCACAACGCTTAACAGACGACATGTGTGGACGTGACCAGACACAACATTAAAACACGGTGTGGGGATGTGAGCCTTCACAACGCTTAACAGACGACATGTGTGGACGTGACCAGACACAGCATTAAAACACGGTGTGGGGATGTGACCCTTCACAACGCTTAACAGACGACATGTGCGGACGTGACCAGACATAACATTAAAACACGGTGTGGGGACGTGACTCTTCACAACGCTTAACAGACGACATGTGCGGACGTGACCAGACATAGTATTAAAAGTAGGTGTGGGGACGTGACCCTTCACAAAGCTTAACAGACGACATGTGCGGACGTGACCAGACACAGCATTAAAAACACGATGTGGGGACGTGACCCTTCACAACGCTTAACAGACGACATGTGCGGACGTGACCAGACATAACATTAAAACACGGTGTGGGGACGTGACTCTTCACAACGCTTAACAGACGACATGTGCGGACGTGACCAGACATAGTATTAAAAGTAGGTGTGGGGACGTGACCCTTCACAAAGCTTAACAGACGACATGTGCGGACGTGACCAGACACAGCATTAAAACACGGTGTGGGGATGTGACCCTTCACAACGCTCAACAGACGACATGTGCTGATGTGCCCAGACACAAAATTCAAAACACGATGTGGGGACGTGACCCTTCACAACACTTAATAGACGACATGTGCGGACGTGACCAGACACAACATTAAAACACGGTGTGGGGATGTCACCCTTCACAACGCTTAACAGACGACATGTGCGGACGTGACCAGACACAGCATTAAAACACGGTGTGGGGACGTGACTCTTCACAACGCTTAACAGACGACATGTGCGGACGTGACCAGACATTGTATTAAAAGTAGATGTGGGGACGTGACCCTTCACAAAGCTTAACAAACGACATGTGCGGACGTGACCAGACACAACATTAAAACACGGTGTGGGGAGGTGACCCTTCACAACGCTTAACAGACGACATGTGCGGACGTGACCAGACATAACATTAAAACACGGTGTGGGGACGTGACTCTTCACAACGCTTAACAGACGACATGTGCGTACGTGACCAGACACAACATTAAAAACAAGATGTGGGGGCGTGACCCTTCACAACGCATAACAGACGACATGTGCGGACGTGACCAGACACAACATTAAAACACGGTGTGGGGATGTGACCCTTCACAACGCTTAACAGACGACATGTGCGGACGTGACCAGACACAGCATTAAAACACGGTGTGGGGATGTGACCCTTCACAACGCTTAACAGACGACATGTGCGGACGTGACCAGACATAACATTAAAACACGGTGTGGGGACGTGACTCTTCACAACGCTTAACAGACGACATGTGCGGACGTGACCAGACATAGTATTAAAAGTAGATGTGGGGACGTGACCCTTCACAAAGCTTAAAGACGACATGTGCGGACGTGACCAGACACAGCATTAAAAACACGATGTGGAGAGGTGACCCTTCACAACGCTTAACAGACGACATGTGCGGACGTGACCAGACATAGCATTAAAACACGGTGTGGGGACGTGACTCTTCACAACGCTTAACAGACGACATGTGCTGATGTGCCCAGACACAAAATTCAAAACACGATGTGGGGACGTGACCCTTCACAACACTTAATAGACGACATATGCGGACGTGACCAAACACAGCATTAAAGACAAGATGTAGGGGCGTGACCCTTCACAACGCATAACAGACGACATGTGTGGACGTGACCAGACACAACATTAAAACACGGTGTGGGGATGTGACCCTTCACAACGCTTAACAGACGACATGTGTGGACGTGACCAGACACAGCATTAAAACACAATGTGGGGATGTGACCCTTCACAACGCTTAACAGACGACATGTGCGGACGTGACCAGACATAACATTAAAACACGGTGTGGGGACGTGACTCTTCACAACGCTTAACAGACGACATGTGCGGACGTGACCAGACATAGTATTAAAAGTAGGTGTGGGGACGTGACCCTTCACAAAGCTTAACAGACGACATGTGCGGACGTGACCAGACACAGCATTAAAAACACGATGTGGGGACGTGACCCTTCACAACGCTTAACAGACGACATGTGCGGACGTGACCAGACACAACATTAAAAACAAGATGTGGGGGCGTGACCCTTCACAACGCATAACAGACGACATGTGCGGACGTGACCAGACACAACATTAAAACACGGTTTGGGGATGTGACCCTTCACAACGCTTAACAGACGACATGTGCGGACGTGACCAGACACAGCATTAAAACACGGTGTGGGGATGTGACCCTTCACAACGCTTAACAGACGATATGTGCGGACGTGACCAGACATAACATTAAAACACGGTGTGGGGACGTGACTCTTCACAACGCTTAACAGACGACATGTGCGGACGTGACCAGACATAGTATTAAAAGTAGATGTGGGGACGTGACCCTTCACAAAGCTTAACAGACGACATGTGCGGACGTGACCACACACAGCATTAAAAACACGATGTGGGGACGTGACCCTTCACAACGCTTAACAGACGACATGTGCGGACGTGACCGGACATAGCATTAAAACACGGTGTGGGGACGTCACTCTTCACAACGCTTAACAGACGACATGTGCGGACGTGACCAGACACAACAATAAAAACAAGATGTGGGGGCGTGACCCTTCACAACGCATAACAGACGACATGTGCGGACGTGACCAGACACAACATTAAAACACGGTGTGGGGATGTGACCCTTCACAACGCTTAACAGACGACATGTGCGGACGTGACCAGACACAGCATTAAAACACGGTGTGGGGACGTGACTCTTCACAACGCTTAACAGACGACATGTGCGGACGTGACCAGACATAGTATTAAAAGTAGATGTGGGGACGTGACCCTTCACAAAGCTTAACAGACGACATGTGCGGACGTGACCAGACACAACATTAAAACACGGTGTGGGGATGTGACCCTTCACAACGCTTAACAGACGACATGTGCGGACGTGACCAGACAGAACATTAAAACACGGTGTGGGGACGTGACTCTTCACAACGCTTAACAGACGACATGTGCGTACGTGCCCAGACACAACATTAAAAACAAGATGTGGGGGCGTGACCCTTCACAACGCATAACAGACGACATGTGCGGACGTGACCAGACACAACATTAAAACACGGTGTGGGGATGTGACCCTTCACAACGCTTAACAGACGACATGTGCGGACGTGACCAGACACAGCATTAAAACACGGTGTGGGGATGTGACCCTTCACAACGCTTAACAGACGACATGTGCGGACGTGACCAGACATAACATTAAAACACGGTGTGGGGACGTGACTCTTCACAACGCTTAACAGACGACATGTGCGGACGTGACCAGACACAACATTAAGACACGGTGTGGGGATGTGACCCTTCACAACGCTTAACAGACGACATGTGCGGACGTGACCAGACATAACATTAAAACACGGTTTAGGGACGTGACTCTTCACAACGCTTAACAGACGACATGTGCGTACGTGACCAGACACAACATTAAAAACAAGATGTGGGGGCGTGACCCTTCACAACGCATAACAGACGACATGTGCGGATGTGACCAGACACAACATTAAAACACGGTGTGGGGATGTGACCCTTCACAACGCTTAATAGACGACATGTGCGGACGTGACCAGACACAGCATTAAAGACAAGATGTAGGGGCGTGACCCTTCACAACGTATAACAGACGACATGTGTGGACGTGACCAGACACAACATTAAAACACGGTGTGGGGATGTGAGCCTTCACAACGCTTAACAGACGACATGTGTGGACGTGACCAGACACAGCATTAAAACACGGTGTGGGGATGTGACCCTTCACAACGCTTAACAGACGACATGTGCGGACGTGACCAGACATAACATTAAAACACGGTGTGGGGACGTGACTCTTCACAACGCTTAACAGACGACATGTGCGGACGTGACCAGACATAGTATTAAAAGTAGGTGTGGGGACGTGACCCTTCACAAAGCTTAACAGACGACATGTGCGGACGTGACCAGACACAGCATTAAAAACACGATGTGGGGACGTGACCCTTCACAACGCTTAACAGACGACATGTGCGGACGTGACCAGACATAGCATGAAAACACGGTGTGGGGACGTGACTCTTCACAACGCTTAACAGACGACATGTGCGGACGTGACCAGACATAGTATTAAAAGTAGATGTGGGGACGTGACCCTTCACAAAGCTTAACAGACGACATGTGCGGACGTGACCAGACATAGCATTAAAACACGGTGTGGGGACGTGACTCTTCACAACGCTTAACAGAGGACATGTGCGGACGTGACCAGACATAGTATTAAAAGTAGATGTGGGGACGTGACCCTTCACAAAGCTTAACAGACGACATGTGCGGACGTGACCAGACACAACATTAAAACACGGTGTGGGGATGTGACCCTTCACAACGCTTAACAGACGACATGTGCGGACGTGACCAGACACAGCATTAAAACACGGTGTGGGGATGTGACCCTTCACAACGCTGAACAGACGACATGTGCTGATGTGCCCAGACACAAAATTCAAAACACGATGTGGGGACGTGACCCTTCACAACACTTAATAGACGACATGTGCGGACGTGACCAGACACAGCATTAAAGACAAGATGTAGGGGCGTGACCCTTCACAACGCATAACAGACGACATGTGTGGACGTGACCAGACACAACATTAAAACACGGTGTGGGGATGTGACCCTTCACAACGCTTAACAGACGACATGTGTGGACGTGACCAGACACAGCATTAAAACACGGTGTGGGGATGTCACCCTTCACAACGCTTAACAGACGACATGTGCGGACGTGACCAGACATAACATTAAAACACGGTGTGGGGACGTGACTCTTCACAACGCTTAACAGACGACATGTGCGGACGTGACCAGACATAGTATTAAAAGTAGGTGTGGGGACGTGACCCTTCACAAAGCTTAACAGACGACATGTGCGGACGTGACCAGACACAGCATTAAAAACACGATGTGGGGACGTGACCCTTCACAACGCTTAACAGACGACATGTGCGGACGTGACCAGACATAGCATTAAAACACGGTGTGGGGACGTGACTCTTCACAACGCTTAACAGACGACATGTGCGGACGTGACCAGACATAGTATTAAAAGTAGATGTGGGGACGTGACCCTTCACAAAGCTTAACAGACGACATGTGCGGACGTGACCAGACACAACATTAAAACACGGTGTGGGGATGTGACCCTTCACAACGCTTAACAGACGACATGTGCGGACGTGACCAGACATAACATTAAAACACGGTGTGGGGTCGTGACTCTTCACAACGCTTAACAGACGACATGTGCGTACGTGACCAGACACAACATTAAAAACAAGATGTGGGGGCGTGACCCTTCACAACGCATAACAGACGACATGTGCAGACGTGACCAGACACAACATTAAAACACGGTGTGGGGATGTGACCCTTCACAACGCTTAACAGACGACATGTGCGGACGTGACCAGACACAGCATTAAAACACGGTGTGGGGATGTGACCCTTCACAACGCTTAACAGACGACATGTGCGGACGTGACCAGACATAACATTAAAACACGGTGTGGGGACGTGACTCTTCACAACGCTTAACAGACGACATGTGCGGACGTGACCAGACACAACATTAAAAACAAGATGTGGGGGCGTGACCCTTCAAAACGCATAACAGACGACATGTGCGGACGTGACCAGACACAACATTAAAACACGGTGTGGGGATGTGACCCTTCACAACGCTTAACAGACGACATGTGCGGACGTGACCAGACATAACATTAAAACACGGTGTGGGGACGTGACTCTTCACAACGCTTAACAGACGACATGTGCGGACGTGACCAGACATAGTATTAAAAGTAGGTGTGGGGACGTGACCCTTCACAAAGCTTAACAGACGACATGTGCGGACGTGACCAGACACAGCATTAAAAACACGATGTGGGGACGTGACCCTTCACAACGCTTAACAGACGACATGTGCGGACGTGACCAGACATAGCATGAAAACACGGTGTGGGGACGTGACTCTTCACAACGCTTAACAGACGACATGTGCGGACGTGACCAGACATAGTATTAAAAGTAGATGTGGGGACGTGACCCTTCACAAAGCTTAACAGACGACATGTGCGGACGTGACCAGACATAGCATTAAAACACGGTGTGGGGACGTGACTCTTCACAACGCTTAACAGAGGACATGTGCGGACGTGACCAGACATAGTATTAAAAGTAGATGTGGGGACGTGACCCTTCACAAAGCTTAACAGACGACATGTGCGGACGTGACCAGACACAACATTAAAACACGGTGTGGGGATGTGACCCTTCACAACGCTTAACAGACGACATGTGCGGACGTGACCAGACACAGCATTAAAACACGGTGTGGGGATGTGACCCTTCACAACGCTGAACAGACGACATGTGCTGATGTGCCCAGACACAAAATTCAAAACACGATGTGGGGACGTGACCCTTCACAACACTTAATAGACGACATGTGCGGACGTGACCAGACACAGCATTAAAGACAAGATGTAGGGGCGTGACCCTTCACAACGCATAACAGACGACATGTGTGGACGTGACCAGACACAACATTAAAACACGGTGTGGGGATGTGACCCTTCACAACGCTTAACAGACGACATGTGTGGACGTGACCAGACACAGCATTAAAACACGGTGTGGGGATGTCACCCTTCACAACGCTTAACAGACGACATGTGCGGACGTGACCAGACATAACATTAAAACACGGTGTGGGGACGTGACTCTTCACAACGCTTAACAGACGACATGTGCGGACGTGACCAGACATAGTATTAAAAGTAGGTGTGGGGACGTGACCCTTCACAAAGCTTAACAGACGACATGTGCGGACGTGACCAGACACAGCATTAAAAACACGATGTGGGGACGTGACCCTTCACAACGCTTAACAGACGACATGTGCGGACGTGACCAGACATAGCATTAAAACACGGTGTGGGGACGTGACTCTTCACAACGCTTAACAGACGACATGTGCGGACGTGACCAGACATAGTATTAAAAGTAGATGTGGGGACGTGACCCTTCACAAAGCTTAACAGACGACATGTGCGGACGTGACCAGACACAACATTAAAACACGGTGTGGGGATGTGACCCTTCACAACGCTTAACAGACGACATGTGCGGACGTGACCAGACATAACATTAAAACACGGTGTGGGGTCGTGACTCTTCACAACGCTTAACAGACGACATGTGCGTACGTGACCAGACACAACATTAAAAACAAGATGTGGGGGCGTGACCCTTCACAACGCATAACAGACGACATGTGCAGACGTGACCAGACACAACATTAAAACACGGTGTGGGGATGTGACCCTTCACAACGCTTAACAGACGACATGTGCGGACGTGACCAGACACAGCATTAAAACACGGTGTGGGGATGTGACCCTTCACAACGCTTAACAGACGACATGTGCGGACGTGACCAGACATAACATTAAAACACGGTGTGGGGACGTGACTCTTCACAACGCTTAACAGACGACATGTGCGGACGTGACCAGACACAACATTAAAAACAAGATGTGGGGGCGTGACCCTTCAAAACGCATAACAGACGACATGTGCGGACGTGACCAGACACAACATTAAAACACGGTGTGGGGATGTGACCCTTCACAACGCTTAACAGACGATATGTGCGGACGGGACCAGACATAACATTAAAACACGGTGTGGGGACGTGACTCTTCACAACGCTTAACAGACGACATGTGCGGACGTGACCAGACATAGTATTAAAAGTAGATGTGGGGACGTGACCCTTCACAAAGCTTAACAGACGACATGCGCGGACGTGACCACACACAGCATTAAAAACACGATGTGGGGACGTGACCCTTCACAACGCTTAACAGACGACATGTGCGGACGTGACCGGACATAGCATTAAAACACGGTGTGGGGACGTGACTCTTCACAACGCTTAACAGACGACATGTGCGGACGTGACCAGACACAACATTAAAAACAAGATGTGGGGGCGTGACCCTTCACAACGCATAACAAACGACATGTGCGGACGTGACCAGACACAACATTAAAACACGGTGTGGGGATATGACCCTTCACAACGCTTAACAGACGACATGTGCGGACGTGACCAGACACAACATTAAAACACGGTGTGGGGACGTGACTCTTCACAACGCTTAACAGACGACATGTGCGGACGTGACCAGACATAGTATTAAAAGTAGATGTGGGGACGTGACCCTTCACAAAGCTTAACAGACGACATGTGCGGACGTGACCAGACACAACATTAAAACACGGTGTGGGGATGTGACCCTTCACAACGCTTAACAGACGACATGTGCGGACGTGACCAGACATAACATTAAAACACGGTGTGGGGACGTGACTCTTCACAACGCTTAACAGACGACATGTGCGTACGTGACCAGACACAACATTAAAAACAAGATGTGGGGGCGTGACCCTTCACAACGCATAACAGACGACATGTGCAGACGTGACCAGACACAACATTAAAACACGGTGTGGGGATGTGACCCTTCACAACGCTTAACAGACGACATGTGCGGACGTGACCAGACACAGCATTAAAACACGGTGTGGGGATGTGACCCTTCACAACGCTTAACAGACGATATGTGCGGACGTGACCAGACATAACATTAAAACACGGTGTGGGGACGTGACTCTTCACAACGCTTAACAGACGACATGTGCGGACGTGACCAGACATAGTATTAAAAGTAGATGTGGGGACGTGACCCTTCACAAAGCTTAACAGACGACATGTGCGGACGTGACCAGACACAGCATTAAAAACACGATGTGGAGACGTGACCCTTCACAACGCTTAACAGACGACATGTGCGGACGTGACCAGACATAGCATTAAAACACGGTGTGGGGACGTGACTCTTCACAACGCTTAACAGACGACATGTGCGGACGTGACCAGACATAGTATTAAAAGTAGATGGGGGGACGTGACCCTTCACAAAGCTTAACAGACGACATGTTCGGACGTGACCAGACACAACATTAAAACACGGTGTGGGGATGTGACCCTTCACAACGCTTAACAGACGACATGTGCGGACGTGACCAGACACAGCATTAAAACACGGTGTGGGGATGTGACCCTTCACAACGCTCAACAGACGACATGTGCTGATGTGCCCAGACACAAAATTCAAAACACGATGTGGGGACGTGACCCTTCACAACACTTAATAGACGACATGTGCGGACGTGACCAGACACAACATTAAAACACGGTGTGGGGATGTGACCCTTCACAACGCTTAACAGACGACATGTGCGGACGTGACCAGACACAGCATTAAAACACGGTGTGGGGACGTGACTCTTCACAACGCTTAACAGACGACATGTGCGGACGTGACCAGACATAGTATTAAAAGTAGGTGTGGGGACGTGACCCTTCACAAAGCTTAACAGACGACATGTGCGGACGTGACCAGACACAGCATTAAAAACACGATGTGGGGACGTGACCCTTCACAACGCTTAACAGACGACATGTGCGGACGTGACCAGACATAGCATGAAAACACGGTGTGGGGACGTGACTCTTCACAACGCTTAACAGACGACATGTGCGGACGTGACCAGACATAGTATTAAAAGTAGATGTGGGGACGTGACCCTTCACAAAGCTTAACAGACGACATGTGCGGACGTGACCAGACATAGCATTAAAACACGGTGTGGGGACGTGACTCTTCACAACGCTTAACAGAGGACATGTGCGGACGTGACCAGACATAGTATTAAAAGTAGATGTGGGGACGTGACCCTTCACAAAGCTTAACAGACGACATGTGCGGACGTGACCAGACACAACATTAAAACACGGTGTGGGGATGTGACCCTTCACAACGCTTAACAGACGACATGTGCGGACGTGACCAGACACAGCATTAAAACACGGTGTGGGGATGTGACCCTTCACAACGCTGAACAGACGACATGTGCTGATGTGCCCAGACACAAAATTCAAAACACGATGTGGGGACGTGACCCTTCACAACACTTAATAGACGACATGTGCGGACGTGACCAGACACAGCATTAAAGACAAGATGTAGGGGCGTGACCCTTCACAACGCATAACAGACGACATGTGTGGACGTGACCAGACACAACATTAAAACACGGTGTGGGGATGTGACCCTTCACAACGCTTAACAGACGACATGTGTGGACGTGACCAGACACAGCATTAAAACACGGTGTGGGGATGTCACCATTCACAACGCTTAACAGACGACATGTGCGGACGTGACCAGACATAACATTAAAACACGGTGTGGGGACGTGACTCTTCACAACGCTTAACAGACGACATGTGCGGACGTGACCAGACATAGTATTAAAAGTAGGTGTGGGGACGTGACCCTTCACAAAGCTTAACAGACGACATGTGCGGACGTGACCAGACACAGCATTAAAAACACGATGTGGGGACGTGACCCTTCACAACGCTTAACAGACGACATGTGCGGACGTGACCAGACATAGCATTAAAACACGGTGTGGGGACGTGACTCTTCACAACGTTTAACAGACGACATGTGCGGACGTGACCAGACATAGCATTAAAACACGGTGTGGGGACGTGACTCTTCACAACGCTTAACAGACGACATGTGCGGACGTGACCAGACATAGTATTAAAAGTAGATGTGGGGACGTGACCCTTCACAAAGCTTAACAGACGACATGTGCGGACGTGACTAGACACAACATTAAAACACGGTGTGGGGATGTGACCCTTCACAACGCTTAACAGACGACATGTGCGGACGTGACCAGACATAGCATTAAAACACGGTGTGGGGACGTGACTCTTCACAACGCTTAACAGACGACATGTGCGGACGTGACCAGACATAGTATTAAAAGTAGATGTGGGGACGTGACCCTTCACAAAGCTTAACAGACGACATGTGCGGACGTGACCAGACACAACATTAAAACACGGTGTGGGGATGTGACCCTTCACAACGCTTAACAGACGACATGTGCGGACGTGACCAGACATAGCATTAAAACACGGTGTGGGGACGTGACTCTTCACAACGCTTAACAGACGACATGTGCGGACGTGACCAGACATAGTATTAAAAGTAGATGTGGGGACGTGACCCTTCACAAAGCTTAACAGACGACATGTGCGGACGTGACCAGACACAACATTAAAACACGGTGTGGGGATGTGACCCTTCACAACGCTTAACAGACGACATGTGCGGACGTGACCAGACATAACATTAAAACACGGTGTGGGGTCGTGACTCTTCACAACGCTTAACAGACGACATGTGCGTACGTGACCAGACACAACATTAAAAACAAGATGTGGGGGCGTGACCCTTCACAACGCATAACAGACGACATGTGCAGACGTGACCAGACACAACATTAAAACACGGTGTGGGGATGTGACCCTTCACAACGCTTAACAGACGACATGTGCGGACGTGACCAGACACAGCATTAAAACACGGTGTGGGGATGTGACCCTTCACAACGCTTAACAGACGACATGTGCGGACGTGACCAGACATAACATTAAAACACGGTGTGGGGACGTGACTCTTCACAACGCTTAACAGACGACATGTGCGGACGTGACCAGACACAACATTAAAAACAAGATGTGGGGGCGTGACCCTTCAAAACGCATAACAGACGACATGTGCGGACGTGACCAGACACAACATTAAAACACGGTGTGGGGATGTGACCCTTCACAACGCTTAACAGACGATATGTGCGGACGGGACCAGACATAACATTAAAACACGGTGTGGGGACGTGACTCTTCACAACGCTTAACAGACGACATGTGCGGACGTGACCAGACATAGTATTAAAAGTAGATGTGGGGACGTGACCCTTCACAAAGCTTAACAGACGACATGCGCGGACGTGACCACACACAGCATTAAAAACACGATGTGGGGACGTGACCCTTCACAACGCTTAACAGACGACATGTGCGGACGTGACCGGACATAGCATTAAAACACGGTGTGGGGACGTGACTCTTCACAACGCTTAACAGACGACATGTGCGGACGTGACCAGACACAACATTAAAAACAAGATGTGGGGGCGTGACCCTTCACAACGCATAACAGACGACATGTGCAGACGTGACCAGACACAACATTAAAACACGGTGTGGGGATGTGACCCTTCACAACGCTTAACAGACGACATGTGCGGACGTGACCAGACACAGCATTAAAACACGGTGTGGGGATGTGACCCTTCACAACGCTTAACAGACGATATGTGCGGACGTGACCAGACATAACATTAAAACACGGTGTGGGGACGTGACTCTTCACAACGCTTAACAGACGACATGTGCGGACGTGACCAGACATAGTATTAAAAGTAGATGTGGGGACGTGACCCTTCACAAAGCTTAACAGACGACATGTGCGGACGTGACCAGACACAGCATTAAAAACACGATGTGGAGACGTGACCCTTCACAACGCTTAACAGATGACATGTGCGGACGTGACCAGACATAGCATTAAAACACGGTGTGGGGACGTGACTCTTCACAACGCTTAACAGACGACATGTGCGGACGTGACCAGACATAGTATTAAAAGTAGATGGGGGGACGTGACCCTTCACAAAGCTTAACAGACGACATGTTCGGACGTGACCAGACACAACATTAAAACACGGTGTGGGGATGTGACCCTTCACAACGCTTAACAGACGACATGTGCGGACGTGACCAGACACAGCATTAAAACACGGTGTGGGGATGTGACCCTTCACAACGCTCAACAGACGACATGTGCTGATGTGCCCAGACACAAAATTCAAAACACGATGTGGGGACGTGACCCTTCACAACACTTAATAGACGACATGTGCGGACGTGACCAGACACAACATTAAAACACGGTGTGGGGATGTGACCCTTCACAACGCTTAACAGACGACATGTGCGGACGTGACCAGACACAGCATTAAAACACGGTGTGGGGACGTGACTCTTCACAACGTTTAACAGACGACATGTGCGGACGTGACCAGACATAGCATTAAAACACGGTGTGGGGACGTGACTCTTCACAACGCTTAACAGACGACATGTGCGGACGTGACCAGACATAGTATTAAAAGTAGATGTGGGGACGTGACCCTTCACAAAGCTTAACAGACGACATGTGCGGACGTGACTAGACACAACATTAAAACACGGTGTGGGGATGTGACCCTTCACAACGCTTAACAGACGACATGTGCGGACGTGACCAGACATAGCATTAAAACACGGTGTGGGGACGTGACTCTTCACAACGCTTAACAGACGACATGTGCGGACGTGACCAGACATAGTATTAAAAGTAGATGTGGGGACGTGACCCTTCACAAAGCTTAACAGACGACATGTGCGGACGTGACCAGACACAACATTAAAACACGGTGTGGGGATGTGACCCTTCACAACGCTTAACAGACGACATGTGCGGACGTGACCAGACATAGCATTAAAACACGGTGTGGGGACGTGACTCTTCACAACGCTTAACAGACGACATGTGCGGACGTGACCAGACATAGTATTAAAAGTAGATGGGGGGACGTGACCCTTCACAAAGCTTAACAGACGACATGTTCGGACGTGACCAGACACAACATTAAAACACGGTGTGGGGATGTGACCCTTCACAACGCTTAACAGACGACATGTGCGGACGTGACCAGACACAGCATTAAAACACGGTGTGGGGATGTGACCCTTCACAACGCTCAACAGACGACATGTGCTGATGTGCCCAGACACAAAATTCAAAACACGATGTGGGGACGTGACCCTTCACAACACTTAATAGACGACATGTGCGGACGTGACCAGACACAACATTAAAACACGGTGTGGGGATGTGACCCTTCACAACGCTTAACAGACGACATGTGCGGACGTGACCAGACACAGCATTAAAACACGGTGTGGGGACGTGACTCTTCACAACGTTTAACAGACGACATGTGCGGACGTGACCAGACATAGCATTAAAACACGGTGTGGGGACGTGACTCTTCACAACGCTTAACAGACGACATGTGCGGACGTGACCAGACATAGTATTAAAAGTAGATGTGGGGACGTGACCCTTCACAAAGCTTAACAGACGACATGTGCGGACGTGACTAGACACAACATTAAAACACGGTGTGGGGATGTGACCCTTCACAACGCTTAACAGACGACATGTGCGGACGTGACCAGACATAGCATTAAAACACGGTGTGGGGACGTGACTCTTCACAACGCTTAACAGACGACATGTGCGGACGTGACCAGACATAGTATTAAAAGTAGATGTGGGGACGTGACCCTTCACAAAGCTTAACAGACGACATGTGCGGACGTGACCAGACACAACATTAAAACACGGTGTGGGGATGTGACCCTTCACAACGCTTAACAGACGACATGTGCGGACGTGACCAGACATAGCATTAAAACACGGTGTGGGGACGTGACTCTTCACAACGCTTAACAGACGACATGTGCGGACGTGACCAGACATAGTATTAAAAGTAGATGTGGGGACGTGACCCTTCACAAAGCTTAACAGACGACATGTGCGGACGTGACCAGACACAACATTAAAACACGGTGTGGGGATGTGACCCTTCACAACGCTTAACAGACGACATGTGCGGACGTGACCAGACATAACATTAAAACACGGTGTGGGGTCGTGACTCTTCACAACGCTTAACAGACGACATGTGCGTACGTGACCAGACACAACATTAAAAACAAGATGTGGGGGCGTGACCCTTCACAACGCATAACAGACGACATGTGCAGACGTGACCAGACACAACATTAAAACACGGTGTGGGGATGTGACCCTTCACAACGCTTAACAGACGACATGTGCGGACGTGACCAGACACAGCATTAAAACACGGTGTGGGGATGTGACCCTTCACAACGCTTAACAGACGACATGTGCGGACGTGACCAGACATAACATTAAAACACGGTGTGGGGACGTGACTCTTCACAACGCTTAACAGACGACATGTGCGGACGTGACCAGACACAACATTAAAAACAAGATGTGGGGGCGTGACCCTTCAAAACGCATAACAGACGACATGTGCGGACGTGACCAGACACAACATTAAAACACGGTGTGGGGATGTGACCCTTCACAACGCTTAACAGACGATATGTGCGGACGGGACCAGACATAACATTAAAACACGGTGTGGGGACGTGACTCTTCACAACGCTTAACAGACGACATGTGCGGACGTGACCAGACATAGTATTAAAAGTAGATGTGGGGACGTGACCCTTCACAAAGCTTAACAGACGACATGCGCGGACGTGACCACACACAGCATTAAAAACACGATGTGGGGACGTGACCCTTCACAACGCTTAACAGACGACATGTGCGGACGTGACCGGACATAGCATTAAAACACGGTGTGGGGACGTGACTCTTCACAACGCTTAACAGACGACATGTGCGGACGTGACCAGACACAACATTAAAAACAAGATGTGGGGGCGTGACCCTTCACAACGCATAACAGACGACATGTGCAGACGTGACCAGACACAACATTAAAACACGGTGTGGGGATGTGACCCTTCACAACGCTTAACAGACGACATGTGCGGACGTGACCAGACACAGCATTAAAACACGGTGTGGGGATGTGACCCTTCACAACGCTTAACAGACGATATGTGCGGACGTGACCAGACATAACATTAAAACACGGTGTGGGGACGTGACTCTTCACAACGCTTAACAGACGACATGTGCGGACGTGACCAGACATAGTATTAAAAGTAGATGTGGGGACGTGACCCTTCACAAAGCTTAACAGACGACATGTGCGGACGTGACCAGACACAGCATTAAAAACACGATGTGGAGACGTGACCCTTCACAACGCTTAACAGATGACATGTGCGGACGTGACCAGACATAGCATTAAAACACGGTGTGGGGACGTGACTCTTCACAACGCTTAACAGACGACATGTGCGGACGTGACCAGACATAGTATTAAAAGTAGATGGGGGGACGTGACCCTTCACAAAGCTTAACAGACGACATGTTCGGACGTGACCAGACACAACATTAAAACACGGTGTGGGGATGTGACCCTTCACAACGCTTAACAGACGACATGTGCGGACGTGACCAGACACAGCATTAAAACACGGTGTGGGGATGTGACCCTTCACAACGCTCAACAGACGACATGTGCTGATGTGCCCAGACACAAAATTCAAAACACGATGTGGGGACGTGACCCTTCACAACACTTAATAGACGACATGTGCGGACGTGACCAGACACAACATTAAAACACGGTGTGGGGATGTGACCCTTCACAACGCTTAACAGACGACATGTGCGGACGTGACCAGACACAGCATTAAAACACGGTGTGGGGACGTGACTCTTCACAACGCTTAACAGACGACATGTGCGGACGTGACCAGACATAGTATTAAAAGTAGGTGTGGGGACGTGACCCTTCACAAAGCTTAACAGACGACATGTGCGGACGTGACCAGACACAGCATTAAAAACACGATGTGGGGACGTGACCCTTCACAACGCTTAACAGACGACATGTGCGGACGTGACCAGACATAGCATGAAAACACGGTGTGGGGACGTGACTCTTCACAACGCTTAACAGACGACATGTGCGGACGTGACCAGACATAGTATTAAAAGTAGATGTGGGGACGTGACCCTTCACAAAGCTTAACAGACGACATGTGCGGACGTGACCAGACACAGCATTAAAAACACGATGTGGAGACGTGACCCTTCACAACGCTTAACAGATGACATGTGCGGACGTGACCAGACATAGCATTAAAACACGGTGTGGGGACGTGACTCTTCACAACGCTTAACAGACGACATGTGCGGACGTGACCAGACATAGTATTAAAAGTAGATGGGGGGACGTGACCCTTCACAAAGCTTAACAGACGACATGTTCGGACGTGACCAGACACAACATTAAAACACGGTGTGGGGATGTGACCCTTCACAACGCTTAACAGACGACATGTGCGGACGTGACCAGACACAGCATTAAAACACGGTGTGGGGATGTGACCCTTCACAACGCTCAACAGACGACATGTGCTGATGTGCCCAGACACAAAATTCAAAACACGATGTGGGGACGTGACCCTTCACAACACTTAATAGACGACATGTGCGGACGTGACCAGACACAACATTAAAACACGGTGTGGGGATGTGACCCTTCACAACGCTTAACAGACGACATGTGCGGACGTGACCAGACACAGCATTAAAACACGGTGTGGGGACGTGACTCTTCACAACGCTTAACAGACGACATGTGCGGACGTGACCAGACATAGTATTAAAAGTAGGTGTGGGGACGTGACCCTTCACAAAGCTTAACAGACGACATGTGCGGACGTGACCAGACACAGCATTAAAAACACGATGTGGGGACGTGACCCTTCACAACGCTTAACAGACGACATGTGCGGACGTGACCAGACATAGCATGAAAACACGGTGTGGGGACGTGACTCTTCACAACGCTTAACAGACGACATGTGCGGACGTGACCAGACATAGTATTAAAAGTAGATGTGGGGACGTGACCCTTCACAAAGCTTAACAGACGACATGTGCGGACGTGACCAGACATAGCATTAAAACACGGTGTGGGGACGTGACTCTTCACAACGCTTAACAGAGGACATGTGCGGACGTGACCAGACATAGTATTAAAAGTAGATGTGGGGACGTGACCCTTCACAAAGCTTAACAGACGACATGTGCGGACGTGACCAGACACAACATTAAAACACGGTGTGGGGATGTGACCCTTCACAACGCTTAACAGACGACATGTGCGGACGTGACCAGACACAGCATTAAAACACGGTGTGGGGATGTGACCCTTCACAACGCTGAACAGACGACATGTGCTGATGTGCCCAGACACAAAATTCAAAACACGATGTGGGGACGTGACCCTTCACAACACTTAATAGACGACATGTGCGGACGTGACCAGACACAGCATTAAAGACAAGATGTAGGGGCGTGACCCTTCACAACGCATAACAGACGACATGTGTGGACGTGACCAGACACAACATTAAAACACGGTGTGGGGATGTGACCCTTCACAACGCTTAACAGACGACATGTGTGGACGTGACCAGACACAGCATTAAAACACGGTGTGGGGATGTCACCATTCACAACGCTTAACAGACGACATGTGCGGACGTGACCAGACATAACATTAAAACACGGTGTGGGGACGTGACTCTTCACAACGCTTAACAGACGACATGTGCGGACGTGACCAGACATAGTATTAAAAGTAGGTGTGGGGACGTGACCCTTCACAAAGCTTAACAGACGACATGTGCGGACGTGACCAGACACAGCATTAAAAACACGATGTGGGGACGTGACCCTTCACAACGCTTAACAGACGACATGTGCGGACGTGACCAGACATAGCATTAAAACACGGTGTGGGGACGTGACTCTTCACAACGTTTAACAGACGACATGTGCGGACGTGACCAGACATAGCATTAAAACACGGTGTGGGGACGTGACTCTTCACAACGCTTAACAGACGACATGTGCGGACGTGACCAGACATAGTATTAAAAGTAGATGTGGGGACGTGACCCTTCACAAAGCTTAACAGACGACATGTGCGGACGTGACTAGACACAACATTAAAACACGGTGTGGGGATGTGACCCTTCACAACGCTTAACAGACGACATGTGCGGACGTGACCAGACATAGCATTAAAACACGGTGTGGGGACGTGACTCTTCACAACGCTTAACAGACGACATGTGCGGACGTGACCAGACATAGTATTAAAAGTAGATGTGGGGACGTGACCCTTCACAAAGCTTAACAGACGACATGTGCGGACGTGACCAGACACAACATTAAAACACGGTGTGGGGATGTGACCCTTCACAACGCTTAACAGACGACATGTGCGGACGTGACCAGACATAGCATTAAAACACGGTGTGGGGACGTGACTCTTCACAACGCTTAACAGACGACATGTGCGGACGTGACCAGACATAGTATTAAAAGTAGATGTGGGGACGTGACCCTTCACAAAGCTTAACAGACGACATGTGCGGACGTGACCAGACACAACATTAAAACACGGTGTGGGGATGTGACCCTTCACAACGCTTAACAGACGACATGTGCGGACGTGACCAGACATAACATTAAAACACGGTGTGGGGTAGTGACTCTTCACAACGCTTAACAGACGACATGTGCGTACGTGACCAGACACAACATTAAAAACAAGATGTGGGGGCGTGACCCTTCACAACGCATAACAGACGACATGTGCAGACGTGACCAGACACAACATTAAAACACGGTGTGGGGATGTGACCCTTCACAACGCTTAACAGACGACATGTGCGGACGTGACCAGACACAGCATTAAAACACGGTGTGGGGATGTGACCCTTCACAACGCTTAACAGACGACATGTGCGGACGTGACCAGACATAACATTAAAACACGGTGTGGGGACGTGACTCTTCACAACGCTTAACAGACGACATGTGCGGACGTGACCAGACACAACATTAAAAACAAGATGTGGGGGCGTGACCCTTCAAAACGCATAACAGACGACATGTGCGGACGTGACCAGACACAACATTAAAACACGGTGTGGGGATGTGACCCTTCACAACGCTTAACAGACGATATGTGCGGACGGGACCAGACATAACATTAAAACACGGTGTGGGGACGTGACTCTTCACAACGCTTAACAGACGACATGTGCGGACGTGACCAGACATAGTATTAAAAGTAGATGTGGGGACGTGACCCTTCACAAAGCTTAACAGACGACATGCGCGGACGTGACCACACACAGCATTAAAAACACGATGTGGGGACGTGACCCTTCACAACGCTTAACAGACGACATGTGCGGACGTGACCGGACATAGCATTAAAACACGGTGTGGGGACGTGACTCTTCACAACGCTTAACAGACGACATGTGCGGACGTGACCAGACACAACATTAAAAACAAGATGTGGGGGCGTGACCCTTCACAACGCATAACAAACGACATGTGCGGACGTGACCAGACACAACATTAAAACACGGTGTGGGGATATGACCCTTCACAACGCTTAACAGACGACATGTGCGGACGTGACCAGACACAACATTAAAACACGGTGTGGGGACGTGACTCTTCACAACGCTTAACAGACGACATGTGCGGACGTGACCAGACATAGTATTAAAAGTAGATGTGGGGACGTGACCCTTCACAAAGCTTAACAGACGACATGTGCGGACGTGACCAGACACAACATTAAAACACGGTGTGGGGATGTGACCCTTCACAACGCTTAACAGACGACATGTGCGGACGTGACCAGACATAACATTAAAACACGGTGTGGGGACGTGACTCTTCACAACGCTTAACAGACGACATGTGCGTACGTGACCAGACACAACATTAAAAACAAGATGTGGGGGCGTGACCCTTCACAACGCATAACAGACGACATGTGCAGACGTGACCAGACACAACATTAAAACACGGTGTGGGGATGTGACCCTTCACAACGCTTAACAGACGACATGTGCGGACGTGACCAGACACAGCATTAAAACACGGTGTGGGGATGTGACCCTTCACAACGCTTAACAGACGATATGTGCGGACGTGACCAGACATAACATTAAAACACGGTGTGGGGACGTGACTCTTCACAACGCTTAACAGACGACATGTGCGGACGTGACCAGACATAGTATTAAAAGTAGATGTGGGGACGTGACCCTTCACAAAGCTTAACAGACGACATGTGCGGACGTGACCAGACACAGCATTAAAAACACGATGTGGAGACGTGACCCTTCACAACGCTTAACAGATGACATGTGCGGACGTGACCAGACATAGCATTAAAACACGGTGTGGGGACGTGACTCTTCACAACGCTTAACAGACGACATGTGCGGACGTGACCAGACATAGTATTAAAAGTAGATGGGGGGACGTGACCCTTCACAAAGCTTAACAGACGACATGTTCGGACGTGACCAGACACAACATTAAAACACGGTGTGGGGATGTGACCCTTCACAACGCTTAACAGACGACATGTGCGGACGTGACCAGACACAGCATTAAAACACGGTGTGGGGATGTGACCCTTCACAACGCTCAACAGACGACATGTGCTGATGTGCCCAGACACAAAATTCAAAACACGATGTGGGGACGTGACCCTTCACAACACTTAATAGACGACATGTGCGGACGTGACCAGACACAACATTAAAACACGGTGTGGGGATGTGACCCTTCACAACGCTTAACAGACGACATGTGCGGACGTGACCAGACACAGCATTAAAACACGGTGTGGGGACGTGACTCTTCACAACGCTTAACAGACGACATGTGCGGACGTGACCAGACATAGTATTAAAAGTAGGTGTGGGGACGTGACCCTTCACAAAGCTTAACAGACGACATGTGCGGACGTGACCAGACACAGCATTAAAAACACGATGTGGGGACGTGACCCTTCACAACGCTTAACAGACGACATGTGCGGACGTGACCAGACATAGTATTAAAAGTAGATGTGGGGACGTGACCCTTCACAAAGCTTAACAGACGACATGTGCGGACGTGACCAGACACAACATTAAAACACGGTGTGGGGATGTGACCCTTCACAACGCTTAACAGACGACATGTGCGGACGTGACCAGACATAACATTAAAACACGGTGTGGGGTCGTGACTCTTCACAACGCTTAACAGACGACATGTGCGTACGTGACCAGACACAACATTAAAAACAAGATGTGGGGGCGTGACCCTTCACAACGCATAACAGACGACATGTGCAGACGTGACCAGACACAACATTAAAACACGGTGTGGGATGTGACCCTTCTCAACGCTTAACAGACGACATGTGCGGACGTGACCAGACACAGCATTAAAACACGGTGTGGGGACGTGACTCTTCACAACGCTTAACAGACGACATGTGCGGACGTGACCAGACATAGTATTAAAAGTAGGTGTGGGGACGTGACCCTTCACAAAGCTTAACAGACGACATGTGCGGACGTGACCAGACACAGCATTAAAAACACGATGTGGGGACGTGACCCTTCACAACGCTTAACAGACGACATGTGCGGACGTGACCAGACATAGCATGAAAACACGGTGTGGGGACGTGACTCTTCACAACGCTTAACAGACGACATGTGCGGACGTGACCAGACATAGTATTAAAAGTAGATGTGGGGACGTGACCCTTCACAAAGCTTAACAGACGACATGTGCGGACGTGACCAGACACAACATTAAAACACGGTGTGGGGATGTGACCCTTCACAACGCTTAACAGACGACATGTGCGGACGTGACCAGACATAACATTAAAACACGGTGTGGGGTCGTGACTCTTCACAACGCTTAACAGACGACATGTGCGTACGTGACCAGACACAACATTAAAAACAAGATGTGGGGGCGTGACCCTTCACAACGCATAACAGACGACATGTGCAGACGTGACCAGACACAACATTAAAACACGGTGTGGGGATGTGACCCTTCACAACGCTTAACAGACGACATGTGCGGACGTGACCAGACACAGCATTAAAACACGGTGTGGGGATGTGACCCTTCACAACGCTTAACAGACGACATGTGCGGACGTGACCAGACATAACATTAAAACACGGTGTGGGGACGTGACTCTTCACAACGCTTAACAGACGACATGTGCGGACGTGACCAGACACAACATTAAAAACAAGATGTGGGGGCGTGACCCTTCAAAACGCATAACAGACGACATGTGCGGATGTGACCAGACACAACATTAAAACACGGTGTGGGGATGTGACCCTTCACAACGCTTAACAGACGATATGTGCGGACGGGACCAGACATAACATTAAAACACGGTGTGGGGACGTGACTCTTCACAACGCTTAACAGACGACATGTGCGGACCTGACCAGACATAGTATTAAAAGTAGATGTGGGGACGTGACCCTTCACAAAGCTTAACAGACGACATGCGCGGACGTGACCACACACAGCATTAAAAACACGATGTGGGGACGTGACCCTTCACAACGCTTAACAGACGACATGTGCGGACGTGACCAGACACAACATTAAAAACAAGATGTGGGGGCGTGACCCTTCACAACGCATAACAGACGACATGTGCAGACGTGACCAGACACAACATTAAAACACGGTGTGGGGATGTGACCCTTCACAACGCTTAACAGACGACATGTGCGGACGTGACCAGACACAGCATTAAAACACGGTGTGGGGATGTGACCCTTCACAACGCTTAACAGACGACATGTGCGGACGTGACCAGACATAACATTAAAACACGGTGTGGGGATATGACCCTTCACAACGCTTAACAGACGACATGTGCGGACGTGACCAGACACAACATTAGAACACGGTGTGGGGACGTGACTCTTCACAACGCTTAACAGACGACATGTGCGGACGTGACCAGACATAGTATTAAAAGTAGATGTGGGGACGTGACCCTTCACAAAGCTTAACAGACGACATGTGCGGACGTGACCAGACACAACATTAAAACACGGTGTGGGGATGTGACCCTTCACAACGCTTAACAGACGACATGTGCGGACGTGACCAGACATAACATTAAAACACGGTGTGGGGACGTGACTCTTCACAACGCTTAACAGACGACATGTGCGTACGTGACCAGACACAACATTAAAAACAAGATGTGGGGGCGTGACCCTTCACAACGCATAACAGACGACATGTGCAGACGTGACCAGACACAACATTAAAACACGGTGTGGGGATGTGACCCTTCACAACGCTTAACAGACGACATGTGCGGACGTGACCAGACACAGCATTAAAACACGGTGTGGGGATGTGACCCTTCACAACGCTTAACAGACGATATGTGCGGACGTGACCAGACATAACATTAAAACACGGTGTGGGGACGTGACTCTTCACAACGCTTAACAGACGACATGTGCGGACGTGACCAGACATAGTATTAAAAGTAGATGTGGGGACGTGACCCTTCACAAAGCTTAACAGACGACATGTGCGGACGTGACCAGACACAGCATTAAAAACACGATGTGGAGACGTGACCCTTCACAACGCTTAACAGATGACATGTGCGGACGTGACCAGACATAGCATTAAAACACGGTGTGGGGACGTGACTCTTCACAACGCTTAACAGACGACATGTGCGGACGTGACCAGACATAGTATTAAAAGTAGATGGGGGGACGTGACCCTTCACAAAGCTTAACAGACGACATGTTCGGACGTGACCAGACACAACATTAAAACACGGTGTGGGGATGTGACCCTTCACAACGCTTAACAGACGACATGTGCGGACGTGACCAGACACAGCATTAAAACACGGTGTGGGGATGTGACCCTTCACAACGCTCAACAGACGACATGTGCTGATGTGCCCAGACACAAAATTCAAAACACGATGTGGGGACGTAACCCTTCACAACACTTAATAGACGACATGTGCGGACGTGACCAGACACAACATTAAAACACGGTGTGGGGATGTGACCCTTCACAACGCTTAACAGACGACATGTGCGGACGTGACCAGACACAGCATTAAAACACGGTGTGGGGACGTGACTCTTCACAACGCTTAACAGACGACATGTGCGGACGTGACCAGACATAGTATTAAAAGTAGGTGTGGGGACGTGACCCTTCACAAAGCTTAACAGACGACATGTGCGGACGTGACCAGACACAGCATTAAAAACACGATGTGGGGACGTGACCCTTCACAACGCTTAACAGACGACATGTGCGGACGTGACCAGACATAGTATTAAAAGTAGATGTGGGGACGTGACCCTTCACAAAGCTTAACAGACGACATGTGCGGACGTGACCAGACACAACATTAAAACACGGTGTGGGGATGTGACCCTTCACAACGCTTAACAGACGACATGTGCGGACGTGACCAGACATAACATTAAAACACGGTGTGGGGTCGTGACTCTTCACAACGCTTAACAGACGACATGTGCGTACGTGACCAGACACAACATTAAAAACAAGATGTGGGGGCGTGACCCTTCACAACGCATAACAGACGACATGTGCAGACGTGACCAGACACAACATTAAAACACGGTGTGGGGATGTGACCCTTCACAACGCTTAACAGACGACATGTGCGGACGTGACCAGACACAGCATTAAAACACGGTGTGGGGACGTGACTCTTCACAACGCTTAACAGACGACATGTGCGGACGTGACCAGACATAGTCTTAAAAGTAGGTGTGGGGACGTGACCCTTCACAAAGCTTAACAGACGACATGTGCGGACGTGACCAGACACAGCATTAAAAACACGATGTGGGGACGTGACCCTTCACAACGCTTAACAGACGACATGTGCGGACGTGACCAGACATAGCATGAAAACACGGTGTGGGGACGTGACTCTTCACAACGCTTAACAGACGACATGTGCGGACATGACCAGACATAGTATTAAAAGTAGATGTGGGGACGTGACCCTTCACAAAGCTTAACAGACGACATGTGCGGACGTGACCAGACACAACATTAAAACACGGTGTGGGGATGTGACCCTTCACAACGCTTAACAGACGACATGTGCGGACGTGACCAGACATAACATTAAAACACGGTGTGGGGTCGTGACTCTTCACAACGCTTAACAGACGACATGTGCGTACGTGACCAGACACAACATTAAAAACAAGATGTGGGGGCGTGACCCTTCACAACGCATAACAGACGACATGTGCAGACGTGACCAGACACAACATTAAAACACGGTGTGGGGATGTGACCCTTCACAACGCTTAACAGACGACATGTGCGGACGTGACCAGACACAGCATTAAAACACGGTGTGGGGATGTGACCCTTCACAACGCTTAACAGACGACATGTGCGGACGTGACCAGACATAACATTAAAACACGGTGTGGGGACGTGACTCTTCACAACGCTTAACAGACGACATGTGCGGACGTGACCAGACACAACATTAAAAACAAGATGTGGGGGCGTGACCCTTCAAAACGCATAACAGACGACATGTGCGGATGTGACCAGACACAACATTAAAACACGGTGTGGGGATGTGACCCTTCACAACGCTTAACAGACGATATGTGCGGACGGGACCAGACATAACATTAAAACACGGTGTGGGGACGTGACTCTTCACAACGCTTAACAGACGACATGTGCGGACGTGACCAGACATAGTATTAAAAGTAGATGTGGGGACGTGACCCTTCACAAAGCTTAACAGACGACATGCGCGGACGTGACCACACACAGCATTAAAAACACGATGTGGGGACGTGACCCTTCACAACGCTTAACAGACGACATGTGCGGACGTGACCAGACACAACATTAAAAACAAGATGTGGGGGCGTGACCCTTCACAACGCATAACAGACGACATGTGCAGACGTGACCAGACACAACATTAAAACACGGTGTGGGGATGTGACCCTTCACAACGCTTAACAGACGACATGTGCGGACGTGACCAGACACAGCATTAAAACACGGTGTGGGGATGTGACCCTTCACAACGCTTAACAGACGACATGTGCAGACGTGACCAGACATAACATTAAAACACGGTGTGGGGGCGTGACCCTTCACAACGCATAACAGACGACATGTGCGGACGTGACCAGACATAGTATTAAAAGTAGATGTGGGGACGTGACCCTTCACAAAGCTTAACAGACGACATGTGCGGACGTGACCAGACACAACATTAAAACACGGTGTGGGGATGTGACCCTTCACAACGCTTAACAGACGACATGTGCGGACGTGACCAGACATAACATTAAAACACGGTGTGGGGACGTGACTCTTCACAACGCTTAACGGACGACATGTGCGTACGTGACCAGACACAACATTAAAAACAAGATGTGGGGGCGTGACCCTTCACAACGCATAACAGACGACATGTGCAGACGTGACCAGACACAACATTAAAACACGGTGTGGGGATGTGACCCTTCACAACGCTTAACAGACGACATGTGCGGACGTGACCAGACACAGCATTAAAACACGGTGTGGGGATGTGACCCTTCACAACGCTTAACAGACGATATGTGCGGACGTGACCAGACATAACATTAAAACACGGTGTGGGGACGTGACTCTTCACAACGCTTAACAGACGACATGTGCGGACGTGACCAGACATAGTATTAAAAGTAGATGTGGGGACGTGACCCTTCACAAAGCTTAACAGACGACATGTGCGGACGTGACCAGACACAGCATTAAAAACACGATGTGGAGACGTGACCCTTCACAACGCTTAACAGATGACATGTGCGGACGTGACCAGACATAGCATTAAAACACGGTGTGGGGACGTGACTCTTCACAACGCTTAACAGACGACATGTGCGGACGTGACCAGACATAGTATTAAAAGTAGATGGGGGGACGTGACCCTTCACAAAGCTTAACAGACGACATGTTCGGACGTGACCAGACACAACATTAAAACACGGTGTGGGGATGTGACCCTTCACAACGCTTAACAGACGACATGTGCGGACGTGACCAGACACAGCATTAAAACACGGTGTGGGGATGTGACCCTTCACAACGCTCAACAGACGACATGTGCTGATGTGCCCAGACACAAAATTCAAAACACGATGTGGGGACGTGACCCTTCACAACACTTAATAGACGACATGTGCGGACGTGACCAGACACAACATTAAAACACGGTGTGGGGATGTGACCCTTCACAACGCTTAACAGACGACATGTGCGGACGTGACCAGACACAGCATTAAAACACGGTGTGGGGACGTGACTCTTCACAACGCTTAACAGACGACATGTGCGGACGTGACCAGACATAGTATTAAAAGTAGGTGTGGGGACGTGACCCTTCACAAAGCTTAACAGACGACATGTGCGGACGTGACCAGACACAGCATTAAAAACACGATGTGGGGACGTGACCCTTCACAACGCTTAACAGACGACATGTGCGGACGTGACCAGACATAGCATGAAAACACGGTGTGGGGACGTGACTCTTCACAACGCTTAACAGACGACATGTGCGGACGTGACCAGACATAGTATTAAAAGTAGATGTGGGGACGTGACCCTTCACAAAGCTTAACAGACGACATGTGCGGACGTGACCAGACACAACATTAAAACACGGTGTGGGGATGTGACCCTTCACAACGCTTAACAGACGACATGTGCGGACGTGACCAGACACAGCATTAAAACACGGTGTGGGGATGTGACCCTTCACAACGCTGAACAGACGACATGTGCTGATGTGCCCAGACACAAAATTCAAAACACGATGTGGGGACGTGACCCTTCACAACACTTAATAGACGACATGTGCGGACGTGACCAGACACAGCATTAAAGACAAGATGTAGGGGCGTGACCCTTCACAACGCATAACAGACGACATGTGTGGACGTGACCAGACACAACATTAAAACACGGTGTGGGGATGTGACCCTTCACAACGCTTAACAGACGACATGTGTGGACGTGACCAGACACAGCATTAAAACACGGTGTGGGGATGTCACCATTCACAACGCTTAACAGACGACATGTGCGGACGTGACCAGACATAACATTAAAACACGGTGTGGGGACGTGACTCTTCACAACGCTTAACAGACGACATGTGCGGACGTGACCAGACATAGTATTAAAAGTAGGTGTGGGGACGTGACCCTTCACAAAGCTTAACAGACGACATGTGCGGACGTGACCAGACACAGCATTAAAAACACGATGTGGGGACGTGACCCTTCACAACGCTTAACAGACGACATGTGCGGACGTGACCAGACATAGCATTAAAACACGGTGTGGGGACGTGACTCTTCACAATGCTTAACAGACGACATGTACGGACGTGACCAGACATAGTATTAAAAGTAGATGTGGGGACGTGACCCTTCACAAAGCTTAACAGACGACATGTGCGGACGTGACCAGACACAACATTAAAACACGGTGTGGGGATGTGACCCTTCACAATGCTTAACAGACGACATGTGCGGACGTGACCAGACATAACATTAAAACACGGTGTGGGGACGTGACTCTTCACAACGCTTAACAGACGACATGTGCGTACGTGACCAGACACAACATTAAAATTAAGATGTGGGGGCGTGACCCTTCACAACGCATAACAGACGACATGTGCAGACGTGACCAGACACAACATTAAAACACGGTGTGGGGATGTGACCCTTCACAACGCTTAACAGACGACATGTGCGGACGTGACCAGACACAGCATTAAAACACGGTGTGGGGATGTGACCCTTCACAACGCTTAACAGACGACATGTGCGGACGTGACCAGACACAGCATTAAAACACGGTGTGGGGACGTGACTCTTCACAACGCTTAACAGACGACATGTGCGGACGTGACCAGACACAACATTAAAAACAAGATGTGGGGGCGTGACCCTTCACAACGCATAACAGACGACATGTGCGGACGTGACCAGACACAACATTAAAACACGGTGTGGGGATGTGACCCTTCACAACGCTTAACAGACGACATGTGCGGACGTGACCAGACACAACATTAAAACACGGTGTGGGGATGTGACCCTTCACAACGCTTAACAGACGATATGTGCGGACGGGACCAGACATAACATTAAAACACGGTGTGGGGACGTGACTCTTCACAACGCTTAACAGACGACATGTGCGAACGTGACCAGACATAGTATTAAAAGTAGATGTGGGGACGTGACCCTTCACAAAGCTTAACAGACGACATGCGCGGACGTGACCACACACAGCATTAAAAACACGATGTGGGGACGTGACCCTTCACAACGCTTAACAGACGACATGTGCGGACGTGACCGGACATAGCATTAAAACACGGTGTGGGGACGTGACTCTTCACAACGCTTAACAGACGACATATGCGGACGTGACCAGACACAACATTAAAAATAAGATGTGGGGGCGTGACCCTTCACAACGCATAACAAACGACATGTGCGGACGTGACCAGACACAACATTAAAACACGGTGTGGGGATGTGACCCTTCACAACGCTTAACAGACGACATGTGTGGACGTGACCAGACACAGCATTAAAAGACGGTGTGGGGATGTCACCCTTCACAACGCTTAACAGACGACATGTGCGGACGTGACCAGACATAACATTAAAACACGGTGTGGGGACGTGACTCTTCACAACGCTTAACAGACGACATGTGCGGACGTGACCAGACATCGTATTAAAAGTAGGTGTGGGGACGTGACCCTTCACAAAGCTTAACAGACGACATGTGCGGACGTGACCAGACACAGCATTAAAAACACTATGTGGGGACGTGACCCTTCACAACGCTTAACAGACGACATGTGCGGACGTGACCAGACATAGCATTAAAACACGGTGTGGGGACGTGACTCTTCACAACGCTTAACAGACGACATGTGCGGACGTGACCAGACATAGTATTAAAAGTAGATGTGGGGACGTGACCCTTCACAAAGCTTAACAGACGACATGTGCGGACGTGACCAGACACAACATTAAAACACGGTGTGGGGATGTGACCCTTCACAACACTTAACAGACGACATGTGCGGACGTGACCAGACATAACATTAAAACACGGTGTGGGGACGTGACTCTTCACAACGCTTAACAGACGACATGTGCGTACGTGACCAGACACAACATTAAAAACAAGATGTGGGGGCGTGACCCTTCACAACGCATAACAGACGACATGTGCAGACGTGACCAGACACAACATTAAAACACGGTGTGGGGATGTGACCCTTCACAACGCTTAACAGACGACATGTGCGGACGTGACCAGACACAGCATTAAAACACGGTGTGGGGATGTGACCCTTCACAACGCTTAACAGACGATATGTGCGGACGTGACCAGACATAACATTAAAACACGGTGTGGGGACGTGACTCTTCACAACGCTTAACAGACGACATGTGCGGACGTGACCAGACATAGTATTAAAAGTAGATGTGGGGACGTGACCCTTCACAAAGCTTAACAGACGACATGTGCGGACGTGACCAGACACAGCATTAAAAACACGATGTGGAGACGTGACCCTTCACAACGCTTAACAGATGACATGTGCGGACGTGACCAGACATAGCATTAAAACACGGTGTGGGGACGTGACTCTTCACAACGCTTAACAGACGACATGTGCGGACGTGACCAGACATAGTATTAAAAGTAGATGGGGGGACGTGACCCTTCACAAAGCTTAACAGACGACATGTTCGGACGTGACCAGACACAACATTAAAACACGGTGTGGGGATGTGACCCTTCACAACGCTTAACAGACGACATGTGCGGACGTGACCAGACACAGCATTAAAACACGGTGTGGGGATGTGACCCTTCACAACGCTCAACAGACGACATGTGCTGATGTGCCCAGACACAAAATTCAAAACACGATGTGGGGACGTGACCCTTCACAACACTTAATAGACGACATGTGCGGACGTGACCAGACACAACATTAAAACACGGTGTGGGGATGTGACCCTTCACAACGCTTAACAGACGACATGTGCGGACGTGACCAGACACAGCATTAAAACACGGTGTGGGGACGTGACTCTTCACAACGCTTAACAGACGACATGTGCGGACGTGACCAGACATAGTATTAAAAGTAGGTGTGGGGACGTGACCCTTCACAAAGCTTAACAGACGACATGTGCGGACGTGACCAGACACAGCATTAAAAACACGATGTGGGGACGTGACCCTTCACAACGCTTAACAGACGACATGTGCGGACGTGACCAGACATAGCATGAAAACACGGTGTGGGGACGTGACTCTTCACAACGCTTAACAGACGACATGTGCGGACGTGACCAGACATAGTATTAAAAGTAGATGTGGGGACGTGACCCTTCACAAAGCTTAACAGACGACATGTGCGGACGTGACCAGACACAACATTAAAACACGGTGTGGGGATGTGACCCTTCACAACGCTTAACAGACGACATGTGCGGACGTGACCAGACACAGCATTAAAACACGGTGTGGGGATGTGACCCTTCACAACGCTGAACAGACGACATGTGCTGATGTGCCCAGACACAAAATTCAAAACACGATGTGGGGACGTGACCCTTCACAACACTTAATAGACGACATGTGCGGACGTGACCAGACACAGCATTAAAGACAAGATGTAGGGGCGTGACCCTTCACAACGCATAACAGACGACATGTGTGGACGTGACCAGACACAACATTAAAACACGGTGTGGGGATGTGACCCTTCACAACGCTTAACAGACGACATGTGTGGACGTGACCAGACACAGCATTAAAACACGGTGTGGGGATGTCACCATTCACAACGCTTAACAGACGACATGTGCGGACGTGACCAGACATAACATTAAAACACGGTGTGGGGACGTGACTCTTCACAACGCTTAACAGACGACATGTGCGGACGTGACCAGACATAGTATTAAAAGTAGGTGTGGGGACGTGACCCTTCACAAAGCTTAACAGACGACATGTGCGGACGTGACCAGACACAGCATTAAAAACACGATGTGGGGACGTGACCCTTCACAACGCTTAACAGACGACATGTGCGGACGTGACCAGACATAGCATTAAAACACGGTGTGGGGACATGACTCTTCACAATGCTTAACAGACGACATGTACGGACGTGACCAGACATAGTATTAAAAGTAGATGTGGGGACGTGACCCTTCACAAAGCTTAACAGACGACATGTGCGGACGTGACCAGACACAACATTAAAACACGGTGTGGGGATGTGACCCTTCACAATGCTTAACAGACGACATGTGCGGACGTGACCAGACATAACATTAAAACACGGTGTGGGGACGTGACTCTTCACAACGCTTAACAGACGACATGTGCGTACGTGACCAGACACAACATTAAAATTAAGATGTGGGGGCGTGACCCTTCACAACGCATAACAGACGACATGTGCAGACGTGACCAGACACAACATTAAAACACGGTGTGGGGATGTGACCCTTCACAACGCTTAACAGACGACATGTGCGGACGTGACCAGACACAGCATTAAAACACGGTGTGGGGATGTGACCCTTCACAACGCTTAACAGACGACATGTGCGGACGTGACCAGACACAGCATTAAAACACGGTGTGGGGACGTGACTCTTCACAACGCTTAACAGACGACATGTGCGGACGTGACCAGACACAACATTAAAAACAAGATGTGGGGGCGTGACCCTTCACAACGCATAACAGACGACATGTGCGGACGTGACCAGACACAACATTAAAACACGGTGTGGGGATGTGACCCTTCACAACGCTTAACAGACGACATGTGCGGACGTGACCAGACACAACATTAAAACACGGTGTGGGGATGTGACCCTTCACAACGCTTAACAGACGATATGTGCGGACGGGACCAGACATAACATTAAAACACGGTGTGGGGACGTGACTCTTCACAACGCTTAACAGACGACATGTGCGAACGTGACCAGACATAGTATTAAAAGTAGATGTGGGGACGTGACCCTTCACAAAGCTTAACAGACGACATGCGCGGACGTGACCACACACAGCATTAAAAACACGATGTGGGGACGTGACCCTTCACAACGCTTAACAGACGACATGTGCGGACGTGACCGGACATAGCATTAAAACACGGTGTGGGGACGTGACTCTTCACAACGCTTAACAGACGACATATGCGGACGTGACCAGACACAACATTAAAAATAAGATGTGGGGGCGTGACCCTTCACAACGCATAACAAACGACATGTGCGGACGTGACCAGACACAACATTAAAACACGGTGTGGGGATGTGACCCTTCACAACGCTTAACAGACGACATGTGTGGACGTGACCAGACACAGCATTAAAAGACGGTGTGGGGATGTCACCCTTCACAACGCTTAACAGACGACATGTGCGGACGTGACCAGACATAACATTAAAACACGGTGTGGGGACGTGACTCTTCACAACGCTTAACAGACGACATGTGCGGACGTGACCAGACATCGTATTAAAAGTAGGTGTGGGGACGTGACCCTTCACAAAGCTTAACAGACGACATGTGCGGACGTGACCAGACACAGCATTAAAAACACTATGTGGGGACGTGACCCTTCACAACGCTTAACAGACGACATGTGCGGACGTGACCAGACATAGCATTAAAACACGGTGTGGGGACGTGACTCTTCACAACGCTTAACAGACGACATGTGCGGACCTGACCAGACATAGTATTAAAAGTAGATGTGGGGACGTGACCCTTCACAAAGCTTAACAGACGACATGTGCGGACGTGACCAGACACAACATTAAAACACGGTGTGGGGATGTGACCCTTCACAACACTTAACAGACGACATGTGCGGACGTGACCAGACATAACATTAAAACACGGTGTGGGGACGTGACTCTTCACAACGCTTAACAGACGACATGTGCGTACGTGACCAGACACAACATTAAAAACAAGATGTGGGGGCGTGACCCTTCACAACGCATAACAGACGACATGTGCAGACGTGACCAGACACAACATTAAAACACGGTGTGGGGATGTGACCCTTCACAACGCTTAACAGACGACATGTGCGGACGTGACCAGACACAGCATTAAAACACGGTGTGGGGATGTGACCCTTCACAACGCTTAACAGACGACATGTGCGGACGTGACCAGACACAGCATTAAAACACGGTGTGGGGATGTGACCCTTCACAACGCTTAACAGACGACATGTGCGGACGTGACCAGACACAGCATTAAAACACGGTGTGGGGATGTGACCCTTCACAACGCTTAACAGACGACATGTGCGGACGTGACCAGACACAGCATTAAAACACGGTGTGGGGATGTGACCCTTCACAACGCTTAACAGACGACATGTGCGGACGTGACCAGACACAGCATTAAAACACGGTGTGGGGATGTGACCCTTCACAACGCTCAACAGACGACATGTGCTGATGTGCCCAGACACAAAATTCAAAACACGATGTGGGGACGTGACCCTTCACAACACTTAATAGACGACATGTGCGGACGTGACCAGACACAACATTAAAACACGGTGTGGGGATGTGACCCTTCACAACGCTTAACAGACGACATGTGCGGACGTGACCAGACACAACATTAAAACACGGTGTGGGGATGTGACCCTTCACAACGCTTAACAGACGACATGTGCGGACGTGACCAGACATAACATTAAAACACGGTGTGGGGACGTGACTCTTCACAACGCTTAACAGACGACATGTGCGTACGTGACCAGACACAACATTAAAAACAAGATGTGGGGGCGTGACCCTTCACAACGCATAACAGACGACATGTGCAGACGTGACCAGACACAACATTAAAACACGGTGTGGGGATGTGACCCTTCACAACGCTTAACAGACGACATGTGCGGACGTGACCAGACACAGCATTAAAACACGGTGTGGGGATGTGACCCTTCACAACGCTTAACAGACGATATGTGCGGACGTGACCAGACATAACATTAAAACACGGTGTGGGGACGTGACTCTTCACAACGCTTAACAGACGACATGTGCGGACGTGACCAGACAAAGTATTAAAAGTAGATGTGGGGACGTGACCCTTCACAAAGCTTAACAGACGACATGTGCGGACGTGACCAGACACAGCATTAAAAACACGATGTGGAGACGTGACCCTTCACAACGCTTAACAGATGACATGTGCGGACGTGACCAGACATAGCATTAAAACACGGTGTGGGGACGTGACTCTTCACAACGCTTAACAGACGACATGTGCGGACGTGACCAGACATAGTATTAAAAGTAGATGGGGGGACGTGACCCTTCACAAAGCTTAACAGACGACATGTTCGGACGTGACCAGACACAACATTAAAACACGGTGTGGGGATGTGACCCTTCACAACGCTTAACAGACGACATGTGCGGACGTGACCAGACACAGCATTAAAACACGGTGTGGGGACGTGACCCTTCACAACGCTTAACAGACGACATGTGCGGACGTGACCAGACATAGCATTAAAACACGGTGTGGGGACGTGACTCTTCACAACGCTTAACAGACGACATGTGCGGACGTGACCAGACATAGTATTAAAAGTAGATGTGGGGACGTGACCCTTCACAAAGCTTAACAGACGACATGTGCGGACGTGACCAGACACAACATTAAAACACGGTGTGGGGATGTGACCCTTCACAATGCTTAACAGACGACATGTGCGGACGTGACCAGACATAACATTAAAACACGGTGTGGGGACGTGACTCTTCACAACGCTTAACAGACGACATGTGCGTACGTGACCAGACACAACATTAAAAACAAGATGTGGGGGCGTGACCCTTCACAACGCATAACAGACGACATGTGCAGACGTGACCAGACACAACATTAAAACACGGTGTGGGGATGTGACCCTTCACAACGCTTAACAGACGACATGTGCGGACGTGACCAGACACAGCATTAAAACACGGTGTGGGGATGTGACCCTTCACAACGCTTAACAGACGACATGTGCGGACGTGACCAGACACAGCATTAAAACACGGTGTGGGGACGTGACTCTTCACAACGCTTAACAGACGACATGTGCGGACGTGACCAGACACAACATTAAAAACAAGATGTGGGGGCGTGACCCTTCACAACGCATAACAGACGACATGTGCGGACGTGACCAGACACAACATTAAAACACGGTGTGGGGATGTGACCCTTCACAACGCTTAACAGACGACATGTGCGGACGTGACCAGACACAACATTAAAACACGGTGTGGGGATGTGACCCTTCACAACGCTTAACAGACGATATGTGCGGACGGGACCAGACATAACAATAAAACACGGTGTGGGGACGTGACTCTTCACAACGCTTAACAGACGACATGTGCGAACGTGACCAGACATAGTATTAAAAGTAGATGTGGGGACGTGACCCTTCACAAAGCTTAACTGACGACATGCGCGGACGTGACCACACACAGCATTAAAAACACGATGTGGGGACGTGACCCTTCACAACGCTTAACAGACGACATGTGCGGACGTGACCGGACATAGCATTAAAACACGGTGTGGGGACGTGACTCTTCACAACGCTTAACAGACGACATGTGCGGACGTGACCAGACACAACATTAAAAATAAGATGTGGGGGCGTGACCCTTCACAACGCATAACAAACGACATGTGCGGACGTGACCAGACACAACATTAAAACACGGTGTGGGGATGTGACCCTTCAAAACGCTTAACAGACGACATGTGTGGACGTGACCAGACACAGCATTAAAAGACGGTGTGGGGATGTCACCCTTCACAACGCTTAACAGACGACATGTGCGGACGTGACCAGACATAACATTAAAACACGGTGTGGGGACGTGACTCTTCACAACGCTTAACAGACGACATGTGCGGACGTGACCAGACATCGTATTAAAAGTAGGTGTGGGGACGTGACCCTTCACAAAGCTTAACAGACGACATGTGCGGACGTGACCAGACACAGCATTAAAAACACGATGTGGGGACGTGACCCTTCACAACGCTTAACAGATGACATGTGCGGACGTGACCAGACATAGCATTAAAACACGGTGTGGGGACGTGACTCTTCACAACGCTTAACAGACGACATGTGCGGACGTGACCAGACATAGTATTAAAAGTAGATGTGGGGACGTGACCCTTCACAAAGCTTAACAGACGACATGTGCGGACGTGACCAGACACAACATTAAAACACGGTGTGGGGATGTGACCCTTCACAACACTTAACAGACGACATGTGCGGACGTGACCAGACATAACATTAAAACACGGTGTGGGGACGTGACTCTTCACAACGCTTAACAGACGACATGTGCGTACGTGACCAGACACAACATTAAAAACAAGATGTGGGGGCGTGACCCTTCACAACGCATAACAGACGACATGTGCAGACGTGACCAGACACAACATTAAAACACGGTGTGGGGATGTGACCCTTCACAACGCTTAACAGACGACATGTGCGGACGTGACCAGACACAGCATTAAAACACGGTGTGGGGATGTGACCCTTCACAACGCTTAACAGACGACATGTGCGGACGTGACCAGACACAGCATTAAAACACGGTGTGGGGATGTGACCCTTCACAACGCTTAACAGACGACATGTGCGGACGTGACCACACACAGCATTAAAACACGGTGTGGGGATGTGACCCTTCACAACGCTTAACAGACGACATGTGCGGACGTGACCAGACACAGCATTAAAACACGGTGTGGGGATGTGACCCTTCACAACGCTTAACAGACGACATGTGCGGACGTGACCAGACACAGCATTAAAACACGGTGTGGGGATGTGACCCTTCACAACGCTCAACAGACGACATGTGCTGATGTGCCCAGACACAAAATTCAAAACACGATGTGGGGACGTGACCCTTCACAACACTTAATAGACGACATGTGCGGACGTGACCAGACACAACATTAAAACACGGTGTGGGGATGTGACCCTTCACAACGCTTAACAGACGACATGTGCGGACGTGACCAGACACAACATTAAAACACGGTGTGGGGATGTGACCCTTCACAACGCTTAACAGACGACATGTGCGGACGTGACCAGACATAACATTAAAACACGGTGTGGGGACGTGACTCTTCACAACGCTTAACAGACGACATGTGCGTACGTGACCAGACACAACATTAAAAACAAGATGTGGGGGCGTGACCCTTCACAACGCATAACAGACGACATGTGCAGACGTGACCAGACACAACATTAAAACACGGTGTGGGGATGTGACCCTTCACAACGCTTAACAGACGACATGTGCGGACGTGACCAGACACAGCATTAAAACACGGTGTGGGGATGTGACCCTTCACAACGCTTAACAGACGATATGTGCGGACGTGACCAGACATAACATTAAAACACGGTGTGGGGACGTGACTCTTCACAACGCTTAACAGACGACATGTGCGGACGTGACCAGACATAGTATTAAAAGTAGATGTGGGGACGTGACCCTTCACAAAGCTTAACAGACGACATGTGCGGACGTGACCAGACACAGCATTAAAAACACGATGTGGAGACGTGACCCTTCACAACGCTTAACAGATGACATGTGCGGACGTGACCAGACATAGCATTAAAACACGGTGTGGGGACGTGACTCTTCACAACGCTTAACAGACGACATGTGCGGACGTGACCAGACATAGTATTAAAAGTAGATGGGGGGACGTGACCCTTCACAAAGCTTAACAGACGACATGTTCGGACGTGACCAGACACAACATTAAAACACGGTGTGGGGATGTGACCCTTCACAACGCTTAACAGACGACATGTGCGGACGTGACCAGACACAGCATTAAAACACGGTGTGGGGATGTGACCCTTCACAACGCTCAACAGACGACATGTGCTGATGTGCCCAGACACAAAATTCAAAACACGATGTGGGGACGTGACCCTTCACAACACTTAATAGACGACATGTGCGGACGTGACCAGACACAACATTAAAACACGGTGTGGGGATGTGACCCTTCACAACGCTTAACAGACGACATGTGCGGACGTGACCAGACACAGCATTAAAACACGGTGTGGGGACGTGACTCTTCACAACGCTTAACAGACGACATGTGCGGACGTGACCAGACATAGTATTAAAAGTAGGTGTGGGGACGTGACCCTTCACAAAGCTTAACAGACGACATGTGCGGACGTGACCAGACACAGCATTAAAAACACGATGTGGGGACGTGACCCTTCACAACGCTTAACAGACGACATGTGCGGACGTGACCAGACATAGCATGAAAACACGGTGTGGGGACGTGACTCTTCACAACGCTTAACAGACGACATGTGCGGACGTGACCAGACATAGTATTAAAAGTAGATGTGGGGACGTGACCCTTCACAAAGCTTAACAGACGACATGTGCGGACGTGACCAGACACAACATTAAAACACGGTGTGGGGATGTGACCCTTCACAACGCTTAACAGACGACATGTGCGGACGTGACCAGACACAGCATTAAAACACGGTGTGGGGATGTGACCCTTCACAACGCTGAACAGACGACATGTGCTGATGTGCCCAGACACAAAATTCAAAACACGATGTGGGGACGTGACCCTTCACAACACTTAATAGACGACATGTGCGGACGTGACCAGACACAGCATTAAAGACAAGATGTAGGGGCGTGACCCTTCACAACGCATAACAGACGACATGTGTGGACGTGACCAGACACAACATTAAAACACGGTGTGGGGATGTGACCCTTCACAACGCTTAACAGACGACATGTGTGGACGTGACCAGACACAGCATTAAAACACGGTGTGGGGATGTCACCATTCACAACGCTTAACAGACGACATGTGCGGACGTGACCAGACATAACATTAAAACACGGTGTGGGGACGTGACTCTTCACAACGCTTAACAGACGACATGTGCGGACGTGACCAGACATAGTATTAAAAGTAGGTGTGGGGACGTGACCCTTCACAAAGCTTAACAGACGACATATGCGGACGTGACCAGACACAGCATTAAAAACACGATGTGGGAACGTGACCCTTCACAACGCTTAACAGACGACATGTGCGGACGTGACCAGACATAGCATTAAAACACGGTGTGGGGACGTGACTCTTCACAACGCTTAACAGACGACATGTGCGGACGTGACCAGACATAGTATTAAAAGTAGATGTGGGGACGTGACCCTTCACAAAGCTTAACAGACGACATGTGCGGACGTGACCAGACACAACATTAAAACACGGTGTGGGGATGTGACCCTTCACAATGCTTAACAGACGACATGTGCGGACGTGACCAGACATAACATTAAAACACGGTGTGGGGACGTGACTCTTCACAACGCTTAACAGACGACATGTGCGTACGTGACCAGACACAACATTAAAAACAAGATGTGGGGGCGTGACCCTTCACAACGCATAACAGACGACATGTGCAGACGTGACCAGACACAACATTAAAACACGGTGTGGGGATGTGACCCTTCACAACGCTTAACAGACGACATGTGCGGACGTGACCAGACACAGCATTAAAACACGGTGTGGGGATGTGACCCTTCACAACGCTTAACAGACGACATGTGCGGACGTGACCAGACACAGCATTAAAACACGGTGTGGGGACGTGACTCTTCACAACGCTTAACAGACGACATGTGCGGACGTGACCAGACACAACATTAAAAACAAGATGTGGGGGCGTGACCCTTCACAACGCATAACAGACGACATGTGCGGACGTGACCAGACACAACATTAAAACACGGTGTGGGGATGTGACCCTTCACAACGCTTAACAGACGACATGTGCGGACGTGACCAGACACAACATTAAAACACGGTGTGGGGATGTGACCCTTCACAACGCTTAACAGACGATATGTGCGGACGGGACCAGACATAACATTAAAACACGGTGTGGGGACGTGACTCTTCACAACGCTTAACAGACGACATGTGCGAACGTGACCAGACATAGTATTAAAAGTAGATGTGGGGACGTGACCCTTCACAAAGCTTAACAGACGACATGCGCGGACGTGACCACACACAGCATTAAAAACACGATGTGGGGACGTGACCCTTCACAACGCTTAACAGACGACATGTGCGGACGTGACCGGACATAGCATTAAAACACGGTGTGGGGACGTGACTCTTCACAACGCTTAACAGACGACATGTGCGGACGTGACCAGACACAACATTAAAAATAAGATGTGGGGGCGTGACCCTTCACAACGCATAACAAACGACATGTGCGGACGTGACCAGACACAACATTAAAACACGGTGTGGGGATGTGACCCTTCACAACGCTTAACAGACGACATGTGTGGACGTGACCAGACACAGCATTAAAACACGGTGTGGGGATGTCACCCTTCACAACGCTTAACAGACGACATGTGCGGACGTGACCAGACATAACATTAAAACACGGTGTGGGGACGTGACTCTTCACAACGCTTAACAGACGACATGTGCGGACGTGACCAGACATCGTATTAAAAGTAGGTGTGGGGACGTGACCCTTCACAAAGCTTAACAGACGACATGTGCGGACGTGACCAGACACAGCATTAAAAACACGATGTGGGGACGTGACCCTTCACAACGCTTAACAGACGACATGTGCGGACGTGACCAGACATAGCATTAAAACACGGTGTGGGGACGTGACTCTTCACAACGCTTAACAGACGACATGTGCGGACGTGACCAGACATAGTATTAAAAGTAGATGTGGGGACGTGACCCTTCACAAAGCTTAACAGACGACATGTGCGGACGTGACCAGACACAACATTAAAACACGGTGTGGGGATGTGACCCTTCACAACACTTAACAGACGACATGTGCGGACGTGACCAGACATAACATTAAAACACGGTGTGGGGACGTGACTCTTCACAACGCTTAACAGACGACATGTGCGTACGTGACCAGACACAACATTAAAAACAAGATGTGGGGGCGTGACCCTTCACAACGCATAACAGACGACATGTGCAGACGTGACCAGACACAACATTAAAACACGGTGTGGGGATGTGACCCTTCACAACGCTTAACAGACGACATGTGCGGACGTGACCAGACACAGCATTAAAACACGGTGTGGGGATGTGACCCTTCACAACGCTTAACAGACGACATGTGCGGACGTGACCAGACACAGCATTAAAACACGGTGTGGGGATGTGACCCTTCACAACGCTTAACAGACGACATGTGCGGACGTGACCAGACACAGCATTAAAACACGGTGTGGGGATGTGACCCTTCACAACGCTTAACAGACGACATGTGCGGACGTGACCAGACACAGCATTAAAACACGGTGTGGGGATGTGACCCTTCACAACGCTCAACAGACGACATGTGCTGATGTGCCCAGACACAAAATTCAAAACACGATGTGGGGACGTGACCCTTCACAACACTTAATAGACGACATGTGCGGACGTGACCAGACACAACATTAAAACACGGTGTGGGGATGTGACCCTTCACAACGCTTAACAGACGACATGTGCGGACGTGACCAGACACAGCATTAAAACACGGTGTGGGGACGTGACTCTTCACAACGCTTAACAGACGACATGTGCGGACGTGACCAGACATTGTATTAAAAGTAGATGTGGGGACGTGACCCTTCACAAAGCTTAACAAACGACATGTGCGTACGTGACCAGACACAACATTAAAACACGGTGTGGGGATGTGACCCTTCACAACGCTTAACAGACGACATGTGCGGACGTGACCAGACATAACATTAAAACACGGTGTGGGGACGTGACTCTTCACAACGCTTAACAGACGACATGTGCGTACGTGACCAGACACAACATTAAAAACAAGATGTGGGGGCGTGACCCTTCACAACGCATAACAGACGACATGTGCGGACGTGACCAGACACAACATTAAAACACGGTGTGGGGATGTGACCCTTCACAACGCTTAACAGATGACATGTGCGGACGTGACCAGACATAGCATTAAAACACGGTGTGGGGATGTGACCCTTCACAACGCTTAACAGACGACATGTGCGGACGTGACCAGACATAACATTAAAACACGGTGTGGGGACGTGACTCTTCACAACGCTTAACAGACGACATGTGCGGACGTGACCAGACATAGTATTAAAAGTAGGTGTGGGGACGTGACCCTTCACAAAGCTTAACAGACGACATGTGCGGACGTGACCAGACATAGTATTAAAAGTAGATGTGGGGACGTGACCCTTCACAAAGCTTAACAGACGACATGTGCGGACGTGACCAGACACAACATTAAAACACGGTGTGGGGATGTGACCCTTCACAACGCTTAACAAACGACATGTGCGGACGTGACCAGACATAACATTAAAACACGGTGTGGGGACGTGACTCTTCACAACGCTTAACAGACGACATGTGCGTACGTGACCAGACACAACATTAAAAACAAGATGTGGGGGCGTGACCCTTCACAACGCATAACAGACGACATGTGCAGACGTGACCAGACACAACATTAAAACACGGTGTGGGGATGTGACCCTTCACAACGCTTAACAGACGACATGTGCGGACGTGACCAGACACAGCATTAAAACACGGTGTGGGGATGTGACCCTTCACAACGCTTAACAGACGACATGTGCGGACGTGACCAGACATAACATTAAAACACGGTGTGGGGACGTGACTCTTCACAACGCTTAACAGACGACATGTGCGGACGTGACCAGACATAGTATTAAAAGTAGATGTGGGGACGTGACCCTTCACAAAGCTTAACAGACGACATGTGCGGACGTGACCAGACACAGCATTAAAAACACGATGTGGAGACGTGACCCTTCACAACGCTTAACAGACGACATGTGCGGACGTGACCAGACATAGCATTAAAACACGGTGTGGGGACGTGACTCTTCACAACGCTTAACAGACGACATGTGCGGACGTGACCAGACATAGTATTAAAAGTAGATGTGGGGACGTGACCCTTCACAAAGCTTAACAGACGACATGTTCGGACGTGACCAGACACAACATTAAAACACGGTGTGGGGATGTGACCCTTCACAACGCTTAACAGACGACATGTGCGGACGTGACCAGACACAGCATTAAAACACGGTGTGGGGATGTGACCCTTCACAACGTTCAACAGACGACATGTGCTGATGTGCCCAGACACAAAATTCAAAACACGATGTGGGGACGTGACCCTTCACAACACTTAATAGACGACATGTGCGGACGTGACCAGACACAACATTAAAACACGGTGTGGGGATGTGACCCTTCACAACGCTTAACAGACGACATGTGCGGACGTGACCAGACACAGCATTAAAACACGGTGTGGGGACGTGACTCTTCACAACGCTTAACAGACGACATGTGCGGACGTGACCAGACATTGTATTAAAAGTAGATGTGGGGACGTGACCCTTCACAAAGCTTAACAAATGACATGTGCGGACGTGACCAGACACAACATTAAAACACGGTGTGGGGATGTGACCCTTCACAACGCTTAACAGACGACATGTGCGGACGTGACCAGACACAGCATTAAAACACGGTGTGGGGATGTGACCCTTCACAACGCTTAACAGACGACATGTGCGGACGTGACCAGACACAGCATTAAAACACGGTGTGGGGATGTGACCCTTCACAACGCTTAACAGACGACATGTGCGGACGTGACCAGACACAGCATTAAAACACGGTGTGGGGATGTGACCCTTCACAACGCTTAACAGACGACATGTGCGGACGTGACCAGACACAGCATTAAAACACGGTGTGGGGATGTGACCCTTCACAACGCTCAACAGACGACATGTGCTGATGTGCCCAGACACAAAATTCAAAACACGATGTGGGGACGTGACCCTTCACAACACTTAATAGACGACATGTGCGGACGTGACCAGACACAACATTAAAACACGGTGTGGGGATGTGACCCTTCACAACGCTTAACAGACGACATGTGCGGACGTGACCAGACACAGCATTAAAACACGGTGTGGGGACGTGACTCTTCACAACGCTTAACAGACGACATGTGCGGACGTGACCAGACATTGTATTAAAAGTAGATGTGGGGACGTGACCCTTCACAAAGCTTAACAAACGACATGTGCGTACGTGACCAGACACAACATTAAAACACGGTGTGGGGATGTGACCCTTCACAACGCTTAACAGACGACATGTGCGGACGTGACCAGACATAACATTAAAACACGGTGTGGGGACGTGACTCTTCACAACGCTTAACAGACGACATGTGCGTACGTGACCAGACACAACATTAAAAACAAGATGTGGGGGCGTGACCCTTCACAACGCATAACAGACGACATGTGCGGACGTGACCAGACACAACATTAAAACACGGTGTGGGGATGTGACCCTTCACAACGCTTAACAGATGACATGTGCGGACGTGACCAGACATAGCATTAAAACACGGTGTGGGGATGTGACCCTTCACAACGCTTAACAGACGACATGTGCGGACGTGACCAGACATAACATTAAAACACGGTGTGGGGACGTGACTCTTCACAACGCTTAACAGACGACATGTGCGGACGTGACCAGACATAGTATTAAAAGTAGGTGTGGGGACGTGACCCTTCACAAAGCTTAACAGACGACATGTGCGGACGTGACCAGACATAGTATTAAAAGTAGATGTGGGGACGTGACCCTTCACAAAGCTTAACAGACGACATGTGCGGACGTGACCAGACACAACATTAAAACACGGTGTGGGGATGTGACCCTTCACAACGCTTAACAGACGACATGTGCGGACGTGACCAGACATAACATTAAAACACGGTGTGGGGACGTGACTCTTCACAACGCTTAACAGACGACATGTGCGTACGTGACCAGACACAACATTAAAAACAAGATGTGGGGGCGTGACCCTTCACAACGCATAACAGACGACATGTGCAGACGTGACCAGACACAACATTAAAACACGGTGTGGGGATGTGACCCTTCACAACGCTTAACAGACGACATGTGCGGACGTGACCAGACACAGCATTAAAACACGGTGTGGGGATGTGACCCTTCACAACGCTTAACAGACGACATGTGCGGACGTGACCAGACATAACATTAAAACACGGTGTGGGGACGTGACTCTTCACAACGCTTAACAGACGACATGTGCGGACGTGACCAGACATAGTATTAAAAGTAGATGTGGGGACGTGACCCTTCACAAAGCTTAACAGACGACATGTGCGGACGTGACCAGACACAGCATTAAAAACACGATGTGGAGACGTGACCCTTCACAACGCTTAACAGACGACATGTGCGGACGTGACCAGACATAGCATTAAAACACGGTGTGGGGACGTGACTCTTCACAACGCTTAACAGACGACATGTGCGGACGTGACCAGACATAGTATTAAAAGTAGATGTGGGGACGTGACCCTTCACAAAGCTTAACAGACGACATGTTCGGACGTGACCAGACACAACATTAAAACACGGTGTGGGGATGTGACCCTTCACAACGCTTAACAGACGACATGTGCGGACGTGACCAGACACAGCATTAAAACACGGTGTGGGGATGTGACCCTTCACAACGTTCAACAGACGACATGTGCTGATGTGCCCAGACACAAAATTCAAAACACGATGTGGGGACGTGACCCTTCACAACACTTAATAGACGACATGTGCGGACGTGACCAGACACAACATTAAAACACGGTGTGGGGATGTGACCCTTCACAACGCTTAACAGACGACATGTGCGGACGTGACCAGACACAGCATTAAAACACGGTGTGGGGACGTGACTCTTCACAACGCTTAACAGACGACATGTGCGGACGTGACCAGACATTGTATTAAAAGTAGATGTGGGGACGTGACCCTTCACAAAGCTTAACAAACGACATGTGCGGACGTGACCAGACACAACATTAAAACACGGTGTGGGGATGTGACCCTTCACAACGCTTAACAGACGACATGTGCGGACGTGACCAGACATAACATTAAAACACGGTGTGGGGACGTGACTCTTCACAACGCTTAACAGACGACATGTGCGTACGTGACCAGACACAACATTAAAAACAAGATGTGGGGGCGTGACCCTTCACAACGCATAACAGACGACATGTGCGGACGTGACCAGACACAACATTAAAACACGGTGTGGGGATGTGACCCTTCACAACGCTTAACAGACGACATGTGCGGACGTGACCAGACACAGCATTAAAACACGGTGTGGGGATGTGACCCTTCACAACGCTTAACCGACGACATGTGCGGACGTGACCAGATACAGCATTAAAACACGGTGTGGGGACGTGACCCTTCACAACGCTTAACAGACGACATGTGCGGACGTGACCAGACACAACATTAAAACACGGTGTGGGGATGTGACCCTTCACAACGCTTAACAGACGACATGTGCGGACGTGACCAGACACAGCATTAAAACACGGTGTGGGGACGTGACTCTTCACAACGCTTAACAGACGACATGTGCGGACGTGACCAGACAGAACATTAAAACACGGTGTGGGGACGTGACTCTTCACAACGCTTAACAGACGACATGTGCGGACGTGACCAGACACAACATTAAAACACGGTGTGGGGACGTGACTCTTCACAACGCTTAACAGACGACATGTGCGGACGTGACCAGACACAACATTAAAACACGGTGTGGGGGCGTGACCCTTCACAACGCATAACAGACGACATGTGCGGACGTGACCAGACACAACATTAAAAACAAGATGTGGGGGCGTGACCCTTCACAACGCATAACAGACGACATGTGCGGACGTGACCAGACACAACATTAAAACACGGTGTGGGGATGTGACCCTTCACAACGCTTAACAGACGACATGTGCGGACGTGACCAGACACAGCATTAAAACACGGTGTGGGGACGTGACTCTTCACAACGCTTAACAGACGACATGTGCGGACGTGACCAGACATAGTATTAAAAGTAGATGTGGGGACGTGACCCTTCACAAAGCTTAACAGACGACATGTGCGGACGTGACCAGACACAACATTAAAACACGGTGTGGGGATGTGACCCTTCACAACGCTTAACGGTGTGGGGATGTGACCCTTCACAACGCTTAACAGACGACATGTGCGGACGTGACCAGACACAGCATTAAAACACGGTGTGGGGACGTGACTCTTCACAACGCTTAACAGACGACATGTGCGGACGTGACCAGACATAGTATTAAAAGTAGATGTGGGGACGTGACCCTTCACAAAGCTTAACAGACGACATGTGCGGACGTGACCAGACACAACATTAAAACACGGTGTGGGGATGTGACCCTTCACAACGCTTAACAGACGACATGTGCGGACGTGACCAGACATAACATTAAAACACGGTGTGGGGACGTGACTCTTCACAACGCTTAACAGACGACATGTGCGGATGTGACCAGACACAACATTAAGACACGGTGTGGGGATGTGACCCTTCACAACGCTTAACAGACGACATGTGCGGACGTGACCAGACACAACATTAAAACACGGTGTGGGGATGTGACCCTTCACAACGCTTAACAGACGACATGTGCGGATGTGACCAGACACAGCATTAAAACACGGTGTGGGGACGTGACTCTTCACAACGCTAAACAGACGACATGTGCGGACGTGACCAGACATAGTATTAAAAGTAGATATGGGGACGTGACCCTTCACAAAGCTTAACAGACGACATGTGCGGACGTGACCAGACACAGCATTAAAACACGGTGTGGGGATGTGACCCTTCACAATGCTTAACAGACGACATGTGCGGACGTGACCAGACATAACATTAAAACACGGTGTGGGGACGTGACTCTTCACAACGCTTAACAGACGACATGTGCGGACGTGACCAGACACAACATTAAGACACGGTGTGGGGATGTGACCCTTCACAACGCTTAACAGACGACATGTGCGGACGTGACCAGACATAACATTAAAACACGGTTTAGGGACGTGACTCTTCACAACGCTTAACAGACGACATGTGCGTACGTGACCAGACACAACATTAAAAACAAGATGTGGGGGCGTGACCCTTCACAACGCATAACAGACGACATGTGCGGACGTGACCAGACACAACATTAAAACACGGTGTGGGGATGTGACCCTTCACAACGCTTAATAGACGACATGTGCGGACGTGACCAGACACAGCATTAAAGACAAGATGTAGGGGCGTGACCCTTCACAACGTATAACAGACGACATGTGTGGACGTGACCAGACACAACATTAAAACACGGTGTGGGGATGTGACCCTTCACAACGCTTAACAGAAGACATGTGTGGACGTGACCAGACACAACATTAAAACACGGTGTGGGGATGTGACCCTTCACAACGCTTAACAGACGACATGTGCGGACGTGACCAGACACAACATTAAAACACGGTGTGGGGATGTGACCCTTCACAACGTTTAACAGACGACATGTGCGGATGTGACCAGACATAACATTAAAACACGGTGTGGGGACGTGACTCTTCACAACGCTTAACAGACGACATGTGCGTACGTGACCAGACACAACATTAAAAACAAGATGTGGGGGCGTGACCCTTCACAACGCATAACAGACGACATGTGCAGACGTGACCAGACACAACATTAAAACACGGTGTGGGGATGTGACCCTTCACAACGCTTAACAGACGACATGTGCGGAGGTGACCAGACACAGCATTAAAACACGGTGTGGGGATGTGACCCTTCACAACGCTTAACAGACGACATGTGCGGACGTGACCAGAGATAACATTAAAACACGGTGTGGGGACGTGACTCTTCACAACGCTTAACAGACGACATGTGCGGACGTGACCAGACATAGTATTAAAAGTAGATGTGGGGACTTGACCCTTCACAAAGCTTAACAGACGACATGTGCGGACGTGACCAGACATAGTATTAAAAGTAGATGTGGGGACGTGACCAGACACAACATTAAAAACAAGATGTGGGGGCGTGACCCTTCACAACGCATAACAGACGACATGTGCAGACGTGACCAGACACAACATTAAAACACGGTGTGGGGATGTGACCCTTCACAACGCTTAACAGACGACATGTGCGGACGTGACCAGACACACATTAAAACACGGTGTGGGGATGTGACCCTTCACAACGCTTAACAGACGACATGTGCGGACGTGACCAGACATAGCATTAAAACACGGTGTGGGGACGTGACTCTTCACAACGCTTAACAGACGACATGTGCGGACGTGACCAGACATAGTATTAAAAGTAGATGTGGGGACGTGACCCTTCACAAAGCTTAACAGACGACATGTTCGGACGTGACCAGACACAACATTAAAACACGGTGTGGGGATGTGACCCTTCACAACGCTTAACAGACGACATGTGCGGACGTGACCAGACACAGCATTAAAACACGGTGTGGGGATGTGACCCTTCACAACGCTGAACAGACGACATGTGCTGATGTGCCCAGACACAAAATTCAAAACACGATGTGGGGACGTGACCCTTCACAAAGCTTAACAGACGACATGTGCGGACGTGACCAGACACAACATTAAAACACGGTGTGGGGATGTGACCCTTCACAACGCTTAACAGACGACATGTGCGGACGTGACCAGACACAGCATTAAAACACGGTGTGGGGATGTGACCCTTCACAACGCTGAACAGACGACATGTGCTGATGTGCCCAGACACAAAATTCAAAACACGATGTGGGGACGTGACCCTTCACAACACTTAATAGACGACATGTGCGGACGTGACCAGACACAGCATTAAAGACAAGATGTAGGGGCGTGACCCTTCACAACGCATAACAGACGACATGTGTGGACGTGACCAGACACAACATTAAAACACGGTGTGGGGATGTGACCCTTCACAACGCTTAACAGACGACATGTGTGGACGTGACCAGACACAGCATTAAAATACGGTGTGGGTATGTGACCCTTCACAACGCTTAACAGACGACATGTGCGGACGTGACCAGACATAACATTAAAACACGGTGTGGGGACGTGACTCTTCACAACGCTTAACAGACGACATGTGCGGACGTGACCAGACATAGTATTAAAAGTAGGTGTGGGGACGTGACCCTTCACAAAGCTTAACAGACGACATGTGCGGACGTGACCAGACACAGCATTAAAAACACGATGTGGGGACATGACCCTTCACAACGCTTAACAGACGACATGTGCGGACGTGACCAGACATAGCATTAAAACACGGTGTGGGGACGTGACTCTTCACAACGCTTAACAGACGACATGTGCGGACGTGACCAGACACAACATTAAAAACAAGATGTGGGGGCGTGACCCTTCACAACGCATAACAGACGACATGTGCGGACGTGACCAGACACAACATTAAAACACGGTTTGGGGATGTGACCCTTCACAACGCTTAACAGACGACATGTGCGGACGTGACCAGACACAGCATTAAAACACGTTGTGGGGATGTGACCCTTCACAACGCTTAACAGACGACATGTGCGGACGTGACCAGACATAGCATTAAAACACGGTGTGGGGACGTGACTCTTCACAACGCTTAACAGACGACATGTGCGGACGTGACAAGACATAGTATTAAAAGTAGATGTGGGGACGTGACCCTTCACAAAGCTTAACAGACGACATGTGCGGACGTGACCAGACACAACATTAAAACACGGTGTGGCGATGTGACCCTTCACAACGCTGAACAGACGACATGTGCTGATGTGCCCAGACACAAAATTCAAAACACGATGCGGGGACGTGACCCTTCACAACACTTAATAGACGACATGTGCGGACGTGACCAGACACAGCATTAAAGACAAGATGTAGGGGCGTGACCCTTCACAACGCTTAACAGACGACATGTGTGGACGTGACCAGACACAACATTAAAACACGGTGTGGGGATGTGACCCTTCACAACGCTTAACAGACGACATGTGCGGACGTGACCAGACATAACATTAAAACACGGTTTAGGGACGTGACTCTTCACAACGCTTAACAGACGACATGTGCGTACGTGACCAGACACAACATTAAAAACAAGATGTGGGGGCGTGACCCTTCACAACGCATAACAGACGACATGTGCGGACGTGACCAGACACAACATTAAAACACGGTGTGGGGATGTGACCCTTCACAACGCTTAATAGACGACATGTGCGGACGTGACCAGACACAGCATTAAAGACAAGATGTAGGGGCGTGACCCTTCACAACGTATAACAGACGACATGTGTGGACGTGACCAGACACAACATTAAAACACGGTGTGGGGATGTGACCCTTCACAACGCTTAACAGAAGACATGTGTGGACGTGACCAGACACAACATTAAAACACGGTGTGGGGATGTGACCCTTCACAACGCTTAACAGACGACATGTGCGGACGTGACCAGACACAACATTAAAACACGGTGTGGGGATGTGACCCTTCACAACGTTTAACAGACGACATGTGCGGATGTGACCAGACATAACATTAAAACACGGTGTGGGGACGTGACTCTTCACAACGCTTAACAGACGACATGTGCGTACGTGACCAGACACAACATTAAAAACAAGATGTGGGGGCGTGACCCTTCACAACGCATAACAGACGACATGTGCAGACGTGACCAGACACAACATTAAAACACGGTGTGGGGATGTGACCCTTCACAACGCTTAACAGACGACATGTGCGGAGGTGACCAGACACAGCATTAAAACACGGTGTGGGGATGTGACCCTTCACAACGCTTAACAGACGACATGTGCGGACGTGACCAGAGATAACATTAAAACACGGTGTGGGGACGTGACTCTTCACAACGCTTAACAGACGACATGTGCGGACGTGACCAGACATAGTATTAAAAGTAGATGTGGGGACTTGACCCTTCACAAAGCTTAACAGACGACATGTGCGGACGTGACCAGACATAGTATTAAAAGTAGATGTGGGGACGTGACCAGACACAACATTAAAAACAAGATGTGGGGGCGTGACCCTTCACAACGCATAACAGACGACATGTGCAGACGTGACCAGACACAACATTAAAACACGGTGTGGGGATGTGACCCTTCACAACGCTTAACAGACGACATGTGCGGACGTGACCAGACACACATTAAAACACGGTGTGGGGATGTGACCCTTCACAACGCTTAACAGACGACATGTGCGGACGTGACCAGACATAGCATTAAAACACGGTGTGGGGACGTGACTCTTCACAACGCTTAACAGACGACATGTGCGGACGTGACCAGACATAGTATTAAAAGTAGGTGTGGGGACGTGACCCTTCACAACGCTTAACAGACGACATGTGCGGACGTGACAAGACATAGTATTAAAAGTAGATGTGGGGACGTGACCCTTCACAAAGCTTAACAGACGACATGTGCGGACGTGACCAGACACAACATTAAAACACGGTGTGGCGATGTGACCCTTCACAACGCTGAACAGACGACATGTGCTGATGTGCCCAGACACAAAATTCAAAACACGATGCGGGGACGTGACCCTTCACAACACTTAATAGACGACATGTGCGGACGTGACCAGTCACAGCATTAAAGACAAGATGTAGGGGCGTGACCCTTCACAACGCTTAACAGACGACATGTGTGGACGTGACCAGACACAACATTAAAACACGGTGTGGGGATGTGACCCTTCACAACGCTTAACAGACGACATGTGTGGACGTGACCAGACATAACATTAAAACACGGTGTGGGGACGTGACTCTTCACAACGCTTAACAGACGACATGTGCGGACGTGACCAGACATAGTATTAAAAGTAGATGTGGGGACGTGACCCTTCACAAAGCTTAACAGACGACATGTGCGGACGTGACCAGACATAGTATTAAAAGTAGATGTGGGGACGTGACCAGACACAACATTAAAAACAAGATGTGGGGGCGTGACCCTTCACAACGCATAACAGACGACATGTGCAGACGTGACCAGACACAACATTAAAACACGGTGTGGGGATGTGACCCTTCACAACGCTTAACAGACGACATGTGCGGACGTGACCAGACACACATTAAAACACGGTGTGGGGATGTGACCCTTCACAACGCTTAACAGACGACATGTGCGGACGTGACCAGACATAGCATTAAAACACGGTGTGGGGACGTGACTCTTCACAACGCTTAACAGACGACATGTGCGGACGTGACCAGACATAGTATTAAAAGTAGATGTGGGGACGTGACCCTTCACAAAGCTTAACAGACGACATGTTCGGACGTGACCAGACACAACATTAAAACACGGTGTGGGGATGTGACCCTTCACAACGCTTAACAGACGACATGTGCGGACGTGACCAGACACAACATTAAAACACGGTGTGGGGATGTGACCCATCACAACGCTTAACAGACGACATGTGCGGACGTGACCAGACACAGCATTAAAACACGGTGTGGGGATGTGACCCTTCACAACGCTGAACAGACGACATGTGCTGATGTGCCCAGACACAAAATTCAAAACACGATGTGGGGACGTGACCCTTCACAAAGCTTAACAGACGACATGTGCGGACGTGACCAGACACAACATTAAAACACGGTGTGGGGATGTGACCCATCACAACGCTTAACAGACGACATGTGCGGACGTGACCAGACACAGCATTAAAACACGGTGTGGGGATGTGACCCTTCACAACGCTGAACAGACGACATGTGCTGATGTGCCCAGACACAAAATTCAAAACACGATGTGGGGACGTGACCCTTCACAACACTTAATAGACGACATGTGCGGACGTGACCAGACACAGCATTAAAGACAAGATGTAGGGGCGTGACCCTTCACAACGCATAACAGACGACATGTGTGGACGTGACCAGACACAACATTAAAACACGGTGTGGGGATGTGACCCTTCACAACGCTTAACAGACGACATGTGTGGACGTGACCAGACACAGCATTAAAATACGGTGTGGGTATGTGACCCTTCACAACGCTTAACAGACGACATGTGCGGACGTGACCAGACATAACATTAAAACACGGTGTGGGGACGTGACTCTTCACAACGCTTAACAGACGACATGTGCGGACGTGACCAGACATAGTATTAAAAGTAGGTGTGGGGACGTGACCCTTCACAAAGCTTAACAGACGACATGTGCGGACGTGACCAGACACAGCATTAAAAATACGATGTGGGGACGTGACCCTTCACAACGCTTAACAGACGACATGTGCGGACGTGACCAGACATAGCATTAAAACACGGTGTGGGGACGTGACTCTTCACAACGCTTAACAGACGACATGTGCGGACGTGACCAGACACAACATTAAAAACAAGATGTGGGGGCGTGACCCTTCACAACGCATAACAGACGACATGTGCGGACGTGACCAGACACAACATTAAAACACGGTTTGGGGATGTGACCCTTCACAACGCTTAACAGACGACATGTGCAGACGTGACCAGACACAGCATTAAAACACGTTGTGGGGATGTGACCCTTCACAACGCTTAACAGACGACATGTGCGGACGTGACCAGACATAGCATTAAAACACGGTGTGGGGACGTGACTCTTCACAACGCTTAACAGACGACATGTGCGGACGTGACAAGACATAGTATTAAAAGTAGATGTGGGGACGTGACCCTTCACAAAGCTTAACAGACGACATGTGCGGACGTGACCAGACACAACATTAAAACACGGTGTGGCGATGTGACCCTTCACAACGCTTAACAGACGACATGTGCGGACGTGACCAGACACAGCATTAAACACGGTGTGGGGATGTGACCCTTCACAACGCTGAACAGACGACATGTGCTGATGTGCCCAGACACAAAATTCAAAACACGATGTGGGGACGTGACCCTTCACAACACTTAATAGACGACATGTGCGGACGTGACCAGACACAGCATTAAAGACAAGATGTAGGGGCGTGACCCTTCACAACGCATAACAGACGACATGTGTGGACGTGACCAGACACAACATTAAAACAAGGTGTGGGGATGTGACCCTTCACAACGCTTAACAGACGACATGTGTGGACGTGACCAGACACAGCATTAAAACACGGTGTGGGGATGTGACCCTTCACAACGCTTAACAGACGACATGTGCGGACGTGACCAGACATAACATTAAAACACGGTGTGGGGACGTGACTCTTCACAACGCTTAACAGACGACATGTGCGGACGTGACCAGACACAACATTAAAACACGGTTTGGGGATGTGACCCTTCACAACGCTTAACAGACGACATGTGCGGACGTGACCAGACACAGCATTAAAACACGTTGTGGGGATGTGACCCTTCACAACGCTTAACAGACGACATGTGCGGACGTGACCAGACATAGCATTAAAACACGGTGTGGGGACGTGACTCTTCACAACGCTTAACAGACGACATGTGCGGACGTGACAAGACATAGTATTAAAAGTAGATGTGGGGACGTGACCCTTCACAAAGCTTAACAGACGACATGTGCGGACGTGACCAGACACAACATTAAAACACGGTGTGGCGATGTGACCCTTCACAACGCTGAACAGACGACATGTGCTGATGTGCCCAGACACAAAATTCAAAACACGATGCGGGGACGTGACCCTTCACAACACTTAATAGACGACATGTGCGGACGTGACCAGTCACAGCATTAAAGACAAGATGTAGGGGCGTGACCCTTCACAACGCTTAACAGACGACATGTGTGGACGTGACCAGACACAACATTAAAACACGGTGTGGGGATGTGACCCTTCACAACGCTTAACAGACGACATGTGTGGACGTGACCAGACATAACATTAAAACACGGTGTGGGGACGTGACTCTTCACAACGCTTAACAGACGACATGTGCGGACGTGACCAGACATAGTATTAAAAGTAGATGTGGGGACGTGACCCTTCACAAAGCTTAACAGACGACATGTGCGGACGTGACCAGACATAGTATTAAAAGTAGATGTGGGGACGTGACCAGACACAACATTAAAAACAAGATGTGGGGGCGTGACCCTTCACAACGCATAACAGACGACATGTGCAGACGTGACCAGACACAACATTAAAACACGGTGTGGGGATGTGACCCTTCACAACGCTTAACAGACGACATGTGCGGACGTGACCAGACACACATTAAAACACGGTGTGGGGATGTGACCCTTCACAACGCTTAACAGACGACATGTGCGGACGTGACCAGACATAGCATTAAAACACGGTGTGGGGACGTGACTCTTCACAACGCTTAACAGACGACATGTGCGGACGTGACCAGACATAGTATTAAAAGTAGATGTGGGGACGTGACCCTTCACAAAGCTTAACAGACGACATGTTCGGACGTGACCAGACACAACATTAAAACACGGTGTGGGGATGTGACCCTTCACAACGCTTAACAGACGACATGTGCGGACGTGACCAGACACAGCATTAAAACACGGTGTGGGGATGTGACCCTTCACAACGCTGAACAGACGACATGTGCTGATGTGCCCAGACACAAAATTCAAAACACGATGTGGGGACGTGACCCTTCACAAAGCTTAACAGACGACATGTGCGGACGTGACCAGACACAACATTAAAACACGGTGTGGGGATGTGACCCATCACAACGCTTAACAGACGACATGTGCGGACGTGACCAGACACAGCATTAAAACACGGTGTGGGGATGTGACCCTTCACAACGCTGAACAGACGACATGTGCTGATGTGCCCAGACACAAAATTCAAAACACGATGTGGGGACGTGACCCTTCACAACACTTAATAGACGACATGTGCGGACGTGACCAGACACAGCATTAAAGACAAGATGTAGGGGCGTGACCCTTCACAACGCATAACAGACGACATGTGTGGACGTGACCAGACACAACATTAAAACACGGTGTGGGGATGTGACCCTTCACAACGCTTAACAGACGACATGTGTGGACGTGACCAGACACAGCATTAAAATACGGTGTGGGTATGTGACCCTTCACAACGCTTAACAGACGACATGTGCGGACGTGACCAGACATAACATTAAAACACGGTGTGGGGACGTGACTCTTCACAACGCTTAACAGACGACATGTGCGGACGTGACCAGACATAGTATTAAAAGTAGGTGTGGGGACGTGACCCTTCACAAAGCTTAACAGACGACATGTGCGGACGTGACCAGACACAGCATTAAAAACACGATGTGGGGACGTGACCCTTCACAACGCTTAACAGACGACATGTGCGGACGTGACCAGACATAGCATTAAAACACGGTGTGGGGACGTGACTCTTCACAACGCTTAACAGACGACATGTGCGGACGTGACCAGACACAACATTAAAAACAAGATGTGGGGGCGTGACCCTTCACAACGCATAACAGACGACATGTGCGGACGTGACCAGACACAACATTAAAACACGGTTTGGGGATGTGACCCTTCACAACGCTTAACAGACGACATGTGCAGACGTGACCAGACACAGCATTAAAACACGTTGTGGGGATGTGACCCTTCACAACGCTTAACAGACGACATGTGCGGACGTGACCAGACATAGCATTAAAACACGGTGTGGGGACGTGACTCTTCACAACGCTTAACAGACGACATGTGCGGACGTGACAAGACATAGTATTAAAAGTAGATGTGGGGACGTGACCCTTCACAAAGCTTAACAGACGACATGTGCGGACGTGACCAGACACAACATTAAAACACGGTGTGGCGATGTGACCCTTCACAACGCTTAACAGACGACATGTGCGGACGTGACCAGACACAGCATTAAACACGGTGTGGGGATGTGACCCTTCACAACGCTGAACAGACGACATGTGCTGATGTGCCCAGACACAAAATTCAAAACACGATGTGGGGACGTGACCCTTCACAACACTTAATAGACGACATGTGCGGACGTGACCAGACACAGCATTAAAGACAAGATGTAGGGGCGTGACCCTTCACAACGCATAACAGACGACATGTGTGGACGTGACCAGACACAACATTAAAACAAGGTGTGGGGATGTGACCCTTCACAACGCTTAACAGACGACATGTGTGGACGTGACCAGACACAGCATTAAAACACGGTGTGGGGATGTGACCCTTCACAACGCTTAACAGACGACATGTGCGGACGTGACCAGACATAACATTAAAACACGGTGTGGGGACGTGACTCTTCACAACGCTTAACAGACGACATGTGCGGACGTGACCAGACACAACATTAAAAGTAGATGTGGGGATGTGACCCTTCACAACGCTTAACAGACGACATGTGTGGACGTGACCAGACACAGCATTAAAACACGGTGTGGGGATGTGACCCTTCACAACGCTTAACAGACGACATGTGCGGACGTGACCAGACATAACATTAAAACACGGTGTGGGGACGTGACTCTTCACAACGCTTAACAGACGACATGTGCGTACGTGACCGGACACAACATTAAAAACAAGATGTGGGGGCGTGACCCTTCACAACGTATAACAGACGACATGTGTGGACGTGACCAGACACAACATTAAAACACGGTGTGGGGATGTGACCCTTCACAACGCTTAACAGACGACATGTGTGGACGTGACCAGACACAGCATTAAAACACGGTGTGGGGATGTGACCCTTCACAACGCTTAACAGACGACATGTGCGGACGTGACCAGACATAACATTAAAACACGGTGTGGGGACGTGACTCTTCACAACGCTTAACAGACGACATGTGCGGACGTGACCAGACATAGTATTAAAAGTAGATGTGGGGACGTGACCCTTCACAAAGCTTAACAGACGACATGTGCGGACGTGACCAGACACAACATTAAAACACGGTGTGGGGATGTGACCCTTCACAACGCATAACAGACGACATGTGCGGACGTGACCAGACACAACATTAAAACACGGTGTGGGGATGTGACCCTTCACAACGCTTAACAGACGACATGTGCGGACGTGACCAGACACAGCATTAAAACACGGTGTGGGGTTGTGACCCTTCACAACGCTTAACAGACGACATGTGCGGACGTGACCAGACAAAACATTAAAACACGGTGTGGGGACGTGACTCTTCACAACGCTTAACAGACGACATGTGCGGACGTGACCAGACATAGTATTAAAAGTAGATGTGGGGACGTGACCCTTCACAAAGCTTAACAGACGACATGTGCGGACGTGACAAGACACAGCATTAAAAACACGATGTGGAGACGTGACCCTTCACAACGCTTAACAGACGACATGTGCGGACGTGACCAGACATAGCATTAAAACACGGTGTGGGGACGTGACTCTTCACAACGCTTAACAGACGACATGTGCGGACGTGACAAGACATAGTATTAAAAGTAGATATGGGGACGTGACCCTTCACAAAGCTTAACAGACGACATGTGCGGACGTGACCAGAGACAACATTAAAACACGGTGTGGGGATGTGACCCTTCACAACGCTTAACAGACGACATGTGCGGACGTGACCAGACACAACATTAAAACACGGTGTGGGGATGTGACCCTTCACAACGCTGAACAGACGACATGTGCTGATGTGCCCAGACACAAAATTCAAAACACGATGCGGGGACGTGACCCTTCACAACACTTAATAGACGACATGTGCGGACGTGACCAGACACAGCATTAAAGACAAGATGTAGGGGCGTTACCCTTCACAACGCATAACAGACGACGTGTGTGGACGTGACCAGACACAACATTAAAACACGGTGTGGGGATGTGACCCTTCACAACGCTTAACAGACGACATGTGTGGACGTGACCAGACATAACATTAAAACACGGTGTGGGGACGTGACTCTTCACAACGCTTAACAGACGACATGTGCGGACGTGACCAGACATAGTATTAAAAGTAGATGTGGGGACGTGACCCTTCACAAAGCTTAACAGACGACATGTGCGGACGTGACCAGACATAGTATTAAAAGTAGATGTGGGGACGTGACCAGACACAACATTAAAAACAAGATGTGGGGGCGTGACCCTTCACAACGCATAACAGACGACATGTGCAGACGTGACCAGACACAACATTAAAACACGGTGTGGGGATGTGACCCTTCACAACGCTTAACAGACGACATGTGCGGACGTGACCAGACACACATTAAAACACGGTGTGGGGATGTGACCCTTCACAACGCTTAACAGACGACATGTGCGGACGTGACCAGACATAGCATTAAAACACGGTGTGGGGACGTGACTCTTCACAACGCTTAACAGACGACATGTGCGGACGTGACCAGACATAGTATTAAAAGTAGATGTGGGGACGTGACCCTTCACAAAGCTTAACAGACGACATGTTCGGACGTGACCAGACACAACATTAAAACACGGTGTGGGGATGTGACCCTTCACAACGCTTAACAGACGACATGTGCGGACGTGACCAGACACAGCATTAAAACACGGTGTGGGGATGTGACCCTTCACAACGCTGAACAGACGACATGTGCTGATGTGCCCAGACACAAAATTCAAAACACGATGTGGGGACGTGACCCTTCACAAAGCTTAACAGACGACATGTGCGGACGTGACCAGACACAACATTAAAACACGGTGTGGGGATGTGACCCTTCACAACGCTTAACAGACGACATGTGCGGACGTGACCAGACACAGCATTAAAACACGGTGTGGGGATGTGACCCTTCACAACGCTGAACAGACGACATGGGCTGATGTGCCCAGACACAAAATTCAAAACACGATGTGGGGACGTGACCCTTCACAACACTTAATAGACGACATGTGCGGACGTGACCAGACACAGCATTAAAGACAAGATGTAGGGGCGTGACCCTTCACAACGCATAACAGACGACATGTGTGGACGTGACCAGACACAACATTAAAACACGGTGTGGGGATGTGACCCTTCACAACGCTTAACAGACGACATGTGTGGACGTGACCAGACACAGCATTAAAATACGGTGTGGGTATGTGACCCTTCACAACGCTTAACAGACGACATGTGCGGACGTGACCAGACATAACATTAAAACACGGTGTGGGGACGTGACTCTTCACAACGCTTAACAGACGACATGTGCGGACGTGACCAGACACAACATTAAAAACACGATGTGGGGACGTGACCCTTCACAACGCTTAACAGACGACATGTGCGGACGTGACCAGACACAGCATTAAAACACGGTGTGGGGACGTGACCCTTCACAACGCTTAACAGACGACATGTGCGGACGTGACCAGACATAACATTAAAACACGGTGTGGGGACGTGACTCTTCACAACGCTTAACAGACGACATGTGCGGACGTGACCAGACATAGTATTAAAAGTAGGTGTGGGGACGTGACCCTTCACAAAGCTTAACAGACGACATGTGCGGACGTGACCAGACATAGTATTAAAAGTAGATGTGGGGACGTGACCCTTCACAAAGCTTAACAGACGACATGTGCGGACGTGACCAGACACAACATTAAAACACGGTGTGGCGATGTGACCCTTCACAACGCTTAACAGACGACATGTGCGGACGTGACCAGACACAGCATTAAACACGGTGTGGGGATGTGACCCTTCACAACGCTGAACAGACGACATGTGCTGATGTGCCCAGACACAAAATTCAAAACACGATGTGGGGACGTGACCCTTCACAACACTTAATAGACGACATGTGCGGACGTGACCAGACACAGCATTAAAGACAAGATGTAGGGGCGTGACCCTTCACAACGCATAACAGACGACATGTGTGGACGTGACCAGAAACAACATTAAAACACGGTGTGGGGATGTGACCCTTCACAACGCTTAACAGACGACATGTGTGGACGTGACCAGACACAGCATTAAAACACGGTGTGGGGATGTGACCCTTCACAACGCTTAACAGACGACATGTGCGGACGTGACCAGACATAACATTAAAACACGGTGTGGGGACGTGACTCTTCACAACGCTTAACAGACAACATGTGCGGACGTGACCAGACACAACATTAAAAGTAGATGTGGGGATGTGACCCTTCACAACGCTTAACAGACGACATGTGTGGACGTGACCAGACACAGCATTAAAACACGGTGTGGGGATGTGACCCTTCACAACGCTTAACAGACGACATGTGCGGACGTGACCAGACATAACATTAAAACACGGTGTGGGGACGTGACTCTTCACAACGCTTAACAGATGACATGTGCGGACGTGACCAGACACAACATTAAAAGTAGATGTGGGGATGTGACCCTTCACAACGCTTAACAGACGACATGTGTGGACGTGACCAGACACAGCATTAAAACACGGTGTGGGGATGTGACCCTTCACAACGCTTAACAGACGACATGTGCGGACGTGACCAGACATAACATTAAAACACGGTGTGGGGACGTGACTCTTCACAACGCTTAACAGACGACATGTGCGTACGTGACCAGACACAACATTAAAAACAAGATGTGGGGGCGTGACCCTTCACAACGTATAACAGACGACATGTGTGGACGTGACCAGACACAACATTAAAACACGGTGTGGGGATGTGACCCTTCACAACGCTTAACAGACGACATGTGTGGACGTGACCAGACACAGCATTAAAACACGGTGTGGGGATGTGACCCTTCACAACGCTTAACAGACGACATGTGCGGACGTGACCAGACATAACATTAAAACACGGTGTGGGGACGTGACTCTTCACAACGCTTAACAGACGACATGTGCGGACGTAACCAGACATAGTATTAAAAGTAGATGTGGGGACGTGACCCTTCACAAAGCTTAACAGACGACACGTGCGGACGTGACCAGACACAACATTAAAACACGGTGTGGGGATGTGACCCTTCACAACGCATAACAGACGACATGTGCGGACGTGACCAGACACAACATTAAAACACGGTGTGGGGATGTGACCCTTCACAACGCTTAACGGACGACATGTACGGACGTGACCAGACACAGCATTAAAACACGGTGTGGGGATGTGACCCTTCACAACGCTTAACAGACGACATGTGCGGACATGACCAGACAAAACATTAAAACACGGTGTGGGGACGTGACTCTTCACAACGCTTAACAGACGACATGTGCGGACGTGACCAGACATAGTATTAAAAGTAGATGTGGGGACGTGACCCTTCACAAAGCTTAACAGACGACATGTGCGGACGTGACCAGACACAGCATTAAAAACACGATGTGGAGACGTGACCCTTCACAACGCTTAACAGACGACATGTGCGGACGTGACCAGACATAGCATTAAAACACGGTGTGGGGACGTGACTCTTCACAACGCTTAACAGACGACATGTGCGGACGTGACAAGACATAGTATTAAAAGTAGATGTGGGGACGTGACCCTTCACAAAGCTTAACAGACGACATGTGCGGACGTGACCAGACACAACATTAAAACACGGTGTGGGGATGTGACCCTTCACAACGCTTAACAGACGACATGTGCGGACGTGACCAGACACAGCATTAAAACACGGTGTGGGGATGTGACCCTTCACAACGCTGAACAGACGACATGTGCTGATGTGCCCAGACACAAAATTCAAAACACGATGCGGGGACGTGACCCTTCACAACACTTAATAGACGACATGTGCGGACGTGACCAGACACAGCATTAAAGACAAGATGTAGGGGCGTGACCCTTCACAACGCATAACAGACGACATGTGTGGACGTGACCAGAAACAACATTAAAACACGGTGTGGGGATGTGACCCTTCACAACGCTTAACAGACGACATGTGTGGACGTGACCAGACACAGCATTAAAGACAAGATGTAGGGGCGTGACCCTTCACAACGCATAACAGACGACATGTGTGGACGTGACCAGACACAACATTAAAACACGGTGTGGGGATGTGACCCTTCACAACGCTTAACAGACGACATGTGTGGACGTGACCAGACACAGCATTAAAATACGGTGTGGGTATGTGACCCTTCACAACGCTTAACAGACGACATGTGCGGACGTGACCAGACATAACATTAAAACACGGTGTGGGGACGTGACTCTTCACAACGCTTAACAGACGACATGTGCGGACGTGACCAGACACAACATTAAAAACACGATGTGGGGACGTGACCCTTCACAACGCTTAACAGACGACATGTGCGGACGTGACCAGACACAGCATTAAAACACGGTGTGGGGACGTGACCCTTCACAACGCTTAACAGACGACATGTGCGGACGTGACCAGACATAACATTAAAACACGGTGTGGGGACGTGACTCTTCACAACGCTTAACAGACGACATGTGCGGAAGTGACCAGACATAGTATTAAAAGTAGGTGTGGGGACGTGACCCTTCACAAAGCTTAACAGACGACATGTGCGGACGTGACCAGACACAGCATTAAAAACACGATGTGGGGACGTGACCCTTCACAACGCTTAACAGACGACATGTGCGGACGTGACCAGACATAGCATTAAAACACGGTGTGGGGACGTGACTCTTCACAACGCTTAACAGACGACATGTGCGGACGTGACCAGACACAACATTAAAAACAAGATGTGGGGGCGTGACCCTTCACAACGCATAACAGACGACATGTGCGGACGTGACCAGACACAACATTAAAACACGGTTTGGGGATGTGACCCTTCACAACGCTTAACAGACGACATGTGCAGACGTGACCAGACACAGCATTAAAACACGTTGTGGGGATGTGACCCTTCACAACACTTAACAGACGACATGTGCGGACGTGACCAGACATAGCATTAAAACACGGTGTGGGGACGTGACTCTTCACAACGCTTAACAGACGACATGTGCGGACGTGACAAGACATAGTATTAAAAGTAGATGTGGGGACGTGACCCTTCACAAAGCTTAACAGACGACATGTGCGGACGTGACCAGACACAACATTAAAACACGGTGTGGCGATGTGACCCTTCACAACGCTTAACAGACGACATGTGCGGACGTGACCAGACACAGCATTAAACACGGTGTGGGGATGTGACCCTTCACAACGCTGAACAGACGACATGTGCTGATGTGCCCAGACACAAAATTCAAAACACGATGTGGGGACGTGACCCTTCACAACACTTAATAGACGACATGTGCGGACGTGACCAGACACAGCATTAAAGACAAGATGTAGGGGCGTGACCCTTCACAACGCATAACAGACGACATGTGTGGACGTGACCAGAAACAACATTAAAATACGGTGTGGGGATGTGACCCTTCACAACGCTTAACAGACGACATGTGTGGACGTGACCAGACACAGCATTAAAACACGGTGTGGGGATGTGACCCTTCACAACGCTTAACAGACGACATGTGCGGACGTGACCAGACATAACATTAAAACACGGTGTGGGGACGTGACTCTTCACAACGCTTAACAGACGACATGTGCGGACGTGACCAGATACAACATTAAAAGTAGATGTGGGGATGTGACCCTTCACAACGCTTAACAGACGACATGTGTGGACGTGACCAGACACAGCATTAAAACACGGTGTGGGGATGTGACCCTTCACAACGCTTAACAGACGACATGTGCGGACGTGACCAGACATAACATTAAAACACGGTGTGGGGACGTGACTCTTCACAACGCTTAACAGACGACATGTGCGGACGTGACCAGACACAACATTAAAAGTAGATGTGGGGATGTGACCCTTCACAACGCTTAACAGACGACATGTGTGGACGTGACCAGACACAGCATTAAAACACGGTGTGGGGATGTGACCCTTCACAACGCTTAACAGACGACATGTGCGGACGTGACCAGACATAACATTAAAACACGGTGTGGGGACGTGACTCTTCACAACGCTTAACAGACGACATGTGCGTACGTGACCAGACACAACATTAAAAACAAGATGTGGGGGCGTGACCCTTCACAACGTATAACAGACGACATGTGTGGACGTGACCAGACACAACATTAAAACACGGTGTGGGGATGTGACCCTTCACAACGCTTAACAGACGACATGTGTGGACGTGACCAGACACAGCATTAAAACACGGTGTGGGGATGTGACCCTTCACAACGCTTAACAGACGACATGTGCGGACGTGACCAGACATAACATTAAAACACGGTGTGGGGACGTGACTCTTCACAACGCTTAACAGACGACATGTGCGGACGTGACCAGACATAGTATTAAAAGTAGATGTGGGGACGTGACCCTTCACAAAGCTTAACAGACGACATGTGCGGACGTGACCAGACACAACATTAAAACACGGTGTGGGGATGTGACCCTTCACAACGCATAACAGACGACATGTGCGGACGTGACCAGACACAACATTAAAACACGGTGTGGGGATGTGACCCTTCACAACGCTTAACAGACGACATGTACGGACGTGACCAGACACAGCATTAAAACACGGTGTGGGGATGTGACCCTTCACAACGCTTAACAGACGACATGTGCGGACGTGACCAGACAAAACATTAAAACACGGTGTGGGGACGTGACTCTTCACAACGCTTAACAGACGACATGTGCGGACGTGACCAGACATAGTATTAAAAGTAGATGTGCGGACGTGACCCTTCACAAAGCTTAACAGACGACATGTGCGGACGTGACCAGACACAGCATTAAAAACACGATGTGGAGACGTGACCCTTCACAACGCTTAACAGACGACATGTGCGGACGTGACCAGACATAGGATTAAAACACGGTGTGGGGACGTGACTCTTCACAACGCTTAACAGACGATATGTGCGGACGTGACAAGACATAGTATTAAAAGTAGATGTGGGGACGTGACCCTTCACAAAGCTTAACAGACGACATGTGCGGACGTGACCAGACACAACATTAAAACACGGTGTGGGGATGTGACCCTTCACAACGCTTAACAGACGACATGTGCGGACGTGACCAGACACAGCATTAAAACACGGTGTGGGGATGTGACCCTTCACAACGCTGAACAGACGACATGTGCTGATGTGCCCAGACACAAAATTCAAAACACGATGCGGGGACGTGACCCTTCACAACACTTAATAGACGACATGTGCGGACGTGACCAGACACAGCATTAAAGACAAGATGTAGGGGCGTTACCCTTCACAACGCATAACAGACGACATGTGTGGACGTGACCAGACACAACATTAAAACACGGTGTGGGGATGTGACCCTTCACAACGCTTAACAGACGACATGTGTGGACGTGACCAGACATAACATTAAAACACGGTGTGGGGACGTGACTCTTCACAACGCTTAACAGACGACATGTGCGGACGTGACCAGACATAGTATTAAAAGTAGATGTGGGGACGTGACCCTTCACAAAGCTTAACAGACGACATGTGCGGACGTGACCAGACATAGTATTAAAAGTAGATGTGGGGACGTGACCAGACACAACATTAAAAACAAGATGTGGGGGCGTGACCCTTCACAACGCATAACAGACGACATGTGCAGACGTGACCAGACACAACATTAAAACACGGTGTGGGGATGTGACCCTTCACAACGCTTAACAGACGACATGTGCGGACGTGACCAGACACACATTAAAACACGGTGTGGGGATGTGACCCTTCACAACGCTTAACAGACGACATGTGCGGACGTGACCAGACATAGCATTAAAGACAAGATGTAGGGGCGTGACCCTTCACAACGCATAACAGACGACATGTGTGGACGTGACCAGAAACAACATTAAAACACGGTGTGGGGATGTGACCCTTCACAACGCTTAACAGACGACATGTGTGGACGTGACCAGACACAGCATTAAAACACGGTGTGGGGATGTGACCCTTCACAACGCTTAACAGACGACATGTGCGGACGTGACCAGACATAACATTAAAACACGGTGTGGGGACGTGACTCTTCACAACGCTTAATAGACGACATGTGCGGACGTGACCAGACACAACATTAAAAGTAGATGTGGGGATGTGACCCTTCACAACGCTTAACAGACGACATGTGTGGACGTGACCAGACACAGCATTAAAACACGGTGTGGGGATGTGACCCTTCACAACGCTTAACAGACGACATGTGCGGACGTGACCAGACATAACATTAAAACACGGTGTGGGGACGTGACTCTTCACAACGCTTAACAGACGACATGTGCGTACGTGACCAGACACAACATTAAAAACAAGATGTGGGGGCGTGACCCTTCACAACGTATAACAGACGACATGTGTGGACGTGACCAGACACAACATTAAAACACGGTGTGGCGACGTGACTCTTCACAACGCTTAACAGACGACATGTGCGGACGTGACAAGACATAGTATTAAAAGTAGATGTGGGGACGTGACCCTTCACAAAGCTTAACAGACGACATGTGCGGACGTGACCAGACACAACATTAAAACACGGTGTGGCGATGTGACCCTTCACAACGCTTAACAGACGACATGTGCGGACGTGACCAGACACAGCATTAAACACGGTGTGGGGATGTGACCCTTCACAACGCTGAACAGACGACATGTGCTGATGTGCCCAGACACAAAATTCAAAACACGATGTGGGGACGTGACCCTTCACAACACTTAATAGACGACATGTGCGGACGTGACCAGACACAGCATTAAAGACAAGATGTAGGGGCGTGACCCTTCACAACGCATAACAGACGACATGTGTGGACGTGACCAGAAACAACATTAAAATACGGTGTGGGGATGTGACCCTTCACAACGCTTAACAGACGACATGTGTGGACGTGACCAGACACAGCATTAAAACACGGTGTGGGGATGTGACCCTTCACAACGCTTAACAGACGACATGTGCGGACGTGACCAGACATAACATTAAAACACGGTGTGGGGACGTGACTCTTCACAACGCTTAACAGACGACATGTGCGGACGTGACCAGATACAACATTAAAAGTAGATGTGGGGATGTGACCCTTCACAACGCTTAACAGACGACATGTGTGGACGTGACCAGACACAGCATTAAAACACGGTGTGGGGATGTGACCCTTCACAACGCTTAACAGACGACATGTGCGGACGTGACCAGACATAACATTAAAACACGGTGTGGGGACGTGACTCTTCACAACGCTTAACAGACGACATGTGCGGACGTGACCAGACACAACATTAAAAGTAGATGTGGGGATGTGACCCTTCACAACGCTTAACAGACGACATGTGTGGACGTGACCAGACACAGCATTAAAACACGGTGTGGGGATGTGACCCTTCACAACGCTTAACAGACGACATGTGCGGACGTGACCAGACATAACATTAAAACACGGTGTGGGGACGTGACTCTTCACAACGCTTAACAGACGACATGTGCGTACGTGACCAGACACAACATTAAAAACAAGATGTGGGGGCGTGACCCTTCACAACGTATAACAGACGACATGTGTGGACGTGACCAGACACAACATTAAAACACGGTGTGGGGATGTGACCCTTCACAACGCTTAACAGACGACATGTGTGGACGTGACCAGACACAGCATTAAAACACGGTGTGGGGATGTGACCCTTCACAACGCTTTACAGACGACATGTGCGGACGTGACCAGACATAACATTAAAACACGGTGTGGGGACGTGACTCTTCACAACGCTTAACAGACGACATGTGCGGACGTGACCAGACATAGTATTAAAAGTAGATGTGGGGACGTGACCCTTCACAAAGCTTAACAGACGACATGTGCGGACGTGACCAGACACAACATTAAAACACGGTGTGGGGATGTGACCCTTCACAACGCTTAACAGACGACATGTGTGGACGTGACCAGACACAGCATTAAAACACGGTGTGGGGATGTGACCCTTCACAACGCTTAACAGACGACATGTGCGGACGTGACCAGACATAACATTAAAACACGGTGTGGGGACGTGACTCTTCACAACGCTTAACAGACGACATGTGCGGACGTGACCAGACACAACATTAAAAGTAGATGTGGGGATGTGACCCTTCACAACGCTTAACAGACGACATGTGTGGACGTGACCAGACACAGCATTAAAACACGGTGTGGGGATGTGACCCTTCACAACGCTTAACAGACGACATGTGCGGACGTGACCAGACATAACATTAAAACACGGTGTGGGGACGTGACTCTTCACAACGCTTAACAGACGACATGTGCGTACGTGACCAGACACAACATTAAAAACAAGATGTGGGGGCGTGACCCTTCACAACGTATAACAGACGACATGTGTGGACGTGACCAGACACAACATTAAAACACGGTGTGGGGATGTGACCCTTCACAACGCTTAACAGACGACATGTGTGGACGTGACCAGACACAGCATTAAAACACGGTGTGGGGATGTGACCCTTCACAACGCTTAACAGACGACATGTGCGGACGTGACCAGACATAACATTAAAACACGGTGTGGGGACGTGACTCTTCACAACGCTTAACAGACGACATGTGCGGACGTGACCAGACACAACATTAAAAGTAGATGTGGGGATGTGACCCTTCACAACGCTTAACAGACGACATGTGTGGACGTGACCAGACACAGCATTAAAACACGGTGTGGGGATGTGACCCTTCACAACGCTTAACAGACGACATGTGCGGACGTGACCAGACATAACATTAAAACACGGTGTGGGGACGTGACTCTTCACAACGCTTAACAGACGACATGTGCGTACGTGACCAGACACAACATTAAAAACAAGATGTGGGGGCGTGACCCTTCACAACGTATAACAGACGACATGTGTGGACGTGACCAGACACAACATTAAAACACGGTGTGGGGATGTGACCCTTCACAACGCTTAACAGACGACATGTGTGGACGTGACCAGACACAGCATTAAAACACGGTGTGGGGATGTGACCCTTCACAACGCTTAACAGACGACATGTGCGGACGTGACCAGACATAACATTAAAACACGGTGTGGGGACGTGACTCTTCACAACGCTTAACAGACGACATGTGCGGACGTGACCAGACATAGTATTAAAAGTAGATGTGGGGACGTGACCCTTCACAAAGCTTAACAGACGACATGTGCGGACGTGACCAGACACAACATTAAAACACGGTGTGGGGATGTGACCCTTCACAACGCATAACAGACGACATGTGCGGACGTGACCAGACACAACATTAAAACACGGTGTGGGGATGTGACCCTTCACAACGCTTAACAGACGACATGTACGGACGTGACCAGACACAGCATTAAAACACGGTGTGGGGATGTGACCCTTCACAACGCTTAACAGACGACATGTGCGGACGTGACCAGACAAAACATTAAAACACGGTGTGGGGACGTGACTCTTCACAACGCTTAACAGACGACATGTGCGGACGTGACCAGACATAGTATTAAAAGTAGATGTGCGGACGTGACCCTTCACAAAGCTTAACAGACGACATGTGCGGACGTGACCAGACACAGCATTAAAAACACGATGTGGAGACGTGACCCTTCACAACGCTTAACAGACGACATGTGCGGACGTGACCAGACATAGCATTAAAACACGGTGTGGGGACGTGACTCTTCACAACGCTTAACAGACGATATGTGCGGACGTGACAAGACATAGTATTAAAAGTAGATGTGGGGACGTGACCCTTCACAAAGCTTAACAGACGACATGTGCGGACGTGACCAGACACAACATTAAAACACGGTGTGGGGATGTGACCCTTCACAACGCTTAACAGACGACATGTGCGGACGTGACCAGACACAGCATTAAAACACGGTGTGGGGATGTGACCCTTCACAACGCTGAACAGACGACATGTGCTGATGTGCCCAGACACAAAATTCAAAACACGATGCGGGGACGTGACCCTTCACAACACTTAATAGACGACATGTGCGGACGTGACCAGACACAGCATTAAAGACAAGATGTAGGGGCGTTACCCTTCACAACGCATAACAGACGACATGTGTGGACGTGACCAGACACAACATTAAAACACGGTGTGGGGATGTGACCCTTCACAACGCTTAACAGACGACATGTGTGGACGTGACCAGACATAACATTAAAACACGGTGTGGGGACGTGACTCTTCACAACGCTTAACAGACGACATGTGCGGACGTGACCAGACATAGTATTAAAAGTAGATGTGGGGACGTGACCCTTCACAAAGCTTAACAGACGACATGTGCGGACGTGACCAGACATAGTATTAAAAGTAGATGTGGGGACGTGACCAGACACAACATTAAAAACAAGATGTGGGGGCGTGACCCTTCACAACGCATAACAGACGACATGTGCAGACGTGACCAGACACAACATTAAAACACGGTGTGGGGATGTGACCCTTCACAACGCTTAACAGACGACATGTGCGGACGTGACCAGACACACATTAAAACACGGTGTGGGGATGTGACCCTTCACAACGCTTAACAGACGACATGTGCGGACGTGACCAGACATAGCATTAAAGACAAGATGTAGGGGCGTGACCCTTCACAACGCATAACAGACGACATGTGTGGACGTGACCAGAAACAACATTAAAACACGGTGTGGGGATGTGACCCTTCACAACGCTTAACAGACGACATGTGTGGACGTGACCAGACACAGCATTAAAACACGGTGTGGGGATGTGACCCTTCACAACGCTTAACAGACGACATGTGCGGACGTGACCAGACATAACATTAAAACACGGTGTGGGGACGTGACTCTTCACAACGCTTAACAGACGACATGTGCGGACGTGACCAGACACAACATTAAAAGTAGATGTGGGGATGTGACCCTTCACAACGCTTAACAGACGACATGTGTGGACGTGACCAGACACAGCATTAAAACACGGTGTGGGGATGTGACCCTTCACAACGCTTAACAGACGACATGTGCGGACGTGACCAGACATAACATTAAAACACGGTGTGGGGACGTGACTCTTCACAACGCTTAACAGACGACATGTGCGTACGTGACCAGACACAACATTAAAAACAAGATGTGGGGGCGTGACCCTTCACAACGCTTAACAGACGACATGTGTGGACGTGACCAGACACAACATTAAAACACGGTGTGGGGATGTGACCCTTCACAACGCTTAACAGACGACATGTGTGGACGTGACCAGACACAGCATTAAAACACGGTGTGGGGATGTGACCCTTCACAACGCTTAACAGACGACATGTGCGGACGTGACCAGACATAACATTAAAACACGGTGTGGGGACGTGACTCTTCACAACGCTTAACAGACGACATGTGCGGACGTGACCAGACATAGTATTAAAAGTAGATGTGGGGACGTGACCCTTCACAAAGCTTAACAGACGACATGTGCGGACGTGACCAGACACAACATTAAAACACGGTGTGGGGATGTGACCCTTCACAACGCATAACAGACGACATGTGCGGACGTGACCAGACACAACATTAAAACACGGTGTGGGGATGTGACCCTTCACAACGCTTAACAGACGACATGTACGGACGTGACCAGACACAGCATTAAAACACGGTGTGGGGATGTGACCCTTCACAACGCTTAACAGACGACATGTGCGGACGTGACCAGACAAAACATTAAAACACGGTGTGGGGACGTGACTCTTCACAACGCTTAACAGACGACATGTGCGGACGTGACCAGACATAGTATTAAAAGTAGATGTGGGGACGTGACCCTTCACAAAGCTTAACAGACGACATGTGCGGACGTGACCAGACACAGCATTAAAAACACGATGTGGAGACGTGACCCTTCACAACGCTTAACAGACGACATGTGCGGACGTGACCAGACATAGCATTAAAACACGGTGTGGGGACGTGACTCTTCACAACGCTTAACAGACGACATGTGCGGACGTGACAAGACATAGTATTAAAAGTAGATGTGGGGACGTGACCCTTCACAAAGCTTAACAGACGACATGTGCGGACGTGACCAGACACAACATTAAAACACGGTGTGGGGATGTGACCCTTCACAACGCTTAACAGACGACATGTGCGGACGTGACCAGACACAGCATTAAAACACGGTGTGGGGATGTGACCCTTCACAACGCTGAACAGACGACATGTGCTGATGTGCCCAGACACAAAATTCAAAACACGATGCGGGGACGTGACCCTTCACAACACTTAATAGACGACATGTGCGGACGTGACCAGACACAGCATTAAAGACAAGATGTAGGGGCGTTACCCTTCACAACGCATAACAGACGACATGTGTGGACGTGACCAGACACAACATTAAAACACGGTGTGGGGATGTGACCCTTCACAACGCTTAACAGACGACATGTGTGGACGTGACCAGACATAACATTAAAACACGGTGTGGGGACGTGACTCTTCACAACGCTTAACAGACGACATGTGCGGACGTGACCAGACATAGTATTAAAAGTAGATGTGGGGACGTGACCCTTCACAAAGCTTAACAGACGACATGTGCGGACGTGACCAGACATAGTATTAAAAGTAGATGTGGGGACGTGACCAGACATAACATTAAAAACAAGATGTGGGGGCGTGACCCTTCACAACGCATAACAGACGACATGTGCAGACGTGACCAGACACAACATTAAAACACGGTGTGGGGATGTGACCCTTCACAACGCTTAACAGACGACATGTGCGGACGTGACCAGACACACATTAAAACACGGTGTGGGGATGTGACCCTTCACAACGCTTAACAGACGACATGTGCGGACGTGACCAGACATAGCATTAAAGACAAGATGTAGGGGCGTGACCCTTCACAACGCATAACAGACGACATGTGTGGACGTGACCAGAAACAACATTAAAACACGGTGTGGGGATGTGACCCTTCACAACGCTTAACAGACGACATGTGTGGACGTGACCAGACACAGCATTAAAACACGGTGTGGGGATGTGACCCTTCACAACGCTTAACAGACGACATGTGCGGACGTGACCAGACATAACATTAAAACACGGTGTGGGGACGTGACTCTTCACAACGCTTAACAGACGACATGTGCGGACGTGACCAGACACAACATTAAAAGTAGATGTGGGGATGTGACCCTTCACAACGCTTAACAGACGACATGTGTGGACGTGACCAGACACAGCATTAAAACACGGTGTGGGGATGTGACCCTTCACAACGCTTAACAGACGACATGTGCGGACGTGACCAGACATAACATTAAAACACGGTGTGGGGACGTGACTCTTCACAACGCTTAACAGACGACATGTGCGTACGTGACCAGACACAACATTAAAAACAAGATGTGGGGGCGTGACCCTTCACAACGTATAACAGACGACATGTGTGGACGTGACCAGACACAACATTAAAACACGGTGTGGGGATGTGACCCTTCACAACGCTTAACAGACGACATGTGTGGACGTGACCAGACACAGCATTAAAACACGGTGTGGGGATGTGACCCTTCACAACGCTTAACAGACGACATGTGCGGACGTGACCAGACATAACATTAAAACACGGTGTGGGGACGTGACTCTTCACAACGCTTAACAGACGACATGTGCGGACGTGACCAGACATAGTATTAAAAGTAGATGTGGGGACGTGACCCTTCACAAAGCTTAACAGACGACATGTGCGGACGTGACCAGACACAACATTAAAACACGGTGTGGGGATGTGACCCTTCACAACGCATAACAGACGACATGTGCGGACGTGACCAGACACAACATTAAAACACGGTGTGGGGATGTGACCCTTCACAACGCTTAACAGACGACATGTACGGACGTGACCAGACACAGCATTAAAACACTGTGTGGGGATGTGACCCTTCACAACGCTTAACAGACGACATGTGCGGACGTGACCAGACAAAACATTAAAACACGGTGTGGGGACGTGACTCTTCACAACGCTTAACAGACGACATGTGCGGACGTGACCAGACATAGTATTAAAAGTAGATGTGGGGACGTGACCCTTCACAAAGCTTAACAGACGACATGTGCGGACGTGACCAGACACAGCATTAAAAACACGATGTGGAGACGTGACCCTTCACAACGCTTAACAGACGACATGTGCGGACGTGACCAGACATAGCATTAAAACACGGTGTGGGGACGTGACTCTTCACAACGCTTAACAGACGACATGTGCGGACGTGACAAGACATAGTATTAAAAGTAGATGTGGGGACGTGACCCTTCACAAAGCTTAACAGACGACATGTGCGGACGTGACCAGACACAACATTAAAACACGGTGTGGGGATGTGACCCTTCACAACGCTTAACAGACGACATGTGCGGACGTGACCAGACACAGCATTAAAACACGGTGTGGGGATGTGACCCTTCACAACGCTGAACAGACGACATGTGCTGATGTGCCCAGACACAAAATTCAAAACACGATGCGGGGACGTGACCCTTCACAACACTTAATAGACGACATGTGCGGACGTGACCAGACACAGCATTAAAGACAAGATGTAGGGGCGTTACACTTCACAACGCATAACAGACGACATGTGTGGACGTGACCAGACACAACATTAAAACACGGTGTGGGGATGTGACCCTTCACAACGCTTAACAGACGACATGTGTGGACGTGACCAGACATAACATTAAAACACGGTGTGGGGACGTGACTCTTCACAACGCTTAACAGACGACATGTGCGGACGTGACCAGACATAGTATTAAAAGTAGATGTGGGGACGTGACCCTTCACAAAGCTTAACAGACGACATGTGCGGACGTGACCAGACATAGTATTAAAAGTAGATGTGGGGACGTGACCAGACACAACATTAAAAACAAGATGTGGGGGCGTGACCCTTCACAACGCATAACAGACGACATGTGCAGACGTGACCAGACACAACATTAAAACACGGTGTGGGGATGTGACCCTTCACAACGCTTAACAGACGACATGTACGGACGTGACCAGACACACATTAAAACACGGTGTGGGGATGTGACCCTTCACAACGCTTAACAGACGACATGTGCGGACGTGACCAGACATAGCATTAAAACACGGTGTGGGGACGTGACTCTTCACAACGCTTAACAGACGACATGTGCGGACGTGACCAGACATAGTATTAAAAGTAGATGTGGGGACGTGACCCTTCCCAAAGCTTAACAGACGACATGTTCGGACGTGACCAGACACAACATTAAAACACGGTGTGGGGATGTGACCCTTCACAACGCTTAACAGACGACATGTGCGGACGTGACCAGACACAGCATTAAAACACGGTGTGGGGATGTGACCCTTCACAACGCTGAACAGACGACATGTGCTGATGTGCCCAGACACAAAATTCAAAACACGATGTGGGGACGTGACCCTTCACAAAGCTTAACAGACGACATGTGCGGACGTGACCAGACACAACATTAAAACACGGTGTGGGGATGTGACCCTTCACAACGCTTAACAGACGACATGTGCGGACGTGACCAGACACAGCATTAAAACACGGTGTGGGGATGTGACCCTTCACAACGCTGAACAGACGACATGTGCTGATGTGCCCAGACACAAAATTCAAAACACGATGTGGGGACGTGACCCTTCACAACACTTAATAGACGACATGTGCGGACGTGACCAGACACAGCATTAAAGACAAGATGTAGGGGCGTGACCCTTCACAACGCATAACAGACGACATGTGTGGACGTGACCAGACACAACATTAAAACACGGTGTGGGGATGTGACCCTTCACAACGCTTAACAGACGACATGTGTGGACGTGACCAGACACAGCATTAAAATACGATGTGGGTATGTGACCCTTCACAACGCTTAACAGACGACATGTGCGGACGTGACCAGACATAACATTAAAACACGGTGTGGGGACGTGACTCTTCACAACGCTTAACAGACGACATGTGCGGACGTGACCAGACATAGTATTAAAAGTAGGTGTGGGGACGTGACCCTTCACAAAGCTTAACAGACGACATGTGCGGACGTGACCAGACACAGCATTAAAAACACGATGTGGAGACGTGACCCTTCACAACGCTTAACAGACGACATGTGCGGACGTGACCAGACATAGCATTAAAACACGGTGTGGGGACGTGACTCTTCACAACGCTTAACAGACGACATGTGCGGACGTGACCAGACATAGTATTAAAAGTAGATGTGGGGACGTGACCCTTCACAAAGCTTAACAGACGACATGTGCGGACGTGACCAGACACAGCATTAAAAACACGATGTGGAGACGTGACCCTTCACAACGCTTAACAGACGACATGTGCGGACGTGACCAGACATAGCATTAAAACACGGTGTGGGCACGTGACTCTTCACAACGCTTAACAGACGACATGTGCGGACGTGACAAGACATAGTATTAAAAGTAGATGTGGGGACGTGACCCTTCACAAAGCTTAACAGACGACATGTGCGGACGTGACCAGACACAACATTAAAACACGGTGTGGGGATGTGACCCTTCACAACGCTTAACAGACGACATGTGCGGACGTGACCAGACACAGCATTAAAACACGGTGTGGGGATGTGACCCTTCACAACGCTGAATAGACGACATGTGCTGATGTGCCCAGACACAAAATTCAAAACACGATGCGGGGACGTGACCCTTCACAACACTTAATAGACGACATGTGCGGACGTGACCAGACACAGCATTAAAGACAAGATGTAGGGGCGTTACCCTTCACAACGCATAACAGACGACATGTGTGGACGTGACCAGACACAACATTAAAACACGGTGTGGGGATGTGACCCTTCACAACGCTTAACAGACGACATGTGTGGACGTGACCAGACATAACATTAAAACACGGTGTGGGGACGTGACTCTTCACAACGCTTAACAGACGACATGTGCGGACGTGACCAGACATAGTATTAAAAGTAGATGTGGGGACGTGACCCTTCACAAAGCTTAACAGACGACATGTTCGGACGTGACCAGACACAACATTAAAACACGGTGTGGAGACGTGACCCTTCACAACGCTGAACAGACGACATGTGCTGATGTGCCCAGACACAAAATTCAAAACACGATGTGGAGACGTGACCCTTCACAACGCTTAACAGACGACATGTGCGGACGTGACCAGTCATAGTATTAAAAGTAGATGTGGGGACGTGACCCTTCACAAAGCTTAACAGACGACATGTTCGGACGTGACCAGACACAACATTAAAACACGGTGTGGGGATGTGACCCTTCACAACGCTTAACAGACGACATGTGCGGACGTGACCAGACATAGCATTAAAACACGTTGTGGGGATGTGACCCTTCACAACGCTTAACAGACGACATGTGCGGACGTGACCAGACATAGCATTAAAACACGGTGTGGGGACGTGACTCTTCACAACGCTTAACAGACGACATGTGCGGACGTGACCAGACATAGTATTAAAAGTAGATGTGGGGACGTGACCCTTCACAAAGCTTAACAGACGACATGTGCGGACGTGACCAGACACAGCATTAAAAACACGATGTGGAGACGTGACCCTTCACAACGCTTAACAGACGACATGTGCGGACGTGACCAGACATAGCATTAAAACACGGTGTGGGCACGTGACTCTTCACAACGCTTAACAGACGACATGTGCGGACGTGACAAGACATAGTATTAAAAGTAGATGTGGGGACGTGACCCTTCACAAAGCTTAACAGACGACATGTGCGGACGTGACCAGACACAACATTAAAACACGGTGTGGGGATGTGACCCTTCACAACGCTTAACAGACGACATGTGCGGACGTGACCAGACACAGCATTAAAACACGGTGTGGGGATGTGACCCTTCACAACGCTGAATAGACGACATGTGCTGATGTGCCCAGACACAAAATTCAAAACACGATGCGGGGACGTGACCCTTCACAACACTTAATAGACGACATGTGCGGACGTGACCAGACACAGCATTAAAGACAAGATGTAGGGGCGTTACCCTTCACAACGCATAACAGACGACATGTGTGGACGTGACCAGACACAACATTAAAACACGGTGTGGGGATGTGACCCTTCACAACGCTTAACAGACGACATGTGTGGACGTGACCAGACATAACATTAAAACACGGTGTGGGGACGTGACTCTTCACAACGCTTAACAGACGACATGTGCGGACGTGACCAGACATAGTATTAAAAGTAGATGTGGGGACGTGACCCTTCACAAAGCTTAACAGACGACATGTTCGGACGTGACCAGACACAACATTAAAACACGGTGTGGAGACGTGACCCTTCACAACGCTGAACAGACGACATGTGCTGATGTGCCCAGACACAAAATTCAAAACACGATGTGGAGACGTGACCCTTCACAACGCTTAACAGACGACATGTGCGGACGTGACCAGTCATAGTATTAAAAGTAGATGTGGGGACGTGACCCTTCACAAAGCTTAACAGACGACATGTTCGGACGTGACCAGACACAACATTAAAACACGGTGTGGGGATGTGACCCTTCACAACGCTTAACAGACGACATGTGCGGACGTGACCAGACATAGCATTAAAACACGGTGTGGGGACGTGACTCTTCACAACGCTTAACAGACGACATGTGCGGACGTGACCAGACATAGTATTAAAAGTAGATGTGGGGACGTGACCCTTCACAAAGCTTAACAGACGACATGTTCGGACGTGACCAGACACAACATTAAAACACGGTGTGGAGACGTGACCCTTCACAACGCTGAACAGACGACATGTGCTGATGTGCCCAGACACACATTAAAACACGGTGTGGGGATGTGACCCTTCACAACGCTTAACAGACGACATGTGCGGACGTGACCAGACATAGCATTAAAACACGGTGTGGGGACGTGACTCTTCACAACGCTTAACAGACGACATGTGCGGACGTGACCAGACACACATTAAAACACGGTGTGGGGATGTGACCCTTCACAACGCTTAACAGACGACATGTGCGGACGTGACCAGACACAGCATTAAAAACACGATGTGGAGACGTGACCCTTCACAACGCTGAACAGACGACATGTTCGGACGTGACCAGACACAGCATTAAAACACGGTGTGGGGACGTGACCAGACATAGCATTAAAACACGGTGTGGGGACGTGACTCTTCACAACGCTTAACAGACGACATGTGCGGACGTGACCAGACATAGTATTAAAAGTAGATGTGGGGACGTGACCCTTCACAAAGCTTAACAGACGACATGTTCGGACGTGACCAGATACAACATTAAAACACGGTGTGGGGATGTGACCCTTCACAACGCTTAACAGACGACATGTGCGGACGTGACCAGACACAGCATTAAAAACACGATGTGGAGACGTGACCCTTCACAACGCTGAACAGACGACATGTGCTGATGTGCCCAGACACAAAATTCAAAACACGATGTGGGGACGTGACCCTTCACAAAGCTTAACAGACGACATGTGCGGACGTGACCAGACACAACATTAAAACACGGTGTGGGGATGTGACCCTTCACAACGCTTAACAGACGACATGTGCGGACGTGACCAGACACAGCATTAAAACACGGTGTGGGGATGTGACCCTTCACAACGCTGAACAGACGACATGTGCTGATGTGCCCAGACACAAAATTCAAAACACGATGTGGGGACGTGACCCTTCACAACACTTAATAGACGACATGTGCGGACGTGACCAGACACAGCATTAAAGACAAGATGTAGGGGCGTGACCCTTCACAACGCATAACAGACGACATGTGTGGACGTGACCAGACACAACATTAAAACACGGTGTGGGGATGTGACCCTTCACAACGCTTAACAGACGACATGTGTGGACGTGACCAGACACAGCATTAAAATACGGTGTGGGTATGTGACCCTTCACAACGCTTAACAGACGACATGTGCGGACGTGACCAGACATAACATTAAAACACGGTGTGGGGACGTGACTCTTCACAACGCTTAACAGACGACATGTGCGGACGTGACCAGACATAGTATTAAAAGTAGGTGTGGGGACGTGACCCTTCACAAAGCTTAACAGACGACATGTGCGGACGTGACCAGACACAGCATTAAAAACACGATGTGGGGACGTGACCCTTCACAACGCTTAACAGACGACATGTGCGGACGTGACCAGACATAGCATTAAAACACGGTGTGGGGACGTGACTCTTCACAACGCTTAACAGACGACATGTGCGGACGTGACCAGACACAACATTAAAAACAAGATGTGGGGGCGTGACCCTTCACAACGCATAACAGACGACATGTGCGGACGTGACCAGACACAACATTAAAACACGGTTTGGGGATGTGACCCTTCACAACGCTTAACAGACGACATGTGCAGACGTGACCAGACACAGCATTAAAACACGTTGTGGGGATGTGACCCTTCACAACGCTTAACAGACGACATGTGCGGACGTGACCAGACATAGCATTAAAACACGGTGTGGGGACGTGACTCTTCACAACGCTTAACAGACGACATGTGCGGACGTGACAAGACATAGTATTAAAAGTAGATGTGGGGACGTGACCCTTCACAAAGCTTAACAGACGACATGTGCGGACGTGACCAGACACAACATTAAAACACGGTGTGGCGATGTGACCCTTCACAACGCTTAACAGACGACATGTGCGGACGTGACCAGACACAGCATTAAACACGGTGTGGGGATGTGACCCTTCACAACGCTGAACAGACGACATGTGCTGATGTGCCCAGACACAAAATTCAAAACACGATGTGGGGACGTGACCCTTCACAACACTTAATAGACGACATGTGCGGACGTGACCAGACACAGCATTAAAGACAAGATGTAGGGGCGTGACCCTTCACAACGCATAACAGACGACATGTGTGGACGTGACCAGACACAACATTAAAACACGGTGTGGGGATGTGACCCTTCACAACGCTTAACAGACGACATGTGTGGACGTGACCAGACACAGCATTAAAACACGGTGTGGGGATGTGACCCTTCACAACGCTTAACAGACGACATGTGCGGACGTGACCAGACATAACATTAAAACACGGTGTGGGGACGTGACTCTTCACAACGCTTAACAGACGACATGTGCGGACGTGACCAGACACAACATTAAAAGTAGATGTGGGGATGTGACCCTTCACAACGCTTAACAGACGACATGTGTGGACGTGACCAGACACAGCATTAAAACACGGTGTGGGGATGTGACCCTTCACAACGCTTAACAGACGACATGTGCGGACGTGACCAGACATAACATTAAAACACGGTGTGGGGACGTGACTCTTCACAACGCTTAACAGACGACATGTGCGTACGTGACCAGACACAACATTAAAAACAAGATGTGGGGGCGTGACCCTTCACAACGTATAACAGACGACATGTGTGGACGTGACCAGACACAACATTAAAACACGGTGTGGGGATGTGACCCTTCACAACGCTTAACAGACGACATGTGTGGACGTGACCAGACACAGCATTAAAACACGGTGTGGGGATGTGACCCTTCACAACGCTTAACAGACGACATGTGCGGACGTGACCAGACATAACATTAAAACACGGTGTGGGGACGTGACTCTTCACAACGCTTAACAGACGACATGTGCGGACGTGACCAGACATAGTATTAAAAGTAGATGTGGGGACGTGACCCTTCACAAAGCTTAACAGACGACATGTGCGGACGTGACCAGACACAACATTAAAACACGGTGTGGGGATGTGACCCTTCACAACGCATAACAGACGACATGTGCGGACGTGACCAGACACAACATTAAAACACGGTGTGGGGATGTGACCCTTCACAACGCTTAACAGACAACATGTGCGGACGTGACCAGACACAGCATTAAAACACGGTGTGGGGATGTGACCCTTCACAACGCTTAACAGACGACATGTGCGGACGTGACCAGACAAAACATTAAAACACGGTGTGGGGACGTGACTCTTCACAACGCTTAACAGACGACATGTGCGGACGTGACCAGACATAGTATTAAAAGTAGATGTGGGGACGTGACCCTTCACAAAGCTTAACAGACGACATGTGCGGACGTGACCAGACACAGCATTAAAAACACGATGTGGAGACGTGACCCTTCACAACGCTTAACAGACGACATGTGCGGACGTGACCAGACACAGCATTAAAACACGGTGTGGGGATGTGACCCTTCACAACGCTTAACAGACGACATGTGCGGACGTGACCAGACAAAACATTAAAACACGGTGTGGGGACGTGACTCTTCACAACGCTTAACAGACGACATGTGCGGACGTGACCAGACATAGTATTAAAAGTAGATGTGGGGACGTGACCCTTCACAAAGCTTAACAGACGACATGTGCGGACGTGACCAGACACAGCATTAAAAACACGATGTGGAGACGTGACCCTTCACAACGCTTAACAGACGACATGTGCGGACGTGACCAGACATAGCATTAAAACACGGTGTGGGGACGTGACTCTTCACAACGCTTAACAGACGACATGTGCGGACGTGACAAGACATAGTATTAAAAGTAGATGTGGGGACGTGACCCTTCACAAAGCTTAACAGACGACATGTGCGGACGTGACCAGACACAACATTAAAACACGGTGTGGGGATGTGACCCTTCACAATGCTTAACAGACGACATGTGCGGACGTGACCAGACACAGCATTAAAACACGGTGTGGGGATGTGACCCTTCACAACGCTGAACAGACGACATGTGCTGATGTGCCCAGACACAAAATTCAAAACACGATGCGGGGACGTGACCCTTCACAACACTTAATAGACGACATGTGCGGACGTGACCAGACACAGCATTAAAGACAAGATGTAGGGGCGTGACCCTTCACAACGCATAACAGACGACATGTGTGGACGTGACCAGACACAACATTGAAACACGGTGTGGGGATGTGACCCTTCACAACGCTTAACAGACGACATGTGTGGACGTGACCAGACACAGCATTAAGACACGGTGTGGGGATGTGACCCTTCACAACGCTTAACAGACGACATGTGCGGACGTGACCAGACATAACATTAAAACACGGTGTGGGGACGTGACTCTTCACAACGCTTAACAGACGACATGTGCGGACGTGACCAGACATAGTATTAAAAGTAGGTATGGGGACGTGACCCTTCACAAAGCTTAACAGACGACATGTGCGGACGTGACCACACACAGCATTAAAAACACGATGTGGGGACGTGACCCTTCACAACGCTTAACAGACGACATGTGCGGACGTGACCGGACATAGCATTAAAACACGGTGTGGGGACGTCACTCTTCACAACGCTTAACAGACGACATGTGCGGACGTGACCAGACACAACATTAAAAACAAGATGTGGGGGCGTGACCCTTCACAACGCATAACAGACGACATGTGCGGACGTGACCAGACACAACATTAAAACACGGTGTGGGGATGTGACCCTTCACAACGCTTAACAGACGACATGTGCGGACGTGACCAGACACAGCATTAAAACACGGTGTGGGGACGTGACTCTTCACAACGCTTAACAGACGACATGTGCGGACGTGACCAGACATAGTATTAAAAGTAGATGTGGGGACGTGACCCTTCACAAAGCTTAACAGACGACATGTGTGGACGTGACCAGACACAACATTAAAACACGGTGTGGGGATGTGACCCTTCACAACGCTTAACAGACGACATGTGCGGACGTGACCAGACATAACATTAAAACACGGTGTGGGGACGTGACTCTTCACAACGCTTAACAGACGACATGTGCGGACGTGACCAGACACAACATTAAGACACGGTGTGGGGATGTGACCCTTCACAACGCTTAACAGACGACATGTGCGGACGTGACCAGACACAACATTAAAACACGGTGTGGGGATGTGACCCTTCACAACGCTTAACAGACGACATGTGCGGATGTGACCAGACACAGCATTAAAACACGGTGTGGGGACGTGACTCTTCACAACGCTTAACAGACGACATGTGCGGACGTGACCAGACATAGTATTAAAAGTAGATGTGGGGACGTGACCCGACACAAAGCTTAACAGACGACATGTGCGGACGTGACCAGACACAACATTAAAACACGGTGTGGGGATGTGACCCTTCACAACGCTTAACAGACGACATGTGCGGACGTGACCAGACACAGCATTAAAACACGGTGTGGGGATGTGACCCTTCACAACGCTTAACAGACGACATGTGCGGACGTGACCAGACATAACATTAAAACACGGTGTGGGGATGTGACTCTTCACAACGCTTAACAGACGACATGTGCGGACGTGACCAGACACAACATTAAGACACGGTGTGGGGATGTGACCCTTCACAACGCTTAACAGACGACATGTGCGGACGTGACCAGACATAACATTAAAACACGGTTTAGGGACGTGACTCTTCACAACGCTTAACAGACGACATGTGCGTACGTGACCAGACACAACATTAAAAACAAGATGTGGGGGCGTGACCCTTCACAACGCATAACAGACGACATGTGCGGACGTGACCAGACACAACATTAAAACACGGTGTGGGGAAGTGACCCTTCACAACGCTTAATAGACGACATATGCGGACGTGACCAGACACAGCATTAAAGACAAGATGTAGGGGCGTGACCCTTCACAACGTATAACAGACGACATGTGTGGACGTGACCAGACACAACATTAAAACACGGTGTGGGGATGTGACCCTTCACAACGCTTAACAGACGACATGTGTGGACGTGACCAGACACAGCATTAAAACACGGTGTGGGGATGTGACCCTTCACAACGCTTAACAGACGACATGTGCGGACGTGACCAGACACACCATTAAAACACGGTGTGGGGATGTGACCCTTCACAACGCTTAACAGACGACATGTGCGGACGTGACCAGACATAACATTAAAACACGGTGTGGGGACGTGACTCTTCACAACGCTTAACAGACGACATGTGCGTACGTGACCAGACACAACATTAAAAACAAGATGTGGGGGCGTGACCCTTCACAACGCATAACAGACGACATGTGCCGACGTGAACAGACACAACATTAAAACACGGTGTGGGGATGTGACCCTTCACAACGCTTAACAGACGACATGTGCGGACGTGACCAGACACAGCATTAAAACACGGTGTGGGGATGTGACCCTTCACAACGCTTAACAGACGACATGTGCGGACGTGACCAGACATAACATTAAAACACGGTGTGGGGACGTGACTCTTCACAACGCTTAACAGACGACATGTGCGGACGTGACCAGACATAGTATTAAAAGTAGATGTGGGGACGTGACCCTTCACAAAGCTTAACAGACGACATGTGCGGACGTGACCAGACATAGTATTAAAAGTAGATGTGGGGACGTGACCAGACACAACATTAAAAACAAGATGTGGGGGCGTGACCCTTCACAACGCATAACAGACGACATGTGCAGACGTGACCAGACACAACATTAAAACACGGTGTGGGGATGTGACCCTTCACAACGCTTAACAGACGACATGTGCGGACGTGACCAGACACACATTAAAACACGGTGTGGGGATGTGACCCTTCACAACGCTTAACAGACGACATGCACGGACGTGACCAGACACAGCATTAAAATACGGTGTGGGTATGTGACCCTTCACAACGCTTAACAGACGACATGTGCGGACGTGACCAGACATAACATTAAAACACGGTGTGGGGACGTGACTCTTCACAACGCTTAACAGACGACATGTGCGGACGTGACCAGACATAGTATTAAAAGTAGGTGTGGGGACGTGACCCTTCACAAAGCTTAACAGACGACATGTGCGGACGTGACCAGACACAGCATTAAAAACACGATGTGGGGACGTGACCCTTCACAACGCTTAACAGACGACATGTGCGGACGTGACCAGACATAGCATTAAAACACGGTGTGGGGACGTGACTCTTCACAACGCTTAACAGACGACATGTGCGGACGTGACCAGACACAACATTAAAAACAAGATGTGGGGGCGTGACCCTTCACAACGCATAACAGACGACATGTGCGGACGTGACCAGACACAACATTAAAACACGGTTTGGGGATGTGACCCTTCACAACGCTTAACAGACGACATGTGCAGATGTGACCAGACACAGCATTAAAACACGTTGTGGGGATGTGACCCTTCACAACGCTTAACAGACGACATGTGCGGACGTGACCAGACATAGCATTAAAACACGGTGTGGGGACGTGACTCTTCACAACGCTTAACAGACGACATGTGCGGACGTGACAAGACATAGTATTAAAAGTAGATGTGGGGACGTGACCCTTCACAAAGCTTAACAGACGACATGTGCGGACGTGACCAGACACAACATTAAAACACGGTGTGGCGATGTGACCCTTCACAACGCTTAACAGACGACATGTGCGGACGTGACCAGACACAGCATTAAACACGGTGTGGGGATGTGACCCTTCACAACGCTGAACAGACGACATGTGCTGATGTGCCCAGACACAAAATTCAAAACACGATGTGGGGACGTGACCCTTCACAACACTTAATAGACGACATGTGCGGACGTGACCAGACACAGCATTAAAGACAAGATGTAGGGGCGTGACCCTTCACAACGCATAACAGACGACATGTGTGGACGTGACCAGACACAACATTAAAACACGGTGTGGGGATGTGACCCTTCACAACGCTTAACAGACGACATGTGTGGACGTGACCAGACACAGCATTAAAACACGGTGTGGGGATGTGACCCTTCACAACGCTTAACAGACGACATGTGCGGACGTGACCAGACATAACATTAAAACACGGTGTGGGGACGTGACTCTTCACAACGCTTAACAGACGACATGTGCGGACGTGACCAGACACAACATTAAAAGTAGATGTGTGGATGTGACCCTTCACAACGCTTAACAGACGACATGTGTGGACGTGACCAGACACAGCATTAAAACACGGTGTGGGGATGTGACCCTTCACAACGCTTAACAGACGACATGTGCGGACGTGACCAGACATAACATTAAAACACGGTGTGGGGACGTGACTCTTCACAACGCTTAACAGACGACATGTGCGTACGTGACCAGACACAACATTAAAAACAAGATGTGGGGGCGTGACCCTTCACAACGTATAACAGACGACATGTGTGGACGTGACCAGACACAACATTAAAACACGGTGTGGGGATGTGACCCTTCACAACGCTTAACAGACGACATGTGTGGACGTGACCAGACACAGCATTAAAACACGGTGTGGGGATGTGACCCTTCACAACGCTTAACAGACGACATGTGCGGACGTGACCAGACATAACATTAAAACACGGTGTGGGGACGTGACTCTTCACAACGCTTAACAGACGACATGTGCGGACGTGACCAGACATAGTATTAAAAGTAGATGTGGGGACGTGACCCTTCACAAAGCTTAACAGACGACATGTGCGGACGTGACCAGACACAACATTAAAACACGGTGTGGGGATGTGACCCTTCACAACGCATAACAGACGACATGTGCGGACGTGACCAGACACAACATTAAAACACGGTGTGGGGATGTGACCCTTCACAACGCTTAACAGACGACATGTGCGGACGTGACCAGACACAGCATTAAAACACGGTGTGGGGATGTGACCCTTCACAACTCTTAACAGACGACATGTGCGGACGTGACCAGACAAAACATTAAAACACGGTGTGGGGACGTGACTCTTCACAACGCTTAACAGACGACATGTGCGGACGTGACCAGACATAGTATTAAAAGTAGATGTGGGGACGTGACCCTTCACAAAGCTTAACAGACGACATGTGCGGACGTGACCAGACACAGCATTAAAAACACGATGTGGAGACGTGACCCTTCACAACGCTTAACAGACGACATGTGCGGACGTGACCAGACATAGCATTAAAACACGGTGTGGGGACGTGACTCTTCACAACGCTTAACAGACGACATGTGCGGACGTGACAAGACATAGTATTAAAAGTAGATGTGGGGACGTGACCCTTCACAAAGCTTAACAGACGACATGTGCGGACGTGACCAGACACAACATTAAAACACGGTGTGGGGATGTGACCCTTCACAACGCTTAACAGACGACATGTGCGGACGTGACCAGACACAGCATTAAAACACGGTGTGGGGATGTGACCCTTCACAACGCTGAACAGACGACATGTGCTGATGTGCCCAGACACAAAATTCAAAACACGATGCGGGGACGTGACCCTTCACAACACTTAATAGACGACATGTGCGGACGTGACCAGACACAGCATTAAAGACAAGATGTAGGGGCGTGACCCTTCACAACGCATAACAGACGACATGTGTGGACGTGACCAGACACAACATTAAAACACGGTGTGGGGATGTGACCCTTCACAACGCTTAACAGACGACATGTGTGGACGTGACCAGACACAGCATTAAGACACGGTGTGGGGATGTGACCCTTCACAACGCTTAACAGACGACATGTGCGGACGTGACCAGACATAACATTAAAACACGGTGTGGGGACGTGACTCTTCACAACGCTTAACAGACGACATGTGCGGACGTGACCAGACATAGTATTAAAAGTAGGTATGGGGACGTGACCCTTCACAAAGCTTAACAGACGACATGTGCGGACGTGACCACACACAGCATTAAAAACACGATGTGGGGACGTGACCCTTCACAACGCTTAACAGACGACATGTGCGGACGTGACCGGACATAGAATTAAAACACGGTGTGGGGACGTCACTCTTCACAACGCTTAACAGACGACATGTGCGGACGTGACCAGACACAACATTAAAAACAAGATGTGGGGGCGTGACCCTTCACAACGCATAACAGACGACATGTGCGGACGTGACCAGACACAACATTAAAACACGGTGTGGGGATGTGACCCTTCACAACGCTTAACAGACGACATGTGCGGACGTGACCAGACACAGCATTAAAACACGGTGTGGGGACGTGACTCTTCACAACGCTTAACAGACGACATGTGCGGACGTGACCAGACATAGTATTAAAAGTAGATGTGGGGACGTGACCCTTCACAAAGCTTAACAGACGACATGTGTGGACGTGACCAGACACAACATTAAAACACGGTGTGGGGATGTGACCCTTCACAACGCTTAACAGACGACATGTGCGGACGTGACCAGACATAACATTAAAACACGGTGTGGGGACGTGACTCTTCACAACGCTTAACAGACGACATGTGCGGACGTGACCAGACACAACATTAAGACACGGTGTGGGGATGTGACCCTTCACAACGCTAAACAGACGACATGTGCGGACGTGACCAGACACAACATTAAAACACGGTGTGGGGATGTGACCCTTCACAACGCTTAACAGACGACATGTGCGGATGTGACCAGACACAGCATTAAAACACGGTGTGGGGACGTGACTCTTCACAACGCTTAACAGACGACATGTGCGGACGTGACCAGACATAGTATTAAAAGTAGATGTGGGGACGTGACCCGACACAAAGCTTAACAGACGACATGTGCGGACGTGACCAGACACAACATTAAAACACGGTGTGGGGATGTGACCCTTCACAACGCTTAACAGACGACATGTGCGGACGTGACCAGACACAGCATTAAAACACGGTGTGGGGATGTGACCCTTCACAACGCTTAACAGACGACATGTGCGGACGTGACCAGACATAACATTAAAACACGGTGTGGGGACGTGACTCTTCACAACGCTTAACAGACGACATGTGCGGACGTGACCAGACACAACATTAAGACACGGTGTGGGGATGTGACCCTTCACAACGCTTAACAGACGACATGTGCGGACGTGACCAGACATAACATTAAAACACGGTTTAGGGACGTGACTCTTCACAACGCTTAACAGACGACATGTGCGTACGTGACCAGACACAACATTAAAAACAAGATGTGGGGGCGTGACCCTTCACAACGCATAACAGACGACATGTGCGGACGTGACCAGACACAACATTAAAACACGGTGTGGGGATGTGACCCTTCACAACGCTTAATAGACGACATGTGCGGACGTGACCAGACACAGCATTAAAGACAAGATGTAGGGGCGTGACCCTTCACAACGTATAACAGACGACATGTGTGGACGTGACCAGACACAACATTAAAACACGGTGTGGGGATGTGACCCTTCACAACGCTTAACAGACGACATGTGTGGACGTGACCAGACACAGCATTAAAACACGGTGTGGGGATGTGACCCTTCACAACGCTTAACAGACGACATGTGCGGACGTGACCAGACACACCATTAAAACACGGTGTGGGGATGTGACCCTTCACAACGCTTAACAGACGACATGTGCGGACGTGACCAGACATAACATTAAAACACGGTGTGGGGACGTGACTCTTCACAACGCTTAACAGACGACATGTGCGTACGTGACCAGACACAACATTAAAAACAAGATGTGGGGGCGTGACCCTTCACAACGCATAACAGACGACATGTGCCGACGTGACCAGACACAACATTAAAACACGGTGTGGGGATGTGACCCTTCACAACGCTTAACAGACGACATGTGCGGACGTGACCAGACACAGCATTAAAACACGGTGTGGGGATGTGACCCTTCACAACGCTTAACAGACGACATGTGCGGACGTGACCAGACATAACATTAAAACACGGTGTGGGGACGTGACTCTTCACAACGCTTAACAGACGACATGTGCGGACGTGACCAGACATAGTATTAAAAGTAGATGTGGGGACGTGACCCTTCACAAAGCTTAACAGACGACATGTGCGGACGTGACCAGACATAGTATTAAAAGTAGATGTGGGGACGTGACCAGACACAACATTAAAAACAAGATGTGGGGGCGTGACCCTTCACAACGCATAACAGACGACATGTGCAGACGTGACCAGACACAACATTAAAACACGGTGTGGGGATGTGACCCTTCACAACGCTTAACAGACGACATGTGCGGACGTGACCAGACACACATTAAAACACGGTGTGGGGATGTGACCCTTCACAACGCTTAACAGACGACATGCACGGACGTGACCAGACATAGCATTAAAACACGGTGTGGGGACGTGACTCTTCACAACGCTTAACAGACGACATGTGCGGACGTGACCAGACATAGTATTAAAAGTAGATGTGGGGACGTGACCCTTCACAAAGCTTAACAGACGACATGTGCGGACGTGACCAGACACAGCATTAAAAACACGATGTGGAGACGTGACCCTTCACAACGCTTAACAGACGACATGTGCGGACGTGACCAGACATAGCATTAAAACACAGTATGGGGACGTGACTCTTCACAACGCTTAACAGACGACATGTGCGGACGTGACAAGACATAGTATTAAAAGTAGATGTAGGGACGTGACCCTTCACAAAGCTTAACAGACGACATGTGCGGACGTGACCAGACACAACATTAAAACACGGTGTGGGGATGTGACCCTTCACAACGCTTAACAGACGACATGTGCGGACGTGACCAGACACAGCATTAAAACACGGTGTGGGGATGTGACCCTTCACAACGCTGAACAGACGACATGTGCTGATGTGCCCAGACACAAAATTCAAAACACGATGCGGGGACGTGACCCTTCACAACACTTAATAGACGACATGTGCGGACGTGACCAGACACAGCATTAAAGACAAGATGTAGGGGCGTGACCCTTCACAACGCATAACAGACGACATGTGTGGACGTGACCAGACACAACATTAAAACACGGTGTGGGGATGTGACCCTTCACAACGCTTAACAGACGACATGTGTGGACGTGACCAGACATAACATTAAAACACGGTGTGGGGACGTGACTCTTCACAACGCTTAACAGACGACATGTGCGGACGTGACCAGACATAGTATTAAAAGTAGATGTGGGGACGTGACCCTTCACAAAGCTTAACAGACGACATGTGCGGACGTGACCAGACATAGTATTAAAAGTAGATGTGGGGACGTGACCAGACACAACATTAAAAACAAGATGTGGGGGCGTGACCCTTCACAACGCATAACAGACGACATGTGCAGACGTGACCAGACACAACATTAAAACACGGTGTGGGGATGTGACCCTTCACAACGCTTAACAGACGACATGTGCGGACGTGACCAGACACACATTAAAACACGGTGTGGGGATGTGACCCTTCACAACGCTTAACAGACGACATGTGCGGACGTGACCAGACATAGCATTAAAACACGGTGTGGGGACGTGACTCTTCACAACGCTTAACAGACGACATGTGCGGACGTGACCAGACATAGTATTAAAAGTAGATGTGGGGACGTGACCCTTCACAAAGCTTAACAGACGACATGTTCGGACGTGACCAGACACAACATTAAAACACGGTGTGGGGATGTGACCCTTCACAACGCTTAACAGACGACATGTGCGGACGTGACCAGACACAGCATTAAAACACGGTGTGGGGATGTGACCCTTCACAACGCTGAACAGACGACATGTGCTGATGTGCCCAGACACAAAATTCAAAACACGATGTGGGGACGTGACCCTTCACAAAGCTTAACAGACGACATGTGCGGACGTGACCAGACACAACATTAAAACACGGTGTGGGGATGTGACCCTTCACAACGCTTAACAGACGACATGTGCGGACGTGACCAGACACAGCATTAAAACACGGTGTGGGGATGTGACCCTTCACAACGCTGAACAGACGACATGTGCTGATGTGCCCAGACACAAAATTCAAAACACGATGTGGGGACGTGACCCTTCACAACACTTAATAGACGACATGTGCGGACGTGACCAGACACAGCATTAAAGACAAGATGTAGGGGCGTGACCCTTCACAACGCATAACAGACGACATGTGTGGACGTGACCAGACACAACATTAAAACACGGTGTGGGGATGTGACCCTTCACAACGCTTAACAGACGACATGTGTGGACGTGACCAGACACAGCATTAAAATACGGTGTGGGTATGTGACCCTTCACAACGCTTAACAGACGACATGTGCGGACGTGACCAGACATAACATTAAAACACGGTGTGGGGACGTGACTCTTCACAACGCTTAACAGACGACATGTGCGGACGTGACCAGACATAGTATTAAAAGTAGGTGTGGGGACGTGACCCTTCACAAAGCTTAACAGACGACATGTGCGGACGTGACCAGACACAGCATTAAAAACACGATGTGGGGACGTGACCCTTCACAACGCTTAACAGACGACTAGTGCGGACGTGACCAGACATAGCATTAAAACACGGTGTGGGGACGTGACTCTTCACAACGCTTAACAGACGACATGTGCGGACGTGACCAGACACAACATTAAAAACAAGATGTGGGGGCGTGACCCTTCACAACGCATAACAGACGACATGTGCGGACGTGACCAGACACAACATTAAAACACGGTTTGGGGATGTGACCCTTCACAACGCTTAACAGACGACATGTGTGGACGTGACCAGACACAGCATTAAAACACGGTGTGGGGATGTGACCCTTCACAACGCTTAACAGACGACATGTGCGGACGTGACCAGACACAACATTAAAAGTAGATGTGGGGATGTGACCCTTCACAACGCTTAACAGACGACATGTGTGGACGTGACCAGACACAACATTAAAACACGGTGTGGGGATGTGACCCTTCACAACGCTTAACAGACGACATGTGTGGACGTGACCAGACACAGCATTAAAATACGGTGTGGGTATGTGACCCTTCACAACGCTTAACAGACGACATGTGCGGACGTGACCAGACATAACATTAAAACACGGTGTGGGGACGTGACTCTTCACAACGCTTAACAGACGACATGTGCGGACGTGACCAGACATAGTATTAAAAGTAGGTGTGGGGACGTGACCCTTCACAAAGCTTAACAGACGACATGTGCGGACGTGACCAGACACAACATTAAAAACACGATGTGGGGACGTGACCCTTCACAACGCTTAACAGACGACTAGTGCGGACGTGACCAGACATAGCATTAAAACACGGTGTGGGGACGTGACTCTTCACAACGCTTAACAGACGACATGTGCGGACGTGACCAGACACAACATTAAAAACAAGATGTGGGGGCGTGACCCTTCACAACGCATAACAGACGACATGTGCGGACGTGACCAGACACAACATTAAAACACGGTTTGGGGATGTGACCCTTCACAACGCTTAACAGACGACATGTGTGGACGTGACCAGACACAGCATTAAAACACGGTGTGGGGATGTGACCCTTCACAACGCTTAACAGACGACATGTGCGGACGTGACCAGACACAACATTAAAAGTAGATGTGGGGATGTGACCCTTCACAACGCTTAACAGACGACATGTGTGGACGTGACCAGACACAACATTAAAACACGGTGTGGGGATGTGACCCTTCACAACGCTTAACAGACGACATGTGTGGACGTGACCAGACACAGCAATAAAATACGGTGTGGCGATGTGACCCTTCACAACGCTTAACAGACGACATGTGCGGACGTGACCAGACATAACATTAAAACACGGTGTGGGGACGTGACTCTTCACAACGCTTAACAGACGACATGCGCGGACGTGACCAGACATAGTATTAAAAGTAGGTGTGGGGACGTGACCCTTCACAAAGCTTAACAGACGACATGTGCGGACGTGACCAGACACAGCATTAAAAACACGATGTGGGGACGTGACCCTTCACAACGCTTAACAGACGACTAGTGCGGACGTGACCAGACATAGCATTAAAACACGGTGTGGGGACGTGACTCTTCACAACGCTTAACAGACGACATGTGCGGACGTGACCAGACACAACATTAAAAACAAGATGTGGGGGCGTGACCCTTCACAACGCATAACAGACGACATGTGCGGACGTGACCAGACACAACATTAAAACACGGTTTGGGGATGTGACCCTTCACAACGCTTAACAGACGACATGTGCAGACGTGACCAGACACAGCATTAAAACACGTTGTGGGGATGTGACCCTTCACAACGCTTAACAGACGACATGTGCGGACGTGACCAAACATAGCATTAAAACACGGTGTGGGGACGTGACTCTTCACAACGCTTAACAGACGACATGTGCGGACGTGACAAGACATAGTATTAAAAGTAGATGTGGGGACGTGACCCTTCACAAAGCTTAACAGACGACATGTGCGGACGTGACCAGACACAACATTAAAACACGGTGTGGCGATGTGACCCTTCACAACGCTTAACAGACGACATGTGCGGACGTGACCAGACACAGCATTAAACACGGTGTGGGGATGTGACCCTTCACAACGCTGAACAGACGACATGTGCGGACGTGACCAGACATAGTATTAAAAGTAGGTGTGGGGACGTGACCCTTCACAAAGCTTAACAGACGACATGTGCGGACGTGACCAGACACAACATTAAAAACACGATGTGGGGACGTGACCCTTCACAACGCTTAACAGACGACTAGTGCGGACGTGACCAGACATAGCATTAAAACACGGTGTGGGGACGTGACTCTTCACAACGCTTAACAGACGACATGTGCGGACGTGACCAGACACAACATTAAAAACAAGATGTGGGGGCGTGACCCTTCACAACGCATAACAGACGACATGTGCGGACGTGACCAGACACAACATTAAAACACGGTTTGGGGATGTGACCCTTCACAACGCTTAACAGACGACATGTGTGGACGTGACCAGACACAGCATTAAAACACGGTGTGGGGATGTGACCCTTCACAACGCTTAACAGACGACATGTGCGGACGTGACCAGACACAACATTAAAAGTAGATGTGGGGATGTGACCCTTCACAACGCTTAACAGACGACATGTGTGGACGTGACCAGACACAACATTAAAACACGGTGTGGGGATGTGACCCTTCACAACGCTTAACAGACGACATGTGTGGACGTGACCAGACACAGCAATAAAATACGGTGTGGCGATGTGACCCTTCACAACGCTTAACAGACGACATGTGCGGACGTGACCAGACATAACATTAAAACACGGTGTGGGGACGTGACTCTTCACAACGCTTAACAGACGACATGTGCGGACGTGACCAGACATAGTATTAAAAGTAGGTGTGGGGACGTGACCCTTCACAAAGCTTAACAGACGACATGTGCGGACGTGACCAGACACAGCATTAAAAACACGATGTGGGGACGTGACCCTTCACAACGCTTAACAGACGACTAGTGCGGACGTGACCAGACATAGCATTAAAACACGGTGTGGGGACGTGACTCTTCACAACGCTTAACAGACGACATGTGCGGACGTGACCAGACACAACATTAAAAACAAGATGTGGGGGCGTGACCCTTCACAACGCATAACAGACGACATGTGCGGACGTGACCAGACACAACATTAAAACACGGTTTGGGGATGTGACCCTTCACAACGCTTAACAGACGACATGTGCAGACGTGACCAGACACAGCATTAAAACACGTTGTGGGGATGTGACCCTTCACAACGCTTAACAGACGACATGTGCGGACGTGACCAAACATAGCATTAAAACACGGTGTGGGGACGTGACTCTTCACAACGCTTAACAGACGACATGTGCGGACGTGACAAGACATAGTATTAAAAGTAGATGTGGGGACGTGACCCTTCACAAAGCTTAACAGACGACATGTGCGGACGTGACCAGACACAACATTAAAACACGGTGTGGCGATGTGACCCTTCACAACGCTTAACAGACGACATGTGCGGACGTGACCAGACACAGCATTAAACACGGTGTGGGGATGTGACCCTTCACAACGCTGAACAGACGACATGTGCTGATGTGCCCAGACACAAAATTCAAAACACGATGTGGGGACGTGACCCTTCACAACACTTAATAGACGACATGTGCGGACGTGACCAGACACAGCATTAAAGACAAGATGTAGGGGCGTGACCCTTCACAACGCATAACAGACGACATGTGTGGACGTGACCAGACACAACATTAAAACACGGTGTGGGCATGTGACCCTTCACAACGCTTAACAGACGACATGTGTGGACGTGACCAGACACAGCATTAAAACACGGTGTGGGGATGTGACCCTTCACAACGCTTAACAGACGACATGTGCGGACGTGACCAGACATAACATTAAAACACGGTGTGGGGACGTGACTCTTCACAACGCTTAACAGACGACATGTGCGGACGTGACCAGACACAACATTAAAAGTAGATGTGGGGATGTGACCCTTCACAACGCTTAACAGACGACATGTGTGGACGTGACCAGACACAGCATTAAAACACGGTGTGGGGATGTGACCCTTCACAACGCTTAACAGACGACATGTGCGGACGTGACCAGACATAACATTAAAACACGGTGTGGGGACGTGACTCTTCACAACGCTTAACAGACGACATGTGCGTACGTGACCAGACACAACATTAAAAACAAGATGTGGGGGCGTGACCCTTCACAACGTATAACAGACGACATGTGTGGACGTGACCAGACACAACATTAAAACACGGTGTGGGGATGTGACCCTTCACAACGCTTAACAGACGACATGTGTGGACGTGACCAGACACAGCATTAAAACACGGTGTGGGGATGTGACCCTTCACAACGCTTAACAGACGACATGTGCGGACGTGACCAGACATAACATTAAAACACGGTGTGGGGACGTGACTCTTCACAACGCATAACAGACGACATGTGCGGACGTGACCAGACATAGTATTAAAAGTAGATGTGGGGACGTGACCCTTCACAAAGCTTAACAGACGACATGTGCGGACGTGACCAGACACAACATTAAAACACGGTGTGGGGATGTGACCCTTCACAACGCATAACAGACGACATGTGCGGACGTGACCAGACACACATTAAAACACGGTGTGGGGATATGACCCTTCACAACGCTTAACAGACGACATGTGCGGACGTGACCAGACATAGCATTAAAACACGGTGTGGGGACGTGACTCTTCACAACGCTTAACAGACGACATGTGCGGACGTGACCAGACATAGTATTAAAAGTAGATGTGGGGACGTGACCCTTCACAAAGCTTAACAGACGACATGTTCGGACGTGACCAGACACAACATTAAAACACGGTGTGGGGATGTGACCCTTCACAACGCTTAACAGACGACATGTTCGGACGTGACCAGACACAACATTAAAACACGGTGTGGGGATGTGACCCTTCACAACGCTTAACAGACGACATGTGCGGACGTGACCAGACACAGCATTAAAACACGGTGTGGGGATGTGACCCTTCACAACGCTGAACAGACGACATGTGCTGATGTGCCCAGACACAAAATTCAAAACACGATGTGGGGACGTGACCCTTCACAAAGCTTAACAGACGACATGTGCGGACGTGACCAGACACAACATTAAAACACGGTGTGGGGATGTGACCCTTCACAACGCTTAACAGACGACATGTGCGGACGTGACCAGACACAGCATTAAAACACGGTGTGGGGATGTGACCCTTCACAACGCTGAACAGACGACATGTGCTGATGTGCCCAGACACAAAATTCAAAACACGATGTGGGGACGTGACCCTTCACAACACTTAATAGACGACATGTGCGGACGTGACCAGACACAGCATTAAAGACAAGATGTAGGGGCGTGACCCTTCACAACGCATAACAGACGACATGTGTGGACGTGACCAGACACAACATTAAAACACGGTGTGGGGATGTGACCCTTCACAACGCTTAACAGACGACATGTGTGGACGTGACCAGACACAGCATTAAAATACGGTGTGGGTATGTGACCCTTCACAACGCTTAACAGACGACATGTGCGGACGTGACCAGACATAACATTAAAACACGGTGTGGGGACGTGACTCTTCACAACGCTTAACAGACGACATGTGCGGACGTGACCAGACATAGTATTAAAAGTAGGTGTGGGGACGTGACCCTTCACAAAGCTTAACAGACGACATGTGCGGACGTGACCAGACACAGCATTAAAAACACGATGTGGGGACGTGACCCTTCACAACGCTTAACAGACGACTAGTGCGGACGTGACCAGACATAGCATTAAAACACGGTGTGGGGACGTGACTCTTCACAACGCTTAACAGACGACATGTGCGGACGTGACCAGACACAACATTAAAAACAAGATGTGGGGGCGTGACCCTTCACAACGCATAACAGACGACATGTGCGGACGTGACCAGACACAACATTAAAACACGGTTTGGGGATGTGACCCTTCACAACGCTTAACAGACGACATGTGTGGACGTGACCAGACACAGCATTAAAACACGGTGTGGGGATGTGACCCTTCACAACGCTTAACAGACGACATGTGCGGACGTGACCAGACACAACATTAAAAGTAGATGTGGGGATGTGACCCTTCACAACGCTTAACAGACGACATGTGTGGACGTGACCAGACACAACATTAAAACACGGTGTGGGGATGTGACCCTTCACAACGCTTAACAGACGACATGTGTGGACGTGACCAGACACAGCAATAAAATACGGTGTGGCGATGTGACCCTTCACAACGCTTAACAGACGACATGTGCGGACGTGACCAGACATAACATTAAAACACGGTGTGGGGACGTGACTCTTCACAACGCTTAACAGACGACATGTGCGGACGTGACCAGACATAGTATTAAAAGTAGGTGTGGGGACGTGACCCTTCACAAAGCTTAACAGACGACATGTGCGGACGTGACCAGACACAGCATTAAAAACACGATGTGGGGACGTGACCCTTCACAACGCTTAACAGACGACTAGTGCGGACGTGACCAGACATAGCATTAAAACACGGTGTGGGGACGTGACTCTTCACAACGCTTAACAGACGACATGTGCGGACGTGACCAGACACAACATTAAAAACAAGATGTGGGGGCGTGACCCTTCACAACGCATAACAGACGACATGTGCGGACGTGACCAGACACAACATTAAAACACGGTTTGGGGATGTGACCCTTCACAACGCTTAACAGACGACATGTGCAGACGTGACCAGACACAGCATTAAAACACGTTGTGGGGATGTGACCCTTCACAACGCTTAACAGACGACATGTGCGGACGTGACCAAACATAGCATTAAAACACGGTGTGGGGACGTGACTCTTCACAACGCTTAACAGACGACATGTGCGGACGTGACAAGACATAGTATTAAAAGTAGATGTGGGGACGTGACCCTTCACAAAGCTTAACAGACGACATGTGCGGACGTGACCAGACACAACATTAAAACACGGTGTGGCGATGTGACCCTTCACAACGCTTAACAGACGACATGTGCGGACGTGACCAGACACAGCATTAAACACGGTGTGGGGATGTGACCCTTCACAACGCTGAACAGACGACATGTGCTGATGTGCCCAGACACAAAATTCAAAACACGATGTGGGGACGTGACCCTTCACAACACTTAATAGACGACATGTGCGGACGTGACCAGACACAGCATTAAAGACAAGATGTAGGGGCGTGACCCTTCACAACGCATAACAGACGACATGTGTGGACGTGACCAGACACAACATTAAAACACGGTGTGGGCATGTGACCCTTCACAACGCTTAACAGACGACATGTGTGGACGTGACCAGACACAGCATTAAAACACGGTGTGGGGATGTGACCCTTCACAACGCTTAACAGACGACATGTGCGGACGTGACCAGACATAACATTAAAACACGGTGTGGGGACGTGACTCTTCACAACGCTTAACAGACGACATGTGCGGACGTGACCAGACACAACATTAAAAGTAGATGTGGGGATGTGACCCTTCACAACGCTTAACAGACGACATGTGTGGACGTGACCAGACACAGCATTAAAACACGGTGTGGGGATGTGACCCTTCACAACGCTTAACAGACGACATGTGCGGACGTGACCAGACATAACATTAAAACACGGTGTGGGGACGTGACTCTTCACAACGCTTAACAGACGACATGTGCGTACGTGACCAGACACAACATTAAAAACAAGATGTGGGGGCGTGACCCTTCACAACGTATAACAGACGACATGTGTGGACGTGACCAGACACAACATTAAAACACGGTGTGGGGATGTGACCCTTCACAACGCTTAACAGACGACATGTGTGGACGTGACCAGACACAGCATTAAAACACGGTGTGGGGATGTGACCCTTCACAACGCTTAACAGACGACATGTGCGGACGTGACCAGACATAACATTAAAACACGGTGTGGGGACGTGACTCTTCACAACGCATAACAGACGACATGTGCGGACGTGACCAGACATAGTATTAAAAGTAGATGTGGGGACGTGACCCTTCACAAAGCTTAACAGACGACATGTGCGGACGTGACCAGACACAACATTAAAACACGGTGTGGGGATGTGACCCTTCACAACGCATAACAGACGACATGTGCGGACGTGACCAGACACACATTAAAACACGGTGTGGGGATATGACCCTTCACAACGCTTAACAGACGACATGTGCGGACGTGACCAGACATAGCATTAAAACACGGTGTGGGGACGTGACTCTTCACAACGCTTAACAGACGACATGTGCGGACGTGACCAGACATAGTATTAAAAGTAGATGTGGGGACGTGACCCTTCACAAAGCTTAACAGACGACATGTTCGGACGTGACCAGACACAACATTAAAACACGGTGTGGGGATGTGACCCTTCACAACGCTTAACAGACGACATGTTCGGACGTGACCAGACACAACATTAAAACACGGTGTGGGGATGTGACCCTTCACAACGCTTAACAGACGACATGTGCGGACGTGACCAGACACAGCATTAAAACACGGTGTGGGGATGTGACCCTTCACAACGCTGAACAGACGACATGTGCTGATGTGCCCAGACACAAAATTCAAAACACGATGTGGGGACGTGACCCTTCACAAAGCTTAACAGACGACATGTGCGGACATGACCAGACACAACATTAAAACACGGTGTGGGGATGTGACCCTTCACAACGCTTAACAGACGACATGTGCGGACGTGACCAGACACAGCATTAAAACACGGTGTGGGGATGTGACCCTTCACAACGCTGAACAGACGACATGTGCTGATGTGCCCAGACACAAAATTCAAAACACGATGTGGGGACGTGACCCTTCACAACACTTAATAGACGACATGTGCGGACGTGACCAGACACAGCATTAAAGACAAGATGTAGGGGCGTGACCCTTCACAACGCATAACAGACGACATGTGTGGACGTGACCAGACACAACATTAAAACACGGTGTGGGGATGTGACCCTTCACAACGCTTAACAGACGACATGTGTGGACGTGACCAGACACAGCATTAAAATACGGTGTGGGTATGTGACCCTTCACAACGCTTAACAGACGACATGTGCGGACGTGACCAGACATAACATTAAAACACGGTGTGGGGACGTGACTCTTCACAACGCTTAACAGACGACATGTGCGGACGTGACCAGACATAGTATTAAAAGTAGGTGTGGGGACGTGACCCTTCACAAAGCTTAACAGACGACATGTGCGGACGTGACCAGACACAGCATTAAAAACACGATGTGGGGACGTGACCCTTCACAACGCTTAACAGACGACTAGTGCGGACGTGACCAGACATAGCATTAAAACACGGTGTGGGTACGTGACTCTTCACAACGCTTAACAGACGACATGTGCGGACGTGACCAGACACAACATTAAAAACAAGATGTGGGGGCGTGACCCTTCACAACGCATAACAGACGACATGTGCGGACGTGACCAGACACAACATTAAAACACGGTTTGGGGATGTGACCCTTCACAACGCTTAACAGACGACATGTGTGGACGTGACCAGACACAGCATTAAAACACGGTGTGGGGATGTGACCCTTCACAACGCTTAACAGACGACATGTGCGGACGTGACCAGACACAACATTAAAAGTAGATGTGGGGATGTGACCCTTCACAACGCTTAACAGACGACATGTGTGGACGTGACCAGACACAACATTAAAACACGGTGTGGGGATGTGACCCTTCACAACGCTTAACAGACGACATGTGTGGACGTGACCAGACACAGCAATAAAATACGGTGTGGCGATGTGACCCTTCACAACGCTTAACAGACGACATGTGCGGACGTGACCAGACATAACATTAAAACACGGTGTGGGGACGTGACTCTTCACAACGCTTAACAGACGACATGTGCGGACGTGACCAGACATAGTATTAAAAGTAGGTGTGGGGACGTGACCCTTCACAAAGCTTAACAGACGACATGTGCGGACGTGACCAGACACAGCATTAAAAACACGATGTGGGGACGTGACCCTTCACAACGCTTAACAGACGACTAGTGCGGACGTGACCAGACATAGCATTAAAACACGGTGTGGGGACGTGACTCTTCACAACGCTTAACAGACGACATGTGCGGACGTGACCAGACACAACATTAAAAACAAGATGTGGGGGCGTGACCCTTCACAACGCATAACAGACGACATGTGCGGACGTGACCAGACACAACATTAAAACACGGTTTGGGGATGTGACCCTTCACAACGCTTAACAGACGACATGTGCAGACGTGACCAGACACAGCATTAAAACACGTTGTGGGGATGTGACCCTTCACAACGCTTAACAGACGACATGTGCGGACGTGACCAAACATAGCATTAAAACACGGTGTGGGGACGTGACTCTTCACAACGCTTAACAGACGACATGTGCGGACGTGACAAGACATAGTATTAAAAGTAGATGTGGGGACGTGACCCTTCACAAAGCTTAACAGACGACATGTGCGGACGTGACCAGACACAACATTAAAACACGGTGTGGCGATGTGACCCTTCACAACGCTTAACAGACGACATGTGCGGACGTGACCAGACACAGCATTAAACACGGTGTGGGGATGTGACCCTTCACAACGCTGAACAGACGACATGTGCTGATGTGCCCAGACACAAAATTCAAAACACGATGTGGGGACGTGACCCTTCACAACACTTAATAGACGACATGTGCGGACGTGACCAGACACAGCATTAAAGACAAGATGTAGGGGCGTGACCCTTCACAACGCATAACAGACGACATGTGTGGACGTGACCAGACACAACATTAAAACACGGTGTGGGCATGTGACCCTTCACAACGCTTAACAGACGACATGTGTGGACGTGACCAGACACAGCATTAAAACACGGTGTGGGGATGTGACCCTTCACAACGCTTAACAGACGACATGTGCGGACGTGACCAGACATAACATTAAAACACGGTGTGGGGACGTGACTCTTCACAACGCTTAACAGACGACATGTGCGGACGTGACCAGACACAACATTAAAAGTAGATGTGGGGATGTGACCCTTCACAACGCTTAACAGACGACATGTGTGGACGTGACCAGACACAGCATTAAAACACGGTGTGGGGATGTGACCCTTCACAACGCTTAACAGACGACATGTGCGGACGTGACCAGACATAACATTAAAACACGGTGTGGGGACGTGACTCTTCACAACGCTTAACAGACGACATGTGCGTACGTGACCAGACACAACATTAAAAACAAGATGTGGGGGCGTGACCCTTCACAACGTATAACAGACGACATGTGTGGACGTGACCAGACACAACATTAAAACACGGTGTGGGGATGTGACCCTTCACAACGCTTAACAGACGACATGTGTGGACGTGACCAGACACAGCATTAAAACACGGTGTGGGGATGTGACCCTTCACAACGCTTAACAGACGACATGTGCGGACGTGACCAGACATAACATTAAAACACGGTGTGGGGACGTGACTCTTCACAACGCATAACAGACGACATGTGCGGACGTGACCAGACATAGTATTAAAAGTAGATGTGGGGACGTGACCCTTCACAAAGCTTAACAGACGACATGTGCGGACGTGACCAGACACAACATTAAAACACGGTGTGGGGATGTGACCCTTCACAACGCATAACAGACGACATGTGCGGACGTGACCAGACACACATTAAAACACGGTGTGGGGATGTGACCCTTCACAACGCTTAACAGACGACATGTGCGGACGTGACCAGACATAGCATTAAAACACGGTGTGGGGACGTGACTCTTCACAACGCTTAACAGACGACATGTGCGGACGTGACCAGACATAGTATTAAAAGTAGATGTGGGGACGTGACCCTTCACAAAGCTTAACAGACGACATGTTCGGACGTGACCAGACACAACATTAAAACACGGTGTGGGGATGTGACCCTTCACAACGCTTAACAGACGACATGTGCGGACGTGACCAGACACAGCATTAAAACACGGTGTGGGGATGTGACCCTTCACAACGCTGAACAGACGACATGTGCTGATGTGCCCAGACACAAAATTCAAAACACGATGTGGGGACGTGACCCTTCACAAAGCTTAACAGACGACATGTGCGGACGTGACCAGACACAACATTAAAACACGGTGTGGGGATGTGACCCTTCACAACGCTTAACAGACGACATGTGCGGACGTGACCAGACACAGCATTAAAACACGGTGTGGGGATGTGACCCTTCATAACGCTGAACAGACGACATGTGCTGATGTGCCCAGACACAAAATTCAAAACACGATGTGGGGACGTGACCCTTCACAACACTTAATAGACGACATGTGCGGACGTGACCAGACACAGCATTAAAGACAAGATGTAGGGGCGTGACCCTTCACAACGCATAACAGACGACATGTGTGGACGTGACCAGACACAACATTAAAACACGGTGTGGGGATGTGACCCTTCACAACGCTTAACAGACGACATGTGTGGACGTGACCAGACACAGCATTAAAATACGGTGTGGGTATGTGACCCTTCACAACGCTTAACAGACGACATGTGCGGACGTGACCAGACATAACATTAAAACACGGTGTGGGGACGTGACTCTTCACAACGCTTAACAGACGACATGTGCGGACGTGACCAGACATAGTATTAAAAGTAGGTGTGGGGACGTGACCCTTCACAAAGCTTAACAGACGACATGTGCGGACGTGACCAGACACAGCATTAAAGACAAGATGTAGGGGCGTGACCCTTCACAACGCATAACAGACGACATGTGTGGACGTGACCAGACACAACATTAAAACACGGTGTGGGGATGTGACCCTTCACAACGCTTAACAGACGACATGTGTAGACGTGACCAGACATAACATTAAAACACGGTGTGGGGACGTGACTCTTCACAACGCTTAACAGACGACATGTGCGGACGTGACCAGACATAGTATTAAAAGTAGATGTGGGGACGTGACCCTTCACAAAGCTTAACAGACGACATGTGCGGACGTGACCAGACATAGTATTAAAAGTAGATGTGGGGACGTGACCAGACACAACATTAAAAACAAGATGTGGGGGCGTGACCCTTCACAACGCATAACAGACGACATGTGCAGACGTGACCAGACACAACATTAAAACACGGTGTGGGGATGTGACCCTTCACAACGCTTAACAGACGACATGTGCGGACGTGACCAGACACACGTTAAAACACGGTGTGGGGATGTGACCCTTCACAACGCTTAACAGACGACATGTGCGGACGTGACCAGACATAGCATTAAAACACGGTGTGGGGACGTGACTCTTCACAACGCTTAACAGACGACATGTGCGGACGTGACCAGACATAGTATTAAAAGTAGATATGGGGACGTGACCCTTCACAAAGCTTAACAGACGACATGTTCGGACGTGACCAGACACAACATTAAAACACGGTGTGGGGATGTGACCCTTCACAACGCTTAACAGAAGACATGTGCGGACGTGACCAGACACAGCATTAAAACACGGTGTGGGGATGTGACCCTTCACAACGCTGAACAGACGACATGTGCTGATGTGCCCAGACACAAAATTCAAAACACGATGTGGGGACGTGACCCTTCACAAAGCTTAACAGACGACATGTGCGGACGTGACCAGACACAACATTAAAACACGGTGTGGGGATGTGACCCTTCACAACGCTTAACAGACGACATGTGCGGACGTGACCAGACACAGCATTAAAACACGGTGTGGGGATGTGACCCTTCACAACGCTGAACAGACGACATGTGCTGATGTGCCCAGACACAAAATTCAAAACACGATGTGGGGACGTGACCCTTCACAACACTTAATAGACGATATGTGCGGACGTGACCAGACACAGCATTAAAGACAAGATGTAGGGGCGTGACCCTTCACAACGCATAACAGACGACATGTGTGGACGTGACCAGACACAACATTAAAACACGGTGTGGGGATGTGACCCTTCACAACGCTTAACAGACGACATGTGTGGACGTGACCAGACACAGCATTAAAATACGGTGTGGGTATGTGACCCTTCACAACGCTTAACAGACGACATGTGCGGACGTGACCAGACATAACATTAAAACACGGTGTGGGGACGTGACTCTTCACAACGCTTAACAGACGACATGTGCGGACGTGACCAGACATAGTATTAAAAGTAGGTGTGGGGACGTGACCCTTCACAAAGCTTAACAGACGACATGTGCGGACGTGACCAGACACAGCATTAAAAACACGATGTGGGGACGTGACCCTTCACAACGCTTAACAGACGACTAGTGCGGACGTGACCAGACATAGCATTAAAACACGGTGTGGGGACGTGACTCTTCACAACGCTTAACAGACGACATGTGCGGACGTGACCAGACACAACATTAAAAACAAGATGTGGGGGCGTGACCCTTCACAACGCATAACAGACGACATGTGCGGACGTGACCAGACACAACATTAAAACACGGTTTGGGGATGTGACCCTTCACAACGCTTAACAGACGACATGTGCAGACGTGACCAGACACAGCATTAAAACACGTTGTGGGGATGTGACCCTTCACAACGCTTAACAGACGACATGTGCGGACGTGACCAAACATAGCATTAAAACACGGTGTGGGGACGTGACTCTTCACAACGCTTAACAGACGACATGTGCGGACGTGACAAGACATAGTATTAAAAGTAGATGTGGGGACGTGACCCTTCACAAAGCTTAACAGACGACATGTGCGGACGTGACCAGACACAACATTAAAACACGGTGTGGCGATGTGACCCTTCACAACGCTTAACAGACGACATGTGCGGACGTGACCAGACACAGCATTAAACACGGTGTGGGGATGTGACCCTTCACAACGCTGAACAGACGACATGTGCTGATGTGCCCAGACACAAAATTCAAAACACGATGTGGGGACGTGACCCTTCACAACACTTAATAGACGACATGTGCGGACGTGACCAGACACAGCATTAAAGACAAGATGTAGGGGCGTGACCCTTCACAACGCATAACAGACGACATGTGTGGACGTGACCAGACACAACATTAAAACACGGTGTGGGCATGTGACCCTTCACAACGCTTAACAGACGACATGTGTGGACGTGACCAGACACAGCATTAAAACACGGTGTGGGGATGTGACCCTTCACAACGCTTAACAGACGACATGTGCGGACGTGACCAGACATAACATTAAAACACGGTGTGGGGACGTGACTCTTCACAACGCTTAACAGACGACATGTGCGGACGTGACCAGACACAACATTAAAAGTAGATGTGGGGATGTGACCCTTCACAACGCTTAACAGACGACATGTGTGGACGTGACCAGACACAGCATTAAAACACGGTGTGGGGATGTGACCCTTCACAACGCTTAACAGACGACATGTGTGGACGTGACCAGACACAGCATTAAAACACGGTGTGGGGATGTGACCCTTCACAACGCTTAACAGACGACATGTGCGGACGTGACCAGACATAACATTAAAACACGGTGTGGGGACGTGACTCTTCACAACGCATAACAGACGACATGTGCGGACGTGACCAGACATAGTATTAAAAGTAGATGTGGGGACGTGACCCTTCACAAAGCTTAACAGACGACATGTGCGGACGTGACCAGACACAACATTAAAACACGGTGTGGGGATGTGACCCTTCACAACGCATAACAGACGACATGTGCGGACGTGACCAGACACAACATTAAAACACGGTGTGGGGATGTGACCCTTCACAACGCTTAACAGACGACATGTGCGGACGTGACCAGACACAGCATTAAAACACGGTGTGGGGATGTGACCCTTCACAACGCTTAACAGACGACATGTGCGGACGTGACCAGACAAAACATTAAAACACGGTGTGGGGACGTGACTCTTCACAACGCTTAACAGACGACATGTGCGGACGTGACCAGACATAGTATTAAAAGTAGATGTGGGGACGTGACCCTTCACAAAGCTTAACAGACGACATGTGCGGACGTGACCAGACACAGCATTAAAAACACGATGTGGAGACGTGACCCTTCACAACGCTTAACAGACGACATGTGCGGACGTGACCAGACATAGCATTAAAACACGGTGTGGGGACGTGACTCTTCACAACGCTTAACAGACGACATGTGCGGACGTGACAAGACATAGTATTAAAAGTAGATGTGGGGACGTGACCCTTCACAAAGCTTAACAGACGACATGTGCGGACGTGACCAGACACAGCATTAAAACACGGTGTGGGGATGTGACCCTTCACAACGCTTAACAGACGACATGTGCGGACGTGACCAGACATAGCATTAAAACACGGTGTGGGGACGTGACTCTTCACAACGCTTAACAGACGACATGTGCGGACGTGACCAGACATAGTATTAAAAGTAGATGTGGGGACGTGACCCTTCACAAAGCTTAACAGACGACATGTTCGGACGTGACCAGACACAACATTAAAACACGGTGTGGGGATGTGACCCTTCACAACGCTTAACAGACGACATGTTCGGACGTGACCAGACACAACATTAAAACACGGTGTGGGGATGTGACCCTTCACAACGCTTAACAGACGACATGTGCGGACGTGACCAGACACAGCATTAAAACACGGTGTGGGGATGTGACCCTTCACAACGCTGAACAGACGACATGTGCTGATGTGCCCAGACACAAAATTCAAAACACGATGTGGGGACGTGACCCTTCACAAAGCTTAACAGACGACATGTGCGGACGTGACCAGACACAACATTAAAACACGGTGTGGGGATGTGACCCTTCACAACGCTTAACAGACGACATGTGCGGACGTGACCAGACACAGCATTAAAACACGGTGTGGGGATGTGACCCTTCACAACGCTGAACAGACGACATGTGCTGATGTGCCCAGACACAAAATTCAAAACACGATGTGGGGACGTGACCCTTCACAACACTTAATAGACGACATGTGCGGACGTGACCAGACACAGCATTAAAGACAAGATGTAGGGGCGTGACCCTTCACAACGCATAACAGACGACATGTGTGGACGTGACCAGACACAACATTAAAACACGGTGTGGGGATGTGACCCTTCACAACGCTTAACAGACGACATGTGTGGACGTGACCAGACACAGCATTAAAATACGGTGTGGGTATGTGACCCTTCACAACGCTTAACAGACGACATGTGCGGACGTGACCAGACATAACATTAAAACACGGTGTGGGGACGTGACTCTTCACAACGCTTAACAGACGACATGTGCGGACGTGACCAGACATAGTATTAAAAGTAGGTGTGGGGACGTGACCCTTCACAAAGCTTAACAGACGACATGTGCGGACGTGACCAGACACAGCATTAAAAATACGATGTGGGGACGTGACCCTTCACAACGCTTAACAGACGACTAGTGCGGACGTGACCAGACATAGCATTAAAACACGGTGTGGGGACGTGACTCTTCACAACGCTTAACAGACGACATGTGCGGACGTGACCAGACACAACATTAAAAACAAGATGTGGGGGCGTGACCCTTCACAACGCATAACAGACGACATGTGCGGACGTGACCAGACACAACATTAAAACACGGTTTGGGGATGTGACCCTTCACAACGCTTAACAGACGACATGTGTGGACGTGACCAGACACAGCATTAAAACACGGTGTGGGGATGTGACCCTTCACAACGCTTAACAGACGACATGTGCGGACGTGACCAGACACAACATTAAAAGTAGATGTGGGGATGTGACCCTTCACAACGCTTAACAGACGACATGTGTGGACGTGACCAGACACAACATTAAAACACGGTGTGGGGATGTGACCCTTCACAACGCTTAACAGACGACATGTGTGGACGTGACCAGACACAGCAATAAAATACGGTGTGGCGATGTGACCCTTCACAACGCTTAACAGACGACATGTGCGGACGTGACCAGACATAACATTAAAACACGGTGTGGGGACGTGACTCTTCACAACGCTTAACAGACGACATGTGCGGACGTGACCAGACATAGTATTAAAAGTAGGTGTGGGGACGTGACCCTTCACAAAGCTTAACAGACGACATGTGCGGACGTGACCAGACACAGCATTAAAAACACGATGTGGGGACGTGACCCTTCACAACGCTTAACAGACGACTAGTGCGGACGTGACCAGACATAGCATTAAAACACGGTGTGGGGACGTGACTCTTCACAACGCTTAACAGACGACATGTGCGGACGTGACCAGACACAACATTAAAAACAAGATGTGGGGGCGTGACCTTTCACAACGCATAACAGACGACATGTGCGGACGTGACCAGACACAACATTAAAACACGGTTTGGGGATGTGACCCTTCACAACGCTTAACAGACGACATGTGCAGACGTGACCAGACACAGCATTAAAACACGTTGTGGGGATGTGACCCTTCACAACGCTTAACAGACGACATGTGCGGACGTGACCAAACATAGCATTAAAACACGGTGTGGGGACGTGACTCTTCACAACGCTTAACAGACGACATGTGCGGACGTGACAAGACATAGTATTAAAAGTAGATGTGGGGACGTGACCCTTCACAAAGCTTAACAGACGACATGTGCGGACGTGACCAGACACAACATTAAAACACGGTGTGGCGATGTGACCCTTCACAACGCTTAACAGACGACATGTGCGGACGTGACCAGACACAGCATTAAACACGGTGTGGGGATGTGACCCTTCACAACGCTGAACAGACGACATGTGCTGATGTGCCCAGACACAAAATTCAAAACACGATGTGGGGACGTGACCCTTCACAACACTTAATAGACGACATGTGCGGACGTGACCAGACACAGCATTAAAGACAAGATGTAGGGGCGTGACCCTTCACAACGCATAACAGACGACATGTGTGGACGTGACCAGACACAACATTAAAACACGGTGTGGGCATGTGACCCTTCACAACGCTTAACAGACGACATGTGTGGACGTGACCAGACACAGCATTAAAACACGGTGTGGGGATGTGACCCTTCACAACGCTTAACAGACGACATGTGCGGACGTGACCAGACATAACATTAAAACACGGTGTGGGGACGTGACTCTTCACAACGCTTAACAGACGACATGTGCGGACGTGACCAGACACAACATTAAAAGTAGATGTGGGGATGTGACCCTTCACAACGCTTAACAGACGACATGTGTGGACGTGACCAGACACAGCATTAAAACACGGTGTGGGGATGTGACCCTTCACAACGCTTAACAGACGACATGTGCGGACGTGACCAGACATAACATTAAAACACGGTGTGGGGACGTGACTCTTCACAACGCTTAACAGACGACATGTGCGTACGTGACCAGACACAACATTAAAAACAAGATGTGGGGGCGTGACCCTTCACAACGTATAACAGACGACATGTGTGGACGTGACCAGACACAACATTAAAACACGGTGTGGGGATGTGACCCTTCACAACGCTTAACAGACGACATGTGTGGACGTGACCAGACACAGCATTAAAACACGGTGTGGGGATGTGACCCTTCACAACGCTTAACAGACGACATGTGCGGACGTGACCAGACATAACATTAAAACACGGTGTGGGGACGTGACTCTTCACAACGCATAACAGACGACATGTGCGGACGTGACCAGACATAGTATTAAAAGTAGATGTGGGGACGTGACCCTTCACAAAGCTTAACAGACGACATGTGCGGACGTAACCAGACACAACATTAAAACACGGTGTGGGGATGTGACCCTTCACAACGCATAACAGACGACATGTGCGGACGTGACCAGACACACATTAAAACACGGTGTGGGGATGTGACCCTTCACAACGCTTAACAGACGACATGTGCGGACGTGACCAGACATAGCATTAAAACACGGTGTGGGGACGTGACTCTTCACAACGCTTAACAGACGACATGTGCGGACGTGACCAGACATAGTATTAAAAGTAGATGTGGGGACGTGACCCTTCACAAAGCTTAACAGACGACATGTTCGGACGTGACCAGACACAACATTAAAACACGGTGTGGGGATGTGACCCTTCACAACGCTTAACAGACGACATGTGCGGACGTGACCAGACACAGCATTAAAACACGGTGTGGGGATGTGACCCTTCACAACGCTGAACAGACGACATGTGCTGATGTGCCCAGACACAAAATTCAAAACACGATGTGGGGACGTGACCCTTCACAAAGCTTAACAGACGACATGTGCGGACGTGACCAGACACAACATTAAAACACGGTGTGGGGATGTGACCCTTCACAACGCTTAACAGACGACATGTGCGGACGTGACCAGACACAGCATTAAAACACGGTGTGGGGATGTGACCCTTCACAACGCTGAACAGACGACATGTGCTGATGTGCCCAGACACAAAATTCAAAACACGATGTGGGGACGTGACCCTTCACAACACTTAATAGACGACATGTGCGGACGTGACAGACACAGCATTAAAGACAAGATGTAGGGGCGTGACCCTTCACAACGCATAACAGACGACATGTGTGGACGTGACCAGACACAACATTAAAACACGGTGTGGGGATGTGACCCTTCACAACGCTTAACAGACGACATGTGTGGACGTGACCAGACACAGCATTAAAATACGGTGTGGGTATGTGACCCTTCACAACGCTTAACAGACGACATGTGCGGACGTGACCAGACATAACATTAAAACACGGTGTGGGGACGTGACTCTTCACAACGCTTAACAGACGACATGTGCGGACGTGACCAGACATAGTATTAAAAGTAGGTGTGGGGACGTGACCCTTCACAAAGCTTAACAGACGACATGTGCGGACGTGACCAGACACAGCATTAAAGACAAGATGTAGGGGCGTGACCCTTCACAACGCATAACAGACGACATGTGTGGACGTGACCAGACACAACATTAAAACACGGTGTGGGGATGTGACCCTTCACAACGCTTAACAGACGACATGTGTGGACGTGACCAGACATAACATTAAAACACGGTGTGGGGACGTGACTCTTCACAACGCTTAACAGACGACATGTGCGGACGTGACCAGACATAGTATTAAAAGTAGATGTGGGGACGTGACCCTTCACAAAGCTTAACAGACGACATGTGCGGACGTGACCAGACATAGTATTAAAAGTAGATGTGGGGACGTGACCAGACACAACATTAAAAACAAGATGTAGGGGCGTGACCCTTCACAACGCATAACAGACGACATGTGCAGACGTGACCAGACACAACATTAAAACACGGTGTGGGGATGTGACCCTTCACAACGCTTAACAGACGACATGTGCGGACGTGACCAGACACACATTAAAACACGGTGTGGGGATGTGACCCTTCACAACGCTTAACAGACGACATGTGCGGACGTGACCAGACATAGCATTAAAACACGGTGTGGGGACGTGACTCTTCACAACGCTTAACAGACGACATGTGCGGACGTGACCAGACATAGTATTAAAAGTAGATATGGGGACGTGACCCTTCACAAAGCTTAACAGACGACATGTTCGGACGTGACCAGACACAACATTAAAACACAGTGTGGGGATGTGACCCTTCACAACGCTTAACAGACGACATGTGCGGACGTGACCAGACACAGCATTAAAACACGGTGTGGGGATGTGACCCTTCACAACGCTGAACAGACGACATGTGCTGATGTGCCCAGACACAAAATTCAAAACACGATGTGGGGACGTGACCCTTCACAAAGCTTAACAGACGACATGTGCGGACGTGACCAGACACAACATTAAAACACGGTGTGGGGATGTGACCCTTCACAACGCTTAACAGACGACATGTGCGGACGTGACCAGACACAGCATTAAAACACGGTGTGGGGATGTGACCCTTCACAACGCTGAACAGACGACATGTGCTGATGTGCCCAGACACAAAATTCAAAACACGATGTGGGGACGTGACCCTTCACAACACTTAATAGACGACATGTGCGGACGTGACCAGACACAGCATTAAAGACAAGATGTAGGGGCGTGACCCTTCACAACGCATAACAGACGACATGTGTGGACGTGACCAGACACAACATTAAAACACGGTGTGGGGATGTGACCCTTCACAACGCTTAACAGACGACATGTGTGGACGTGACCAGACACAGCATTAAAATACGGTGTGGGTATGTGACCCTTCACAACGCTTAACAGACGACATGTGCGGACGTGACCAGACATAACATTAAAACACGGTGTGGGGACGTGACTCTTCACAACGCTTAACAGACGACATGTGCGGACGTGACCAGACATAGTATTAAAAGTAGGTGTGGGGACGTGACCCTTCACAAAGCTTAACAGACGACATGTGCGGACGTGACCAGACACAGCATTAAAAACACGATGTGGGGACGTGACCCTTCACAACGCTTAACAGACGACTAGTGCGGACGTGACCAGACATAGCATTAAAACACGGTGTGGGGACGTGACTCTTCACAACGCTTAACAGACGACATGTGCGGACGTGACCAGACACAACATTAAAAACAAGATGTGGGGGCGTGACCCTTCACAACGCATAACAGACGACATGTGCGGACGTGACCAGACACAACATTAAAACACGGTTTGGGGATGTGACCCTTCACAACGCTTAACAGACGACATGTGCAGACGTGACCAGACACAGCATTAAAACACGTTGTGGGGATGTGACCCTTCACAACGCTTAACAGACGACATGTGCGGACGTGACCAAACATAGCATTAAAACACGGTGTGGGGACGTGACTCTTCACAACGCTTAACAGACGACATGTGCGGACGTGACAAGACATAGTATTAAAAGTAGATGTGGGGACGTGACCCTTCACAAAGCTTAACAGACGACATGTGCGGACGTGACCAGACACAACATTAAAACACGGTGTGGCGATGTGACCCTTCACAACGCTTAACAGACGACATGTGCGGACGTGACCAGACACAGCATTAAACACGGTGTGGGGATGTGACCCTTCACAACGCTGAACAGACGACATGTGCTGATGTGCCCAGACACAAAATTCAAAACACGATGTGGGGACGTGACCCTTCACAACACTTAATAGACGACATGTGCGGACGTGACCAGACACAGCATTAAAGACAAGATGTAGGGGCGTGACCCTTCACAACGCATAACAGACGACATGTGTGGACGTGACCAGACACAACATTAAAACACGGTGTGGGGATGTGACCCTTCACAACGCTTAACAGACGACATGTGTGGACGTGACCAGACACAGCATTAAAACACGGTGTGGGGATGTGACCCTTCACAACGCTTAACAGACGACATGTGCGGACGTGACCAGACATAACATTAAAACACGGTGTGGGGACGTGACTCTTCACAACGCTTAACAGACGACATGTGCGGACGTGACCAGACACAACATTAAAAGTAGATGTGGGGATGTGACCCTTCACAACGCTTAACAGACGACATGTGTGGACGTGACCAGACACAGCATTAAAACACGGTGTGGGGATGTGACCCTTCACAACGCTTAACAGACGACATGTGCGGACGTGACCAGACATAACATTAAAACACGGTGTGGGGACGTGACTCTTCACAACGCTTAACAGACGACATGTGCGTACGTGACCAGACACAACATTAAAAACAAGATGTGGGGGCGTGACCCTTCACAACGTATAACAGACGACATGTGTGGACGTGACCAGACACAACATTAAAACACGGTGTGGGGATGTGACCCTTCACAACGCTTAACAGACGACATGTGTGGACGTGACCAGACACAGCATTAAAACACGGTGTGGGGATGTGACCCTTCACAACGCTTAACAGACGACATGTGCGGACGTGACCAGACATAACATTAAAACACGGTGTGGGGACGTGACTCTTCACAACGCATAACAGACGACATGTGCGGACGTGACCAGACATAGTATTAAAAGTAGATGTGGGGACGTGACCCTTCACAAAGCTTAACAGACGACATGTGCGGACGTGACCAGACACAACATTAAAACACGGTGTGGGGATGTGACCCTTCACAACGCATAACAGACGACATGTGCGGACGTGACCAGACACAGCATTAAAGACAAGATGTGGGGGCGTGACCCTTCACAACGCATAACAGACGACATATGTGGACGTGACCAGACACAACATTAAAACACGGTGTGGGGATGTGACCCTTCACAACGCTTAACAGACGACATGTGCGGACGTGACCAGACACAGCATTAAAACACGGTGTGGGGATGTGACCCTTCACAACGCTTAACAGACGACATGTGCGGACGTGACCAGACACAGCATTAAAACACGGTGTGGGGATGTGACCCTTCACAACGCTTAACAGACGACATGTGCGGACGTGACCAGACATAACATTAAAACACGGTGTGGGGACGTGACTCTTCACAACGCTTAACAGACGACATGTGCGGACGTGACCAGACACAGCATTAAAGACAAGATGTGGGGGCGTGACCCTTCACAACGCATAACAGACGACATATGTGGACGTGACCAGACACAACATTAAAACACGGTGTGGGGATGTGACCCTTCACAACGCTTAACAGACGACATGTGCGGACGTGACCAGACACAGCATTAAAACACGGTGTGGGGATGTGACCCTTCACAACGCTTAACAGACGACATGTGCGGACGTGACCAGACACAGCATTAAAACACGGTGTGGGGATGTGACCCTTCACAACGCTTAACAGACGACATGTGCGGACGTGACCAGACATAACATTAAAACACGGTGTGGGGACGTGACTCTTCACAACGCTTAACAGACGACATGTACGGACGTGACCAGACATAGTATTAAAAGTAGATGTGGGGACGTGACCCTTCACAAAGCTTAACAGACGACATGTGCGGACGTGACCAGACACAGCATTAAAAACACGATGTGGGGACGTGACCCTTCACAACGCTTAACAGACGACATGTGCGGACGTGACCAGACATAGCATTAAAACACGGTATGGGGACGTGACTCTTCACAACGCTTAACAGACGACATGTGCGGACGTGACCAGACATAGTATTAAAAGTAGATGTGGGGACGTGACCCTTCACAAAGCTTAACAGACGACATGTGCGGACGTGACCAGACACAACATTAAAACACGGTGTGGGGATGTGACCCTTCACAACGCTTAACAGACGACATGTGCGGACGTGACCAGACACAGCATTAAAACACGATGTGGGGATGTGACCCTTCACAACGCTTAACAGACGACATGTGCGGACGTGACCAGACACAGCATTAAAACACGGTGTGGGGATGTGACCCTTCACAACGCTTAACAGACGACATGTGCGGACGTGACCAGACATAACATTAAAACACGGTGTGGGGACGTGACTCTTCACAACGCTTAACAGACGACATGTACGGACGTGACCAGACATAGTATTAAAAGTAGATGTGGGGACGTGACCCTTCACAAAGCTTAACAGACGACATGTGCGGACGTGACCAGACACAGCATTAAAAACACGATGTGGGGACGTGACCCTTCACAACGCTTAACAGACGACATGTGCGGACGTGACCAGACATAGCATTAAAACACGGTGTGGGGACGTGACTCTTCACAACGCTTAACAGACGACATGTGCGGACGTGACCAGACATAGTATTAAAAGTAGATGTGGGGACGTGACCCTTCACAAAGCTTAACAGACGACATGTGCGGACGTGACCAGACACAACATTAAAACACGGTGTGGGGATGTGACCCTTCACAACGCTTAACAGACGACATGTGCGGACGTGACCAGACACAGCATTAAAACACGGTGTGGGGATGTGACCCTTCACAACGCTTAACAGACGACATGTGCGGACGTGACCAGACATAGCATTAAAACACGGTGTGGGGACGTGACTCGTCACAACGCTTAACAGACGACATGTGCGGACGTGACCAGACATAGTATTAAAAGTAGATGTGGGGACGTGACCCTTCACAAAGCTTAACAGACGACATGTGCGGACGTGACCAGACACAACATTAAAACACGGTGTGGGGATGTGACCCTTCACAACGCTTAACAGACGACATGTGCGGACGTGACCAGACACAGCATTAAAACACGGTGTGGGGATGTGACCCTTCAGAACGCTTAACAGACGACATGTGCTGATGTGCCCAGACACAAAATTCAAAACACGATGTGGGGACGTGACCCTTCACAACACTTAATAGACGACATATGCGGACGTGACCAGACACAGCATTAAAGAAAAGATGTGGGGGCGTGACCCTTCACAACGCATAACAGACGACATGTGTGGACATGACCAGACACAACATTAAAACACGGTGTGGGGATGTGACCCTTCACAACGCTTAACAGACGACATGTGCGGACGTGACCAGACACACCATTAAAACACGGTGTGGGGATGTGACCCTTCACAATGCTTAACAGACGACATGTGCGGACGTGACCAGACATAACATTAAAACACGGTGTGGGGACGTGACTCTTCACAACGCTTAACAGACGACATGTGCGGACGTGACCAGACATAGTATTAAAAGTAGATGTGGGGACGTGACCCTTCACAAAGCTTAACAGACGACATGTGCGGACGTGACCAGACACACCATTAGAAACACGATGTGGGGACGTGACCCTTCACAACGCTTAATAGACGACATGTGCGGACGTGACCAGACATAGCATTAAAACACGGTGTGGGGACGTGACTCTTCACAACGCTTAACAGACGACATGTGCGGACGTGACCAGACACACCATTAAAAACAAGATGTGGGGGCGTGACCCTTCACAACGCATAACAGACGACATGTGCGGACGTGACCAGACACAACATTAAAAACAGATGTGGGGACGTGACCCTTCACAACGCTTAACAGACGACATGTACGGCCGTGACCAGACACAGCATTAAAACACGGTGTGGGGATGTGACCCTTCACAACGCTTAACAGACGACATGTGCGGACGTGACCAGACATAACATTAAAACACGGTGTGGGGACGTGACTCTTCACAACGCTTAACAGACGACATGTGCGGACGTGACCAGACATAGTATTAAAAGTAGATTTGGGGACGTGACCCTTCACAAAGCTTAACAGACGACATGTGCGGACGTGACCAGACACAGCATTAAAAACAAGATGTGGGGGCGTGACCCTTCACAACGCATAACAGACGACATGTGCGGACGTGACCAGACACAACATTAAAACACGGTGTGGGGATGTGACCCTTCACAACGCTTAACAGACGACATGTGCGGACGTGACCAGACACAGCATTAAAACACGGTGTGGGGATGTGACCCTTCACAATGCTTAACAGACGACATGTGCGGACGTGACCAGACACAGCATTAAAACACGGTGTGGGGATGTGACCCTTCACAACGCTTAACAGACGACATGTGCGGACGTGACCAGACACAGCATTAAAACACGGTGTGGGGATGTGACCCTTCACAACGCTTAACAGACGACATGTGCGGACGTGACCAGACATAACATTAAAACACGGTGTGGGGACGTGACTCTTCACAACGCTTAACAGACGACATGTACGGACGTGACCAGACATAGTATTAAAAGTAGATGTGGGGACGTGACCCTTCACAAAGCTTAACAGACGACATGTGCGGACGTGACCAGACACAGCATTAAAAACACGATGTGGGGACGTGACCCTTCACAACGCTTAGCAGATGACATGTGCGGACGTGACCAGACACAACATTAAAACACGGTGTGGGGATGTGACCCTTCACAACGCTTAACAGACGACATGTGCGGACGTGACCAGACACAGTATTAAAACACGGTGTGGGGATGTGACCCTTCACAACGCTTAACAGACGACATGTGCTGATGTGCCCAGACACAAAATTCAAAACACGATGTGGGGACGTGACCCTTCACAACACTTAATAGACGACATGTGCGGACGTGACCAGACACAGCATTAAAGACAAGATGTGGGGGCGTGACCCTTCACAACGCATAACAGACGACATGTGTGGACGTGACCAGACACAACATTAAAACACGGTGTGGGGATGTGACCCTTCACAACGCTTAACAGACGACATGTGCGGACGTGACCAGACACAGCATTAAAACACGGTGTGGGGATGTGACCCTTCACAACGCTTAACAGACGACATGTGCGGACGTGACCAGACACAGCATTAAAACACGGTGTGGGGATGTGACCCTTCACAACGCTTAACAGACGACATGTGCGGACGTGACCAGACATAACATTAAAACACGGTGTGGGGACGTGACTCTTCACAACGCTTAACAGACGACATGTACGGACGTGACCAGACATAGTATTAAAAGTAGATGTGGGGACGTGACCCTTCACAAAGCTTAACAGACGACATGTGCGGACGTGACCAGACACAGCATTAAAAACACGATGTGGGGACGTGACCCTTCACAACGCTTAACAGACGACATGTGCGGACGTGACCAGACATAGCATTAAAACACGGTGTGGGGACGTGACTCTTCACAACGCTTAACAGACGACATGTGCGGACGTGACCAGACATAGTATTAAAAGTAGATGTGGGGACGTGACCCTTCACAAAGCTTAACAGACGACATGTGCGGACGTGACCAGACACAACATTAAAACACGGTGTGGGGATGTGACCCTTCACAACGCTTAACAGACGACATGTGCGGACGTGACCAGACACAGCATTAAAACACGGTGTGGGGATGTGACCCTTCACAACGCTTAACAGACGACATGTGCGGACGTGACCAGACACAGCATTAAAACACGGTGTGGGGATGTGACCCTTCACAACGCTTAACAGACGACATGTGCGGACGTGACCAGACATAACATTAAAACACGGTGTGGGGACGTGACTCTTCACAACGCTTAACAGACGACATGTACGGACGTGACCAGACATAGTATTAAAAGTAGATGTGGGGACGTGACCCTTCACAAAGCTTAACAGACGACATGTGCGGACGTGACCAGACACAGCATTAAAAACACGATGTGGGGACGTGACCCTTCACAACGCTTAACAGACGACATGTGCGGACGTGACCAGACATAGCATTAAAACACGGTGTGGGGACGTGACTCTTCACAACGCTTAACAGACGACATGTGCGGACGTGACCAGACATAGTATTAAAAGTAGATGTGGGGACGTGACCCTTCACAAAGCTTAACAGACGACATGTGCGGACGTGACCAGACACAACATTAAAACACGGTGTGGGGATGTGACCCTTCACAACGCTTAACAGACGACATGTGCGGACGTGACCAGACACAGCATTAAAACACGGTGTGGGGATGTGACCCTTCACAACGCTTAACAGACGACATGTGCGGACGTGACCAGACATAGCATTAAAACACGGTGTGGGGACGTGACTCGTCACAACGCTTAACAGACGACATGTGCGGACGTGACCAGACATAGTATTAAAAGTAGATGTGGGGACGTGACCCTTCACAAAGCTTAACAGACGACATGTGCGGACGTGACCAGACACAACATTAAAACACGGTGTGGGGATGTGACCCTTCACAACGCTTAACAGACGACATGTGCGGACGTGACCAGACACAGCATTAAAACACGGTGTGGGGATGTGACCCTTCAGAACGCTTAACAGACGACATGTGCTGATGTGCCTAGACACAAAATTCAAAACACGATGTGGGGACGTGACCCTTCACAACACTTAATAGACGACATATGCGGACGTGACCAGACACAGCATTAAAGAAAAGATGTGGGGGCGTGACCCTTCACAACGCATAACAGACGACATGTGTGGACATGACCAGACACAACATTAAAACACGGTGTGGGGATGTGACCCTTCACAACGCTTAACAGACGACATGTGCGGACGTGACCAGACACACCATTAAAACACGGTGTGGGGATGTGACCCTTCACAACGCTTAACAGACGACATGTGCGGACGTGACCAGACATAACATTAAAACACGGTGTGGGGACGTGACTCTTCACAACGCTTAACAGACGACATGTGCGGACGTGACCAGACATAGTATTAAAAGTAGATGTGGGGACGTGACCCTTCACAAAGCTTAACAGACGACATGTGCGGACGTGACCAGACACACCATTAGAAACACGATGTGGGGACGTGACCCTTCACAACGCTTAATAGACGACATGTGCGGACGTGACCAGACATAGCATTAAAACACGGTGTGGGGACGTGACTCTTCACAACGCTTAACAGACGACATGTGCGGACGTGACCAGACACAACATTAAAAACAAGATGTGGGGGCGTGACCCTTCACAACGCATAACAGACGACATGTGCGGACGTGACCAGACACAACATTAAAAACAGATGTGGGGACGTGACCCTTCACAACGCTTAACAGACGACATGTGCGGACGTGACCAGACACAGCATTAAAACACGGTGTGGGGATGTGACCCTTCACAACGCTTAACAGACGACATGTGCGGACGTGACCAGACATAACATTAAAACACGGTGTGGGGACGTGACTCTTCACAACGCTTAACAGACGACATGTGCGGACGTGACCAGACATAGTATTAAAAGTAGATTTGGGGACGTGAGCCTTCACAAAGCTTAACAGACGACATGTGCGGACGTGACCAGACACAGCATTAAAAACAAGATGTGGGGGCGTGACCCTTCACAACGCATAACAGACGACATGTGCGGACGTGACCAGACACAACATTAAAACACGGTGTGGGGATGTGACCCTTCACAACGCTTAACAGACGACATGTGCGGACGTGACCAGACACAGCATTAAAACACGGTGTGGGGATGTGACCCTTCACAATGCTTAACAGACGACATGTGCGGACGTGACCAGACACAGCATTAAAACACGGTGTGGGGATGTGACCCTTCACAACGCTTAACAGACGACATGTGCGGACGTGACCAGACATAACATTAAAACACGGTGTGGGGACGTGACTCTTCACAACGCTTAACAGACGACATGTGCGGACGTGACCAGACACAGCATTAAAACACGGTGTGGGGATGTGACCCTTCACAACGCTTAACAGACGACATGTGCGGACGTGACCAGACACAGCATTAAAACACGGTGTGGGGATGTGACCCTTCACAACGCTTAACAGACGACATGTGCGGACGTGACCAGACATAACATTAAAACACGGTGTGGGGACGTGACTCTTCACAACGCTTAACAGACGACATGTACGGACGTGACCAGACATAGTATTAAAAGTAGATGTGGGGACGTGACCCTACACAAAGCTTAACAGACGACATGTGCGGACGTGACCAGACACAGCATTAAAAACACGATGTGGGGACGTGACCCTTCACAACGCTTAACAGACGACATGTGCGGACGTGACCAGACACAACATTAAAACATGGTGTGGGGATGTGACCCTTCACAACGCTTAACAGACGACATGTGCGGACGTGACCAGACACAGCATTAAAACACGGTGTGGGGATGTGACCCTTCACAACGCTTAACAGACGACATGTGCTGATGTGCCCAGACACAAAATTCAAAACACGATGTGGGGACGTGACCCTTCACAACACTTAATAGACGACATGTGCGGACGTGACCAGACACAGCATTAAAGACAAGATGTGGGGGCGTGACCCTTCACAACGCATAACAGACGACATGTGTGGACGTGACCAGACACAACATTAAAACACGGTGTGGGGATGTGACCCTTCACAACGCTTAACAGACGACATGTGCGGACGTGACCAGACACAGCATTAAAACACGGTGTGGGGATGTGACCCTTCACAACGCTTAACAGACGACATGTGCGGACGTGACCAGACACAGCATTAAAACACGGTGTGGGGATGTGACCCTTCACAACGCTTAACAGACGACATGTGCGGACGTGACCAGACATAACATTAAAACACGGTGTGGGGACGTGACTCTTCACAACGCTTAACAGACGACATGTACGGACGTGACCAGACATAGTATTAAAAGTAGATGTGGGGACGTGACCCTTCACAAAGCTTAACAGACGACATGTGCGGACGTGACCAGACACAGCATTAAAAACACGATGTGGGGACGTGACCCTTCACAACGCTTAACAGACGACATGTGCGGACGTGACCAGACATAGCATTAAAACACGGTGTGGGGACGTGACTCTTCACAACGCTTAACAGACGACATGTGCGGACGTGACCAGACATAGTATTAAAAGTAGATGTGGGGACGTGACCCTTCACAAAGCTTAACAGACGACATGTGCGGACGTGACCAGACACAACATTAAAACACGGTGTGGGGATGTGACCCTTCACAACGCTTAACAGACGACATGTGCGGACGTGACCAGACACAGCATTAAAACACGGTGTGGGGATGTGACCCTTCACAACGCTTAACAGACGACATGTGCGGACGTGACCAGACACAGCATTAAAACACGGTGTGGGGATGTGACCCTTCACAACGCTTAACAGACGACATGTGCGGACGTGACCAGACATAACATTAAAACACGGTGTGGGGACGTGACTCTTCACAACGCTTAACAGACGACATGTACGGACGTGACCAGACATAGTATTAAAAGTAGATGTGGGGACGTGACCCTTCACAAAGCTTAACAGACGACATGTGCGGACGTGACCAGACACAGCATTAAAAACACGATGTGGGGACGTGACCCTTCACAACGCTTAACAGACGACATGTGCGGACGTGACCAGACATAGCATTAAAACACGGTGTGGGGACGTGACTCTTCACAACGCTTAACAGACGACATGTGCGGACGTGACCAGACATAGTATTAAAAGTAGATGTGGGGACGTGACCCTTCACAAAGCTTAACAGACGACATGTGCGGACGTGACCAGACACAACATTAAAACACGGTGTGGGGATGTGACCCTTCACAACGCTTAACAGACGACATGTGCGGACGTGACCAGACACAGCATTAAAACACGGTGTGGGGATGTGACCCTTCACAACGCTTAACAGACGACATGTGCGGACGTGACCAGACATAGCATTAAAACACGGTGTGGGGACGTGACTCGTCACAACGCTTAACAGACGACATGTGCGGACGTGACCAGACATAGTATTAAAAGTAGATGTGGGGACGTGACCCTTCACAAAGCTTAACAGACGACATGTGCGGACGTGACCAGACACAACATTAAAACACGGTGTGGGGATGTGACCCTTCACAACGCTTAACAGACGACATGTGCGGACGTGACCAGACACAGCATTAAAACACGGTGTGGGGATGTGACCCTTCAGAACGCTTAACAGACGACATGTGCTGATGTGCCCAGACACAAAATTCAAAACACGATGTGGGGACGTGACCCTTCACAACACTTAATAGACGACATATGCGGACGTGACCAGACACAGCATTAAAGAAAAGATGTGGGGGCGTGACCCTTCACAACGCATAACAGACGACATGTGTGGACATGACCAGACAAAACATTAAAACACGGTGTGGGGATGTGACCCTTCACAACGCTTAACAGACGACATGTGCGGACGTGACCAGACACACCATTAAAACACGATGTGGGGACGTGACCCTTCACAACGCTTAATAGACGACATGTGCGGACGTGACCAGACATAGCATTAAAACACGGTGTGGGGACGTGACTCTTCACAACGCTTAACAGACGACATGTGCGGACGTGACCAGACACAACATTAAAAACAAGATGTGGGGGCGTGACCCTTCACAACGCATAACAGACGACATGTGCGGACGTGACCAGACACAACATTAAAAACAGATGTGGGGACGTGACCCTTCACAACGCTTAACAGACGACATGTGCGGACGTGACCAGACACAGCATTAAAACACGGTGTGGGGATGTGACCCTTCACAACGCTTAACAGACGACATGTGCGGACGTGACCAGACATAACATTAAAACACGGTGTGGGGACGTGACTCTTCACAACGCTTAACAGACGACATGTGCGGACGTGACCAGACATAGTATTAAAAGTAGATTTGGGGACGTGACCCTTCACAAAGCTTAACAGACGACATGTGCGGACGTGACCAGACACAGCATTAAAAACAAGATGTGGGGGCGTGACCCTTCACAACGCATAACAGACGACATGTGCGGACGTGACCAGACACAACATTAAAACACGGTGTGGGGATGTGACCCTTCACAACGCTTAACAGACGACATGTGCGGACGTGACCAGACACAGCATTAAAACACGGTGTGGGGATGTGACCCTTCACAATGCTTAACAGACGACATGTGCGGACGTGACCAGACACAGCATTAAAACACGGTGTGGGGATGTGACCCTTCACAACGCTTAACAGACGACATGTGCGGACGTGACCAGACATAACATTAAAACACGGTGTGGGGACGTGACTCTTCACAACGCTTAACAGACGACATGTGCGGACGTGACCAGACACAGCATTAAAACACGGTGTGGGGATGTGACCCTTCACAACGCTTAACAGACGACATGTGCGGACGTGACCAGACATAGTATTAAAAGTAGATGTGGGGACGTGAGCCTTCACAAAGCTTAACAGACGACATGTGCGGACGTGACCAGACACACCATTAGAAACACGATGTGGGGACGTGACCCTTCACAACGCTTAATAGACGACATGTGCGGACGTGACCAGACATAGCATTAAAACACGGTGTGGGGACGTGACTCTTCACAACGCTTAACAGACGACATGTGCGGACGTGACCAGACACAACATTAAAAACAAGATGTGGGGGCGTGACCCTTCACAACGCATAACAGACGACATGTGCGGACGTGACCAGACACAACATTAAAAACAGATGTGGGGACGTGACCCTTCACAACGCTTAACAGACGACATGTGCGGACGTGACCAGACACAGCATTAAAACACGGTGTGGGGATGTGACCCTTCACAACGCTTAACAGACGACATGTGCGGACGTGACCAGACATAACATTAAAACACGGTGTGGGGACGTGACTCTTCACAACGCTTAACAGACGACATGTGCGGACGTGACCAGACATAGTATTAAAAGTAGATGTGGGGACGTGACCCTTCACAAAGCTTAACAGACGACATGTGCGGACGTGACCAGACACAGCATTAAAACACGGTGTGGGGATGTGACCCTTCACAACGCTTAACAGACGACATGTGCGGACGTGACCAGACACAGCATTAAAACACGGTGTGGGGATGTGACCCTTCAGAACGCTTAACAGACGACATGTGCTGATGTGCCCAGACACAAAATTCAAAACACGATGTGGGGACGTGACCCTTCACAACACTTAATAGACGACATATGCGGACGTGACCAGACACAGCATTAAAGAAAAGATGTGGGGGCGTGACCCTTCACAACGCATAACAGACGACATGTGTGGACATGACCAGACACAACATTAAAACACGGTGTGGGGATGTGACCCTTCACAACGCTTAACAGACGACATGTGCGGACGTGACCAGACACACCATTAAAACACGGTGTGGGGATGTGACCCTTCACAACGCTTAACAGACGACATGTGCGGACGTGACCAGACATAACATTAAAACACGGTGTGGGGACGTGACTCTTCACAACGCTTAACAGACGACATGTGCGGACGTGACCAGACATAGTATTAAAAGTAGATGTGGGGACGTGACCCTTCACAAAGCTTAACAGACGACATGTGCGGACGTGACCAGACACACCATTAGAAACACGATGTGGGGACGTGACCCTTCACAACGCTTAATAGACGACATGTGCGGACGTGACCAGACATAGCATTAAAACACGGTGTGGGGACGTGACTCTTCACAACGCTTAACAGACGACATGTGCGGACGTGACCAGACACAACATTAAAAACAAGATGTGGGGGCGTGACCCTTCACAACGCATAACAGACGACATGTGCGGACGTGACCAGACACAACATTAAAAACAGATGTGGGGACGTGACCCTTCACAACGCTTAACAGACGACATGTGCGGACGTGACCAGACACAGCATTAAAACCCGGTGTGGGGATGTGACCCTTCACAACGCTTAACAGACGACATGTGCGGACGTGACCAGACATAACATTAAAACACGGTGTGGGGACGTGACTCTTCACAACGCTTAACAGACGACATGTGCGGACGTGACCAGACATAGTATTAAAAGTAGATTTGGGGACGTGACCCTTCACAAAGCTTAACAGACGACATGTGCGGACGTGACCAGACACAGCATTAAAAACAAGATGTGGGGGCGTGACCCTTCACAACGCATAACAGACGACATGTGCGGACGTGACCAGACACAACATTAAAACACGGTGTGGGGATGTGACCCTTCACAACGCTTAACAGACGACATGTGCGGACGTGACCAGACACAGCATTAAAACACGGTGTGGGGATGTGACCCTTCACAATGCTTAACAGACGACATGTGCGGACGTGACCAGACACAGCATTAAAACACGGTGTGGGGATGTGACCCTTCACAACGCTTAACAGACGACATGTGCGGACGTGACCAGACATAACATTAAAACACGGTGTGGGGACGTGACTCTTCACAACGCTTAACAGACGACATGTGCGGACGTGACCAGACACAGCATTAAAACACGGTGTGGGGATGTGACCCTTCACAACGCTTAACAGACGACATGTGCGGACGTGACCAGACACAGCATTAAAACACGGTGTGGGGATGTGACCCTTCACAACGCTTAACAGACGACATGTGCGGACGTGACCAGACATAACATTAAAACACGGTGTGGGGACGTGACTCTTCACAACGCTTAACAGACGACATGTACGGACGTGACCAGACATAGTATTAAAAGTAGATGTGGGGACGTGACCCTTCACAAAGCTTAACAGACGACATGTGCGGACGTGACCAGACACAGCATTAAAAACACGATGTGGGGACGTGACCCTTCACAACGCTTAACAGACGACATGTGCGGACGTGACCAGACACAACATTAAAACATGGTGTGGGGATGTGACCCTTCACAACGCTTAACAGACGACATGTGCGGACGTGACCAGACACAGCATTAAAACACGGTGTGGGGATGTGACCCTTCACAACGCTTAACAGACGACATGTGCTGATGTGCCCAGACACAAAATTCAAAACACGATGTGGGGACGTGACCCTTCACAACACTTAATAGACGACATGTGCGGACGTGACCAGACACAGCATTAAAGACAAGATGTGGGGGCGTGACCCTTCACAACGCATAACAGACGACATGTGTGGACGTGACCAGACACAACATTAAAACACGGTGTGGGGATGTGACCCTTCACAACGCTTAACAGACGACATGTGCGGACGTGACCAGACACAGCATTAAAACACGGTGTGGGGATGTGACCCTTCACAACGCTTAACAGACGACATGTGCGGACGTGACCAGACACAGCATTAAAACACGGTGTGGGGATGTGACCCTTCACAACGCTTAACAGACGACATGTGCGGACGTGACCAGATATAACATTAAAACACGGTGTGGGGACGTGACTCTTCACAACGCTTAACAGACGACATGTACGGACGTGACCAGACATAGTATTAAAAGTAGATGTGGGGACGTGACCCTTCACAAAGCTTAACAGACGACATGTGCGGACGTGACCAGACACAGCATTAAAAACACGATGTGGGGACGTGACCCTTCACAACGCTTAACAGACGACATGTGCGGACGTGACCAGACATAGCATTAAAACACGGTGTGGGGACGTGACTCTTCACAACGCTTAACAGACGACATGTGCGGACGTGACCAGACATAGTATTAAAAGTAGATGTGGGGACGTGACCCTTCACAAAGCTTAACAGACGACATGTGCGGACGTGACCAGACACAACATTAAAACACGGTGTGGGGATGTGACCCTTCACAACGCTTAACAGACGACATGTGCGGACGTGACCAGACACAGCATTAAAACACGGTGTGGGGATGTGACCCTTCACAACGCTTAACAGACGACATGTGCGGACGTGACCAGACACAGCATTAAAACACGGTGTGGGGATGTGACCCTTCACAACGCTTAACAGACGACATGTGCGGACGTGACCAGACATAACATTAAAACACGGTGTGGGGACGTGACTCTTCACAACGCTTAACAGACGACATGTACGGACGTGACCAGACATAGTATTAAAAGTAGATGTGGGGACGTGACCCTTCACAAAGCTTAACAGACGACATGTGCGGACGTGACCAGACACAACATTAAAACACGGTGTGGGGATGTGACCCTTCACAACGCTTAACAGACGACATGTGCGGACGTGACCAGACACAGCATTAAAACACGGTGTGGGGATGTGACCCTTCAGAACGCTTAACAGACGACATGTGCTGATGTGCCTAGACACAAAATTCAAAACACGATGTGGGGACGTGACCCTTCACAACACTTAATAGACGACATATGCGGACGTGACCAGACACAGCATTAAAGAAAAGATGTGGGGACGTGACCCTTCACAACGCTTAACAGACGACATGTGCGGACGTGACCAGACACAACATTAAAACACGGTGTGGGGATGTGACCCTTCACAACGCTTAACAGACGACATGTGCGGACGTGACCAGACACAGCATTAAAACACGGTGTGGGGATGTGACCCTTCACAAGGCTTAACAGACGACATGTGCGGACGTGACCAGACACAGCATTAAAACACGGTGTGGGGATGTGACCCTTCACAACGCTTAACAGACGACATGTGCGGACGTGACCAGACACAACATTAAAACACGGTGTGGGGATGTGACCCTTCACAACGCTTAACAGACGACATGTGCGGACGTGACCAGACACAGCATTAAAACACGGTGTGGGGATGTGACCCTTCACAACGCTTAAAGACGACATGTGCGGACGTGACCAGACACAGCATTATAACACGGTGTGGGGATGTGACCCTTCACAACGCTTAACAGACGACATGTGCGGACGTGACCAGACATAACATTAAAACACGGTGTGGGGACGTGACTCTTCACAACGCTTAACAGACGACATGTACGGACGTGACCAGACATAGTATTAAAAGTAGATGTGGGGACGTGACCCTTCACAAAGCTTAACAGACGACATGTGCGGACGTGACCAGACACAGCATTAAAAACACGATGTGGGGACGTGACCCTTCACAACGCTTAACAGACGACATGTGCGGACGTGACCAGACATAGTATTAAAACACGGTGTGGGGACGTGACTCGTCACAACGCTTAACAGACGACATGTGCGGACGTGACCAGACATAGTATTAAAAGTAGATGTGGGGACGTGACCCTTCACAAAGCTTAACAGACGACATGTGCGGACGTGACCAGACACAACATTAAAACACGGTGTGGGGACGTGACTCGTCACAACGCTTAACAGACGACATGTGCGGACGTGACCAGACATAGTATTAAAAGTAGATGTGGGGACGTGACCCTTCACAAAGCTTAACAGACGACATGTGCTGATGTGCCCAGACACAAAATTCAAAACACGATGTGGGGACGTGACCCTTCACAACACTTAATAGACGACATATGCGGACGTGACCAGACACAGCATTAAAGAAAAGATGTGGGGGCGTGACCCTTCACAACGCATAACAGACGACATGTGTGGACGTGACCAGACACAGCATTAAAACACGGTGTGGGGATGTGACCCTTCACAACGCTTAACAGACGACATGTGCGGACGTGACCAGACACACCATTAAAACACGGTGTGGGGATGTGACCCTTCACAACGCTTAACAGACGACATGTGCGGACGTGACCAGACATAACATTAAAACACGGTGTGGGGACGTGACTCTTCACAACGCTTAACAGACGACATGTGCGGACGTGACCAGACATAGTATTAAAAGTAGATGTGGGGACGTGACCCTTCACAAAGCTTAACAGACGACATGTGCGGACGTGACCAGACACACCATTAGAAACACGATGTGGGGACGTGACCCTTCACAACGCTTAATAGACGACATGTGCGGACGTGACCAGACATAGCATTAAAACACGGTGTGGGGACGTGACTCTTCACAACGCTTAACAGACGACATGTGCGGACGTGACCAGACACAACATTAAAAACAAGATGTGGGGGCGTGACCCTTCACAACGCATAACAGACGACATGTGCGGACGTGACCAGACACAACATTAAAAACAGATGTGGGGACGTGACCCTTCACAACGCTTAACAGACGACATGTGCGGACGTGACCAGACACAGCATTAAAACACGGTGTGGGGATGTGACCCTTCACAACGCTTAACAGACGACATGTGCGGACGTGACCAGACATAACATTAAAACACGGTGTGGGGACGTGACTCTTCACAACGCTTAACAGACGACATGTGCGGACGTGACCAGACATAGTATTAAAAGTAGATTTGGGGACGTGACCCTTCACAAAGCTTAACAGACGACATGTGCGGACGTGACCAGACACAGCATTAAAAACAAGATGTGGGGGCGTGACCCTTCACAACGCATAACAGACGACATGTGCGGACGTGACCAGACACAACATTAAAACACGGTGTGGGGATGTGACCCTTCACAACGCTTAACAGACGACATGTGCGGACGTGACCAGACACAGCATTAAAACACGGTGTGGGGATGTGACCCTTCACAACGCTTAACAGACGACATGTGCGGACGTGACCAGACACAGCATTAAAACACGGTGTGGGGATGTGACCCTTCACAACGCTTAACAGACGACATGTGCGGACGTGACCAGACACAGCATTAAAACACGGTGTGGGGATGTGACCCTTCACAACGCTTAACAGACGACATGTGCGGACGTGACCAGACACAGCATTAAAACACGGTGTGGGGATGTGACCCTTCACAACGCTTAACAGACGACATGTGCGGACGTGACCAGACACAACATTAAAACACGGTGTGGGGATGTGACCCTTCACAACGCTTAACAGACGACATGTGCGGACGTGACCAGACACAGCATTAAAACACGGTGTGGGGATGTGACCCTTCACAACGCTTAACAGACGACATGTGCTGATGTGCCCAGACACAACATTAAAACACGGTGTGGGGATGTGACCCTTCACAACGCTTAACAGACGACATGTGCTGATGTGCCCAGACACAAAATTCAAAACACGATGTGGGGACGTGACCCTTCACAACACTTAATAGACGACATGTGCGGACGTGACCAGACACAGCATTAAAGACAAGATGTGGGGGCGTGACCCTTCACAACGCATAACAGACGACATGTGTGGACGTGACCAGACACAGCATTAAAACACGGTGTGGGGATGTGACCCTTCACAACGCTTAACAGACGACATGTGCGGACGTGACCAGACACAGCATTAAAACACGGTGTGGGGATGTGACCCTTCACAACGCTTAACAGACGACATGTGCGGACGTGACCAGACACAGCATTAAAACACGGTGTGGGGATGTGACCCTTCACAACGCTTAACAGACGACATGTGCGGACGTGACCAGACATAACATTAAAACACGGTGTGGGGACGTGACTCTTCACAACGCTTAACAGACGACATGTACGGACGTGACCAGACATAGTATTAAAAGTAGATATGGGGACGTGACCCTTCACAAAGCTTAACAGACGACATGTGCGGACGTGACCAGACACAGCATTAAAAACACGATGTGGGGACGTGACCCTTCACAACGCTTAACAGACGACATGTGCGGACGTGACCAGACACAACATTAAAACACGGTGTGGGGATGTGACCCTTCACAACGCTTAACAGACGACATGTGTGGACGTGACCAGACACAACATTAAAACACGGTGTGGGGATGTGACCCTTCACAACGCTTAACAGACGACATGTGCGGACGTGACCAGACACAGCATTAAAACACGGTGTGGGGATGTGACCCTTCACAACGCTTAACAGACGACATGTGCGGACGTGACCAGACATAGCATTAAAACACGGTGTGGGGACGTGACTCTTCACAACGCTTAACAGACGACATGTGCGGACGTGACCAGACATAGTATTAAAAGTAGATGTGGGGACGTGACCCTTCACAAAGCTTAACAGACGACATGTGCGGACGTGACCAGACACAACATTAAAACACGGTGTGGGGATGTGACCCTTCACAACGCTTAACAGACGACATGTGCGGACGTGACCAGACATAACATTAAAACACGGTGTGGGGACGTGACTCTTCACAACGCTTAACAGACGACATGTACGGACGTGACCAGACATAGTATTAAAAGTAGATGTGGGGACGTGACCCTTCACAAAGCTTAACAGACGACATGTGCGGACGTGACCAGACACAACATTAAAACACGGTGTGGGGATGTGACCCTTCACAACGCTTAACAGACGACATGTGCGGACGTGACCAGACACAGCATTAAAACACGGTGTGGGGATGTGACCCTTCAGAACGCTTAACAGACGACATGTGCTGATGTGCCCAGACACAAAATTCAAAACACGATGTGGGGACGTGACCCTTCACAACACTTAATAGACGACATATGCGGACGTGACCAGACACAGCATTAAAAACACGATGTGGGGACGTGACCCTTCACAACGCTTAACAGACGACATGTGCGGACGTGACCAGACACAACATTAAAACACGGTGTGGGGATGTGACCCTTCACAACGCTTAACAGACGACATGTGCGGACGTGACCAGACACAGCATTAAAACACGGTGTGGGGATGTGACCCTTCACAACGCTTAACAGACGACATGTGCTGATGTGCCCAGACACAAAATTCAAAACACGATGTGGGGACGTGACCCTTCACAACACTTAATAGACGACATGTGCGGACGTGACCAGACACAGCATTAAAGACAAGATGTGGGGGCGTGACCCTTCACAACGCATAACAGACGACATGTGTGGACGTGACCAGACACAACATTAAAACACGGTGTGGGGATGTGACCCTTCACAACGCTTAACAGACGACATGTGCGGACGTGACCAGACACAGCATTAAAACACGGTGTGGGGATGTGACCCTTCACAACGCTTAACAGACGACATGTGCGGACGTGACCAGACACAGCATTAAAACACGGTGTGGGGATGTGACCCTTCAGAACGCTTAACAGACGACATGTGCTGATGTGCCCAGACACAAAATTCAAAACACGATGTGGGGACGTGACCCTTCACAACACTTAATAGACGACATATGCGGACGTGACCAGACACAGCATTAAAGAAAAGATGTGGGGGCGTGACCCTTCACAACGCATAACAGACGACATGTGTGGACATGACCAGACACAACATTAAAACACGGTGTGGGGATGTGACCCTTCACAACGCTTAACAGACGACATGTGCGGACGTGACCAGACACACCATTAGAAACACGATGTGGGGACGTGACCCTTCACAACGCTTAATAGACGACATGTGCGGACGTGACCAGACATAGCATTAAAACACGGTGTGGGGACGTGACTCTTCACAACGCTTAACAGACGACATGTGCGGACGTGACCAGACACAACATTAAAAACAAGATGTGGGGGCGTGACCCTTCACAACGCATAACAGACGACATGTGCGGACGTGACCAGACACAACATTAAAAACAGATGTGGGGACGTGACCCTTCACAACGCTTAACAGACGACATGTGCGGACGTGACCAGACATAGTATTAAAAGTAGATTTGGGGACGTGACCCTTCACAAAGCTTAACAGACGACATGTGCGGACGTGACCAGACACAGCATTAAAAACAAGATGTGGGGGCGTGACCCTTCACAACGCATAACAGACGACATGTGCGGACGTGACCAGACACAACATTAAAACACGGTGTGGGGATGTGACCCTTCACAACGCTTAACAGACGACATGTGCGGACGTGACCAGACACAGCATTAAAACACGGTGTGGGGATGTGACCCTTCACAATGCTTAACAGACGACATGTGCGGACGTGACCAGACACAGCATTAAAACACGGTGTGGGGATGTGACCCTTCACAACGCTTAACAGACGACATGTGCGGACGTGACCAGACACAGCATTAAAACACGGTGTGGGGATGTGACCCTTCACAACGCTTAACAGACGACATGTGCGGACGTGACCAGACATAACATTAAAACACGGTGTGGGGACGTGACTCTTCACAACGCTTAACAGACGACATGTGCGGACGTGACCAGACATAGTATTAAAAGTAGATGTGGGGACGTGACCCTTCACAAAGCTTAACAGACGACATGTGCGGACGTGACCAGACACACCATTAGAAACACGATGTGGGGACGTGACCCTTCACAACGCTTAATAGACGACATGTGCGGACGTGACCAGACATAGCATTAAAACACTGTGTGGGGACGTGACTCTTCACAACGCTTAACAGACGACATGTGCGGACGTGACCAGACACAACATTAAAAACAAGATGTGGGGGCGTGACCCTTCACAACGCATAACAGACGACATGTGCGGACGTGACCAGACACAACATTAAAAACAGATGTGGGGACGTGACCCTTCACAACGCTTAACAGACGACATGTGCGGACGTGACCAGACACAGCATTAAAACACGGTGTGGGGATGTGACCCTTCACAACGCTTAACAGACGACATGTGCGGACGTGACCAGACATAACATTAAAACACGGTGTGGGGACGTGACTCTTCACAACGCTTAACAGACGACATGTGCGGACGTGACCAGACATAGTATTAAAAGTAGATTTGGGGACGTGACCCTTCACAAAGCTTAACAGACGACATGTGCGGACGTGACCAGACACAGCATTAAAAACAAGATGTGGGGGCGTGACCCTTCACAACGCATAACAGACGACATGTGCGGACGTGACCAGACACAACATTAAAACACGGTGTGGGGATGTGACCCTTCACAACGCTTAACAGACGACATGTGCGGACGTGACCAGACACAGCATTAAAACACGGTGTGGGGATGTGACCCTTCACAATGCTTAACAGACGACATGTGCGGACGTGACCAGACACAGCATTAAAACACGGTGTGGGGATGTGACCCTTCACAACGCTTAACAGACGACATGTGCGGACGTGACCAGACACAGCATTAAAACACGGTGTGGGGATGTGACCCTTCACAACGCTTAACAGACGACATGTGCGGACGTGACCAGACATAACATTAAAACACGGTGTGGGGACGTGACTCTTCACAACGCTTAACAGACGACATGTACGGACGTGACCAGACATAGTATTAAAAGTAGATGTGGGGACGTGACCCTTCACAAAGCTTAACAGATGACATGTGCGGACGTGACCAGACACAGCATTAAAAACACGATGTGGGGACGTGACCCTTCACAACGCTTAACAGACGACATGTGCGGACGTGACCAGACACAACATTAAAACACGGTGTGGGGATGTGACCCTTCACAACGCTTAACAGACGACATGTGCGGACGTGACCAGACACAGCATTAAAACACGGTGTGGGGATGTGACCCTTCACAACGCTTAACAGACGACATGTGCTGATGTGCCCAGACACAAAATTCAAAACACGATGTGGGGACGTGACCCTTCACAACACTTAATAGACGACATGTGCGGACGTGACCAGACACAGCATTAAAGACAAGATGTGGGGGCGTGACCCTTCACAACGCATAACAGACGACATGTGTGGACGTGACCAGACACAACATTAAAACACGGTGTGGGGATGTGACCCTTCACAACGCTTAACAGACGACATGTGCGGACGTGACCAGACACAGCATTAAAACACGGTGTGGGGATGTGACCCTTCACAACGCTTAACAGACGACATGTGCGGACGTGACCAGACACAGCATTAAAACACGGTGTGGGGATGTGACCCTTCACAACGCTTAACAGACGACATGTGCGGACGTGACCAGACATAACATTAAAACACGGTGTGGGGACGTGACTCTTCACAACGCTTAACAGACGACATGTACGGACGTGACCAGACATAGTATTAAAAGTAGATGTGGGGACGTGACCCTTCACAAAGCTTAACAGACGACATGTGCGGACGTGACCAGACACAGCATTAAAAACACGATGTGGGGACGTGACCCTTCACAACGCTTAACAGACGACATGTGCGGACGTGACCAGACACAGCATTAAAACACGGTGTGGGGATGTGACCCTTCACAACGCTTAACAGACGACATGTGCGGACGTGACCAGACACAGCATTAAAACACGGTGTGGGGATGTGACCCTTCAGAACGCTTAACAGACGACATGTGCTGATGTGCCCAGACACAAAATTCAAAACACGATGTGGGGACGTGACCCTTCACAACACTTAATAGACGACATATGCGGACGTGACCAGACACAGCATTAAAGAAAAGATGTGGGGGCGTGACCCTTCACAACGCATAACAGACGACATGTGTGGACATGACCAGACACAACATTAAAACACGGTGTGGGGATGTGACCCTTCACAACGCTTAACAGACAACATGTGCGGACGTGACCAGACACACCATTAGAAACACGATGTGGGGACGTGACCCTTCACAACGCTTAATAGACGACATGTGCGGACGTGACCAGACATAGCATTAAAACACGGTGTGGGGACGTGACTCTTCACAACGCTTAACAGACGACATGTGCGGACGTGACCAGACACAACATTAAAAACAAGATGTGGGGGCGTGACCCTTCACAACGCATAACAGACGACATGTGCGGACGTGACCAGACACAACATTAAAAACAGATGTGGGGACGTGACCCTTCACAACGCTTAACAGACGACATGTGCGGACGTGACCAGACATAGTATTAAAAGTAGATTTGGGGACGTGACCCTTCACAAAGCTTAACAGACGACATGTGCGGACGTGACCAGACACAGCATTAAAAACAAGATGTGGGGGCGTGACCCTTCACAACGCATAACAGACGACATGTGCGGACGTGACCAGACACAACATTAAAACACGGTGTGGGGATGTGACCCTTCACAACGCTTAACAGACGACATGTGCGGACGTGACCAGACACAGCATTAAAACACGGTGTGGGGATGTGACCCTTCACAATGCTTAACAGACGACATGTGCGGACGTGACCAGACACAGCATTAAAACACGGTGTGGGGATGTGACCCTTCACAACGCTTAACAGACGACATGTGCGGACGTGACCAGACACAGCATTAAAACACGGTGTGGGGATGTGACCCTTCACAACGCTTAACAGACGACATGTGCGGACGTGACCAGACATAACATTAAAACACGGTGTGGGGACGTGACTCTTCACAACGCTTAACAGACGACATGTGCGGACGTGACCAGACATAGTATTAAAAGTAGATGTGGGGACGTGACCCTTCACAAAGCTTAACAGACGACATGTGCGGACGTGACCAGACACACCATTAGAAACACGATGTGGGGACGTGACCCTTCACAACGCTTAATAGACGACATGTGCGGACGTGACCAGACATAGCATTAAAACACGGTGTGGGGACGTGACTCTTCACAACGCTTAACAGACGACATGTGCGGACGTGACCAGACACAACATTAAAAACAAGATGTGGGGGCGTGACCCTTCACAACGCATAACAGACGACATGTGCGGACGTGACCAGACACAACATTAAAAACAGATGTGGGGACGTGACCCTTCACAACGCTTAACAGACGACATGTGCGGACGTGACCAGACACAGCATTAAAACACGGTGTGGGGATGTGACCCTTCACAACGCTTAACAGACGACATGTGCGGACGTGACCAGACATAACATTAAAACACGGTGTGGGGACGTGACCCTTCACAACGCTTAACAGACGACATGTGCGGACGTGACCAGACATAACATTAAAAGTAGATTTGGGGACGTGACTCTTCACAACGCTTAACAGACGACATGTGCGGACGTGACCAGACACAGTATTAAAAGTAGATTTGGGGACGTGACCCTTCACAAAGCTTAACAGACGACATGTGCGGACGTGACCAGACACAGCATTAAAAACAAGATGTGGGGGCGTGACCCTTCACAACGCATAACAGACGACATGTGCGGACGTGACCAGACACAGCATTAAAACACGGTGTGGGGATGTGACCCTTCACAACGCTTAACAGACGACATGTGCGGACGTGACCAGACACAGCATTAAAACACGGTGTGGGGATGTGACCCTTCACAACGCTTAACAGACGACATGTGCGGACGTGACCAGACACAGCATTAAAACACGGTGTGGGGATGTGACCCATCACAACGCTTAACAGACGACATGTGCGGACGTGACCAGACACAGCATTAAAACACGGTGTGGGGATGTGACCCTTCACAACGCTTAACAGACGACATGTGCGGACGTGACCAGACATAACATTAAAACACGGTGTGGGGACGTGACTCTTCACAACGCTTAACAGACGACATGTACGGACGTGACCAGACATAGTATTAAAAGTAGATGTGGGGACGTGACCCTTCACAAAGCTTAACAGACGACATGTGCGGACGTGACCAGACACAGCATTAAAAACACGATGTGGGGACGTGACCCTTCACAACGCTTAACAGACGACATGTGCGGACGTGACCAGACACAACATTAAAACACGGTGTGGGGATGTGACCCTTCACAACGCTTAACAGACGACATGTGCGGACGTGACCAGACACAGCATTAAAACACGGTGTGGGGATGTGACCCTTCACAACGCTTAACAGACGACATGTGCTGATGTGCCCAGACACAAAATTCAAAACACGATGTGGGGACGTGACCCTTCACAACACTTAATAGACGACATGTGCGGACGTGACCAGACACAGCATTAAAGACAAGATGTGGGGGCGTGACCCTTCACAACGCATAACAGACGACATGTGTGGACGTGACCAGACACAACATTAAAACACGGTGTGGGGATGTGACCCTTCACAACGCTTAACAGACGACATGTGCGGACGTGACCAGACACAACATTAAAAACAGATGTGGGGACGTGACCCTTCACAACGCTTAACAGACGACATGTGCGGACGTGACCAGACACAGCATTAAAACACGGTGTGGGGATGTGACCCTTCACAACGCTTAACAGACGACATGTGCGGACGTGACCAGACATAACATTAAAACACGGTGTGGGGACGTGACTCTTCACAACGCTTAACAGACGACATGTGCGGACGTGACCAGACATAGTATTAAAAGTAGATTTGGGGACGTGACCCTTCACAAAGCTTAACAGACGACATGTGCGGACGTGACCAGACAAAGCATTAAAAACAAGATGTGGGGGCGTGACCCTTCACAACGCATAACAGACGACATGTGCGGACGTGACCAGACACAACATTAAAACACGGTGTGGGGATGTGACCCTTCACAACGCTTAACAGACGACATGTGCGGACGTGACCAGACACAGCATTAAAACACGGTGTGGGGATGTGACCCTTCACAATGCTTAACAGACGACATGTGCGGACGTGACCAGACACAGCATTAAAACACGGTGTGGGGATGTGACCCTTCACAACGCTTAACAGACGACATGTGCGGACGTGACCAGACACAGCATTAAAACACGGTGTGGGGATGTGACCCTTCACAACGCTTAACAGACGACATGTGCGGACGTGACCAGACATAACATTAAAACACGGTGTGGGGACGTGACTCTTCACAACGCTTAACAGACGACATGTACGGACGTGACCAGACATAGTATTAAAAGTAGATGTGGGGACGTGACCCTTCACAAAGCTTAACAGACGACATGTGCGGACGTGACCAGACACAGCATTAAAAACACGATGTGGGGACGTGACCCTTCACAACGCTTAACAGACGACATGTGCGGACGTGACCAGACACAACATTAAAACACGGTGTGGGGATGTGACCCTTCACAACGCTTAACAGACGACATGTGCGGACGTGACCAGACACAGCATTAAAACACGGTGTGGGGATGTGACCCTTCACAACGCTTAACAGACGACATGTGCTGATGTGCCCAGACACAAAATTCAAAACACGATGTGGGGACGTGACCCTTCACAACACTTAATAGACGACATGTGCGGACGTGACCAGACACAGCATTAAAGACAAGATGTGGGGGCGTGACCCTTCACAACGCATAACAGACGACATGTGTGGACGTGACCAGACACAACATTAAAACACGGTGTGGGGATGTGACCCTTCACAACGCTTAACAGACGACATGTGCGGACGTGACCAGACACAGCATTAAAACACGGTGTGGGGATGTGACCCTTCACAACGCTTAACAGACGACATGTGCGGACGTGACCAGACACAGCATTAAAACACGGTGTGGGGATGTGACCCTTCACAACGCTTAACAGACGACATGTGCGGACGTGACCAGACATAACATTAAAACACGGTGTGGGGACGTGACTCTTCACAACGCTTAACAGACGACATGTACGGACGTGACCAGACATAGTATTAAAAGTAGATGTGGGGACGTGACCCTTCACAAAGCTTAACAGACGACATGTGCGGACGTGACCAGACACAGCATTAAAAACACGATGTGGGGACGTGACCCTTCACAACGCTTAACAGACGACATGTGCGGACGTGACCAGACATAGCATTAAAACACGGTGTGGGGACGTGACTCTTCACAACGCTTAACAGACGACATGTGCGGACGTGACCAGACATAGTATTAAAAGTAGATGTGGGGACGTGACCCTTCACAAAGCTTAACAGACGACATGTGCGGACGTGACCAGACACAGCATTAAAAACACGATGTGGGGACGTGACCCTTCACAACGCTTAACAGACGACATGTGCGGACGTGACCAGACATAGCATTAAAACACGGTGTGGGGACGTGACTCTTCACAACGCTTAACAGACGACATGTACGGACGTGACCAGACATAGTATTAAAAGTAGATGTGGGGACGTGACCCTTCACAAAGCTTAACAGACGACATGTGCGGACGTGACCAGACACAGCATTAAAAACACGATGTGGGGACGTGACCCTTCACAACGCTTAACAGACGACATGTGCGGACGTGACCAGACATAGCATTAAAACACGGTGTGGGGACGTGACTCTTCACAACGCTTAACAGACGACATGTGCGGACGTGACCAGACATAGTATTAAAAGTAGATGTGGGGACGTGACCCTTCACAAAGCTTAACAGACGACATGTGCGGACGTGACCAGACACAGCATTAAAACACGGTGTGGGGATGTGACCCTTCACAACGCTTAACAGACGACATGTGCGGACGTGACCAGACATAGCATTAAAACACGGTGTGGGGACGTGACTCTTCACAACGCTTAACAGACGACATGTACGGACGTGACCAGACATAGTATTAAAAGTAGATGTGGGGACGTGACCCTTCACAAAGCTTAACAGACGACATGTGCGGACGTGACCAGACACAGCATTAAAAACACGATGTGGGGACGTGACCCTTCACAACGCTTAACAGACGACATGTGCGGACGTGACCAGACATAGCATTAAAACACGGTGTGGGGACGTGACTCTTCACAACGCTTAACAGACGACATGTACGGACGTGACCAGACATAGTATTAAAAGTAGATGTGGGGACGTGACCCTTCACAAAGCTTAACAGACGACATGTGCGGACGTGACCAGACACAGCATTAAAACACGGTGTGGGGATGTGACCCTTCACAACGCTTAACAGACGACATGTGCGGACGTGACCAGACATAACATTAAAACACGGTGTGGGGACGTGACTCTTCACAACGCTTAACAGACGACATGTACGGACGTGACCAGACATAGTATTAAAAGTAGATGTGGGGACGTGACCCTTCACAAAGCTTAACAGACGACATGTGCGGACGTGACCAGACACAGCATTAAAAACACGATGTGGGGACGTGACCCTTCACAACGCTTAACAGACGACATGTGCGGACGTGACCAGACATAGCATTAAAACACGGTGTGGGGACGTGACTCTTCACAACGCTTAACAGACGACATGTGCGGACGTGACCAGACATAGTATTAAAAGTAGATGTGGGGACGTGACCCTTCACAAAGCTTAACAGACGACATGTGCGGACGTGACCAGACACAACATTAAAACACGGTGTGGGGATGTGACCCTTCACAACGCTTAACAGACGACATGTGCGGACGTGACCAGACACAGCATTAAAACACGGTGTGGGGATGTGACCCTTCACAACGCTTAACAGACGACATGTGCGGACGTGACCAGACACAGCATTAAAACACGGTGTGGGGATGTGACCCTTCACAACGCTTAACAGACGACATGTGCGGACGTGACCAGACATAACATTAAAACACGGTGTGGGGACGTGACTCTTCACAACGCTTAACAGACGACATGTACGGACGTGACCAGACATAGTATTAAAAGTAGATGTGGGGACGTGACCCTTCACAAAGCTTAACAGACGACATGTGCGGACGTGACCAGACATAGTATTAAAAGTAGATGTGGGGACGTGACCCTTCACAAAGCTTAACAGACGACATGTGCGGACGTGACCAGACACAACATTAAAACACGGTGTGGGGATGTGACCCTTCACAACGCTTAACAGACGACATGTGCGGACGTGACCAGACACAGCATTAAAACACGGTGTGGGGATGTGACCCTTCAGAACGCTTAACAGACGACATGTGCTGATGTGCCCAGACACAAAATTCAAAACACGATGTGGGGACGTGACCCTTCACAACACTTAATAGACGACATATGCGGACGTGACCAGACACAGCATTAAAGAAAAGATGTGGGGGCGTGACCCTTCACAACGCATAACAGACGACATGTGTGGACATGACCAGACACAACATTAAAACACGGTGTGGGAATGTGACCCTTCACAACGCTTAACAGACGACATGTGCGGACGTGACCAGACACACCATTAAAACACGGTGTGGGGATGTGACCCTTCACAACGCTTAACAGACGACATGTGCGGACGTGACCAGACATAACATTAAAACACGGTGTGGGGACGTGACTCTTCACAACGCTTAACAGACGACATGTGCGGACGTGACCAGACATAGTATTAAAAGTAGATGTGGGGACGTGACCCTTCACAAAGCTTAACAGACGACATGTGCGGACGTGACCAGACACACCATTAGAAACACGATGTGGGGACGTGACCCTTCACAACGCTTAATAGACGACATGTGCGGACGTGACCAGACATAGCATTAAAACACGGTGTGGGGACGTGACTCTTCACAACGCTTAACAGACGACATGTGCGGACGTGACCAGACACAACATTAAAAACAAGATGTGGGGGCGTGACCCTTCACAACGCATAACAGACGACATGTGCGGACGTGACCAGACACAACATTAAAAACAGATGTGGGGACGTGACCCTTCACAACGCTTAACAGACGACATGTGCGGACGTGACCAGACACAGCATTAAAACACGGTGTGGGGATGTGACCCTTCAGAACGCTTAACAGACGACATGTGCTGATGTGCCCAGACACAAAATTCAAAACACGATGTGGGGACGTGACCCTTCACAACACTTAATAGACGACATATGCGGACGTGACCAGACACAGCATTAAAGAAAAGATGTGGGGGCGTGACCCTTCACAACGCATAACAGACGACATGTGTGGACATGACCAGACACAACATTAAAACACGGTGTGGGGATGTGACCCTTCACAACGCTTAACAGACGACATGTGCGGACGTGACCAGACACACCATTAGAAACACGATGTGGGGACGTGACCCTTCACAACGCTTAATAGACGACATGTGCGGACGTGACCAGACATAGCATTAAAACACGGTGTGGGGACGTGACTCTTCACAACGCTTAACAGACGACATGTGCGGACGTGACCAGACACAACATTAAAAACAAGATGTGGGGGCGTGACCCTTCACAACGCATAACAGACGACATGTGCGGACGTGACCAGACACAACATTAAAAACAGATGTGGGGACGTGACCCTTCACAACGCTTAACAGACGACATGTGCGGACGTGACCAGACATAGTATTAAAAGTAGATTTGGGGACGTGACCCTTCACAAAGCTTAACAGACGACATGTGCGGACGTGACCAGACACAGCATTAAAAACAAGATGTGGGGGCGTGACCCTTCACAACGCATAACAGACGACATGTGCGGACGTGACCAGACACAACATTAAAACACGGTGTGGGGATGTGACCCTTCACAACGCTTAACAGACGACATGTGCGGACGTGACCAGACACAGCATTAAAACACGGTGTGGGGATGTGACCCTTCACAATGCTTAACAGACGACATGTGCGGACGTGACCAGACACAGCATTAAAACACGGTGTGGGGATGTGACCCTTCACAACGCTTAACAGACGACATGTGCGGACGTGACCAGACACAGCATTAAAACACGGTGTGGGGATGTGACCCTTCACAACGCTTAACAGACGACATGTGCGGACGTGACCAGACATAACATTAAAACACGGTGTGGGGACGTGACTCTTCACAACGCTTAACAGACGGCATGTGCGGACGTGACCAGACATAGTATTAAAAGTAGATGTGGGGACGTGACCCTTCACAAAGCTTAACAGACGACATGTGCGGACGTGACCAGACACACCATTAGAAACACGATGTGGGGACGTGACCCTTCACAACGCTTAATAGACGACATGTGCGGACGTGACCAGACATAGCATTAAAACACGGTGTGGGGACGTGACTCTTCACAACGCTTAACAGACGACATGTGCGGACGTGACCAGACACAACATTAAAAACAAGATGTGGGGGCGTGACCCTTCACAACGCATAACAGACGACATGTGCGGACGTGACCAGACACAACATTAAAAACAGATGTGGGGACGTGACCCTTCACAACGCTTAACAGACGACATGTGCGGACGTGACCAGACACAGCATTAAAACACGGTGTGGGGATGTGACCCTTCACAACGCTTAACAGACGACATGTGCGGACGTGACCATACATAACATTAAAACACGGTGTGGGGACGTGACTCTTCACAACGCTTAACAGACGACATGTGCGGACGTGACCAGACATAGTATTAAAAGTAGATTTGGGGACGTGACCCTTCACAAAGCTTAACAGACGACATGTGCGGACGTGACCAGACACAGCATTAAAAACAAGATGTGGGGGCGTGACCCTTCACAACGCATAACAGACGACATGTGCGGACGTGACCAGACACAACATTAAAACACGGTGTGGGGATGTGACCCTTCACAACGCTTAACAGACGACATGTGCGGACGTGACCAGACACAGCATTAAAACACGGTGTGGGGATGTGACCCTTCACAATGCTTAACAGACGACATGTGCGGACGTGACCAGACACAGCATTAAAACACGGTGTGGGGATGTGACCCTTCACAACGCTTAACAGACGATATGTGCGGACGTGACCAGACACAGCATTAAAACACGGTGTGGGGATGTGACCCTTCACAACGCTTAACAGACGACATGTGCGGACGTGACCAGACATAACATTAAAACACGGTGTGGGGACGTGACTCTTCACAACGCTTAACAGACGACATGTACGGACGTGACCAGACATAGTATTAAAAGTAGATGTGGGGACGTGACCCTTCACAAAGCTTAACAGACGACATGTGCGGACGTGACCAGACACAACATTAAAAACACGATGTGGGGACGTGACCCTTCACAACGCTTAACAGACGACATGTGCGGACGTGACCAGACACAGCATTAAAAACACGATGTGGGGACGTGACCCTTCACAACGCTTAACAGACGACATGTGCGGACGTGACCAGACACAACATTAAAACACGGTGTGGGGATGTGACCCTTCACAACGCTTAACAGACGACATGTGCGGACGTGACCAGACACAGCATTAAAACACGGTGTGGGGATGTGACCCTTCACAACGCTTAACAGACGACATGTGCTGATGTGCCCAGACACAAAATTCAAAACACGATGTGGGGACGTGACCCTTCACAACACTTAATAGACGACATGTGCGGACGTGACCAGACACAGCATTAAAGACAAGATGTGGGGGCGTGACCCTTCACAACGCATAACAGACGACATGTGTGGACGTGACCAGACACAACATTAAAACACGGTGTGGGGATGTGACCCTTCACAACGCTTAACAGACGACATGTGCGGACGTGACCAGACACAGCATTAAAACACGGTGTGGGGATGTGACCCTTCACAACGCTTAACAGACGACATGTGCGGACGTGACCAGACACAGCATTAAAACACGGTGTGGGGATGTGACCCTTCACAACGCTTAACAGACGACATGTGCGGACGTGACCAGACATAACATTAAAACACGGTGTGGGGACGTGACTCTTCACAACGCTTAACAGACGACATGTACGGACGTGACCAGACATAGTATTAAAAGTAGATGTGGGGACGTGACCCTTCACAAAGCTTAACAGACGACATGTGCGGACGTGACCAGACACAGCATTAAAAACACGATGTGGGGACGTGACCCTTCACAACGCTTAACAGACGACATGTGCGGACGTGACCAGACATAGCATTAAAACACGGTGTGGGGACGTGACTCTTCACAACGCTTAACAGACGACATGTGCGGACGTGACCAGACATAGTATTAAAAGTAGATGTGGGGACGTGACCCTTCACAAAGCTTAACAGACGACATGTGCGGACGTGACCAGACACAACATTAAAACACGGTGTGGGGATGTGACCCTTCACAACGCTTAACAGACGACATGTGCGGACGTGACCAGACACAGCATTAAAACACGGTGTGGGGATGTGACCCTTCACAACGCTTAACAGACGACATGTGCGGACGTGACCAGACACAGCATTAAAACACGGTGTGGGGATGTGACCCTTCACAACGCTTAACAGACGACATGTGCGGACGTGACCAGACATAACATTAAAACACGGTGTGGGGACGTGACTCTTCACAACGCTTAACAGACGACATGTACGGACGTGACCAGACATAGTATTAAAAGTAGATGTGGGGACGTGACCCTTCACAAAGCTTAACAGACGACATGTGCGGACGTGACCAGACATAGTATTAAAAGTAGATGTGGGGACGTGACCCTTCACAAAGCTTAACAGACGACATGTGCGGACGTGACCAGACACAACATTAAAACACGGTGTGGGGATGTGACCCTTCACAACGCTTAACAGACGACATGTGCGGACGTGACCAGACACAGCATTAAAACACGGTGTGGGGATGTGACCCTTCAGAACGCTTAACAGACGACATGTGCTGATGTGCCCAGACACAAAATTCAAAACACGATGTGGGGACGTGACCCTTCACAACACTTAATAGACGACATATGCGGACGTGACCAGACACAGCATTAAAGAAAAGATGTGGGGGCGTGACCCTTCACAACGCATAACAGACGACATGTGTGGACATGACCAGACACAACATTAAAACACGGTGTGGGGATGTGACCCTTCACAACGCTTAACAGACGACATGTGCGGACGTGACCAGACACACCATTAAAACACGGTGTGGGGATGTGACCCTTCACAACGCTTAACAGACGACATGTGCGGACGTGACCAGACATAACATTAAAACACGGTGTGGGGACGTGACTCTTCACAACGCTTAACAGACGACATGTGCGGACGTGACCAGACATAGTATTAAAAGTAGATGTGGGGACGTGACCCTTCACAAAGCTTAACAGACGACATGTGCGGACGTGACCAGACACACCATTAGAAACACGATGTGGGGATGTGACCCTTCACAACGCTTAATAGACGACATGTGCGGACGTGACCAGACACAACATTAAAACACGGTGTGGGGATGTGACCCTTCACAACGCTTAACAGACGACATGTGCGGACGTGACCAGACACAGCATTAAAACACGGTGTGGGGATGTGACCCTTCACAACGCTTAACAGACGACATGTGCTGATGTGCCCAGACACAAAATTCAAAACACGATGTGGGGACGTGACCCTTCACAACACTTAATAGACGACATGTGCGGACGTGACCAGACACAGCATTAAAGACAAGATGTGGGGGCGTGACCCTTCACAACGCATAACAGACGACATGTGTGGACGTGACCAGACACAACATTAAAACACGGTGTGGGGATGTGACCCTTCACAACGCTTAACAGACGACATGTGCGGACGTGACCAGACACAGCATTAAAACACGGTGTGGGGATGTGACCCTTCACAACGCTTAACAGACGACATGTGCGGACGTGACCAGACACAGCATTAAAACACGGTGTGGGGATGTGACCCTTCACAACGCTTAACAGACGACATGTGCGGACGTGACCAGACATAACATTAAAACACGGTGTGGGGACGTGACTCTTCACAACGCTTAACAGACGACATGTACGGACGTGACCAGACATAGTATTAAAAGTAGATGTGGGGACGTGACCCTTCACAAAGCTTAACAGACGACATGTGCGGACGTGACCAGACACAGCATTAAAAACACGATGTGGGGACGTGACCCTTCACAACGCTTAACAGACGACATGTGCGGACGTGACCAGACATAGCATTAAAACACGGTGTGGGGACGTGACTCTTCACAACGCTTAACAGACGACATGTGCGGACGTGACCAGACATAGTATTAAAAGTAGATGTGGGGACGTGACCCTTCACAAAGCTTAACAGACGACATGTGCGGACGTGACCAGACACAACATTAAAACACGGTGTGGGGATGTGACCCTTCACAACGCTTAACAGACGACATGTGCGGACGTGACCAGACACAGCATTAAAACACGGTGTGGGGATGTGACCCTTCACAACGCTTAACAGACGACATGTGCGGACGTGACCAGACATAACATTAAAACACGGTGTGGGGACGTGACTCTTCACAACGCTTAACAGACGACATGTACGGACGTGACCAGACATAGTATTAAAAGTAGATGTGGGGACGTGACCCTTCACAAAGCTTAACAGACGACATGTGCGGACGTGACCAGACACAGCATTAAAAACACGATGTGGGGACGTGACCCTTCACAACGCTTAACAGACGACATGTGCGGACGTGACCAGACATAGCATTAAAACACGGTGTGGGGACGTGACTCTTCACAACGCTTAACAGACGACATGTGCGGACGTGACCAGACATAGTATTAAAAGTAGATGTGGGGACGTGACCCTTCACAAAGCTTAACAGACGACATGTGCGGACGTGACCAGACACAACATTAAAACACGGTGTGGGGATGTGACCCTTCACAACGCTTAACAGACGACATGTGCGGACGTGACCAGACACAGCATTAAAACACGGTGTGGGGATGTGACCCTTCACAACGCTTAACAGACGACATGTGCGGACGTGACCAGACACAGCATTAAAACACGGTGTGGGGATGTGACCCTTCACAACGCTTAACAGACGACATGTGCGGACGTGACCAGACATAACATTAAAACACGGTGTGGGGACGTGACTCTTCACAACGCTTAACAGACGACATGTACGGACGTGACCAGACATAGTATTAAAAGTAGATGTGGGGACGTGACCCTTCACAAAGCTTAACAGACGACATGTGCGGACGTGACCAGACATAGTATTAAAAGTAGATGTGGGGACGTGACCCTTCACAAAGCTTAACAGACGACATGTGCGGACGTGACCAGACACAACATTAAAACACGGTGTGGGGATGTGACCCTTCACAACGCTTAACAGACGACATGTGCGGACGTGACCAGACACAGCATTAAAACACGGTGTGGGGATGTGACCCTTCAGAACGCTTAACAGACGACATGTGCTGATGTGCCCAGACACAAAATTCAAAACACGATGTGGGGACGTGACCCTTCACAACACTTAATAGACGACATATGCGGACGTGACCAGACACAGCATTAAAGAAAAGATGTGGGGGCGTGACCCTTCACAACGCATAACAGACGACATGTGTGGACATGACCAGACACAACATTAAAACACGGTGTGGGGATGTGACCCTTCACAACGCTTAACAGACGACATGTGCGGACGTGACCAGACACACCATTAAAACACGGTGTGGGGATGTGACCCTTCACAACGCTTAACAGACGACATGTGCGGACGTGACCAGACATAACATTAAAACACGGTGTGGGGACGTGACTCTTCACAACGCTTAACAGACGACATGTGCGGACGTGACCAGACATAGTATTAAAAGTAGATGTGGGGACGTGACCCTTCACAAAGCTTAACAGACGACATGTGCGGACGTGACCAGACACAGCATTAAAAACACGATGTGGGGACGTGACCCTTCACAACGCTTAACAGACGACATGTGCGGACGTGACCAGACATAGCATTAAAACACGGTGTGGGGACGTGACTCTTCACAACGCTTAACAGACGACATGTGCGGACGTGACCAGACATAGTATTAAAAGTAGATGTGGGGACGTGACCCTTCACAAAGCTTAACAGACGACATGTGCGGACGTGACCAGACACAACATTAAAACACGGTGTGGGGATGTGACCCTTCACAACGCTTAACAGACGACATGTGCGGACGTGACCAGACACAGCATTAAAACACGGTGTGGGGATGTGACCCTTCACAACGCTTAACAGACGACATGTGCGGACGTGACCAGACACAGCATTAAAACACGGTGTGGGGATGTGACCCTTCACAACGCTTAACAGACGACATGTGCGGACGTGACCAGACATAACATTAAAACACGGTGTGGGGACGTGACTCTTCACAACGCTTAACAGACGACATGTACGGACGTGACCAGACATAGTATTAAAAGTAGATGTGGGGACGTGACCCTTCACAAAGCTTAACAGACGACATGTGCGGACGTGACCAGACATAGTATTAAAAGTAGATGTGGGGACGTGACCCTTCACAAAGCTTAACAGACGACATGTGCGGACGTGACCAGACACAACATTAAAACACGGTGTGGGGATGTGACCCTTCACAACGCTTAACAGACGACATGTGCGGACGTGACCAGACACAGCATTAAAACACGGTGTGGGGATGTGACCCTTCAGAACGCTTAACAGACGACATGTGCTGATGTGCCCAGACACAAAATTCAAAACACGATGTGGGGACGTGACCCTTCACAACACTTAATAGACGACATATGCGGACGTGACCAGACACAGCATTAAAGAAAAGATGTGGGGGCGTGACCCTTCACAACGCATAACAGACGACATGTGTGGACATGACCAGACACAACATTAAAACACGGTGTGGGGATGTGACCCTTCACAACGCTTAACAGACGACATGTGCGGACGTGACCAGACACACCATTAAAACACGGTGTGGGGATGTGACCCTTCACAACGCTTAACAGACGACATGTGCGGACGTGACCAGACATAACATTAAAACACGGTGTGGGGACGTGACTCTTCACAACGCTTAACAGACGACATGTGCGGACGTGACCAGACATAGTATTAAAAGTAGATGTGGGGACGTGACCCTTCACAAAGCTTAACAGACGACATGTGCGGACGTGACCAGACACACCATTAGAAACACGATGTGGGGACGTGACCCTTCACAACGCTTAATAGACGACATGTGCGGACGTGACCAGACACAACATTAAAACACGGTGTGGGGATGTGACCCTTCACAACGCTTAACAGACGACATGTGCGGACGTGACCAGACACAGCATTAAAACACGGTGTGGGGATGTGACCCTTCACAACGCTTAACAGACGACATGTGCTGATGTGCCCAGACACAAAATTCAAAACACGATGTGGGGACGTGACCCTTCACAACACTTAATAGACGACATGTGCGGACGTGACCAGACACAGCATTAAAGACAAGATGTGGGGGCGTGACCCTTCACAACGCATAACAGACGACATGTGTGGACGTGACCAGACACAACATTAAAACACGGTGTGGGGATGTGACCCTTCACAACGCTTAACAGACGACATGTGCGGACGTGACCAGACACAGCATTAAAACACGGTGTGGGGATGTGACCCTTCACAACGCTTAACAGACGACATGTGCGGACGTGACCAGACACAGCATTAAAACACGGTGTGGGGATGTGACCCTTCACAACGCTTAACAGACGACATGTGCGGACGTGACCAGACATAACATTAAAACACGGTGTGGGGACGTGACTCTTCACAACGCTTAACAGACGACATGTACGGACGTGACCAGACATAGTATTAAAAGTAGATGTGGGGACGTGACCCTTCACAAAGCTTAACAGACGACATGTGCGGACGTGACCAGACACAGCATTAAAAACACGATGTGGGGACGTGACCCTTCACAACGCTTAACAGACGACATGTGCGGACGTGACCAGACATAGCATTAAAACACGGTGTGGGGACGTGACTCTTCACAACGCTTAACAGACGACATGTGCGGACGTGACCAGACATAGTATTAAAAGTAGATGTGGGGACGTGACCCTTCACAAAGCTTAACAGACGACATGTGCGGACGTGACCAGACACAACATTAAAACACGGTGTGGGGATGTGACCCTTCACAACGCTTAACAGACGACATGTGCGGACGTGACCAGACACAGCATTAAAACACGGTGTGGGGATGTGACCCTTCACAACGCTTAACAGACGACATGTGCGGACGTGACCAGACATAACATTAAAACACGGTGTGGGGACGTGACTCTTCACAACGCTTAACAGACGACATGTACGGACGTGACCAGACATAGTATTAAAAGTAGATGTGGGGACGTGACCCTTCACAAAGCTTAACAGACGACATGTGCGGACGTGACCAGACACAGCATTAAAAACACGATGTGGGGACGTGACCCTTCACAACGCTTAACAGACGACATGTGCGGACGTGACCAGACATAGCATTAAAACACGGTGTGGGGACGTGACTCTTCACAACGCTTAACAGACGACATGTGCGGACGTGACCAGACATAGTATTAAAAGTAGATGTGGGGACGTGACCCTTCACAAAGCTTAACAGACGACATGTGCGGACGTGACCAGACACAACATTAAAACACGGTGTGGGGATGTGACCCTTCACAACGCTTAACAGACGACATGTGCGGACGTGACCAGACACAGCATTAAAACACGGTGTGGGGATGTGACCCTTCACAACGCTTAACAGACGACATGTGCGGACGTGACCAGACACAGCATTAAAACACGGTGTGGGGATGTGACCCTTCACAACGCTTAACAGACGACATGTGCGGACGTGACCAGACATAACATTAAAACACGGTGTGGGGACGTGACTCTTCACAACGCTTAACAGACGACATGTACGGACGTGACCAGACATAGTATTAAAAGTAGATGTGGGGACGTGACCCTTCACAAAGCTTAACAGACGACATGTGCGGACGTGACCAGACATAGTATTAAAAGTAGATGTGGGGACGTGACCCTTCACAAAGCTTAACAGACGACATGTGCGGACGTGACCAGACACAACATTAAAACACGGTGTGGGGATGTGACCCTTCACAACGCTTAACAGACGACATGTGCGGACGTGACCAGACACAGCATTAAAACACGGTGTGGGGATGTGACCCTTCAGAACGCTTAACAGACGACATGTGCTGATGTGCCCAGACACAAAATTCAAAACACGATGTGGGGACGTGACCCTTCACAACACTTAATAGACGACATATGCGGACGTGACCAGACACAGCATTAAAGAAAAGATGTGGGGGCGTGACCCTTCACAACGCATAACAGACGACATGTGTGGACATGACCAGACACAACATTAAAACACGGTGTGGGGATGTGACCCTTCACAACGCTTAACAGACGACATGTGCGGACGTGACCAGACACACCATTAAAACACGGTGTGGGGATGTGACCCTTCACAACGCTTAACAGACGACATGTGCGGACGTGACCAGACATAACATTAAAACACGGTGTGGGGACGTGACTCTTCACAACGCTTAACAGACGACATGTGCGGACGTGACCAGACATAGTATTAAAAGTAGATGTGGGGACGTGACCCTTCACAAAGCTTAACAGACGACATGTGCGGACGTGACCAGACACACCATTAGAAACACGATGTGGGGACGTGACCCTTCACAACGCTTAATAGACGACATGTGCGGACGTGACCAGACACAACATTAAAACACGGTGTGGGGATGTGACCCTTCACAACGCTTAACAGACGACATGTGCGGACGTGACCAGACACAGCATTAAAACACGGTGTGGGGATGTGACCCTTCACAACGCTTAACAGACGACATGTGCTGATGTGCCCAGACACAAAATTCAAAACACGATGTGGGGACGTGACCCTTCACAACACTTAATAGACGACATGTGCGGACGTGACCAGACACAGCATTAAAGACAAGATGTGGGGGCGTGACCCTTCACAACGCATAACAGACGACATGTGTGGACGTGACCAGACACAACATTAAAACACGGTGTGGGGATGTGACCCTTCACAACGCTTAACAGACGACATGTGCGGACGTGACCAGACACAGCATTAAAACACGGTGTGGGGATGTGACCCTTCACAACGCTTAACAGACGACATGTGCGGACGTGACCAGACACAGCATTAAAACACGGTGTGGGGATGTGACCCTTCACAACGCTTAACAGACGACATGTGCGGACGTGACCAGACATAACATTAAAACACGGTGTGGGGACGTGACTCTTCACAACGCTTAACAGACGACATGTACGGACGTGACCAGACATAGTATTAAAAGTAGATGTGGGGACGTGACCCTTCACAAAGCTTAACAGACGACATGTGCGGACGTGACCAGACACAGCATTAAAAACACGATGTGGGGACGTGACCCTTCACAACGCTTAACAGACGACATGTGCGGACGTGACCAGACATAGCATTAAAACACGGTGTGGGGACGTGACTCTTCACAACGCTTAACAGACGACATGTGCGGACGTGACCAGACATAGTATTAAAAGTAGATGTGGGGACGTGACCCTTCACAAAGCTTAACAGACGACATGTGCGGACGTGACCAGACACAACATTAAAACACGGTGTGGGGATGTGACCCTTCACAACGCTTAACAGACGACATGTGCGGACGTGACCAGACACAGCATTAAAACACGGTGTGGGGATGTGACCCTTCACAACGCTTAACAGACGACATGTGCGGACGTGACCAGACACAGCATTAAAACACGGTGTGGGGATGTGACCCTTCACAACGCTTAACAGACGACATGTGCGGACGTGACCAGACATAACATTAAAACACGGTGTGGGGACGTGACTCTTCACAACGCTTAACAGACGACATGTACGGACGTGACCAGACATAGTATTAAAAGTAGATGTGGGGACGTGACCCTTCACAAAGCTTAACAGACGACATGTGCGGACGTGACCAGACATAGTATTAAAAGTAGATGTGGGGACGTGACCCTTCACAAAGCTTAACAGACGACATGTGCGGACGTGACCAGACACAACATTAAAACACGGTGTGGGGATGTGACCCTTCACAACGCTTAACAGACGACATGTGCGGACGTGACCAGACACAGCATTAAAACACGGTGTGGGGATGTGACCCTTCAGAATGCTTAACAGACGACATGTGCTGATGTGCCCAGACACAAAATTCAAAACACGATGTGGGGACGTGACCCTTCACAACACTTAATAGACGACATATGCGGACGTGACCAGACACAGCATTAAAGAAAAGATGTGGGGGCGTGACCCTTCACAACGCATAACAGACGACATGTGTGGACATGACCAGACACAACATTAAAACACGGTGTGGGGATGTGACCCTTCACAACGCTTAACAGACGACATGTGCGGACGTGACCAGACACACCATTAAAACACGGTGTGGGGATGTGACCCTTCACAACGCTTAACAGACGACATGTGCGGACGTGACCAGACATAACATTAAAACACGGTGTGGGGACGTGACTCTTCACAACGCTTAACAGACGACATGTGCGGACGTGACCAGACATAGTATTAAAAGTAGATGTGGGGACGTGACCCTTCACAAAGCTTAACAGACGACATGTGCGGACGTGACCAGACACACCATTAGAAACACGATGTGGGGACGTGACCCTTCACAACGCTTAATAGACGACATGTGCGGACGTGACCAGACATAGCATTAAAACACGGTGTGGGGACGTGACTCTTCACAACGCTTAACAGACGACATGTGCGGACGTGACCAGACACAACATTAAAAACAAGATGTGGGGGCGTGACCCTTCACAACGCATAACAGACGACATGTGCGGACGTGACCAGACACAACATTAAAAACAGATGTGGGGACGTGACCCTTCACAACGCTTAACAGACGACATGTGCGGACGTGACCAGACACAGCATTAAAACACGGTGTGGGGATGTGACCCTTCAGAACGCTTAACAGACGACATGTGCTGATGTGCCCAGACACAAAATTCAAAACACGATGTGGGGACGTGACCCTTCACAACACTTAATAGACGACATATGCGGACGTGACCAGACACAGCATTAAAGAAAAGATGTGGGGGCGTGACCCTTCACAACGCATAACAGACGACATGTGTGGACATGACCAGACACAACATTAAAACACGGTGTGGGGATGTGACCCTTCACAACGCTTAACAGACGACATGTGCGGACGTGACCAGACACACCATTAGAAACACGATGTGGGGACGTGACCCTTCACAACGCTTAATAGACGACATGTGCGGACGTGACCAGACATAGCATTAAAACACGGTGTGGGGACGTGACTCTTCACAACGCTTAACAGACGACATGTGCGGACGTGACCAGACACAACATTAAAAACAAGATGTGGGGGCGTGACCCTTCACAACGCATAACAGACGACATGTGCGGACGTGACCAGACACAACATTAAAAACAGATGTGGGGACGTGACCCTTCACAACGCTTAACAGACGACATGTGCGGACGTGACCAGACATAGTATTAAAAGTAGATTTGGGGACGTGACCCTTCACAAAGCTTAACAGACGACATGTGCGGACGTGACCAGACACAGCATTAAAAACAAGATGTGGGGGCGTGACCCTTCACAACGCATAACAGACGACATGTGCGGACGTGACCAGACACAACATTAAAACACGGTGTGGGGATGTGACCCTTCACAACGCTTAACAGACGACATGTGCGGACGTGACCAGACACAGCATTAAAACACGGTGTGGGGATGTGACCCTTCACAATGCTTAACAGACGACATGTGCGGACGTGACCAGACACAGCATTAAAACACGGTGTGGGGATGTGACCCTTCACAACGCTTAACAGACGACATGTGCGGACGTGACCAGACACAGCATTAAAACACGGTGTGGGGATGTGACCCTTCACAACGCTTAACAGACGACATGTGCGGACGTGACCAGACATAACATTAAAACACGGTGTGGGGACGTGACTCTTCACAACGCTTAACAGACGACATGTGCGGACGTGACCAGACATAGTATTAAAAGTAGATGTGGGGACGTGACCCTTCACAAAGCTTAACAGACGACATGTGCGGACGTGACCAGACACACCATTAGAAACACGATGTGGGGACGTGACCCTTCACAACGCTTAATAGACGACATGTGCGGACGTGACCAGACATAGCATTAAAACACGGTGTGGGGACGTGACTCTTCACAACGCTTAACAGACGACATGTGCGGACGTGACCAGACACAACATTAAAAACAAGATGTGGGGGCGTGACCCTTCACAACGCATAACAGACGACATGTGCGGACGTGACCAGACACAACATTAAAAACAGATGTGGGGACGTGACCCTTCACAACGCTTAACAGACGACATGTGCGGACGTGACCAGACACAGCATTAAAACACGGTGTGGGGATGTGACCCTTCACAACGCTTAACAGACGACATGTGCGGACGTGACCAGACATAACATTAAAACACGGTGTGGGGACGTGACTCTTCACAACGCTTAACAGACGACATGTGCGGACGTGACCAGACATAGTATTAAAAGTAGATTTGGGGACGTGACCCTTCACAAAGCTTAACAGACGACATGTGCGGACGTGACCAGACACAGCATTAAAAACAAGATGTGGGGGCGTGACCCTTCACAACGCATAACAGACGACATGTGCGGACGTGACCAGACACAACATTAAAACACGGTGTGGGGATGTGACCCTTCACAACGCTTAACAGACGACATGTGCGGACGTGACCAGACACAGCATTAAAACACGGTGTGGGGATGTGACCCTTCACAATGCTTAACAGACGACATGTGCGGACGTGACCAGACACAGCATTAAAACACGGTGTGGGGATGTGACCCTTCACAACGCTTAACAGACGATATGTGCGGACGTGACCAGACACAGCATTAAAACACGGTGTGGGGATGTGACCCTTCACAACGCTTAACAGACGACATGTGCGGACGTGACCAGACATAACATTAAAACACGGTGTGGGGACGTGACTCTTCACAACGCTTAACAGACGACATGTACGGACGTGACCAGACATAGTATTAAAAGTAGATGTGGGGACGTGACCCTTCACAAAGCTTAACAGACGACATGTGCGGACGTGACCAGACACAGCATTAAAAACACGATGTGGGGACGTGACCCTTCACAACGCTTAACAGACGACATGTGCGGACGTGACCAGACACAACATTAAAACACGGTGTGGGGATGTGACCCTTCACAACGCTTAACAGACGACATGTGCGGACGTGACCAGACACAGCATTAAAACACGGTGTGGGGATGTGACCCTTCACAACGCTTAACAGACGACATGTGCTGATGTGCCCAGACACAAAATTCAAAACACGATGTGGGGACGTGACCCTTCACAACACTTAATAGACGACATGTGCGGACGTGACCAGACACAGCATTAAAGACAAGATGTGGGGGCGTGACCCTTCACAACGCATAACAGACGACATGTGTGGACGTGACCAGACACAACATTAAAACACGGTGTGGGGATGTGACCCTTCACAACGCTTAACAGACGACATGTGCGGACGTGACCAGACACAGCATTAAAACACGGTGTGGGGATGTGACCCTTCACAACGCTTAACAGACGACATGTGCGGACGTGACCAGACACAGCATTAAAACACGGTGTGGGGATGTGACCCTTCACAACGCTTAACAGACGACATGTGCGGACGTGACCAGACATAACATTAAAACACGGTGTGGGGACGTGACTCTTCACAACGCTTAACAGACGACATGTACGGACGTGACCAGACATAGTATTAAAAGTAGATGTGGGGACGTGACCCTTCACAAAGCTTAACAGACGACATGTGCGGACGTGACCAGACACAGCATTAAAAACACGATGTGGGGACGTGACCCTTCACAACGCTTAACAGACGACATGTGCGGACGTGACCAGACATAGCATTAAAACACGGTGTGGGGACGTGACTCTTCACAACGCTTAACAGACGACATGTGCGGACGTGACCAGACATAGTATTAAAAGTAGATGTGGGGACGTGACCCTTCACAAAGCTTAACAGACGACATGTGCGGACGTGACCAGACACAACATTAAAACACGGTGTGGGGATGTGACCCTTCACAACGCTTAACAGACGACATGTGCGGACGTGACCAGACACAGCATTAAAACACGGTGTGGGGATGTGACCCTTCACAACGCTTAACAGACGACATGTGCGGACGTGACCAGACACAGCATTAAAACACGGTGTGGGGATGTGACCCTTCACAACGCTTAACAGACGACATGTGCGGACGTGACCAGACATAACATTAAAACACGGTGTGGGGACGTGACTCTTCACAACGCTTAACAGACGACATGTACGGACGTGACCAGACATAGTATTAAAAGTAGATGTGGGGACGTGACCCTTCACAAAGCTTAACAGACGACATGTGCGGACGTGACCAGACATAGTATTAAAAGTAGATGTGGGGACGTGACCCTTCACAAAGCTTAACAGACGACATGTGCGGACGTGACCAGACACAACATTAAAACACGGTGTGGGGATGTGACCCTTCACAACGCTTAACAGACGACATGTGCGGACGTGACCAGACACAGCATTAAAACACGGTGTGGGGATGTGACCCTTCAGAACGCTTAACAGACGACATGTGCTGATGTGCCCAGACACAAAATTCAAAACACGATGTGGGGACGTGACCCTTCACAACACTTAATAGACGACATATGCGGACGTGACCAGACACAGCATTAAAGAAAAGATGTGGGGGCGTGACCCTTCACAACGCATAATAGACGACATGTGTGGACATGACCAGACACAACATTAAAACACGGTGTGGGGATGTGACCCTTCACAACGCTTAACAGACGACATGTGCGGACGTGACCAGACACACCATTAAAACACGGTGTGGGGATGTGACCCTTCACAACGCTTAACAGACGACATGTGCGGACGTGACCAGACATAACATTAAAACACGGTGTGGGGACGTGACTCTTCACAACGCTTAACAGACGACATGTGCGGACGTGACCAGACATAGTATTAAAAGTAGATGTGGGGACGTGACCCTTCACAAAGCTTAACAGACGACATGTGCGGACGTGACCAGACACACCATTAGAAACACGATGTGGGGACGTGACCCTTCACAACGCTTAATAGACGACATGTGCGGACGTGACCAGACATAGCATTAAAACACGGTGTGGGGACGTGACTCTTCACAACGCTTAACAGACGACATGTGCGGACGTGACCAGACACAACATTAAAAACAAGATGTGGGGGCGTGACCCTTCACAACGCATAACAGACGACATGTGCGGACGTGACCAGACACAACATTAAAAACAGATGTGGGGACGTGACCCTTCACAACGCTTAACAGACGACATGTGCGGACGTGACCAGACACAGCATTAAAACACGGTATGGGGATGTGACCCTTCACAACGCTTAACAGACGACATGTGCGGACGTGACCAGACATACCATTAAAACACGGTGTGGGGACATGACTCTTCACAACGCTTAACAGACGACATGTGCGGACGTGACCAGACATAGTATTAAAAGTAGATTTGGGGACGTGACCCTTCACAAAGCTTAACAGACGACATGTGCGGACGTGACCAGACACAGCATTAAAAACAAGATGTGGGGGCGTGACCCTTCACAACGCATAACAGACGACATGTGCGGACGTGACCAGACACAACATTAAAACACGGTGTGGGGATGTGACCCTTCACAACGCTTAACAGACGACATGTGCGGACGTGACCAGACACAGCATTAAAACACGGTGTGGGGATGTGACCCTTCACAATGCTTAACAGACGACATGTGCGGACGTGACCAGACACAGCATTAAAACACGGTGTGGGGATGTGACCCTTCACAACGCTTAACAGACGACATGTGCGGACGTGACCAGACACAGCATTAAAACACGGTGTGGGGATGTGACCCTTCACAACGCTTAACAGACGACATGTGCGGACGTGACCAGACATAACATTAAAACACGGTGTGGGGACGTGACTCTTCACAACGCTTAACAGACGACATGTACGGACGTGACCAGACATAGTATTAAAAGTAGATGTGGGGACGTGACCCTTCACAAAGCTTAACAGACGACATGTGCGGACGTGACCAGACACAGCATTAAAAACACGATGTGGGGACGTGACCCTTCACAATGCTTAACAGACGACATGTGCGGACGTGACCAGACACACCATTAAAACACGGTGTGGGGATGTGACCCTTCACAACGCTTAACAGACGACATGTGCGGACGTGACCAGACACAGCATTAAAACACGGTGTGGGGATGTGACCCTTCACAACGCTTAACAGACGACATGTGCTGATGTGCCCAGACACAAAATTCAAAACACGATGTGGGGACGTGACCCTTCACAACACTTAATAGACGACATGTGCGGACGTGACCAGACACAGCATTAAAGACAAGATGTGGGGGCGTGACCCTTCACAACGCATAACAGACGACATGTGTGGACGTGACCAGACACAACATTAAAACACGGTGTGGGGATGTGACCCTTCACAACGCTTAACAGACGACATGTGCGGACGTGACCAGACACAGCATTAAAACACGGTGTGGGGATGTGACCCTTCACAACGCTTAACAGACGACATGTGCGGACGTGACCAGACACAGCATTAAAACACGGTGTGGGGATGTGACCCTTCACAACGCTTAACAGACGACATGTGCGGACGTGACCAGACATAACATTAAAACACGGTGTGGGGACGTGACTCTTCACAACGCTTAACAGACGACATGTACGGACGTGACCAGACATAGTATTAAAAGTAGATGTGGGGACGTGACCCTTCACAAAGCTTAACAGACGACATGTGCGGACGTGACCAGACACAGCATTAAAAACACGATGTGGGGACGTGACCCTTCACAACGCTTAACAGACGACATGTGCGGACGTGACCAGACATAGCATTAAAACACGGTGTGGGGACGTGACTCTTCACAACGCTTAACAGACGACATGTGCGGACGTGACCAGACATAGTATTAAAAGTAGATGTGGGGACGTGACCCTTCACAAAGCTTAACAGACGACATGTGCGGACGTGACCAGACACAACATTAAAACACGGTGTGGGGATGTGACCCTTCACAACGCTTAACAGACGACATGTGCGGACGTGACCAGACACAGCATTAAAACACGGTGTGGGGATGTGACCCTTCACAACGCTTAACAGACGACATGTGCGGACGTGACCAGACACAACATTAAAACACGGTGTGGGGATGTGACCCTTCACAACGCTTAACAGACGACATGTGCGGACGTGACCAGACATAACATTAAAACACGGTGTGGGGACGTGACTCTTCACAACGCTTAACAGACGACATGTACGGACGTGACCAGACATAGTATTAAAAGTAGATGTGGGGACGTGACCCTTCACAAAGCTTAACAGACGACATGTGCGGACGTGACCAGACACAACATTAAAACACGGTGTGGGGATGTGACCCTTCACAACGCTTAACAGACGACATGTGCGGACGTGACCAGACACAGCATTAAAACACGGTGTGGGGATGTGACCCTTCAGAACGCTTAACAGACGACATGTGCTGATGTGCCCAGACACAAAATTCAAAACACGATGTGGGGACGTGACCCTTCACAACACTTAATAGACGACATATGCGGACGTGACCAGACACAGCATTAAAGAAAAGATGTGGGGACGTGACCCTTCACAACGCTTAACAGACGACATGTGCGGACGTGACCAGACACAACATTAAAACACGGTGTGGGGATGTGACCCTTCACAACGCTTAACAGACGACATGTGCGGACGTGACCAGACACAGCATTAAAACACGGTGTGGAGATGTGACCCTTCACAACGCTTAACAGACGACATGTGCTGATGTGCCCAGACACAAAATTCAAAACACGATGTGGGGACGTGACCCTTCACAACACTTAATAGACGACATATGCGGACGTGACCAGACACAGCATTAAAGAAAAGATGTGGGGACGTGACCCTTCACAACGCTTAACAGACGACATGTGCGGACGTGACCAGACACAACATTAAAACACGATGTGGGGACGTGACCCTTCACAACACTTAATAGACGACATGTGCGGACGTGACCAGACACAGCATTAAAGACAAGATGTGGGGGCGTGACCCTTCACAACGCATAACAGACGACATGTGTGGACGTGACCAGACACAACATTAAAACACGGTGTGGGGATGTGACACTTCACAACGCTTAACAGACGACATGTGCGGACGTGACCAGACACAGCATTAAAACACGGTGTGGGGATGTGACCCTTCACAACGCTTAACAGACGACATGTGCGGACGTGACCAGACACAGCATTAAAACACGGTGTGGGGATGTGACCCTTCAGAACGCTTAACAGACGACATGTGCTGATGTGCCCAGACACAAAATTCAAAACACGATGTGGGGACGTGACCCTTCACAACACTTAATAGACGACATATGCGGACGTGACCAGACACAGCATTAAAGAAAAGATGTGGGGGCGTGACCCTTCACAACGCATAACAGACGACATGTGTGGACATGACCAGACACAACATTAAAACACGGTGTGGGGATGTGACCCTTCACAACGCTTAACAGACGACATGTGCGGACGTGACCAGACACACCATTAAAACACGGTGTGGGGATGTGACCCTTCACAACGCTTAACAGACGACATGTGCGGACGTGACCAGACATAACATTAAAACACGGTGTGGGGACGTGACTCTTCACAACGCTTAACAGACGACATGTGCGGACGTGACCAGACATAGTATTAAAAGTAGATGTGGGGACGTGACCCTTCACAAAGCTTAACAGACGACATGTGCGGACGTGACCAGACACACCATTAGAAACACGATGTGGGGACGTGACCCTTCACAACGCTTAATAGACGACATGTGCGGACGTGACCAGACATAGCATTAAAACACGGTGTGGGGACGTGACTCTTCACAACGCTTAACAGACGACATGTGCGGACGTGACCAGACACAACATTAAAAACAAGATGTGGGGGCGTGACCCTTCACAACGCATAACAGACGACATGTGCGGACGTGACCAGACACAACATTAAAAACAGATGTGGGGACGTGACCCTTCACAACGCTTAACAGACGACATGTGTGGACGTGACCAGACACAGCATTAAAACACGGTGTGGGGATGTGACCCTTCACAACGCTTAACAGACGACATGTGCGGACGTGACCAGACATAACATTAAAACACGGTGTGGGGACGTGACTCTTCACAACGCTTAACAGACGACATGTGCGGACGTGACCAGACATAGTATTAAAAGTAGATTTGGGGACGTGACCCTTCACAAAGCTTAACAGACGACATGTGCGGACGTGACCAGACACAGCATTAAAAACAAGATGTGGGGGCGTGACCCTTCACAACGCATAACAGACGACATGTGCGGACGTGACCAGACACAACATTAAAACACGGTGTGGGGATGTGACCCTTCACAACGCTTAACAGACGACATGTGCGGACGTGACCAGACACAGCATTAAAACACGGTGTGGGGATGTGACCCTTCACAATGCTTAACAGACGACATGTGCGGACGTGACCAGACACAGCATTAAAACACGGTGTGGGGATGTGACCCTTCACAACGCTTAACAGACGACATGTGCGGACGTGACCAGACACAGCATTAAAACACGGTGTGGGGATGTGACCCTTCACAACGCTTAACAGACGACATGTGCGGACGTGACCAGACATAACATTAAAACACGGTGTGGGGACGTGACTCTTCACAACGCTTAACAGACGACATGTACGGACGTGACCAGACATAGTATTAAAAGTAGATGTGGGGACGTGACCCTTCACAAAGCTTAACAGACGACATGTTCGGACGTGACCAGACACAGCATTAAAAACACGATGTGGGGACGTGACCCTTCACAACGCTTAACAGACGACATGTGCGGACGTGACCAGACACAACATTAAAACACGGTGTGGGGATGTGACCCTTCACAACGCTTAACAGACGACATGTGCGGACGTGACCAGACACAGCATTAAAACACGGTGTGGGGATGTGACCCTTCACAACGCTTAACAGACGACATGTGCTGATGTGCCCAGACACAAAATTCAAAACACGATGTGGGGACGTGACCCTTCACAACACTTAATAGACGACATGTGCGGACGTGACCAGACACAGCATTAAAGACAAGATGTGGGGGCGTGACCCTTCACAACGCATAACAGACGACATGTGTGGACGTGACCAGACACAACATTAAAACACGGTGTGGGGATGTGACCCTTCACAACGCTTAACAGACGACATGTGCGGACGTGACCAGACACAGCATTAAAACACGGTGTGGGGATGTGACCCTTCACAACGCTTAACAGACGACATGTGCGGACGTGACCAGACACAGCATTAAAACACGGTGTGGGGATGTGACCCTTCACAACGCTTAACAGACGACATGTGCGGACGTGACCAGACATAACATTAAAACACGGTGTGGGGACGTGACTCTTCACAACGCTTAACAGACGACATGTACGGACGTGACCAGACATAGTATTAAAAGTAGATGTGGGGACGTGACCCTTCACAAAGCTTAACAGACGACATGTGCGGACGTGACCAGACACAGCATTAAAAACACGATGTGGGGACGTGACCCTTCACAACGCTTAACAGACGACATGTGCGGACGTGACCAGACATAGCATTAAAACACGGTGTGGGGACGTGACTCTTCACAACGCTTAACAGACGACATGTGCGGACGTGACCAGACATAGTATTAAAAGTAGATGTGGGGACGTGACCCTTCACAAAGCTTAACAGACGACATGTGCGGACGTGACCAGACACAACATTAAAACACGGTGTGGGGATGTGACCCTTCACAACGCTTAACAGACGACATGTGCGGACGTGACCAGACACAGCATTAAAACACGGTGTGGGGATGTGACCCTTCACAACGCTTAACAGACGACATGTGCGGACGTGACCAGACACAGCATTAAAACACGGTGTGGGGATGTGACCCTTCACAACGCTTAACAGACGACATGTGCGGACGTGACCAGACATAACATTAAAACACGGTGTGGGGACGTGACTCTTCACAACGCTTAACAGACGACATGTGCGGACGTGACCAGACATAACATTAAAACACGGTGTGGGGACGTGACTCTTCACAACGCTTAACAGACGACATGTACGGACGTGACCAGACATAGTATTAAAAGTAGATGTGGGGACGTGACCCTTCACAAAGCTTAACAGACGACATGTGCGGACGTGACCAGACACAGCATTAAAAACACGATGTGGGGACGTGACCCTTCACAACGCTTAACAGACGACATGTGCGGACGTGACCAGACATAGCATTAAAACACGGTGTGGGGACGTGACTCTTCACAACGCTTAACAGACGACATGTGCGGACGTGACCAGACATAGTATTAAAAGTAGATGTGGGGACGTGACCCTTCACAAAGCTTAACAGACGACATGTGCGGACGTGACCAGACACAACATTAAAACACGGTGTGGGGATGTGACCCTTCACAACGCTTAACAGACGACATGTGCGGACGTGACCAGACACAGCATTAAAACACGGTGTGGGGATGTGACCCTTCACAACGCTTAACAGACGACATGTGCGGACGTGACCAGACACAGCATTAAAACACGGTGTGGGGATGTGACCCTTCACAACGCTTAACAGACGACATGTGCGGACGTGACCAGACATAACATTAAAACACGGTGTGGGGACGTGACTCTTCACAACGCTTAACAGACGACATGTACGGACGTGACCAGACATAGTATTAAAAGTAGATGTGGGGACGTGACCCTTCACAAAGCTTAACAGACGACATGTGCGGACGTGACCAGACACAGCATTAAAAACACGATGTGGGGACGTGACCCTTCACAACGCTTAACAGACGACATGTGCGGACGTGACCAGACATAGCATTAAAACACGGTGTGGGGACGTGACTCTTCACAACGCTTAACAGACGACATGTGCGGACGTGACCAGACATAGTATTAAAAGTAGATGTGGGGACGTGACCCTTCACAAAGCTTAACAGACGACATGTGCGGACGTGACCAGACACAACATTAAAACACGGTGTGGGGATGTGACCCTTCACAACGCTTAACAGACGACATGTGCGGACGTGACCAGACACAGCATTAAAACACGGTGTGGGGATGTGACCCTTCACAACGCTTAACAGACGACATGTGCGGACGTGACCAGACACAGCATTAAAACACGGTGTGGGGATGTGACCCTTCACAACGCTTAACAGACGACATGTGCGGACGTGACCAGACATAACATTAAAACACGGTGTGGGGACGTGACTCTTCACAACGCTTAACAGACGACATGTACGGACGTGACCAGACATAGTATTAAAAGTAGATGTGGGGACGTGACCCTTCACAAAGCTTAACAGACGACATGTGCGGACGTGACCAGACACAACATTAAAACACGGTGTGGGGATGTGACCCTTCACAACGCTTAACAGACGACATGTGCGGACGTGACCAGACACAGCATTAAAACACGGTGTGGGGATGTGACCCTTCAGAACGCTTAACAGACGACATGTGCTGATGTGCCCAGACACAAAATTCAAAACACGATGTGGGGACGTGACCCTTCACAACACTTAATAGACGACATATGCGGACGTGACCAGACACAGCATTAAAGAAAAGATGTGGGGGCGTGACCCTTCACAACGCATAACAGACGACATGTGTGGACATGACCAGACACAACATTAAAACACGGTGTGGGGATGTGACCCTTCACAACGCTTAACAGACGACATGTGCGGACGTGACCAGACACACCATTAAAACACGGTGTGGGGATGTGACCCTTCACAACGCTTAACAGACGACATGTGCGGACGTGACCAGACATAACATTAAAACACGGTGTGGGGACGTGACTCTTCACAACGCTTAACAGACGACATGTGCGGACGTGACCAGACATAGTATTAAAAGTAGATGTGGGGACGTGACCCTTCACAAAGCTTAACAGACGACATGTGCGGACGTGACCAGACACACCATTAGAAACACGATGTGGGGACGTGACCCTTCACAACGCTTAATAGACGACATGTGCGGACGTGACCAGACATAGCATTAAAACACGGTGTGGGGACGTGACTCTTCACAACGCTTAACAGACGACATGTGCGGACGTGACCAGACACAACATTAAAAACAAGATGTGGGGGCGTGACCCTTCACAACGCATAACAGACGACATGTGCGGACGTGACCAGACACAACATTAAAAACAGATGTGGGGACGTGACCCTTCACAACGCTTAACAGACGACATGTGCGGACGTGACCAGACACAGCATTAAAACACGGTGTGGGGATGTGACCCTTCACAACGCTTAACAGACGACATGTGCGGACGTGACCAGACATACCATTAAAACACGGTGTGGGGACATGACTCTTCACAACGCTTAACAGACGACATGTGCGGACGTGACCAGACATAGTATTAAAAGTAGATTTGGGGACGTGACCCTTCACAAAGCTTAACAGACGACATGTGCGGACGTGACCAGACACAGCATTAAAAACAAGATGTGGGGGCGTGACCCTTCACAACGCATAACAGACGACATGTGCGGACGTGACCAGACACAACATTAAAACACGGTGTGGGGATGTGACCCTTCACAACGCTTAACAGACGACATGTGCGGACGTGACCAGACACAGCATTAAAACACGGTGTGGGGATGTGACCCTTCACAATGCTTAACAGACGACATGTGCGGACGTGACCAGACACAGCATTAAAACACGGTGTGGGGATGTGACCCTTCACAACGCTTAACAGACGACATGTGCGGACGTGACCAGACACAGCATTAAAACACGGTGTGGGGATGTGACCCTTCACAACGCTTAACAGACGACATGTGCGGACGTGACCAGACATAACATTAAAACACGGTGTGGGGACGTGACTCTTCACAACGCTTAACAGACGACATGTACGGACGTGACCAGACATAGTATTAAAAGTAGATGTGGGGACGTGACCCTTCACAAAGCTTAACAGACGACATGTGCGGACGTGACCAGACACAGCATTAAAAACACGATGTGGGGACGTGACCCTTCACAATGCTTAACAGACGACATGTGCGGACGTGACCAGACACAACATTAAAACACGGTGTGGGGATGTGACCCTTCACAACGCTTAACAGACGACATGTGCGGACGTGACCAGACACAGCATTAAAACACGGTGTGGGGATGTGACCCTTCACAACGCTTAACAGACGACATGTGCTGATGTGCCCAGACACAAAATTCAAAACACGATGTGGGGACGTGACCCTTCACAACACTTAATAGACGACATGTGCGGACGTGACCAGACACAGCATTAAAACACGGTGTGGGGATGTGACCCTTCACAACGCTTAACAGACGACATGTGCGGACGTGACCAGACACAGCATTAAAAACACGATGTGGGGACGTGACCCTTCACAACGCTTAACAGACGACATGTGCGGACGTGACCAGACATAGCATTAAAACACGGTGTGGGGACGTGACTCTTCACAACGCTTAACAGACGACATGTGCGGACGTGACCAGACATAGTATTAAAAGTAGATGTGGGGACGTGACCCTTCACAAAGCTTAACAGACGACATGTGCGGACGTGACCAGACACAACATTAAAACACGGTGTGGGGATGTGACCCTTCACAACGCTTAACAGACGACATGTGCGGACGTGACCAGACACAGCATTAAAACACGGTGTGGGGATGTGACCCTTCACAACGCTTAACAGACGACATGTGCGGACGTGACCAGACACAGCATTAAAACACGGTGTGGGGATGTGACCCTTCACAACGCTTAACAGACGACATGTGCGGACGTGACCAGACATAACATTAAAACACGGTGTGGGGACGTGACTCTTCACAACGCTTAACAGACGACATGTACGGACGTGACCAGACATAGTATTAAAAGTAGATGTGGGGACGTGACCCTTCACAAAGCTTAACAGACGACATGTGCGGACGTGACCAGACACAACATTAAAACACGGTGTGGGGATGTGACCCTTCACAACGCTTAACAGACGACATGTGCGGACGTGACCAGACACAGCATTAAAACACGGTGTGGGGATGTGACCCTTCAGAACGCTTAACAGACGACATGTGCTGATGTGCCCAGACACAAAATTCAAAACACGATGTGGGGACGTGACCCTTCACAACACTTAATAGACGACATATGCGGACGTGACCAGACACAGCATTAAAGAAAAGATGTGGGGACGTGACCCTTCACAACGCTTAACAGACGACATGTGCGGACGTGACCAGACACAACATTAAAACACGGTGTGGGGATGTGACCCTTCACAACGCTTAACAGACGACATGTGCGGACGTGACCAGACACAGCATTAAAACACGGTGTGGAGATGTGACCCTTCACAACGCTTAACAGACGACATGTGCTGATGTGCCCAGACACAAAATTCAAAACACGATGTGGGGACGTGACCCTTCACAACACTTAATAGACGACATATGCGGACGTGACCAGACACAGCATTAAAGAAAAGATGTGGGGACGTGACCCTTCACAACGCTTAACAGACGACATGTGCGGACGTGACCAGACACAACATTAAAACACGATGTGGGGACGTGACCCTTCACAACACTTAATAGACGACATGTGCGGACGTGACCAGACACAGCATTAAAGACAAGATGTGGGGGCGTGACCCTTCACAACGCATAACAGACGACATGTGTGGACGTGACCAGACACAACATTAAAACACGGTGTGGGGATGTGACACTTCACAACGCTTAACAGACGACATGTGCGGACGTGACCAGACACAGCATTAAAACACGGTGTGGGGATGTGACCCTTCACAACGCTTAACAGACGACATGTGCGGACGTGACCAGACACAGCATTAAAACACGGTGTGGGGATGTGACCCTTCAGAACGCTTAACAGACGACATGTGCTGATGTGCCCAGACACAAAATTCAAAACACGATGTGGGGACGTGACCCTTCACAACACTTAATAGACGACATATGCGGACGTGACCAGACACAGCATTAAAGAAAAGATGTGGGGGCGTGACCCTTCACAACGCATAACAGACGACATGTGTGGACATGACCAGACACAACATTAAAACACGGTGTGGGGATGTGACCCTTCACAACGCTTAACAGACGACATGTGCGGACGTGACCAGACACACCATTAAAACACGGTGTGGGGATGTGACCCTTCACAACGCTTAACAGACGACATGTGCGGACGTGACCAGACATAACATTAAAACACGGTGTGGGGACGTGACTCTTCACAACGCTTAACAGACGACATGTGCGGACGTGACCAGACATAGTATTAAAAGTAGATGTGGGGACGTGACCCTTCACAAAGCTTAACAGACGACATGTGCGGACGTGACCAGACACACCATTAGAAACACGATGTGGGGACGTGACCCTTCACAACGCTTAATAGACGACATGTGCGGACGTGACCAGACATAGCATTAAAACACGGTGTGGGGACGTGACTCTTCACAACGCTTAACAGACGACATGTGCGGACGTGACCAGACACAACATTAAAAACAAGATGTGGGGGCGTGACCCTTCACAACGCATAACAGACGACATGTGCGGACGTGACCAGACACAACATTAAAAACAGATGTGGGGACGTGACCCTTCACAACGCTTAACAGACGACATGTGTGGACGTGACCAGACACAGCATTAAAACACGGTGTGGGGATGTGACCCTTCACAACGCTTAACAGACGACATGTGCGGACGTGACCAGACATAACATTAAAACACGGTGTGGGGACGTGACTCTTCACAACGCTTAACAGACGACATGTGCGGACGTGACCAGACATAGTATTAAAAGTAGATTTGGGGACGTGACCCTTCACAAAGCTTAACAGACGACATGTGCGGACGTGACCAGACACAGCATTAAAAACAAGATGTGGGGGCGTGACCCTTCACAACGCATAACAGACGACATGTGCGGACGTGACCAGACACAACATTAAAACACGGTGTGGGGATGTGACCCTTCACAACGCTTAACAGACGACATGTGCGGACGTGACCAGACACAGCATTAAAACACGGTGTGGGGATGTGACCCTTCACAATGCTTAACAGACGACATGTGCGGACGTGACCAGACACAGCATTAAAACACGGTGTGGGGATGTGACCCTTCACAACGCTTAACAGACGACATGTGCGGACGTGACCAGACACAGCATTAAAACACGGTGTGGGGATGTGACCCTTCACAACGCTTAACAGACGACATGTGCGGACGTGACCAGACATAACATTAAAACACGGTGTGGGGACGTGACTCTTCACAACGCTTAACAGACGACATGTACGGACGTGACCAGACATAGTATTAAAAGTAGATGTGGGGACGTGACCCTTCACAAAGCTTAACAGACGACATGTGCGGACGTGACCAGACACAGCATTAAAAACACGATGTGGGGACGTGACCCTTCACAACGCTTAACAGACGACATGTGCGGACGTGACCAGACACAACATTAAAACACGGTGTGGGGATGTGACCCTTCACAACGCTTAACAGACGACATGTGCGGACGTGACCAGACACAGCATTAAAACACGGTGTGGGGATGTGACCCTTCACAACGCTTAACAGACGACATGTGCTGATGTGCCCAGACACAAAATTCAAAACACGATGTGGGGACGTGACCCTTCACAACACTTAATAGACGACATGTGCGGACGTGACCAGACACAGCATTAAAGACAAGATGTGGGGGCGTGACCCTTCACAACGCATAACAGACGACATGTGTGGACGTGACCAGACACAACATTAAAACACGGTGTGGGGATGTGACCCTTCACAACGCTTAACAGACGACATGTGCGGACGTGACCAGACACAGCATTAAAACACGGTGTGGGGATGTGACCCTTCACAACGCTTAACAGACGACATGTGCGGACGTGACCAGACACAGCATTAAAACACGGTGTGGGGATGTGACCCTTCACAACGCTTAACAGACGACATGTGCGGACGTGACCAGACATAACATTAAAACACGGTGTGGGGACGTGACTCTTCACAACGCTTAACAGACGACATGTACGGACGTGACCAGACATAGTATTAAAAGTAGATGTGGGGACGTGACCCTTCACAAAGCTTAACAGACGACATGTGCGGACGTGACCAGACACAGCATTAAAAACACGATGTGGGGACGTGACCCTTCACAACGCTTAACAGACGACATGTGCGGACGTGACCAGACATAGCATTAAAACACGGTGTGGGGACGTGACTCTTCACAACGCTTAACAGACGACATGTGCGGACGTGACCAGACATAGTATTAAAAGTAGATGTGGGGACGTGACCCTTCACAAAGCTTAACAGACGACATGTGCGGACGTGACCAGACACAACATTAAAACACGGTGTGGGGATGTGACCCTTCACAACGCTTAACAGACGACATGTGCGGACGTGACCAGACACAGCATTAAAACACGGTGTGGGGATGTGACCCTTCACAACGCTTAACAGACGACATGTGCGGACGTGACCAGACACAGCATTAAAACACGGTGTGGGGATGTGACCCTTCACAACGCTTAACAGACGACATGTGCGGACGTGACCAGACATAACATTAAAACACGGTGTGGGGACGTGACTCTTCACAACGCTTAACAGACGACATGTGCGGACGTGACCAGACATAACATTAAAACACGGTGTGGGGACGTGACTCTTCACAACGCTTAACAGACGACATGTACGGACGTGACCAGACATAGTATTAAAAGTAGATGTGGGGACGTGACCCTTCACAAAGCTTAACAGACGACATGTGCGGACGTGACCAGACACAGCATTAAAAACACGATGTGGGGACGTGACCCTTCACAACGCTTAACAGACGACATGTGCGGACGTGACCAGACATAGCATTAAAACACGGTGTGGGGACGTGACTCTTCACAACGCTTAACAGACGACATGTGCGGACGTGACCAGACATAGTATTAAAAGTAGATGTGGGGACGTGACCCTTCACAAAGCTTAACAGACGACATGTGCGGACGTGACCAGACACAACATTAAAACACGGTGTGGGGATGTGACCCTTCACAACGCTTAACAGACGACATGTGCGGACGTGACCAGACACAGCATTAAAACACGGTGTGGGGATGTGACCCTTCACAACGCTTAACAGACGACATGTGCGGACGTGACCAGACACAGCATTAAAACACGGTGTGGGGATGTGACCCTTCACAACGCTTAACAGACGACATGTGCGGACGTGACCAGACATAACATTAAAACACGGTGTGGGGACGTGACTCTTCACAACGCTTAACAGACGACATGTACGGACGTGACCAGACATAGTATTAAAAGTAGATGTGGGGACGTGACCCTTCACAAAGCTTAACAGACGACATGTGCGGACGTGACCAGACACAACATTAAAACACGGTGTGGGGATGTGACCCTTCACAACGCTTAACAGACGACATGTGCGGACGTGACCAGACACAGCATTAAAACACGGTGTGGGGATGTGACCCTTCAGAACGCTTAACAGACGACATGTGCTGATGTGCCCAGACACAAAATTCAAAACACGATGTGGGGACGTGACCCTTCACAACACTTAATAGACGACATATGCGGACGTGACCAGACACAGCATTAAAGAAAAGATGTGGGGACGTGACCCTTCACAACGCTTAACAGACGACATGTGCGGACGTGACCAGACACAACATTAAAACACGGTGTGGGGATGTGACCCTTCACAACGCTTAACAGACGACATGTGCGGACGTGACCAGACACAGCATTAAAACACGGTGTGGGGATGTGACCCTTCACAACGCTTAACAGACGACATGTGCTGATGTGCCCAGACACAAAATTCAAAACACGATGTGGGGACGTGACCCTTCACAACACTTAATAGACGACATGTGCGGACGTGACCAGACACAGCATTAAAGACAAGATGTGGGGGCGTGACCCTTCACAACGCATAACAGACGACATGTGTGGACGTGACCAGACACAACATTAAAACACGGTGTGGGGATGTGACCCTTCACAACGCTTAACAGACGACATGTGCGGACGTGACCAGACACAGCATTAAAACACGGTGTGGGGATGTGACCCTTCACAACGCTTAACAGACGACATGTGCGGACGTGACCAGACACAGCATTAAAACACGGTGTGGGGATGTGACCCTTCACAACGCTTAACAGACGACATGTGCGGACGTGACCAAACATAACATTAAAACACGGTGTGGGGACGTGACTCTTCACAACGCTTAACAGACGACATGTACGGACGTGGCCAGACACAGCATTAAAACACGATGTGGGGACGTGACCCTTCACAACACTTAATAGACGACATGTGCGGACGTGACCAGACACAGCATTAAAGACAAGATGTGGGGGCGTGACCCTTCACAACGCATAACAGACGACATGTGTGGACGTGACCAGACACAACATTAAAACACGGTGTGGGGATGTGACCCTTCACAACGCTTAACAGACGACATGTGCGGACGTGACCAGACACAGCATTAAAACACGGTGTGGGGATGTGACCCTTCACAACGCTTAACAGACGACATGTGCGGACGTGACCAGACACAGCATTAAAGACAAGATGTGGGGGCGTGACCCTTCACAACGCATAACAGACGACATGTGTGGACGTGACCAGACACAACATTAAAACACGGTGTGGGGATGTGACCCTTCACAACGCTTAACAGACGACATGTGCGGACGTGACCAGACACAACATTAAAACACGGTGTGGGGATGTGACCCTTCACAACGCTTAACAGACGACATGTGCGGACGTGACCAGACACACCATTAGAACACGGTGTGGGGATGTGACCCTTCACAACGCTTAACAGACGACATGTGCGGACGTGACCAGACATAGTATTAAAAGTAGATGTGGGGACGTGACCCTTCACAAAGCTTAACAGACGACATGTGCGGACGTGACCAGACACAGCATTAAAACACGATGTGGGGACGTGACCCTTCACAACACTTAATAGACGACATGTGCGGACGTGACCAGACACAGCATTAAAGACAAGATGTGGGGGCGTGACCCTTCACAACGCATAACAGACGACATGTGTGGACGTGACCAGACACAACATTAAAACACGGTGTGGGGATGTGACCCTTCACAACGCTTAACAGACGACATGTGCGGACGTGACCAGACACAGCATTAAAACACGGTGTGGGCATGTGACCCTTCACAACGCTTAACAGACGACATGTGCGGACGTGACCAGACATAACATTAAAACACGGTGTGGGGACGTGACTCTTCACAACGCTTAACAGACGACATGTGCGGACGTGACCCGACATAGTATTAAAAGTAGATGTGGGGACGTGACCCTTCACAAGGCTTAACAGACGACATGTGCGGACGTGACCAGACACAGCATTAAAAACACGATGTGGGGACGTGACCCTTCACAACACTTAATAGACGACATGTGCGGACGTGACCAGACACAGCATTAAAGACAAGATGTGGGGGCGTGACCCTTCACAACGCATAACAGACGACATGTGTGGACGTGACCAGACACAACATTAAAACACGGTGTGGGGATGTGACCCTTCACAACGCTTAACAGACGACATGTGCGGACGTGACCAGACATAGTATTAAAAGTAGATGTGGGGACGTGACCCTTCACAAAGCTTAACAGACGACATGTGCGGACGTGACCAGACACAGCATTAAAACACGATGTGGGGACGTGACCCTTCACAACACTTAATAGACGACATGTGCGGACGTGACCAGACACAGCATTAAAGACAAGATGTGGGGGCGTGACCCTTCACAACGCATAACAGACGACATGTGTGGACGTGACCAGACACAACATTAAAACACGGTGTGGGGATGTGACCCTTCACAACGCTTAACAGACGACATGTGCGGACGTGACCAGACACAGCATTAAAACACGGTGTGGGGATGTGACCCTTCACAACGCTTAACAGACGACATGTGCGGACGTGACCAGACACACCATTAAAACACGGTGTGGGGATGTGACCCTTCACAACGCTTAACAGACGACATGTGCGGACGTGACCAGACATAACATTAAAACACGGTGTGGGGACGTGACTCTTCACAACGCTTAACAGACGACATGTGCGGACGTGACCCGACATAGTATTAAAAGTAGATGTGGGGACGTGACCCTTCACAAAGCTTAACAGACGACATGTGCGGACGTGACCAGACACAGCATTAAAAACACGATGTGGGGACGTGACCCTTCACAATGCTTAACAGACGACATGTGCGGACGTGACCAGACATAGCATTAAAATACGGTGTGGGGACGTGACTCTTCACAACGCTTAACAGACGACATGTGCGGACGTGACCAGACACAACATTAAAAACAAGATGTGGAGGCGTGACCCTTCACAACGCATAACAGACGACATGTGCGGACGTGACCAGACACAACATTAAAACACGGTGTGGGGACGTGACTCTTCACAACGCTTAACAGACGACATGTGCGGACGTGACCAGACATAACATTAAAACACGGTGTGGGGACGTGACTCTTCACAACGCTTAACAGACGACATGTGCGGACGTGACCAGACATAGTATTAAAAGTAGATTTGGGGACGTGACCCTTCACAAAGCTTAACAGACGACATGTGCGGACGTGACCAGACACAGAATTAAAAACAAGATGTGGGGGCGTGACCCTTCACAACGCATAACAGACGACATGTGCGGACGTGACCAGACACAACATTAAAACACGGTGTGGGGATGTGACCCTTCACAACGCTTAACAGACGACATGTGCGGACGTGACCAGACACAGCATTAAAACACGGTGTGGGGATGTGACCCTTCACAATGCTTAACAGACGATATGTGCGGACGTGACCAGACACAGCATTAAAACACGGTGTGGGGATGTGACCCTTCACAACGCTTAACAGACGACATGTGCGGACGTGACCAGACATAACATTAAAACACGGTGTGGGGACGTGACTCTTCACAACGCTTAACAGACGACATGTACGGACGTGACCAGACATAGTATTAAAAGTAGATGTGGGGACGTGACCCTTCACAAAGCTTAACAGACGACATGTGCGGACGTGACCAGACACAGCATTAAAAACACAATGTGGGGACGTGACCCTTCACAACGCTTAACAGACGACATGTGCGGGCGTGACCAGACATAGCATTAAAACACAGTGTGGGGACGTGACTCTTCACAACGCTTAACAGACGACATGTGCGGACGTGACCAGACATAGTATTAAAAGTAGATGTTGGGACGTGACCCTTCACAAAGCTTAACAGACGACATGTGCGGACGTGACCAGACACAACATTAAAACACGGTGTGGGGATGTGACCCTTCACAACGCTTAACAGACGACATGTGCAGACGTGACCAGACACAGCATTAAAACACGGTGTGGGTACGTGACCCTTCACAAGCTTAAGAGACGACATGTGCGGACGTGACCAGACACAGCATTAAAACACGGTGTGGGGATGTGACCCTTCACAACGCTTAACAGACGACATGTGCGGACGTGACCAGACATAACATTAAAACACGGTGTGGGGACGTGACTCTTCCCAACGATTAACAGACGACAAGTGCGGACGTGACCAGACATAGTATTAAAAGTAGATGTGGGGATGTGACCCTTCACAAAGCTTAACAGACGACATGTGCGGACGTGACCAGACACAGCATTAAAAACACGATGTGGGGACGTGACCCTTCACAACGCTTAACAGACGACATGTGCGGACGTGACCAGACATAGCATTAAAACACGGTGTGGGGACGTGACTCTTCACAACGCTGAACAGACGACATGTGCTGATGTGCCCAGACACAAAATTCAAAACACGATGTGGGGACGTGACCCTTCACAACAGTTAATAGACGACATGTGCGGACGTGACCAGACACAGCATTAAAAACAAGATGTGGGGGCGTGACCCTTCACAACGCATAACAAACGACATTTGCGGACGTGACCAGACACAACATTAAAACACGGTGTGGGGATGTGACCCTTCACAACGCTTAACAGACGACATGTGCGGACGTGACCAGACACAGCATTAAAACACGGTGTGGGGATGTGACCCTTCACAACGCTTAACAGACGACATGTGCGGACGTGACCAGACATAACATTAAAACACGATGTGGGGACGTGACTCTTCACAACGCTTAACAGGCGACATGTGCGGACGTGACCAGACATAGTATTAAAAGTAGATGTGGGGATGTGACCCTTCACAAAGCTTAACAGACGACATGTGCGGACGTGACCAGACACAGCATTAAAAACACGATGTGGGGACGTAACCCTTCACAACGCTTAACAGACGACATGTGCGGACGTGACCAGACATAGCATTAAAACACAGTGTGGGGACGTGACTCTTCACAACGCTGAACAGACGACATGTGCTGATGTGCCCAGACACAAAATTCAAAACACGATGTGGGGACGTGACCCTTCACAACACTTAATAGACGACATGTGCGGATGTGACCAGACATAACATTAAAACACGGTGTGGGGACGTGACTCTTCACAACGCTTAACAGACGACATGTACGGACGTGACCAGACACAGCATTAAAAACACGATGTGGGGACGTGACCCTTCACAACGCTTAACAGACGACATGTGCGGACGTGACCAGACATAGCATTAAAACACGGTGTGGGGACGTGACTCTTCACAACGCTTAACAGACGACATGTGCGGACGTGACCAGACATAGTATTAAAAGTAGATGTGGGGACGTGACCCTTCACAAAGCTTAACAGACGACATGTGCGGACGTGACCAGACACAACATTAAAACACGGTGTGGGGATGTGACCCTTCACAATGCTTAACAGACGACATGTGCGGACGTGACCAGACACAGCATTAAAACACGGTGTGGGGATGTGACCCTTCACAATGCTTAACAGACGACATGTGCTGATGTGCCCAGACACAAAATTCAAAACACGATGTGGGGACGTGACCCTTCACAACACTTAATAGACGACATGTGCGGACGTGACCAGACACAACATTAAAAACAAGATGTGGGGGCGTGACCCTTCACAACGCATAACAGACGACATGTGCGGACGTGACCAGACACAACATTAAAAACAGATGTGGGGACGTGACCCTTCACAACGCTTAACAGACGACATGTGCGGACGTGACCAGACACAGCATTAAAACACGGTGTGGGGATGTGACCCTTCACAACGCTTAACAGACGACATGTGCGGACGTGACCAGACATAACATTAAAACACGGTGTGGGGACGTGACTCTTCACAACGCTTAACAGACGACATGTGCGGACGTGACCAGACATAGTATTAAAAGTAGATTTGGGGACGTGACCCTTCACAAAGCTTAACAGACGACATGTGCGGACGTGACTAGACACAGCATTAAAAACAAGATGTGGGGGCGTGACCCTTCACAACGCATAACAGACGACATGTGCGGACGTGACCAGACACAACATTAAAACACGGTGTGGGGATGTGACCCTTCACAACGCTTAACAGACGACATGTGCGGGCGTGACCAGACATAGTATTAAAAGTAGATGTGGGGACGTGACCCTTCACAAAGCTTAACAGACGACATGTGCGGACGTGACCAGACACAGCATTAAAAACACGATATGGGGACGTGACCCTTCACAACGCTTAACAGACGATATGTGCGGATGTGACCAGACATAACATTAAAACACGGTGTGGGGACGTGACTCTTCACAACGCTTAACAGACGACATGTACGGACGTGACCAGACATAGTATTAAAAGTAGATGTGGGGACGTGACCCTTCACAAAGCTTAACAGACGACATGTGCGGACGTGACCAGACACAGCATTAAAAACACGATGTGGGGACGTGACCCTTCACAACGCTTAACAGACGACATGTGCGGACGTGACCAGACATAGCATTAAAACACGGTGTGGGGGCGTGACCCTTCACAATGCTTAAGAAACGACATATGCGGACGTGACCAGACACAGCATTAAAAACACGATGTGGGGGCGTGACCCTTCACAACGCATAAGAGACGACATGTGCGGACGTGACCAGACACAGCATTAAAACACGGTGTGGGGATGTGACCCTTCACAACGCTTAAGAAACGACATATGCGGACGTGACCAGACACAGCATTAAAAACACGATGTGGGGATGTGACCCTTCACAACGCTTAACAGACGACATGTGCGGACGTGACCAGACATAACATTAAAACACGGTGTGGGGACGTGACTCTTCCCAACGATTAACAGACGACAAGTGCGGACGTGACCAGACATAGTATTAAAAGTAGATGTGGGGATGTGACCCTTCACAAAGCTTAACAGACGACATGTGCGGACGTGACCAGACACAGCATTAAAAACACGATGTGGGGACGTGACCCTTCACAACGCTTAACAGACGACATGTGCGGACGTGACCAGACATAGCATTAAAACACGGTGTGGGGACGTGACTCTTCACAACGCTGAACAGACGACATGTGCTGATGTGACCAGACATAGCATTAAAACACGGTGTGGGGGCGTGACCCTTCACAATGCTTGAGAAACGACATATGCGGACGTGACCAGACACAGCATTAAAAACACGATGTGGGGGCGTGACCCTTCACAACGCATAAGAGACGACATGTGCGGACGTGACCAGACACAGCATTAAAACACGGTGTGGGGATGTGACCCTTCACAACGCTTAACAGACGGCATGTGCGGACGTGACCAGACACAGCATTGAAAACACGATGTGGGGAGGTGCCCCTTCATAACGCTTAACAGATGACATGTGCGGACGTGACCAGACGTGACCCTTCACAATGCTTAACAGACGACATGTGCGGACATGACCAGACATAGCATTAAAAACACGATGTGGGGACGTGACCCTTCACAACGCATAACAGACGACATGTAAGGACCAGACACATCATTAAAATCACGATGTGGGGACGTGACCCTTCACAACGCTTAACAGATGACATGTGCGGACGTGACCAGACACAACATTAAAAACACGAGGTGGGGACGTGACCCTTCACAAGCTTAACAGACGACATGTGCTGATGTGACCAGACACAAAATTCAAAACACGATGTGGGGACGTGACCCTTCACAACACTTAATAGACGACATGTGCGGACGTGACCAGACACAGCATTAAAAACAAGATGTGGGGGCGTGACCCTTCACAACGCATAACAAACGACATTTGCGGACGTGACCAGACACAACATTAAAACACGGTGTGGGGATGTGACCCTTCACAACGCTTAACAGACGACATGTGCGGACGTGACCAGACACAGCATTAAAACACGGTGTGGGGATGTGACCCTTCACAACGCTTAACAGACGACATGTGCGGACGTGACCAGACATAACATTAAAACACGGTGTGGGGACGTGACTCTTCCCAACGATTAACAGACGACAAGTGCGGACGTGACCAGACATAGTATTAAAAGTAGATGTGGGGATGTGACCCTTCACAAAGCTTAACAGACGACATGTGCGGACGTGACCAGACACAGCATTAAAAACACGATGTGGGGACGTGACCCTTCACAACGCTTAACAGACGACATGTGCGGACGTGACCAGACATAGCATTAAAACACGGTGTGGGGACGTGACTCTTCACAACGCTGAACAGACGACATGTGCTGATGTGCCCAGACACAAAATTCAAAACACGATGTGGGTACGTGACCCTTCACAACAGTTAATAGACGACATGTGCGGACGTGACCAGACACAGCATTAAAAACAAGATGTGGGGGCGTGACCCTTCACAACGCATAACAAACGACATTTGCGGACGTGACCAGACACAACATTAAAACACGGTGTGGGGATGTGACCCTTCACAACGCTTAACAGACGACATGTGCGGACGTGACCAGACACAGCATTAAAACACGGTGTGGGGATGTGACCCTTCACAACGCTTAACAGACGACATGTGCGGACGTGACCAGACACAACATTAAAACACGGTGTGGGGACGTGACTCTTCACAACGCTTAACAGACGACATGTGCGGACGTGACCAGACATAGTATTAAAAGTAGATGTGGGGATGTGACCCTTCACAAAGCTTAACAGACGACATGTGCGGACGTGACCAGACACAGCATTAAAAACACGATGTGGGGACGTGACCCTTCACAACGCTTAACAGACGACATGTGCGGACGTGACCAGACATAGCATTAAAACACGGTGTGGGGACGTGACTCTTCACAACGCTGAACAGACGACATGTGCTGATGTGCCCAGACACAAAATTCAAAACACGATGTGGGGACGTGACCCTTCACAACACTTAATAGACGACATGTGCGGATGTGACCAGACATAACATTAAAACACGGTGTGGGGACGTGACTCTTCACAACGCTTAACAGACGACATGTACGGACGTGACCAGACACAGCATTAAAAACACGATGTGGGGACGTGACCCTTCACAACGCTTAACAGACGACATGTGCGGACGTGACCAGACATAGCATTAAAACACGGTGTGGGGACGTGACTCTTCACAACGCTTAACAGACGACATGTGCGGACGTGACCAGACATAGTATTAAAAGTAGATGTGGGGACGTGACCCTTCACAAAGCTTAACAGACGACATGTGCGGACGTGACCAGACACAACATTAAAACACGGTGTGGGGATGTGACCCTTCACAACGCTTAACAGACGACATGTGCGGACGTGACCAGACACAGCATTAAAACACGGTGTGGGGATGTGACCCTTCACAATGCTTAACAGACGACATGTGCTGATGTGCCCAGACACAAAATTCAAAACACGATGTGGGGACGTGACCCTTCACAACACTTAATAGACGACATGTGCGGACGTGACCAGACACAACATTAAAAACAAGATGTGGGGGCGTGACCCTTCACAACGCATAACAGACGACATGTGCGGACGTGACCAGACACAACATTAAAAACAGATGTGGGGACGTGACCCTTCACAACGCTTAACAGACGACATGTGCGGACGTGACCAGACACAGCATTAAAACACGGTGTGGGGAGGTGACCCTTCACAACGCTTAACAGACGACATGTGCGGACGTGACCAGACATAACATTAAAACACGGTGTGGGGACGTGACTCTTCACAACGCTTAACAGACGACATGTGCGGACGTGACCAGACATAGTATTAAAAGTAGATTTGGGGACGTGACCCTTCACAAAGCTTAACAGACGACATGTGCGGACGTGACCAGACACAGCATTAAAAACAAGATGTGGGGGCGTGACCCTTCACAACGCATAACAGACGACATGTGCGGACGTGACCAGACACAACATTAAAACACGGTGTGGGGATGTGACCCTTCACAACGCTTAACAGACGACATGTGCGGACGTGACCAGACATAGTATTAAAAGTAGATGTGGGGACGTGACCCTTCACAAAGCTTAACAGACGACATGTGCGGACGTGACCAGACACAGCATTAAAAACACGATATGGGGACGTGACCCTTCACAACGCTTAACAGACGACATGTGCGGATGTGACCAGACATAACATTAAAACACGGTGTGGGGACGTGACTCTTCACAACGCTTAACAGACGACATGTACGGACGTGACCAGACATAGTATTAAAAGTAGATGTGGGGACGTGACCCTTCACAAAGCTTAACAGACGACATGTGCGGACGTGACCAGACACAGCATTAAAAACACGATGTGGGGACGTGACCCTTCACAACGCTTAACAGACGACATGTGCGGACGTGACCAGACATAGCATTAAAACACGGTGTGGGGACGTGACTCTTCACAACGCTTAACAGACGACATGTGCGGACGTGACCAGACATAGTATTAAAACACGGTGTGGGGATGTGACCCTTCACAACGCTTAACAGACGGCATGTGCGGACGTGACCAGACACAGCATTGAAAACACGATGTGGGGAGGTGCCCCTTCATAACGCTTAACAGATGACATGTGCGGACGTGACCAGACGTGACCCTTCACAATGCTTAACAGACGACATGTGCGGACATGACCAGACATAGCATTAAAAACACGATGTGGGGACGTGACCCTTCACAACGCATAACAGACGACATGTAAGGACCAGACACATCATTAAAATCACGATGTGGGGACGTGACCCTTCACAACGCTTAACAGATGACATGTGCGGACGTGACCAGACACAACATTAAAAACACGAGGTGGGGACGTGACCCTTCACAAGCTTAACAGACGACATGTGCTGATGTGACCAGACACAAAATTCAAAACACGATGTGGGGACGTGACCCTTCACAACACTTAATAGACGACATGTGCGGACGTGACCAGACACAGCATTAAAAACAAGATGTGGGGGCGTGACCCTTCACAACGCATAACAAACGACATTTGCGGACGTGACCAGACACAACATTAAAACACGGTGTGGGGATGTGACCCTTCACAACGCTTAACAGACGACATGTGCGGACGTGACCAGACACAGCATTAAAATACGGTGTGGGGATGTGACCCTTCACAACGCTTAACAGACGACATGTGCGGACGTGACCAGACATAACATTAAAACACGGTGTGGGGACGTGACTCTTCCCAACGATTAACAGACGACAAGTGCGGACGTGACCAGACATAGTATTAAAAGTAGATGTGGGGATGTGACCCTTCACAAAGCTTAACAGACGACATGTGCGGACGTGACCAGACACAGCATTAAAAACACGATGTGGGGATGTGACCCTTCACAACGCTTAACAGACGACATGTGCGGACGTGACCAGACATAGCATTAAAACACGGTGTGGGGACGTGACTCTTCACAACGCTGAACAGACGACATGTGCTGATGTGCCCAGACACAAAATTCAAAACACGATGTGGGTACGTGACCCTTCACAACAGTTAATAGACGACATGTGCGGACGTGACCAGACACAGCATTAAAAACAAGATGTGGGGGCGTGACCCTTCACAACGCATAACAAACGACATTTGCGGACGTGACCAGACACAACATTAAAACACGGTGTGGGGATGTGACCCTTCACAACGCTTAACAGACGACATGTGCGGACGTGACCAGACACAGCATTAAAACACGGTGTGGGGATGTGACCCTTCACAACGCTTAACAGACGACATGTGCGGACGTGACCAGACACAACATTAAAACACGGTGTGGGGACGTGACTCTTCACAACGCTTAACAGACGACATGTGCGGACGTGACCAGACATAGTATTAAAAGTAGATGTGGGGATGTGACCCTTCACAAAGCTTAACAGACGACATGTGCGGACGTGACCAGACACAGCATTAAAAACACGATGTGGGGACGTGACCCTTCACAACGCTTAACAGACGACATGTGCGGACGTGACCAGACATAGCATTAAAACACGGTGTGGGGACGTGACTCTTCACAACGCTGAACAGACGACATGTGCTGATGTGCCCAGACACAAAATTCAAAACACGATGTGGGGACGTGACCCTTCACAACACTTAATAGACGACATGTGCGGATGTGACCAGACATAACATTAAAACACGGTGTGGGAACGTGACTCTTCACAACGCTTAACAGACGACATGTACGGACGTGACCAGACACAGCATTAAAAACACGATGTGGGGACGTGACCCTTCACAACGCTTAACAGACGACATGTGCGGACGTGACCAGACATAGCATTAAAACACGGTGTGGGGACGTGACTCTTCACAACGCTTAACAGACGACATGTGCGGACGTGACCAGACATAGTATTAAAAGTAGATGTGGGGACGTGACCCTTCACAAAGCTTAACAGACGACATGTGCGGACGTGACCAGACACAACATTAAAACACGGTGTGGGGATGTGACCCTTCACAACGCTTAACAGACGACATGTGCGGACGTGACCAGACACAGCATTAAAACACGGTGTGGGGATGTGACCCTTCACAATGCTTAACAGACGACATGTGCTGATGTGCCCAGACACAAAATTCAAAACACGATGTGGGGACGTGACCCTTCACAACACTTAATAGACGACATGTGCGGACGTGACCAGACACAACATTAAAAACAAGATGTGGGGGCGTGACCCTTCACAACGCATAACAGACGACATGTGCGGACGTGACCAGACACAACATTAAAAACAGATGTGGGGACGTGACCCTTCACAACGCTTAACAGACGACATGTGCGGACGTGACCAGACACAGCATTAAAACACGGTGTGGGGAGGTGACCCTTCACAACGCTTAACAGACGACATGTGCGGACGTGACCAGACATAACATTAAAACACGGTGTGGGGACGTGACTCTTCACAACGCTTAACAGACGACATGTGCGGACGTGACCAGACATAGTATTAAAAGTAGATTTGGGGACGTGACCCTTCACAAAGCTTAACAGACGACATGTGCGGACGTGACCAGACACAGCATTAAAAACAAGATGTGGGGGCGTGACCCTTCACAACGCATAACAGACGACATGTGCGGACGTGACCAGACACAACATTAAAACACGGTGTGGGGATGTGACCCTTCACAACGCTTAACAGACGACATGTGCGGACGTGACCAGACATAGTATTAAAAGTAGATGTGGGGACGTGACCCTTCACAAAGCTTAACAGACGACATGTGCGGACGTGACCAGACACAGCATTAAAAACACGATATGGGGACGTGACCCTTCACAACGCTTAACAGACGACATGTGCGGATGTGACCAGACATAACATTAAAACACGGTGTGGGGACGTGACTCTTCACAACGCTTAACAGACGACATGTACGGACGTGACCAGACATAGTATTAAAAGTAGATGTGGGGACGTGACCCTTCACAAAGCTTAACAGACGACATGTGCGGACGTGACCAGACACAGCATTAAAAACACGATGTGGGGACGTGACCCTTCACAACGCTTAACAGACGACATGTGCGGACGTGACCAGACATAGCATTAAAACACGGTGTGGGGACGTGACTCTTCACAACGCTTAACAGACGACATGTGCGGACGTGACCAGACATAGTATTAAAAGTAGATGTTGGGACGTGACCCTTCACAAAGCTTAACAGACGACATGTGCGGACGTGACCAGACACAACATTAAAACACGGTGTGGGCATGTGACCCTTCACAACGCTTAACAGACGACATGTGCGGACGTGACCAGACACAGCATTAAAACACGGTGTGGGTACGTGACCCTTCACAAGCTTAACAGACGACATATGCTGATGTGACCAGACACAAAATTCAAAACACGATGTGGGGGCGTGACCCGTCACAACGCTTAAGAGACGACATGTGCGGACGTGACCAGACACAACATTAAAAACACGATGTGGGGGCGTGACCCTTCACAACGAATAACAGATGGCATGTGCGGACGTGACCAGACACAGCATTAAAACACGGTGTGGGGATGTGACCCTTCACAACGCTTAACAGATGACATGTGCGGACGTGACCAGACACACCATTAAAACACGGTGTGGGATGTAACCCTTCACAACGCTTAACAGACGACATGTGCGGACGTGACCAGACACAGCATTAAAACACGGTGTGGGATGTGACCCTTCACAACGCTTAACGGACGACATGTGCGGACGTGACCAGACACAGCATTAAAACACGGTGTGGGGATGTGACCCTTCACAACGCTTAACAGACGACATGTTCGTACGTGACCAGACAGCATTGAAAACACGATGTGGGGAGGTGACCCTCCACAACGCTTAATACACGGTGTGGGATGTAACCCTTCACAACGCTTAACAGACGACATGTGCGGACGTGACCAGACGTGACCCTTCACAACGCTTAACAGACAACATGAGAGGACATGACCAGACACAGCATTAAAAACACGATGTGGGGACGTGACCCTTCACAACGCATAACAGACGACATGTGCGGACGTGGCCACCCACATCATTAAAAACACGATGTGGGGACGTGACCTTTCACAATGCTTAACAGATGAAATGTGCGGACGTGACCAGACACAATATTAAAAACACGAGGTGGGGACGTGACCCTTCACACGCTTAATAGACAACATGTGCGGACGTGACCAGACACAACTTTTAAATGACGAGGTCTACGTATGGACGTGACCTATCACAACACTTAACAGACGACATGTGGGGACGTGACTAGACACAGCATCAAAAACACGATGTGGGGACGTGACCCTTCACAACGCTTAACAGACGACATGTGCGGACGTGACCAGACACAGTATTAAAACACGGTGTGGGGATGTGACCCTTCACAAACTTAACAGACGACATGTGCTGATGTGACCAGACACAAAATTCAAAACACGATGTGGGGGCGTGACCCTTCACAATGCTTAAGAAACGACATATGCGGACGTGACCAGACACAACATTAAAAACACGATGTGGGGGCGTGACCCTTCACAACGCATAAGAGACGACATGTGCGGACGTGACCAGACACAGCATTAAAACACGGTGTGGGGATGTGACCCTTCACAACGCTTAACAGACGGCATGTGCGGACGTGACCAGACACAGCATTGAAAACACGATGTGGGGAGGTGACCCTTCATAACGCTTAACAGATGACATGTGCGGACGTAACCAGACGTGACCCTTCACAATGCTTAACAGACGACATGTGCGGACATGACCAGACATAGCATTAAAAACACGATGTGGGGACGTGACCCTTCACAACGCATAACAGACGACATGTAAGGACCAGACACATCATTAAAATCACGATGTGGGGACGTGACCCTTCACAACGCTTAACAGATGACATGTGCGGACGTGACCAGACACAACATTAAAAACACGAGGTGGGGACGTGACCCTTCACAAGCTTAACAGACGACATGTGCTGATGTGACCAGACACAAAATTCAAAACACGATGTGGGGACGTGACCCTTCACAACACTTAATAGACGACATGTGCGGACGTGACCAGACACAGCATTAAAAACAAGATGTGGGGGTGTGACCCTTCACAACGCATAACAAACGACATTTGCGGACGTGACCAGACACAACATTAAAACACGGTGTGGGGATGTGACCCTTCACAACGCTTAACAGACGACATGTGCGGACGTGACCAGACACAGCATTAACACACGGTGTGGGGATGTGACCCTTCACAACGCTTAACAGACGACATGTGCGGACGTGACCAGACATAACATTAAAACACGGTGTGGGGACGTGACTCTTCCCAACGATTCACAGACGACATGTGCGGACGTGACCAGACATAGTATTAAAAGTAGATGTGGGGATGTGACCCTTCACAAAGCTTAACAGACGACATGTGCGGACGTGACCAGACACAGCATTAAAAACACGATGTGGGGACGTGACCCTTCACAACGCTTAACAGACGACATGTGCGGACGTGACCAGACATAGCATTAAAACACGGTGTGGGGACGTGACTCTTCACAACGCTGAACAGACGACATGTGCTGATGTGCCCAGACACAAAATTCAAAACACGATGTGGGGACGTGACCCTTCACAACACTTAATAGACGACATGTGCGGACGTGACCAGACACAACATTAAAAACAAGATGTGGGGGCGTGACCATTCACAACGCATAACAAACGACATTTGTGGACGTGACCAGACACAACATTAAAACACGGTGTGGGGATGTGACCCTTCACAACGCTTAACAGACGACATGTGCGGACGTGACCAGACACAGCATTAAAACACGGTGTGGGGATGTGACCCTTCACAACGCTTAACAGACGACATGTGCGGACGTGACCAGACATAACATTAAAACACGGTGTGGGGACGTGACTCTTCACAACGCTTAACAGACGACATGTGCGGACGTGACCAGACATAGTATTAAAAGTAGATGTGGGGATGTGACCCTTCACAAAGCTTAACAGACGACATGTGCGGACGTGACCAGACACAGCATTAAAAACACGATGTGGGGACGTGACCCTTCACAACGCTTAACAGACGACATGTGCGGACGTGAGCAGACATAGCATTAAAACACGGTGTGGGGACGTGACTCTTCACAACGCTGAACAGACGACATGTGCTGATGTGCCCAGACACAAAATTCAAAACACGATGTGGGGACGTGACCCTTCACAACACTTAATAGACGACATGTGCGGACGTGACCAGACACAGCATTAAAAACAAGATGTGGGGGCGTGACCCTTCACAACGCATAACAGACGACATGTGCGGACGTGACCAGACACATCATTAAAACACGGTGTGGGGATGTGACCCTTCACAACGCTTAACAGACGACATGTGCTGACGTGCCCAGACACAAAATTCAAAACACGATGTGGGGACGTGACCCTTCACAACACTTAATAGACGACATGTGCGGACGTGACCAGACACAGCATTAAAAACAAGATGTGGGGGCGTGACCCTTCACAACGCATAACAGACGACATGTGCGGACGTAACCAGACACACCATTAAAACACGGTGTGGGGATGTGACCCTTCACAACGCTTAACAGACGACATGTGCGGACGTGACCAGACACAGCATTAAAACACGGTGTGGGGATGTGACCCTTCACAACGCTTAACAGACGACATGTGCGGACGTGACCAGACACACCATTAAAACACGGTGTGGGGATGTGACCCTTCACAACGCTTAACAGACGACATGTGCGGACGTGACCAGACATAACATTCCAACACAGTGTGGGGACGTGACTCTTCACAACGCTTAACAGACGACATGTGCGGACGTGACCAGACATAGTATTAAAAGTAGATGTGGGGACGTGACCCTTCACAAAGCTTAACAGACGACATGTGCGGACGTGACCAGACACAGCATTAAAAACACGATGTGGGGACGTGACCCTTCACAAAGCTTAACAGACGACATGTGCGGACGTGACCAGACATAGCATTAAAACACGGTGTGGGGACGTGACTCTTCACAACGCTTAACAGACGACATGTGCGGACGTGAACAGACACAACATTAAAAACAAGATGTGGGGGCGTGACACTTCACAACGCATAACAGACGACATGTGCGGACGTGACCAGACACAGCATTAAAAACAAGATGTGGGGGCGTGACCCTTCACAACGCATAACAGACGACTTGTGCGGACGTGACCAGACACAACATTAAAAACAGATGTGGGGACGTGACCCTTCACAACGCTTAACAGACGACATGTGCGGACGTGACCAGACACAGCATTAAAACACGGTGTGGGGAGGTGACCCTTCACAACGCTTAACAGACGACATGTGCGGACGTGACCAGACATAACATTAAAACACGGTGTGGGGACGTGACTCTTCACAACGCTTAACAGACGACATGTGCGGACGTGACCAGACATAGTATTAAAAGTAGATTTGGGGACGTGACCCTTCACAAAGCTTAACAGACGACATGTGCGGACGTGACCAGACACAGCATTAAAAACAAGATGTGGGGGCGTGACCCTTCACAACGCATAACAGACGACATGTGCGGACGTGACCAGACACAACATTAAAACACGGTGTGGGGATGTGACCCTTCACAACGCTTAACAGACGACATGTGCGGACGTGACCAGACATAGTATTAAAAGTAGATGTGGGGACGTGACCCTTCACAAAGCTTAACAGACGACATGTGCGGACGTGACCAGACACAGCATTAAAAACACGATATGGGGACGTGACCCTTCACAACGCTTAACAGACGACATGTGCGGATGTGACCAGACATAACATTAAAACACGGTGTGGGGACGTGACTCTTCACAACGCTTAACAGACGACATGTACGGACGTGACCAGACATAGTATTAAAAGTAGATGTGGGGACGTGACCCTTCACAAAGCTTAACAGACGACATGTGCGGACGTGACCAGACACAGCATTAAAAACACGATGTGGGGACGTGACCCTTCACAACGCTTAACAGACGACATGTGCGGACGTGACCAGACATAGCATTAAAACACGGTGTGGGGACGTGACTCTTCACAACGCTTAACAGACGACATGTGCGGACGTGACCAGACATAGTATTAAAAGTAGATGTTGGGACGTGACCCTTCACAAAGCTTAACAGACGACATGTGCGGACGTGACCAGACACAACATTAAAACACGGTGTGGGCATGTGACCCTTCACAACGCTTAACAGACGACATGTGCGGACGTGACCAGACACAGCACTAAAACACGGTGTGGGTACGTGACCCTTCACAAGCTTAACAGACGACATATGCTGATGTGACCAGACACAAAATTCAAAACACGATGTGGGGGCGTGACCCGTCACAACGCTTAAGAGACGACATGTGCGGACGTGACCAGACACAACATTAAAAACACGATGTGGGGGCGTGACCCTTCACAACGAATAACAGATGGCATGTGCGGACGTGACCAGACACAGCATTAAAACACGGTGTGGGGATGTGACCCTTCACAACGCTTAACAGACGACATGTGCGGACGTGACCAGACACACCATTAAAACACGGTGTGGGATGTAACCCTTCACAACGCTTAACAGACGACATGTGCGGACGTGACCAGACACAGCATTAAAACACGGTGTGGGATGTGACCCTTCACAACGCTTAACGGACGACATGTGCGGACGTGACCAGACACAGCATTAAAACACGGTGTGGGGATGTGACCCTTCACAACGCTTAACAGACGACATGTTCGTACGTGACCAGACAGCATTGAAAACACGATGTGGGGAGGTGACCCTCCACAACGCTTAATACACGGTGTGGGATGTAACCCTTCACAACGCTTAACAGACGACATGTGCGGACGTGACCAGACGTGACCCTTCACAACGCTTAACAGACAACATGAGAGGACATGACCAGACACAGCATTAAAAACACGATGTGGGGACGTGACCCTTCACAACGCATAACAGACGACATGTGCGGACGTGGCCACCCACATCATTAAAAACACGATGTGGGGACGTGACCTTTCACAATGCTTAACAGATGAAATGTGCGGACGTGACCAGACACAATATTAAAAACACGAGGTGGGGACGTGACCCTTCACACGCTTAATAGACAACATGTGCGGACGTGACCAGACACAACTTTTAAATGACGAGGTCTACGTATGGACGTGACCTATCACAACACTTAACAGACGACATGTGGGGACGTGACTAGACACAGCATCAAAAACACGATGTGGGGACGTGACCCTTCACAACGCTTAACAGACGACATGTGCGGACGTGACCAGACACAGTATTAAAACACGGTGTGGGGATGTGACCCTTCACAAACTTAACAGACGACATGTGCTGATGTGACCAGACACAAAATTCAAAACACGATGTGGGGGCGTGACCCTTCACAATGCTTAAGAAACGACATATGCGGACGTGACCAGACACAACATTAAAAACACGATGTGGGGGCGTGACCCTTCACAACGCATAAGAGACGACATGTGCGGACGTGACCAGACACAGCATTAAAACACGGTGTGGGGATGTGACCCTTCACAACGCTTAACAGACGGCATGTGCGGACGTGACCAGACACAGCATTGAAAACACGATGTGGGGAGGTGACCCTTCATAACGCTTAACAGATGACATGTGCGGACGTAACCAGACGTGACCCTTCACAATGCTTAACAGACGACATGTGCGGACATGACCAGACATAGCATTAAAAGCACGATGTGGGGACGTGACCCTTCACAACGCATAACAGACGACATGTAAGGACCAGACACATCATTAAAATCACGATGTGGGGACGTGACCCTTCACAACGCTTAACAGATGACATGTGCGGACGTGACCAGACACAACATTAAAAACACGAGGTGGGGACGTGACCCTTCACAAGCTTAACAGACGACATGTGCTGATGTGACCAGACACAAAATTCAAAACACGATGTGGGGATGTGACCCTTCACAACACTTAATAGACGACATGTGCGGACGTGACCAGACACAGCATTAAAAACAAGATGTGGGGGTGTGACCCTTCACAACGCATAACAAACGACATTTGCGGACGTGACCAGACACAACATTAAAACACGGTGTGGGGATGTGACCCTTCACAACGCTTAACAGACGACATGTGCGGACGTGACCAGACACAGCATTAACACACGGTGTGGGGATGTGACCCTTCACAACGCTTATCAGACGACATGTGCGGACGTGACCAGACATAACATTAAAACACGGTGTGGGGACGTGACTCTTCCCAACGATTCACAGACGACATGTGCGGACGTGACCAGACATAGTATTAAAAGTAGATGTGGGGATGTGACCCTTCACAAAGCTTAACAGACGACATGTGCGGACGTGACCAGACACAGCATTAAAAACACGATGTGGGGACGTGACCCTTCACAACGCTTAACAGACGACATGTGCGGACGTGACCAGACATAGCATTAAAACACGGTGTGGGGACGTGACTCTTCACAACGCTGAACAGACGACATGTGCTGATGTGCCCAGACACAAAATTCAAAACACGATGTGGGGACGTGACCCTTCACAACACTTAATAGACGACATGTGCGGACGTGACCAGACACAACATTAAAAACAAGATGTGGGGGCGTGACCATTCACAACGCATAACAAACGACATTTGTGGACGTGACCAGACACAACATTAAAACACGGTGTGGGGATGTGACCCTTCACAACGCTTAACAGACGACATGTGCGGACGTGACCAGACACAGCATTAAAACACGGTGTGGGGATGTGACCCTTCACAACGCTTAACAGACGACATGTGCGGACGTGACCAGACATAACATTAAAACACGGTGTGGGGACGTGACTCTTCACAACGCTTAACAGACGACATGTGCGGACGTGACCAGACATAGTATTAAAAGTAGATGTGGGGATGTGACCCTTCACAAAGCTTAACAGACGACATGTGCGGACGTGACCAGACACAGCATTAAAAACACGATGTGGGGACGTGACCCTTCACAACGCTTAACAGACGACATGTGCGGACGTGAGCAGACATAGCATTAAAACACGGTGTGGGGACGTGACTCTTCACAACGCTGAACAGACGACATGTGCTGATGTGCCCAGACACAAAATTCAAAACACGATGTGGGGACGTGACCCTTCACAACACTTAATAGACGACATGTGCGGACGTGACCAGACACAGCATTAAAAACAAGATGTGGGGGCGTGACCCTTCACAACGCATAACAGACGACATGTGCGGACGTGACCAGACACATCATTAAAACACGGTGTGGGGATGTGACCCTTCACAACGCTTAACAGACGACATGTGCTGACGTGCCCAGACACAAAATTCAAAACACGATGTGGGGACGTGACCCTTCACAACACTTAATAGACGACATGTGCGGACGTGACCAGACACAGCATTAAAAACAAGATGTGGGGGCGTGACCCTTCACAACGCATAACAGACGACATGTGCGGACGTAACCAGACACACCATTAAAACACGGTGTGGGGATGTGACCCTTCACAACGCTTAACAGACGACATGTGCGGACGTGACCAGACACAGCATTAAAACACGGTGTGGGGATGTGACCCTTCACAACGCTTAACAGACGACATGTGCGGACGTGACCAGACACAGTATTAAAACACGGTGTGGGGATGTGACCCTTCACAAACTTAACAGACGACATGTGCTGATGTGACCAGACACAAAATTCAAAACACGATGTGGGGGCGTGACCCTTCACAATGCTTAAGAAACGACATATGCGGACGTGACCAGACACAACATTAAAAACACGATGTGGGGGCGTGACCCTTCACAACGCATAAGAGACGACATGTGCGGACGTGACCAGACACAGCATTAAAACACGGTGTGGGGATGTGACCCTTCACAACGCTTAACAGACGGCATGTGCGGACGTGACCAGACACAGCATTGAAAACACGATGTGGGGAGGTGACCCTTCATAACGCTTAACAGATGACATGTGCGGACGTAACCAGACGTGACCCTTCACAATGCTTAACAGACGACATGTGCGGACATGACCAGACATAGCATTAAAAACACGATGTGGGGACGTGACCCTTCACAACGCATAACAGACGACATGTAAGGACCAGACACATCATTAAAATCACGATGTGGGGACGTGACCCTTCACAACGCTTAACAGATGACATGTGCGGACGTGACCAGACACAACATTAAAAACACGAGGTGGGGACGTGACCCTTCACAAGCTTAACAGACGACATGTGCTGATGTGACCAGACACAAAATTCAAAACACGATGTGGGGACGTGACCCTTCACAACACTTAATAGACGACATGTGCGGACGTGACCAGACACAGCATTAAAAACAAGATGTGGGGGTGTGACCCTTCACAACGCATAACAAACGACATTTGCGGACGTGACCAGACACAACATTAAAACACGGTGTGGGGATGTGACCCTTCACAACGCTTAACAGACGACATGTGCGGACGTGACCAGACACAGCATTAACACACGGTGTGGGGATGTGACCCTTCACAACGCTTAACAGACGACATGTGCGGACGTGACCAGACATAACATTAAAACACGGTGTGGGGACGTGACTCTTCCCAACGATTCACAGACGACATGTGCGGACGTGACCAGACATAGTATTAAAAGTAGATGTGGGGATGTGACCCTTCACAAAGCTTAACAGACGACATGTGCGGACGTGACCAGACACAGCATTAAAAACACGATGTGGGGACGTGACCCTTCACAACGCTTAACAGACGACATGTGCGGACGTGACCAGACATAGCATTAAAACACGGTGTGGGGACGTGACTCTTCACAACGCTGAACAGACAACATGTGCTGATGTGCCCAGACACAAAATTCAAAACACGATGTGGGGACGTGACCCTTCACAACACTTAATAGACGACATGTGCGGACGTGACCAGACACAACATTAAAAACAAGATGTGGGGGCGTGACCATTCACAACGCATAACAAACGACATTTGTGGACGTGACCAGACACAACATTAAAACACGGTGTGGGGATGTGACCCTTCACAACGCTTAACAGACGACATGTGCGGACGTGACCAGACACAGCATTAAAACACGGTGTGGGGATGTGACCCTTCACAACGCTTAACAGACGACATGTGCGGACGTGACCAGACATAACATTAAAACACGGTGTGGGGACGTGACTCTTCACAACGCTTAACAGACGACATGTGCGGACGTGACCAGACATAGTATTAAAAGTAGATGTGGGGATGTGACCCTTCACAAAGCTTAACAGACGACATGTGCGGACGTGACCAGACACAGCATTAAAAACACGATGTGGGGACGTGACCCTTCACAACGCTTAACAGACGACATGTGCGGACGTGAGCAGACATAGCATTAAAACACGGTGTGGGGACGTGACTCTTCACAACGCTGAACAGACGACATGTGCTGATGTGCCCAGACACAAAATTCAAAACACGATGTGGGGACGTGACCCTTCACAACACTTAATAGACGACATGTGCGGGCGTGACCAGACACAGCATTAAAAACAAGATGTGGGGGCGTGACCCTTCACAACGCATAACAGACGACATGTGCGGACGTGACCAGACACATCATTAAAACACGGTGTGGGGATGTGACCCTTCACAACGCTTAACAGACGACATGTGCTGACGTGCCCAGACACAAAATTCAAAACACGATGTGGGGACGTGACCCTTCACAACACTTAATAGACGACATGTGCGGACGTGACCAGACACAGCATTAAAAACAAGATGTGGGGGCGTGACCCTTCACAACGCATAACAGACGACATGTGCGGACGTAACCAGACACACCATTAAAACACGGTGTGGGGATGTGACCCTTCACAACGCTTAACAGACGACATGTGCGGACGTGACCAGACACAGCATTAAAACACGGTGTGGGGATGTGACCCTTCACAACGCTTAACAGACGACATGTGCGGACGTGACCAGACACACCATTAAAACACGGTGTGGGGATGTGACCCTTCACAACACTTAACAGACGACATGTGGGGACGTGACTAGACACAGCATCAAAAACACGATGTGGGGACGTGACCCTTCACAACGCTTAACAGACGACATGTGCGGACGTGACCAGACACAGTATTAAAACACGGTGTGGGGATGTGACCCTTCACAAACTTAACAGACGACATGTGCTGATGTGACCAGACACAAAATTCAAAACACGATGTGGGGGCGTGACCCTTCACAATGCTTAAGAAACGACATATGCGGACGTGACCAGACACAACATTAAAAACACGATGTGGGGGCGTGACCCTTCACAACGCATAAGAGACGACATGTGCGGACGTGACCAGACACAGCATTAAAACACGGTGTGGGGATGTGACCCTTCACAACGCTTAACAGACGGCATGTGCGGACGTGACCAGACACAGCATTGAAAACACGATGTGGGGAGGTGACCCTTCATAACGCTTAACAGATGACATGTGCGGACGTAACCAGACGTGACCCTTCACAATGCTTAACAGACGACATGTGCGGACATGACCAGACATAGCATTAAAAACACGATGTGGGGACGTGACCCTTCACAACGCATAACAGACGACATGTAAGGACCAGACACATCATTAAAATCACGATGTGGGGACGTGACCCTTCACAACGCTTAACAGATGACATGTGCGGACGTGACCAGACACAACATTAAAAACACGAGGTGGGGACGTGACCCTTCACAAGCTTAACAGACGACATGTGCTGATGTGACCAGACACAAAATTCAAAACACGATGTGGGGACGTGACCCTTCACAACACTTAATAGACGACATGTGCGGACGTGACCAGACACAGCATTAAAAACAAGATGTGGGGGTGTGACCCTTCACAACGCATAACAAACGACATTTGCGGACGTGACCAGACACAACATTAAAACACGGTGTGGGGATGTGACCCTTCACAACGCTTAACAGACGACATGTGCGGACGTGACCAGACACAGCATTAACACACGGTGTGGGGATGTGACCCTTCACAACGCTTAACAGACGACATGTGCGGACGTGACCAGACATAACATTAAAACACGGTGTGGGGACGTGACTCTTCCCAACGATTCACAGACGACATGTGCGGACGTGACCAGACATAGTATTAAAAGTAGATGTGGGGATGTGACCCTTCACAAAGCTTAACAGACGACATGTGCGGACGTGACCAGACACAGCATTAAAAACACGATGTGGGGACGTGACCCTTCACAACGCTTAACAGACGACATGTGCGGACGTGACCAGACATAGCATTAAAACACGGTGTGGGGACGTGACTCTTCACAACGCTGAACAGACAACATGTGCTGATGTGCCCAGACACAAAATTCAAAACACGATGTGGGGACGTGACCCTTCACAACACTTAATAGACGACATGTGCGGACGTGACCAGACACAACATTAAAAACAAGATGTGGGGGCGTGACCATTCACAACGCATAACAAACGACATTTGTGGACGTGACCAGACACAACATTAAAACACGGTGTGGGGATGTGACCCTTCACAACGCTTAACAGACGACATGTGCGGACGTGACCAGACACAGCATTAAAACACGGTGTGGGGATGTGACCCTTCACAACGCTTAACAGACGACATGTGCGGACGTGACCAGACATAACATTAAAACACGGTGTGGGGACGTGACTCTTCACAACGCTTAACAGACGACATGTGCGGACGTGACCAGACATAGTATTAAAAGTAGATGTGGGGATGTGACCCTTCACAAAGCTTAACAGACGACATGTGCGGACGTGACCAGACACAGCATTAAAAACACGATGTGGGGACGTGACCCTTCACAACGCTTAACAGACGACATGTGCGGACGTGAGCAGACATAGCATTAAAACACGGTGTGGGGACGTGACTCTTCACAACGCTGAACAGACGACATGTGCTGATGTGCCCAGACACAAAATTCAAAACACGATGTGGGGACGTGACCCTTCACAACACTTAATAGACGACATGTGCGGGCGTGACCAGACACAGCATTAAAAACAAGATGTGGGGGCGTGACCCTTCACAACGCATAACAGACGACATGTGCGGACGTGACCAGACACATCATTAAAACACGGTGTGGGGATGTGACCCTTCACAACGCTTAACAGACGACATGTGCTGACGTGCCCAGACACAAAATTCAAAACACGATGTGGGGACGTGACCCTTCACAACACTTAATAGACGACATGTGCGGACGTGACCAGACACAGCATTAAAAACAAGATGTGGGGGCGTGACCCTTCACAACGCATAACAGACGACATGTGCGGACGTAACCAGACACACCATTAAAACACGGTGTGGGGATGTGACCCTTCACAACGCTTAACAGACGACATGTGCGGACGTGACCAGACACAGCATTAAAACACGGTGTGGGGATGTGACCCTTCACAACGCTTAACAGACGACATGTGCGGACGTGACCAGACACACCATTAAAACACGGTGTGGGGATGTGACCCTTCACAACGCTTAACAGACGACATGTGCGGACGTGACCAGACATAACATTAAAACACAGTGTGGGGACGTGACTCTTCACAACGCTTAACAGACGACATGTGCGGACGTGACCAGACATAGTATTAAAAGTAGATGTGGGGACGTGACCCTTCACAAAGCTTAACAGACGACATGTGCGGACGTGACCAGACACAGCATTAAAAACACGATGTGGGGACGTGACCCTTCACAAAGCTTAACAGACGACATGTGCGGACGTGACCAGACATAGCATTAAAACACGGTGTGGGGACGTGACTCTTCACAACGCTTAACAGACGACATGTGCGGACGTGAACAGACACAACATTAAAAACAAGATGTGGGGGCGTGACACTTCACAACGCATAACAGACGACATGTGCGGACGTGACCAGACACAGCATTAAAAACAAGATGTGGGGGCGTGACCCTTCACAACGCATAACAGACGACATGTGCGGACGTGACCAGACACAGCATTAAAAACACGATGTGGGGACGCGACCCTTCACAAAGCTTAACAGACGACATGTGCGGACGTGACCAGACACAGCATTAAAAACACGATGTGGGGACGTGACCCTTCACAATGCTTAACAGACGACAAGTGCGGACGTGACCAGACATAGCATTAAAACACGGTGTGGGGACGTGACTCTTCACAACGCTTAACAGACGACATGTGCGGACGTGAACAGACACAACATTAAAAACAAGATGTGGGGGCGTGACACTTCACAACGCATAACAGACGACATGTGCGGACGTAACCAGACACAGCATTAAAAACAAGATGTGGGGGCGTGACCCTTCACAACGCATAACAGACGACATGTGCGGACGTGACCAGACACAGCATTAAAAAAAGATGTGGGGGCGTGACCCTTCACAACGCATAACAGACGACATGTGCGGACGTGACCAGACACAGAATTAAAAACACGATGTGGGGACGTGACCCTTCACAAAGCTTAACAGACGACATGTGCGGACGTGACCAGACACAGCATTAAAAACACGATGTGGGGACGTGACCCTTCACAATGCTTAACAGACGACATGTGCGGACGTGACCAGATACACCATTAAAACACGGTGTGGGGATGTGACCCTTCACAACGCTTAACAGACGACATGTGCGGACGTGACCAGACATAACATTAAAACACGGTGTGGGGACGTGACTCTTCACAACGCTTAACAGACGACATGTGCGGACGTGACCAGACATAGTATTAAAAGTAGATTTGGGGACGTGACCCTTCACAAAGCTTAACAGACGACATGTGCGGACGTGACCAGTCACAGCATTAAAAACAAGATGTGGGGGCGTGACCCTTCACAACGCATAACAGACGACATGTGCGGACGTGACCAGACACAACATTAAAACACGGTGTGGGGATGTGACCCTTCACAACGCTTAACAGACGACATGTGCGGACGTGACCAGACACAGCATTAAAACACGGTGTGGGGATGTGACCCTTCATAATGCTTAACAGACGACATGTGCAGACGTGACCAGACACAGCATTAAAACACGGTGTGGGGATGTGACCCTTCACAACGCTTAGCAGACGACATGTGCGGACGTGACCAGACATAACATTAAAACACGGTGTGGGGACGTGACTCTTCACAACGCTTAACAGACGACATGTACGGACGTGACCATACATAGTATTAAAAGTAGATGTGGGGACGTGACCCATCACAAAGCTTAACAGACGACATGTGCGGACGTGACCAGACACAGCATTAAAAACACGATGTGGGGACGTGACCCTTCACAACGCTTAACAGACGACATGTGCGGACGTGACCAGACATAGCATTAAAACACGGTGTGGGGACGTGACTCTTCACAACGCTTAACAGACGACATGTGCGGACGTGACCAGACATAGTATTAAAAGTAGATGTTGGGACGTGACCCTTCACAAAGCTTAACAGACGACATGTGCGGACGTGACCAGACACACCATTAAAACACGGTGTGGGGATGTGACCCTTCACAACGCTTAACAGACGACATGTGCTGATGTGCCCAGACACAAAATTCAAAACACGATGTGGGGACGTGACCCTTCACAACACTTAATAGACGACATGTGCGGACGTGACCAGACACAGCATTAAAAACAAGATGTGGGGGCGTGACCCTTCACAACGCATAACAGACGACATGTGCGGACGTGACCAGACACACCATTAAAACACGGTGTGGGGATGTGACCCTTCACAACGCTTAACAGACGACATGTGCGGACGTGACCAGACACAGCATTAAAACACGGTGTGGGGATGTGACCCTTCACAACGCTTAACAGACGACATGTGCGGACGTGACCAGACACACCATTAAAACACGGTGTGGGGATGTGACCCTTCACAATGCTTAACAGACGACATGTGCGGACGTGACCAGACATAACATTAAAACACGGTGTGGGGACGTGACTCTTCACAACGCTTAACAGACGACATGTGCGGACGTGACCAGACATAGTATTAAAAGTAGATGTGGGGACGTGACCCTTCACAAAGCTTAACAGACGACATGTGCGGACGTGACCAGACACAGCATTAAAAACACGATGTGGGGACGTGACCCTTCACAATGCTTAACAGACGACATGTGCGGACGTGCCCAGACATAGCATTAAAACACGGTGTGGGGACGTGACTCTTCACAACGCTTAACAGACGACATGTGCGGACGTGAACAGACACAACATTAAAAACAAGATGTGGGGGCGTGACCCTTCACAACGCATAACAGACGACATGTGCGGACGTGACCAGACACAACATTAAAAACAGATGTGGGGACGTGACCCTTCACAACGCTTAACAGACGACATGTGCGGACGTGACCAGACATAACATTAAAACACGGTGTGGGGACGTGACTCTTCACAACGCTTAACAGACGACATGTGCGGACGTGACCAGACATAGTATTAAAAGTAGATTTGGGGACGTGACCCTTCACAAAGCTTAACAGACGACATGTGCGGACGTGACCAGACACAGCATTAAAAACAAGATGTGGGGGCGTGACCCTTCACAACGCATAACAGACGACATGTGCGGACGTGACCAGACACAACATTAAAACACGGTGTGGGGATGTGACCCTTCACAACGCTTAACAGACGACATGTGCGGATGTGACCAGACACAGCATTAAAACACGGTGTGGGGATGTGACCCTTCACAATGCTTAACAGACGACATGTCCGGACGTGACCAGACACAGCATTAAAACACGGTGTGGGGATGTGACCCTTCACAACGCTTAACAGACGACATGTGCGGACGTGACCAGACATAACATTAAAACACGGTGTGGGGACGTGACTCTTCACAACGCTTAACAGACGACATGTACGGACGTGACCAGACATAGTATTAAAAGTAGATGTGGGGACGTGACCCTTCACAAAGCTTAACAGACGACATGTGCGGACGTGACCAGACACAGCATTAAAAACACGATGTGGGGACGTGACCCTTCATAACGCTTAACAGACGACATGTGCGGACGTGACCAGACATAGCATTAAAACACGGTGTGGGGACGTGACTCTTCACAACGCTTAACAGACGACATGTGCGGACGTGACCAGACATAGTATTAAAAGTAGATGTTGGGACGTGACCCTTCACAAAGCTTAACAGACGACATGTGCGGACGTGACCAGACACAACATTAAAACACGGTGTGGGGATGTGACCCTTCACAACGCTTAACAGACGACATGTGCGGACGTGACCAGACATAGCATTAAAACACGGTGTGGGGACGTGACTCTTCACAACGCTTAACAGACGACATGTGCGGACGTGACCAGACATAGTATTAAAAGTAGATGTTGGGACGTGACCCTTCACAAAGCTTAACAGACGACATGTGCGGACGTGACCAGACACAACATTAAAACACGGTGTGGGGATGTGACCCTTCACAACGCTTAACAGACGACATGTGCTGATGTGACCAGACACAAAATTCAAAACACGATGTGGGGGCGTGACCCGTCACAACGCTTAAGAGACGACATGTGCGGACGTGACCAGACACAACATTAAAAACACGATGTGGGGGCGTGACCCTTCACAACGAATAACAGACGGCATGTGCGGACGTGACCAGACACAGCATTAAAACACGGTGTGGGGATGTGACCCTTCACAACGCTTAACAGACGACATGTGCGGACGTGACCAGACACACCATTAAAACACGGTGTGGGATGTAACCCTTCACAACGCTTAACAGACGACATGTGCGGACGTGACCAGACACAGCATTAAAACACGGTGTGGGATGTGACCCTTCACAACGCTTAACGGACGACATGTGCGGACGTGACTAGACACAGCATTAAAACACGGTGTGGGGATGTGACCCTTCACAACGCTTAACAGACGACATGTTCGTACGTGACCAGACAGCATTGAAAACACGATGTGGGGAGGTGACCCTCCACAACGCTTAATACACGGTGTGGGATGTAACCCTTCACAACGCTTAACAGACGACATGTGCGGACGTGACCAGACGTGACCCTTCACAACGCTTAACAGACAACATGAGAGGACATGACCAGACACAGCATTAAAAACACGATGTGGGGACGTGACCCTTCACAACGCATAACAGACGACATGTGCGGACGTGGCCACACACATCATTAAAAACACGATGTGGGGACGTGACCTTTCACAATGCTTAACAGATGACATGTGCGGACGTGACCAGACACAATATTAAAAACACGAGGTGGGGACGTGACCCTTCACACGCTTAATAGACAACATGTGCGGACGTGACCAGACACAACTTTTAAATGACGAGGTCTACGTATGGACGTCACCTATCACAACACTTAACAGACGACATGTGGGGACGTGACTAGACACAGCATCAAAAACACGATGTGGGGACGTGACCCTTCACAACGCTTAACAGACGACATGTGCGGACGTGACCAGACACAGTATTAAAACACGGTGTGGGGATGTGACCCTTCACAAACTTAACAGACGACATGTGCTGATGTGACCAGACACAAAATTCAAAACACGATGTGGGGGCGTGACCCTTCACAATGCTTAAGAAACGACATATGCAGACGTGACCAGACACAGCATTAAAAACACGATGTGGGGGCGTGACCCTTCACAACGCATAAGAGACGACATGTGCGGACGTGACCAGACACAGCATTAAAACACGGTGTGGGGATGTGACCCTTCACAACGCTTAACAGACGGCATGTGCGGACGTGACCAGACACAGCATTGAAAACACGATGTGGGGAGGTGACCCTTCATAACGCTTAACAGATGACATGTGCGGACGTGACCAGACGTGACCCTTCACAATGCTTAACAGACGACATGTGCGGACATGACCAGACATAGCATTAAAAACACGATGTGGGGACGTGACCCTTCACAACGCATAACAGACGACATGTAAGGACCAGACACATCATTAAAATCACGATGTGGGGACGTGACCCTTCACAACGCTTAACAGATGACATGTGCGGACGTGACCAGACACAACATTAAAAACACGAGGTGGGGACGTGACCCTTCACAAGCTTAACAGACGACATGTGCTGATGTGACCAGACACAAAATTCAAAACACGATGTGGGGACGTGACCCTTCACAACACTTAATAGACGACATGTGCGGACGTGACCAGACACAGCATTAAAAACAAGATGTGGGGGCGTGACCCTTCACAACGCATAACAAACGACATTTGCGGACCTGACCAGACACAACATTAAAACACGGTGTGGGGATGTGACCCTTCACAACGCTTAACAGACGACATGTGCGGACGTGACCAGACACAGCATTAAAACACGGTGTGGGGATGTGACCCTTCACAACGCCTAACAGACGACATGTGCGGACGTGACCAGACATAACATTAAAACACGGTGTGGGGATGTGACCCTTCACAACGCTTAACAGACGACATGTGCTGACGTGCCCAGACACAAAATTCAAAACACGATGTGGGGACGTGACCCTTCACAACACTTAATAGACGACATGTGCGGACGTGACCAGACACAGCATTAAAAACAAGATGTGGGGGCGTGACCCTTCACAACGCATAACAGACGACATGTGCGGACGTAACCAGACACACCATTAAAACACGGTGTGGGGATGTGACCCTTCACAACGCTTAACAGACGACATGTGCGGACGTGACCAGACACAGCATTAAAACACGGTGTGGGGATGTGACCCTTCACAACGCTTAACAGACGACATGTGCGGACGTGACCAGACACACCATTAAAACACGGTGTGGGGATGTGACCCTTCACAACACTTAACAGACGACATGTGGGGACGTGACTAGACACAGCATCAAAAACACGATGTGGGGACGTGACCCTTCACAACGCTTAACAGACGACATGTGCGGACGTGACCAGACACAGTATTAAAACACGGTGTGGGGATGTGACCCTTCACAAACTTAACAGACGACATGTGCTGATGTGACCAGACACAAAATTCAAAACACGATGTGGGGGCGTGACCCTTCACAATGCTTAAGAAACGACATATGCGGACGTGACCAGACACAACATTAAAAACACGATGTGGGGGCGTGACCCTTCACAACGCATAAGAGACGACATGTGCGGACGTGACCAGACACAGCATTAAAACACGGTGTGGGGATGTGACCCTTCACAACGCTTAACAGACGGCATGTGCGGACGTGACCAGACACAGCATTGAAAACACGATGTGGGGAGGTGACCCTTCATAACGCTTAACAGATGACATGTGCGGACGTAACCAGACGTGACCCTTCACAATGCTTAACAGACGACATGTGCGGACATGACCAGACATAGCATTAAAAACACGATGTGGGGACGTGACCCTTCACAACGCATAACAGACGACATGTAAGGACCAGACACATCATTAAAATCACGATGTGGGGACGTGACCCTTCACAACGCTTAACAGATGACATGTGCGGACGTGACCAGACACAACATTAAAAACACGAGGTGGGGACGTGACCCTTCACAAGCTTAACAGACGACATGTGCTGATGTGACCAGACACAAAATTCAAAACACGATGTGGGGACGTGACCCTTCACAACACTTAATAGACGACATGTGCGGACGTGACCAGACACAGCATTAAAAACAAGATGTGGGGGTGTGACCCTTCACAACGCATAACAAACGACATTTGCGGACGTGACCAGACACAACATTAAAACACGGTGTGGGGATGTGACCCTTCACAACGCTTAACAGACGACATGTGCGGACGTGACCAGACACAGCATTAACACACGGTGTGGGGATGTGACCCTTCACAACGCTTAACAGACGACATGTGCGGACGTGACCAGACATAACATTAAAACACGGTGTGGGGACGTGACTCTTCCCAACGATTCACAGACGACATGTGCGGACGTGACCAGACATAGTATTAAAAGTAGATGTGGGGATGTGACCCTTCACAAAGCTTAACAGACGACATGTGCGGACGTGACCAGACACAGCATTAAAAACACGATGTGGGGACGTGACCCTTCACAACGCTTAACAGACGACATGTGCGGACGTGACCAGACATAGCATTAAAACACGGTGTGGGGACGTGACTCTTCACAACGCTGAACAGACAACATGTGCTGATGTGCCCAGACACAAAATTCAAAACACGATGTGGGGACGTGACCCTTCACAACACTTAATAGACGACATGTGCGGACGTGACCAGACACAACATTAAAAACAAGATGTGGGGGCGTGACCATTCACAACGCATAACAAACGACATTTGTGGACGTGACCAGACACAACATTAAAACACGGTGTGGGGATGTGACCCTTCACAACGCTTAACAGACGACATGTGCGGACGTGACCAGACACAGCATTAAAACACGGTGTGGGGATGTGACCCTTCACAACGCTTAACAGACGACATGTGCGGACGTGACCAGACATAACATTAAAACACGGTGTGGGGACGTGACTCTTCACAACGCTTAACAGACGACATGTGCGGACGTGACCAGACATAGTATTAAAAGTAGATGTGGGGATGTGACCCTTCACAAAGCTTAACAGACGACATGTGCGGACGTGACCAGACACAGCATTAAAAACACGATGTGGGGACGTGACCCTTCACAACGCTTAACAGACGACATGTGCGGACGTGAGCAGACATAGCATTAAAACACGGTGTGGGGACGTGACTCTTCACAACGCTGAACAGACGACATGTGCTGATGTGCCCAGACACAAAATTCAAAACACGATGTGGGGACGTGACCCTTCACAACACTTAATAGACGACATGTGCGGGCGTGACCAGACACAGCATTAAAAACAAGATGTGGGGGCGTGACCCTTCACAACGCATAACAGACGACATGTGCGGACGTGACCAGACACATCATTAAAACACGGTGTGGGGATGTGACCCTTCACAACGCTTAACAGACGACATGTGCTGACGTGCCCAGACACAAAATTCAAAACACGATGTGGGGACGTGACCCTTCACAACACTTAATAGACGACATGTGCGGACGTGACCAGACACAGCATTAAAAACAAGATGTGGGGGCGTGACCCTTCACAACGCATAACAGACGACATGTGCGGACGTAACCAGACACACCATTAAAACACGGTGTGGGGATGTGACCCTTCACAACGCTTAACAGACGACATGTGCGGACGTGACCAGACACAGCATTAAAACACGGTGTGGGGATGTGACCCTTCACAACGCTTAACAGACGACATGTGCGGACGTGACCAGACACACCATTAAAACACGGTGTGGGGATGTGACCCTTCACAACGCTTAACAGACGACATGTGCGGACGTGACCAGACATAACATTAAAACACAGTGTGGGGACGTGACTCTTCACAACGCTTAACAGACGACATGTGCGGACGTGACCAGACATAGTATTAAAAGTAGATGTGGGGACGTGACCCTTCACAAAGCTTAACAGACGACATGTGCGGACGTGACCAGACACAGCATTAAAAACACGATGTGGGGACGTGACCCTTCACAAAGCTTAACAGACGACATGTGCGGACGTGACCAGACATAGCATTAAAACACGGTGTGGGGACGTGACTCTTCACAACGCTTAACAGACGACATGTGCGGACGTGAACAGACACAACATTAAAAACAAGATGTGGGGGCGTGACACTTCACAACGCATAACAGACGACATGTGCGGACGTGACCAGACACAGCATTAAAAACAAGATGTGGGGGCGTGACCCTTCACAACGCATAACAGACGACATGTGCGGACGTGACCAGACACAGCATTAAAAACACGATGTGGGGACGCGACCCTTCACAAAGCTTAACAGACGACATGTGCGGACGTGACCAGACACAGCATTAAAAACACGATGTGGGGACGTGACCCTTCACAATGCTTAACAGACGACAAGTGCGGACGTGACCAGACATAGCATTAAAACACGGTGTGGGGACGTGACTCTTCACAACGCTTAACAGACGACATGTGCGGACGTGAACAGACACAACATTAAAAACAAGATGTGGGGGCGTGACACTTCACAACGCATAACAGACGACATGTGCGGACGTGACCAGACACAGCATTAAAAACAAGATGTGGGGGCGTGACCCTTCACAACGCATAACAGACGACATGTGCGGACGTGACCAGACACAGCATTAAAAAAAGATGTGGGGGCGTGACCCTTCACAACGCATAACAGACGACATGTGCGGACGTGACCAGACACAGCATTAAAAACACGATGTGGGGACGTGACCCTTCACAAAGCTTAACAGACGACATGTGCGGACGTGACCAGACACAGCATTAAAAACACGATGTGGGGACGTGACCCTTCACAATGCTTAACAGACGACATGTGCGGACGTGACCAGATACACCATTAAAACACGGTGTGGGGATGTGACCCTTCACAACGCTTAACAGACGACATGTGCGGACGTGACCAGACATAACATTAAAACACGGTGTGGGGACGTGACTCTTCACAACGCTTAACAGACGACATGTGCGGACGTGACCAGACATAGTATTAAAAGTAGATTTGGGGACGTGACCCTTCACAAAGCTTAACAGACGACATGTGCGGACGTGACCAGTCACAGCATTAAAAACAAGATGTGGGGGCGTGACCCTTCACAACGCATAACAGACGACATGTGCGGACGTGACCAGACACAACATTAAAACACGGTGTGGGGATGTGACCCTTCACAACGCTTAACAGACGACATGTGCGGACGTGACCAGACACAGCATTAAAACACGGTGTGGGGATGTGACCCTTCATAATGCTTAACAGACGACATGTGCAGACGTGACCAGACACAGCATTAAAACACGGTGTGGGGATGTGACCCTTCACAACGCTTAGCAGACGACATGTGCGGACGTGACCAGACATAACATTAAAACACGGTGTGGGGACGTGACTCTTCACAACGCTTAACAGACGACATGTACGGACGTGACCATACATAGTATTAAAAGTAGATGTGGGGACGTGACCCATCACAAAGCTTAACAGACGACATGTGCGGACGTGACCAGACACAGCATTAAAAACACGATGTGGGGACGTGACCCTTCACAACGCTTAACAGACGACATGTGCGGACGTGACCAGACATAGCATTAAAACACGGTGTGGGGACGTGACTCTTCACAACGCTTAACAGACGACATGTGCGGACGTGACCAGACATAGTATTAAAAGTAGATGTTGGGACGTGACCCTTCACAAAGCTTAACAGACGACATGTGCGGACGTGACCAGACACACCATTAAAACACGGTGTGGGGATGTGACCCTTCACAACGCTTAACAGACGACATGTGCTGATGTGCCCAGACACAAAATTCAAAACACGATGTGGGGACGTGACCCTTCACAACACTTAATAGACGACATGTGCGGACGTGACCAGACACAGCATTAAAAACAAGATGTGGGGGCGTGACCCTTCACAACGCATAACAGACGACATGTGCGGACGTGACCAGACACACCATTAAAACACGGTGTGGGGATGTGACCCTTCACAACGCTTAACAGACGACATGTGCGGACGTGACCAGACACAGCATTAAAACACGGTGTGGGGATGTGACCCTTCACAACGCTTAACAGACGACATGTGCGGACGTGACCAGACACACCATTAAAACACGGTGTGGGGATGTGACCCTTCACAATGCTTAACAGACGACATGTGCGGACGTGACCAGACATAACATTAAAACACGGTGTGGGGACGTGACTCTTCACAACGCTTAACAGACGACATGTGCGGACGTGACCAGACATAGTATTAAAAGTAGATGTGGGGACGTGACCCTTCACAAAGCTTAACAGACGACATGTGCGGACGTGACCAGACACAGCATTAAAAACACGATGTGGGGACGTGACCCTTCACAATGCTTAACAGACGACATGTGCGGACGTGCCCAGACATAGCATTAAAACACGGTGTGGGGACGTGACTCTTCACAACGCTTAACAGACGACATGTGCGGACGTGAACAGACACAACATTAAAAACAAGATGTGGGGGCGTGACCCTTCACAACGCATAACAGACGACATGTGCGGACGTGACCAGACACAACATTAAAAACAGATGTGGGGACGTGACCCTTCACAACGCTTAACAGACGACATGTGCGGACGTGACCAGACATAACATTAAAACACGGTGTGGGGACGTGACTCTTCACAACGCTTAACAGACGACATGTGCGGACGTGACCAGACATAGTATTAAAAGTAGATTTGGGGACGTGACCCTTCACAAAGCTTAACAGACGACATGTGCGGACGTGACCAGACACAGCATTAAAAACAAGATGTGGGGGCGTGACCCTTCACAACGCATAACAGACGACATGTGCGGACGTGACCAGACACAACATTAAAACACGGTGTGGGGATGTGACCCTTCACAACGCTTAACAGACGACATGTGCGGATGTGACCAGACACAGCATTAAAACACGGTGTGGGGATGTGACCCTTCACAATGCTTAACAGACGACATGTCCGGACGTGACCAGACACAGCATTAAAACACGGTGTGGGGATGTGACCCTTCACAACGCTTAACAGACGACATGTGCGGACGTGACCAGACATAACATTAAAACACGGTGTGGGGACGTGACTCTTCACAACGCTTAACAGACGACATGTACGGACGTGACCAGACATAGTATTAAAAGTAGATGTGGGGACGTGACCCTTCACAAAGCTTAACAGACGACATGTGCGGACGTGACCAGACACAGCATTAAAAACACGATGTGGGGACGTGACCCTTCATAACGCTTAACAGACGACATGTGCGGACGTGACCAGACATAGCATTAAAACACGGTGTGGGGACGTGACTCTTCACAACGCTTAACAGACGACATGTGCGGACGTGACCAGACATAGTATTAAAAGTAGATTTGGGGACGTGACCCTTCACAAAGCTTAACAGACGACATGTGCGGACGTGACCAGACACAGCATTAAAAACAAGATGTGGGGGCGTGACCCTTCACAACGCATAACAGACGACATGTGCGGACGTGACCAGACACAACATTAAAACACGGTGTGGGGATGTGACCCTTCACAACGCTTAACAGACGACATGTGCGGATGTGACCAGACACAGCATTAAAACACGGTGTGGGGATGTGACCCTTCACAATGCTTAACAGACGACATGTCCGGACGTGACCAGACACAGCATTAAAACACGGTGTGGGGATGTGACCCTTCACAACGCTTAACAGACGACATGTGCGGACGTGACCAGACATAACATTAAAACACGGTGTGGGGACGTGACTCTTCACAACGCTTAACAGACGACATGTACGGACGTGACCAGACATAGTATTAAAAGTAGATGTGGGGACGTGACCCTTCACAAAGCTTAACAGACGACATGTGCGGACGTGACCAGACACAGCATTAAAAACACGATGTGGGGACGTGACCCTTCATAACGCTTAACAGACGACATGTGCGGACGTGACCAGACATAGCATTAAAACACGGTGTGGGGACGTGACTCTTCACAACGCTTAACAGACGACATGTGCGGACGTGACCAGACATAGTATTAAAAGTAGATGTTGGGACGTGACCCTTCACAAAGCTTAACAGACGACATGTGCGGACGTGACCAGACACAACATTAAAACACGGTGTGGGGATGTGACCCTTCACAACGCTTAACAGACGACATGTGCGGACGTGACCAGACATAGCATTAAAACACGGTGTGGGGACGTGACTCTTCACAACGCTTAACAGACGACATGTGCGGACGTGACCAGACATAGTATTAAAAGTAGATGTTGGGACGTGACCCTTCACAAAGCTTAACAGACGACATGTGCGGACGTGACCAGACACAACATTAAAACACGGTGTGGGGATGTGACCCTTCACAACGCTTAACAGACGACATGTGCTGATGTGACCAGACACAAAATTCAAAACACGATGTGGGGGCGTGACCCGTCACAACGCTTAAGAGACGACATGTGCGGACGTGACCAGACACAACATTAAAAACACGATGTGGGGGCGTGACCCTTCACAACGAATAACAGACGGCATGTGCGGACGTGACCAGACACAGCATTAAAACACGGTGTGGGGATGTGACCCTTCACAACGCTTAACAGACGACATGTGCGGACGTGACCAGACACACCATTAAAACACGGTGTGGGATGTAACCCTTCACAACGCTTAACAGACGACATGTGCGGACGTGACCAGACACAGCATTAAAACACGGTGTGGGATGTGACCCTTCACAACGCTTAACGGACGACATGTGCGGACGTGACCAGACACAGCATTAAAACACGGTGTGGGGATGTGACCCTTCACAACGCTTAACAGACGACATGTTCGTACGTGACCAGACAGCATTGAAAACACGATGTGGGGAGGTGACCCTCCACAACGCTTAATACACGGTGTGGGATGTAACCCTTCACAACGCTTAACAGACGACATGTGCGGACGTGACCAGACGTGACCCTTCACAACGCTTAACAGACAACATGAGAGGACATGACCAGACACAGCATTAAAAACACGATGTGGGGACGTGACCCTTCACAACGCATAACAGACGACATGTGCGGACGTGGCCACACACATCATTAAAAACACGATGTGGGGACGTGACCTTTCACAATGCTTAACAGATGACATGTGCGGACGTGACCAGACACAATATTAAAAACACGAGGTGGGGACGTGACCCTTCACACGCTTAATAGACAACATGTGCGGACGTGACCAGACACAACTTTTAAATGACGAGGTCTACGTATGGACGTCACCTATCACAACACTTAACAGACGACATGTGGGGACGTGACTAGACACAGCATCAAAAACACGATGTGGGGACGTGACCCTTCACAACGCTTAACAGACGACATGTGCGGACGTGACCAGACACAGTATTAAAACACGGTGTGGGGATGTGACCCTTCACAAACTTAACAGACGACATGTGCTGATGTGACCAGACACAAAATTCAAAACACGATGTGGGGGCGTGACCCTTCACAATGCTTAAGAAACGACATATGCAGACGTGACCAGACACAGCATTAAAAACACGATGTGGGGGCGTGACCCTTCACAACGCATAAGAGACGACATGTGCGGACGTGACCAGACACAGCATTAAAACACGGTGTGGGGATGTGACCCTTCACAACGCTTAACAGACGGCATGTGCGGACGTGACCAGACACAGCATTGAAAACACGATGTGGGGAGGTGACCCTTCATAACGCTTAACAGATGACATGTGCGGACGTGACCAGACGTGACCCTTCACAATGCTTAACAGACGACATGTGCGGACATGACCAGACATAGCATTAAAAACACGATGTGGGGACGTGACCCTTCACAACGCATAACAGACGACATGTAAGGACCAGACACATCATTAAAATCACGATGTGGGGACGTGACCCTTCACAACGCTTAACAGATGACATGTGCGGACGTGACCAGACACAACATTAAAAACACGAGGTGGGGACGTGACCCTTCACAAGCTTAACAGACGACATGTGCTGATGTGACCAGACACAAAATTCAAAACACGATGTGGGGACGTGACCCTTCACAACACTTAATAGACGACATGTGCGGACGTGACCAGACACAGCATTAAAAACAAGATGTGGGGGCGTGACCCTTCACAACGCATAACAAACGACATTTGCGGACCTGACCAGACACAACATTAAAACACGGTGTGGGGATGTGACCCTTCACAACGCTTAACAGACGACATGTGCGGACGTGACCAGACACAGCATTAAAACACGGTGTGGGGATGTGACCCTTCACAACGCCTAACAGACGACATGTGCGGACGTGACCAGACATAACATTAAAACACGGTATGGGGACGTGACTCTTCCCAACGATTAACAGACGACATGTGCGGACGTGACCAGACATAGTATTAAAAGTAGATGTAGGGATGTGACCCTTCACAAAGCTTAACAGACGACATGTGCGGACGTGACCAGACACAGCATTAAAAACACGATGTGGGGACGTGACCCTTCACAACGCTTAACAGACGACATGTGCGGACGTGACCAGACATAGCATTAAAACACGGTGTGGGGACGTGACTCTTCACAACGCTGAACAGACGACATGTGCTGATGTGCCCAGACACAAAATTCAAAACACGATGTGGGGACGTGACCCTTCACAACACTTAATAGACGACATGTGCGGACGTGACCAGACACAACATTAAAAACAAGATGTGGGGGCGTGACCCTTCACAACGCATAACAGACGACATGTGCGGACGTGACCAGACACACCATTAAAACACGGTGTGGGGATGTGACCCTTCACAACGCTTAACAGACGACATGTGCGGACGTGACCAGACACAACATTAAAACACGGTTTGGGGATGTGACCCTTCACAACGCTGAACAGACGACCTGTGCTGATGTGCCCAGACACAAAATTCAAAACACGATGTGGGGACGTAACCCTTCACAACACTTAATAGACGACATGTGCGGACGTGACCAGACACAGCATTAAAAACAAGATGTGGGGGCGTGACCCTTCACAACGCATAACAGACGACATGTGCGGACGTGACCAGACACACCATTAAAACACGGTGTGGGGATGTGACCCTTCACAACGCTTAACAGACGACATGTGCGGACGTGACCAGACATAGCATTAAAACACGGTGTGGGGATGTGACCCTTCACAACGCTTAACAGACGACATGTGCGGACGTGACCAGACATAACATTAAAACACGGTGTGGGGACGTGACTCTTCACAACGCTTAACAGACGACATGTGCGGACGTGACCAGACATAGTATTAAAAGTAGATGTGGGGACGTGTCCCTTCACAAAGCTTAACAGACGACATGTGTGGACGTGACCAGACACAGCATTAAAAACACGATGTGGGGACGTGACCCTTCACAACGCTTAACAGACGACATGTGCGGACGTGACCAGACGTAGCATTAAAATACGGTGTGGGGACGTGACTCTTCACAACGCTTAACAGACGACATGTGCGGACGTGACCAGACATAGTATTAAAAGTAGATGTGGGGACGTGACCCTTCACAAAGCTTAACAGACGACATGTGCGGACGTGACCAGACACAACATTAAAACACGGTGTGGGGATGTGACCCTTCACAACGCTTAACAGACGACATGTGCGGACGTGACCAGACACAGCATTAAAACACGGTGTGGGGATGTGACCCTTCACAACGCTTAACAGACGACATGTGCGGACGTGACCAGACATAACATTAAAACACGGTGTGGGGACGTGACTCTTCCCAACGATTAACAGACGACATGTGCGGACGTGACCAGACATAGTATTAAAAGTAGATGTGGGGATGTGACCCTTCACAAAGCTTAACAGACGACATGTGCGGACGTGACCAGACACAGCATTAAAAACACGATGTGGGGACGTGACCCTTCACAACGCTTAACAGACGACATGTGCGGACGTGACCAGACATAGCATTAAAACACGGTGTGGGGACGTGACTCTTCACAACGCTGAACAGACGACATGTGCTGATGTGCCCAGACACAAAATTCAAAACACGATGTGGGGACGTGACCCTTCACAACACTTAATAGACGACATGTGCGGACGTGACCAGACACAACATTAAAAACAAGATGTGGGGGCGTGACCCTTCACAACGCATAACAAACGACATTTGCGGACGTGACCAGACACAACATTAAAACACGGTGTGGGGATGTGACCCTTCACAACGCTTAACAGACGACATGTGCGGACGTGACCAGACACAGCATTAAAACACGGTGTGGGGATGTGACCCTTCACAACGCTTAACAGACGACATGTGCGGACGTGACCAGACATAACAATAAAACACGGTGTGGGGACGTGACTCTTCACAACGCTTAACAGACGACATGTGCGGACGTGACCAGACACACCATTAAAACACGGTGTGGGGATGTGACCCTTCACAACGCTTAACAGACGACATGTGCGGACGTGACCAGACATAACATTAAAACACGGTGTGGGGACGTGACTCTTCACAACGCTTAACAGACGACATGTGCGGACGTGACCAGACATAGTATTAAAAGTAGATTTGGGGACGTGACCCTTCACAAAGCTTAACAGACGACATGTGCGGACGTGACCAGTCACAGCATTAAAAACAAGATGTGGGGGCGTGACCCTTCACAACGCATAACAGACGACATGTGCGGACGTGACCAGACACAACATTAAAACACGGTGTGGGGATGTGACCCTTCACAACGCTTAACAGACGACATGTGCGGACGTGACCAGACACAGCATTAAAACACGGTGTGGGGATGTGACCCTTCATAATGCTTAACAGACGACATGTGCAGACGTGACCAGACACAGCATTAAAACACGGTGTGGGGATGTGACCCTTCACAACGCTTAGCAGACGACATGTGCGGACGTGACCAGACATAACATTAAAACACGGTGTGGGGACGTGACTCTTCACAACGCTTAACAGACGACATGTACGGACGTGACCATACATAGTATTAAAAGTAGATGTGGGGACGTGACCCTTCACAAAGCTTAACAGACGACATGTGCGGACGTGACCAGACACAGCATTAAAAACACGATGTGGGGACGTGACCCTTCACAACGCTTAACAGACGACATGTGCGGACGTGACCAGAGATAGCATTAAAACACGGTGTGGGGACGTGACTCTTCACAACGCTTAACAGACGACATGTGCGGACGTGACCAGACATAGTATTAAAAGTAGATGTTGGGACGTGACCCTTCACAAAGCTTAACAGACGACATGTGCGGACGTGACCAGACACACCATTAAAACACGGTGTGGGGATGTGACCCTTCACAACGCTTAATAGACGACATGTGCTGATGTGCCCAGACACAAAATTCAAAACACGATGTGGGGACGTGACCCTTCACAACACTTAATAGACGACATGTGCGGACGTGACCAGACACAGCATTAAAAACAAGATGTGGGGGCGTGACCCTTCACAACGCATAACAGACGACATGTGCGGACGTGACCAGACACACCATTAAAACACGGTGTGGGGATGTGACCCTTCACAACGCTTAACAGACGACATGTGCGGACGTGACCAGACACAGCATTAAAACACGGTGTGGGGATGTGACCCTTCACAACGCTTAACAGACGACATGTGCGGACGTGACCAGACACACCATTAAAACACGGTGTGGGGATGTGACCCTTCACAATGCTTAACAGACGACATGTGCGGACGTGACCAGACATAACATTAAAACACGGTGTGGGGACGTGACTCTTCACAACGCTTAACAGACGACATGTGCGGACGTGACCAGACATAGTATTAAAAGTAGATGTGGGGACGTGACCCTTCACAAAGCTTAACAGACGACATGTGCGGACGTGACCAGACACAGCATTAAAAACACGATGTGGGGACGTGACCCTTCACAATGCTTAACAGACGACATGTGCGGACGTGCCCAGACATAGCATTAAAACACGGTGTGGGGACGTGACTCTTCACAACGCTTAACAGACGACATGTGCGGACGTGAACAGACACAACATTAAAAACAAGATGTGGGGGCGTGACCCTTCACAACGCATAACAGACGACATGTGCGGACGTGACCAGACACAACATTAAAAACAGATGTGGGGACGTGACCCTTCACAACGCTTAACAGACGACATGTGCGGACGTGACCAGACACAGCATTAAAACACGGTGTGGGGATGTGACCCTTCACAACGCTTAACAGACGACATGTGCGGACGTGACCAGACATAACATTAAAACACGGTGTGGGGACGTGACTCTTCACAACGCTTAACAGACGACATGTGCGGACGTGACCAGACATAGTATTAAAAGTAGATTTGGGGACGTGACCCTTCACAAAGCTTAACAGACGACATGTGCGGACGTGACCAGACACAGCATTAAAAACAAGATGTGGGGGCGTGACCCTTCACAACGCATAACAGACGACATGTGCGGACGTGACCAGACACAACATTAAAACACGGTGTGGGGATGTGACCCTTCACAACGCTTAACAGACGACATGTGCGGATGTGACCAGACACAGCATTAAAACACGGTGTGGGGATGTGACCCTTCACAATGCTTAACAGACGACATGTCCGGACGTGACCAGACACAGCATTAAAACACGGTGTGGGGATGTGACCCTTCACAACGCTTAACAGACGACATGTGCGGACGTGACCAGACATAACATTAAAACACGGTGTGGGGACGTGACTCTTCACAACGCTTAACAGACGACATGTACGGACGTGACCAGACATAGTATTAAAAGTAGATGTGGGGACGTGACCCTTCACAAAGCTTAACAGACGACATGTGCGGACGTGACCAGACACAGCATTAAAAACACGATGTGGGGACGTGACCCTTCATAACGCTTAACAGACGACATGTGCGGACGTGACCAGACATAGCATTAAAACACGGTGTGGGGACGTGACTCTTCACAACGCTTAACAGACGACATGTGCGGACGTGACCAGACATAGTATTAAAAGTAGATGTTGGGACGTGACCCTTCACAAAGCTTAACAGACGACATGTGCGGACGTGACCAGACACAACATTAAAACACGGTGTGGGGATGTGACCCTTCACAACGCTTGACAGACGACATGTGCGGACGTGACCAGACATAGCATTAAAACACGGTGTGGGGACGTGACTCTTCACAACGCTTAACAGACGACATGTGCGGACGTGACCAGACATAGTATTAAAAGTAGATGTTGGGACGTGACCCTTCACAAAGCTTAACAGACGACATGTGCGGACGTGACCAGACACAACATTAAAACACGGTGTGGGGATGTGACCCTTCACAACGCTTAACAGACGACATGTGCTGATGTGACCAGACACAAAATTCAAAACACGATGTGGGGGCGTGACCCGTCACAACGCTTAAGAGACGACATGTGCGGACGTGACCAGACACAACATTAAAAACACGATGTGGGGGCGTGACCCTTCACAACGAATAACAGACGGCATGTGCGGACGTGACCAGACACAGCATTAAAACACGGTGTGGGGATGTGACCCTTCACAACGCTTAACAGACGACATGTGCGGACGTGACCAGACACACCATTAAAACACGGTGTGGGATGTAACCCTTCACAACGCTTAACAGACGACATGTGCGGACGTGACCAGACACAGCATTAAAACACGGTGTGGGATGTGACCCTTCACAACGCTTAACGGACGACATGTGCGGACGTGACCAGACACAGCATTAAAACACGGTGTGGGGATGTGACCCTTCACAACGCTTAACAGACGACATGTTCGTACGTGACCAGACAGCATTGAAAACACGATGTGGGGAGGTGACCCTCCACAACGCTTAATACACGGTGTGGGATGTAACCCTTCACAACGCTTAACAGACGACATGTGCGGACGTGACCAGACGTGACCCTTCACAACGCTTAACAGACAACATGAGAGGACATGACCAGACACAGCATTAAAAACACGATGTGGGGACGTGACCCTTCACAACGCATAACAGACGACATGTGCGGACGTGGCCACACACATCATTAAAAACACGATGTGGGGACGTGACCTTTCACAATGCTTAACAGATGACATGTGCGGACGTGACCAGACACAATATTAAAAACACGAGGTGGGGACGTGACCCTTCACACGCTTAATAGACAACATGTGCGGACGTGACCAGACACAACTTTTAAATGACGAGGTCTACGTATGGACGTCACCTATCACAACACTTAACAGACGACATGTGGGGACGTGACTAGACACAGCATCAAAAACACGATGTGGGGACGTGACCCTTCACAACGCTTAACAGACGACATGTGCGGACGTGACCAGACACAGTATTAAAACACGGTGTGGGGATGTGACCCTTCACAAACTTAACAGACGACATGTGCTGATGTGACCAGACACAAAATTCAAAACACGATGTGGGGGCGTGACCCTTCACAATGCTTAAGAAACGACATATGCAGACGTGACCAGACACAGCATTAAAAACACGATGTGGGGGCGTGACCCTTCACAACGCATAAGAGACGACATGTGCGGACGTGACCAGACACAGCATTAAAACACGGTGTGGGGATGTGACCCTTCACAACGCTTAACAGACGGCATGTGCGGACGTGACCAGACACAGCATTGAAAACACGATGTGGGGAGGTGACCCTTCATAACGCTTAACAGATGACATGTGCGGACGTGACCAGACGTGACCCTTCACAATGCTTAACAGACGACATGTGCGGACATGACCAGACATAGCATTAAAAACACGATGTGGGGACGTGACCCTTCACAACGCATAACAGACGACATGTAAGGACCAGACACATCATTAAAATCACGATGTGGGGACGTGACCCTTCACAACGCTTAACAGATGACATGTGCGGACGTGACCAGACACAACATTAAAAACACGAGGTGGGGACGTGACCCTTCACAAGCTTAACAGACGACATGTGCTGATGTGACCAGACACAAAATTCAAAACACGATGTGGGGACGTGACCCTTCACAACACTTAATAGACGACATGTGCGGACGTGACCAGACACAGCATTAAAAACAAGATGTGGGGGCGTGACCCTTCACAACGCATAACAAACGACATTTGCGGACCTGACCAGACACAACATTAAAACACGGTGTGGGGATGTGACCCTTCACAACGCTTAACAGACGACATGTGCGGACGTGACCAGACACAGCATTAAAACACGGTGTGGGGATGTGACCCTTCACAACGCCTAACAGACGACATGTGCGGACGTGACCAGACATAACATTAAAACACGGTATGGGGACGTGACTCTTCCCAACGATTAACAGACGACATGTGCGGACGTGACCAGACATAGTATTAAAAGTAGATGTGGGGATGTGACCCTTCACAAAGCTTAACAGACGACATGTGCGGACGTGACCAGACACAGCATTAAAAACACGATGTGGGGACGTGACCCTTCACAACGCTTAGCAGACGACATGTGCGGACGTGACCAGACATAGCATTAAAACACGGTGTGGGGACGTGACTCTTCACAACGCTGAACAGACGACATGTGCTGATGTGCCCAGACACAAAATTCAAAACACGATGTGGGGACGTGACCCTTCACAACACTTAATAGACGACATGTGCGGACGTGACCAGACACAACATTAAAAACAAGATGTGGGGGCGTGACCCTTCACAACGCATAACAGACGACATGTGCGGACGTGACCAGACACACCATTAAAACACGGTGTGGGGATGTGACCCTTCACAACGCTTAACAGACGACATGTGCGGACGTGACCAGACACAACATTAAAACACGGTTTGGGGATGTGACCCTTCACAACGCTGAACAGACGACCTGTGCTGATGTGCCCAGACACAAAATTCAAAACACGATGTGGGGACGTAACCCTTCACAACACTTAATAGACGACATGTGCGGACGTGACCAGACACAGCATTAAAAACAAGATGTGGGGGCGTGACCCTTCACAACGCATAACAGACGACATGTGCGGACGTGACCAGACACACCATTAAAACACGGTGTGGGGATGTGACCCTTCACAACGCTTAACAGACGACATGTGCGGACGTGACCAGACATAGCATTAAAACACGGTGTGGGGATGTGACCCTTCACAACGCTTAACAGACGACATGTGCGGACGTGACCAGACATAACATTAAAACACGGTGTGGGGACGTGACTCTTCACAACGCTTAACAGACGACATGTGCGGGCGTGACCAGACATAGTATTAAAAGTAGATGTGGGGACGTGTCCCTTCACAAAGCTTAACAGACGACATGTGTGGACGTGACCAGACACAGCATTAAAAACACGATGTGGGGACGTGACCCTTCACAACGCTTAACAGACGACATGTGCGGACGTGACCAGACGTAGCATTAAAATACGGTGTGGGGACGTGACTCTTCACAACGCTTAACAGACGACATGTGCGGACGTGACCAGACATAGTATTAAAAGTAGATGTGGGGACGTGACCCTTCACAAAGCTTAACAGACGACATGTGCGGACGTGACCAGACACAACATTAAAACACGGTGTGGGGATGTGACCCTTCACAACGCTTAACAGACGACATGTGCGGACGTGACCAGACACAGCATTAAAACACGGTGTGGGGATGTGACCCTTCACAACGCTTAACAGACGACATGTGCGGACGTGACCAGACATAACATTAAAACACGGTGTGGGGACGTGACTCTTCCCAACGATTAACAGACGACATGTGCGGACGTGACCAGACATAGTATTAAAAGTAGATGTGGGGATGTGACCCTTCACAAAGCTTAACAGACGACATGTGCGGACGTGACCAGACACAGCATTAAAAACACGATGTGGGGACGTGACCCTTCACAACGCTTAACAGACGACATGTGCGGACGTGACCAGACATAGCATTAAAACACGGTGTGGGGACGTGACTCTTCACAACGCTGAACAGACGACATGTGCTGATGTGCCCAGACACAAAATTCAAAACACGATGTGGGGACGTGACCCTTCACAACACTTAATAGACGACATGTGCGGACGTGACCAGACACAACATTAAAAACAAGATGTGGGGGCGTGACCCTTCACAACGCATAACAAACGACATTTGCGGACGTGACCAGACACAACATTAAAACACGGTGTGGGGATGTGACCCTTCACAACGCTTAACAGACGACATGTGCGGACGTGACCAGACACAGCATTAAAACACGGTGTGGGGATGTGACCCTTCACAACGCTTAACAGACGACATGTGCGGACGTGACCAGACATAACAATAAAACACGGTGTGGGGACGTGACTCTTCACAACGCTTAACAGACGACATGTGCGGACGTGACCAGACATAGTATTAAAAGTAGATGTGGGGATGTGACCCTTCACAAAGCTTAACAGACGACATGTGCGGACGTGACCAGACACAGCATTAAAAACACGATGTGGGGACGTGACCCTTCACAACGCTTAACAGACGACATGTGCGGACGTGACCAGACATAGCATTAAAACACGGTGTGGGGACGTGACTCTTCACAACGCTGAACAGACGACATGTGCTGATGTGCCCAGACACAAAATTCAAAACACGATGTGGGGACGTGACCCTTCACAACACTTAATAGACGACATGTGCGGACGTGACCAGACACAGCATTAAAAACAAGATGTGGGGGCGTGACCCTTCACAACGCATAACAGACGACATGTGCGGACGTGACCAGACACACCATTAAAACACGGTGTGGGGATGTGACCCTTCACAAGGCTTAACAGACGACATGTGCTGATGTGCCCAGACACAAAATTCAAAACACGATGTGGGGACGTGACCCTTCACAACACTTAATAGACGACATGTGCGGACGTGACCAGACACAACATTAAAAACAAGATGTGGGGGCTTGACCCTTCACAACGCATAACAGACGACATGTGCGGACGTGACCAGACACACCATTAAAACACGGTGTGGGGATGCGACCCTTCACAACGCTTAACAGACGACATGTGCGGACGTGACCAGACACAACATTAAAACACGGTGTGGGGATGTGACCCTTCACAACGCTGAACAGACGACATGTGCTGATGTGCCCAGACACAAAATTCAAAACACGATGTGGGGACGTAACCCTTCACAACACTTAATAGACGACATGTGCGGACGTGACCAGACACAACATTAAAAACACGAGGTGGGGACGTGACCCTTCACAAGCTTAACAGACGACATGTGCTGATGTGACCAGACACAAAATTCAAAACACGATGTGGGGACGTGACCCTTCACAACACTTAATAGACGACATGTGCGGACGTGACCAGACACAGCATTAAAAACAAGATGTGGGGGCGTGACCCTTCACAACGCATAACAAACGACATTTGCGGACCTGACCAGACACAACATTAAAACACGGTGTGGGGATGTGACCCTTCACAACGCTTAACAGACGACATGTGCGGACGTGACCAGACACAGCATTAAAACACGGTGTGGGGATGTGACCCTTCACAACGCCTAACAGACGACATGTGCGGACGTGACCAGACATAACATTAAAACACGGTATGGGGACGTGACTCTTCCCAACACTTAATAGACGACATGTGCGGACGTGACCAGACACAGCATTAAAAAAAAGATGTGGGGGCGTGACCCTTCACAACGCATAACAAACGACATTTGCGGACCTGACCAGACACAACATTAAAACACGGTGTGGGGATGTGACCCTTCACAACGCTTAACAGACGACATGTGCGGACGTGACCAGACACAGCATTAAAACACGGTGTGGGGATGTGACCCTTCACAACGCCTAACAGACGACATGTGCGGACGTGACCAGACATAACATTAAAACACGGTATGGGGACGTGACTCTTCCCAACGATTAACAGACGACATGTGCGGACGTGACCAGACATAGTATTAAAAGTAGATGTGGGGATGTGACCCTTCACAAAGCTTAACAGACGACATGTGCGGACGTGACCAGACACAGCATTAAAAACACGATGTGGGGACGTGACCCTTCACAACGCTTAACAGACGACATGTGCGGACGTGACCAGACATAGCATTAAAACACGGTGTGGGGACGTGACTCTTCACAACGCTGAACAGACGACATGTGCTGATGTGCCCAGACACAAAATTCAAAACACGATGTGGGGACGTGACCCTTCACAACACTTAATAGACGACATGTGCGGACGTGACCAGACACAACATTAAAAACAAGATGTGGGGGCGTGACCCTTCACAACGCATAACAGACGACATGTGCGGACGTGACCAGACACACCATTAAAACACGGTGTGGGGATGTGACCCTTCACAACGCTTAACAGACGACATGTGCGGACGTGACCAGACACAACATTAAAACACGGTTTGGGGATGTGACCCTTCACAACGCTGAACAGACGACCTGTGCTGATGTGCCCAGACACAAAATTCAAAACACGATGTGGGGACGTAACCCTTCACAACACTTAATAGACGACATGTGCGGACGTGACCAGACACAGCATTAAAAACAAGATGTGGGGGCGTGACCCTTCACAACGCATAACAGACGACATGTGCGGACGTGACCAGACACACCATTAAAACACGGTGTGGGGATGTGACCCTTCACAACGCTTAACAGACGACATGTGCGGACGTGACCAGACATAGCATTAAAACACGGTGTGGGGATGTGACCCTTCACAACGCTTAACAGACGACATGTGCGGACGTGACCAGACATAACATTAAAACACGGTGTGGGGACGTGACTCTTCACAACGCTTAACAGACGACATGTGCGGACGTGACCAGACATAGTATTAAAAGTAGATGTGGGGATGTGACCCTTCACAAAGCTTAACAGACGACATGTGCTGATGTGCCCAGACACAAAATTCAAAACACGATGTGGGGACGTGACCCTTCACAACACTTAATAGACGACATGTGCGGACGTGACCAGACACAACATTAAAAACAAGATGTGGGGGCGTGACCCTTCACAACGCATAACAAACGACATTTGCGGACGTGACCAGACACAACATTAAAACACGGTGTGGGGATGTGACCCTTCACAACGCTTAACAGACGACATGTGCGGACGTGACCAGACACAGCATTAAAACACGGTGTGGGGATGTGACCCTTCACAACGCTTAACAGACGACATGTGCGGACGTGACCAGACATAACAATAAAACACGGTGTGGGGACGTGACTCTTCACAACGCTTAACAGACGACATGTGCGGACGTGACCAGACATAGTATTAAAAGTAGATGTGGGGATGTGACCCTTCACAAAGCTTAACAGACGACATGTGCGGACGTGACCAGACACAGCATTAAAAACACGATGTGGGGACGTGACCCTTCACAACGCTTAACAGACGACATGTGCGGACGTGACCAGACATAGCATTAAAACACGGTGTGGGGACGTGACTCTTCACAACGCTGAACAGACGACATGTGCTGATGTGCCCAGACACAAAATTCAAAACACGATGTGGGGACGTGACCCTTCACAACACTTAATAGACGACATGTGCGGACGTGACCAGACACAGCATTAAAAACAAGATGTGGGGGCGTGACCCTTCACAACGCATAACAGACGACATGTGCGGACGTGACCAGACACACCATTAAAACACGGTGTGGGGATGCGACCCTTCACAAGGCTTAACAGACGACATGTGCTGATGTGCCCAGACACAAAATTCAAAACACGATGTGGGGACGTGACCCTTCACAACACTTAATAGACGACATGTGCGGACGTGACCAGACACAACATTAAAAACAAGATGTGGGGGCGTGACCCTTCACAACGCATAACAGACGACATGTGCGGACGTGACCAGACACACCATTAAAACACGGTGTGGGGATGCGACCCTTCACAACGCTTAACAGACGACATGTGCGGACGTGACCAGACACAACATTAAAACACGGTGTGGGGATGTGACCCTTCACAACGCTGAACAGATGACATGTGCTGATGTGCCCAGACACAAAATTCAAAACACGATGTGGGGACGTAACCCTTCACAACACTTAATAGACGACATGTGCGGACGTGACCAGACACAGCATTAAAAATAAGATGTGGGGGCGTGACCCTTCACAACGCATAACGGACGACATGTGCGGACGTGACCAGACACACCATTAAAACACGGTGTGGGGATGTGACCCTTCACAACGCTTAACAGACGACATGTGCGGACGTGACCCTTCACAACGCTTAACAGACGACATGTGCGGACGTGACCAGACATAGTATTAAAAGTAGATGTGGGGACGTGACCCTTCACAAAGCTTAACAGACGACATGTGTGGACGTGACCAGACACAGCATTAAAAACACGATGTGGGGACGTGACCCTTCACAACGCTTAACAGACGACATGTGCGGACGTGACCAGACGTAGCATTAAAACGCGGTGTGGGGACGTGACTCTTCACAACGCTTAACAGACGACATGTGCGGACGTGACCAGACATAGTATTAAAAGTAGATATGGGGACGTGACCCTTCACAAAGCTTAACAGACGACATGTGCGGACGTGACCAGACACAACATTAAAACACGGTGTGGGGATGTGACCCTTCACAACGCTTAACAGACGACATGTGCGGACGTGACCAAACACAGCATTAAAACACGGTGTGGGGATGTGACCCGTCACAACGCTGAACAGACGACATGTGCTGATGTGCCCAGACACAAAATTCAAAACACGATGTGGGGGCGTGACCCTTCACAACGCTTAATAGACGACATGTGGGGACGTGACTAGACACAGCATCAAAAACACGATGTGGGGACGTGACCCTTCACAACGCTTAACAGACGACATGTGCGGACGTGACCAGACACAGTATTAAAACACGGTGTGGGGATGTGACCCTTCACAAACTAAACAGACGACATGTGCTGATGTGACAAGACACAAAATTCAAAACACGATGTGGGGGCGTGACCCTTCACAATGCTTAAGAAACGACATATGCGGACGTGACCAGACACAGCATTAAAAACACGATGTGGGGGCGTGACCCTTCACAACGCATAAGAGACGACATGTGCGGACGTGACCAGACACAGCATTAAAACACGGTGTGGGGATGTGACCCTTCACAACGCTTAACAGACGGCATGCGCGGACGTGACCAGACACAGCATTGAAAACACGATGTGGGGAGGTGACGCTTCATAACGCTTAACAGATGACATGTGCGGACGTGACCAGACGTGACCCTTCACAATGCTTAACAGACGACATGTGCGGACATGACCAGACATAGCATTAAAAACACGATGTGGGGACGTGACCCTTCACAACGCATAACAGACGACATGTAAGGACCAGACACATCATTAAAATCACGATGTGGGGACGTGACCCTTCACAACGCTTAACAGATGACATGTGCGGACGTGACCAGACACAACATTAAAAACACGAGGTGGGGACGTGACCCTTCACAAGCTTAACAGACGACATGTGCTGATGTGACCAGACACAAAATTCAAAACACGATGTGGGGACGTGACCCTTCACAACACTTAATAGACGACATGTGCGGACGTGACCAGACACAGCATTAAAAACAAGATGTGGGGGCGTGACCCTTCACAACGCATAACAAACGACATTTGCGGACCTGACCAGACACAACATTAAAACACGGTGTGGGGATGTGACCCTTCACAACGCTTAACAGACGACATGTGCGGACGTGACCAGACACAGCATTAAAACACGGTGTGGGGATGTGACCCTTCACAACGCTTAACAGACGACATGTGCGGACGTGACCAGACATATCATTAAAACACGGTGTGGGGACGTGACTCTTCCCAACGATTAACAGACGACATGTGCGGACGTGACCAGACATAGTATTAAAAGTAGATGTGGGGATGTGACCCTTCACAAAGCTTAACAGACGACATGTGCGGACGTGACCAGACACAGCATTAAAAACACGATGTGGGGACGTGACCCTTCACAACGCTTAACAGACGACATGTGCGGACGTGACCAGACATAGCATTAAAACACGGTGTGGGGACGTGACTCTTCACAACGCTGAACAGACGACATGTGCTGATGTGCCCAGACACAAAATTCAAAACACGATGTGGGGACGTGACCCTTCACAACACTTAATAGACGACATGTGCGGACGTGACCAGACACAACATTAAAAACAAGATGTGGGGGCGTGACCCTTCACAACGCATAACAAACGACATTTGCGGACGTGACCAGACACAACATTAAAACACGGTGTGGGGATGTGACCCTTCACAACGCTTAACAGACGACATGTGCGGACGTGACCAGACACAGCATTAAAACACGGTGTGGGGATGTGACCCTTCACAACGCTTAACAGACGACATGTGCGGACGTGACCAGACATAACATTAAAACACGGTGTGGGGACGTGACTCTTCACAACGCTTAACAGACGACATGTGCGGACGTGACCAGACATAGTATTAAAAGTAGATGTGGGGATGTGACCCTTCACAAAGCTTAACAGACGACATGTGCGGACGTGACCAGACACAGCATTAAAAACACGATGTGGGGACGTGACCCTTCACAACGCTTAACAGACGACATGTGCGGACGTGACCAGACATAGCATTAAAACACGGTGTGGGGACGTGACTCTTCACAACGCTGAACAGACGACATGTGCTGATGTGCCCAGACACAAAATTCAAAACACGATGTGGGGACGTGACCCTTCACAACACTTAATAGACGACATGTGCGGACGTGACCAGACACAGCATTAAAAACAAGATGTGGGGGCGTGACCCTTCACAACGTATAACAGACGACATGTGCGGACGTGACCAGACACACCATTAAAACACGGTGTGGGGATGTGACCCTTCACAACGCTTAACAGACGACATGTGCGGACGTGACCCTTCACAACGCATAACAGACGACATGTGGGGGCGTGACCCTTCACAACGCATAACAGACGACATGTGCGGACGTGACCAGACACACCATTAAAACACGGTGTGGGGATGTGACCCTTCACAACGCTTAACAGACGACATGTGCGGACGTGACCAGACACAGCATTAAAACACAGTGTGGGGATGTGACCCTTCACAACGCTTAACAGACGACATGTGCGGACGTGACCAGACACACCATTAAAACACGGTGTGGGGATGTGACCCTTCACAATGCTTAACAGACGACATGTGCGGACGTGACCAGACATAACATTAAAACACGGTGTGGGGACGTGACTCTTCACAACGCTTAACAGACGACATGTGCGGACGTGACCAGACATAGTATTAAAAGTAGATGTGGGGACGTGACCCTTCACAAAGCTTAACAGACGACATGTGCGGACGTGACCAGACACAGCATTAAAAACACGATGTGGGGACGTGACCCTTCACAATGCTTAACAGACGACATGTGCGGACGTGCCCAGACATAGCATTAAAACACGGTGTGGGGACGTGACTCTTCACAACGCTTAACAGACGACATGTGCGGACGTGAACAGACACAACATTAAAAACAAGATGTGGGGGCGTGACCCTTCACAACGCATAACAGACGACATGTGCGGACGTGACCAGACACAACATTAAAAACAGATGTGGGGACGTGACCCTTCACAACGCTTAACAGACGACATGTGCGGACGTGACCAGACACAGCATTAAAACACGATGTGGGGATGTGACCCTTCACAACGCTTAACAGACGACATGTGCGGACGTGACCAGACATAACATTAAAACACGGTGTGGGGACGTGACTCTTCACAACGCTTAACAGACGACATGTGCGGACGTGACCAGACATAGTATTAAAAGTAGATTTGGGGACGTGACCCTTCACAAAGCTTAACAGACGACATGTGCGGACGTGACCAGACACAGCATTAAAAACAAGATGTGGGTGCGTGACGCTTCACAACGCATAACAGACGACATGTGCGGACGTGACCAGACACAACATTAAAACACGGTGTGGGGATGTGACCCTTCACAACGCTTAACAGACGACATGTGCGGATGTGACCAGACACAGCATTAAAACACGGTGTGGGGATGTGACCCTTCACAATGCTTAACAGACGACATGTGCGGACGTGACCAGACACAGCATTAAAACACGGTGTGGGGATGTGACCCTTCACAACGCTCAACAGACGACATGTGCGGACGTGACCAGACATAACATTAAAACACGGTGTGGGGACGTGACTCTTCACAACGCTTAACAGACGACATGTACGGACGTGACCAGACATAGTATTAAAAGTAGATGTGGGGACGTGACCCTTCACAAAGCTTAACAGACGACATGTGCGGACGTGACCAGACACAGCATTAAAAACACGATGTGGGGACGTGACCCTTCACAACGCTTAACAGACGACATGTGCGGACGTGACCAGACATAGCTTTAAAACACGGTGTGGGGACGTGACTCTTCACAACGCTTAACAGACGACATGTGCGGACGTGACCAGACATAGTATTAAAAGTAGATGTTGGGACGTGACCCTTCACAAAGCTTAACAGACGACATGTGCGGACGTGACCAGACACAACATTAAAACACGGTGTGGGGATGTGACCCTTCACAACGCTTAACAGACGACATGTGCGGACGTGACCAGACATAGCATTAAAACACGGTGTGGGGACGTGACTCTTCACAACGCTTAACAGACGACATGTGCGGACGTGACCAGACATAGTATTAAAAGTAGATGTTGGGACGTGACCCTTCACAAAGCTTAACAGACGACATATGCGGACGTGACCAGACACAACATTAAAACACGGTGTGGGGATGTGACCCTTCACAACGCTTAACAGACGACATGTGCGGACGTGACCAGACACAGCATTAAAACACGGTGTGGGTACGTGACCCTTCACAAGCTTAACAGACGACATGTGCTGATGTGACCAGACACAAAATTCAAAACACGATGTGGGGGCGTGACCCGTCACAACGCTTAAGAGACGACATGTGCGGACGTGACCAGACACAACATTAAAAACACGATGTGGGGGCGTGACCCTTCACAACGAATAACAGACGGCATGTGCGGACGTGACCAGACACAGCATTAAAACACGGTGTGGGGATGTGACCCTTCACAACGCTTAACAGACGACATGTGCGGACGTGACCAGACACACCATTAAAACACGGTGTGGGATGTAACCCTTCACAACGCTTAACAGACGACATGTGCGGACGTGACCAGACACAGCATTAAAGCACGGTGTGGGATGTGACCCTTCACAACGCTTAACGGACGACATGTGCGGACGTGACCAGACACAGCATTAAAACACGGTGTGGGGATGTGACCCTTCACAACGCTTAACAGACGACATGTTCGTACGTGACCAGACAGCATTGAAAACACGATGTGGGGAGGTGACCCTCCACAACGCTTAATACACGGTGTGGGATGTAACCCTTCACAACGCTTAACAGACGACATGTGCGGACGTGACCAGACGTGACCCTTCACAACGCTTAACAGACAACATGAGAGGACATGACCAGACACAGCATTAAAAACACGATGTGGGGACGTGACCCTTCACAACGCATAACAGACGACATGTGCGGACGTGGCCACACACATCATTAAAAACACGATGTGGGGACGTGACCTTTCACAATGCTTAACAGATGACATGTGCGGACGTGACCAGACACAATATTAAAAACACGAGGTGGGGGCGTGACCCTTCACACCCTTAATAGACAACATGTGCGGACGTGACCAGACACAACTTTTAAATGACGAGGTCTACGTATGGACGTCACCTATCACAACACTTAACAGACGACATGTGGGGACGTGACTAGACACAGCATCAAAAACACGATGTGGGGACGTGACCCTTCACAACGCTTAACAGACGACATGTGCGGACGTGACCAGACACAGTATTAAAACACGGTGTGGGGATGTGACCCTTCACAAACTTAACAGACGACATGTGCTGATGTGACCAGACACAAAATTCAAAACACGATGTGGGGGCGTGACCCTTCACAATGCTTAAGAAACGACATATGCAGACGTGACCAGACACAGCATTAAAAACACGATGTGGGGGCGTGACCCTTCACAACGCATAAGAGACGACATGTGCGGACGTGACCAGACACAGCATTAAAACACGGTGTGGGGATGTGACCCTTCACAACGCTTAACAGACGGCATGTGCGGACGTGACCAGACACAGCATTGAAAACACGATGTGGGGATGTGACCCTTCACAATGCTTAACAGACGACATGTGCGGACATGACCAGACATAGCATTAAAAACACGATGTGGGGACGTGACCCTTCACAACGCATAACAGACGACATGTAAGGACCAGACACATCATTAAAATCACGATGTGGGGACGTGACCCTTCACAACGCTTAACAGATGACATGTGCGGACGTGACCAGACACAACATTAAAAACACGAGGTGGGGACGTGACCCTTCACAAGCTTAATAGACGACATGTGCTGATGTGACCAGACACAAAATTCAAAACACGATGTGGGGACGTGACCCTTCACAACACTTAATAGACGACATGTGCGGGCGTGACCAGACACAGCATTAAAAACAAGATGTGGGGGCGTGACCCTTCACAACGCATAACAAACGACATTTGCGGACCTGACCAGACACAACATTAAAACACGGTGTGGGGATGTGACCCTTCACAACGCTTAACAGACGACATGTGCGGACGTGACCAGACACAGCATTAAAACACGGTGTGGGGATGTGACCCTTCACAACGCTTAACAGACGACATGTGCGGACGTGACCAGACATAACATTAAAACACGGTGTGGGGACGTGACTCTTCCCAACGATTAACAGACGACATGTGCGGACGTGACCAGACATAGTATTAAAAGTAGATGTGGGGATGTGACCCTTCACAAAGCTTAACAGACGACATGTGCGGACGTGACCAGACACACCATTAAAAACACGATGTGGGGACGTGACCCTTCACAACGCTTAACAGACGACATGTGCGGACGTGACCAGACATAGCATTAAAACACGGTGTGGGGACGTGACTCTTCACAACGCTGAACAGACGACATGTGCTGATGTGCCCAGACACAAAATTCAAAACACGATGTGGGGACGTGACCCTTCACAACACTTAATAGACGACATGTGCGGACGTGACCAGACACAACATTAAAAACAAGATGTGGGGGCGTGACCCTTCACAACGCATAACAAACGACATTTGCTGACGTGACCAGACACAACATTAAAACACGGTGTGGGGATGTGACCCTTCACAACGCTTAACAGACGACATGTGCGGACGTGACCAGACAGAGCATTAAAACACGGTGTGGGGACGTGACTCTTCACAACGCTTAACAGACGACATGTGCGGACGTGACCAGACATAGTATTAAAAGTAGATGTGGGGATGTGACCCTTCACAAAGCTTAACAGACGACATGTGCGGACGTGACCAGACACAGCATTAAAAACACGATGTGGGGACGTGACCCTTCACAACGCTTAACAGACGACATGTGCGGACGTGACCAGACATAGCATTAAAACACGGTGTGGGGACGTGACTCTTCACAACGCTGAACAGACGACATGTGCTGATGTGCCCAGACACAAAATTCAAAACACGATGTGGGGACGTGACCCTTCACAACACTTAATAGACGACATGTGCGGACGTGACCAGACACAGCATTAAAAACAAGATGTGGGGGCGTGACCCTTCACAACGCATAACAGACGACATGTGCGGACGTGACCAGACACACCATTAAAACACGGTGTGGGGATGTGACCCTTCACAACGCTTAACAGACGACATGTGCTGATGTGCCCAGACACAAAATTCAAAACACGATGTGGGGACGTGACCCTTCACAACACTTAATAGACGACATGTGCGGACGTGACCAGACACAACATTAAAAACAAGATGTGGGGGCGTGACCCTTCACAACGCATAACAGACGACATGTGCGGACGTGACCAGACACACCATTAAAACACGGTGTGGGGATGTGACCCTTCACAACGCTTAACAGACGACATGTGCGGACGTGACCAGACACAACATTAAAACACGGTGTGGGGATGTGACCCTTCACAACGCTGAACAGACGACCTGTGCTGATGTGCCCAGACACAAAATTCAAAACACGATGTGGGGGCGTAACCCTTCACAACACTTAATAGACGACATGTGCGGACGTGACCAGACACAGCATTAAAAACAAGATGTGGGGGGGTGACCCTTCACAACGCATAACAGACGACATGTGCGGACGTGACCAGACACACCATTAAAACACGGTGTGGGGATGTGACCCTTCACAACGCTTAACAGACGACATGTGCGGACGTGTACAGACATAACATTAAAACACGGTGTGGGGACGTGACTCTTCACAACGCTTAACAGACGACATGTGCGGACGTGACCAGACATAGTATTAAAAGTAGATGTGGGGACGTGACCCTTCACAAAGCTTAACAGACGACATGTGTGGACGTGACCAGACACAGCATTAAAAACACGATGTGGGGACGTGACCCTTCACAACGCTTAACAGACGACATGTGCGGACGTGACCAGACGTAGCATTAAAACACGGTGTGGGGACGTGACTCTTCACAACGCTTAACAGACGACATGTGCGGACGTGACCAGACATAGTATTAAAAGTAGATGTGGGGACGTGACCCTTCACAAAGCTTAACAGACGACATGTGCGGACGTGACCAGACACAACATTAAAACACGGTGTGGGGATGTGACCCTTCACAACGCTTAACAGACGACATGTGCGGACGTGACCAGACACAGCATTAAAACACGGTGTGGGGATGTGACCCTTCACAACGCTTAACAGACGACATGTGCGGACGTGACCAGACATAACATTAAAACACGGTGTGGGGACGTGACTCTTCCCAACGATTAACAGACGACATGTGCGGACGTGACCAGACATAGTATTAAAAGTAGATGTGGGGATGTGACCCTTCACAAAGCTTAACAGACGACATGTGCGGACGTGACCAGACACAGCATTAAAAACACGATGTGGGGACGTGACCCTTCACAACGCTTAACAGACGACATGTGCGGACGTGACCAGACATAGCATTAAAACACGGTGTGGGGACGTGACTCTTCACAACGCTGAACAGACGACATGTGCTGATGTGCCCAGACACAAAATTCAAAACACGATGTGGGGACGTGACCCTTCACAACACTTAATAGACGACATGTGCGGACGTGACCAGACACAACATTAAAAACAAGATGTGGGGGCGTGACCCTTCACAACGCATAACAAACGACATTTGCGGACGTGACCAGACACAACATTAAAACACGGTGTGGGGATGTGACCCTTCACAACGCTTAACAGACGACATGTGCGGACGTGACCAGACACAGCATTAAAACATGGTGTGGGGATGTGACCCTTCACAACGCTTAACAGACGACATGTGCGGACGTGACCAGACATAACAATAAAACACGGTGTGGGGACGTGACTCTTCACAACGCTTAACAGACGACATGTGCGGACGTGACCAGACATAGTATTAAAAGTAGATGTGGGGATGTGACCCTTCACAAAGCTTAACAGACGACATGTGCGGACGTGACCAGACACAGCATTAAAAACACGATGTGGGGACGTGACCCTTCACAACGCTTAACAGACGACATGTGCGGACGTGACCAGACATAGTATTAAAACACGGTGTGGGGACGTGACTCTTCACAACGCTGAACAGACGACATGTGCTGATGTGCCCAGACACAAAATTCAAAACACGATGTGGGGACGTGACCCTTCACAACACTTAATAGACGACATGTGCGGACCTGACCAGACACAGCATTAAAAACAAGATGTGGGGGCGTGACCCTTCACAACGCATAGCAGACGACATGTGCGGACGTGACCAGACACACCATTAAAACACGGTGTGGGGATGTGACCCTTCACAACGCTTAACAGACGACATGTGCTGATGTGCCCAGACACAAAATTCAAAACACGATGTGGGGACGTGACCCTTCACAACACTTAATAGACGACATGTGCGGACGTGACCAGACACAACATTAAAAACAAGATGTGGGGGCGTGACCCTTCACAACGCATAACAGACGACATGTGCGGACGTGACCAGACACACCATTAAAACACGGTGTGGGGATGTGACCCTTCACAACGCTTAACAGACGACATGTGCGGACGTGACCAGACACAACATTAAAACACGGTGTGGGGATGTGACCCTTCACAACGCTGAACAGACGACATGTGCTGATGTGCCCAGACACAAAATTCAAAACACGATGTGGGGACGTAACCCTTCACAACACTTAATAGACGACATGTGCGGACGTGACCAGACACAGCATTAAAAACAAGATGTGGGGGCGTGACCCTTCACAACGCATAACAGACGACATGTGCGGACGTGACCAGACACACCATTAAAACACGGTGTGGGGATGTGACCCTTCACAACGCTTAACAGACGACATGTGCGGACGTGACCAGACATAGCATTAAAACACGGTGTGGGGATGTGACCCTTCACAACGCTTAACAGACGACATGTGCGGACGTGACCAGACATAACATTAAAACACGGTGTGGGGACGTGACTCTTCACAACGCTTAACAGACGACATGTGCGGACGTGACCAGACATAGTATTAAAAGTAGATGTGGGGACGTGACCCTTCACAAAGCTTAACAGACGACATGTGTGGACGTGACCAGACACAGCATTAAAAACACGATGTGGGGACGTGACCCTTCACAACGCTTAACAGACGACATGTGCGGACGTGACCAGACGTAGCATTAAAACACGGTGTGGGGACGTGACTCTTCACAACGGTTAACAGACGACATGTGCGGACGTGACCAGACATAGTATTAAAAGTAGATGTGGGGACGTGACCCTTCACAAAGCTTAACAGACGACATGTGCGGACGTGACCAGACACAACATTAAAACACGGTGTGGGGATGTGACCCTTCACAACGCTTAACAGACGACATGTGCGGACGTGACCAAACACAGCATTAAAACACGGTGTGGGGATGTGACCCGTCACAACGCTGAACAGACGACATGTGCTGATGTGCCCAGACACAAAATTCAAAACACGATGTGGGGGCGTGACCCTTCACAACGCTTAAGAGACGACATGTGGGGACGTGACTAGACACAGCATCAAAAACACGATGTGGGGACGTGACCCTTCACAACGCTTAACAGACGACATGTGCGGACGTGACCAGACACAGTATTAAAACACGGTGTGGGGATGTGACCCTTCACAAACTAAACAGACGACATGTGCTGATGTGACCAGACACAAAATTCAAAACACGATGTGGGGGCGTGACCCTTCACAATGCTTAAGAAACGACATATGCGGACGTGACCAGACACAGCATTAAAAACACGATGTGGGGGCGTGACCCTTCACAACGCATAAGAGACGACATGTGCGGACGTGACCAGACACCGCATTAAAACACGGTGTGGGGATGTGACCCTTCACAACGCTTAACAGACGGCATGTGCGGACGTGACCAGACATAGCATTGAAAACACGATGTGGGGAGGTGATGCTTCATAACGCTTAACAGATGACATGTGCTGACGTGACCAGACGTGACCCTTCACAATGCTTAACAGACGACATGTGCGGACATGACCAGACATAGCATTAAAAACACGATGTGGGGACGTGACCCTTCACAACGCATAACAGACGACATGTAAGGACCAGACACATCATTAAAATCACGATGTGGGGACGTGACCCTTCACAACGCTTAACAGATGACATGTGCGGACGTGACCAGACACAACATTAAAAACACGAGGTGGGGACGTGACCCTTCACAAGCTTAACAGACGACATGTGCTGATGTGACCAGACACAAAATTCAAAACACGATGTGGGGACGTGACCCTTCACAACACTTAATAGACGACATGTGCGGACGTGACCAGACACAGCATTAAAAACAAGATGTGGGGGCGTGACCCTTCACAACGCATAACAAACGACATTTGCGGACCTGACCAGACACAACATTAAAACACGGTGTGGGGATGTGACCCTTCACAACGCTTAACAGACGACATGTGCGGACGTGACCAGACACAGCATTAAAACACGGTGTGGGGATGTGACCCTTCACAACGCTTAACAGACGACATGTGCGGACGTGACCAGACATAACATTAAAACACGGTGTGGGGACGTGACTCTTCACAACGCTGAACAGACGACATGTGCTGATGTGCCCAGACACAAAATTCAAAACACGATGTGGGGACGTGACCCTTCACAACACTTAATAGACGACATGTGCGGACGTGACCAGACACAACATTAAAAACAAGATGTGGGGGCGTGACCCTTCACAACGCATAACAAACGACATTTGCGGACGTGACCAGACACAACATTAAAACACGGTGTGGGGATGTGACCCTTCACAACGCTTAACAGACGACATGTGCGGACGTGACCAGACACAGCATTAAAACACGGTGTGGGGATGTGACCCTTCACAACGCTTAACAGACGACATGTGCGGACGTGACCAGACACAGCATTAAAAACACGATGTGGGGACGTGACCCTTCACAACGCTTAACAGACGACATGTGCGGACGTGACCAGACATAGCTTTAAAACACGGTGTGGGGACGTGACTCTTCACAACGCTGAACAGACGACATGTGCTGATGTGCCCAGACACAAAATTCAAAACACGATGTGGGGACGTGACCCTTCACAACACTTAATAGACGACATGTGCGGACGTGACCAGACACAACATTAAAAACAAGATGTGGGGGCGTGACCCTTCACAACGCATAACAAACGACATTTGCGGACGTGACCAGACACAACATTAAAACACGGTGTGGGGATGTGACCCTTCACAACGCTTAACAGACGACATGTGCGGACGTGACCAGACACAGCATTAAAACACGGTGTGGGGATGTGACCCTTCACAACGCTTAACAGACGACATGTGCGGACGTGACCAGACATAACATTAAAACACGGTGTGGGGACGTGACTCTTCACAACGCTTAACAGACGACATGTGCGGACGTGACCAGACATAGTATTAAAAGTAGATGTGGGGATGTGACCCTTCACAAAGCTTAACAGACGACATGTGCGGACGTGACCAGACACAGCATTAAAAACACGATGTGGGGACGTGACCCTTCACAACGCTTAACAGACGACATGTGCGGACGTGACCAGACATAGTATTAAAACACGGTGTGGGGACGTGACTCTTCACAACGCTGAACAGACGACATGTGCTGATGTGCCCAGACACAAAATTCAAAACACGATGTGGGGACGTGACCCTTCACAACACTTAATAGACGACATGTGCGGACGTGACCAGACACAGCATTAAAAACAAGATGTGGGGGCGTGACCCTTCACAAAGCATAACAGACGACATTCGCGGACGTGACCAGACACACCATTAAAACACTGTGTGGGGATGTGACCCTTCACAACGCTTAACAGACGACATGTGCTGATGTGCCCAGACGCAAAATTCAAAACACGATGTGGGGACGTGACCCTTCACAACACTTAATAGACGACATGTGCGGACGTGACCAGACACAACATTAAAAACAAGATGTGGGGGCGTGACCCTTCACAACGCATAACAGACGACATGTGCGGACGTGACCAGACACACAATTAAAACACGGTGTGGGGATGTGACCCTTCACAACGCTTAACAGACGACATGTGCGGACGTGACCAGACACAACATTAAAACACGGTGTGGGGATGTGACCCTTCACAACGCTGAACAGACGACCTGTGCTGATGTGCCCAGACACAAAATTCAAAACACGATGTGGGGACGTAACCCTTCACAACACTTAATAGACGACATGTGCGGACGTGACCAGACACAGCATTAAAAACAAGATGTGGGGGCGTGACCCTTCACAACGCATAACAGACGACATGTGCGGACGTGACCAGACACACCATTAAAACACGGTGTGGGGATGTGACCCTTCACAACGCTTAACAGACGACATGTGCGGACGTGACCAGACATAGTATTAAAACACGGTGTGGGGATGTGACCCTTCACAACGCTTAACAGACGACATGTGCGGACGTGACCAGACATAACATTAAAACACGGTGTGGGGACGTGACTCTTCACAACGCTTAACAGACGACATATGCGGACGTGACCAGACATAGTATTAAAAGTAGATGTGGGGACGTGACCCTTCACAAAGCTTAACAGACGACATGTGTGGACGTGACCAGACACAGCATTAAAAACACGATGTGGGGACGTGACCCTTCACAACGCTTAACAGACGACATGTGCGGACGTGACCAGACGTAGCATTAAAACACGGTGTGGGGACGTGACTCTTCACAACGGTTAACAGACGACATGTGCGGACGTGACCAGACATAGTATTAAAAGTAGATGTGGGGACGTGACCCTTCACAAAGCTTAACAGACGACATGTGCGGACGTGACCAGACACAACATTAAAACACGGTGTGGGGATGTGACCCTTCACAACGCTTAACAGACGACATGTGCGGACGTGACCAAACACAGCATTAAAACACGGTGTGGGGATGTGACCCGTCACAACGCTGAACAGACGACATGTGCTGATGTGCCCAGACACAAAATTCAAAACACGATGTGGGGGCGTGACCCTTCACAACGCTTAAGAGACGACATGTGGGGACGTGACTAGACACAGCATCAAAAACACGATGTGGGGACGTGACCCTTCACAACGCTTAACAGACGACATATGCGGACGTGACCAGACACAGTATTAAAACACGGTGTGGGGATGTGACCCTTCACAAACTAAACAGACGACATGTGCTGATGTGACCAGACACAAAATTCAAAACACGATGTGGGGGCGTGACCCTTCACAATGCTTAAGAAACGACATATGCGGACGTGACCAGACACAGCATTAAAAACACGATGTGGGGGCGTGACCCTTCACAACGCATAAGAGACGACATGTGCGGACGTGACCAGACACCGCATTAAAACACGGTGTGGGGATGTGACCCTTCACAACGCTTAACAGACGGCATGTGCGGACGTGACCAGACACAGCATTGAAAACACGATGTGGGGAGGTGACGCTTCATAACGCTTAACAGATGACATGTGCGGACGTGACCAGACGTGACCCTTCACAATGCTTAACAGACGACATGTGCGGACATGACCAGACATAGCATTAAAAACACGATGTGGGGACGTGACCCTTCACAACGCATAACAGACGACATGTAAGGACCAGACACATCATTAAAATCACGATGTGGGGACGTGACCCTTCACAACGCTTAACAGATGACATGTGCGGACGTGACCAGACACAACATTAAAAACACGAGGTGGGGACGTGACCCTTCACAAGCTTAACAGACGACATGTGCTGATGTGACCAGACACAAAATTCAAAACACGATGTGGGGACGTGACCCTTCACAACACTTAATAGACGACATGTGCGGACGTGACCAGACACAGCATTAAAAACAAGATGTGGGGGCGTGACCCTTCACAACGCATAACAAACGACATTTGCGGACCTGACCAGACACAACATTAAAACACGGTGTGGGGATGTGACCCTTCACAACGCTTAACAGACGACATGTGCGGACGTGACCAGACACAGCATTAAAACACGGTGTGGGGATGTGACCCTTCACAACGCTTAACAGACGACATGTGCGGACGTGACCAGACATAACATTAAAACACGGTGTGGGGACGTGACTCTTCACAACGCTGAACAGACGACATGTGCTGATGTGCCCAGACACAAAATTCAAAACACGATGTGGGGACGTGACCCTTCACAACACTTAATAGACGACATGTGCGGACGTGACCAGACACAACATTAAAAACAAGATGTGGGGGCGTGACCCTTCACAACGCATAACAAACGACATTTGCGGACGTGACCAGACACAACATTAAAACACGGTGTGGGGATGTGACCCTTCACAACGCTTAACAGACGACATGTGCGGACGTGACCAGACACAGCATTAAAACACGGTGTGGGGATGTGACCCTTCACAACGCTTAACAGACGACATGTGCGGACGTGACCAGACACAGCATTAAAAACACGATGTGGGGACGTGACCCTTCACAACGCTTAACAGACGACATGTGCGGACGTGACCAGACATAGCTTTAAAACACGGTGTGGGGATGTGACTCTTCACAACGCTGAACAGACGACATGTGCTGATGTGCCCAGACACAAAATTCAAAACACGATGTGGGGACGTGACCCTTCACAACACTTAATAGACGACATGTGCGGGCGTGACCAGACACAACATTAAAAACAAGATGTGGGGGCGTGACCCTTCACAACGCATAACAAACGACATTTGCGGACGTGACCAGACACAACATTAAAACACGGTGTGGGGATGTGACCCTTCACAACGCTTAACAGACGACATGTGCGGACGTGACCAGACACAGCATTAAAACACGGTGTGGGGATGTGACCCTTCACAACGCTTAACAGACGACATGTGCGGACGTGACCAGACACAGCATTAAAACACGGTGTGGGGATGTGACCCTTCACAACGCTTAACAGACGACATGTGCGGACGTGACCAGACACAGCATTAAAAACACGATGTGGGGACGTGACCCTTCACAACGCTTAACAGACGACATGTGCGGACGTGACCAGACATAGCTTTAAAACACGGTGTGGGGATGTGACTCTTCACAACGCTGAACAGACGACATGTGCTGATGTGCCCAGACACAAAATTCAAAACACGATGTGGGGACGTGACCCTTCACAACACTTAATAGACGACATGTGCGGGCGTGACCAGACACAACATTAAAAACAAGATGTGGGGGCGTGACCCTTCACAACGCATAACAAACGACATTTGCGGACGTGACCAGACACAACATTAAAACACGGTGTGGGGATGTGACCCTTCACAACGCTTAACAGACGACATGTGCGGACGTGACCAGACACAGCATTAAAACACGGTGTGGGGATGTGACCCTTCACAACGCTTAACAGACGACATGTGCGGACGTGACCAGACATAACATTAAAACACGGTGTGGGGACGTGACTCTTCACAACGCTTAACAGACGACATGTGCGGACGTGACCAGACATAGTATTAAAAGTAGATGTGGGGATGTGACCCTTCACAAAGCTTAACAGACGACATGTGCGGACGTGACCAGACACAGCATTAAAAACACGATGTGGGGACGTGACCCTTCACAACGCTTAACAGACGACATGTGCGGACGTGACCAGACATAGCATTAAAACACGGTGTGGGGACGTGACTCTTCACAACGCTGAACAGACGACATGTGCTGATGTGCCCAGACACAAAATTCAAAACACGATGTGGGGACGTGACCCTTCACAACACTTAATAGACGACATGTGCGGACGTGACCAGACACAGCATTAAAAACAAGATGTGGGGGCGTGACCCTTCACAACGCATAACAGACGACATTCGCGGACGTGACCAGACACACCATTAAAACACGGTGTGGGGATGTGACCCTTCACAACGCTTAACAGACGACATGTGCTGATGTGCCCAGACGCAAAATTCAAAACACGATGTGGGGACGTGACCCTTCACAACACTTAATAGACGACATGTGCGGACGTGACCAGACACAACATTAAAAACAAGATGTGGGGGCGTGACCCTTCACAACGCATAACAGACGACATGTGCGGACGTGACCAGACACACCATTAAAACACGGTGTGGGGATGTGACCCTTCACAACGCTTAACAGACGACATGTGCGGACGTGACCAGACACAACATTAAAACTTGGTGTGGGGATGTGACCCTTCACAACGCTGAACAGACGACCTGTGCTGATGTGCCCAGACACAAAATTCAAAACACGATGTGGGGACGTAACCCTTCACAACACTTAATAGACGACATGTGCGGACGTGACCAGACACAGCATTAAAAACAAGATGTGGGGGCGTGACCCTTCACAACGCATAACAGACGACATGTGCGGACGTGACCAGACACACCATTAAAACACGGTGTGGGGATGTGACCCTTCACAACGCATAACAGACGACATGTGCGGACGTGACCAGACACACCATTAAAACACGGTGTGGGGATGTGACCCTTCACAACGCTTAACAGACGACATGTGCGGACGTGACCAGACATAGTATTAAAACACGGTGTGGGGATGTGACCCTTCACAACGCTTAACAGACGACATGTGCGGACGTGACCAGACATAACATTAAAACACGGTGTGGGGACGTGACTCTTCACAACGCTTAACAGACGACATATGCGGACGTGACCAGACATAGTATTAAAAGTAGATGTGGGGACGTGACCCTTCACAAAGCTTAACAGACGACATGTGTGGACGTGACCAGACACAGCATTAAAAACACGATGTGGGGACGTGACCCTTCACAACGCTTAACAGACGACATGTGCGGACGTGACCAGACGTAGCATTAAAACACGGTGTGGGGACGTGACTCTTCACAACGGTTAACAGACGACATGTGCGGACGTGACCAGACATAGTATTAAAAGTAGATGTGGGGACGTGACCCTTCACAAAGCTTAACAGACGACATGTGCGGACGTGACCAGACACAACATTAAAACACGGTGTGGGGATGTGACCCTTCACAACGCTTAACAGACGACATGTGCGGACGTGACCAAACACAGCATTAAAACACGGTGTGGGGATGTGACCCGTCACAACGCTGAACAGACGACATGTGCTGATGTGCCCAGACACAAAATTCAAAACACGATGTGGGGGCGTGACCCTTCACAACGCTTAAGAGACGACATGTGGGGACGTGACTAGACACAGCATCAAAAACACGATGTGGGGACGTGACCCTTCACAACGCTTAACAGACGACATATGCGGACGTGACCAGACACAGTATTAAAACACGGTGTGGGGATGTGACCCTTCACAAACTAAACAGACGACATGTGCTGATGTGACCAGACACAAAATTCAAAACACGATGTGGGGGCGTGACCCTTCACAATGCTTAAGAAACGACATATGCGGACGTGACCAGACACAGCATTAAAAACACGATGTGGGGGCGTGACCCTTCACAACGCATAAGAGACGACATGTGCGGACGTGACCAGACACCGCATTAAAACACGGTGTGGGGATGTGACCCTTCACAACGCTTAACAGACGGCATGTGCGGACGTGACCAGACACAGCATTGAAAACACGATGTGGGGAGGTGACGCTTCATAACGCTTAACAGATGACATGTGCGGACGTGACCAGACGTGACCCTTCACAATGCTTAACAGACGACATGTGCGGACATGACCAGACATAGCATTAAAAACACGATGTGGGGACGTGACCCTTCACAACGCATAACAGACGACATGTAAGGACCAGACACATCATTAAAATCACGATGTGGGGACGTGACCCTTCACAACGCTTAACAGATGACATGTGCGGACGTGACCAGACACAACATTAAAAACACGAGGTGGGGACGTGACCCTTCACAAGCTTAACAGACGACATGTGCTGATGTGACCAGACACAAAATTCAAAACACGATGTGGGGACGTGACCCTTCACAACACTTAATAGACGACATGTGCGGACGTGACCAGACACAGCATTAAAAACAAGATGTGGGGGCGTGACCCTTCACAACGCATAACAAACGACATTTGCGGACCTGACCAGACACAACATTAAAACACGGTGTGGGGATGTGACCCTTCACAACGCTTAACAGACGACATGTGCGGACGTGACCAGACACAGCATTAAAACACGGTGTGGGGATGTGACCCTTCACAACGCTTAACAGACGACATGTGCGGACGTGACCAGACATAACATTAAAACACGGTGTGGGGACGTGACTCTTCACAACGCTGAACAGACGACATGTGCTGATGTGCCCAGACACAAAATTCAAAACACGATGTGGGGACGTGACCCTTCACAACACTTAATAGACGACATGTGCGGACGTGACCAGACACAACATTAAAAACAAGATGTGGGGGCGTGACCCTTCACAACGCATAACAAACGACATTTGCGGACGTGACCAGACACAACATTAAAACACGGTGTGGGGATGTGACCCTTCACAACGCTTAACAGACGACATGTGCGGACGTGACCAGACACAGCATTAAAACACGGTGTGGGGATGTGACCCTTCACAACGCTTAACAGACGACATGTGCGGACGTGACCAGACACAGCATTAAAAACACGATGTGGGGACGTGACCCTTCACAACGCTTAACAGACGACATGTGCGGACGTGACCAGACATAGCTTTAAAACACGGTGTGGGGATGTGACTCTTCACAACGCTGAACAGACGACATGTGCTGATGTGCCCAGACACAAAATTCAAAACACGATGTGGGGACGTGACCCTTCACAACACTTAATAGACGACATGTGCGGGCGTGACCAGACACAACATTAAAAACAAGATGTGGGGGCGTGACCCTTCACAACGCATAACAAACGACATTTGCGGACGTGACCAGACACAACATTAAAACACGGTGTGGGGATGTGACCCTTCACAACGCTTAACAGACGACATGTGCGGACGTGACCAGACACAGCATTAAAACACGGTGTGGGGATGTGACCCTTCACAACGCTTAACAGACGACATGTGCGGACGTGACCAGACATAACATTAAAACACGGTGTGGGGACGTGACTCTTCACAACGCTTAACAGACGACATGTGCGGACGTGACCAGACATAGTATTAAAAGTAGATGTGGGGATGTGACCCTTCACAAAGCTTAACAGACGACATGTGCGGACGTGACCAGACACAGCATTAAAAACACGATGTGGGGACGTGACCCTTCACAACGCTTAACAGACGACATGTGCGGACGTGACCAGACATAGCATTAAAACACGGTGTGGGGACGTGACTCTTCACAACGCTGAACAGACGACATGTGCTGATGTGCCCAGACACAAAATTCAAAACACGATGTGGGGACGTGACCCTTCACAACACTTAATAGACGACATGTGCGGACGTGACCAGACACAGCATTAAAAACAAGATGTGGGGGCGTGACCCTTCACAACGCATAACAGACGACATTCGCGGACGTGACCAGACACACCATTAAAACACGGTGTGGGGATGTGACCCTTCACAACGCTTAACAGACGACATGTGCTGATGTGCCCAGACGCAAAATTCAAAACACGATGTGGGGACGTGACCCTTCACAACACTTAATAGACGACATGTGCGGACGTGACCAGACACAACATTAAAAACAAGATGTGGGGGCGTGACCCTTCACAACGCATAACAGACGACATGTGCGGACGTGACCAGACACACCATTAAAACACGGTGTGGGGATGTGACCCTTCACAACGCTTAACAGACGACATGTGCGGACGTGACCAGACACAACATTAAAACATGGTGTGGGGATGTGACCCTTCACAACGCTGAACAGACGACCTGTGCTGATGTGCCCAGACACAAAATTCAAAACACGATGTGGGGACGTAACCCTTCACAACACTTAATAGACGACATGTGCGGACGTGACCAGACACAGCATTAAAAACAAGATGTGGGGGCGTGACCCTTCACAACGCATAACAGACGACATGTGCGGACGTGACCAGACATAACATTAAAACACGGTGTGGGGACGTGACTCTTCACAACGCTTAACAGACGACATGTGCGGACGTGACCAGACATAGTATTAAAAGTAGATGTGGGGATGTGACCCTTCACAAAGCTTAACAGACGACATGTGCGGACGTGACCAGACACAGCATTAAAAACACGATGTGGGGACGTGACCCTTCACAACGCTTAACAGACGACATGTGCGGACGTGACCAGACATAGCATTAAAACACGGTGTGGGGACGTGACTCTTCACAACGCTGAACAGACGACATGTGCTGATGTGCCCAGACACAAAATTCAAAACACGATGTGGGGACGTGACCCTTCACAACACTTAATAGACGACATGTGCGGACGTGACCAGACACAGCATTAAAAACAAGATGTGGGGATGTGACCCTTCACAACGCTTAACAGACGACATGTGCGGACGTGACCAGACATAGCATTAAAACACGGTGTGGGGATGTGACCCTTCACAACGCTTAACAGACGACATGTGCGGACGTGACCAGACATAACATTAAAACACGGTGTGGGGACGTGACTCTTCACAACGCTTAACAGACGACATGTGCGGACGTGACCAGACATAGTATTAAAAGTAGATGTGGGGACGTGACCCTTCACAAAGCTTAACAGACGACATGTGTGGACGTGACCAGACACAGCATTAAAAACACGATGTGGGGACGTGACCCTTCACAACGCTTAACAGACGACATGTGCGGACGTGACCAGACGTAGCATTAAAACACGGTGTGGGGACGTGACTCTTCACAACGCTTAACAGACGACATGTGCGGACGTGACCAGACATAGTATTAAAAGTAGATGTGGGGACGTGACCCTTCACAAAGCTTAACAGACGACATGTGCGGACGTGACCAGACACAACATTAAAACACGGTGTGGGGATGTGACCCTTCACAACGCTTAACAGACGACATGTGCGGACGTGACCAGACACAGCATTAAAACACGGTGTGGGGATGTGACCCTTCACAACGCTTAACAGACGACATGTGCGGACGTGACCAGACATAACATTAAAACACGGTGTGGGGACGTGGCTCTTCCCAACGATTAACAGACGACATGTGCGGACGTGACCAGACATAGTATTAAAAGTAGATGTGGGGATGTGACCCTTCACAAAGCTTAACAGACGACATGTGCGGACGTGACCAGACACAACATTAAAAACACGATGTGGGGACGTGACCCTTCACAACGCTTAAAAGACGACATGTGCGGACGTGACCAGACATAGCATTAAAACACGGTGTGGGGACGTGACTCTTCACAACGCTGAACAGACGACATGTGCTGATGTGCCCAGACACAAAATTCAAAACACGATGTGGGGACGTGACCCTTCACAACACTTAATAGACGACATGTGCGGACGTGACCAGACACAACATTAAAAACAAGATGTGGGGGCGTGACCCTTCACAACGCATAACAAACGACATTTGCGGACGTGACCAGACACAACATTAAAACACGGTGTGGGGATGTGACCCTTCACAACGCTTAACAGACGACATGTGCGGACGTGACCAGACACAGCATTAAAACACGGTGTGGGGATGTGACCCTTCACAACGCATAACAGACGACATGTGCGGACGTGACCAGACACACCATTAAAACACGGTGTGGGGATGTGACCCTTCACAACGCTTAACAGACGACATGTGCGGACGTGACCAGACATAGCATTAAAACACGGTGTGGGGATGTGACCCTTCACAACGCTTAACAGACGACATGTGCGGACGTGACCAGACATAACATTAAAACACGGTGTGGGGACGTGACTCTTCACAACGCTTAACAGACGACATGTGCGGACGTGACCAGACATAGTATTAAAAGTAGATGTGGGGACGTGACCCTTCACAAAGCTTAACAGACGACATGTGTGGACGTGACCAGACACAGCATTAAAAACACGATGTGGGGACATGACCCTTCACAACGCTTAACAGACGACATGTGCGGACGTGACCAGACGTAGCATTAAAACACGGTGTGGGGACGTGACTCTTCACAACGCTTAACAGACGACATGTGCGGACGTGACCAGACATAGTATTAAAAGTAGATGTGGGGACGTGACCCTTCACAAAGCTTAACAGACGACATGTGCGGACGTGACCAGACACAACATTAAAACACGGTGTGGGGATGTGACCCTTCACAACGCTTAACAGACGACATGTGCGGACGTGACCAGACACAGCATTAAAACACGGTGTGGGGATGTGACCCTTCACAACGCTTAACAGACGACATGTGCGGACGTGACCAGACATAACATTAAAACACGGTGTGGGGACGTGGCTCTTCCCAACGATTAACAGACGACATGTGCGGACGTGACCAGACATAGTATTAAAAGTAGATGTGGGGATGTGACCCTTCACAAAGCTTAACAGACGACATGTGCGGACGTGACCAGACACAACATTAAAAACACGATGTGGGGACGTGACCCTTCACAACGCTTAACAGACGACATGTGCGGACGTGACCAGACATAGCATTAAAACACGGTGTGGGGACGTGACTCTTCACAACGCTGAACAGACGACATGTGCTGATGTGCCCAGACACAAAATTCAAAACACGATGTGGGGACGTGACCCTTCACAACACTTAATAGACGACATGTGCGGACGTGACCAGACACAACATTAAAAACAAGATGTGGGGGCGTGACCCTTCACAACGCATAACAAACGACATTTGCGGACGTGACCAGACACAACATTAAAACACGGTGTGGGGATGTGACCCTTCACAACGCTTAACAGACGACATGTGCGGACGTGACCAGACACAGCATTAAAACACGGTGTGGGGATGTGACCCTTCACAACGCTTAACAGACGACATGTGCGGACGTGACCAGACATAACAATAAAACACGGTGTGGGGACGTGACTCTTCACAACGCTTAACAGACGACATGTGCGGACGTGACCAGACATAGTATTAAAAGTAGATGTGGGGATGTGACCCTTCACAAAGCTTAACAGACGACATGTGCGGACGTGACCAGACACAGCATTAAAAACACGATGTGGGGACGTGATCCTTCACAACGCTTAACAGACGACACGTGCGGACGTGACCAGACATAGCATTAAAACACGGTGTGGGGACGTGACTCTTCACAACGCTGAACAGACGACATGTGCTGATGTGCCCAGACACAAAATTCAAAACACGATGTGGGGACGTGACCCTTCACAACACTTAATAGACGACATGTGCGGACGTGACCAGACACAGCATTAAAAACAAGATGTGGGGGCGTGACCCTTCACAACGCATAACAGACGACAATCGCGGACGTGACCAGACACACCATTAAAACACGGTGTGGGGATGTGACCCTTCACAACGCTTAACAGACGACATGTGCGGACGTGACCAGACATAGTATTAAAAGTAGATGTGGGGACGTGACCCTTCACAAAGCTTAACAGACGACATGTGTGGACGTGACCAGACACAGCTTTAAAAACACGATGTGGGGACGTGACCCTTCACAACGCTTAACAGACGACATGTGCGGACGTGACCAGACGTAGCATTAAAACACGGTGTGGGGACGTGACTCTTCACAACGCTTAACAGACGACATGTGCGGACGTGACCAGACATAGTATTAAAAGTAGATGTGGGGACGTGACCCTTCACAAAGCTTAACAGACGACATGTGCGGACGTGACCAGACACAACATTAAAACACGGTGTGGGGATGTGACCCTTCACAACGATTAACAGACGACATGTGCGGACGTGACCAAACACAGCATTAAAACACGGTGTGGGGATGTGACCCGTCACAACGCTGAACAGACGACATGTGCTGATGTGCCCAGACACAAAATTCAAAAGACGATGTGGGGGCGTGACCCTTCACAACGCTTAATAGACGACATGTGCGGACGTGACCAGACACAGCATTAAAAACACGATGTGGGGGCGTGACCCTTCACAACGCATAACAGACGACATGTGCGGACGTGACCAGACACAGCATTAAAACACGGTGTGGGGATGTGACCCTTCACAACGCTTAACAGACGGCATGTGCGGACGTGACCAGACACACCATTGAAAACACGATGTGGGGAGGTGACCCTTCACAACGCTTAACAGATGACATGTGCGGACGTGACCAGACGTGACCCTTCACAACGCTTAACAGACGACATGTGCGGACGTGACCAGACATAGCATTAAAAACACGATGTGGGGACGTGACCCTTCACAACGCTTAAGAGACGACATGTGCGGACGTGACCAGACACAACATTTAAATAACGGTATGGGTACGTGACCCTTCACAAGCTTAACAGACGACATGTGCTGATGTGACCAGACACAAAATTGAAAACACGATGTGGGGGCGTGACCCTTCACAACGCTTAACAGACGACATGTGGGGACGTGACTAGACACAGCATAAAAAACACGATGTGGGGACGTGACCCTTCACAACGCTTAACAGACGACATGTGCGGACGTGACCAGACACAGTATTAAAACACGGTGTGGGGATGTGACCCTTCACAATGCTTAACAGACGACATGTTCGGACGTGACCATACAGCATTGAAAACACGATGTGGGGAGGTGACCCTTCACATAGCTTAATAGACGACATGTGCGGACGTGACCAGACGTGACCCTTCACAATGCTTAACAGACGACATGTGCGGACGTGACCAGACGTGACCCTTCACAATGCTTAACAGACAAAATGAGCGGACGTGACCAGACACAACATTAAAAACACGAGGTGGGGACGTGACCCTTCACACGCTTAATAGACAACATGTGCGGACGTGACCAGACACAACTTTTAAATGACGAGGTCTATGTATGGATGTGACCTATCACAACACTTAACAGACGATAGCATTAAAATATGGTGTGGGGATGTGACCCTTCACAACGCTTAACAGACGACATGTAGGGACGTGACTAGACACAGCATCAAAAACATGATGTGGGGACATGACCCTTCACAACGCTTAACAGACGACATGTACGGACGTGACCAGACACCATTAAACACACGAGGTGGGGACGTCACCCTTCACAACGCTTAATAGACGACATGTGGGGACGTGACCAGACACAGCATTAAAAACACGATGTGGGGACGTGACCAGACGTGACCCTTCACAACGCTTAACAGACGACATGTGCGGACGTGACCAGACATAGCATTAAAAACACGATGTGGGGACGTGACCCTTCACAACGCATAACAGACGACATGTGAGAACGTGACCAGACACATCATTAAAATCACGATGTGGGGACGTGACCCTTCACAACGCTTAACAGATGACATGTGCGGACGTGACCAGACGCAACATTAAAAACACGAGGTGGGGACGTGACCCTTCACAACGCTTAAGAGACGACATGTGCGGACGTGACCAGACACAACATTTAAATAACGGTATGGGTACGTGACCCTTCACAAGCTTAACAGACGACATGTGCTGATGTGACCAGACACAAAATTCAAAACACGATGTGGGGGCGTGACCCTTCACAACGCTTAACAGACGACATGTGGGGACGTGACTAGACACAGCATAAAAAACACGATGTGGGGACGTGACCCTTCACTACGCATAACAGACGACATGTGCGGACGTGACCAGACACTGCATTAAAACACGGTGTGGGGATGTGACCCTTCACAACGCTTAACAGACGGCATGTGCGGACGTGCCCAGACACAGCATTGAAAACACGATGTGGGGAGGTGACCCATCACAACGCTTAACAGACGACATGTGCGGACGTGACCAGACATAGCATTAAAAACACGATGCGGGGACGTGACCCTTCACAAGGAATAACAGACGACATGTGAGAACGTGACCTGACACATCATTAAAATCACGATGTGGGGACGTGACCCTTCACAACGCTTAACAGATGACATGTGCGGACGTGACCAGACACAACATTAAAAACACGAGGTGGGGACGTGACCCTTCACAACGCTTAAGAGACGACATGTGCGGACGTGACCAGACACAACATTTAAAACACGGTGTGGGTATGTGACCCTTCACAAGCTTAACAGACGACATGTGCTGATGTGACCAGACACAAAATTCAAAACACGATGTGGGGGCGTGACCCTTCACAACACTTAATAGACGACATGTGCGGACGTGACCAGACACAGCATTAAAAACACGATGTGGGGGCGTGACCCTTCACAACGTATAACAGACGACATGTGCGGACGTGACCAGACATAGTATTAAAAGTAGATGTGCGGACGTGACCAGACACAACATTAAAACACGGTGTGGGGATGTGACCCTTCACAACGCTTAACAGACGACATGTGCGGACATGACCAGACATAGCATTAAAACACGGTGTGGGGACGTGACCCTTCACAACGCTTAACAGACGACATGTGCGGACGTGACCAGACATAGCATTAAAACACGGTGTGGGGACGTGACTCTTCACAACGCTTAACAGACGACATGTGCGGACGTGACCAGACACAGCATTAAAACACGGTGTGGGGATGTGACCCTTCACAATGCTTAACAGACGACATGTGCGGACGTGACCAGACATACCATTAAAACACGGTGTGGGGACGTGACTCTTCACAACGCTTAACAGACGACATGTGCGGACATGACCAGACATAGCATTAAAACACGGTGTGGGGACGTGACTCTGCACAACGCTTAACAGACGACATGTGCGGACGTGACCAGACACAACATTAAAAACAAGATGTGGGGGCGTGACCCTTCACAACGCATAACAGACGACATGTGCGGACGTGACCAGACACAACATTAAAACACGGTGTGGGGATGTGACCCTTCACAACGCTTAACAGACGACAATGTGCGGACGTGACCAGACACAGCATTAAAACACGGTGTGGGGACGTGACCCTTCACAACGCTTAACAGACGACAATGTGCGGACGTGACCAGACACAGCATTAAAGACAAGATGTGGGGGCGTGACCCTTCACAACGCATAACAGACGACATGTGCGGACGTGACCAGACACAACATTAAAACACGGTGTGGGGATGTGACCCTTCACAACGCTTAACAGACGACAATGTGCGGACGTGACCAGACACAGCATTAAAACACGGTGTGGGGATGTGACCCTTCACAACGCTTAACAGACGACATGTGCGGACGTGACCAGACATAACATTAAAACACGGTGTGGGGACGTGACTCTTCACAACGCTTAACAGACGACATGTGCGGACGTGACCAGACATAGTATTAAAAGTAGATGTGGGGACGTGACCCTTCACAAAGCTTAACAGACGACATGTGCGGACGTGACCAGACACAGCATTAAAAACACGATGTGGGGACGTGACCCTTCACAACGCTTAACGGGAGACATGTGCGGACGTGACCAGACATAGCATTAAAACACGGTGTGGAGACGTGACTCTTCACAACGCTTAACAGACGACATGTGCGGACGTGACCAGACATAGTATTAAAAGTAGATGTGGGGACGTGACCCTTCACAAAGCTTAACAGACGACATGTGCGGACGTGACCAGACACAACATTAAAACACGGTGTGGGTACGTGACCCTTCACAAGCTTAACAGACGACATGTGCTGATGTGACCAGACATAAAATTCAAAACACGATGTGGGGGCGTGACCCTTCACAACGCTTAATAGACGACATGTGCGGACGTCACCAGACACAACATTAAAAACACGATATGGGGGCGTGACCCTTCACAACGCATAACAGACGGCATGTGCGGACGTGACCAGACAAAGCATTAAAACACGGTGTGGGGATGTGACCCTTCACAACGCTTAACAGACGGCATGTGCGGACGTGACCAGACACAGCATTGAAAACACGATGTGGGGAGGTGACCCATCACAACGCTTAACAGACGACATGTGCGGACGTGACCAGACATAGCATTAAAAACACGATGCGGGGACGTGACCCTTCACAAGGAATAACAGACGACATGTGAGAACGTGACCTGACACATCATTAAAATCACGATGTGGGGACGTGACCCTTCACAACGCTTAACAGATGACATGTGCGGACGTGACCAGACACAACATTAAAAACACGAGGTGGGGACGTGACCCTTCACAACGCTTAACAGACGACATGTGCGGACGTGACCAGACATAGCATTAAAAACACGATGCGGGGACGTGACCCTTCACAAGGAATAACAGACGACATGTGAGAACGTGACCTGACACATCATTAAAATCACGATGTGGGGACGTGACCCTTCACAACGCTTAACAGATGACATGTGCGGACGTGACCAGACACAACATTAAAAACACGAGGTGGGGACGTGACCCTTCACAACGCTTAAGAGACGACATGTGCGGACGTGACCAGACACAACATTAAAAACAAGATGTGGGGGCGTGACCCTTCACAACGCATAACAAACGACATTTGCGGACGTGACCAGACACAACATTAAAACACGGTGTGGGGATGTGACCCTTCACAACGCTTAACAGACGACATGTGCGGACGTGACCAGACACAGCATTAAAACACGGTGTGGGGATGTGACCCTTCACAACGCTTAACAGACGACATGTGCGGACGTGACCAGACATAACATTAAAACACGGTGTGGGGACGTGACTCTTCACAACGCTTAACAGACGACATGTGCGGACGTGACCAGACATAGTATTAAAAGTAGATGTGGGGATGTGACCCTTCACAAAGCTTAACAGACGACATGTGCGGACGTGACCAGACACAGCATTAAAAACACGATGTGGGGACGTGACCCTTCACAACGCTTAACAGACGACATGTGCTGATGTGCCCAGACACAAAATTCAAAACACGATGTGGGGACGTGACCCTTCACAACACTTAATAGACGACATGTGCGGACGTGACCAGACACAGCATTAAAAACAAGATGTGGGGGCGTGACCCTTCACAACTTATAACAGACGACATGTGCGGACGTGACCAGACACACCATTAAAACACGGTGTGGGGATGTGACCCTTCACAACGCTTAACAGACGACATGTGCTGATGTGCCCAGACACAAAATTCAAAACACGATGTGGGGACGTGACCCTTCACAACACTTAATAGACGACATGTGCGGACGTGACCAGACACAACATTAAAAACAAGATGTGGGGGCGTGACCCTTCACAACACTTAACAGACGACATGTGCGGACGTGACCAGACACAACATTAAAAACAAGATGTGGGGGCGTGACCCTTCACAACGCATAACAGACGACATGTGCGGACGTGACCAGACACACCATTAAAACACGGTGTGGGGATGTGACCCTTCACAACGCTGAACAGACGACATGTGCGGACGTGACCAGACACAACATTAAAACACGGTGTGGGGATGTGACCCTTCACAACGCTGAACAGACGACATGTGCTGATGTGCCCAGACACAAAATTCAAAACACGATGTGGGGACGTAACCCTTCACAACACTTAGTAGACGACATGTGCGGACGTGACCAGACACAGCATTAAAAACAAGATGTGGGGGCGTGACCCTTCACAACGCATAACAGACGACATGTGCGGACGTGACCAGACACACCATTAAAACACGGTGTGGGGATGTGACCCTTCACAACGCTTAACAGACGACATGTGCGGACGTGACCAGACATAGCATTAAAACACGGTGTGGGGATGTGACCCTTCACAACGCTTAACAGACGACATGTGCGGACGTGACCAGACACAACATTAAAACACGGTGTGGGGATGTGACCCTTCACAACGCTTAACAGACGACATGTGCGGACGTGACCAAACACAGCATTAAAACACGGTGTGGGGATGTGACCCGTCACAACGCTGAACAGACGACATGTGCGGACGTGACCAGACACACCATTAAAACACGGTGTGGGGATGTGACCCTTCACAACGCTTAACAGACGACATGTGCGGACGTGACCAGACACAACATTAAAACACGGTGTGGGGATGTGACCCTTCACAACGCTTAACAGACGACATGTGCGGACGTGACCAAACACAGCATTAAAACACGGTGTGGGGATGTGACCCGTCACAACGCTTAACAGACGACATGTGCGGACGTGACCAGACACAACATTAAAACACGGTGTGGGGATGTGACCCTTCACAACGCTGAACAGACGACATGTGCTGATGTGCCCAGACACAAAATTCAAAACACGATGTGGGGACGTAACCCTTCACAACCCTTAATAGACGACATGTGCGGACGTGACCAGACACAGCATTAAAAACAAGATGTGGGGGCGTGACCCTTCACAACGCATAACAGACGTCATGTGCGGACGTGACCAGACACACCATTAAAACACGGTGTGGGGATGTGACCCTTCACAACGCTTAACAGACGACATGTGCGGACGTGACCAGACATAGCATTAAAACACGGTGTGGGGATGTGACCCTTCACAACGCTTAACAGACGACATGTGCGGACGTGACCAGACATAACATTAAAACACGGTGTGGGGACGTGACTCTTCACAACGCTTAACAGACGACATGTGCGGACGTGACCAGACATAGTATTAAAAGTAGATGTGGGGACGTGACCCTTCACAAAGCTTAACAGACGACATGTGTGGACGTGACCAGACACAGCATTAAAAACACGATGTGGGGACGTGACCCTTCACAACGCTTAACAGACGACATGTGCGGACGTGACCAGACGTAGCATTAAAACACGGTGTGGGGACGTGACTCTTCACAACGCTTAACAGACGACATGTGCGGACGTGACCAGACATAGTATTAACAGTAGATGTGGGGACGTGACCCTTCACAAAGCTTAACAGACGACATGTGCGGACGTGACCAGACATAGCATTAAAACACGGTGTGGGGACGTGACTCTGCACAACGCTTAACAGACGACATGTGCGGACGTGACCAGACACAACATTAAAAACAAGATGTGGGGGCGTGACCCTTCACAACGCATAACAGACGACATGTGCGGACGTGACCAGACACAACATTAAAACACGGTGTGGGGATGTGACCCTTCACAACGCTTAACAGACGACAATGTGCGGACGTGACCAGACACAGCATTAAAACACGGTGTGGGGACGTGACCCTTCACAACGCTTAACAGACGACAATGTGCGGACGTGACCAGACACAGCATTAAAGACAAGATGTGGGGGCGTGACCCTTCACAACGCATAACAGACGACATGTGCGGACGTGACCAGACACAACATTAAAACACGGTGTGGGGATGTGACCCTTCACAACGCTTAACAGACGACAATGTGCGGACGTGACCAGACACAGCATTAAAACACGGTGTGGGGATGTGACCCTTCACAACGCTTAACAGACGACATGTGCGGACGTGTCCAGACATAACATTAAAACACGGTGTGGGGACGTGACTCTTCACAACGCTTAACAGACGACATGTGCGGACGTGACCAGACATAGTATTAAAAGTAGATGTGGGGACGTGACCCTTCACAAAGCTTAACAGACGACATGTGCGGACGTGACCAGACACAGCATTAAAAACACGATGTGGGGACGTGACCCTTCACAACGCTTAACGGGAGACATGTGCGGACGTGACCAGACATAGCATTAAAACACGGTGTGGAGACGTGACTCTTCACAACGCTTAACAGACGACATGTGCGGACGTGACCAGACATAGTATTAAAAGTAGATGTGGGGACGTGACCCTTCACAAAGCTTAACAGACGACATGTGCGGACGTGACCAGACACAACATTAAAACACGGTGTGGGTACGTGACCCTTCACAAGCTTAACAGACGACATGTGCTGATGTGACCAGACATAAAATTCAAAACACGATGTGGGGGCGTGACCCTTCACAACGCTTAATAGACGACATGTGCGGACGTCACCAGACACAACATTAAAAACACGATATGGGGGCGTGACCCTTCACAACGCATAACAGACGGCATGTGCGGACGTGACCAGACAAAGCATTAAAACACGGTGTGGGGATGTGACCCTTCACAACGCTTAACAGACGGCATGTGCGGACGTGACCAGACACAGCATTGAAAACACGATGTGGGGAGGTGACCCATCACAACGCTTAACAGACGACATGTGCGGACGTGACCAGACATAGCATTAAAAACACGATGCGGGGACGTGACCCTTCACAAGGAATAACAGACGACATGTGAGAACGTGACCTGACACATCATTAAAATCACGATGTGGGGACGTGACCCTTCACAACGCTTAACAGATGACATGTGCGGACGTGACCAGACACAACATTAAAAACACGAGGTGGGGACGTGACCCTTCACAACGCTTAAGAGACGACATGTGCGGACGTGACCAGACACAACATTAAAAACAAGATGTGGGGGCGTGACCCTTCACAACGCATAACAAACGACATTTGCGGACGTGACCAGACACAACATTAAAACACGGTGTGGGGATGTGACCCTTCACAACGCTTAACAGACGACATGTGCGGACGTGACCAGACACAGCATTAAAACACGGTGTGGGGATGTGACCCTTCACAACGCTTAACAGACGACATGTGCGGACGTGACCAGACATAACATTAAAACACGGTGTGGGGACGTGACTCTTCACAACGCTTAACAGACGACATGTGCGGACGTGACCAGACATAGTATTAAAAGTAGATGTGGGGATGTGACCCTTCACAAAGCTTAACAGACGACATGTGCGGACGTGACCAGACACAGCATTAAAAACACGATGTGGGGACGTGACCCTTCACAACGCTTAACAGACGACATGTGCTGATGTGCCCAGACACAAAATTCAAAACACGATGTGGGGACGTGACCCTTCACAACACTTAATAGACGACATGTGCGGACGTGACCAGACACAGCATTAAAAACAAGATGTGGGGGCGTGACCCTTCACAACTTATAACAGACGACATGTGCGGACGTGACCAGACACACCATTAAAACACGGTGTGGGGATGTGACCCTTCACAACGCTTAACAGACGACATGTGCTGATGTGCCCAGACACAAAATTCAAAACACGATGTGGGGACGTGACCCTTCACAACACTTAATAGACGACATGTGCGGACGTGACCAGACACAACATTAAAAACAAGATGTGGGGGCGTGACCCTTCACAACACTTAACAGACGACATGTGCGGACGTGACCAGACACAACATTAAAAACAAGATGTGGGGGCGTGACCCTTCACAACGCATAACAGACGACATGTGCGGACGTGACCAGACACACCATTAAAACACGGTGTGGGGATGTGACCCTTCACAACGCTGAACAGACGACATGTGCGGACGTGACCAGACACAACATTAAAACACGGTGTGGGGATGTGACCCTTCACAACGCTGAACAGACGACATGTGCTGATGTGCCCAGACACAAAATTCAAAACACGATGTGGGGACGTAACCCTTCACAACACTTAGTAGACGACATGTGCGGACGTGACCAGACACAGCATTAAAAACAAGATGTGGGGGCGTGACCCTTCACAACGCATAACAGACGACATGTGCGGACGTGACCAGACACACCATTAAAACACGGTGTGGGGATGTGACCCTTCACAACGCTTAACAGACGACATGTGCGGACGTGACCAGACATAGCATTAAAACACGGTGTGGGGATGTGACCCTTCACAACGCTTAACAGACGACATGTGCGGACGTGACCAGACACAACATTAAAACACGGTGTGGGGATGTGACCCTTCACAACGCTTAACAGACGACATGTGCGGACGTGACCAAACACAGCATTAAAACACGGTGTGGGGATGTGACCCGTCACAACGCTGAACAGACGACATGTGCGGACGTGACCAGACACACCATTAAAACACGGTGTGGGGATGTGACCCTTCACAACGCTTAACAGACGACATGTGCGGACGTGACCAGACACAACATTAAAACACGGTGTGGGGATGTGACCCTTCACAACGCTTAACAGACGACATGTGCGGACGTGACCACACACAGCATTAAAACACGGTGTGGGGATGTGACCCGTCACAACGCTTAACAGACGACATGTGCGGACGTGACCAGACACAACATTAAAACACGGTGTGGGGATGTGACCCTTCACAACGCTGAACAGACGACATGTTCTGATGTGCCCAGACACAAAATTCAAAACACGATGTGGGGACGTAACCCTTCACAACCCTTAATAGACGACATGTGCGGACGTGACCAGACACAGCATTAAAAACAAGATGTGGGGGCGTGACCCTTCACAACGCATAACAGACGTCATGTGCGGACGTGACCAGACACACCATTAAAACACGGTGTGGGGATGTGACCCTTCACAACGCTTAACAGACGACATGTGCGGACGTGACCAGACATAGCATTAAAACACGGTGTGGGGATGTGACCCTTCACAACGCTTAACAGACGACATGTGCGGACGTGACCAGACATAACATTAAAACACGGTGTGGGGACGTGACTCTTCACAACGCTTAACAGACGACATGTGCGGACGTGACCAGACATAGTATTAAAAGTAGATGTGGGGACGTGACCCTTCACAAAGCTTAACAGACGACATGTGTGGACGTGACCAGACACAGCATTAAAAACACGATGTGGGGACGTGACCCTTCACAACGCTTAACAGACGACATGTGCGGACGTGACCAGACGTAGCATTAAAACACGGTGTGGGGACGTGACTCTTCACAACGCTTAACAGACGACATGTGCGGACGTGACCAGACATAGTATTAAAAGTAGATGTGGGGACGTGACCCTTCACAAAGCTTAACAGACGACATGTGCGGACGTGACCAGACACAACATTAAAACACGGTGTGGGGATGTGACCCTTCACAACGCTTAACAGACGACATGTGCGGACGTGACCAAACACAGCATTAAAACACGGTGTGGGGATGTGACCCGTCACAACGCTGAACAGACGACATGTGCTGATGTGCCCAGACACAAAATTCAAAAGACGATGTGGGGGCGTGACCCTTCACAACGCTTAACGGGAGACATGTGCGGACGTGACCAGACATAGCATTAAAACACGGTGTGGAGACGTGACTCTTCACAACGCTTAACAGACGACATGTGCGGACGTGACCAGACATAGTATTAAAAGTAGATGTGGGGACGTGACCCTTCACAAAGCTTAACAGACGACATGTGCGGACGTGACCAGACACAACATTAAAACACGGTGTGGGTACGTGACCCTTCACAAGCTTAACAGACGACATGTGCTGATGTGACCAGACATAAAATTCAAAACACGATGTGGGGGCGTGACCCTTCACAACGCTTAATAGACGACATGTGCGGACGTCACCAGACACAACATTAAAAACACGATATGGGGGCGTGACCCTTCACAACGCATAACAGACGGCATGTGCGGACGTGACCAGACAAAGCATTAAAACACGGTGTGGGGATGTGACCCTTCACAACGCTTAACAGACGGCATGTGCGGACGTGACCAGACACAGCATTGAAAACACGATGTGGGGAGGTGACCCATCACAACGCTTAACAGACGACATGTGCGGACGTGACCAGACATAGCATTAAAAACACGATGCGGGGACGTGACCCTTCACAAGGAATAACAGACGACATGTGAGAACGTGACCTGACACATCATTAAAATCACGATGTGGGGACGTGACCCTTCACAACGCTTAACAGATGACATGTGCGGACGTGACCAGACACAACATTAAAAACACGAGGTGGGGACGTGACCCTTCACAACGCTTAAGAGACGACATGTGCGGACGTGACCAGACACAACATTAAAAACAAGATGTGGGGGCGTGACCCTTCACAACGCATAACAAACGACATTTGCGGACGTGACCAGACACAACATTAAAACACGGTGTGGGGATGTGACCCTTCACAACGCTTAACAGACGACATGTGCGGACGTGACCAGACACAGCATTAAAACACGGTGTGGGGATGTGACCCTTCACAACGCTTAACAGACGACATGTGCGGACGTGACCAGACATAACATTAAAACACGGTGTGGGGACGTGACTCTTCACAACGCTTAACAGACGACATGTGCGGACGTGACCAGACATAGTATTAAAAGTAGATGTGGGGATGTGACCCTTCACAAAGCTTAACAGACGACATGTGCGGACGTGACCAGACACAGCATTAAAAACACGATGTGGGGACGTGACCCTTCACAACGCTTAACAGACGACATGTGCTGATGTGCCCAGACACAAAATTCAAAACACGATGTGGGGACGTGACCCTTCACAACACTTAATAGACGACATGTGCGGACGTGACCAGACACAGCATTAAAAACAAGATGTGGGGGCGTGACCCTTCACAACTTATAACAGACGACATGTGCGGACGTGACCAGACACACCATTAAAACACGGTGTGGGGATGTGACCCTTCACAACGCTTAACAGACGACATGTGCTGATGTGCCCAGACACAAAATTCAAAACACGATGTGGGGACGTGACCCTTCACAACACTTAATAGACGACATGTGCGGACGTGACCAGACACAACATTAAAAACAAGATGTGGGGGCGTGACCCTTCACAACACTTAACAGACGACATGTGCGGACGTGACCAGACACAACATTAAAAACAAGATGTGGGGGCGTGACCCTTCACAACGCATAACAGACGACATGTGCGGACGTGACCAGACACACCATTAAAACACGGTGTGGGGATGTGACCCTTCACAACGCTGAACAGACGACATGTGCGGACGTGACCAGACACAACATTAAAACACGGTGTGGGGATGTGACCCTTCACAACGCTGAACAGACGACATGTGCTGATGTGCCCAGACACAAAATTCAAAACACGATGTGGGGACGTAACCCTTCACAACACTTAGTAGACGACATGTGCGGACGTGACCAGACACAGCATTAAAAACAAGATGTGGGGGCGTGACCCTTCACAACGCATAACAGACGACATGTGCGGACGTGACCAGACACACCATTAAAACACGGTGTGGGGATGTGACCCTTCACAACGCTTAACAGACGACATGTGCGGACGTGACCAGACATAGCATTAAAACACGGTGTGGGGATGTGACCCTTCACAACGCTTAACAGACGACATGTGCGGACGTGACCAGACACAACATTAAAACACGGTGTGGGGATGTGACCCTTCACAACGCTTAACAGACGACATGTGCGGACGTGACCAAACACAGCATTAAAACACGGTGTGGGGATGTGACCCGTCACAACGCTGAACAGACGACATGTGCGGACGTGACCAGACACACCATTAAAACACGGTGTGGGGATGTGACCCTTCACAACGCTTAACAGACGACATGTGCGGACGTGACCAGACACAACATTAAAACACGGTGTGGGGATGTGACCCTTCACAACGCTTAACAGACGACATGTGCGGACGTGACCAAACACAGCATTAAAACACGGTGTGGGGATGTGACCCGTCACAACGCTTAACAGACGACATGTGCGGACGTGACCAGACACAACATTAAAACACGGTGTGGGGATGTGACCCTTCACAACGCTGAACAGACGACATGTGCTGATGTGCCCAGACACAAAATTCAAAACACGATGTGGGGACGTAACCCTTCACAACCCTTAATAGACGACATGTGCGGACGTGACCAGACACAGCATTAAAAACAAGATGTGGGGGCGTGACCCTTCACAACGCATAACAGACGTCATGTGCGGACGTGACCAGACACACCATTAAAACACGGTGTGGGGATGTGACCCTTCACAACGCTTAACAGACGACATGTGCGGACGTGACCAGACATAGCATTAAAACACGGTGTGGGGATGTGACCCTTCACAACGCTTAACAGACGACATGTGCGGACGTGACCAGACATAACATTAAAACACGGTGTGGGGACGTGACTCTTCACAACGCTTAACAGACGACATGTGCGGACGTGACCAGACATAGTATTAAAAGTAGATGTGGGGACGTGACCCTTCACAAAGCTTAACAGACGACATGTGTGGACGTGACCAGACACAGCATTAAAAACACGATGTGGGGACGTGACCCTTCACAACGCTTAACAGACGACATGTGCGGACGTGACCAGACGTAGCATTAAAACACGGTGTGGGGACGTGACTCTTCACAACGCTTAACAGACGACATGTGCGGACGTGACCAGACATAGTATTAAAAGTAGATGTGGGGACGTGACCCTTCACAAAGCTTAACAGACGACATGTGCGGACGTGACCAGACACAACATTAAAACACGGTGTGGGGATGTGACCCTTCACAACGCTTAACAGACGACATGTGCGGACGTGACCAAACACAGCATTAAAACACGGTGTGGGGATGTGACCCGTCACAACGCTGAACAGACGACATGTGCTGATGTGCCCAGACACAAAATTCAAAAGACGATGTGGGGGCGTGACCCTTCACAACGCTTAATAGACGACATGTGCGGACGTGACCAGACACAGCATTAAAAACACGATGTGGGGGCGTGACCCTTCACAACGCATAACAGACGACATGTGCGGACGTGACCAGACACAGCATTAAAACACGGTGTGGGGATGTGACCCTTCACAACGCTTAACAGACGGCATGTGCGGACGTGACCAGACACACCATTGAAAACACGATGTGGGGAGGTGACCCTTCACAACGCTTAACAGATGACATGTGCGGACGTGACCAGACGTGACCCTTCACAACGCTTAACAGACGACATGTGCGGACGTGACCAGACATAGCATTAAAAACACGATGTGGGGACGTGACCCTTCACAACGCATAACAGACGACATGTGAGAACGTGACCAGACACATCATTAAAATCACGATGTGGGGACGTGACCCTTCACAACGCATAACAGACGGCATGTGCGGACGTGACCAGACACTGCATTAAAACACGGTGTGGAGATGTGACCCTTCACAACGCTTAACAGACGACATGTGCGGACGTGACCAAACACAGCATTAAAACACGGTGTGGGGATGTGACCCGTCACAACGCTGAACAGACGACATGTGCTGATGTGCCCAGACACAAAATTCAAAACACGATGTGGGGGCGTGACCCTTCACAACGCTTAATAGACGACATGTGCGGACGTGACCAGACACAGCATTAAAAACACGATGTGGGGGCGTGACCCTTCACAACGCATAACAAACGACATTTGCGGACGTGACCAGACACACCATTAAAACACGGTGTGGGGATGTGACCCTTCACAACGCTTAACAGACGACATGTGCGGACGTGACCAGACACAACATTAAAACACGGTGTGGGGATGTGACCCTTCACAACGCTGAACAGACGACATGTGCTGATGTGCCCAGACACAAAATTCAAAACACGATGTGGGGACGTAACCCTTCACAACACTTAATAGACGACATGTGCGGACGTGACCAGACACAGCATTAAAAACAAGATGTGGGGGCGTGACCCTTCACAACGCATAACAGACGTCATGTGCGGACGTGACCAGACACACCATTAAAACACGGTGTGGGGATGTGACCCTTCACAACGCTTAACAGACGACATGTGCGGACGTGACCAGACATAGCATTAAAACACGGTGTGGGGATGTGACCCTTCACAACGCTTAACAGACGACATGTGCGGACGTGACCAGACATAACATTAAAACACGGTGTGGGGACGTGACTCTTCACAACGCTTAACAGACGACATGTGCGGACGTGACCAGACATAGTATTAAAAGTAGATGTGGGGACGTGACCCTTCACAAAACTTAACAGACGACATGTGTGGACGTGACCAGACACAGCATTAAAAACACGATGTGGGGACGTGACCCTTCACAACGCTTAACAGACGACATGTGCGGACGTGACCAGACGTAGCATTAAAACACGGTGTGGGGACGTGACTCTTCACAACGCTTAACAGACGACATGTGCGGACGTGACCAGACATAGTATTAAAAGTAGATGTGGGGACGTGACCCTTCACAAAGCTTAACAGACGACATGTGCGGACGTGACCAGACACAACATTAAAACACGGTGTGGGGATGTGACCCTTCACAACGCTTAACAGACGACATGTGCGGACGTGACCAAACACAGCATTAAAACACGGTGTGGGGATGTGACCCGTCACAACGCTGAACAGACGACATGTGCTGATGTGCCCAGACACAAAATTCAAAAGACGATGTGGGGGCGTGACCCTTCACAACGCTTAATAGACGACATGTGCGGACGTGACCAGACACAGCATTAAAAACACGATGTGGGGGCGTGACCCTTCACAACGCATAACAGACGACATGTGCGGACGTGACCAGACACAGCATTAAAACACGGTGTGGGGATGTGACCCTTCACAACGCTTAACAGACGGCATGTGCGGACGTGACCAGACACACCATTGAAAACACGATGTGGGGAGGTGACCCTTCACAACGCTTAACAGATGACATGTGCGGACGTGACCAGACGTGACCCTTCACAACGCATAACAGACGACATGTGAGAACGTGACCAGACACATCATTAAAATCACGATGTGGGGACGTGACCCTTCACAACGCATAACAGACGGCATGTGCGGACGTGACCAGACACTGCATTAAAACACGGTGTGGGGATGTGACCCTTCACAACGCTTAACAGACGGCATGTGCGGACGTGACCAGACACAGCATTGAAAACACGATGTGGGGAGGTGACCCATCACAATGCTTAACAGACGACATGTGCGGACGTGACCAGACATAGCATTAAAAACACGATGCGGGGACGTGACCCTTCACAAGGAATAACAGACGACATGTGAGAACGTGACCTGACACATCATTAAAATCACGATGTGGGGGCGTGACCCTTCACAACGCTTAACAGATGACATGTGCGGACGTGACCAGACACAACATTAAAAACACGAGGTGGGGACGTGACCCTTCACAACGCTTAAGAGACGACATGTGCGGACGTGACCAGACACAACATTTAAAACACGGTGTGGGTATGTGACCCTTCACAAGCTTAACAGACGACATGTGCTGATGTGACCAGACATAAAATTCAAAACACGATGTGGGGGCGTGACCCTTCACAACACTTAATAGACGACATGTGCGGACGTGACCAGACACAGCATTAAAAACACGATGTGGGGGCGTGACCCTTCACAACGTATAACAGACGACATGTGCGGACGTGACCAGACATAGTATTAAAAGTAGATGTGCGGACGTGACCAGACACAACATTAAAACACGGTGTGGGGATGTGACCCTTCACAACGCTTAACAGACGACATGTGCGGACATGACCAGACATAGCATTAAAACACGGTGTGGGGACGTGACCCTTCACAACGCTTAACAGACGACATGTGCGGACGTGACCAGACATAGCATTAAAACACGGTGTGGGGACGTGACTCTTCACAACGCTTAACAGACGACATGTGCGGACGTGACCAGACACAGCATTAAAATACGGTGTGGGGATGTGACCCTTCACAATGCTTAACAGACGACATGTGCGGACGTGACCAGACATACCATTAAAACACGGTGTGGGGACGTGACTCTTCACAACGCTTAACAGACGACATGTGCGGACATGACCAGACATAGCATTAAAACACGGTGTGGGGACGTGACTCTGCACAACGCTTAACAGACGACATGTGCGGACGTGACCAGACACAACATTAAAAACAAGATGTGGGGGCGTGACCCTTCACAACGCATAACAGACGACATGTGCGGACGTGACCAGACACAACATTAAAACACGGTGTGGGGATGTGACCCTTCACAACGCTTAACAGACGACAATGTGCGGACGTGACCAGACACAGCATTAAAACACGGTGTGGGGACGTGACCCTTCACAATGCTTAACAGACGACAATGTGCGGACGTGACCAGACACAGCATTAAAGACAAGATGTGGGGGCGTGACCCTTCACAACGCATAACAGACGACATGTGCGGACGTGACCAGACACAACATTAAAACACGGTGTGGGGATGTGACCCTTCACAACGCTTAACAGACGACAATGTGCGGACGTGACCAGACACAGCATTAAAACACGGTGTGGGGATGTGACCCTTCACAACGCTTAACAGACGACATGTGCGGACGTGACCAGACATAACATTAAAACACGGTGTGGGGACGTGACTCTTCACAACGCTTAACAGACGACATGTGCGGACGTGACCAGACATAGTATTAAAAGTAGATGTGGGGACGTGACCCTTCACAAAGCTTAACAGACGACATGTGCGGACGTGACCAGACACAGCATTAAAAACACGATGTGGGGACGTGACCCTTCACAACGCTTAACGGGAGACATGTGCGGACGTGACCAGACATAGCATTAAAACACGGTGTGGAGACGTGACTCTTCACAACGCTTAACAGACGACATGTGCGGACGTGACCAGACATAGTATTAAAAGTAGATGTGGGGACGTGACCCTTCACAAAGCTTAACAGACGACATGTGCGGACGTGACCAGACACAACATTAAAACACGGTGTGGGTACGTGACCCTTCACAAGCTTAACAGACGACATGTGCTGATGTGACCAGACATAAAATTCAAAACACGATGTGGGGGCGTGACCCTTCACAACGCTTAATAGACGACATGTGCGGACGTCACCAGACACAACATTAAAAACACGATATGGGGGCGTGACCCTTCACAACGCATAACAGACGGCATGTGCGGACGTGACCAGACAAAGCATTAAAACACGGTGTGGGGATGTGACCCTTCACAACGCTTAACAGACGACATGTGCGGACGTGACCAGACACACCATTAAAACACGGTGTGGGATGTGACGCTTCACAACGCTTAACAGACGACATGTGCGGACGTGACCAGACACAGCATTAAAACACGGTGTGGGATGTGACCCTTCACGACGCTTAACGGACGACATGTGCGGACGTGACCAGACACAGCATTAAAACACGGTGTGGGGATGTGACCCTTCACAACGCTTAACAGACAACATGTTCGTACGTGACCAGACAGCATTGAAAACACGATGTGGGGAGGTGACCCTCCACAACGCTTAATAGACGACATGTGCGGACGTGACCAGACGTGACCCTTCACAACGCTTAACAGACAACATGAGAGAACATGACCAGACACAGCATTCAAAACACGAGGTGGGGACGTGACCCTTCACACGCTTAATAGACAACATGTGTGGACGTGACCAGACACAACTTTTAAATGACGAGGTCTACGTATGGACGTGACCTATCACAACACTTAACAGGCGATAGGATTAAAATATGGTGTGGCGATGTGACCCTTCACAACGCTTAACAGACGACATGTGGGGACGTGACTAGACACAGCCTCAAAAACACGATGTGGGGACGTGACCCTTCACAACGCTTAACAGACGACATGTGCGGACGTGAGCAGACACAGCATTAAAATACGGTGTGGGGATGTGACCCTTCACAAACTTAACAGACGACATGTGTTGATGTGACCAGACACAAAATTCAAAACACGATGTGGGGGCGTGACCCTTCACAATGCTTAAGAGACGACATGTGCGGACGTGACCAGACACAGCATTAAAAACACGATGTGGGGACGTGACCTTTCACAATGCTTAACAGATGACATGTGCGGACGTGACCAGACACAACATTAAAACACGGTGTGGGGATGTGACCCTTCACAACGCTTAACAGACGACATGTGCGGACGTGACCAGACACAGCATTAAAACACGGTGTGGGGATGTGACCCTTCACAACGCTTAACAGACGACATGTGCGTACATGACCAGACATAGCATTAAAAACACGATGTGGGGACGTGACCCTTCACAACGCATAACAGATGACATGTGCGGACGTGACCAGACACAACATTAAAAACACGAGGTGGGGACGTGACCCTTCACAAGCTTAACAGACGACATGTGCTGATGTGACCAGACACATCATTAAAATCACGATGTGGGGACGTGACCCTTCACAACGCTTAACAGATGACATGTGCGGACGTGACCAGACACAACATTAAAAACACGAGGTGGGGACGTGACCCTTCACAAGCTTAACAGACGACATGTGCTGATGTGACCAGACACAAAATTCAAAACACGATGTGGGGACGTGACCCTTTACAACACTTAATAGACGACATGTGCGGACGTGACCAGACACAGCATTAAAAACACGATGTGGGGGCGTGACCCTTCACAACGCTTAATAGACGACATGTGCGGACGTGACCAGACACAGCATTAAAAACACGATGTGGGGGCGTGACCCTTCACAACGCATAACAAACGACATTTGCGGACGTGACCAGACACACCATTAAAACACGGTGTGGGGATGTGACCCTTCACAACGCTTAACAGACGACATGTGCGGACGTGACCAGACACAACATTAAAACACGGTGTGGGGATGTGACCCTTCACAACGCTGAACAGACGACATGTGCTGATGTGCCCAGACACAAAATTCAAAACACGATGTGGGGACGTAACCCTTCACAACACTTAATAGACGACATGTGCGGACGTGACCAGACACAGCATTAAAAACAAGATGTGGGGGCGTGACCCTTCACAACGCATAACAGACGTCATGTACGGACGTGACCAGACACACCATTAAAACACGGTGTGGGGATGTGACCCTTCACAACGCTTAACAGACGACATGTGCGGACGTGACCAGACATAGCATTAAAACACGGTGTGGGGATGTGACCCTTCACAACGCTTAACAGACGACATGTGCGGACGTGACCAGACATAACATTAAAACACGGTGTGGGGACGTGACTCTTCACAACGCTTAACAGACGACATGTGCGGACGTGACCAGACATAGTATTAAAAGTAGATGTGGGGACGTGACCCTTCACAAAGCTTAACAGACGACATGTGTGGACGTGACCAGACACAGCATTAAAAACACGATGTGGGGACGTGACCCTTCACAACGCTTAACAGACGACATGTGCGGACGTGACCAGACGTAGCATTAAAACACGGTGTGGGGACGTGACTCTTCACAACGCTTAACAGACGACATGTGCGGACGTGACCAGACATAGTATTAAAAGTAGATGTGGGGACGTGACCCTTCACAAAGCTTAACAGACGACATGTGCGGACGTGACCAGACACAACATTAAAACACGGTGTGGGGATGTGACCCTTCACAACGCTTAACAGACGACATGTGTGGACGTGACCAAACACAGCATTAAAACACGGTGTGGGGATGTGACCCGTCACAACGCTGAACAGACGACATGTGCTGATGTGCCCAGACACAAAATTCAAAAGACGATGTGGGGGCGTGACCCTTCACAACGCTTAATAGACGACATGTGCGGACGTGACCAGACACAGCATTAAAAACACGATGTGGGGGCGTGACCCTTCACAACGCATAACAGACGACATGTGCGGACGTGACCAGACACAGCATTAAAACACGGTGTGGGGATGTGACCCTTCACAACGCTTAACAGACGGCATGTGCGGACGTGACCAGACACACCATTGAAAACACGATGTGGGGAGGTGACCCTTCACAACGCTTAACAGATGACATGTGCGGACGTGACCAGACGTGACCCTTCACAACGCTTAACAGACGACATGTGCGGACGTGACCAGACATAGCATTAAAAACACGATGTGGGGACGTGACCCTTCACAACGCATAACAGACGACATGTGAGAACGTGACCAGACACATCATTAAAATCACGATGTGGGGACGTGACCCTTCACAACGCATAACAGACGGCATGTGCGGACGTGACCAGACACTGCATTAAAACACGGTGTGGGGATGTGACCCTTCACAACGCTTAACAGACGGCATGTGCGGACGTGACCAGACACAGCATTGAAAACACGATGTGGGGAGGTGACCCATCACAACGCTTAACAGACGACATGTGCGGACGTGACCAGACATAGCATTAAAAACACGATGCGGGGACGTGACCCTTCACAAGGAATAACAGACGACATGTGAGAACGTGACCTGACACATCATTAAAATCACGATGTGGGGACGTGACCCTTCACAACGCTTAACAGATGACATGTGCGGACGTGACCAGACACAACATTAAAAACACGAGGTGGGGACGTGACCCTTCACAACGCTTAAGAGACGACATGTGCGGACGTGACCAGACACAACATTTAAAACACGGTGTGGGTATGTGACCCTTCACAAGCTTAACAGACGACATGTGCTGATGTGACCAGACACAAAATTCAAAACACGATGTGGGGGCGTGACCCTTCACAACACTTAATAGACGACATGTGCGGACGTGACCAGACACAGCATTAAAAACACGATGTGGGGGCGTGACCCTTCACAACGTATAACAGACGACATGTGCGGACGTGACCAGACATAGTATTAAAAGTAGATGTGCGGACGTGACCAGACACAACATTAAAACACGGTGTGGGGATGTGACCCTTCACAACGCTTAACAGACGACATGTGCGGACATGACCAGACATAGCATTAAAACACGGTGTGGGGACGTGACCCTTCACAACGCTTAACAGACGACATGTGCGGACGTGACCAGACATAGCATTAAAACACGGTGTGGGGACGTGACTCTTCACAACGCTTAAAAGACGACATGTGCGGACGTGACCAGACACAGCATTAAAACACGGTGTGGGGATGTGACCCTTCACAATGCTTAACAGACGACATGTGCGGACGTGACCAGACATAACATTAAAACACGGTGTGGGGACGTGACTCTTCACAACGCTTAACAGACGACATGTGCGGACATGACCAGACATAGCATTAAAACACGGTGTGGGGACGTGACTCTGCACAACGCTTAACAGACGACATGTGCGGACGTGACCAGACACAACATTAAAAACAAGATGTGGGGGCGTGACCCTTCACAACGCAAAACAGACGACATGTGCGGACGTGACCAGACACAACATTAAAACACGGTGTGGGGATGTGACCCTTCACAACGCTTAACAGACGACAATGTGCGGACGTGACCAGACACAGCATTAAAACACGGTGTGGGGACGTGACCCTTCACAACGCTTAACAGACGACATGTGCTGATGTGCCCAGACACAGCATTAAAAATACGATGTGGGGACGTGACCCTTCACAAAGCTTAACAGACGACATGTGCGGACGTGACCAGTCACTGCATTAAAACACGGTGTGGGGATGTGACACTTCACAACGCTTAACAGACGGCATGTGCGGAAGTGACCAGACACAGCATTAAAAATACGATGTGCGGACGTGACCCTTCACAACGCTTAACAGACGACATGTGCGGACGTGACCAGACATAGCATTAAAACACGGTGTGGGGACGTGACTCTGCACAACGCTTAACAGACGACATGTGCGGACGTGACCAGACACACCATTAAAGACAAGATGTGGGGGCGTGACCCTTCACAACGCATAACAGACGACATGTGCGGACGTGACCAGACACAACATTAAAACACGGTGTGGGGATGTGACCCTTCACAACGCTTAACAGACGACAATGTGCGGACGTGACCAGACACAGCATTAAAACACGGTGTGGGGATGTGACCCTTCACAACGCTTAACAGACGACATGTGCGGACGTGACCAGACATAACATTAAAACACGGTGTGGGGACGTGACGCTTCACAACGCTTAACAGACGACATGTGCGGATGTGACCAGACATAGTATTAAAAGTAGATGTGGGGACGTGACCCTTCACAAAGCTTAACAGACGACATGTGCGGATGTGACCAGACACAGCATTAAAAACACGATGTGGGGACGTGACCCTTCACAACGCTTAACAGGAGACATGTGCGGACGTGACCAGACATAGCATTAAAACACGGTGTGGAGACGTGACTCTTCACAACGCTTAACAGACGACATGTGCGGACGTGACCAGACATAGTATTAAAAGTAGATGTGGGGACGTGACCCTTCACAAAGCTTAACAGACGACATGTGCGGACGTGACCAGACACAACATTAAAACACGGTGTGGGGATGTGACCCTTCACAACGCTTAACAGACGACATGTGCGGACGTGACCAGACACAGCATTAAAACACGGTGTGGGTACGTGACCCTTCACAAGCTTAACAGACGACATGTGCTGATGTGACCAGACATAAAATTCAAAACACGATGTGGGGGCGTGACCCTTCACAACGCTTAATAGACGACATGTGCGGACGTCACCAGACACAGCATTAAAAACAAGATGTGGGGGCGTGACCCTTCACAACGCATAACAAACGACATGTGCGGACGTAACCAGACACAACATTAAAACACGGTGTGGGGATGTGACCCTTCACAACGCTTAACAGACGACATGTGCGGACGTGACCAGACACAGCATTAAAATACGGTGTGGGGATGTGACCCTTCACAAACTTAACAGACGACATGTGTTGATGTGACCAGACACAAAATTCAAAACACGATGTGGGGGCGTGACCCTTCACAATGCTTAAGAGACGACATGTGCGGACGTGACCAGACACAGCATTAAAAACACGATGTGGGGACGTGACCTTTCACAATGCTTAACAGATGACATGTGCGGACGTGACCAGACACAACATTAAAACACGGTGTGGGGATGTGACCCTTCACAACGCTTAACAGACGACATGTGCGGACGTGACCAGACACAGCATTAAAACACGGTGTGGGGATGTGACCCTTCACAACGCTTAACAGACGACATGTGCGTACATGACCAGACATAGCATTAAAAACACGATGTGGGGACGTGACCCTTCACAACGCATAACAGATGACATGTGCGGACGTGACCAGACACAACATTAAAAACACGAGGTGGGGACGTGACCCTTCACAAGCTTAACAGACGACATGTGCTGATGTGACCAGACACATCATTAAAATCACGATGTGGGGACGTGACCCTTCACAACGCTTAACAGATGACATGTGCGGACGTGACCAGACACAACATTAAAAACACGAGGTGGGGACGTGACCCTTCACAAGCTTAACAGACGACATGTGCTGATGTGACCAGACACAAAATTCAAAACATGATGTGGGGACGTGACCCTTTACAACACTTAATAGACGACATGTGCGGACGTGACCAGACACAGCATTAAAAACAAGATGTGGGGGCGTGACCCTTCACAACGCATAACAAACGACATGTGCGGACGTAACCAGACACAACATTAAAACACGGTGTGGGGATGTGACCCTTCACAACGCTTAACAGACGACATGTGCGGACGTGACCAGACACAGCATTAAAACACGGTGTGGGGATGTGACCCTTCACAATGCTTAACAGACGACATGTGCGGACGTGACCAGACATAACATTAAAACACGGTGTGGGGACGTGACTCTTCACAACGCTTAACAGACGACATGTGCGGACATGACCAGACATAGTATTAAAAGTAGATGTGTGGACGTGACCCTTCACAAAGCTTAACAGACGACATGTGCGGACGTGACCAGCACATAGCATTAAAACACGGTGTGGGGACGTGACTCTTCACAACGCTTAACAGACGACATGTGCGGACGTGACCAGACATAGTATTAAAAGTAGATGTGGGGACGTGACCCTTCACAAAGCTTAACAGACGACATGTGCGGACGTGACTAGACACAACATTAAAACACGGTGTGGGGATGTGACCCTTCACAACGCTTAACAGACGACATGTGCGGACGTGACCAGACACAACATTAAAACACGGTGTGGGGACGTGACCCTTCACAACGCTTAACAGACGACATGTGCGTACATGACCAGACATAGCATTAAAAACACGATGTGGGGACGTGACCCTTCACAACGCATAACAGATGACATGTGCGGACGTGACCAGACACAACATTAAAAACACGAGGTGGGGACGTGACCCTTCACAAGCTTAACAGACGACATGTGCTGATGTGACCAGACACATCATTAAAATCACGATGTGGGGACGTGACCCTTCACAACGCATAACAGACGACATGTGAGAACGTGACCAGACACATCATTAAAATCACGATGTGGGGACGTGACCCTTCACAACGCTTAACAGATGACATGTGCGGACGTGACCAGACGCAACATTAAAAACACGAGGTGGGGACGTGACCCTTCACAACGCTTAAGAGACGACATGTGCGGACGTGACCAGACACAACATTTAAATAACGGTATGGGTACGTGACCCTTCACAAGCTTAACAGACGACATGTGCTGATGTGACCAGACACAAAATTCAAAACACGATGTGGGGGCGTGACCCTTCACAACGCTTAACAGACGACATGTGGGGACGTGACCCTTCACAACGCATAACAGACGACATGTGCGGCCGTGACCAGACACTGCATTAAAACACGATGTGGGGAGGTGACCCATCACAACGCTTAACAGACGACATGTGCGGACGTGACCAGACATAGCATTAAAAACACGATGCGGGGACGTGACCCTTCACAAGGAATAACAGACGACATGTGAGAACGTGACCTGACACATCATTAAAATCACGATGTGGGGACGTGACCCTTCACAACGCTTAACAGATGACATGTGCGGACGAGACCAGACACAGCATTAAAAACAAGATGTGGGGGCGTGAGCCTTCACAACGCATAACAAACGACATGTGCGGACGTAACCAGACACAACATTAAAACACGGTGTGGGGATGTGACCCTTCACAACGCTTAACAGACGACATGTGCGGACGTGACCAGACACAACATTAAAACACGGTGTGGGGATGTGACCCTTCACAACGCTTAACAGACGACATGTGCGGACGTGACCAGACATAACATTAAAACACGGTGTGGGGACGTGACTCTTCACAACGCTTAACAGACGACATGTGCGGACATGACCAGACATAGTATTAAAAGTAGATGTGTGGACGTGACCCTTCACAAAGCTTAACAGACGACATGTGCGGACGTGACCAGACACAGCATTAAAAACACGATGTGGGGACGTGACCCTTCACAACGCTTAACAGACGACATGTGAGGACGTGACCAGACATAGTATTAAAACACGGTGTGGGGACGTGACCCTTCACAACGCTTAACAGACGACATGTGCGGACGTGACCAGACATAGTATTAAAAGTAGATGTGGGGACGTGACCCTTCACAAAGCTTAACAGACGACATGTGCGGACGTGACCAGACACAACATTAAAACACGGTGTGGGGATGTGACCCTTCACAACGCTTAACAGACGACATGTGCGGACGTGACCAGACACAGCATTAAAACACGGTGTGGGGACGTGACCCTTCACAACGCTTAACAGACGACATGTGCTGATGTGCCCAGACACAAAATTCAAAACACGATGTGGGGACGTGACCCTTCACAACACTTAATAGACGACATGTGCGGACGTGACCCTTCACAACGCTTAACAGACGACATGTGCGGACGTGACCAGACATAGTATTAAAAGTAGATGTGGGGACGTGACCCTTCACAAAGCTTAACAGACGACATGTGCGGACGTGACCAGACACAACATTAAAACACGGTGTGGGGATGTGACCCTTCACAACGCTTAACAGACGACATGTGCGGACGTGACCAGACATAACATTAAAACACGGTGTGGGGACGTGACTCTTCACAACGCTTAACAGACGACATGTGCGGACATGACCAGACATAGTATTAAAAGTAGATGTGTGGACGTGACCCTTCACAAAGCTTAACAGACGACATGTGCGGACGTGACCAGACACAGCATTAAAAACACGATGTGGGGACGTGACCCTTCACAACGCTTAACAGACGACATGTGAGGACGTGACCAGACATAGTATTAAAACACGGTGTGGGGACGTGACCCTTCACAACGCTTAACAGACGACATGTGCGGACGTGACCAGACATAGTATTAAAAGTAGATGTGGGGACGTGACCCTTCACAACGCTTAACAGACGACATGTGCGGACATGACCAGACATAGCATTAAAACACGGTGTGGGGACGTGACCCTTCACAACGCTTAACAGACGACATGTGCGGACGTGACCAGACATAGCATTAAAACACGGTGTGGGGACGTGACTCTTCACAACGCTTAACAGACGACATGTGCGGACGTGATCAGACACAGCATTAAAACACGGTGTGGGGATGTGACCCTTCACAACGCTTAACAGACGACATGTGCGGACGTGACCAGACATAGCATTAAAACACGGTGTGGGGACGTGACTCTTCACAACGCTTAACAGACGACATGTGCGGACGTGACCAGACATAGTATTAAAAGTAGATGTGGGAACGTGACCCTTCACAAAGCTTAACAGACGACATGTGCGGACGTGACCAGACACAACACTTAATAGACGACATGTGCGGACGTGACCCTTCACAACACTTAATAGACGACATGTGCGGACGTGACCAGACACAGCATTAAAAACACGATGTGGGGGCGTGACCCTTCACAACGTATAACAGACGACATGTGCGGACGTGATCAGACATAGCATTAAAACACGGTGTGGGGACGTGACCCTTCACAACGCTTAACAGACGACATGTGCGGACGTGACCAGACATAGCATTAAAACACGGTGTGGGGACGTGACTCTTCACAACGCTTAACAGACGACATGTGCGGACGTGACCACACATAGTATTAAAACACGGTGTGGGGACGTGACTCTACACTACGCTTAACAGAGGATATGTGCGGACGTGACCAGACATAGCATTAAAACACGGTGTGGGGACATGACTCTGCACAACGTATAACAGACGACATGTGCGGATGTGACCAGACATAGCATTAAAACACGGTGTGGGGACGTGACTCTTCACAACGCTTAACAGACGACATGTGCGGACGTGACCAGACATAGTATTAAAAGTAGATGTGGGAACGTGACCCTTCACAAAGCTTAACAGACGACATGTGCGGACGTGACCAGACACAACACTTAATAGACGACATGTGCGGACGTGACCCTTCACAACACTTAATAGACGACATGTGCGGACGTGACCAGACACAGCATTAAAAACACGATGTGGGGGCGTGACCCTTCACAACGTATAACAGACGACATGTGCGGACGTGACCAGACATAGTATTAAAAGTAGATGTGCGGACGTGACCAGACACAACATTAAAACACGGTGTGGGGATGTGACCCTTCACAACGCTTAACAGACGACATGTGCGGACGTGACCAGACACAGCATTAAAACACGGTGTGGGGATGTGACCCTTCACAACGCTTAACAGACGACATGTGCGGACATGACCAGACATAGCATTAAAACACGGTGTGGGGACGTGACTCTTCACAACGCTTAACAGACGACATGTGCGGACGTGACCAGACATAGCATTAAAACACGGTGTGGGGACGTGACTCTTCACAACGCTTAATAGACGACATGTGCGGACGTGACCAGACATAGCATTAAAACACGGTGTGGGGACGTGACTCTTCACAACGCTTAACAGACGACATGTGCGGACATGACCAGACATAGCATTAAAACACGGTGTGGGGACGTGACTCTTCACAACGCTTAACAGACGACATGTGCGGACGTGACCAGACATAGCATTAAAACACGGTGTGGGGACGTGACTCTTCACAACGCTTAATAGACGACATGTGCGGACGTGACCAGACATAGCATTAAAACACGGTGTGGGGACGTGACTCTTCACAACGCATAACAGACGACATGTGCGGACGTGACCAGACACAACATTAAAACACGGTGTGGGGATGTGACCCTTCACAACGCTTAACAGACGACAATGTGCGGACGTGACCAGACACAGCATTAAAACACGGTGTGGGGACGTGACCCTTCACAACGCTTAACAGACGACATGTGCTGATGTGCCCAGACACAGCATTAAAAATACGATGTGGGGGCGTGACCCTTCACAAAGCTTAACAGACGACATGTGCGGACGTGACCAGTCACTGCATTAAAACACGGTGTGGGGATGTGACACTTCACAACGCTTAACAGACGGCATGTGCGGAAGTGACCAGACACAGCATTAAAAATACGATGTGGGGACGTGACCCTTCACAACGCTTAACAGACGACATGTGCGGACGTGACCAGACATAGCATTAAAACACGGTGTGGGGACGTGACTCTTCACAACGCTTAACAGACGACATGTGCGGACGTGACCAGACATAGTATTAAAAGTAGATGTGGGGACGTGACCCTTCACAAAGCTTAACAGACGACATGTGCGGACGTGACCAGACACAACACTTAATAGACGACATGTGCGGACGTGACCCTTCACAACACTTAATAGACGACATGTGCGGACGTGACCAGACACAGCATTAAAAACACGATGTGGGGGCGTGACCCTTCACAACGTATAATAGACGACATGTGCGGACGTGACCAGACATAGTATTAAAAGTAGATGTGCGGACGTGACCTGACACAACATTAAAACACGGTGTGGGGATGTGACCCTTCACAACGCTTAACAGACGACATGTGCGGACGTGACCAGACACAGCATTAAAACACGGTGTGGGGATGTGACCCTTCACAACGCTTAACAGACGACATGTGCGGACATGACCAGACATAGCATTAAAACACGGTGTGGGGACGTGACTCTTCACAACGCTTAACAGACGACATGTGCGGACGTGACCAGACATAGCATTAAAACACGGTGTGGGGACGTGACTCTTCACAACGCTTAATAGACGACATGTGCGGACGTGACCAGACATAGCATTAAAACACGGTGTGGCGACGTGACTCTTCACAACGCTTAAAACACGGTGTGGGGACGTGACTCTGCACAATGCTTAACAGACGACATGTGCGGACGTGACCAGACACAACATTAAAAACAAGATGTGGGGGCGTGACCCTTCACAACGCATAACAGACGACATGTGCGAACGTGACCAGACACAACATTAAAACACGGTGTGGGGATGTGACCCTTCACAACGCTTAACAGACGACAATGTGCGGACGTGACCAGACACAGCATTAAAACACGGTGTGGGGACGTGACCCTTCACAACGCTTAACAGACGACATGTGCTGATGTGCCCAGACACAGCATTAAAAATACGATGTGGGGACGTGACCCTTCACAAAGCTTAACAGACGACATGTGCGGACGTGACCAGTCACTGCATTAAAACACGGTGTGGGGATGTGACACTTCACAACGCTTAACAGACGGCATGTGCGGACGTGACCAGACATAGCATTAAAACACGGTGTGGGGACGTGACTCTGCACAACGCTTAACAGACGACATGTGCGGACGTGACCAGACACAACATTAAAAACAAGATGTGGGGGCGTGACCCTTCACAACGCATAACAGACGACATGTGCGGACGTGACCAGACACAACATTAAAACACGGTGTGGGGATGTGACCCTTCACAACGCTTAACAGACGACAATGTGCGGACGTGACCAGACACAGCATTAAAACACGGTGTGGGGATGTGACCCTTCACAACGCTTAACAGACGACATGTGCGGACGTGAACAGACATAACATTAAAACACGGTGTGGGGACGTGACTCTTCACAACGCTTAACAGACGACATGTGCGGACGTGACCAGACATAGTATTAAAAGTAGATGTGGGGACGTGACCCTTCACAAAGCTTAACAGACGACATGTGCGGACGTGACCAGACACAGCATTAAAAACACGATGTGGGGACGTGACCCTTCACAACGCTTAACAGACGACATGTGCGGACGTGACCAGACATAGCATTAAAACACGGTGTGGAGACGTGACTCTTCACAACGCTTAACAGACGACATGTGCGGACGTGACCAGACATAGTATTAAAAGTAGATGTGGGGACGTGACCCTTCACAAAGCTTAACAGACGACATGTGCGGACGTGACCAGACACAGCATTAAAACACGGTGTGGGTACGTGACCCTTCACAAGCTTAACAGACGACATGTGCTGATGTGACCAGACATAAAATTCAAAACACGATGTGGGGGCGTGACCCTTCACAACGCATAACAGACGGCATGTGCGGACGTGACCAGACAAAGCATTAAAACACGGTGTGGGGATGTGACCCTTCACAACGCTTAACAGACGACATGTGCGGACGTGACCAGACATAGCATTAAAACACGGTGTGGAGACGTGACTCTTCACAACGCTTAACAGACGACATGTGCGGACGTGACCAGACATAGTATTAAAAGTAGATGTGGGGACGTGACCCTTCACAAAGCTTAACAGACGACATGTGCGGACGTGACCAGACACAGCATTAAAACACGGTGTGGGTACGTGACCCTTCACAAGCTTAACAGACGACATGTGCTGATGTGACCAGACATAAAATTCAAAACACGATGTGGGGGCGTGACCCTTCACAACGCATAACAGACGGCATGTGCGGACGTGACCAGACAAAGCATTAAAACACGGTGTGGGGATGTGACCCTTCACAACGCTTAACAGACGACATGTGCGGACGTGACCAGACATAGCATTAAAACACGGTGTGGAGACGTGACTCTTCACAACGCTTAACAGACGACATGTGCGGACGTGACCAGACATAGTATTAAAAGTAGATGTGGGGACGTGACCCTTCACAAAGCTTAACAGACGACATGTGCAGACGTGACCAGACACAGCATTAAAACACGGTGTGGGTACGTGACCCTTCACAAGCTTAACAGACGACATGTGCTGATGTGACCAGACATAAAATTCAAAACACGATGTGGGGGCGTGACCCTTCACAACGCATAACAGACGGCATGTGCGGACGTGACCAGACAAAGCATTAAAACACGGTGTGGGGATGTGACCCTTCACAACGCTTAATAGACGACATGTGCGGACGTCACCAGACACAACATTAAAAACACGATGTGGGGGCGTGACCCTTCACAACGCATAACAGACGGCATGTGCGGACGTGACCAGACAAAGCATTAAAACACGGTGTGGGGATGTGACCCTTCACAACGCTTAACAGACGACATGTGCGGACGTGACCAGACACACCATTAAAACACGGTGTGGGATGTGACGCTTCACAACGCTTAACAGACGACATGTGCGGACGTGACCAGACACAGCATTAAAACACGGTGTGGGATGTGACCCTTCACGACGCTTAACGGACGACATGTGCGGACGTGACCAGACACAGCATTAAAACACGGTGTGGGGATGTGACCCTTCACAACGCTTAACAGACAACATGTTCGTACGTGACCAGACAGCATTGAAAACACGATGTGGGGAGGTGACCCTCCACAACGCTTAATAGACGACATGTGCGGACGTGACCAGACGTGACCCTTCACAACGCTTAACAGACAACATGAGAGAACATGACCAGACACAGCATTAAAAACACGAGGTGGGGACGTGACCCTTCACACGCTTAATAGATAACATGTGTGGACGTGACCAGACACAACTTTTAAATGACGAGGTCTACGTATGGACGTGACCTATCGCAACACTTAACAAGCGATAGCATTAAAATATGGTGTGGCGATGTGACCCTTCACAACGCTTAACAGACGACATGTGGGGACGTGACTAGACACAGCCTCAAAAACACGATGTGGGGACGTGACCCTTCACAACGTATAACAGACGACATGTGCGGACGTGACCAGACACAGCATTAAAAACACGATGTGGGGACGTGACCTTTCACAATGCTTAACAGATGACATGTGCGGACGTGACCAGACACAACATTAAAACACGGTGTGGGGATGTGACCCTTCACAACGCTTAACAGACGACATGTGCGGACGTGACCAGACACAGCATTAAAACACGGTGTGGGGATGTGACCCTTCACAACGCTTAACAGACGACATGTGCGTACATGACCAGACATAGCATTAAAAACACGATGTGGGGACGTGACCCTTCACAACGCATAACCGATGACATGTGCGGACGTGACCAGACACACCATTAAAAACACGAGGTGGGGACGTGACCCTTCACAAGCTTAACAGACGACATGTGCTGATGTGACCAGACACATCATTAAAATCACGATGTGGGGACGTGACCCTTCACAACGCTTAACAGATGACATGTGCGGACGTGACCAGACACAACATTAAAAACACGAGGTGGGGACGTGACCCTTCACAAGCTTAACAGACGACATGTGCTGATGTGACCAGACACAAAATTCAAAACACGATGTGGGGACGTGACCCTTTACAACACTTAATAGACGACATGTGCGGACGTGACCAGACACAGCATTAAAAACAAGATGTGGGGGCGTGACCCTTCACAACGCATAACAAACGACATGTGCGGACGTAACCAGACACAACATTAAAACACGGTGTGGGGATGTGACCCTTCACAACGCTTAACAGACGACATGTGCGGACGTGACCAGACACAGCATTAAAACACGGTGTGGGGATGTGACCCTTCACAACGATTAACAGACGACATGTGCGGACGTGACCAGACATAACATTAAAACACGGTGTGGGGACGTGACTCTTCACAACGCTTAACAGACGACATGTGCGGACATGACCAGACATAGTATTAAAAGTAGATGTGTGCACGTGACCCTTCACAAAGCTTAACAGACGACATGTGCGGACGTGACCAGACACAGCATTAAAAATACGATGTGGGGACGTGACCCTTCACAACGCTTAACAGACGACATGTGAGGACGTGACCAGACATAGCATTAAAACACGGTGTGGGGACGTGACTCTTTACAACGCTTAACAGACGACATGTGCGGACGTGACCAGACATAGTATTAAAAGTAGATGTGGGGACGTGACCCTTCACAAAGCTTAACAGACGACATGTGCGGACGTGACCAGACACAACATTAAAACACGGTGTGGGGATGTGACCCTTCACAACGCTTAACAGACGACATGTGCGGACGTGACCAGACACAGCATTAAAACACGGTGTGGGGACGTGACCCTTCACAACGCTTAACATACGACATGTGCTGATGTGCCCAGACACAAAATTCAAAACACGATGTGGGGACGTGACCCTTCACAACACTTAATAGACGACATGTGCGGACGTGACCAGACACAACATTAAAAACAAGATGTGGGGGCGTGACCCTTCACAACGCATAACAAACGACATGTGCGGACGTGACCAGACACAACATTAAAACACGGTGTGGGGATGTGACCCTTCACAACGCTTAATAGACTACATGTGCGGACGTGACCAGACACAGCATTAAAACACGGTGTGGGGATGTGACCCTTCACAACGCTTAACAGACGACATGTGCGGACGTGACCAGACACAGCCTCAAAAACACGATGTGGGGACGTGACCCTTCACAACGCTTAACAGACGACATGTGCGGACGAGACCAGACACAGTATTAAAACACGGTGTGGGGATGTGACCCTTCACAACGCTTAACAGACGACATGTGGGGACGTGACTAGACACAGCCTCAAAAACACGATGTGGGGACGTGACCCTTCACAACGCTTAACAGACGACATGTGCGGACGTGACCAGACTCAGTATTAAAACACGGTGTGGGGATGTGACCCTTCACAAACTTAACAGACGACATGTGTTGATGTGACCAGACACAAAATTCAAAACACGATGTGGGGGCGTGACCCTTCACAATGCTTAAGAGACGACATGTGCGGACGTGACCAGACACAACATTAAAAACACGATGTGGGGGCGTGACCCTTCACAACGCATAACAGACGACATGTGCGGACGTGACCAGACACAACATTAAAACACGGTGTGGGGATGTGACCCTTCACAACGCTTAACAGACGGCATGTGCGGACGTGACCAGACACTGCATTGAAAACACGATGTGGGGAGGTGACCCTTCATAACGCTTAACAGATGACATGTGCGGACGTGACCAGACGTGACCCTTCACAACGCTTAACAGACGACATGTGCGGACATGACCAGACATAGCATTAAAAACACGATGTGGGGACGTGACCCTTCACAACGCATAACAGACGACATGTAAGGACCAGACGCATCATTAAAATCACGATGTGGGGACGTGACCCTTCACAACGCTTAACAGATGACATGTGCGGACGTGACCAGACACAACATTAAAAACACGAGGTGGGGACGTGACCCTTCACAAGCTTAACAGACGACATGTGCTGATGTGACCAGACACAAAATTCAAAACACGATGTGGGTACGTGACCCTTCACAACACTTAATAGACGACATGTGCGGACGTGACCAGACACAGCATTAAAAACAAGATGTGGGGGCGTGACCCTTCACAACACATAACAAACGACATGTGCGGACGTGACCAGACACAACATTAATACACGGTGTGGGGATGTGACCCTTCACAACGCTTAACAGACGACATGTGCGGACGTGACCAGACACAGCATTAAAACACGGTGTGGGGATGTGACCCTTCACAACGCTTAACAGACGACATGTGCGGACGTGACCAGACATAACATTAAAACACGGTGTGGGGACGTGACTCTTCACAACGCTTAACAGACGACATGTGCGGACGTGACCAGACATAGTATTAAAAGTAGATGTGGGGACGTGACCCTTCACAAAGCTTAACAGACGACATGTGCGGACGTGACCAGACACAGCATTAAAAACACGATGTGGGGACGTGACCCTTCACAACGCTTAACAGACGACATGTGCGGACGTGACCAGACATAGCATTAAAACACGGTGTGGGGACGTGACTCTTCACAACGCTTAACAGACGACATGTGCGGACGTGACCAAACATAGTATTAAAAGTAGATGTGGGGACGTGACCCTTCACAAAGCTTAACAGACGACATGTGCGGACGTGACCAGACATAACATTAAAACAAGGTGTGGGGACGTGACTCTTCACAACGCTTAACAGACGACATGTGCGGACGTGACCAGACACAGCATTAAAACACGGTGTGGGGATGTGACCCTTCACAACGCTTAATAGACGACATGTGCGGACGTGACCAGACACAGCATTAAAAACAAGATGTGGGGGCGTGACCCTTCACAACGCATAACAAACGACATGTGCGGACGTGACCAGACACAACATTAAAACACGGTGTGGGGATGTGACCCTTCACAATGCTTAACAGACTACATGTGCGGACGTGACCAGACACAGCATTAAAACACGGTGTGGGGATGTGACCCTTCACAACGCTTAACAGACGGCATGTGCGGACGTGACCAGACACAACATTGAAAACACGATGTGGGGTGGTGACCCTTCACAACGCTTAACAGAGGACATGTGCGGACGTGACGGGACGTGACCCTTCACAACGCTTAACAGACGACATGTGCGGACGTGACCAGACATAGCATTAAAAACACGATGTGGGGACGTGACCCTTCACAACGCATAACAGACGACATGTGAGAACGTGACCAGACACATCATTAAAATCACGATGTGGGGACGTGACCCTTCACAACGCTTAACAGATGACATGTGCGGACGTGACCAGACGCAACATTAAAAACAGGAGGTGGGGACGTGACCCTTCACAACGCTTAAGAGACGACATGTGCGGACGTGACCAGACACAACATTTAAATAACGGTATGGGTACGTGACCCTTCACAAGCTTAACAGACGACATGTGCTGATGTGACCAGACACAAAATTCAAAACACGATGTGGTGGCGTGACCCTTCACAACGCTTAACAGACGACATGTGGGGACGTGACTAGACACAGCATAGAAAACACGATGTGGGGACGTGACCCTTCACAACGCTTAACAGACGACATGTGCGGACGTGACCAGACACAGTATTAAAACACGGTGTGGGGATGTGACCCTTCACAACGCTTAACAGACAACATGTTCGGACGTGACCAGACAACATTGAAAACACGATGTGGGGAGGTGACCCTTCACATAGCTTAACAGACGACATGTGCGGACGTGACCAGACGTGACCCTTCACAATGCTTAACAGACGACATGTGCGGACGTGACCAGACGTGACCCTTCACAATGCTTAACAGACAAAATGAGCGGACGTGACCAGACACAACATTAAAAACACGATGGGGGGACGTGACCCTTCACAACGCATAACAGATGACATGTGCGAACGTGACAAGACACAACATTAAAAACACGAGGTTGGGACGTGACCCTTCACACGCTTAATAGACAACATGTGCGGACGTGACCAGACACAACTTTTAAATGACGAGGTCTATGTATGGATGTGACCTATCACAACACTTAACAGACGATAGCATTAAAATATGGTGTGGGGATGTGACCCTTCACAACGCTTAACAGACGACATGTGCGGACGTGACCAGACTCAGTATTAAAACACGGTGTGGGGATGTGACCCATCACAAACTTAACAGACGACATGTGTTGATGTGACCAGACACAAAATTCAAAACACGATGTGGGGGCGTGACCCTTCACAATGCTTAAGAGACGACATGTGCGGACGTGACCAGACACAGCCTCAAAAACACGATGTGGGGACGTGACCCTTCACAACGCTTAACAGACGACATGTGCGGACGAGACCAGACACAGTATTAAAACACGGTGTGGGGATGTGACCCTTCACAACGCTTAACAGACGACATGTGGGGACGTGACTAGACACAGCCTCAAAAACACGATGTGGGGACGTGACCCTTCACAACGCTTAACAGACGACATGTGCGGACGTGACCAGACTCAGTATTAAAACACGGTGTGGGGATGTGACCCTTCACAAACTTAACAGACGACATGTGTTGATGTGACCAGACACAAAATTCAAAACACGATGTGGGGGCGTGACCCTTCACAATGCTTAAGAGACGACATGTGCGGACGTGACTAGACACAGCATTAAAAACACGATGTGGGGGCGTGACCCTTCACAACGCATAACAGACGACATGTGCGGACGTGACCAGACACAGCATTAAAACACGGTGTGGGGATGTGACCCTTCACAACGCTTAACAGACGGCATGTGCGGACGTGACCAGACACAGAATTGAAAACACGATGTGGGGAGGTGACCCTTCATAACGCTTAACAGATGACATGTGCGGACGTGACCAGACGTGACCCTTCACAACGCTTAACAGACGACATGTGCGGACATGACCAGACATAGCATTAAAAACACGATGTGGGGACGTGACCCTTCACAACGCATAACAGACGACATGTAAGGACCAGACGCATCATTAAAATCAAGATGTGGGGACGTGACCCTTCACAACGCTTAACAGATGACATGTGCGGACGTGACCAGACACAACATTAAAAACACGAGGTGGGGACGTGACCCTTCACAAGCTTAACAGACGACATGTGCTGATGTGACCAGACACAAAATTCAAAACACGATGTGGGTACGTGACCCTTCACAACACTTAATAGACGACATGTGCGGACGTGACCAGACACAGCATTAAAAACAAGATGTGGGGGCGTGACCCTTCACAACGCATAACAAACGACATGTGCGGACGTGACCAGACACAACATTAATACACGGTGTGGGGATGTGACCCTTCACAACGCTTAACAGACGACATGTGCGGACGTGACCAGACACAGCATTAAAACACGGTGTGGGGATGTGACCCGTCACAACGCTTAACAGACGACATGTGCGGACGTGACCAGACATAACATTAAAACACGGTGTGGGGACGTGACTCTTCACAACGCTTAACAGACGACATGTGCGGACGTGACCAGACACAGCATTAAAAACACGATGTGGGGACGTGACCCTTCACAACGCTTAACAGACGACATGTGCGGACGTGACCAGACATAGCATTAAAAACACGGTGTGGGGACGTGACTCTTCACAACGCTTAACAGACGACATGTGCGGACGTGACCAAACATAGTATTAAAAGTAGATGTGGGGACGTGACCCTTCACAAAGCTTAACAGACGACATGTGCGGACGTGACCAGACATAACATTAAAACACGGTGTGGGGACGTGACTCTTCACAACGCTTAACAGACATCATGTGCGGACGTGACCAGACACAGCATTAAAACACGGTGTGGGGATGTGACCCTTCACAACGCTTAATAGACGACATGTGCGGACGTGACCAGACACAGCATTAAAAACAAGATGTGGGGGCGTGACCCTTCACAACGCATAACAAACGACATGTGCGGACGTGACCAGACACAACATTAAAACACGGTGTGGGGATGTGACCCTTCACAATGCTTAACAGACTACATGTGCGCACGTGACCAGACACAGCATTAAAACACGGTGTGGGGATGTGACCCTTCACAACGCTTAACAGACGACATGTGCGGACGTGACCAGACATAACATTAAAACACGGTGTGGGGACGTGACTCTTCACAACGCTTAACAGACGACATGTGCGGACGTGACCAGACACAACATTAAAACACGGTGTGGGGATGTGACCCTTCACAACGCTTAATAGACGACATGTGCGGACGTGACCAGACACAGCATTAAAAACACGATGTGGGGGCGTGACCCTTCACAACGCATAACAGACGACATGTGCGGACGTGACCAGACACAGCATTAAAACACGGTGTGGGGATGTGACCCTTCACAACGCTTAACAGACGGCATGTGCGGACGTGACCAGACACAACATTGAAAACACGATGTGGGGTGGTGACCCTTCACAACGCTTAACAGAGGACATGTGCGGACGTGACGGGACGTGACCCTTCACAACGCTTAACAGACGACATGTGCGGACGTGACCAGACGTAGCATTAAAAACACGATGTGGGGACGTGACCCTTCACAACGCTTAACAGATGACATGTGCGGACGTGACCAGACGCAACATTAAAAACACGAGGTGGGGACGTGACCCTTCACAACGCTTAAGAGACGACATGTGCGGACGTGACCAGACACAACATTTAAATAACGGTATGGGTACGTGACCCTTCACAAGCTTAACAGACGACATGTGCTGATGTGACCAGACACAAAATTCAAAACACGATGTGGTGGCGTGACCCTTCACAACGCTTAACAGACGACATGTGGGGACGTGACTAGACACAGCATAGAAAACACGATGTGGGGGCGTGACCCTTCACAACGCTTAACAGACGACATGTGCGGACGTGACCAGACACAGTATTAAAACACGGTGTGGGGATGTGACCCTTCACAACGCTTAACAGACAACATGTTCGGACGTGACCAGACAACATTGAAAACACGATGTGGGGAGGTGACCCTTCACATAGCTTAACAGACGACATGTGCGGACGTGACCAGACGTGACCCTTCACAATGCTTAACAGACGACATGTGCGGACGTGACCAGACGTGACCCTTCACAATGCTTAACAGACAAAATGAGCGGACGTGACCAGACACAACATTAAAAACACGATGGGGGGACGTGACCCTTCACAACGCATAACAGATGACATGTGCGAACGTGACAAGACACAACATTAAAAACACGAGGTTGGGACGTGACCCTTCACACGCTTAATAGACAACATGTGCGGACGTGACCAGACACAACTTTTAAATGACGAGGTCTATGTATGGATGTGACCTATCACAACACTTAACAGACGATAGCATTAAAATATGGTGTGGGGATGTGACCCTTCACAACGCTTAACAGACGACATGTGGGGACGTGACTAGACACAGCATCAAAAACACGATGTGGGGACATGACCCTTCACAACGCTTAACAGACGACATATACGGACGTGACCAGACACCATTAAAAACACGAGGTGGGGACGTCACCCTTCACAACGCTTAATAGACGACATGTGGGGACGTGACCAGACACAGCATTAAAACACGATGTGGGGGCGTGACCCTTCACAACGCATAACAGACGACATGTGCGGACGTGACCAGACACTGCATTAAAACACGGTGTGGGGATGTGACCCTTCACAACGCTTAACAGACGGCATGTGCGGACGTGACCAGACACAGCATTGAAAACACGATGTGGGGAGGTGACCCATCACAACGCTTAACAGACGCCATGTGCGGACGTGACCAGACATAGCATTAAAAACACGATGCGGGGACGTGACCCTTCACAAGGAATAACAGACGACATGTGAGGACGTGACCTGACACATCATTAAAATCACGATGTGGGGACGTGACCCTTCACAACGCTTAACAGATGACATGTGCGGACGTGACCAGTCACAACATTAAAAACACGAGGTGGGGACGTGACCCTTCACAACGCTTAAGAGACGACATGTGCGGACGTGACCAGACACAACATTTAAAACACGGTGTGGGTACGTGACCCTTCACAAGCTTAACAGACGACATGTGCTGATGTGACCAGACACAAAATTCAAAACACGATGTGGGGGCGTGACCCTTCACAACACTTAATAGACGACATGTGCGGACGTGATCAGACACAGCATTAAAAACACGATGTGGGGGTGTGACCCTTCACAACGTATAACATACGACATGTGCGGACGTGACCAGACACAACATTAAAACACGGTGTGGGGATGTGACCCTTCACAACGCTTAACAGACGACATGTGCGGACGTGACCAGACACAGCATTAAAACACGGTGTGGGGATGTGACCCTTCACACCGCTTAACAGACGACATGTGCGGACGTGACCAGACATAGCATTAAAACACGGTGTGGGGACGTGACTCTTCACAACGCTTAACAGACGACATGTGCGGACATGACCAGACATAGTATTAAAAGTAGATGTGGGGACGTGACCCTTCACAAAGCTTAACAGACGACATGTGCGGACGTGACCAGACACTGCATTAAAACACGGTGTGGGGATGTGACCCTTCACAACGCTTAACAGACGGCATGTGCGGAAGTGACCAGACACAGCATTGAAAACACGATGTGGGGAGGTGACCCATCACAACGCTTAACAAATGACATGTGCGGACGTGACCAGACGTCACCCTTCACAACGCTTAACAGACGACATGTGCGGACGTGACCCTTCACAACGCTTAACAGACGACATGTGCGGACGTGACCAGACATAGCATTAAAACACAGTGTGGGGACGTGACTCTTCACAACGCTTAACAGACGACATGTGCGGACGTGACCAGACATAGTATTAAAAGTAGATATGGGGACGTGACCTTTCACAAAGCTTAACAGACGACATGTGCGGACGTGACCAGACACAACATTAAAACACGGTGTGGGGATGTGACCCTTCACAACGCTTAACAGACGACATGTGCGGACGTGACCAGACACAGCATTAAAACACGGTGTAGGGATGTGACCCTTCACAACGCTTAACAGACGACATGTGCGGACGTGACCAGACATAGCATTAAAACACGGTGTGGGGACGTGACTCTTCACAACGCTTAACAGACGACATGTACGGACATGACCAGACATAGTATTAAAAGTAGATGTGGGGACGTGACCCTTCACAAAGCTTAACAGACGACATGTGCGGACGTGACCAGACACTGCATTAAAACACGGTGTGGGGATGTGACCCTTCACAACGCTTAACAGACGGCATGTGCGGAAGTGACCAGACAGAGTATTGAAAACACGATGTGGGGAGGTGACCCATCACAACGCTTAACAAATGACATGTGCGGACGTGACCAGACGTCACCCTTCACAACGCTTAACAGACGACATGTGCGGACGTGACCCTTCACAACGCTTAACAGACGACATGTGCGGACGTGACCAGACATAGCATTAAAAACACGATGCGGGGACGTGACCCTTCACAACGCATAACAGACGACATGTGAGGACGTGACCAGACACATCATTAAAATTACGATGTGGGGACGTGACCCTTCACAACGCTTAACAGATGACATGTGCGGACGTGACCAGACACAACATTAAAAACACGAGGTGGGGACGTGACCCTTCACAACGCTTAAGAGACGACATGTGCGGACGTGACCAGACACAACATTTAAAACACGGTGTGGGTACGTGACCCTTCACAAGCTTAACAGACGACATGTGCTGATGTGACCAGATACAAAATTCAAAACACGATGTGGGGGCGTGACCCTTCACAACACTTAATAGACGACATGTGTGGACGTGACCAGACACAGCATTAAAAACACGATGTGGGGGCGTGACCCTTCACAACGCATAACAGACGACATGTGCGGACGTGACCAGACACAACATTAAAACACGGTGTGGGGATGTGACCCTTCACAACGCTTAACAGACGACATGTGCGGACGTGACCAGACATAGCATTAAAACACGGTGTGGGGACGTGACTCTTCACAACCCTTAACAGACGACATGTGCGGACGTGACCAGACATAGTATTCAAAGTAGATGTGGGGACGTGACCCTTCACAAAGCTTAATAGACGACATGTGCGGACGTGACCAGACACAGCATTAAAAACACGATGTGGGGACGTGACCATTCACAACGTTTAACAGACGACATGTGCGGACGTGACCAGACATAGCATTAAAACACAGTGTGGGGACGTGACTCTTCACAACGCTTAACAGACGACATGTGCGGACGTGACCAGACATAGTTTTAAAAGTAGATATGGGGACGTGACCTTTCACAAAGCTTAACAGACGACATGTGCGGACGTGACCAGACACAACATTAAAACACGGTGTGGGGATGTGACCCTTCACAACGCTTAACAGACGACATGTGCGGACGTGACCAGACACAGCATTAAAACACGGTGTGGGGATGTGACCCTTCACAACGCTTAACAGACGACATGTGCGGACGTGACCAGACACAGCATTTAAACACGGTGTGGGGATGTGACCCTTCACAACGCTTAACAGACGACATGTGCGGACGTGACCAGACATAGTATTAAAAGTAGATGTGGGGACGTGACCCTTCACAAAGCTTAACAGTCGACGTGCGGACGTGACCAGACACAGCATTAAAAACACGATGTGGGGACGTGACCCTTCACAACGGTTAACAGACGACATGTGTGGACGTGACCAGACACAACATTAAAAACAGATGTGGGGACATGACCCTTCACAACGCTTAGCAGACGACATGTGCGGACGTGACCAGACATAGCATTAAAAACACGATGCGGGGTCGTGACCCTTCACGACGCATAACAGACGACATGTGAGGACGTGACCAGACACATCATTAAAATCACGATGTGGGGACGTGACCCTTCACAAGGAATAACAGACGACATGTGAGGACGTGACCTGACACATCATTAAAATCACGATGTCGGGACGTGACCCTTCACAACGCTTAACAGATGACATGTGCGGACGTGACCAGACACAACATTAAAAACACGAGGTGGGGACGTGACCCTTCACAACGCTTAAGAGACGACATGTGCGGACGTGACCAAACACAACATTTAAAACACGGTGTGGGTACGTGACCCTTCACAAGCTTAACAGACGACATGTGCTGATGTGACCAGACACAAAATTCAAAACACGATGTGGGGGCGTGACCCTTCACAACACTTAATACACGACATGTGCGGACGTGACCAGACATAGCATTAAAACACGGTGTCGGGACGTGACTCTTCACAACGCTTAACAGATGACATGTGCGGACATGACCAGACATAGTATTAAAAGTAGATGTGGGGACGTGACCCTTCACAATGCTTAACAGACGACATGTGCGGACGTGACCAGACACTGCATTAAAACACGGTGTGGGGATGTGACCCTTCAGAACGCTTAACAGACGGCATGTGCGGAAGTGACCAGACACAGTATTGAAAACACGATGTGGGGAGGTGACCCATCACAACGCTTAACAAATGACATGTGCGGACGTGACCAGACGTCACCCTTCACAACACTTAACAGACGACATGTGCGGACGTGACCCTTCACAACGCTTAACAGACGACATGTGCGGACGTGACCAGACATAGCATTAAAAACACGATGCGGGGACGTGACCCTTCACAACGCATAACAGACGACATGTGAGGACGTGACCAGACACATCATTAAAATCACGATGTGGGGACGTGACCCTTCACAATACTTAACAGATGACATGTGCGGACGTGACCAGACACAACATTAAAAACACGAGGTGGGGACGTGACCCTTCACAACGCTTAAGAGACGACATGTGCGGACGTGACCAGACACAACATTTAAAACACGGTGTGGGTACGTGACCCTTCACAAGCTTAAGAGACGACATGTGCGGACGTGACCAGACACAACATTTAAAACACGGTGTGGGTACGTGACCCTTCACAAGCTTAACAGACGACATGTGCTGATGTGACCAGACACAAAATTCAAAACACGATGTGGGGGCGTGACCCTTCACAACACTTAATAGACGACATGTGCGGACGTGATCAGACACAGCATTAAAAACACGATGTGGGGGTGTGACCCTTCATAACGTATAACAGACGACATGTGCGGACGTGACCAGACACAACATTAAAACACGGTGTGGGGATGTGACCCTTCACAACGCTTAACAGACGACATGTGCGGACGTGACCAGACACAGCATTAAAACACGGTGTGGGGACGTGACTCTTCACAACGCTTAACAGACGACATGTGCGGACATGACCAGACATAGTATTAAAAGTAGATGTGGGGACGTGACCCTTCACAAAGCTTAACAGACGACATGTGCGGACGTGACCAGACACTGCATTAAAACACGGTGTGGGGATGTGACCCTTCACAACGCTTAACAGACGGCATGTGCGGAAGTGACCAGACACAGCATTGAAAACACGATGTGGGGAGGTGACCCATCACAACGCTTAACAAATGACATGTGCGGACGTGACCAGACGTCACCCTTCACAACGCTTAACAGACGACATGTGCGGACGTGACCCTTCACAACGCTTAACAGACGACATGTGCGGACGTGACCAGACATAGCATTAAAACACAGTGTGGGGACGTGACTCTTCACAACGCTTAACAGACGACATGTGCGGACGTGACCAGACATAGTATTAAAAGTAGATATGGGGACGTGACCTTTCACAAAGCTTAACAGACGACATGTGCGGACGTGACCAGACACAACATTAAAACACGGTGTGGGGATGTGACCCTTCACAACGCTTAACAGACGACATGTGCGGACGTGACCAGACACAGCATTAAAACACGGTGTAGGGATGTGACCCTTCACAACGCTTAACAGACGACATGTGCGGACGTGACCAGACATAGCATTAAAACACGGTGTGGGGACGTGACTCTTCACAACGCTTAACAGACGACATGTACGGACATGACCAGACATAGTATTAAAAGTAGATGTGGGGACGTGACCCTTCACAAAGCTTAACAGACGACATGTGCGGACGTGACCAGACACTGCATTAAAACACGGTGTGGGGATGTGACCCTTCACAACGCTTAACAGACGGCATGTGCGGAAGTGACCAGACAGAGTATTGAAAACACGATGTGGGGAGGTGACCCATCACAACGCTTAACAAATGACATGTGCGGACGTGACCAGACGTCACCCTTCACAACGCTTAACAGACGACATGTGCGGACGTGACCCTTCACAACGCTTAACAGACGACATGTGCGGACGTGACCAGACATAGCATTAAAAACACGATGCGGGGACGTGACCCTTCACAACGCATAACAGACGACATGTGAGGACGTGACCAGACACATCATTAAAATTACGATGTGGGGACGTGACCCTTCACAACGCTTAACAGATGACATGTGCGGACGTGACCAGACACAACATTAAAAACACGAGGTGGGGACGTGACCCTTCACAACGCTTAAGAGACGACATGTGCGGACGTGACCAGACACAACATTTAAAACACGGTGTGGGTACGTGACCCTTCACAAGCTTAACAGACGACATGTGCTGATGTGACCAGATACAAAATTCAAAACACGATGTGGGGGCGTGACCCTTCACAACACTTAATAGACGACATGTGTGGACGTGACCAGACACAGCATTAAAAACACGATGTGGGGGCGTGACCCTTCACAACGCATAACAGACGACATGTGCGGACGTGACCAGACACAACATTAAAACACGGTGTGGGGATGTGACCCTTCACAACGCTTAACAGACGACATGTGCGGACGTGACTAGACATAGCATTAAAACACGGTGTGGGGACGTGACTCTTCACAACCCTTAACAGACGACATGTGCGGACGTGACCAGACATAGTATTCAAAGTAGATGTGGGGACGTGACCCTTCACAAAGCTTAATAGACGACATGTGCGGACGTGACCAGACACAGCATTAAAAACACGATGTGGGGACGTGACCATTCACAACGTTTAACAGACGACATGTGCGGACGTGACCAGACATAGCATTAAAACACAGTGTGGGGACGTGACTCTTCACAACGCTTAACAGACGACATGTGCGGACGTGACCAGACATAGTTTTAAAAGTAGATATGGGGACGTGACCTTTCACAAAGCTTAACAGACGACATGTGCGGACGTGACCAGACACAACATTAAAACACGGTGTGGGGATGTGACCCTTCACAACGCTTAACAGACGACATGTGCGGACGTGACCAGACACAGCATTAAAACACGGTGTGGGGATGTGACCCTTCACAACGCTTAACAGACGACATGTGCGGACGTGACCAGACACAGCATTTAAACACGGTGTGGGGATGTGACCCTTCACAACGCTTAACAGACGACATGTGCGGACGTGACCAGACATAGTATTAAAAGTAGATGTGGGGACGTGACCCTTCACAAAGCTTAACAGTCGACGTGCGGACGTGACCAGACACAGCATTAAAAACACGATGTGGGGACGTGACCCTTCACAACGGTTAACAGACGACATGTGTGGACGTGACCAGACACAACATTAAAAACAGATGTGGGGACATGACCCTTCACAACGCTTAGCAGACGACATGTGCGGACGTGACCAGACATAGCATTAAAAACACGATGCGGGGTCGTGACCCTTCACGACGCATAACAGACGACATGTGAGGACGTGACCAGACACATCATTAAAATCACGATGTGGGGACGTGACCCTTCACAAGGAATAACAGACGACATGTGAGGACGTGACCTGACACATCATTAAAATCACGATGTCGGGACGTGACCCTTCACAACGCTTAACAGATGACATGTGCGGACGTGACCAGACACAACATTAAAAACACGAGGTGGGGACGTGACCCTTCACAACGCTTAAGAGACGACATGTGCGGACGTGACCAAACACAACATTTAAAACACGGTGTGGGTACGTGACCCTTCACAAGCTTAACAGACGACATGTGCTGATGTGACCAGACACAAAATTCAAAACACGATGTGGGGGCGTGACCCTTCACAACACTTAATACACGACATGTGCGGACGTGACCAGACATAGCATTAAAACACGGTGTCGGGACGTGACTCTTCACAACGCTTAACAGATGACATGTGCGGACATGACCAGACATAGTATTAAAAGTAGATGTGGGGACGTGACCCTTCACAATGCTTAACAGACGACATGTGCGGACGTGACCAGACACTGCATTAAAACACGGTGTGGGGATGTGACCCTTCAGAACGCTTAACAGACGGCATGTGCGGAAGTGACCAGACACAGTATTGAAAACACGATGTGGGGAGGTGACCCATCACAACGCTTAACAAATGACATGTGCGGACGTGACCAGACGTCACCCTTCACAACACTTAACAGACGACATGTGCGGACGTGACCCTTCACAACGCTTAACAGACGACATGTGCGGACGTGACCAGACATAGCATTAAAAACACGATGCGGGGACGTGACCCTTCACAACGCATAACAGACGACATGTGAGGACGTGACCAGACACATCATTAAAATCACGATGTGGGGACGTGACCCTTCACAATACTTAACAGATGACATGTGCGGACGTGACCAGACACAACATTAAAAACACGAGGTGGGGACGTGACCCTTCACAACGCTTAAGAGACGACATGTGCGGACGTGACCAGACACAACATTTAAAACACGGTGTGGGTACGTGACCCTTCACAAGCTTAAGAGACGACATGTGCGGACGTGACCAGACACAACATTTAAAACACGGTGTGGGTACGTGACCCTTCACAAGCTTAACAGACGACATGTGCTGATGTGACCAGACACAAAATTCAAAACACGATGTGGGGGCGTGACCCTTCACAACACTTAATAGACGACATGTGCGGACGTGATCAGACACAGCATTAAAAACACGATGTGGGGGTGTGACCCTTCATAACGTATAACAGACGACATGTGCGGACGTGACCAGACACAACATTAAAACACGGTGTGGGGATGTGACCCTTCACAACGCTTAACAGACGACATGTGCGGACGTGACCAGACACAGCATTAAAACACGGTGTGGGGACGTGACTCTTCACAACGCTTAACAGACGACATGTGCGGACATGACCAGACATAGTATTAAAAGTAGATGTGGGGACGTGACCCTTCACAAAGCTTAACAGACGACATGTGCGGACGTGACCAGACACTGCATTAAAACACGGTGTGGGGATGTGACCCTTCACAACGCTTAACAGACGGCATGTGCGGAAGTGACCAGACACAGCATTGAAAACACGATGTGGGGAGGTGACCCATCACAACGCTTAACAAATGACATGTGCGGACGTGACCAGACGTCACCCTTCACAACGCTTAACAGACGACATGTGCGGACGTGACCCTTCACAACGCTTAACAGACGACATGTGCGGACGTGACCAGACATAGCATTAAAACACAGTGTGGGGACGTGACTCTTCACAACGCTTAACAGACGACATGTGCGGACGTGACCAGACATAGTATTAAAAGTAGATATGGGGACGTGACCTTTCACAAAGCTTAACAGACGACATGTGCGGACGTGACCAGACACAACATTAAAACACGGTGTGGGGATGTGACCCTTCACAACGCTTAACAGACGACATGTGCGGACGTGACCAGACACAGCATTAAAACACGGTGTAGGGATGTGACCCTTCACAACGCTTAACAGACGACATGTGCGGACGTGACCAGACATAGCATTAAAACACGGTGTGGGGACGTGACTCTTCACAACGCTTAACAGACGACATGTACGGACATGACCAGACATAGTATTAAAAGTAGATGTGGGGACGTGACCCTTCACAAAGCTTAACAGACGACATGTGCGGACGTGACCAGACACTGCATTAAAACACGGTGTGGGGATGTGACCCTTCACAACGCTTAACAGACGGCATGTGCGGAAGTGACCAGACAGAGTATTGAAAACACGATGTGGGGAGGTGACCCATCACAACGCTTAACAAATGACATGTGCGGACGTGACCAGACGTCACCCTTCACAACGCTTAACAGACGACATGTGCGGACGTGACCCTTCACAACGCTTAACAGACGACATGTGCGGACGTGACCAGACATAGCATTAAAAACACGATGCGGGGACGTGACCCTTCACAACGCATAACAGACGACATGTGAGGACGTGACCAGACACATCATTAAAATTACGATGTGGGGACGTGACCCTTCACAACGCTTAACAGATGACATGTGCGGACGTGACCAGACACAACATTAAAAACACGAGGTGGGGACGTGACCCTTCACAACGCTTAAGAGACGACATGTGCGGACGTGACCAGACACAACCTTTAAAACACGGTGTGGGTACGTGACCCTTCACAAGCTTAACAGACGACATGTGCTGATGTGACCAGATACAAAATTCAAAACACGATGTGGGGGCGTGACCCTTCACAACACTTAATAGACGACATGTGTGGACGTGACCAGACACAGCATTAAAAACACGATGTGGGGGCGTGACCCTTCACAACGCATAACAGACGACATGTGCGGACGTGACCAGACACAACATTAAAACACGGTGTGGGGATGTGACCCTTCACAACGCTTAACAGACGACATGTGCGGACGTGACTAGACATAGCATTAAAACACGGTGTGGGGACGTGACTCTTCACAACCCTTAACAGACGACATGTGCGGACGTGACCAGACATAGTATTCAAAGTAGATGTGGGGACGTGACCCTTCACAAAGCTTAATAGACGACATGTGCGGACGTGACCAGACACAGCATTAAAAACACGATGTGGGGACGTGACCATTCACAACGTTTAACAGACGACATGTGCGGACGTGACCAGACATAGCATTAAAACACAGTGTGGGGACGTGACTCTTCACAACGCTTAACAGACGACATGTGCGGACGTGACCAGACATAGTTTTAAAAGTAGATATGGGGACGTGACCTTTCACAAAGCTTAACAGACGACATGTGCGGACGTGACCAGACACAACATTAAAACACGGTGTGGGGATGTGACCCTTCACAACGCTTAACAGACGACATGTGCGGACGTGACCAGACACAGCATTAAAACACGGTGTGGGGATGTGACCCTTCACAACGCTTAACAGACGACATGTGCGGACGTGACCAGACACAGCATTTAAACACGGTGTGGGGATGTGACCCTTCACAACGCTTAACAGACGACATGTGCGGACGTGACCAGACATAGTATTAAAAGTAGATGTGGGGACGTGACCCTTCACAAAGCTTAACAGTCGACGTGCGGACGTGACCAGACACAGCATTAAAAACACGATGTGGGGACGTGACCCTTCACAACGGTTAACAGACGACATGTGTGGACGTGACCAGACACAACATTAAAAACAGATGTGGGGACATGACCCTTCACAACGCTTAGCAGACGACATGTGCGGACGTGACCAGACATAGCATTAAAAACACGATGCGGGGTCGTGACCCTTCACGACGCATAACAGACGACATGTGAGGACGTGACCAGACACATCATTAAAATCACGATGTGGGGACGTGACCCTTCACAAGGAATAACAGACGACATGTGAGGACGTGACCTGACACATCATTAAAATCACGATGTCGGGACGTGACCCTTCACAACGCTTAACAGATGACATGTGCGGACGTGACCAGACACAACATTAAAAACACGAGGTGGGGACGTGACCCTTCACAACGCTTAAGAGACGACATGTGCGGACGTGACCAAACACAACATTTAAAACACGGTGTGGGTACGTGACCCTTCACAAGCTTAACAGACGACATGTGCTGATGTGACCAGACACAAAATTCAAAACACGATGTGGGGGCGTGACCCTTCACAACACTTAATACACGACATGTGCGGACGTGACCAGACATAGCATTAAAACACGGTGTCGGGACGTGACTCTTCACAACGCTTAACAGATGACATGTGCGGACATGACCAGACATAGTATTAAAAGTAGATGTGGGGACGTGACCCTTCACAATGCTTAACAGACGACATGTGCGGACGTGACCAGACACTGCATTAAAACACGGTGTGGGGATGTGACCCTTCAGAACGCTTAACAGACGGCATGTGCGGAAGTGACCAGACACAGTATTGAAAACACGATGTGGGGAGGTGACCCATCACAACGCTTAACAAATGACATGTGCGGACGTGACCAGACGTCACCCTTCACAACACTTAACAGACGACATGTGCGGACGTGACCCTTCACAACGCTTAACAGACGACATGTGCGGACGTGACCAGACATAGCATTAAAAACACGATGCGGGGACGTGACCCTTCACAACGCATAACAGACGACATGTGAGGACGTGACCAGACACATCATTAAAATCACGATGTGGGGACGTGACCCTTCACAATACTTAACAGATGACATGTGCGGACGTGACCAGACACAACATTAAAAACACGAGGTGGGGACGTGACCCTTCACAACGCTTAAGAGACGACATGTGCGGACGTGACCAGACACAACATTTAAAACACGGTGTGGGTACGTGACCCTTCACAAGCTTAAGAGACGACATGTGCGGACGTGACCAGACACAACATTTAAAACACGGTGTGGGTACGTGACCCTTCACAAGCTTAACAGACGACATGTGCTGATGTGACCAGACACAAAATTCAAAACACGATGTGGGGGCGTGACCCTTCACAACACTTAATAGACGACATGTGCGGACGTGATCAGACACAGCATTAAAAACACGATGTGGGGGTGTGACCCTTCATAACGTATAACAGACGACATGTGCGGACGTGACCAGACACAACATTAAAACACGGTGTGGGGATGTGACCCTTCACAACGCTTAACAGACGACATGTGCGGACGTGACCAGACACAGCATTAAAACACGGTGTGGGGACGTGACTCTTCACAACGCTTAACAGACGACATGTGCGGACATGACCAGACATAGTATTAAAAGTAGATGTGGGGACGTGACCCTTCACAAAGCTTAACAGACGACATGTGCGGACGTGACCAGACACTGCATTAAAACACGGTGTGGGGATGTGACCCTTCACAACGCTTAACAGACGGCATGTGCGGAAGTGACCAGACACAGCATTGAAAACACGATGTGGGGAGGTGACCCATCACAACGCTTAACAAATGACATGTGCGGACGTGACCAGACGTCACCCTTCACAACGCTTAACAGACGACATGTGCGGACGTGACCCTTCACAACGCTTAACAGACGACATGTGCGGACGTGACCAGACATAGCATTAAAACACAGTGTGGGGACGTGACTCTTCACAACGCTTAACAGACGACATGTGCGGACGTGACCAGACATAGTATTAAAAGTAGATATGGGGACGTGACCTTTCACAAAGCTTAACAGACGACATGTGCGGACGTGACCAGACACAACATTAAAACACGGTGTGGGGATGTGACCCTTCACAACGCTTAACAGACGACATGTGCGGACGTGACCAGACACAGCATTAAAACACGGTGTAGGGATGTGACCCTTCACAACGCTTAACAGACGACATGTGCGGACGTGACCAGACATAGCATTAAAACACGGTGTGGGGACGTGACTCTTCACAACGCTTAACAGACGACATGTACGGACATGACCAGACATAGTATTAAAAGTAGATGTGGGGACGTGACCCTTCACAAAGCTTAACAGACGACATGTGCGGACGTGACCAGACACTGCATTAAAACACGGTGTGGGGATGTGACCCTTCACAACGCTTAACAGACGGCATGTGCGGAAGTGACCAGACAGAGTATTGAAAACACGATGTGGGGAGGTGACCCATCACAACGCTTAACAAATGACATGTGCGGACGTGACCAGACGTCACCCTTCACAACGCTTAACAGACGACATGTGTGGACGTGACCCTTCACAACGCTTAACAGACGACATGTGCGGACGTGACCAGACATAGCATTAAAAACACGATGCGGGGACGTGACCCTTCACAATGCATAACAGACGACATGTGAGGACGTGACCAGACACATCATTAAAATTACGATGTGGGGACGTGACCCTTCACAACGCTTAACAGATGACATGTGCGGACGTGACCAGACACAACATTAAAAACACGAGGTGGGGACGTGACCCTTCACAACGCTTAAGAGACGACATGTGCGGACGTGACCAGACACAACATTTAAAACACGGTGTGGGTACGTGACCCTTCACAAGCTTAACAGACGACATGTGCTGATGTGACCAGATACAAAATTCAAAACACGATGTGGGGGCGTGACCCTTCACAACACTTAATAGACGACATGTGTGGACGTGACCAGACACAACATTAAAAACACGATGTGGGGGCGTGACCCTTCACAACGCATAACAGACGACATGTGCGGACGTGACCAGACACAACATTAAAACACGGTGTGGGGATGTGACCCTTCACAACGCTTAACAGACGACATGTGCGGACGTGACCAGACATAGCATTAAAACACGGTGTGGGGACGTGACTCTTCACAACCCTTAACAGACGACATGTGCGGACGTGACCAGACATAGTATTCAAAGTAGATGTGGGGACGTGACCCTTCACAAAGCTTAATAGACGACATGTGCGGACGTGACCAGACACAGCATTAAAAACACGATGTGGGGACGTGACCATTCACAACGCTTAACAGACGACATGTGCGGACGTGACCAGACATAGCATTAAAACACAGTGTGGGGACGTGACTCTTCACAACGCTGAACAGACGACATGTGCGAACGTGACCAGACATAGTTTTAAAAGTAGATATGGGGACGTGACCTTTCACAAAGCTTAACAGACGACATGTGCGGACGTGACCAGACACAACATTAAAACACGGTGTGGGGATGTGACCCTTCACAACGCTTAACAGACGACATGTGCGGACGTGACCAGACACAGCATTAAAACACGGTGTGGGGATGTGACCCTTCACAACGCTTAACAGACGACATGTGCGGACGTGACCAGACACAGCATTTAAACACGGTGTGGGGATGTGACCCTTCACAACGCTTAACAGACGACATGTGCGGACGTGACCAGACATAGTATTAAAAGTAGATGTGGGGACGTGACCCTTCACAAAGCTTAACAGTCGACGTGCGGACGTGACCAGACACAGCATTAAAAACACGATGTGGGGACGTGACCCTTCACAACGGTTAACAGACGACATGTGTGGACGTGACCAGACACAACATTAAAAACAGATGTGGGGACATGACCCTTCACAACGCTTAACAGACGACATGTGCGGACGTGACCAGACATAGCATTAAAAACACGATGCGGGGTCGTGACCCTTCACAACGCATAACAGACGACATGTGAGGACGTGACCAGACACATCATTAAAATCACGATGTGGGGACGTGACCCTTCACAAGGAATAACAGACGACATGTGAGGACGTGACCTGACACATCATTAAAATCACGATGTGGGGACGTGACCCTTCACAACGCTTAACAGATGACATGTGCGGACGTGACCAGACACAACATTAAAAACACGAGGTGGGGACGTGACCCTTCACAACGCTTAAGAGACGACATGTGCGGATGTGACCAAACACAACATTTAAAACACGGTGTGGGTACGTGACCCTTCACAAGCTTAACAGACGACATGTGCTGATGTGACCAGACACAAAATTCAAAACACGATGTGGGGGCGTGACCCTTCACAACACTTAATACACGACATGTGCGGACGTGACCAGACATAGCATTAAAACACGGTGTCGGGACGTGACTCTTCACAACGCTTAACAGACGACATGTGCGGACATGACCAGACATAGTATTAAAAGTAGATGTGGGGACGTGACCCTTCACAAAGCTTAACAGACGACATGTGCGGACGTGACCAGACACTGCATTAAAACACGGTGTGGGGATGTGACCCTTCAGAACGCTTAACAGACGGCATGTGCGGAAGTGGCCAGACACAGTATTGAAAACACGATGTGGGGAGGTGACCCATCACAACGCTTAACAAATGACATGTGCGGACGTGACCAGACGTCACCCTTCACAACGCTTAAGAGACGACATGTGCGGACGTGACCCTTCACAACGCTTAACAGACGACATGTGCGGACGTGACCAGACATAGCATTAAAAACACGATGCGGGGACGTGACCCTTCACAACGCATAACAGACGACATGTGAGGACGTGACCAGACACATCATTAAAATCACGATGTGGGGACGTGACCCTTCACAATGCTTAACAGATGACATGTGCGGACGTGACCAGACACAACATTAGAAACACGAGGTGGGGACGTGACCCTTCACAACGCTTAAGAGACGACATGTGCGGACGTGACCAGACACAACATTTAAAACACGGTGTGGGTACGTGACCCTTCACAAGCTTAACAGACGACATGTGCTGATGTGACCAGACACAAAATTCAAAACACGATGTGGTGGCGTGACCCTTCACAACGCTTAACAGACGACATGTGGGGACGTGACTAGACACAGCATAAAAAACACGATGTGGGGACGTGACCCTTCACAACGCTTAACAGACGACATGTGCGGACGTGACCAGACACAGTATTAAAACACGGTGTGGGGATGTGACCCTTCACAACGCTTAACAGACAACATGTTCGGACGTGACCAGACAACATTGAAAACACGATGTGGGGAGGTGACCCTTCACATAGCTTAACAGACGACATGTGCGGACGTGACCAGACGTGACCCTTCACAATGCTTAACAGACGACATGTGCGGACGTGACCAGACGTGACCCTTCACAATGCTTAACAGACAAAATGAGCGGACGTGACCAGACACAACATTAAAAATACGATGTGGGGACGTGACCCTTCACAACGCATAACAGATGACATGTGCGAACGTGACAAGACACAACATTAAAAACACGAGGTTGGGACGTGACCCTTCACACGCTTAATAGACAACATGTGCTGACGTGACCAGACACAACTTTTAAATGACGAGGTCTATGTATGGATGTGACCTATCACAACACTTAACAGACGATAGCATTAAAATATGGTGTGGGGATGTGACCCTTCACAACGCTTAACAGACGACATGTGGGGACGTGACTAGACACAGCATCAAAAACACGATGTGGGGACAATACCCTTCACAACGCTTAACAGACGACATATACGGACGTGACCAGACACCATTAAAAACACGAGGTGGGGACGTCACCCTTCACAACGCTTAATAGACGACATGTGGGGACGTGACCAGACACAGCATTAAAACACGATGTGGGGGCGTGACCCTTCACAACGCATAACAGACGACATGTGCGGACGTGACCAGACACTGCATTAAAACACGGTGTGGGGATGTGACCCTTCACAACGCTTAACAGACGGCATGTGCGGACGTGACCAGACACAGCATTGAAAACACGATGTGGGGAGGTGACCCATCACAACGCTTAACAGACGCCATGTGCGGACGTGACCAGACATAGCATTAAAAACACGATGCGGGGACGTGACCCTTCACAAGGAATAACAGACGACATGTGAGGACGTGACCTGACACATCATTAAAATCACGATGTGGGGACGTGACCCTTCACAACGCTTAACAGATGACATGTGCGGACGTGACCAGTCACAACATTAAAAACACGAGGTGGGGACGTGACCCTTCACAACGCTTAAGAGACGACATGTGCGGACGTGACCAGACACAACATTTAAAACACGGTGTGGGTACGTGACCCTTCACAAGCTTAACAGACGACATGTGCTGATGTGACCAGACACAAAATTCAAAACACGATGTGGGGGCGTGACCCTTCACAACACTTAATAGACGACATGTGCGGACGTGACCAGACACAGCATTAAAAACACGATGTGGGGGTGTGACCCTTCACAACGTATAACAGACGACATGTGCGGACGTGACCAGACACAACATTAAAACACGGTGTGGGGATGTGACCCTTCACAACGCTTAACAGACGACATGTGCGGACGTGACCAGACACAGCATTAAAACACGGTGTGGGTACGTGACCCTTCACAAGCTTAACAGACGACATGTGCTGATGTGACCAGACACAAAATTCAAAACACGATGTGGGGGCGTGACCCTTCACAACACTTAATAGACGACATGTGCGGACGTGACCAGACACAGCATTAAAAACACGATGTGGGGGTGTGACCCTTCACAACGGATAACAGACGACATGTGCGGACGTGACCAGACACAACATTAAAACACGGTGTGGGGATGTGACCCTTCACAACGCTTAACAGACGACATGTGCGGACGTGACCAGACACAGCATTAAAACACGGTGTGGGGATGTGACCCTTCACAACGCTTAACAGACGACATGTGCGGACGTGACCAGACATAGCATTAAAACACGGTGTGGGGACGTGACTCTTCACAATGCTTAACAGACGACATGTGCGGACATGACCAGACATAGTATTAAAAGTAGATGTGGGGACGTGACCCTTCACAAAGCTTAACAGACGACATGTGCGGACGTGACCAGACACTGCATTAAAACACGGTGTGGGTATGTGACCCTTCACAACGCTTAACAGACGGCATGTGCGGAAGTGACCAGACACAGCAGTGAAAACACGATGTGGGGAGGTGACCCATCACAACGCTTAACAAATGACATGTGCGGACGTGACCAGACGTCACCCTTCACAACGCTTAACAGACGACATGTGCGGACGTGACCCTTCACAACGCTTAACAGACGACATGTGCGGACGTGACCAGACATAGCATTAAAACACAGTGTGGGGACGTGACTCTTCACAACGCTTGACAGACGACATGTGCGGACGTGACCAGACATAGTATTAAAAGTAGATATGGGGACGTGACCTTTCACAAAGCTTAACAGACGACATGTGCGGACGTGACCAGACACAACATTAAAACACGGTGTGGGGATGTGACCCTTCACAACGCTTAACAGACGACATGTGCGGACGTGACCAGACACAGCATTAAAACACGGTGTAGGGATGTGACCCTTCACAACGCTTAACAGACGACATGTGCGGACGTGACCAGACATAGCATTAAAACACGGTGTGGGGACGTGACTCTTCACAACGCTTAACAGACGACATGTACGGACATGACCAGACATAGTATTAAAAGTAGATGTGGGGACGTGACCCTTCACAAAGCTTAACAGACGACTTGTACGGACGTGACCAGACACTGCATTAAAACACGGTGTGGGGATGTGACCCTTCACAACGCTTAACAGACGGCATGTGCGGAAGTGACCAGACAGAGTATTGAAAACACGATGTGGGGAGGTGACCCATCACAACGCTTAACAAATGACATGTGCGGACGTGACCAGACGTCACCCTTCACAACGCTTAACAGACGACATGTGCGGACGTGACCCTTCACAACGCTTAACAGACGACATGTGCGGACGTGACCAGACATAGCATTAAAAACACGATGGGGGGACGTGACCCTTCACAACGCATAACAGACGACATGTGAGGACGTGACCAGACACATCATTAAAATCACGATGTGGGGACGTGACCCTTCACAACGCTTAACAGATGACATGTGCGGACGTGACCAGACACAACATTAAAAACACGAGGTGGGGACGTGACCCTTCACAATGCTTAAGAGACGACATGTGCGGACGTGACCAGACACAACATTTAAAACACGGTGTGGGTACGTGACCCTTCACAAGCTTAACAGACGACATGTGCTGATGTGACCAGATACAAAATTCAAAACACGATGTGGGGGCGTGACCCTTCACAACACTTAATAGACGACATGTGTGGACGTGACCAGACACAGCATTAAAAACACGATGTGGGGGCGTGACCCTTCACAACGCATAACAGACGACATGTGCGGACGTGACCAGACACAACATTAAAACACGGTGTGGGGATGTGACCCTTCACAACGCTTAACAGACGACATGTGCGGAAGTGACCAGACATAGCATTAAAACACGGTGTGGGGACGTGACTCTTCACAACCCTTAACAGACGACATGTGCGGACGTGACCAGACATAGTATTCAAAGTAGATGTGGGGACGTGACCCTTCACAAAGCTTAATAGACGACATGTGCGGACGTGACCAGACACAGCATTAAAAACACGATGTGGGGACGTGACCATTCACAACGCTTAACAGACGACATGTGCGGACGTGACCAGACATAGCATTAAAACACAGTGTGGGGACGTGACTCTTCACAACGCTTAACAGACGACATGTGCGGACGTGACCAGACATAGTTTTAAAAGTAGATATGGGGACGTGACCTTTCACAAAGCTTAACAGACGACATGTGCGGACGTGACCAGACACAACATTAAAACACGGTGTGGGGATGTGACCCTTCACAACGCTTAACAGACGACATGTGCGGACGTGACCAGACACAGCATTAAAACACGGTGTGGGGATGTGACCCTTCACAACGCTTAACAGACGACATGTGCAGACGTGACCAGACACAGCATTTAAACACGGTGTGGGGATGTGACCCTTCACAACGCTTAACAGACGACATGTGCGGACGTGACCAGACATAGTATTAAAAGTAGATGTGGGGACGTGACCCTTCACAAAGCTTAACAGTCGACGTGCGGACGTGACCTGACACAGCATTAAAAACACGATGTGGGGACGTGACCCTTCACAACGGTTAACAGACGACATGTGTGGACGTGACCAGACACAACATTAAAAACAGATGTGGGGACATGACCCTTCACAACGCTTAACAGACGACATGTGCGGACGTGACCAGACATCACATTAAAAACACGATGCGGGGTCGGGACCCTTCACAACGCATAACAGACGACATGTGAGGACGTGACCAGACACATCATTAAAATCACGATGTGGGGACGTGACCCTTCACAAGGAATAACAGACGACATGTGAGGACGTGACCTGACACATCATTAAAATCACGATGTGGGGACGTGACCCTTCACAACGCTTAACAGATGACATGTGCGGACGTGACCAGACACGAGGTGGGGACGTGACCTTCACAACGCTTAAGAGACGACATGTGCGGACGTGACCAAACACAACATTTAAAACACGGTGTGGGTACGTGACCCTTCACAAGCTTAACAGACGACATGTGCTGATGTGACCAGACACAAAATTCAAAACACGATGTGGGGGCGTGACCCTTCACAACACTTAATACACGACATGTGCGGACGTGACCAGACATAGCATTAAAACACGGTGTCGGGACGTGACTCTTCACAACGCTTAACAGACGACATGTGCGGACATGACCAGACATAGTATTAAAAGTAGATGTGGGGACGTGACCCTTCACAAAGCTTAACAGACGACATGTGCGGACGTGACCAGACACTGCATTAAAACACGGTGTGGGGATGTGACCCTTCACAACGCTTAACAGACGGCATGTGCGGAAGTGACTAGACACAGTATTGAAAACACGATGTGGGGAGGTGACCCATCACAACGCTTAACAAATGACATGTGCGGACGTGACCAGACATCACCCTTCACAATGCTTAACAGACGACATGTGCGGACGTGACCCTTCACAACGCTTAACAGACGACATGTGCGGACGTGACCAGACATAGCATTAAAAACACGATGCGGGGACGTGACCCTTCACAACGCATAACAGACGACATGTGAGGACGTGACCAGACACATCATTAAAATCACGATGTGGGGACGTGACCCTTCACAATGCTTAACAGATGACATGTGCGGACGTGACCAGACACAACTTTAAAAACACGAGGTGGGGACGTGACCCTTCACAGCGCTTAAGAGACGACATGTGCGGACGTGACCAGACACAACATTTAAAACACGGTGTGGGTACGTGACCCTTCACAAGCTTAACAGACGACATGTGCTGATGTGACCAGATACAAAATTCAAAACACGATGTGGGGGCGTGACCCTTCACAACACTTAATAGACGACATGTGTGGACGTGACCAGACACAGCATTAAAAACACGATGTGGGGGCGTGACCCTTCACAACGCATAACAGACGACATGTGCGGACGTGACCAGACACAACATTAAAACACGGTGTGGGGATGTGACCCTTCACAACGCTTAACATACGACATGTGCGGACGTGACCAGACATAGCATTAAAACACGGTGTGGGGACGTGACTCTTCACAACCCTTAACAGACGACATGTGCGGACGTGACCAGACATAGTATTAAAAGTAGATGTGGGGACGTGACCCTTCACAAAGCTTAATAGACGACATGTGCGGACGTGACCAGACACAGCATTAAAAACACGATGTGGGGACGTGACCCTTCACAACGCTTAACAGACGACATGTGCGGACGTGACCAGACATAGCATTAAAACACAGTGTGGGGACGTGACTCTTCACAACGCTTAACAGACGACATGTGCGGACGTGACCAGACACAACATTGAAAACACGATGTGGGGAGGTGACCCATCACAACGCTTAACAGACGACATGTGCGGACGTGACCAGACATAGCATTGAAAACACGATGTGGGGAGGTGACCCTTCACAAGGAATAACAGACGACATGTGAGGACGTGACCTGACACATCATTAAAATCACGATGTGGGGACGTGACCCTTCACAACGCTTAACAGATGACATGTGCGGACGTGACCAGACACAACATTAAAAACACGAGGTGGGGACGTGACCCTTCACAACGCTTAAGAGACGACATGTGCGGACGTGACCAGACACAACATTTAAAACACGGTGTGGGGACGTGACCCTTCACAAGCTTAACAGACGACATGTGCTGATGTGACCAGACACAGCATTGAAAATACGATGTGGGGAGGTGACCCATCACAACGCTTAACAGACGACATGTACGGACGTGACCAGACATAGCATTAAAAACACGATGCGGGGACGTGACCCTTCACAAGGAATAACAGACGACATGTGAGGACGTGACCTGACATATCATTAAAATCACGATGTGGGGACGTGACCCTTCACAACGCTTAACAGATGACATGTGCGGACGTGACCAGACACAACATTAAAAACACGAGGTGGGGACGTGACCCTTCACAACGCTTAAGAGACGACATGTGCGGACGTGACCAGACAGAACATTTAAAACACGGTGTGGGTACGTGACCCTTCACAAGCTTAACAGACGACATGTGCTGATGTGACCAGACACAAAATTCAAAACACGATGTGGGGGCGTGACCCTTCACAACACTTAATAGACGACATGTGCGGACGTGACCAGACACAGCATTAAAAACACGATGTCGGGGTGTGACCCTTCACAACGTATAACAGACGACATGTGCGGACGTGACCAGACACAACATTAAAACACGGTGTGGGGATGTGACCCTTCACAACGCTTAACAGACGACATGTGCGGACGTGACCAGACACAGCATTAAAACACGGTGTGGGGATGTGACCCTTCACAACGCTTAACAGACGACATGTGCGGACGTGACCAGACATAGCATTAAAACACGGTGTGGGGACGTGACTCTTCACAACGCTTAACAGACGACATGTGCGGACATGACCAGACATAGTATTAAAAGTAGATGTGGGGACGTGACCCTTCACAAAGCTTAACAGACGACATGTGCGGACGTGACCAGACGCTGCATTAAAACACGGTGTGGGGATGTGACCCTTCACAACGCTTAACAGACGGCATGTGCGGAAGTCACCAGACACAGCATTGAAAACACGATGTGGGGAGGTGACCCATCACAACGCTTAACAAATGACATGTGCGGACGTGACCAGACGTCACCCTTCACAACGCTTAACAGACGACATGTGCGGACGTGACCCTTCACAACGCTTAACAGACGACATGTACGGACGTGACCAGACATAGCATTAAAACACAGTGTGGGGACGTGACTCTTCACAACGCTTAACAGACGACATGTGCGGACGTGACCAGACATAGTATTAAAAGTAGATATGGGGACGTGACCTTTCACAAAGCTTAACAGACGACATGTGCGGACGTGACCAGACACAACATTAAAACACGGTGTGGGGATGTGACCCTTCACAACGCTTAACAGACGACATGTGCGGACGTGACCAGACACAGCATTAAAACACGGTGTGGGGATGTGACCCTTCACAACGCTTAACAGACGACATGTGCGGACGTGACCAGACATAGCATTAAAACACGGTGTGGGGACGTGACTCTTCACAACGCTTAACAGACGACATGTACGGACATGACCAGACATAGTATTAAAAGTAGATGTGGGGATGTGACCCTTCACAAAGCTTAACAGACGACATGTGCGGACGTGACCAGACACTGCATTAAAACACGGTGTGGGGATGTGACCCTTCACAACGCTTAACAGACGGCATGTGCGGAAGTGACCAGACAGAGTATTGAAAACACGATGTGGGGAGGTGACCCTTCACAACGCTTAACAGACGACATGTGCGGACGTGACCAGACACAGCATTAAAAAACGGTGTGGGGATGTGACCCTTCACAACGCTTAACAGACGAATTGTGCGGACGTGACCAGACATAGCATTAAAACACAGTGTGGGGACGTGACTCTTCACAACGCTTAACAGACGACATGTGCGGACGTGACCCTTCACAACGCTTAATAGACGACATGTGCGGACGTGACCAGACATAGCATTAAAAACACGATGCGGGGACGTGACCCTTCACAATGCATAACAGACGACATGTGAGGACGTGACCAGACACATCATTAAAATCACGATGTGGGGACGTGACCCTTCACAACGCTTAACAGATGACATGTGCGGACGTGACCAGACACAACATTAAAAACACGAGGTGGGGACGTGACCCTTCACAACGCTTAAGAGACGACATGTGCGGACGTGTCCAGACACAACATTTAAAACACGGTGTGGGTACGTGACCCTTCACAAGCTTAACAGACGACATGTGCGGACGTGACCAGACATAGCATTAAAAACACGATGCGGGGACGTGACCCTTCACAAGGAATAACAGACGACATGTGAGGACGTGACCTGACACATCATTAAAATCACGATGTGGGGACGTGACCCTTCACAACGCTTAACAGATGACATGTGCGGACGTGACCAGACACAACATTAAAAACACGAGGTGGGGACGTGACCCTTCACAACGCTTAAGAGACGACATGTGCGGACGTGACCAGACACAACATTTAAAACACGGTGTGGGTACGTGACCCTTCACAAGCTTAACAGACGACATGTGCTGATGTGACCAGACACAAAATTCAAAACACGCTGTGGGGGCGTGACCCTTCACAACACTTAATAGACGACATGTGCGGACGTGACCAGACACAGCATTAAAAACACGATGTGGGGGTGTGACCCTTCACAACGTATAACAGACGACATGTGCGGACGTGACCAGACACAACATTAAAACACGGTGTGGGGATGTGACCCTTCACAACGCTTAACAGACGACATGCGCGGACGTGACCAGACACAGCATTAAAACACGGTGTGGGGATGTGACCCTTCACAACGCTTAACAGACGACATGTGCGGACGTGACCAGACATAGCATTAAAAACACGATGCGGGGACGTGACCCTTCACAAGGAATAACAGACGACATGTGAGGACGTGACCTGACACATCATTAAAATCACGATGTGGGGACGTGACCCTTCACAACGCTTAACAGATGACATGTGCGGACGCGACCAGACACAACATTAAAAACACGAGGTGGGGACGTGACCCTTCACAACGCTTAAGAGACGACATGTGCGGACGTGACCAGACACAACATTTAAAACACGGTGTGGGTACGTGACCCTTCACAAGCTTAACAGACGACATGTGCTGACGTGACCAGACACAAAATTCAAAACACGATGTGGGGGCGTGACCCTTCACAACACTTAATAGACGACATGTGCGGACGTGACCAGACACAGCATTAAAAACACGATGTGGGGGTGTGACCCTTCACAACGTATAACAGACGACATGTGCGGACATGACCAGACACACCATTAAAACACGGTGTGGGGATGTGACCCTTCACAACGCTTAACAGACGACATGTGCGGACGTGACCAGACACAGCATTAAAACACGGTGTGGGGATGTGACCCTTCACAACGCTTAACAGACGACATGTGCGGACGTGACCAGACATAGCATTAAAACACGGTGTGGGGACGTGACTCTTCACAACGCTTAACAGGCGACATGTGCGGACATGACCAGACATAGTATTAAAAGTAGATGTGGGGACGTGACCCTTCACAAAGCTTAACAGACGACATGTGCGGACGTGACCAGACGCTGCATTAAAACACGGTGTGGGGATGTGACCCTTCACAACGCTTAACAGACGACATGTGCGGAAGTGACCAGACACAGCATTGAAAACACGATGTGGGGAGGTGACCCATCACAACGCTTAACAAATGACATGTGCGGACGTGACCAGACGTCACCCTTCACAACGCTTAACAGACGACATGTGCGGACGTGACCCTTCACAACGCTTAACAGACGACATGTACGGACGTGACCAGACATAGCATTAAAACACAGTGTGGGGACGTGACTCTTCACAACGCTTAACAGACGACATGTGCGGACGTGACCAGACATAGTATTAAAAGTAGATATGGGGACGTGACCTTTCACAAAGCTTAACAGACGACATGTGCGGACGTGACCAGACACAACATTAAAACACGGTGTGGGGATGTGACCCTTCACAACGCTTAACAGACGACATGTGCGGACGTGACCAGACACAGCATTAAAACACGGTGTGGGGATGTGACCCTTCACAACGCTTAACAGACGACATGTGCGGACGTGACCAGACATAGCATTAAAACACGGTGTGGGGACGTGACTCTTCACAACGCTTAACAGACGACATGTACGGACATGACCAGACATAGTATTAAAAGTAGATGTGGGGATGTGACCCTTCACAAAGCTTAACAGACGACATGTGCGGACGTGACCAGACACTGCATTAAAACACGGTGTGGGGATGTGACCCTTCACAACGCTTAACAGACGGCATGTGCGGAAGTGACCAGACAGAGTATTGAAAACACGATGTGGGGAGGTGACCCATCACAACGCTTAACAAATGACATGTGCAGACGTGACCAGACGTCACCCTTCACAACGCTTAACAGACGACATGTGCGGACGTGACCCTTCACAACGCTTAACAGACGACATGTGCGGACGTGACCAGACATAGCATTAAAAACACGATGCGGGGACGTGACCCTTCACAACGCATAACAGACGACATGTGAGGACGTGACCAGACACATCATTAAAATCACGATGTGGGGACGTGACCCTTCACAACGCTTAACAGATGACATGTGCGGACGTGACCAGACACAACATTAAAAACACGAGGTGGGGACGTGACCCTTCACAACGCTTAACAGACGACATGTGCGGACGTGACCAGACATAGCATTAAAAACACGATGCGGGGACGTGACCCTTCACAACGCATAACAGACGACATGTGAGGACGTGACCAGACACATCATTAAAATCACGATGTGGGGACGTGACCCTTCACAAAGCTTAACAGACGACATGTGCGGACGTGACCAGACACAACATTAAAACACGGTGTGGGGATGTGACCCTTCACAACGCTTAACAGACGACATGTGCGGACGTGACCAGACACAACATTTAAAACACGGTGTGGGTACGTGACCCTTCACAAGGTTAACAGACGACATGTGCTGATGTGACCAGATACAAAATTCAAAACACGATGTGGGGGCGTGACCCTTCACAACACTTAATAGACGACATGTGTGGACGTGACCAGACACAGCATTAAAAACACGATGTGGGGGCGTGACCCTTCACAACGCATAACAGACGACATGTGCGGACGTGACCAGACACAACATTAAAACACGGTGTGGGGATGTGACCCTTCACAACGCTTAACAGACAACATGTGCGGACGTGACCAGACATAGCATTAAAACACGGTGTGGGGACGTGACTCTTCACAACCCTTAACAGACGACATGTGCGGACGTGACCAGACATAGTATTAAAAGTAGATGTGGGGACGTGACCCTTCACAAAGCTTAATAGACGACATGTGCGGACGTGACCAGACACAGCATTAAAAACACGATGTGGGCACGTGACCATTCACAACGCTTAACAGACGACATGTGCGGACGTGACCAGACATAGTATTAAAAGTAGATATGGGGACGTGACCTTTCACAAAGCTTAACAGACGACAATAGCGGACGTGACCAGACACAACATTAAAACACGGTGTGGGGATGTGACCCTTCACAACGCTTAACAGACGACATGTGCGGACGTGACCAGACACAGCATTAAAACACGGTGTGGGGATGTGACCCTTCACAACGCTTAACAGACGACATGTGCGGACGTGACCAGACACAGCATTAAAACACGGTGTGGGGATGTGACCCTTCACAACGCTTAACAGACGACATGTGCGGACGTGACCAGACATAGTATTAAAAGTAGATGTGGGGACGTGACCCTTCACAAAGCTTAACAGACGACGTGCGGACGTGACCAGACACAGCATTAAAAACACGATGTGGGGACGTGACCCTTCACAACGGTTAACAGACGACATGTGCGGACGTGACCAGACACAGCATTAAAACACGGTGTGGGGACGTGACCCTTCACAACGGTTAACAGACGACATGCGCGGACGTGACCAGACACAGCATTAAAACACGGTGTGGGGATGTGACCCTTCACAACGCTTAACAGACGACATGTGCGGACGTGACCAGACATAGCATTAAAAACACGATGCGGGGACGTGACCCTTCACAAGGAATAACAGACGACATGTGAGGACGTGACCTGACACATCATTAAAATCACGATGTGGGGACGTGACCCTTCACAACGCTTAACAGATGACATGTGCGGACGCGACCAGACACAACATTAAAAACACGAGGTGGGGACGTGACCCTTCACAACGCTTAAGAGACGACATGTGCGGACGTGACCAGACACAACATTTAAAACACGGTGTGGGTACGTGACCCTTCACAAGCTTAACAGACGACATGTGCTGACGTGACCAGACACAAAATTCAAAACACGATGTGGGGGCGTGACCCTTCACAACACTTAATAGACGACATGTGCGGACGTGACCAGACACAGCATTAAAAACACGATGTGGGGGTGTGACCCTTCACAACGTATAACAGACGACATGTGCGGACATGACCAGACACACCATTAAAACACGGTGTGGGGATGTGACCCTTCACAACGCTTAACAGACGACATGTGCGGACGTGACCAGACACAGCATTAAAACACGGTGTGGGGATGTGACCCTTCACAACACTTAACAGACGACATGTGCGGACGTGACCAGACATAGCATTAAAACACGGTGTGGGGACGTGACTCTTCACAACGCTTAACAGGCGACATGTGCGGACATGACCAGACATAGTATTAAAAGTAGATGTGGGGACGTGACCCTTCACAAAGCTTAACAGACGACATGTGCGGACGTGACCAGACGCTGCATTAAAACACGGTGTGGGGATGTGACCCTTCACAACGCTTAACAGACGACATGTGCGGAAGTGACCAGACACAGCATTGAAAACACGATGTGGGGAGGTGACCCATCACAACGCTTAACAAATGACATGTGCGGACGTGACCAGACGTCACCCTTCACAACGCTTAACAGACGACATGTGCGGACGTGACCCTTCACAACGCTTAACAGACGACATGTACGGACGTGACCAGACATAGCATTAAAACACAGTGTGGGGACGTGACTCTTCACAACGCTTAACAGACGACATGTACGGACGTGACCAGACATAGCATTAAAACACAGTGTGGGGACGTGACTCTTCACAACGCTTAACAGACGACATGTGCGGACGTGACCAGACATAGTATTAAAAGTAGATATGGGGACGTGACCTTTCACAAAGCTTAACAGACGACATGTGCGGACGTGACCAGACACAACATTAAAACACGGTGTGGGGATGTGACCCTTCACAACGCTTAACAGACGACATGTGCGGACGTGACCAGACACAGCATTAAAACACGGTGTGGGGATGTGACCCTTCACAACGCTTAACAGACGACATGTGCGGACGTGACCAGACGTAGCATTAAAACACGGTGTGGGGACGTGACTCTTCACAACGCTTAACAGACGACATGTACGGACATGACCAGACATAGTATTAAAAGTAGATGTGGGGATGTGACCCTTCACAAAGCTTAACAGACGACATGTGCGGACGTGACCAGACACTGCATTAAAACACGGTGTGGGGATGTGACCCTTCACAACGCTTAACAGACGGCATGTGCGGAAGTGACCAGACAGAGTATTGAAAACACGATGTGGGGAGGTGACCCATCACAACGCTTAACAAATGACATGTGCGGACGTGACCAGACGTCACCCTTCACAACGCTTAACAGACGACATGTGCGGACGTGACCCTTCACAACGCTTAACAGACGACATGTGCGGACGTGACCAGACATAGCATTAAAAACACGATGCGGGGACGTGACCCTTCACAACGCATAACAGACGACATGTGAGGACGTGACCAGACACATCATTAAAATCACGATGTGGGGACGTGACCCTTCACAACGCTTAACAGATGACATGTGCGGACGTGACCAGACACAACATTAAAAACACGAGGTGGGGACGTGACCCTTCACAACGCTTAACAGACGACATGTGCGGACGTGACCAGACATAGCATTAAAAACACGATGCGGGGACGTGACCCTTCACAACGCATAACAGACGACATGTGAGGACGTGACCAGACACATCATTAAAATCACGATGTGGGGACGTGACCCTTCACAAAGCTTAACAGACGACATGTGCGGACGTGACCAGACACAACATTAAAACACGGTGTGGGGATGTGACCCTTCACAACGCTTAACAGACGACATGTGCGGACGTGACCAGACACAACATTTAAAACACGGTGTGGGTACGTGACCCTTCACAAGGTTAACAGACGACATGTGCTGATGTGACCAGATACAAAATTCAAAACACGATGTGGGGGCGTGACCCTTCACAACACTTAATAGACGACATGTGTGGACGTGACCAGACACAGCATTAAAAACACGATGTGGGGGCGTGACCCTTCACAACGCATAACAGACGACATGTGCGGACGTGACCAGACACAACATTAAAACACGGTGTGGGGATGTGACCCTTCACAACGCTTAACAGACGACATGTGCGGACGTGACCAGACATAGCATTAAAACACGGTGTGGGGACGTGACTCTTCACAACCCTTAACAGACGACATGTGCGGACGTGACCAGACATAGTATTAAAAGTAGATGTGGGGACGTGACCCTTCACAAAGCTTAATAGACGACATGTGCGGACGTGACCAGACACAGCATTAAAAACACGATGTGGGCACGTGACCATTCACAACGCTTAACAGACGACATGTGCGGACGTGACCAGACATAGTATTAAAAGTAGATATGGGGACGTGACCTTTCACAAAGCTTAACAGACGACAATAGCGGACGTGACCAGACACAACATTAAAACACGGTGTGGGGATGTGACCCTTCACAACGCTTAACAGACGACATGTGCGGACGTGACCAGACACAGCATTAAAACACGGTGTGGGGATGTGACCCTTCACAACGCTTAACAGACGACATGTGCGGACGTGACCAGACACAGCATTAAAACACGGTGTGGGGATGTGACCCTTCACAACGCTTAACAGACGACATGTGCGGACGTGACCAGACATAGTATTAAAAGTAGATGTGGGGACGTGACCCTTCACAAAGCTTAACAGACGACGTGCGGACGTGACCAGACACAGCATTAAAAACACGATGTGGGGACGTGACCCTTCACAACGGTTAACAGACGACATGTGCGGACGTGACCAGACACAGCATTAAAACACGGTGTGGGGACGTGACCCTTCACAACGGTTAACAGACGACATGTGTGGACGTGACCAGACACAACATTAAAAACAGATGTGGGGACATGACCCTTCACAACGCTTAACAGACGACATGTGCGGACGTGACCAGACATAGCATTAAAAACACGATGCGGGGACGTGACCCTTCACAACGCTTAAGAGACGACATGTGCGGACGTGACCAGACACAACATTTAAACCACGGTGTGGGTACGTGACCCTTCACAAGCTTAACAGACGACATGTGCTGATGTGACCAGACATAAAATTCAAAACACGATGTGGGGGCGTGACCCTTCACAACACTTAATAGACGACATGTGTGGACGTGACCAGACACAGCATTAAAAACACGATGTGGGGGCGTGACCCTTCACAACGCATAACAGACGACATGTACGGACGTGACCAGACACAACATTAAAACACGGTGTGGGGATGTGACCCTTCACAACGCTTAACAGACGACATGTGCGGACGTGACCAGACATAGCATTAAAACACGGTGTGGGGACGTGACTCTTCACAACCCTTAACAGACGACATGTGCGGACGTGACCAGACATAGTATTAAAAGTAGATGTGGGGACGTGACCCTTCACAAAGCTTAACAGACGACATGTGCGGACGTGACCAGACACAACATTAAAAACACGATGTGGGGACGTGACCCTTCACAACGCTTAACAGACGACATGTACGGACGTGACCAGACATAGCATTAAAACACAGTGTGGGGACGTGACTCTTCTCAACGCTTAACAGACGACATGTGCGGACGTGACCAGACATAGTATTAAAAGTAGATATGGGGACGTAACCTTTCACAAAGCTTAACAGACGACATATGCGGACGTGACCAGACACAACATTAAAACACGGTGTGGGGATGTGACCCTTCACAACGCTTAACAGACGACATGTGCGGACGTGACCAGACACAGCATTAAAACACGGTGTGGGGATGTGACCCTTCACAACGCTTAACAGACGACATGTGCGGACGTGACCAGACACAGCATTTAAACACGGTGTGGGGATGTGACCCTTCACAACGCTTAACAGACGACATGTGCGGACGTGACCAGACATAGTATTAAAAGTAGATGTGGGGACGTGACCCTTCACAAAGCTTAACAGACGACATGTGCGGACGTGACCAGGCACAGCATTAAAAACACGATGTGCGGACGTGACCCTTCACAACGGTTAACAGACGACATGTGTGGACGTGACCAGACACAACATTAAAAACAGATGTAGGGACGTGACCCTTCACAACGCTTAACAGACGACATGTGCGGACGTGACCAGACATAGCATTAAAAACACGATGCGGGGACGTGACCCTTCACAACGCATAACAGACGACATGTGAGGACGTGACCAGACACATCATTAAAATCACGATGTGGGGACGTGACCCTTCACAAGGGATAACAGACGACATGTGAGGACGTGACCTGACACATCATTAAAATCACGATGTGGGGACTGACCCTTCACAACGCTTAACAGATGACATGTGCGGACGTGACCAGACACAACATTAAAAACACGAGGTGGGGACGTGACCCTTCACAACGCTTAAGAGACGACATGTGCGGACGTGACCAGACACAACATTTAAAACACGGTGTGGGTACGTGACCCTTCACAAGCTTAACAGACGACATGTGCTGATGTGACCAGACACAAAATTAAAAACATGATGTGGGGGCGTGACCCTTCACAACACTTAATAGACGACATGTGCGGACGTGACCAGACACAGCATTAAAAACACGATGTGGGGGCGTGACCCTTCACAACGTATAATAGACGACATGTGCGGACGTGACCAGACACAACATTAAAACACGGTGTGGGGATGTGACCCTTCACAACGCTTAACAGACGACATGTGCGGACGTGACCAGACACAGCATTAAAACACGGTGTGGGGATGTGACCCTTCACAACGCTTAACAGACGACATGTGCGGACGTGATCAGACGTAGCATTAAAACACGGTGTGGGGACGTGACTCTTCACAACGCTTAACAGACGACATGTGCGGACATGACCAGACATAGTCTTAAAAGTAGATGTGGGGACGTGACCCTTCACAAAGCTTAACAGACGACATGTGCGGACGTGACCAGACACTGCATTAAAACACGGTGTGGGGATGTGACCCTTCACAACGCTTAACAGACGGCATGTGCGGAAGTGACCAGACACAGCATTGAAAACACGATGTGGGGAGGTGACCCATCACAACGCTTAACAAATGACATGTGCGGACGTGACCAGACGTGACCCTTCACAACGCTTAACAGACGACATGTGCGGACGTGACCCTTCACAACGCTTAACAGAAGACATGTGCGGACGTGGCCAGACATAGCATTAAAAACACGATGCGGGGACGTGACCCTTCACAACTCATAACAGACGACATGTGAGGACGTGACCAGACACATCATTAAAATCAAGATGTGGGGACGTGACCCTTCACAACGCTTAACAGATGACATGTGCGGACGTGACCAGACACAACATTAAAAACACGAGGTGGGGACGTGACCCTTCACAACGCTTAAGAGACGACATGTGCGGACGTGACCAGACACAACATTTAAACCACGGTGTGGGTACGTGACCCTTCACAAGCTTAACAGACGACATGTGCTGATGTGACCAGACATAAAATTCAAAACACGATGTGGGGGCCTGACCCTTCACAACACTTAATAGACGACATGTGTGGACGTGACCAGACACAGCATTAAAAACACGATGTGGGGGCGTGACCCTGCACAACGCATAACAGACGACATGTACGGACGTGACCAGACACAACATTAAAACACGATGCGGGGACGTGACCCTTCACAACGCATAACAGACGACATGTGAGGACGTGACCAGACACATCATTAAAATCACGATGTGGGGACGTGACCCTTCACAAGGTATAACAGACGACATGTGAGGACGTGACCTGACACATCATTAAAATCACGATGTGGGGACGTGACCCTTCACAACGCTTAACAGACGACATGTGCGGACGTGACCAGACATAGTATTAAAAGTAGATATGGGGACGTGACCTTTCACAAAGCTTAACAGACGACATGTGCGGACGTGACCAGACACAACATTAAAACACGGTGTGGGGATGTGATCCTTCACAATGCTTAACAGACGACATGTGCGGACGTGACCAGACACAGTATTAAAACACGGTGTGGGGATGCGACCCTTCACAACGCTTAACAGACGACATGTGCGGACGTGACCAGACACAGCATTTAAACACGGTGTGGGGATGTGACCCTTCACAACGCTTAACTGACGACATGTGCGGACGTGACCAGGCATAGTATTAAAAGTAGATGTGGGACGTGACCCTTCACAAAGCTTAACAGACGACATGTGCGGACGTGACCAGACACAGCATTAAAAACACGATGTGGGGACGTGACCCTTCATAACGGTTAACAGACGACATGTGTGGACGTGACCAGACACAACATTAAAAACAGATGTGGGGACGTGACCCTTCACAACGCTTAACAGACGACATGTGCGGACGTGACCAGACACTGCAAGAAAACACGGTGTGGGGATGTGACCCTTCACAACACTTAACAGACGGGATGTGCGGACGTGACCAGACACAGCATTGAAAACACGATGTGGGGAGGTGACCCACCACAACGCTTAACAAATGACATGTGCGGACGTGACCAGACATGACCATTCACAACGCTTAACAGACGACATGTGCGGACGTGACCAGACATAGCATTAAAAACACGATGCGGGGACGTGACCCTTCACAACGCATAACAGACGACATGTGAGGACGTGACCAGACATATCATTAAAATCACGAGGTGGGGACGTGACCCTTCATAACGCTTAACAGATGACATGTGCGGACGTGACCAGACACAACATTAAAAACACGAGGTGGGGACGTGACCCTTCACAACGCTTAAGAGACGACATGTGCGGACGTGACCAGACACAACATTTAAAACACGGTGTGGGTACGTGACCCTTCACAAGCTTAACAGACGACATGTGCTGATGTGACCAGACACAAAATTCAAAACACGATGTGGGGGCGTGACCCTTCACAACACTTAATAGACGACATGTGTGGACGTGACCAGACACAGCATTAAAAACACGATGTGGGGGCGTGACCCTTCACAACGCGTAACAGACGACATGTGCGGGCGTGACCAGACACAACATTAAAACACGGTGTGGGGATGTGACCCTTCACAACGCTTAACAGACGACATGTGCGGACGTGACCAGACATAGCATTAAAACACGGTGTGGGGACGTGACTCTTCACAACCCTTAACAGACGACATGTGCGGACGTGACCAGACATAGTATTAAAAGTAGATGTGGGGACGTGACCCTTCACAAAGCTTAACAGACGACATGTGCGGACGTGACCAGACACAACATTAAAAACACGATGTGGGGACGTGACCCTTCACAACGCTTAACAGACGACATGTGCGGACGTGACCAGACATAGCATTAAAACACAGTGTGGGGACGTGACTCTTCTCAACGCTTAACAGACGACATGTGCGGACGTGACCAGACATAGTATTAAAAGTAGATATGGGGACGTGACCTTTCACAAAGCTTAACAGACGACATGTGCGGACGTGACCAGACACAACATTAAAACACGGTGTGGGGATGTGACCCTTCACAACGCTTAACAGACGACATGTGCGGACGTGACCAGACACAGCATTAAAACACGGTGTGGGGATGTGACCCTTCACAACGCTTAACAGACGACATGTGCGGACGTGACCAGACACAGCATTAAAACACGGTGTGGGGATGTGACCCTTCACAACGCTTAACAGACGACATGTGCGGACGTGACCAGGCACAGCATTAAAAACACGATGTGCGGACGTGACCCTTTACAACGGTTAACAGACGACATGTGTGGACGTGACCAGACACAACATTAAAAACAGATGTAGGGACGTGACCCTTCACAACGCTTAACAGACGACATGTGCGGACGTGACCAGACATAGCATTAAAAACACGATGCGGGGACGTGACCCTTCACAACGCATAACAGACGACATGTGAGGACGTGACCAGACACATCATTAAAATCACGATGTGGGGACGTGACCCTTCACAAGGTATAACAGACGACATGTGAGGACGTGACCTGACACATCATTAAAATCACGATGTGGGGACGTGACCCTTCACAACGCTTAACAGACGACATGTGCGGACGTGACCAGACATAGTATTAAAAGTAGATATGGGGACGTGACCTTTCACAAAGCTTAACAGACGACATGTGCGGACGTGACCAGACACAACATTAAAACACGGTGTGGGGATGTGATCCTTCACAATGCTTAACAGACGACATGTGCGGACGTGACCAGACACAGTATTAAAACACGGTGTGGGGATGCGACCCTTCACAACGCTTAACAGACGACATGTGCGGACGTGACCAGACACAGCATTTAAACACGGTGTGGGGATGTGACCCTTCACAACGCTTAACTGACGACATGTGCGGACGTGACCAGGCATAGTATTAAAAGTAGATGTGGGACGTGACCCTTCACAAAGCTTAACAGACGACATGTGCGGACGTGACCAGACACAGCATTAAAAACACGATGTGGGGACGTGACCCTTCACAACGGTTAACAGACGACATGTGTGGACGTGACCAGACACAACATTAAAAACAGATGTGGGGACGTGACCCTTCACAACGCTTAACAGACGACATATGCGGACGTGACCAGACACTGCAAGAAAACACGGTGTGGGGATGTGACCCTTCACAACACTTAACAGACGGGATGTGCGGACGTGACCAGACACAGCATTGAAAACACGATGTGGGGAGGTGACCCACCACAACGCTTAACAAATGGCATGTGCGGACGTGACCAGACATGACCATTCACAACGCTTAACAGACGACATGTGCGGACGTGACCAGACATAGCATTAAAAACACGATGCGGGGACGTGACCCTTCACAACGCATAACAGACGACATGTGAGGACGTGACCAGACATATCATTAAAATCACGAGGTGGGGACGTGACCCTTCATAACGCTTAACAGATGACATGTGCGGACGTGACCAGACACAACATTAAAAACACGAGGTGGGGACGTGACCCTTCACAACGCTTAAGAGACGACATGTGCGGACGTGACCAGACACAACATTTAAAACACGGTGTGGGTACGTGACCCTTCACAAGCTTAACAGACGACATGTGCTGATGTGACCAGACACAAAATTCAAAACACGATGTGGGGGCGTGACCCTTCACAACACTTAATAGACGACATGTGCGGACGTGACCAGACATAGCATTAAAAAGACGATGCGGGGACGTGACCCTTCACAACGCATAACAGACGACATGTGAGGACGTGACCAGACATATCATTAAAATCACGAGGTGGGGATGTGACCCTTCATAACGCTTAACAGATGACATGTGCGGACGTGACCAGACACAACATTAAAAACACGAGGTGGGGACGTGACCCTTCACAACGCTTAAGAGACGACATGTGCGGACGTGACCAGACACAGCATTAAAACACGGTGTGGGGATGTGACCCTTCACAACGCTTAACAGACGACATGTGCGGACGTGACCAGGCACAGCATTAAAAACACGATGTGCGGACGTGACCCTTTACAACGGTTAACAGACGACATGTGTGGACGTGACCAGACACAACATTAAAAACAGATGTAGGGACGTGACCCTTCACAACGCTTAACAGACGACATGTGCGGACGTGACCAGACATAGCATTAAAAACACGATGCGGGGACGTGACCCTTCACAACGCATAACAGACGACATGTGAGGACGTGACCAGACACATCATTAAAATCACGATGTGGGGACGTGACCCTTCACAAGGTATAACAGACGACATGTGAGGACGTGACCTGACACATCATTAAAATCACGATGTGGGGACGTGACCCTTCACAACGCTTAACAGACGACATGTGCGGACGTGACCAGACATAGTATTAAAAGTAGATATGGGGACGTGACCTTTCACAAAGCTTAACAGACGACATGTGCGGACGTGACCAGACACAACATTAAAACACGGTGTGGGGATGTGATCCTTCACAATGCTTAACAGACGACATGTGCGGACGTGACCAGACACAGTATTAAAACACGGTGTGGGGATGCGACCCTTCACAACGCTTAACAGACGACATGTGCGGACGTGACCAGACACAGCATTTAAACACGGTGTGGGGATGTGACCCTTCACAACGCTTAACTGACGACATGTGCGGACGTGACCAGGCATAGTATTAAAAGTAGATGTGGGACGTGACCCTTCACAAAGCTTAACAGACGACATGTGCGGACGTGACCAGACACAGCATTAAAAACACGATGTGGGGACGTGACCCTTCACAACGGTTAACAGACGACATGTGTGGACGTGACCAGACACAACATTAAAAACAGATGTGGGGACGTGACCCTTCACAACGCTTAACAGACGACATATGCGGACGTGACCAGACACTGCAAGAAAACACGGTGTGGGGATGTGACCCTTCACAACACTTAACAGACGGGATGTGCGGACGTGACCAGACACAGCATTGAAAACACGATGTGGGGAGGTGACCCACCACAACGCTTAACAAATGGCATGTGCGGACGTGACCAGACATGACCATTCACAACGCTTAACAGACGACATGTGCGGACGTGACCAGACATAGCATTAAAAACACGATGCGGGGACGTGACCCTTCACAACGCATAACAGACGACATGTGAGGACGTGACCAGACATATCATTAAAATCACGAGGTGGGGACGTGACCCTTCATAACGCTTAACAGATGACATGTGCGGACGTGACCAGACACAACATTAAAAACACGAGGTGGGGACGTGACCCTTCACAACGCTTAAGAGACGACATGTGCGGACGTGACCAGACACAACATTTAAAACACGGTGTGGGTACGTGACCCTTCACAAGCTTAACAGACGACATGTGCTGATGTGACCAGACACAAAATTCAAAACACGATGTGGGGGCGTGACCCTTCACAACACTTAATAGACGACATGTGTGGACGTGACCAGACACAGCATTAAAAACACGATGTGGGGGCGTGACCCTTCACAACGCGTAACAGACGACATGTGCGGGCGTGACCAGACACAACATTAAAACACGGTGTGGGGATGTGACCCTTCACAACGCTTAACAGACGACATGTGCGGACGTGACCAGACATAGCATTAAAACACGGTGTGGGGACGTGACTCTTCACAACCCTTAACAGACGACATGTGCGGACGTGACCAGACATAGTATTAAAAGTAGATGTGGGGACGTGACCCTTCACAAAGCTTAACAGACGACATGTGCGGACGTGACCAGACACAACATTAAAAACACGATGTGGGGACGTGACCCTTCACAACGCTTAACAGACGACATGTGCGGACGTGACCAGACATAGCATTAAAACACAGTGTGGGGACGTGACTCTTCTCAACGCTTAACAGACGACATGTGCGGACGTGACCAGACATAGTATTAAAAGTAGATATGGGGACGTGACCTTTCACAAAGCTTAACAGACGACATGTGCGGACGTGACCAGACACAACATTAAAACACGGTGTGGGGATGTGACCCTTCACAACGCTTAACAGACGACATGTGCGGACGTGACCAGACACAGCATTAAAACACGGTGTGGGGATGTGACCCTTCACAACGCTTAACAGACGACATGTGCGGACGTGACCAGACACAGCATTAAAACACGGTGTGGGGATGTGACCCTTCACAACGCTTAACAGACGACATGTGCGGACGTGACCAGGCACAGCATTAAAAACACGATGTGCGGACGTGACCCTTTACAACGGTTAACAGACGACATGTGTGGACGTGACCAGACACAACATTAAAAACAGATGTAGGGACGTGACCCTTCACAACGCTTAACAGACGACATGTGCGGACGTGACCAGACATAGCATTAAAAACACGATGCGGGGACGTGACCCTTCACAACGCATAACAGACGACATGTGAGGACGTGACCAGACACATCATTAAAATCACGATGTGCGGACGTGACCAGACACAGCATTAAAACACGGTGTGGGGATGTGACCCTTCACAACGCTTAACAGACGACATGTGCGGACGTGACCAGACACAGCATTAAAACACGGTGTGGGGATGTGACCCTTCACAACGCTTAACAGACGACATGTGCGGACGTGACCAGGCACAGCATTAAAAACACGATGTGCGGACGTGACCCTTTACAACGGTTAACAGACGACATGTGTGGACGTGACCAGACACAACATTAAAAACAGATGTAGGGACGTGACCCTTCACAACGCTTAACAGACGACATGTGCGGACGTGACCAGACATAGCATTAAAAACACGATGCGGGGATGTGACCCTTCACAACGCTTAACAGACGACATGTGCGGACGTGACCAGGCACAACATTAAAAACACGATGTGCGGACGTGACCCTTTACAACGGTTAACAGACGACATGTGTGGACGTGACCAGACACAACATTAAAAACAGATGTAGGGACGTGACCCTTCACAACGCTTAACAGACGACATGTGCGGACGTGACCAGACATAGCATTAAAAACACGATGCGGGGACGTGACCCTTCACAACGCATAACAGACGACATGTGAGGACGTGACCAGACACATCATTAAAATCACGATGTGGGGACGTGACCCTTCACAAGGTATAACAGACGACATGTGAGGACGTGACCTGACACATCATTAAAATCACGATGTGGGGACGTGACCCTTCACAACGCTTAACAGACGACATGTGCGGACGTGACCAGACATAGTATTAAAAGTAGATATGGGGACGTGACCTTTCACAAAGCTTAACAGACGACATGTGCGGACGTGACCAGACACAACATTAAAACACGGTGTGGGGATGTGATCCTTCACAATGCTTAACAGACGACATGTGCGGACGTGACCAGACACAGTATTAAAACACGGTGTGGGGATGCGACCCTTCACAACGCTTAACAGACGACATGTGCGGACGTGACCAGACACAGCATTTAAACACGGTGTGGGGATGTGACCCTTCACAACGCTTAACTGACGACATGTGCGGACGTGACCAGGCATAGTATTAAAAGTAGATGTGGGACGTGACCCTTCACAAAGCTTAACAGACGACATGTGCGGACGTGACCAGACACAGCATTAAAAACAGATGTGGGGACGTGACCCTTCACAACGGTTAACAGACGACATGTGTGGACGTGACCAGACACAACATTAAAAACAGATGTGGGGACGTGACCCTTCACAACGCTTAACAGACGACATATGCGGACGTGACCAGACACTGCAAGAAAACACGGTGTGGGGATGTGACCCTTCACAACACTTAACAGACGGGATGTGCGGACGTGACCAGACACAGCATTGAAAACACGATGTGGGGAGGTGACCCACCACAACGCTTAACAAATGGCATGTGCGGACGTGACCAGACATGACCATTCACAACGCTTAACAGACGACATGTGCGGACGTGACCAGACATAGCATTAAAAACACGATGCGGGGACGTGACCCTTCACAACGCATAACAGACGACATGTGAGGACGTGACCAGACATATCATTAAAATCACGAGGTGGGGACGTGACCCTTCATAACGCTTAACAGATGACATGTGCGGACGTGACCAGACACAACATTAAAAACACGAGGTGGGGACGTGACCCTTCACAACGCTTAAGAGACGACATGTGCGGACGTGACCAGACACAACATTTAAAACACAGTGTGGGTACGTGACCCTTCACAAGCTTAACAGACGACATGTGCTGATGTGACCAGACACAAAATTCAAAACACGATGTGGGGGCGTGACCCTTCACAACACTTAATAGACGACATGTGTGGACGTGACCAGACACAGCATTAAAAACACGATGTGGGGGCGTGACCCTTCACAACGCGTAACAGACGACATGTGCGGGCGTGACCAGACACAACATTAAAACACGGTGTGGGGATGTGACCCTTCACAACGCTTAACAGACGACATGTGCGGACGTGACCAGACATAGCATTAAAACACGGTGTGGGGACGTGACTCTTCACAACCCTTAACAGACGACATGTGCGGACGTGACCAGACATAGTATTAAAAGTAGATGTGGGGACGTGACCCTTCACAAAGCTTAACAGACGACATGTGCGGACGTGACCAGACACAACATTAAAAACACGATGTGGGGACGTGACCCTTCACAACGCTTAACAGACGACATGTGCGGACGTGACCAGACATAGCATTAAAACACAGTGTGGGGACGTGACTCTTCTCAACGCTTAACAGACGACATGTGCGGACGTGACCAGACATAGTATTAAAAGTAGATATGGGGACGTGACCTTTCACAAAGCTTAACAGACGACATGTGCGGACGTGACCAGACACAACATTAAAACACGGTGTGGGGATGTGACCCTTCACAACGCTTAACAGACGACATGTGCGGACGTGACCAGACACAGCATTAAAACACGGTGTGGGGATGTGACCCTTCACAACGCTTAACAGACGACATGTGCGGACGTGACCAGACACAGCATTAAAACACGGTGTGGGGATGTGACCCTTCACAACGCTTAACAGACGACATGTGCGGACGTGACCAGGCACAGCATTAAAAACACGATGTGCGGACGTGACCCTTTACAACGGTTAACAGACGACATGTGTGGACGTGACCAGACACAACATTAAAAACAGATGTAGGGACGTGACCCTTCACAACGCTTAACAGACGACATGTGCGGACGTGACCAGACATAGCATTAAAAACACGATGCGGGGACGTGACCCTTCACAACGCATAACAGACGACATGTGAGGACGTGACCAGACACATCATTAAAATCACGATGTGCGGACGTGACCAGACACAGCATTAAAACACGGTGTGGGGATGTGACCCTTCACAACGCTTAACAGACGACATGTGCGGACGTGACCAGACACAGCATTAAAACACGGTGTGGGGATGTGACCCTTCACAACGCTTAACAGACGACATGTGCGGACGTGACCAGGCACAGCATTAAAAACACGATGTGCGGACGTGACCCTTTACAACGGTTAACAGACGACATGTGTGGACGTGACCAGACACAACATTAAAAACAGATGTAGGGACGTGACCCTTCACAACGCTTAACAGACGACATGTGCGGACGTGACCAGACATAGCATTAAAAACACGATGCGGGGATGTGACCCTTCACAACGCTTAACAGACGACATGTGCGGACGTGACCAGGCACAGCATTAAAAACACGATGTGCGGACGTGACCCTTTACAACGGTTAACAGACGACATGTGTGGACGTGACCAGACACAACATTAAAAACAGATGTAGGGACGTGACCCTTCACAACGCTTAACAGACGACATGTGCGGACGTGACCAGACATAGCATTAAAAACACGATGCGGGGACGTGACCCTTCACAACGCATAACAGACGACATGTGAGGACGTGACCAGACACATCATTAAAATCACGATGTGGGGACGTGACCCTTCACAAGGTATAACAGACGACATGTGAGGACGTGACCTAACACATCATTAAAATCACGATGTGGGGACGTGACCCTTCACAACGCTTAACAGACGACATGTGCGGACGTGACCAGACATAGTATTAAAAGTAGATATGGGGACGTGACCTTTCACAAAGCTTAACAGACGACATGTGCGGACGTGACCAGACACAACATTAAAACACGGTGTGGGGATGTGATCCTTCACAATGCTTAACAGACGACATGTGCGGACGTGACCAGACACAGTATTAAAACACGGTGTGGGGATGCGACCCTTCACAACGCTTAACAGACGACATGTGCGGACGTGACCAGACACAGCATTTAAACACGGTGTGGGGATGTGACCCTTCACAACGCTTAACTGACGACATGTGCGGACGTGACCAGGCATAGTATTAAAAGTAGATGTGGGACGTGACCCTTCACAAAGCTTAACAGACGACATGTGCGGACGTGACCAGACACAGCATTAAAAACACGATGTGGGGACGTGACCCTTCACAACGGTTAACAGACGACATGTGTGGACGTGACCAGACACAACATTAAAAACAGATGTGGGGACGTGACCCTTCACAACGCTTAACAGACGACATATGCGGACGTGACCAGACACTGCAAGAAAACACGGTGTGGGGATGTGACCCTTCACAACACTTAACAGACGGGATGTGCGGACGTGACCAGACACAGCATTGAAAACACGATGTGGGGAGGTGACCCACCACAACGCTTAACAAATGGCATGTGCGGACGTGACCAGACATGACCATTCACAACGCTTAACAGACGACATGTGCGGACGTGACCAGACATAGCATTAAAAACACGATGCGGGGACGTGACCCTTCACAACGCATAACAGACGACATGTGAGGACGTGACCAGACATATCATTAAAATCACGAGGTGGGGACGTGACCCTTCATAACGCTTAACAGATAACATGTGCGGACGTGACCAGACACAACATTAAAAACACGAGGTGGGGACGTGACCCTTCACAACGCTTAAGAGACGACATGTGCGGACGTGACCAGACACAACATTTAAAACACGGTGTGGGTACGTGACCCTTCACAAGCTTAACAGACGACATGTGCTGATGTGACCAGACACAAAATTCAAAACACGATGTGGGGGCGTGACCCTTCACAACACTTAATAGACGACATGTGTGGACGTGACCAGACACAGCATTAAAAACACGATGTGGGGGCGTGACCCTTCACAACGCGTAACAGACGACATGTGCGGACGTGACCAGACACAACATTAAAACACGGTGTGGGGATGTGACCCTTCACAACGCTTAACAGACGACATGTGCGGACGTGACCAGACATAGCATTAAAACACGGTGTGGGGACGTGACTCTTCACAACCCTTAACAGACGACATGTGCGGACGTGACCAGACATAGCATTAAAAAGACGATGCGGGGACGTGACCCTTCACAACGCATAACAGACGACATGTGAAGACGTGACCAGACATATCATTAAAATCACGAGGTGGGGACGTGACCCTTCATAACGCTTAACAGATGACATGTGCGGACGTGACCAGACACAACATTAAAAACACGAGGTGGGGACGTGACCCTTCACAACGCTTAAGAGACGACATGTGCGTACGTGACCAGACACAACATTTAAAACACGGTGTGGGTACGTGACCCTTCACAAGCTTAACAGACGACATGTGCTGATGTGACCAGACACAAAATTCAAAACACGATGTGGGGGCGTGACCCTTCACAACACTTAATAGACGACATGTGTGGACGTGACCAGACACAGCATTAAAAACACGATGTGGGGACGTGACCCTTCACAACGCTTAACAGACGACATGTGCGGACGTGACCAGACATAGCATTAAAAGTAGATATGGGGACGTGACCTTTCACAAAGCTTAACAGACGACATGTGCGGACGTGACCAGACACAACATTAAAACACGGTGTGGGGATGTGATCCTTCACAATGCTTAACAGACGACATGTGCGGACGTGACCAGACACAGTATTAAAACACGGTGTGGGGATGCGACCCTTCACAACGCTTAACAGACGACATGTGCGGACGTGACCAGACACAGCATTTAAACACGGTGTGGGGATGTGACCCTTCACAACGCTTAACTGACGACATGTGCGGACGTGACCAGGCATAGTATTAAAAGTAGATATGGGACGTGACCCTTCACAAAGCTTAACAGACGACATGTGCGGACGTGACCAGACACAGCATTAAAAACACGATGTGGGGACGTGACCCTTCACAACGGTTAACAGACGACATGTGTGGACGTGACCAGACACAACATTAAAAACAGATGTGGGGACGTGACCCTTCACAACGCTTAACAGACGACATGTGCGGACGTGACCAGACACTGCAAGAAAACACGGTGTGGGGATGTGACCCTTCACAACACTTAACAGACGGGATGTGCGGACGTGACCAGACACAGCATTGAAAACACGATGTGGGGAGGTGACCCACCACAACGCTTAACAAATGACATGTGCGGACGTGACCAGACATGACCATTCACAACGCTTAACAGACGACATGTGCGGACGTGACCAGACATAGCATTAAAAACACGATGCGGGGACGTGACCCTTCACAACGCATAACAGACGACATGTGAGGACGTGACCAGACATATCATTAAAATCACGAGGTGGGGACGTGACCCTTCATAACGCTTAACAGATGACATGTGCGGACGTGACTAGACACAACATTAAAAACACGAGGTGGGGACGTGACCCTTCACAACGCTTAAGAGACGACATGTGCGGACGTGACCAGACACAACATTTAAAACACGGTGTGGGTACGTGACCCTTCACAAGCTTAACAGACGACATGTGCTGATGTGACCAGACACAAAATTCAAAACACGATGTGGGGGCGTGACCCTTCACAACGCGTAACAGACGACATGTGCGGGCGTGACCAGACACAACATTAAAACACGGTGTGGGGATGTGACCCTTCACAACGCTTAACAGACGACATGTGCGGACGTGACCAGACATAGCATTAAAACACGGTGTGGGGACGTGACTCTTCACAACCCTTAACAGACGACATGTGCGGACGTGACCAGACATAGTATTAAAAGTAGATGTGGGGACGTGACCCTTCACAAAGCTTAACAGACGACATGTGCGGACGTGACCAGACACAACATTAAAAACAGATGTGGGGACGTGACCCTTCACAACGCTTAACAGACGACATATGCGGACGTGACCAGACACTGCAAGAAAACACGGTGTGGGGATGTGACCCTTCACAACACTTAACAGACGGGATGTGCGGACGTGACCAGACACAGCATTGAAAACACGATGTGGGGAGGTGACCCACCACAACGCTTAACAAATGGCATGTGCGGACGTGACCAGACATGACCATTCACAACGCTTAACAGACGACATGTGCGGACGTGACCAGACATAGCATTAAAAACACGATGCGGGGACGTGACCCTTCACAACGCATAACAGACGACATGTGAGGACGTTGACCAGACATATCATTAAAATCACGAGGTGGGGACGTGACCCTTCATAACGCTTAACAGATGACATGTGCGGACGTGACCAGACACAACATTAAAAACACGAGGTGGGGACGTGACCCTTCACAACGCTTAAGAGACGACATGTGCGGACGTGACCAGACACAACATTTAAAACACGGTGTGGGTACGTGACCCTTCACAAGCTTAACAGACGACATGTGCTGATGTGACCAGACACAAAATTCAAAACACGATGTGGGGGCGTGACCCTTCACAACACTTAATAGACGACATGTGTGGACGTGACCAGACACAGCATTAAAAACACGATGTGGGGGCGTGACCCTTCACAACGCGTAACAGACGACATGTGCGGACGTGACCAGACACAACATTAAAACACGGTGTGGGGATGTGACCCTTCACAACGCTTAACAGACGACATGTGCGGATGTGACCAGACATAGCATTAAAACACGGTGTGGGGACGTGACTCTTCACAACCCTTAACAGACGACATGTGCGGACGTGACCAGACATAGCATTAAAAAGACGATGCGGGGACGTGACCCTTCACAACGCATAACAGACGACATGTGAAGACGTGACCAGACATATCATTAAAATCACGAGGTGGGGACGTGACCCTTCATAACGCTTAACAGATGACATGTGCGGACGTGACCAGACACAACATTAAAAACACGAGGTGGGGACGTGACCCTTCACAACGCTTAAGAGACGACATGTGCGGACGTGACCAGACACAACATTTAAAACACGGTGTGGGTACGTGACCCTTCACAAGCTTAACAGACGACATGTGCTGATGTGACCAGACACAAAATTCAAAACACGATGTGGGGGCGTGACCCTTCACAACACTTAATAGACGACATGTGTGGACGTGACCAGACACAGCATTAAAAACACGATGTGGGGACGTGACCCTTCACAACGCTTAACAGACGACATGTGCGGACGTGACCAGACATAGCATTAAAAGTAGATATGGGGACGTGACCTTTCACAAAGCTTAACAGACGACATGTGCGGACGTGACCAGACACAACATTAAAACACGGTGTGGGGATGTGATCCTTCACAATGCTTAACAGACGACATGTGCGGACGTGACCAGACACAGTATTAAAACACGGTGTGGGGATGCGACCCTTCACAACGCTTAACAGACGACATGTGCGGACGTGACCAGACACAGCATTTAAACACGGTGTGGGGATGTGACCCTTCACAACGCTTAACTGACGACATGTGCGGACGTGACCAGGCATAGTATTAAAAGTAGATATGGGACGTGACCCTTCACAAAGCTTAACAGACGACATGTGCGGACGTGACCAGACACAGCATTAAAAACACGATGTGGGGACGTGACCCTTCACAACGGTTAACAGACGACATGTGTGGACGTGACCAGACACAACATTAAAAACAGATGTGGGGACGTGACCCTTCACAACGCTTAACAGACGACATGTGCGGACGTGACCAGACACTGCAAGAAAACACGGTGTGGGGATGTGACCCTTCACAACACTTAACAGACGGGATGTGCGGACGTGACCAGACACAGCATTGAAAACACGATGTGGGGAGGTGACCCACCACAACGCTTACCAAATGACATGTGCGGACGTGACCAGACATGACCATTCACAACGCTTAACAGACGACATGTGCGGACGTGACCAGACATAGCATTAAAAACACGATGCGGGGACGTGACCCTTCACAACGCATAACAGACGACATGTGAGGACGTGACCAGACATATCATTAAAATCACGAGGTGGGGACGTGACCCTTCATAACGCTTAACAGAGGACATGTGCGGACGTGACTAGACACAACATTAAAAACACGAGGTGGGGACGTGACCCTTCACAACGCTTAAGAGACGACATGTGCGGACGTGACCAGACACAACATTTAAAACACGGTGTGGGTACGTGACCCTTCACAAGCTTAACAGACGACATGTGCTGATGTGACCAGACACAAAATTCAAAACACGATGTGGGGGCGTGACCCTTCACAACGCGTAACAGACGACATGTGCGGGCGTGACCAGACACAACATTAAAACACGGTGTGGGGATGTGACCCTTCACAACGCTTAACAGACGACATGTGCGGACGTGACCAGACATAGCATTAAAACACGGTGTGGGGACGTGACTCTTCACAACCCTTAACAGACGACATGTGCGGACGTGACCAGACATAGTATTAAAAGTAGATGTGGGGACGTGACCCTTCACAAAGCTTAACAGACGACATGTGCGGACGTGACCAGACACAACATTAAAAACACGATGTGGGGACGTGACCCTTCACAACGCTTAACAGACGACATGTGCGGACGTGACCAGACATAGCATTAAAACACAGTGTGGGGACGTGACTCTTCTCAACGCTTAACAGACGACATGTGCGGACGTGACCAGACATAGTATTAAAAGTAGATATGGGGACGTGACCTTTCACAAAGCTTAACAGACGACATGTGCGGACGTGACCAGACACAACATTAAAACACGGTGTGGGGATGTGACCCTTCACAACGCTTAACAGACGACATGTGCGGACGTGACCAGACACAGCATTAAAACACGGTGTGGGGATGTGACCCTTCACAACGCTTAACAGACGACATGTGCGGACGTGACCAGACACAGCATTAAAACACGGTGTGGGGATGTGACCCTTCACAACGCTTAACAGACGACATGTGCGGACGTGACCAGGCACAGCATTAAAAACACGATGTGCGGACGTGACCCTTTACAACGGTTAACAGACGACATGTGTGGACGTGACCAGACACAACATTAAAAACAGATGGAGGGACGTGACCCTTCACAACGCTTAACAGACGACATGTGCGGACGTGACCAGACATAGCATTAAAAACACGATGCGGGGACGTGACCCTTCACAACGCATAACAGACGACATGTGAGGACGTGACCAGACACATCATTAAAATCACGAGGTGGGGACGTGACCCTTCACAACGCTTAAGAGACGACATGTGCGGACGTGACCAGACACAACATTTAAAACACGGTGTGGGTACGTGACCCTTCACAAGCTTAACAGACGACATGTGCTGATGTGACCAGACACAAAATTCAAAACACGATGTGGGGGCGTGACCCTTCACAACACTTAATAGACGACCTGTGTGGACGTGACCAGACACAGCATTAAAAACACGATGTGGGAAGTGACCCTTCACAACGCTTAACAGACGACATGTGCGGACGTGACCAGACATAGCATTAAAAGTAGATATGGGGACGTGACCTTTCACAAAGCTTAACAGACGACATGTGCGGACGTGACCAGACACAACATTAAAACACGGTGTGGGGATGTGATCCTTCACAATGCTTAACAGACGACATGTGCGGACGTGACCAGACACAGTATTAAAACACGGTGTGGGGATGCGACCCTTCACAACGCTTAACAGACGACATGTGCGGACGTGACCAGACACAGCATTTAAACACGGTGTGGGGATGTGACCCTTCACAACGCTTAACTGACGACATGTGCGGACGTGACCAGGCATAGTATTAAAAGTAGATGTGGGACGTGACCCTTCACAAAGCTTAACAGACGACATGTGCGGACGTGACCAGACACAGCATTAAAAACACGATGTGGGGACGTGACCCTTCACAACGGTTAACAGACGACATGTGTGGACGTGACCAGACACAACATTAAAAACAGATGTGGGGACGTGACCCTTCACAACGCTTAACAGACGACATGTGCGGACGTGACCAGACACTGCAAGAAAACACGGTGTGGGGATGTGACCCTTCACAACACTTAACAGACGGGATGTGCGGACGTGACCAGACACAGCATTGAAAACACGATGTGGGGAGGTGACCCACCACAACGCTTAACAAATGACATGTGCGGACGTGACCAGACATGACCATTCACAACGCTTAACAGACGACATGTGCGGACGTGACCAGACATAGCATTAAAAACACGATGCGGGGACGTGACCCTTCACAACGCATAACAGACGACATGTGAGGACGTGACCAGACATATCATTAAAATCACGAGGTGGGGACGTGACCCTTCATAACGCTTAACAGATGACATGTGCGGACGTGACCAGACACAACATTAAAAACACGAGGTGGGGACGTGACCCTTCACAACGCTTAAGAGACGACATGTGCGGACGTGACCAGACACAACATTTAAAACACGGTGTGGGTACGTGACCCTTCACAAGCTTAACAGACGACATGTGCTGATGTGACCAGACACAAAATTCAAAACACGATGTGGGGGCGTGACCCTTCACAACACTTAATAGACGACATGTGTGGACGTGACCAGACACAGCATTAAAAACACGATGTGGGGGCGTGACCCTTCACAACGCGTAACAGACGACATGTGCGGACGTGACCAGACACAACATTAAAACACGGTGTGGGGATGTGACCCTTCACAACGCTTAACAGACGACATGTGCGGACGTGACCAGACATAGCATTAAAACACGGTGTGGGGACGTGACTCTTCACAACCCTTAACAGACGACATGTGCGGACGTGACCAGACATAGTATTAAAAGTAGATGTGGGGACGTGACCCTTCACAAAGCTTAACAGACGACATGTGCGGACGTGACCAGACACAACATTAAAACACGGTGTGGGGATGTGACCCTTCACAACGCTTAACAGACGACATGTGCGGACGTGACCAGACACAGCATTAAAACACGGTGTGGGGATGTGACCCTTCACAACGCTTAACAGACGACATGTGCGGACGTGACCAGACACAGCAATAAAACACGGTGTGGGGATGTGACCCTTCACAACGCTTAACAGACGACATGTGCGGACGTGACCAGGCACAGCATTAAAAACACGATGTGCGGACGTGACCCTTTACAACGGTTAACAGACGACATGTGTGGACGTGACCAGACACAACATTAAAAACAGATGTAGGGACGTGACCCTTCACAACGCTTAACAGACGACATGTGCGGACGTGACCAGACATAGCATTAAAAACACGATGCGGGGACGTGACCCTTCACAACGCATAACAGACGACATGTGAGGACGTGACCAGACACATCATTAAAATCACGATGTGGGGACGTGACCCTTCACAAGGTATAACAGACGACATGTGAGGACGTGACCTGACACATCATTAAAATCACGATGTGGGGACGTGACCCTTCACAACGCTTAACAGACGACATGTGCGGACGTGACCGGACATAGTATTAAAAGTAGATATGGGGACGTGACCTTTCACAAAGCTTAACAGACGACATGTGCGGACGTGACCAGACACAACATTAAAACACGGTGTGGGGATGTGATCCTTCACAATGCTTAACAGACGACATGTGCGGACGTGACCAGACACAGTATTAAAACACGGTGTGGGGATGCGACCCTTCACAACGCTTAACAGACGACATGTGCGGACGTGACCAGACACAGCATTTAAACACGGTGTGGGGATGTGACCCTTCACAACGCTTAACTGACGACATGTGCGGACGTGACCAGGCATAGTATTAAAAGTAGATGTGGGACGTGACCCTTCACAAAGCTTAACGGACGACATGTGCGGACGTGACCAGACACAGCATTAAAAACACGATGTGGGGACGTGACCCTTCACAACGGTTAACAGACGACATGTGTGGACGTGACAAGACACAACATTAAAAACAGATGTGGGGACGTGACCCTTCACAACGCTTAACAGACGACATGTGCGGACGTGACCAGACACTGCAAGAAAACACGGTGTGGGGATGTGACCCTTCACAACACTTAACAGACGGGATGTGCGGACGTGACCAGACACAGCATTGAAAACACGATGTGGGGAGGTGACCCACCACAACGCTTAACAAATGGCATGTGCGGACGTGACCAGACATGACCATTCACAACGCTTAACAGACGACATGTGCGGACGTGACCAGACATAGCATTAAAAACACGATGCGGGGACGTGACCCTTCACAACGCATAACAGACGACATGTGAGGACGTGACCAGACATATCATTAAAATCACGAGGTGGGGACGTGACCCTTCATAACGCTTAACAGATGACATGTGCGGACGTGACCAGACACAACATTAAAAACACGAGGTGGGGACGTGACCCTTCACAACGCTTAAGAGACGACATGTGCGGACGTGACCAGACACAACATTTAAAACACGGTGTGGGTACGTGACCCTTCACAAGCTTAACAGACGACATGTGCTGATGTGACCAGACACAAAATTCAAAACACGATGTGGGGGCGTGACCCTTCACAACACTTAATAGACGACATGTGTGGACGTGACCAGGCACAGCATTAAAAACACGATGTGGGGGCGTGACCCTTCACAACGCGTAACAGACGACATGTGCGGACGTGACCAGACACAACATTAAAACACGGTGTGGGGATGTGACCCTTCACAACGCTTAACAGACGACATGTGCGGACGTGACCAGACATAGCATTAAAACACGGTGTGGGGACGTGACTCTTCACAACCCTTAACAGACGACATGTGCGGACGTGACCAGACATAGCATTAAAAAGACGATGCGGGGACGTGACCATTCACAACGCATAACAGACGACATGTGAGGACGTGACCAGACATATCATTAAAATCACGAGGTGGTGACGTGACCCTTCATAACGCTTAACAGATGACATGTGCGGACGTGACCAGACACAACATTAAAAACACGAGGTGGGGACGTGACCCTTCACAACGCTTAAGAGACGACATGTGCGGACGTGACCAGACACAACATTTAAAACACGGTGTGGGTACGTGACCCTTCACAAGCTTAACAGACGACATGTGCTGATGTGACCAGACACAAAATTCAAAACACGATGTGGGGGCGTGACCCTTCACAACACTTAATAGACGACATGTGTGGACGTGACCAGACACAGCATTAAAAACACGATGTGGGGACGTGACCCTTCACAACGCTTAACAGACGACATGTGCGGACGTGACCAGACATAGCATTAAAACACAGTGTGGGGACGTGACTCTTCACAACGCTTAACAGACGACATGTGCGGACGTGACCAGACATAGTATTAAAAGTAGATATGGGGACGTGACCTTTCACAAAGCTTAACAGACGACATGTGCGGACGTGACCAGACACAACATTAAAACACGGTGTGGGGATGTGACCCTTCACAATGCTTAACAGACGACATGTGCGGACGTGACCAGACACAGTATTAAAACACGGTGTGGGGATGCGACCCTTCACAACGCTTAACAGACGACATGTGCGGACGTGACCAGACACAGCATTTAAACACGGTATGGGGATGTGACCCTTCACAACGCTTAACTGACGACATGTGCGGACGTGACCAGGCATAGTATTAAAAGTAGATGTGGGGACGTGACCCTTCACAAAGCTTAACAGACGACATGTGCGGACGTGACCAGACACAGCATTAAAAACACGATGTGGGGACGTGACCCTTCACAACGGTTAACAGACGACATGTGTGGACGTGACCAGACACAACATTAAAAACAGATGTGGGGACGTGACCCTTCACAACGCTTAACAGACGACTTGTGCGGACGTGACCAGACACTGCAATAAAACACGGTGTGGGGATGTGACCCTTCACAACACTTAACAGACGGCATGTGCGGACGTGACCAGACACTGCATTGAAAACACGATGTGGGGAGGTGACCCACCACAACGCTTAACAAATGACATGTGCGGACGTGACCAGACATGACCCTTCACAACGCTTAACAGACGACATGTGCAGACGTGACCAGACATAGCATTAAAAACACGATGCGGGGACGTGACCCTTCACAACGCATAACAGACGACATGTGAGGACGTGACCAGACATATCATTAAAATCACGAGGTGGGGACGTGACCCTTCATAACGCTTAACAGATGACATGTGCGGACGTGACCAGACACAACATTAAAAACACGAGGTGGGGACGTGACCCTTCACAACGCTTAAGAGACGACATGTGCGGACGTGACCAGACACAACATTTAAAACACGGTGTGGGTACGTGACCCTTCACAAGCTTAACAGACGACATGTGCGGACGTGACCAGACATAGCATTAAAACACGGTGTGGGGACGTGACTCTTCACAACCCTTAACAGACGACATGTGCGGACGTGACCAGACATAGCATTAAAAAGACGATGCGGGGACGTGACCCTTCACAACGCATAACAGACGACATGTGAGGACGTGACCAGACATATCATTAAAATCACGAGGTGGGGACGTGACCCTTCATAACGCTTAACAGATGACATGTGCGGACGTGACCAGACACAACATTAAAAACACGAGGTGGGGACGTGACCCTTCACAACGCTTAAGAGACGACATGTGCGGACGTGACCAGACACAACATTTAAAACACGGTGTGGGTACGTGACCCTTCACAAGCTTAACAGACGACATGTGCTGATGTGACCAGACACAAAATTCAAAACACGATGTGGGGGCGTGACCCTTCACAACACTTAATAGACGACATGTGTGGACGTGACCAGACACAGCATTAAAAACACGATGTGGGGACGTGACCCTTCACAACGCTTAACAGACGACATGTGCGGACGTGACCAGACATAGCATTAAAACACAGTGTGGGGACGTGACTCTTCACAACGCTTAACAGACGACATGTGCGGACGTGACCAGACATAGTATTAAAAGTAGATATGGGGACGTGACCTTTCACAAAGCTTAACAGACGACATGTGCGGACGTGACCAGACACAACATTAAAACACGGTGTGGGGATGTGACCCTTCACAATGCTTAACAGACGACATGTGCGGACGTGACCAGACACAGTATTAAAACACGGTGTGGGGATGCGACCCTTCACAACGCTTAACAGACGACATGTGCGGACGTGACCAGACACAGCATTTAAACTCGGTGTGGGGATGTGACCCTTCACAACGCTTAACTGACGACATGTGCGGACGTGACCAGGCATAGTATTAAAAGTAGATGTGGGGACGTGACCCTTCACAAAGCTTAACAGACGACATGTGCGGACGTGACCAGACACAGCATTAAAAACACGATGTGGGGACGTGACCCTTCACAACGGTTAACAGACGACATGTGTGGACGTGACCAGACACAACATTAAAAACAGATGTGGGGACGTGACCCTTCACAACGCTTAACAGACGACTTGTGCGGACGTGACCAGACACTGCAATAAAACACGGTGTGGGGATGTGACCCTTCACAACACTTAACAGACGGCATGTGCGGACGTGACCAGACACAGCATTGAAAACACGATGTGGGGAGGTGACCCACCACAACGCTTAACAAATGACATGTGCGGACGTGACCAGACATGACCCTTCACAACGCTTAACAGACGACATGTGCGGACGTGACCAGACATAGCATTAAAAACACGATGCGGGGACGTGACCCTTCACAACGCATAACAGACGACATGTGAGGACGTGACCAGACATATCATTAAAATCACGAGGTGGGGACGTGACCCTTCATAACGCTTAACAGATGACATGTGCGGACGTGACCAGACACAACATTAAAAACACGAGGTGGGGACGTGACCCTTCACAACGCTTAAGAGACGACATGTGCGGACGTGACCAGACACAACATTTAAAACACGGTGTGGGTACGTGACCCTTCACAAGCTTAACAGACGACATGTGCTGATGTGACCAGACACAAAATTCAAAACACGATGTGGGGGCGTGACCCTTCACAACACTTAATAGACGACATGTGTGGACGTGACCAGACACAGCATTAAAAACACGATGTGGGGGCGTGACCCTTCACAACGCGTAACAGACGACATGTGCGGACGTGACCAGACACAACATTAAAACACGGTGTGGGGATGTGACCCTTCACAACGCTTAACAGACGACATGTGCGGACGTGACCAGACATAGCATTAAAACACGGTGTGGGGACGTGACTCTTCACAACCCTTAACAGACGACATGTGCGGACGTGACCAAACATAGTATTAAAAGTAGATGTGGGGACGTGACCCTTCACAAAGCTTAACAGACGACATGTGCGGACGTGACCCTTCACAACGCTTAAGAGACGACATGTGCGGACGTGACCCTTCACAAAGATTAACACACGACATGTGCGGACGTGACCCTTCACAACGCTTAAGAGACGACATGTGGGGACGTGACCCTTCACAAAGATTAACACACGACATGTGCGGACGTGACCCTTCACAACGCTTAAGAGACGACATGTGCGGACGTGACCAGACACAACATTAAAAACACGAGGTGGGGACGTGACCCTTCACAACGCTTAAGAGACGACATGTGCGGACGTGACCAGACACAACATTGAAAACACGGTGTGGGTACGTGACCCTTCACAAGCTTAACAGACGACATGTGCTGTTGGGACCAGACACAAAATTTAAAACACGATGTGGGGGCGTGACCCTTCACAACACTTAAGAGACGACATGTGCGGACGTGACCAGACACAACATTGAAAACACGGTGTGGGTACGTGACCCTTCACAAGCTTAACAGACGACATGTGCTGTTGGGACCAGACACAAAATTTAAAACACGATGTGGGGGCGTGACCCTTCACAACACTTAATAGACGACATGTGTGGACGTGACCAGACACAGCATTAAAAACACGATGTGGGGGCGTGACCCTTCACAACGCATAACAAACGACATGTGCGGACGTGACCAGACACAGCATTTAAACACGGTGTGGGGATGTGACCCTTCACAACGCTTAACTGACGACATGTGCGGACGTGACCAGACATAGCATTAAAAAGACGATGCGGGGACGTGACCCTTCACAACGCATAACAGACGACATGTGAGGACGTGACCAGACATATCATTAAAATCACGAGGTGGGGACGTGACCCTTCATAACGCTTAACAGATGACATGTGCGGACGTGACCAGACACAACATTAAAAACACGAGGTGGGGACGTGACCCTTCACAACGCTTAAGAGACGACATGTGCGGACGTGACCAGACACAACATTTAAAACACGGTGTGGGTACGTGACCCTTCACAAGCTTAACAGACGACATGTGCTGATGTGACCAGACACAAAATTCAAAACACGATGTGGGGGCGTGACCCTTCACAACACTTAATAGACGACATGTGTGGACGTGACCAGACACAGCATTAAAAACACGATGTGGGGACGTGACCCTTCACAACGCTTAACAGACGACATGTGCGGACGTGACCAGACATAGCATTAAAACACAGTGTGGGGACGTGACTCTTCACAACGCTTAACAGACGACATGTGCGGACGTGACCAGACATAGTATTAAAAGTAGATATGGGGACGTGACCTTTCACAAAGCTTAACAGACGACATGTGCGGACGTGACCAGACACAACATTAAAACACGGTGTGGGGATGTGACCCTTCACAATGCTTAACAGACGACATGTGCGGACGTGACCAGACACAGTATTAAAACACGGTGTGGGGATGCGACCCTTCACAACGCTTAACAGACGACATGTGCGGACGTGACCAGACACAGCATTTAAACTCGGTGTGGGGATGTGACCCTTCACAACGCTTAACTGACGACATGTGCGGACGTGACCAGGCATAGTATTAAAAGTAGATGTGGGGACGTGACCCTTCACAAAGCTTAACAGACGACATGTGCGGACGTGACCAGACACAGCATTAAAAACACGATGTGGGGACGTGACCCTTCACAACGGTTAACAGACGACATGTGTGGACGTGACCAGACACAACATTAAAAACAGATGTGGGGACGTGACCCTTCACAACGCTTAACAGACGACTTGTGCGGACGTGACCAGACACTGCAATAAAACACGGTGTGGGGATGTGACCCTTCACAACACTTAACAGACGGCATGTGCGGACGTGACCAGACACAGCATTGAAAACACGATGTGGGGAGGTGACCCACCACAACGCTTAACAAATGACATGTGCGGACGTGACCAGACATGACCCTTCACAACGCTTAACAGACGACATGTGCGGACGTGACCAGACATAGCATTAAAAACACGATGCGGGGACGTGACCCTTCACAACGCATAACAGACGACATGTGAGGACGTGACCAGACAAATCATTAAAATCACGAGGTGGGGACGTGACCCTTCATAACGCTTAACAGATGACATGTGCGGACGTGACCAGACACAACATTAAAAACACGAGGTGGGGACGTGACCCTTCACAACGCTTAAGAGACGACATGTGCGGACGTGACCAGACACAACATTTAAAACACGGTGTGGGTACGTGACCCTTCACAAGCTTAACAGACGACATGTGCTGATGTGACCAGACACAAAATTCAAAACACGATGTGGGGGCGTGACCCTTCACAACACTTAATAGACGACATGTGTGGACGTGACCAGACACAGCATTAAAAACACGATGTGGGGGCGTGACCCTTCACAACGCGTAACAGACGACATGTGCGGACGTGACCAGACACAACATTAAAACACGGTGTGGGGATGTGACCCTTCACAACGCTTAACAGACGACATGTGCGGACGTGACCAGACATAGCATTAAAACACGGTGTGGGGACGTGACTCTTCACAACCCTTAACAGACGACATGTGCGGACGTGACCAAACAGAGTATTAAAAGTAGATGTGGGGACGTGACCCTTCACAAAGCTTAACAGACGACATGTGCGGACGTGACCCTTCACAACGCTTAAGAGACGACATGTGCGGACGTGACCCTTCACAAAGATTAACACACGACATGTGCGGACGTGACCCTTCACAACGCTTAAGAGACGACATGTGGGGACGTGACCCTTCACAAAGATTAACACACGACATGTGCGGACGTGACCCTTCACAACGCTTAAGAGACGACATGTGCGGACGTGACCAGACACAACATTAAAAACACGAGGTGGGGACGTGACCCTTCACAACGCTTAAGAGACGACATGTGCGGACGTGACCAGACACAACATTGAAAACACGGTGTGGGTACGTGACCCTTCACAAGCTTAACAGACGACATGTGCTGTTGGGACCAGACACAAAATTTAAAACACGATGTGGGGGCGTGACCCTTCACAACACTTAATAGACGACATGTGTGGACGTGACCAGACACAGCATTAAAAACACGATGTGGGGGCGTGACCCTTCACAACGCATAACAAACGACATGTGCGGACGTGACCAGACACAGCATTTAAACACGGTGTGGGGATGTGACCCTTCACAACGCTTAACTGACGACATGTGCGGACGTGACCAGGCATAGTATTAAAAGTAGATGTGGGGACGTGACCCTTCACAAAGCTTAACAGACGACATGTGCGGACGTGACCAGACACAGCATTAAAAACATGATGTGGGGACGTGACCCTTCACAACGGTTAACAGACGACATGTGTGGACGTGACCAGACAAAACATTAAAAACAGATGTGGGGACGTGACCCTTCACATCGCTTAACAGACGACATGTGCGGACGTGACCAGACACTGCAATAAAACACGGTGTGGGGATGTGGCCCTTCACAACGCTTAACAGACGGCATGTGCGGACGTGACCAGACACAGCATTGAAAACACGATGTGGGGAGGTGACCCACCACAACGCTTAACAAATGACATGTGCGGACGTGACCAGACATGACCCTTCACAACGCTTAACAGACGACATGTGCGGACGTGACCAGACATAGCATTAAAAACACGATGCGGGGACGTGACCCTTCACAACGCATAACAGACGACATGTGAGGACGTGACCAGACATATCATTAAAATCACGAGGTGGGGACGTGACCCTTCACAACGCTTAACAGATGACATGTGCGGACGTGACCAGACACAACATTAAAAACACGAGGTGGTGACGTGACCCTTCACAACGCTTAAGAGACGACATGTGCGGACGTGACCAGACACAACATTTAAAACACGGTGTGGGTACGTGACCCTTCACAAGCTTAACAGACGACATGTGCTGATGTGACCAGACACAAAATTCAAAACACGATGTGGGGGCGTGACCCTTCACAACACTTAATAGACGACATGTGTGGACGTGACCAGACACAGCATTAAAAACACGATGTGGGGGCTTGACCCTTCACAACGCGTAACAGACGACATGTGCGGACGTGACCAGACACAACATTAAAACACGGTGTGGGGATGTGACCCTTCACAACGCTTAACAGACGACATGTGCGGACGTGACCAGACATAGCATTAAAACACGGTGTGGGGACGTGACTCTTCACAACCCTTAACAGACGACATGTGCGGACGTGACCAAACATAGTATTAAAAGTAGATGTGGGGACGTGACCCTTCACAAAGCTTAACAGACGACATGTGCGGACGTGACCCTTCACAACGCTTAAGAGACGACATGTGCGGACGTGACCCTTCACAAAGATTAACACACGACATGTGCGGACGTGACCCTTCACAACGCTTAAGAGACGACATGTGGGGACGTGACCCTTCACAAAGATTAACACACGACATGTGCGGACGTGACCCTTCACAACGCTTAAGAGACGACATGTGCGGACGTGACCAGACACAACATTAAAAACACGAGGTGGGGACGTGACCCTTCACAACGCTTAAGAGACGACATGTGCGGACGTGACCAGACACAACATTGAAAACACGGTGTGGGTACGTGACCCTTCACAAGCTTAACAGACGACATGTGCTGTTGGGACCAGACACAAAATTTAAAACACGATGTGGGGGCGTGACCCTTCACAACACTTAATAGACGACATGTGTGGACGTGACCAGACACAGCATTAAAAACACGATGTGGGGGCGTGACCCTTCACAACGCATAACAAACGACATGTGCGGACGTGACCAGACACAGCATTTAAACACGGTGTGGGGATGTGACCCTTCACAACGCTTAACTGACGACATGTGCGGACGTGACCAGGCATAGTATTAAAAGTAGATGTGGGGACGTGACCCTTCACAAAGCTTAACAGACGACATGTGCGGACGTGACCAGACACAGCATTAAAAACATGATGTGGGGACGTGACCCTTCACAACGGTTAACAGACGACATGTGTGGACGTGACCAGACAAAACATTAAAAACAGATGTGGGGACGTGACCCTTCACATCGCTTAACAGACGACATGTGCGGACGTGACCAGACACTGCAATAAAACACGGTGTGGGGATGTGGCCCTTCACAACGCTTAACAGACGGCATGTGCGGACGTGACCAGACACAGCATTGAAAACACGATGTGGGGAGGTGACCCACCACAACGCTTAACAAATGACATGTGCGGACGTGACCAGACATGACCCTTCACAACGCTTAACAGACGACATGTGCGGACGTGACCAGACATAGCATTAAAAACACGATGCGGGGACGTGACCCTTCACAACGCATAACAGACGACATGTGAGGACGTGACCAGACATATCATTAAAATCACGAGGTGGGGACGTGACCCTTCACAACGCTTAACAGATGACATGTGCGGACGTGACCAGACACAACATTAAAAACACGAGGTGGTGACGTGACCCTTCACAACGCTTAAGAGACGACATGTGCGGACGTGACCAGACACAACATTTAAAACACGGTGTGGGTACGTGACCCTTCACAAGCTTAACAGACGACATGTGCTGATGTGACCAGACACAAAATTCAAAACACGATGTGGGGGCGTGATCCTTCACAACACTTAATAGACGACATGTGTCGACGTGACCAGACACAGCATTAAAAACACGATGTGGGGGCGTGACCCTTCACAACGCATAACAGACGACATGTGCGGATGTGACCAGACACAACATTAAAACACGGTGTGGGGATGTGACCCTTCACAACGCTTAACAGACGACATGTGCGGACGTGACCAGACATAGCATTAAAACACGGTGTGGGGACGTGACTCTTCACAACCCTTAACAGACGACATGTGCGGACGTGACCAGACATAGTATTAAAAGTAGATGTGGGGACGTGACCCTTCACAAAGCTTAACAGACGACATGTGCGGACGTGACCCTTCACAACGCTTAAGAGACGACATGTGCGGATGTGACCAGACACAACATTAAAAACACGAGGTGGGGACGTGACCCTTCACAACGCTTAAGAGACGACATGTGCGGACGTGACCAGACACAACATTGAAAACACGGTGTGGGTACGTGACCCTTCACAAGCTTAACAGACGACATGTGCTGAGGTGACCAGACACAAAATTCAAAACACGATGTGGGGGCGTGACCCTTCACAACACTTAATAGACGACATATGTGGACGTGACCAGACACAGCATTAAAAACACGGTGTGGGGACGTGACCCTTCACAACGCTTAACAGACGACATGTGCGGACGTGACCAGACATAGCATTAAAACACAGTGTGGGGACGTGACTCTTCACAACGCTTAACAGACGACATGTGCGGACGTGACCAGACATAGTATTAAAAGTAGATGTGGGGACGTGACCCTTCACAAAGCTTAACAGACGACATGTGCGGACGTGACCAGACACAGCATTAAAAACACGATGTGGGGACGTGACCCTTCACAACGCTTAACAGACGACATGTGCGGACGTGACCAGACATAGCATTAAAACACAGTGTGGGGACGTGACTCTTCACAACGCTTAACAGACGACATGTGCGGACGTGACCAGACATAGTATTAAAAGTAGATATGGGGACGTGACCTTTCACAAAGCTTAACAGACGACATGTGCGGACGTGACCAGACACAACATTAAAACACGGTGTGGGGATGTGACCCTTCACAATGCTTAACAGACGACATGTGCGGACGTGACCAGACACAGTATTAAAACACGGTGTGGGGATGCGACCCTTCACAACGCTTAACAGACGACATGTGCGGACGTGACAAGACACAGCATTTAAACACGGTGTGGGGATGTGGCCCTTCACAACGCTTAACTGACGACATGTGCGGACGTGACCAGGCATAGTATTAAAAGTAGATGTGGGGACGTGACCCTTCACAAAGCTTAACAGACGACATGTGCGGACGTGACCAGACACAGCATTAAAAACACGATGTGGGGACGTGACCCTTCACAACGGTTAACAGACGACATGTGTGGACGTGACCAGACACAACATTAAAAACAGATGTGGGGACGTGACCCTTCACAACGCTTAACAGACGACATGTGCGGACGTGACCAGACACTGCAATAAAACACGGTGTGGGGATGTGACCCTTCACAACGCTTAACAGACGGCATGTGCGGACGTGACCAGACACAGCATTGAAAACACGATGTGGGGAGGTGACCCACCACAACGCTTAACAAATGACATGTGCGGACGTGACCAGACATGACCCTTTACAACGCTTAACAGACGACATGTGCGGACGTGACCAGACATAGCATTAAAAACACGATGCGGGGACGTGACCCTTCACAACGCATAACAGACGACATGTGAGGACGTGACCAGACATATCATTAAAATCACGAGGTGGGGACGTGACCCTTCATAACGCTTAACAGATGACATGTGCGGACGTGACCAGACACAACATTAAAAACACGAGGTGGGGACGTGACCCTTCACAACGCTTAAGAGACGACATGTGCGGACGTGACCAGACACAACATTTAAAACACGGTGTGGGTACGTGACCCTTCACAAGCTTAACAGACGACATGTGCTGATGTGACCAGACACAAAATTCAAAACACGATGTGGGGGCGTGACCCTTCACAACACTTAATAGACGACATGTGTGGACGTAACCAGACACAGCATTAAAAACACGATGTGGGGACGTGACCCTTCACAACGCTTAACAGACGACATGTGCGGACGTGACCAGACATAGCATTAAAACACAGTGTGGGGACGTGACTCTTCACAACGCTTAACAGACGACATGTGCGGACGTGACCAGACATAGTATTAAAAGTAGATATGGGGACGTGACCTTTCACAAAGCTTAACAGACGACATGTGCGGACGTGACCAGACACAACATTTAAACACGGTATGGGGATGTGACCCTTCACAACGCTTAACTGACGACATGTGCGGACGTGACCAGGCATAGTATTAAAAGTAGATGTGGGGACGTGACCCTTCACAAAGCTTAACAGACGACATGTGCGGACGTGACCAGACACAGCATTAAAAACACGATGTGGGGACGTGACCCTTCACAACGGTTAACAGACGACATGTGTGGACGTGACCAGACACAACATTAAAAACAGATGTGGGGACGTGACCCTTCACAACGCTTAACAGACGACTTGTGCGGACGTGACCAGACACTGCAATAAAACACGGTGTGGGGATGTGACCCTTCACAACACTTAACAGACGGCATGTGCGGACGTGACCAGACACAGCATTGAAAACACGATGTGGGGAGGTGACCCACCACAACGCTTAACAAATGACATGTGCGGACGTGACCAGACATGACCCTTCACAACGCTTAACAGACGACATGTGCGGACGTGACCAGACATAGCATTAAAAACACGATGCGGGGACGTGACCCTTCACAACGCATAACAGACGACATGTGAGGACGTGACCAGACATATCATTAAAATCACGAGGTGGGGACGTGACCCTTCATAACGCTTAACAGATGACATGTGCGGACGTGACCAGACACAACATTAAAAACACGAGGTGGGGACGTGACCCTTCACAACGCTTAAGAGACGACATGTGCGGACGTGACCAGACACAACATTTAAAACACGGTGTGGGTACGTGACCCTTCACAAGCTTAACAGACGACATGTGCTGATGTGACCAGACACAAAATTCAAAACACGATGTGGGGGCGTGACCCTTCACAACACTTAATAGACGACATGTGTGGACGTGACCAGACACAGCATTAAAAACACGATGTGGGGGCGTGACCCTTCACAACGCGTAACAGACGACATGTGCGGACGTGACCAGACACAACATTAAAACACGGTGTGGGGATGTGACCCTTCACAACGCTTAACAGACGACATGTGCGGACGTGACCAGACATAGCATTAAAACACGGTGTGGGGACGTGACTCTTCACAACCCTTAACAGACGACATGTGCGGACGTGACCAGACATAGTATTAAAAGTAGATGTGGGGACGTGACCCTTCACAAAGCTTAACAGACGACATGTGCGGACGTGACCCTTCACAACGCTTAAGAGACGACATGTGCGGACGTGACCAGACACAACATTAAAAACACGAGGTGGGGACGTGACCCTTCACAACGCTTAAGAGACGACATGTGCGGACGTGACCAGACACAACATTGAAAACACGGTGTGGGTACGTGACCCTTCACAAGCTTAACAGACGACATGTGCTGTTGGGACCAGACACAAAATTTAAAACACGATGTGGGGGCGTGACCCTTCACAACACTTAATAGACGACATGTGTGGACGTGACCAGACACAGCATTAAAAACACGATGTGGGGGCGTGACCCTTCACAACGCATAACAAACGACATGTGCGGACGTGACCAGACACAACATTTAAACACGGTGTGGGGATGTGACCCTTCACAACGCTTAACTGACGACATGTGCGGACGTGACCAGGCATAGTATTAAAAGTAGATGTGGGGACGTGACCCTTCACAAAGCTTAACAGACGACATGTGCGGACGTGACCAGACACAGCATTAAAAACATGATGTGGGGACGTGACCCTTCACAACGGTTAACAGACGACATGTGTGGACGTGACCAGACAAAACATTAAAAACAGATGTGGGGACGTGACCCTTCACATCGCTTAACAGACGACATGTGCGGACGTGACCAGACACTGCAATAAAACACGGTGTGGGGATGTGGCCCTTCACAACGCTTAACAAACGGCATGTGCGGACGTGACCAGACACAACATTGAAAACACGATGTGGGGAGGTGACCCACCACAACGCTTAACAAATGACATGTGCGGACGTGACCAGACATGACCCTTCACAACGCTTAACAGACGACATGTGCGGACGTGACCAGACATAGCATTAAAAACACGATGCGGGGACGTGACCCTTCACAACGCATAACAGACGACATGTGAGGACGTGACCAGACATATCATTAAAATCACGAGGTGGGGACGTGACCCTTCACAACGCTTAACAGATGACATGTGCGGACGTGACCAGACACAACATTAAAAACACGAGGTGGTGACGTGACCCTTCACAACGCTTAAGAGACGACATGTGCGGACGTGACCAGACACAACATTTAAAACACGGTGTGGGTACGTGACCCTTCACAAGCTTAACAGACGACATGTGCTGATGTGACCAGACACAAAATTCAAAACACGATGTGGGGGCGTGATCCTTCACAACACTTAATAGACGACATGTGTCGACGTGACCAGACACAGCATTAAAAACACGATGTGGGGGCGTGACCCTTCACAACGCATAACAGACGACATGTGCGGATGTGACCAGACACAACATTAAAACACGGTGTGGGGATGTGACCCTTCACAACGCTTAACAGACGACATGTGCGGACGTGACCAGACATAGCATTAAAACACGGTGTGGGGACGTGACTCTTCACAACCCTTAACAGACGACATGTGCGGACGTGACCAGACATAGTATTAAAAGTAGATGTGGGGACGTGACCCTTCACAAAGCTTAACAGACGACATGTGCGGACGTGACCCTTCACAACGCTTAAGAGACGACATGTGCGGATGTGACCAGACACAACATTAAAAACACGAGGTGGGGACGTGACCCTTCACAACGCTTAAGAGACGACATGTGCGGACGTGACCAGACACAACATTGAAAACACGGTGTGGGTACGTGACCCTTCACAAGCTTAACAGACGACATGTGCTGAGGTGACCAGACACAAAATTCAAAACACGATGTGGGGGCGTGACCCTTCACAACACTTAATAGACGACATATGTGGACGTGACCAGACACAGCATTAAAAACACGGTGTGGGGACGTGACCCTTCACAACGCTTAACAGACGACATGTGCGGACGTGACCAGACATAGCATTAAAACACAGTGTGGGGACGTGACTCTTCACAACGCTTAACAGACGACATGTGCGGACGTGACCAGACATAGTATTAAAAGTAGATGTGGGGACGTGACCCTTCACAAAGCTTAACAGACGACATGTGCGGACGTGACCAGACACAGCATTAAAAACACGATGTGGGGACGTGACCCTTCACAACGCTTAACAGACGACATGTGCGGACGTGACCAGACATAGCATTAAAACACAGTGTGGGGACGTGACTCTTCACAACGCTTAACAGACGACATGTGCGGACGTGACCAGACATAGTATTAAAAGTAGATATGGGGACGTGACCTTTCACAAAGCTTAACAGACGACATGTGCGGACGTGACCAGACACAACATTAAAACACGGTGTGGGGATGTGACCCTTCACAATGCTTAACAGACGACATGTGCGGACGTGACCAGACACAGTATTAAAACACGGTGTGGGGATGCGACCCTTCACAACGCTTAACAGACGACATGTGCGGACGTGACAAGACACAGCATTTAAACACGGTGTGGGGATGTGGCCCTTCACAACGCTTAACTGACGACATGTGCGGACGTGACCAGGCATAGTATTAAAAGTAGATGTGGGGACGTGACCCTTCACAAAGCTTAACAGACGACATGTGCGGACGTGACCAGACACAGCATTAAAAACACGATGTGGGGACGTGACCCTTCACAACGGTTAACAGACGACATGTGTGGACGTGACCAGACACAACATTAAAAACAGATGTGGGGACGTGACCCTTCACAACGCTTAACAGACGACATGTGCGGACGTGACCAGACACTGCAATAAAACACGGTGTGGGGATGTGACCCTTCACAACGCTTAACAGACGGCATGTGCGGACGTGACCAGACACAGCATTGAAAACACGATGTGGGGAGGTGACCCACCACAACGCTTAACAAATGACATGTGCGGACGTGACCAGACATGACCCTTTACAACGCTTAACAGACGACATGTGCGGACGTGACCAGACATAGCATTAAAAACACGATGCGGGGACGTGACCCTTCACAACGCATAACAGACGACATGTGAGGACGTGACCAGACATATCATTAAAATCACGAGGTGGGGACGTGACCCTTCATAACGCTTAACAGATGACATGTGCGGACGTGACCAGACACAACATTAAAAACACGAGGTGGGGACGTGACCCTTCACAACGCTTAAGAGACGACATGTGCGGACGTGACCAGACACAACATTTAAAACACGGTGTGGGTACGTGACCCTTCACAAGCTTAACAGACGACATGTGCTGATGTGACCAGACACAAAATTCAAAACACGATGTGGGGGCGTGACCCTTCACAACACTTAATAGACGACATGTGTGGACGTAACCAGACACAGCATTAAAAACACGATGTGGGGACGTGACCCTTCACAACGCTTAACAGACGACATGTGCGGACGTGACCAGACATAGCATTAAAACACAGTGTGGGGACGTGACTCTTCACAACGCTTAACAGACGACATGTGCGGACGTGACCAGACATAGTATTAAAAGTAGATATGGGGACGTGACCTTTCACAAAGCTTAACAGACGACATGTGCGGACGTGACCAGACACAACATTTAAACACGGTATGGGGATGTGACCCTTCACAACGCTTAACTGACGACATGTGCGGACGTGACCAGGCATAGTATTAAAAGTAGATGTGGGGACGTGACCCTTCACAAAGCTTAACAGACGACATGTGCGGACGTGACCAGACACAGCATTAAAAACACGATGTGGGGACGTGACCCTTCACAACGGTTAACAGACGACATGTGTGGACGTGACCAGACACAACATTAAAAACAGATGTGGGGACGTGACCCTTCACAACGCTTAACAGACGACTTGTGCGGACGTGACCAGACACTGCAATAAAACACGGTGTGGGGATGTGACCCTTCACAACACTTAACAGACGGCATGTGCGGACGTGACCAGACACAGCATTGAAAACACGATGTGGGGAGGTGACCCACCACAACGCTTAACAAATGACATGTGCGGACGTGACCAGACATGACCCTTCACAACGCTTAACAGACGACATGTGCGGACGTGACCAGACATAGCATTAAAAACACGATGCGGGGACGTGACCCTTCACAACGCATAACAGACGACATGTGAGGACGTGACCAGACATATCATTAAAATCACGAGGTGGGGACGTGACCCTTCATAACGCTTAACAGATGACATGTGCGGACGTGACCAGACACAACATTAAAAACACGAGGTGGGGACGTGACCCTTCACAACGCTTAAGAGACGACATGTGCGGACGTGACCAGACACAACATTTAAAACACGGTGTGGGTACGTGACCCTTCACAAGCTTAACAGACGACATGTGCTGATGTGACCAGACACAAAATTCAAAACACGATGTGGGGGCGTGACCCTTCACAACACTTAATAGACGACATGTGTGGACGTGACCAGACACAGCATTAAAAACACGATGTGGGGGCGTGACCCTTCACAACGCGTAACAGACGACATGTGCGGACGTGACCAGACACAACATTAAAACACGGTGTGGGGATGTGACCCTTCACAACGCTTAACAGACGACATGTGCGGACGTGACCAGACATAGCATTAAAACACGGTGTGGGGACGTGACTCTTCACAACCCTTAACAGACGACATGTGCGGACGTGACCAGACATAGTATTAAAAGTAGATGTGGGGACGTGACCCTTCACAAAGCTTAACAGACGACATGTGCGGACGTGACCCTTCACAACGCTTAAGAGACGACATGTGCGGACGTGACCAGACACAACATTAAAAACACGAGGTGGGGACGTGACCCTTCACAACGCTTAAGAGACGACATGTGCGGACGTGACCAGACACAACATTGAAAACACGGTGTGGGTACGTGACCCTTCACAAGCTTAACAGACGACATGTGCTGTTGGGACCAGACACAAAATTTAAAACACGATGTGGGGGCGTGACCCTTCACAACACTTAATAGACGACATGTGTGGACGTGACCAGACACAGCATTAAAAACACGATGTGGGGGCGTGACCCTTCACAACGCATAACAAACGACATGTGCGGACGTGACCAGACACAACATTTAAACACGGTGTGGGGATGTGACCCTTCACAACGCTTAACTGACGACATGTGCGGACGTGACCAGGCATAGTATTAAAAGTAGATGTGGGGACGTGACCCTTCACAAAGCTTAACAGACGACATGTGCGGACGTGACCAGACACAGCATTAAAAACATGATGTGGGGACGTGACCCTTCACAACGGTTAACAGACGACATGTGTGGACGTGACCAGACAAAACATTAAAAACAGATGTGGGGACGTGACCCTTCACATCGCTTAACAGACGACATGTGCGGACGTGACCAGACACTGCAATAAAACACGGTGTGGGGATGTGGCCCTTCACAACGCTTAACAAACGGCATGTGCGGACGTGACCAGACACAGCATTGAAAACACGATGTGGGGAGGTGACCCACCACAACGCTTAACAAATGACATGTGCGGACGTGACCAGACATGACCCTTCACAACGCTTAACAGACGACATGTGCGGACGTGACCAGACATAGCATTAAAAACACGATGCGGGGACGTGACCCTTCACAACGCATAACAGACGACATGTGAGGACGTGACCAGACATATCATTAAAATCACGAGGTGGGGACGTGACCCTTCACAACGCTTAACAGATGACATGTGCGGACGTGACCAGACACAACATTAAAAACACGAGGTGGTGACGTGACCCTTCACAACGCTTAAGAGACGACATGTGCGGACGTGACCAGACACAACATTTAAAACACGGTGTGGGTACGTGACCCTTCACAAGCTTAACAGACGACATGTGCTGATGTGACCAGACACAAAATTCAAAACACGATGTGGGGGCGTGATCCTTCACAACACTTAATAGACGACATGTGTCGACGTGACCAGACACAGCATTAAAAACACGATGTGGGGGCGTGACCCTTCACAACGCATAACAGACGACATGTGCGGATGTGACCAGACACAACATTAAAACACGGTGTGGGGATGTGACCCTTCACAACGCTTAACAGACGACATGTGCGGACGTGACCAGACATAGCATTAAAACACGGTGTGGGGACGTGACTCTTCACAACCCTTAACAGACGACATGTGCGGACGTGACCAGACATAGTATTAAAAGTAGATGTGGGGACGTGACCCTTCACAAAGCTTAACAGACGACATGTGCGGACGTGACCCTTCACAACGCTTAAGAGACGACATGTGCGGATGTGACCAGACACAACATTAAAAACACGAGGTGGGGACGTGACCCTTCACAACGCTTAAGAGACGACATGTGCGGACGTGACCAGACACAACATTGAAAACACGGTGTGGGTACGTGACCCTTCACAAGCTTAACAGACGACATGTGCTGAGGTGACCAGACACAAAATTCAAAACACGATGTGGGGGCGTGACCCTTCACAACACTTAATAGACGACATATGTGGACGTGACCAGACACAGCATTAAAAACACGGTGTGGGGACGTGACCCTTCACAACGCTTAACAGACGACATGTGCGGACGTGACCAGACATAGCATTAAAACACAGTGTGGGGACGTGACTCTTCACAACGCTTAACAGACGACATGTGCGGACGTGACCAGACATAGTATTAAAAGTAGATGTGGGGACGTGACCCTTCACAAAGCTTAACAGACGACATGTGCGGACGTGACCAGACACAGCATTAAAAACACGATGTGGGGACGTGACCCTTCACAACGCTTAACAGACGACATGTGCGGACGTGACCAGACATAGCATTAAAACACAGTGTGGGGACGTGACTCTTCACAACGCTTAACAGACGACATGTGCGGACGTGACCAGACATAGTATTAAAAGTAGATATGGGGACGTGACCTTTCACAAAGCTTAACAGACGACATGTGCGGACGTGACCAGACACAACATTAAAACACGGTGTGGGGATGTGACCCTTCACAATGCTTAACAGACGACATGTGCGGACGTGACCAGACACAGTATTAAAACACGGTGTGGGGATGCGACCCTTCACAACGCTTAACAGACGACATGTGCGGACGTGACAAGACACAGCATTTAAACACGGTGTGGGGATGTGGCCCTTCACAACGCTTAACTGACGACATGTGCGGACGTGACCAGGCATAGTATTAAAAGTAGATGTGGGGACGTGACCCTTCACAAAGCTTAACAGACGACATGTGCGGACGTGACCAGACACAGCATTAAAAACACGATGTGGGGACGTGACCCTTCACAACGGTTAACAGACGACATGTGTGGACGTGACCAGACACAACATTAAAAACAGATGTGGGGACGTGACCCTTCACAACGCTTAACAGACGACATGTGCGGACGTGACCAGACACTGCAATAAAACACGGTGTGGGGATGTGACCCTTCACAACGCTTAACAGACGGCATGTGCGGACGTGACCAGACACAGCATTGAAAACACGATGTGGGGAGGTGACCCACCACAACGCTTAACAAATGACATGTGCGGACGTGACCAGACATGACCCTTTACAACGCTTAACAGACGACATGTGCGGACGTGACCAGACATAGCATTAAAAACACGATGCGGGGACGTGACCCTTCACAACGCATAACAGACGACATGTGAGGACGTGACCAGACATATCATTAAAATCACGAGGTGGGGACGTGACCCTTCATAACGCTTAACAGATGACATGTGCGGACGTGACCAGACACAACATTAAAAACACGAGGTGGGGACGTGACCCTTCACAACGCTTAAGAGACGACATGTGCGGACGTGACCAGACACAACATTTAAAACACGGTGTGGGTACGTGACCCTTCACAAGCTTAACAGACGACATGTGCTGATGTGACCAGACACAAAATTCAAAACACGATGTGGGGGCGTGACCCTTCACAACACTTAATAGACGACATGTGTGGACGTAACCAGACACAGCATTAAAAACACGATGTGGGGACGTGACCCTTCACAACGCTTAACAGACGACATGTGCGGACGTGACCAGACATAGCATTAAAACACAGTGTGGGGACGTGACTCTTCACAACGCTTAACAGACGACATGTGCGGACGTGACCAGACATAGTATTAAAAGTAGATATGGGGACGTGACCTTTCACAAAGCTTAACAGACGACATGTGCGGACGTGACCAGACACAACATTTAAACACGGTATGGGGATGTGACCCTTCACAACGCTTAACTGACGACATGTGCGGACGTGACCAGGCATAGTATTAAAAGTAGATGTGGGGACGTGACCCTTCACAAAGCTTAACAGACGACATGTGCGGACGTGACCAGACACAGCATTAAAAACACGATGTGGGGACGTGACCCTTCACAACGGTTAACAGACGACATGTGTGGACGTGACCAGACACAACATTAAAAACAGATGTGGGGACGTGACCCTTCACAACGCTTAACAGACGACTTGTGCGGACGTGACCAGACACTGCAATAAAACACGGTGTGGGGATGTGACCCTTCACAACACTTAACAGACGGCATGTGCGGACGTGACCAGACACAGCATTGAAAACACGATGTGGGGAGGTGACCCACCACAACGCTTAACAAATGACATGTGCGGACGTGACCAGACATGACCCTTCACAACGCTTAACAGACGACATGTGCGGACGTGACCAGACATAGCATTAAAAACACGATGCGGGGACGTGACCCTTCACAACGCATAACAGACGACATGTGAGGACGTGACCAGACATATCATTAAAATCACGAGGTGGGGACGTGACCCTTCATAACGCTTAACAGATGACATGTGCGGACGTGACCAGACACAACATTAAAAACACGAGGTGGGGACGTGACCCTTCACAACGCTTAAGAGACGACATGTGCGGACGTGACCAGACACAACATTTAAAACACGGTGTGGGTACGTGACCCTTCACAAGCTTAACAGACGACATGTGCTGATGTGACCAGACACAAAATTCAAAACACGATGTGGGGGCGTGACCCTTCACAACACTTAATAGACGACATGTGTGGACGTGACCAGACACAGCATTAAAAACACGATGTGGGGGCGTGACCCTTCACAACGCGTAACAGACGACATGTGCGGACGTGACCAGACACAACATTAAAACACGGTGTGGGGATGTGACCCTTCACAACGCTTAACAGACGACATGTGCGGACGTGACCAGACATAGCATTAAAACACGGTGTGGGGACGTGACTCTTCACAACCCTTAACAGACGACATGTGCGGACGTGACCAGACATAGTATTAAAAGTAGATGTGGGGACGTGACCCTTCACAAAGCTTAACAGACGACATGTGCGGACGTGACCCTTCACAACGCTTAAGAGACGACATGTGCGGACGTGACCAGACACAACATTAAAAACACGAGGTGGGGACGTGACCCTTCACAACGCTTAAGAGACGACATGTGCGGACGTGACCAGACACAACATTGAAAACACGGTGTGGGTACGTGACCCTTCACAAGCTTAACAGACGACATGTGCTGTTGGGACCAGACACAAAATTTAAAACACGATGTGGGGGCGTGACCCTTCACAACACTTAATAGACGACATGTGTGGACGTGACCAGACACAGCATTAAAAACACGATGTGGGGGCGTGACCCTTCACAACGCATAACAAACGACATGTGCGGACGTGACCAGACACAACATTTAAACACGGTGTGGGGATGTGACCCTTCACAACGCTTAACTGACGACATGTGCGGACGTGACCAGGCATAGTATTAAAAGTAGATGTGGGGACGTGACCCTTCACAAAGCTTAACAGACGACATGTGCGGACGTGACCAGACACAGCATTAAAAACATGATGTGGGGACGTGACCCTTCACAACGGTTAACAGACGACATGTGTGGACGTGACCAGACAAAACATTAAAAACAGATGTGGGGACGTGACCCTTCACATCGCTTAACAGACGACATGTGCGGACGTGACCAGACACTGCAATAAAACACGGTGTGGGGATGTGGCCCTTCACAACGCTTAACAAACGGCATGTGCGGACGTGACCAGACACAGCATTGAAAACACGATGTGGGGAGGTGACCCACCACAACGCTTAACAAATGACATGTGCGGACGTGACCAGACATGACCCTTCACAACGCTTAACAGACGACATGTGCGGACGTGACCAGACATAGCATTAAAAACACGATGCGGGGACGTGACCCTTCACAACGCATAACAGACGACATGTGAGGACGTGACCAGACATATCATTAAAATCACGAGGTGGGGACGTGACCCTTCACAACGCTTAACAGATGACATGTGCGGACGTGACCAGACACAACATTAAAAACACGAGGTGGTGACGTGACCCTTCACAACGCTTAAGAGACGACATGTGGGGACGTGACCAGACACAACATTTAAAACACGGTGTGGGTACGTGACCCTTCACAAGCTTAACAGACGACATGTGCTGATGTGACCAGACACAAAATTCAAAACACGATGTGGGGGCGTGATCCTTCACAACACTTAATAGACGACATGTGTCGACGTGACCAGACACAGCATTAAAAACACGATGTGGGGGCGTGACCCTTCACAACGCATAACAGACGACATGTGCGGATGTGACCAGACACAACATTAAAACACGGTGTGGGGATGTGACCCTTCACAACGCTTAACAGACGACATGTGCGGACGTGACCAGACATAGCATTAAAACACGGTGTGGGGACGTGACTCTTCACAACCCTTAACAGACGACATGTGCGGACGTGACCAGACATAGTATTAAAAGTAGATGTGGGGACGTGACCCTTCACAAAGCTTAACAGACGACATGTGCGGACGTGACCCTTCACAACGCTTAAGAGACGACATGTGCGGATGTGACCAGACACAACATTAAAAACACGAGGTGGGGACGTGACCCTTCACAACGCTTAAGAGACGACATGTGCGGACGTGACCAGACACAACATTGAAAACACGGTGTGGGTACGTGACCCTTCACAAGCTTAACAGACGACATGTGCTGAGGTGACCAGACACAAAATTCAAAACACGATGTGGGGGCGTGACCCTTCACAACACTTAATAGACGACATGTGTGGACGTGACCAGACACAGCATTAAAAACACGGTGTGGGGACGTGACCCTTCACAACGCTTAACAGACGACATGTGCGGACGTGACCAGACATAGCATTAAAACACAGTGTGGGGACGTGACTCTTCACAACGCTTAACAGACGACATGTGCGGACGTGACCAGACATAGTATTAAAAGTAGATGTGGGGACGTGACCCTTCACAAAGCTTAACAGACGACATGTGCGGACGTGACCAGACACAGCATTAAAAACACGATGTGGGGACGTGACCCTTCACAACGCTTAACAGACGACATGTGCGGACGTGACCAGACATAGCATTAAAACACAGTGTGGGGACGTGACTCTTCACAACGCTTAACAGACGACATGTGCGGACGTGACCAGACATAGTATTAAAAGTAGATATGGGGACGTGACCTTTCACAAAGCTTAACAGACGACATGTGCGGACGTGACCAGACACAACATTAAAACACGGTGTGGGATTGTGACCCTTCACAATGCTTAACAGACGACATGTGCGGACGTGACCAGACACAGTATTAAAACACGGTGTGGGGATGCGACCCTTCACAACGCTTAACAGACGACATGTGCGGACGTGACAAGACACAGCATTTAAACACGGTGTGGGGATGTGGCCCTTCACAACGCTTAACTGACGACATGTGCGGACGTGACCAGGCATAGTATTAAAAGTAGATGTGGGGACGTGACCCTTCACAAAGCTTAACAGACGACATGTGCGGACTTGACCAGACACAGCATTAAAAACACGATGTGGGGACGTGACCCTTCACAACGGTTAACAGACGACATGTGTGGACGTGACCAGACACAACATTAAAAACAGATGTGGGGACGTGACCCTTCACAACGCTTAACAGACGACATGTGCGGACGTGACCAGACACTGCAATAAAACACGGTGTGGGGATGTGACCCTTCACAACGCTTAACAGACGGCATGTGCGGACGTGACCAGACACAGCATTGAAAACACGATGTGGGGAGGTGACCCACCACAACGCTTAACAAATGACATGTGCGGACGTGACCAGACGTGACCCTTTACAACGCTTAACAGACGACATGTGCGGACGTGACCAGACATAGCATTAAAAACACGATGCGGGGACGTGACCCTTCACAACGCATAACAGACGACATGTGAGGACGTGACCAGACATATCATTAAAATCACGAGGTGGGGACGTGACCCTTCATAACGCTTAACAGATGACATGTGCGGACGTGACCAGACACAACATTAAAAACACGAGGTGGGGACGTGACCCTTCACAACGCTTAAGAGACGACATGTGCGGACGTGACCAGACACAACATTTAAAACACGGTGTGGGTACGTGACCCTTCACAAGCTTAACAGACGACATGTGCTGATGTGACCAGACACAAAATTCAAAACACGATGTGGGGGCGTGACCCTTCACAACACTTAATAGACGACATGTGTGGACGTAACCAGACACAGCATTAAAAACACGATGTGGGGACGTGACCCTTCACAACGCTTAACAGACGACATGTGCGGACGTGACCAGACATAGCATTAAAACACAGTGTGGGGACGTGACTCTTCACAACGCTTAACAGACGACATGTGCGGACGTGACCAGACATAGTATTAAAAGTAGATATGGGGACGTGACCTTTCACAAAGCTTAACAGACGACATGTGCGGACGTGACCAGACACAGCATTTAAACACGGTGTGGGGATGTGACCCTTCACAACGCTTAACTGACGACATGTGCGGACGTGACCAGGCATAGTACTAAAAGTAGATGTGGGGACGTGACCCTTCACAAAGCTTAACAGACGACAAGTGCGGACGTGACCAGACACAGCATTTAAACTCGGTGTGGGGATGTGACCCTTCACAACGCTTAACTGACGACATGTGCGGACGTGACCAGGCATAGTATTAAAAGTAGATGTGGGACGTGACCCTTCACAAAGCTTAACAGACGACATGTGCGGACGTGACCAGACACAGCATTAAAAACACGATGTGGGGACGTGACCCTTCACAACGGTTAACAGACGACATGTGTGGACGTCACCAGACACAACATTAAAAACAGATGTGGGGACGTGACCCTTCACAACGCTTAACAGACGATATGTGCGGACGTGACCAGACACTGCAATAAAACACGGTGTGGGGATGTAACCCTTCACAACACTTAACAGACGGCATGTGCGGACGTGACCAGACTCAGCATTGAAAACACGATGTGGGGAGGTGACCCACCACAACGCTTAACAAATGACATGTGCGGACGTGACCAGACATGACCCTTCACAACGCTTAACAGACGACATGTGCGGACGTGACCAGACATAGCATTAAAAACACGATGCGGGGACGTGACCCTTCACAACGCATAACAGACGACATGTGAGGACGTGACCAGACATATCATTAAAATCACGAGGTGGGGACGTGACCCTTCACAACGCTTAACAGATGACATGTGCGGACGTGACCAGACACAACATTAAAAACACGAGGTGGTGACGTGACCCTTCACAACGCTTAAGAGACGACATGTGCGGACGTGACCAGACACAACATTTAAAACACGGTGTGGGTACGTGACCCTTCACAAGCTTAACAGACGACATGTGCTGATGTGACCAGACACAAAATTCAAAACACGATGTGGGGGCGTGATCCTTCACAACACTTAATAGACGACATGTGTCGACGTGACCAGACACAGCATTAAAAACACGATGTGGGGGCGTGACCCTTCACAACGCATAACAGACGACATGTGCGGATGTGACCAGACACAACATTAAAACACGGTGTGGGGATGTGACCCTTCACAACGCTTAACAGACGACATGTGCGGACGTGACCAGACATAGCATTAAAACACGGTGTGGGGACGTGACTCTTCACAACCATTAACAGACGACATGTGCGGACGTGACCAGACATAGTATTAAAAGTAGATGTGGGGACGTGACCCTTCACAAAGCTTAACAGACGACATGTGCGGACGTGACCCTTCACAACGCTTAAGAGACGACATGTGCGGATGTGACCAGACACAACATTAAAAACACGAGGTGGGGACGTGACCCTTCACAACGCTTAAGAGACGACATGTGCGGACGTGACCAGACACAACATTGAAAACACGGTGTGGGTACGTGACCCTTCACAAGCTTAACAGACGACATGTGCTGAGGTGACCAGACACAAAATTCAAAACACGATGTGGGGGCGTGACCCTTCACAACACTTAATAGACGACATGTGTGGACGTGACCAGACACAGCATTAAAAACACGGTGTGGGGACGTGACCCTTCACAACGCTTAACAGACGACATGTGCGGACGTGACCAGACATAGCATTAAAACACAGTGTGGGGACGTGACTCTTCACAACGCTTAACAGACGACATGTGCGGACGTGACCAGACATAGTATTAAAAGTAGATGTGGGGACGTGACCCTTCACAAAGCTTAACAGACGACATGTGCGGACGTGACCAGACACAGCATTAAAAACACGATGTGGGGACGTGACCCTTCACAACGCTTAACAGACGACATGTGCGGACGTGACCAGACATAGCATTAAAACACAGTGTGGGGACGTGACTCTTCACAACGCTTAACAGACGACATGTGCGGACGTGACCAGACATAGTATTAAAAGTAGATATGGGGACGTGACCTTTCACAAAGCTTAACAGACGACATGTGCGGACGTGACCAGACACAACATTAAAACACGGTGTGGGATTGTGACCCTTCACAATGCTTAACAGACGACATGTGCGGACGTGACCAGACACAGTATTAAAACACGGTGTGGGGATGCGACCCTTCACAACGCTTAACAGACGACATGTGCGGACGTGACAAGACACAGCATTTAAACACGGTGTGGGGATGTGGCCCTTCACAACGCTTAACTGACGACATGTGCGGACGTGACCAGGCATAGTATTAAAAGTAGATGTGGGGACGTGACCCTTCACAAAGCTTAACAGACGACATGTGCGGACTTGACCAGACACAGCATTAAAAACACGATGTGGGGACGTGACCCTTCACAACGGTTAACAGACGACATGTGTGGACGTGACCAGACACAACATTAAAAACAGATGTGGGGACGTGACCCTTCACAACGCTTAACAGACGACATGTGCGGACGTGACCAGACACTGCAATAAAACACGGTGTGGGGATGTGACCCTTCACAACGCTTAACAGACGGCATGTGCGGACGTGACCAGACACAGCATTGAAAACACGATGTGGGGAGGTGACCCACCACAACGCTTAACAAATGACATGTGCGGACGTGACCAGACGTGACCCTTTACAACGCTTAACAGACGACATGTGCGGACGTGACCAGACATAGCATTAAAAACACGATGCGGGGACGTGACCCTTCACAACGCATAACAGACGACATGTGAGGACGTGACCAGACATATCATTAAAATCACGAGGTGGGGACGTGACCCTTCATAACGCTTAACAGATGACATGTGCGGACGTGACCAGACACAACATTAAAAACACGAGGTGGGGACGTGACCCTTCACAACGCTTAAGAGACGACATGTGCGGACGTGACCAGACACAACATTTAAAACACGGTGTGGGTACGTGACCCTTCACAAGCTTAACAGACGACATGTGCTGATGTGACCAGACACAAAATTCAAAACACGATGTGGGGGCGTGACCCTTCACAACACTTAATAGACGACATGTGTGGACGTAACCAGACACAGCATTAAAAACACGATGTGGGGACGTGACCCTTCACAACGCTTAACAGACGACATGTGCGGACGTGACCAGACATAGCATTAAAACACAGTGTGGGGACGTGACTCTTCACAACGCTTAACAGACGACATGTGCGGACGTGACCAGACATAGTATTAAAAGTAGATATGGGGACGTGACCTTTCACAAAGCTTAACAGACGACATGTGCGGACGTGACCAGACACAGCATTTAAACACGGTGTGGGGATGTGACCCTTCACAACGCTTAACTGACGACATGTGCGGACGTGACCAGGCATAGTACTAAAAGTAGATGTGGGGACGTGACCCTTCACAAAGCTTAACAGACGACAAGTGCGGACGTGACCAGACACAGCATTTAAACTCGGTGTGGGGATGTGACCCTTCACAACGCTTAACTGACGACATGTGCGGACGTGACCAGGCATAGTATTAAAAGTAGATGTGGGACGTGACCCTTCACAAAGCTTAACAGACGACATGTGCGGACGTGACCAGACACAGCATTAAAAACACGATGTGGGGACGTGACCCTTCACAACGGTTAACAGACGACATGTGTGGACGTCACCAGACACAACATTAAAAACAGATGTGGGGACGTGACCCTTCACAACGCTTAACAGACGATATGTGCGGACGTGACCAGACACTGCAATAAAACACGGTGTGGGGATGTAACCCTTCACAACACTTAACAGACGGCATGTGCGGACGTGACCAGACTCAGCATTGAAAACACGATGTGGGGAGGTGACCCACCACAACGCTTAACAAATGACATGTGCGGACGTGACCAGACATGACCCTTCACAACGCTTAACAGACGACATGTGCGGACGTGACCAGACATAGCATTAAAAACACGATGCGGGGACGTGACCCTTCACAACGCATAACAGACGACATGTGAGGACGTGACCAGACATATCATTAAAATCACGAGGTGGGGACGTGACCCTTCACAACGCTTAACAGATGACATGTGCGGACGTGACCAGACACAACATTAAAAACACGAGGTGGTGACGTGACCCTTCACAACGCTTAAGAGACGACATGTGCGGACGTGACCAGACACAACATTTAAAACACGGTGTGGGTACGTGACCCTTCACAAGCTTAACAGACGACATGTGCTGATGTGACCAGACACAAAATTCAAAACACGATGTGGGGGCGTGATCCTTCACAACACTTAATAGACGACATGTGTCGACGTGACCAGACACAGCATTAAAAACACGATGTGGGGGCGTGACCCTTCACAACGCATAACAGACGACATGTGCGGATGTGACCAGACACAACATTAAAACACGGTGTGGGGATGTGACCCTTCACAACGCTTAACAGACGACATGTGCGGACGTGACCAGACATAGCATTAAAACACGGTGTGGGGACGTGACTCTTCACAACCATTAACAGACGACATGTGCGGACGTGACCAGACATAGTATTAAAAGTAGATGTGGGGACGTGACCCTTCACAAAGCTTAACAGACGACATGTGCGGACGTGACCCTTCACAACGCTTAAGAGACGACATGTGCGGATGTGACCAGACACAACATTAAAAACACGAGGTGGGGACGTGACCCTTCACAACGCTTAAGAGACGACATGTGCGGACGTGACCAGACACAACATTGAAAACACGGTGTGGGTACGTGACCCTTCACAAGCTTAACAGACGACATGTGCTGAGGTGACCAGACACAAAATTCAAAACACGATGTGGGGGCGTGACCCTTCACAACACTTAATAGACGACATGTGTGGACGTGACCAGACACAGCATTAAAAACACGGTGTGGGGACGTGACCCTTCACAACGCTTAACAGACGACATGTGCGGACGTGACCAGACATAGCATTAAAACACAGTGTGGGGACGTGACTCTTCACAACGCTTAACAGACGACATGTGCGGACGTGACCAGACATAGTATTAAAAGTAGATGTGGGGACGTGACCCTTCACAAAGCTTAACAGACGACATGTGCGGACGTGACCAGACACAGCATTAAAAACACGATGTGGGGACGTGACCCTTCACAACGCTTAACAGACGACATGTGCGGACGTGACCAGACATAGCATTAAAACACAGTGTGGGGACGTGACTCTTCACAACGCTTAACAGACGACATGTGCGGACGTGACCAGACATAGTATTAAAAGTAGATATGGGGACGTGACCTTTCACAAAGCTTAACAGACGACATGTGCGGACGTGACCAGACACAACATTAAAACACGGTGTGGGATTGTGACCCTTCACAATGCTTAACAGACGACATGTGCGGACGTGACCAGACACAGTATTAAAACACGGTGTGGGGATGCGACCCTTCACAACGCTTAACAGACGACATGTGCGGACGTGACAAGACACAGCATTTAAACACGGTGTGGGGATGTGGCCCTTCACAACGCTTAACTGACGACATGTGCGGACGTGACCAGGCATAGTATTAAAAGTAGATGTGGGGACGTGACCCTTCACAAAGCTTAACAGACGACATGTGCGGACTTGACCAGACACAGCATTAAAAACACGATGTGGGGACGTGACCCTTCACAACGGTTAACAGACGACATGTGTGGACGTGACCAGACACAACATTAAAAACAGATGTGGGGACGTGACCCTTCACAACGCTTAACAGACGACATGTGCGGACGTGACCAGACACTGCAATAAAACACGGTGTGGGGATGTGACCCTTCACAACGCTTAACAGACGGCATGTGCGGACGTGACCAGACACAGCATTGAAAACACGATGTGGGGAGGTGACCCACCACAACGCTTAACAAATGACATGTGCGGACGTGACCAGACGTGACCCTTTACAACGCTTAACAGACGACATGTGCGGACGTGACCAGACATAGCATTAAAAACACGATGCGGGGACGTGACCCTTCACAACGCATAACAGACGACATGTGAGGACGTGACCAGACATATCATTAAAATCACGAGGTGGGGACGTGACCCTTCATAACGCTTAACAGATGACATGTGCGGACGTGACCAGACACAACATTAAAAACACGAGGTGGGGACGTGACCCTTCACAACGCTTAAGAGACGACATGTGCGGACGTGACCAGACACAACATTTAAAACACGGTGTGGGTACGTGACCCTTCACAAGCTTAACAGACGACATGTGCTGATGTGACCAGACACAAAATTCAAAACACGATGTGGGGGCGTGACCCTTCACAACACTTAATAGACGACATGTGTGGACGTAACCAGACACAGCATTAAAAACACGATGTGGGGACGTGACCCTTCACAACGCTTAACAGACGACATGTGCGGACGTGACCAGACATAGCATTAAAACACAGTGTGGGGACGTGACTCTTCACAACGCTTAACAGACGACATGTGCGGACGTGACCAGACATAGTATTAAAAGTAGATATGGGGACGTGACCTTTCACAAAGCTTAACAGACGACATGTGCGGACGTGACCAGACACAGCATTTAAACACGGTGTGGGGATGTGACCCTTCACAACGCTTAACTGACGACATGTGCGGACGTGACCAGGCATAGTACTAAAAGTAGATGTGGGGACGTGACCCTTCACAAAGCTTAACAGACGACAAGTGCGGACGTGACCAGACACAGCATTTAAACTCGGTGTGGGGATGTGACCCTTCACAACGCTTAACTGACGACATGTGCGGACGTGACCAGGCATAGTATTAAAAGTAGATGTGGGACGTGACCCTTCACAAAGCTTAACAGACGACATGTGCGGACGTGACCAGACACAGCATTAAAAACACGATGTGGGGACGTGACCCTTCACAACGGTTAACAGACGACATGTGTGGACGTCACCAGACACAACATTAAAAACAGATGTGGGGACGTGACCCTTCACAACGCTTAACAGACGATATGTGCGGACGTGACCAGACACTGCAATAAAACACGGTGTGGGGATGTAACCCTTCACAACACTTAACAGACGGCATGTGCGGACGTGACCAGACTCAGCATTGAAAACACGATGTGGGGAGGTGACCCACCACAACGCTTAACAAATGACATGTGCGGACGTGACCAGACATGACCCTTCACAACGCTTAACAGACGACATGTGCGGACGTGACCAGACATAGCATTAAAAACACGATGCGGGGACGTGACCCTTCACAACGCATAACAGACGACATGTGAGGACGTGACCAGACATATCATTAAAATCACGAGGTGGGGACGTGACCCTTCACAACGCTTAACAGATGACATGTGCGGACGTGACCAGACACAACATTAAAAACACGAGGTGGTGACGTGACCCTTCACAACGCTTAAGAGACGACATGTGCGGACGTGACCAGACACAACATTTAAAACACGGTGTGGGTACGTGACCCTTCACAAGCTTAACAGACGACATGTGCTGATGTGACCAGACACAAAATTCAAAACACGATGTGGGGGCGTGATCCTTCACAACACTTAATAGACGACATGTGTCGACGTGACCAGACACAGCATTAAAAACACGATGTGGGGGCGTGACCCTTCACAACGCATAACAGACGACATGTGCGGATGTGACCAGACACAACATTAAAACACGGTGTGGGGATGTGACCCTTCACAACGCTTAACAGACGACATGTGCGGACGTGACCAGACATAGCATTAAAACACGGTGTGGGGACGTGACTCTTCACAACCATTAACAGACGACATGTGCGGACGTGACCAGACATAGTATTAAAAGTAGATGTGGGGACGTGACCCTTCACAAAGCTTAACAGACGACATGTGCGGACGTGACCCTTCACAACGCTTAAGAGACGACATGTGCGGATGTGACCAGACACAACATTAAAAACACGAGGTGGGGACGTGACCCTTCACAACGCTTAAGAGACGACATGTGCGGACGTGACTAGACACAACATTGAAAACACGGTGTGGGTACGTGACCCTTCACAAGCTTAACAGACGACATGTGCTGAGGTGACCAGACACAAAATTCAAAACACGATGTGGGGGCGTGACCCTTCACAACACTTAATAGACGACATGTGTGGACGTGACCAGACACAGCATTAAAAACACGGTGTGGGGACGTGACCCTTCACAACGCTTAACAGACGACATGTGCGGACGTGACCAGACATAGCATTAAAACACAGTGTGGGGACGTGACTCTTCACAACGCTTAACAGACGACATGTGCGGACGTGACCAGACATAGTATTAAAAGTAGATGTGGGGACGTGACCCTTCACAAAGCTTAACAGACGACATGTGCGGACGTGACCAGACACAGCATTAAAAACACGATGTGGGGACGTGACCCTTCACAACGCTTAACAGACGACATGTGCGGACGTGACCAGACATAGCATTAAAACACAGTGTGGGGACGTGACTCTTCACAACGCTTAACAGACGACATGTGCGGACGTGACCAGACATAGTATTAAAAGTAGATATGGGGACGTGACCTTTCACAAAGCTTAACAGACGACATGTGCGGACGTGACCAGACACAACATTAAAACACGGTGTGGGGATGTGACCCTTCACAATGCTTAACAGACGACATGTGCGGACGTGACCAGACACAGTATTAAAACACGGTGTGGGGATGCGACCCTTCACAACGCTTAACAGACGACATGTGCGGACGTGACAAGACACAGCATTTAAACACGGTGTGGGGATGTGGCCCTTCACAACGCTTAACTGACGACATGTGCGGACGTGACCAGGCATAGTATTAAAAGTAGATGTGGGGACGTGACCCTTCACAAAGCTTAACAGACGACATGTGCGGACGTGACCAGACACAGCATTAAAAACAGGATGTGGGGACGTGACCCTTCACAACGGTTAACAGACGACATGTGTGGACGTGACCAGACACATCATTAAAAACAGATGTGGGGACGTGACCCTTCACAACGCTTAACAGACGACATGTGCGGACGTGACCAGACACTGCAATAAAACACGGTGTGGGGATGTGACCCTTCACAACGCTTAACAGACGGCATGTGCGGACGTGACCAGACACAGCATTGAAAACACGATGTGGGGAGGTGACCCACCACAACGCTTAACAAATGACATGTGCGGACGTGACCAGACGTGACCCTTTACAACGCTTAACAGACGACATGTGCGGACGTGACCAGACATAGCATTAAAAACACGATGCGGGGACGTGACCCTTCACAACGCATAACAGACGACATGTGAGGACGTGACCAGACATATCATTAAAATCACGAGGTGGGGACGTGACCCTTCATAACGCTTAACAGATGACATGTGCGGACGTGACCAGACACAACATTAAAAACACGAGGTGGGGACGTGACCCTTCACAACGCTTAAGAGACGACATGTGCGGACGTGACCAGACACAACATTTAAAACACGGTGTGGGTACGTGACCCTTCACAAGCTTAACAGACGACATGTGCTGATGTGACCAGACACAAAATTCAAAACACGATGTGGGGGCGTGACCCTTCACAACACTTAATAGACGACATGTGTGGACGTAACCAGACACAGCATTAAAAACACGATGTGGGGACGTGACCCTTCACAACGCTTAACAGACGACATGTGCGGACGTGACCAGACATAGCATTAAAACACAGTGTGGGGACGTGACTCTTCACAACGCTTAACAGACGACATGTGCGGACGTGACCAGACATAGTATTAAAAGTAGATATGGGGACGTGACCTTTCACAAAGCTTAACAGACGACATGTGCGGACGTGACCAGACACAGCATTTAAACACGGTGTGGGGATGTGACCCTTCACAACGCTTAACTGACGACATGTGCGGACGTGACCAGGCATAGTACTAAAAGTAGATGTGGGGACGTGACCCTTCACAAAGCTTAACAGACGACATGTGCGGACGTGACCAGACACAGCATTTAAACTCGGTGTGGGGATGTGACCCTTCACAACGCTTAACTGACGACATGTGCGGACGTGACCAGGCATAGTATTAAAAGTAGATGTGGGACGTGACCCTTCACAAAGCTTAACAGACGACATGTGCGGACGTGACCAGACACAGCATTAAAAACACGATGTGGGGACGTGACCCTTCACAACGGTTAACAGACGACATGTGTGGACGTCACCAGACACAACATTAAAAACAGATGTGGGGACGTGACCCTTCACAACGCTTAACAGACGATATGTGCGGACGTGACCAGACACTGCAATAAAACACGGTGTGGGGATGTAACCCTTCACAACACTTAACAGACGGCATGTGCGGACGTGACCAGACTCAGCATTGAAAACGAGATGTGGGGAGGTGACCCACCACAACGCTTAACAAATGACATGTGCGGACGTGACCAGACATGACCCTTCACAACGCTTAACAGACGACATGTGCGGACGTGACCAGACATAGCATTAAAAACACGATGCGGGGATGTGACCCTTCACAACGCATAACAGACGACATGTGAGGACGTGACCAGACATATCATTAAAATCACGAGGTGGGGTCGTGACCCTTCATAACGCTTAACAGATGACATGTGCGGACGTGACCAGACACAACATTAAAAACACGAGGTGGGGACGTGACCCTTCACAACGCTTAAGAGACGACATGTGCGGACGTGACCAGACACAACATTTAAAACACGGTGTGGGTACGTGACCCTTCACAAGCTTAACAGACGACATGTGCTGATGTGACCAGACACAAAATTCAAAACACGATGTGGGGGCGTGATCCTTCACAACACTTAATAGACGACATGTGTCGACGTGACCAGACACAGCATTAAAAACACGATGTGGGGGCGTGACCCTTCACAACGCATAACAGACGACATGTGCGGATGTGACCAGACACAACATTAAAACACGGTGTGGGGATGTGACCCTTCACAACGCTTAACAGACGACATGTGCCGACGTGACCAGACATAGCATTAAAACACGGTGTGGGGACGTGACTCTTCACAACCCTTAACAGACGACATGTGCGGACGTGACCAGACATAGTATTAAAAGTAGATGTGGGGACGTGACCCTTCACAAAGCTTAACAGACGACATGTGCGGACGTGACCCTTCACAACGCTTAAGAGACGACATGTGCGGATGTGACCAGACACAACATTAAAAACACGAGGTGGGGACGTGACCCTTCACAACGCTTAAGAGACGACATGTGCGGACGTGACCAGACACAACATTGAAAACACGGTGTGGGTACGTGACCCTTCACAAGCTTAACAGACGACATGTGCTGAGGTGACCAGACACAAAATTCAAAACACGATGTGGGGGCGTGACCCTTCACAACACTTAATAGACGACATGTGTGGACGTGACCAGACACAGCATTAAAAACACGGTGTGGGGACGTGACCCTTCACAACGCTTAACAGACGACATGTGCGGACGTGACCAGACATAGCATTAAAACACAGTGTGGGGACGTGACTCTTCACAACGCTTAACAGACGACATGTGCGGACGTGACCAGACATAGTATTAAAAGTAGATGTGGGGACGTGACCCTTCACAAAGCTTAACAGACGACATGTGCGGACGTGACCAGACACAGCATTAAAAACACGATGTGGGGACGTGACCCTTCACAACGCTTAACAGACGACATGTGCGGACGTGACCAGACATAGCATTAAAATACAGTGTGGGGACGTGACTCTTCACAACGCTTAACAGACGACATGTGCGGACGTGACCAGACATAGTATTAAAAGTAGATATGGGGACGTGACCTTTCACAAAGCTTAACAGACGACATGTGCGGACGTGACCAGACACAACATTAAAACACGGTGTGGGGATGTGACCCTTCACAATGCTTAACAGACGACATGTGCGGACGTGACCAGACACAGTATTAAAACACGGTGTGGGGATGCGACCCTTCACAACGCTTAACAGACGACATGTGCGGACGTGACAAGACACAGCATTTAAACACGGTGTGGGGATGTGGCCCTTCACAACGCTTAACTGACGACATGTGCGGACGTGACCAGGCATAGTATTAAAAGTAGATGTGGGGACGTGACCCTTCACAAAGCTTAACAGACGACATGTGCGGACGTGACCAGACACAGCATTAAAAACACGATGTGGGGACGTGACCCTTCACAACGGTTAACAGACGACATGTGTGGACGTGACCAGACACAACATTAAAAACAGATGTGGGGACGTGACCCTTCACAACGCTTAACAGACGACATGTGCGGACGTGACCAGACACTGCAATAAAACACGGTGTGGGGATGTGACCCTTCACAACGCTTAACAGACGGCATGTGCGGACGTGACCAGACACAGCATTGAAAACACGATGTGGGGAGGTGACCCACCACAACGCTTAACAAATGACATGTGCGGACGTGACCAGACGTGACCCTTTACAACGCTTAACAGACGACATGTGCGGACGTGACCAGACATAGCATTAAAAACACGATGCGGGGACGTGACCCTTCACAACGCATAACAGACGACATGTGAGGACGTGACCGGACATATCATTAAAATCACGAGGTGGGGACGTGACCCTTCATAACGCTTAACAGATGACATGTGCGGACGTGACCAGACACAACATTAAAAACACGAGGTGGGGACGTGACCCTTCACAACGCTTAAGAGACGACATGTGCGGACGTGACCAGACACAACATTTAAAACACGGTGTGGGTACGTGACCCTTCACAAGCTTAACAGACGACATGTGCTGATATGACCAGACACAAAATTCAAAACACGATGTGGGGGCGTGACCCTTCACAACACTTAATAGACGACATGTGTGGACGTAACCAGACACAGCATTAAAAACACGATGTGGGGACGTGACCCTTCACAACGCTTAACAGACGACATGTGCGGACGTGACCAGACATAGCATTAAAACACAGTGTGGGGACGTGACTCTTCACAACGCTTAACAGACGACATGTGCGGACGTGACCAGACATAGTATTATAAGTAGATATGGGGACGTGACCTTTCACAAAGCTTAACAGACGACATGTGCGGACGTGACCAGACACAGCATTTAAACACGGTGTGGGGATGTGACCCTTCACAACGCTTAACTGACGACATGTGCGGACGTGACCAGGCATAGTACTAAAAGTAGATGTGGGGACGTGACCCTTCACAAAGCTTAACAGACGACATGTGCGGACGTGACCAGACACAGCATTTAAACTCGGTGTGGGGATGTGACCCTTCACAACGCTTAACTGACGACATGTGCGGACGTGACCAGGCATAGTATTAAAAGTAGATGTGGGACGTGACCCTTCACAAAGCTTAACAGACGACATGTGCGGACGTGACCAGACACAGCATTAAAAACACGATGTGGGGACGTGACCCTTCACAACGGTTAACAGACGACATGTGTGGACGTCACCAGACACAACATTAAAAACAGATGTGGGGACGTGACCCTTCACAACGCTTAACAGACGATATGTGCGGACGTGACCAGACACTGCAATAAAACACGGTGTGGGGATGTAACCCTACACAACACTTAACAGACGGCATGTGCGGACGTGACCAGACACAGCATTGAAAACACGATGTGGGGAGGTGACCCACCACAACGCTTAACAAATGACATGTGCGGACGTGACCAGACATGACCCTTCACAACGCTTAACAGACGACATGTGCGGACGTGACCAGACATAGCATTAAAAACACGATGCGGGGACGTGACCCTTCACAACGCATAACAGACGACATGTGAGAACGTGACCAGACATATCATTAAAATCACGAGGTGGGGACGTGACCCTTCATAACGCTTAACAGATGACATGTGCGGACGTGACCAGACACAACATTAAAAACACGAGGTGGGGACGTGACCCTTCACAACGCTTAAGAGACGACATGTGCGGACGTGACCAGACACAACATTTAAAACACGGTGTGGGTACGTGACCCTTCACAAGCTTAACAGACGACATGTGCTGATGTGACCAGACACAAAATTCAAAACACGATGTGGGGGCGTGACCCTTCACAACACTTAATAGACGACATGTGTGGACGTGACCAGACACAGCATTAAAAACACGGTGTGGGGACGTGACCCTTCACAACGCTTAACAGACGACATGTGCGGACGTGACCAGACACAGCATTAAAAACACGATGTGGGGGCGTGACCCTTCACAACGCGTAACAGACGACATGTGCGGACGTGACCAGACACAACATTGAAAACACGGTGTGGGTACGTGACCCTTCACAAGCTTAACAGACGACATGTGCTGAGGTGACCAGACACAAAATTCAAAACACGATGTGGGGGCGTGACCCTTCACAACACTTAATAGACGACATGTGTGGACGTGACCAGACACAGCATTAAAAACACGGTGTGGGGACGTGACCCTTCACAACGCTTAACAGACGACATGTGCGGACGTGACCAGACATAGCATTAAAACACAGTGTGGGGACGTGACTCTTCACAACGCTTAACAGACGACATGTGCGGACGTGACCAGACATAGTATTAAAAGTAGATGTGGGGACGTGACCCTTCACAAAGCTTAACAGACGACATGTGCGGACGTGACCAGACACAGCATTAAAAACACGATGTGGGGACGTGACCCTTCACAACGCTTAACAGACGACATGTGCGGACGTGACCAGACATAGCATTAAAATACAGTGTGGGGACGTGACTCTTCACAACGCTTAACAGACGACATGTGCGGACGTGACCAGACATAGTATTAAAAGTAGATGTGGGGACGTGACCCTTCACAAAGCTTAACAGACGACATGTGCGGATGTGACCAGACACAGCATTAAAAACACGATGTGGGGACGTGACCCTTCACAACGGTTAACAGACGACATGTGTGGACGTTACCAGACACAACATTAAAAACAGATGTGGGGACGTGACCCTTCACAACGCTTAACAGACGACATGTGCGGACGTGACCAGACACTGCATTAAAACACGGTGTGGGGATGTGACCCTTCACAACGCTTAACAGACGGCATGTGCGGACGTGACCAGACACAACATTGAAAACACGATGTGGGGAGGTGACCCATCACAACGCTTAACAAATGACATGTGCGGACGTGACCAGACGTGACCCTTCACAACGCTTAACAGACGACATGTGCGGACGTGACCAGACATAGCATTAAAAACACGATGCGGGGACGTGACCCTTCACAACGCATAACAGACGACATGTGAGGACGTGACCAGACACATCATTAAAATCACGATGTGGGGACGTGACCCTTCACAACGCTTAACAGAGGACATGTGCGGACGTGACCAGACACAACATTAAAAACACGAGGTGGGGACGTGACCCTTCACAACGCTTAAGAGACGACATGTGCGGACGTGACCAGACACAGCATTAAAAACACGATGTGGGGACGTGACCCTTCACAACGCTTAACAGACGACATGTGCGGACGTGACCAGACATAGCATTAAAACACAGTGTGGGGACGTGACTCTTCACAACGCTTAACAGACGACATGTGCGGACGTGACCAGACATAGTATTAAAAGTAGATATGGGGACGTGACCTTTCACAAAGCTTAACAGACGACATGTGCGGACGTGACCAGACACAACATTAAAACACGGTGTGGGGATGTGACCCTTCACAATGCTTAACAGACGACATGTGCGGACGTGACCAGACACAGTATTAAAACACGGTGTGGGGATGCGACCCTTCACAACGCTTAACAGACGACATGTGCGGACGTGACAAGACACAGCATTTAAACACGGTGTGGGGATGTGGCCCTTCACAACGCTTAACTGACGACATGTGCGGACGTGACCAGGCATAGTATTAAAAGTAGATGTGGGGACGTGACCCTTCACAAAGCTTAACAGACGACATGTGCGGACGTGACCAGACACAGCATTAAAAACACGATGTGGGGACGTGACCCTTCACAACGGTTAACAGACGACATGTGTGGACGTGACCAGACACAACATTAAAAACAGATGTGGGGACGTGACCCTTCACAACGCTTAACAGACGACATGTGCGGACGTGACCAGACACTGTAATAAAACACGGTGTGGGGATGTGACCCTTCACAACGCTTAACAGACGGCATGTGCGGACGTGACCAGACACAGCATTGAAAACACGATGTGGGGAGGTGACCCACCACAACGCTTAACAAATGACATGTGCGGACGTGACCAGACGTGACCCTTTACAACGCTTAACAGACGACATGTGCGGACGTGACCAGACATAGCATTAAAAACACGATGCGGGGACGTGACCCTTCACAACGCATAACAGACGACATGTGAGGACGTGACCAGACATATCATTAAAATCACGAGGTGGGGACGTGACCCTTCATAACGCTTAACAGATGACATGTGCGGACGTGACCAGACACAACATTAAAAACACGAGGTGGGGACGTGACCCTTCACAACGCTTAAGAGACGACATGTGCGGACGTGACCAGACACAACATTTAAAACACGGTGTGGGTACGTGACCCTTCACAAGCTTAACAGACGACATGTGCTGATGTGACCAGACACAAAATTCAAAACACGATGTGGGGGCGTGACCCTTCACAACACTTAATAGACGACATATGTGGACGTGACCAGACACAGCATTAAAAACACGATGTGGGGACGTGACCCTTCACAGCGCTTAACAGACGACATGTGCGGACGTGACCAGACATAGCATTAAAGCACAGTGTGGGGACGTGACTCTTCACAACGCTTAACAGACGACATGTGCGGACGTGACCAGACATAGTATTAAAAGTAGATATGGGGACGTGACCTTTCACAAAGCTTAACAGACGACATGTGCGGACGTGACCAGACACAGCATTTAAACACGGTGTGGGGATGTGACCCTTCACAACGCTTAACTGACGACATGTGCGGACGTGACCAGGCATAGTACTAAAAGTAGATGTGGGGACGTCACCCTTCACAAAGCTTAACAGACGACATGTGCGGACGTGACCAGACACAGCATTTAAACTCGGTGTGGGGATGTGACCCTTCACAACGCTTAACTGACGACATGTGCGGACGTGACCAGGCATAGTATTAAAAGTAGATGTGGGACGTGACCCTTCACAAAGCTTAACAGACGACATGTGCGGACGTGACCAGACACAACATTAAAAACACGATGTGGGGACGTGACCCTTCACAACGGTTAACAGACGACATGTGTGGACGTCACCAGACACAACATTAAAAACAGATGTGGGGACGTGACCCTTCACAACGCTTAACAGACGATATGTGCGGACGTGACCAGACACTGCAATAAAACTCGGTGTGGGGATGTGACCCTTCACAACACTTAACAGACGGCATGTGCGGACGTGACCAGACACAGCATTGAAAACACGATGTGGGGAGGTGACCCACCACAACGCTTAACAAATGACATGTGCGGACGTGACCAGACATGACCCTTCACAACGCTTAACAGACGACATGTGCGGACGTGACCAGACATAGCATTAAAAACACGATGCGGGGACGTGACCCTTCACAACGCATAACAGACGACATGTGAGGACGTGACCAGACATATCATTAAAATCACGAGGTGGGGACGTGACCCTTCATAACGCTTAACAGATGACATGTGCGGACGTGACCAGACACAACATTAAAAACACGAGGTGGGGACGTGACCCTTCACAACGCTTAAGAGACGACATGTGCGGACGTGACCAGACACAACATTTAAAACACGGTGTGGGAACGTGACCCTTCACAAGCTTAACAGACGACATGTGCTGATGTGACCAGACACAAAATTCAAAACACGATGTGGGGGCGTGACCCTTCACAACACTTAATAGACGACATGTGTGGACGTGACCAGACACAGCATTAAAAACACGATGTGGGGGCGTGACCCTTCACAACGCGTAACAGACGACATGTGCGGACGTGACCAGACACAACATTAAAACACGGTGTGGGGATGTGACCCTTCACAACGCTTAACAGACGACATGTGCGGACGTGACCAGACATAGGATTAAAACACGGTGTGGGGACGTGACTCTTCACAACCCTTAACAGACGACATGTGCGGACGTGACCAGACATAGTATTAAAAGTAGATGTGGGGACGTGACCCTTCACAAAGATTAACACACGACATGTGCGGACGTGACCCTTCACAACGCTTAAGAGACGACATGTGCGGACGTGACCAGACACAACATTAAAAACACGAGGTGGGGACGTGACCCTTCACAACGCTTAAGAGACGACATGTGCGGACGTGACCAGACACAACATTGAAAACACGGTGTGGGTACGTGACCCTTCACAAGCTTAACAGACGACATGTGCTGTTGTGACCAGACACAAAATTTAAAACACGATGTGGGGGCGTGACCCTTCACAACACTTAATAGACGACATGTGTGGACGTGACCAGACACAGCATTAAAAACACGATGTGGGGGCGTGACCCTTCACAACGCATAACAAACGACATGTGCGGACGTGACCAGACGTAGCATTAAAACACGGTGTGGGGACGTCACTCTTCACAACCCTTAACAGACGACATGTGCGGACGTGACCAGACATAGTATTAAAAGTAGATGTGGGGATGTGACCCTTCACAAAGCTTAACAGACGACATGTGAGGACGTGACCAGACACAGCATTAAAAACACGATGTGGGGACGTGACCCTTCACAACGCTTAACAGACGACATGTGCGGACGTGACCAGAGATAGCATTAAAACACAGTATGGGGACGTGACTCTTCACAACGCTTAACAGACGACATGCGCGGACGTGACCAGACAGAGTATTAAAAGTAGATATGGGGACGTGACCTTTCACAAAGCTTAACAGACGACATGTGCGGACGTGACGTGACCAGACACAGCATTTAAACACGGTGTGGGGATGTGACCCTTCACAACGCTTAACAGACGACATGTACGGACGTGACCAGACATAGTATTAAAAGTAGATGTGGGGACGTGACCCTTCACAAAGCTTAACAGACGACATGTGCGGATGTGACCAGACACAGCATTAAAAACACGATGTGGGGACGTGACCCTTCACAACGGTTAACAGACGACATGTGTGGACGTTACCAGACACAACATTAAAAACAGATGTGGGGACGTGACCCTTCACAACGCTTAACAGACGACATGTGCGGACGTGACCAGACACTGCATTAAAACACGGTGTGGGGATGTGACCCTTCACAACGCTTAACAGACGGCATGTGCGGACGTGACCAGACACAACATTGAAAACACGATGTGGGGAGGTGACCCATCACAACGCTTAACAAATGACATGTGCGGACGTGACCAGACGTGACCCTTCACAACGCTTAACAGACGACATGTGCGGACGTGACCAGACATAGCATTAAAAACACGATGCGGGGACGTGACCCTTCACAACGCATAACAGACGACATGTGAGGACGTGACCAGACACATCATTAAAATCACGATGTGGGGACGTGACCCTTCACAACGCTTAACAGAGGACATGTGCGGACGTGACCAGACACAACATTAAAAACACGAGGTGGGGACGTGACCCTTCACAACGCTTAAGAGACGACATGTGCGGACGTGACCAGACACAACATTTAAAACACGGTGTGGGTACGTGACCCTTCACAAGCTTAACAGACGACATGTGCTGATGTGACCAGACACAAAATTCAAAACACGATGTGGGGGCGTGACCCTTCACAACACTTAATAGACGACATGTGTGGACGTGACCAGACACAGCATTAAAAACACGATGTGGGGGCGTGACCCTTCACAACGCATAACAGACGACAGGTGCGGACGTGACCAGACACAACATTAAAACACGGTGTGGGGATGTGACCCTTCACAACGCTTAACAGACGACATGTGCGGACGTGACCAGACACTGCAATAAAACACGGTGTGGGGATGTGACCCTTCACAACGCTTAACAGACGGCATGTGCGGACGTGACCAGACACAGCATTGAAAACACGATGTGCGGACGTGACCCACCACAACGCTTAACAAATGACATGTGCGGACGTGACCAGACGTGACCCTTCACAACGCTTAACAGACGACATGTGCGGACGTGACCAGACATAGCATTAAAAACACGATGCGGGGACGTGACCCTTCACAACGTATAACAGACGACATGTGAGGACGTGACCAGACATATCATTAAAATCACGATGTGGGGACGTGACCCTTCACAACGCTTAACAGATGACATGTGCGGACGTGACCAGACACAACATTAAAAACACGAGGTGGGGACGTGACCCTTCACAACGCTTAAGAGACGACATGTGCAGACGTGACCAGACACAGCATTAAAAACACGGTGTGGGGACGTGACCCTTCACAACGCATAACAAACGACATGTGCGGACGTGACCAGACATAGCATTAAAACACGGTGTGGGGACGTCACTCTTCACAACCCTTAACAGACGACATGTGCGGACGTGACCAGACATAGTATTAAAAGTAGATGTGGGGACGTGACCCTTCACAAAGCTTAACAGACGACATGTGCGGACGTGACCAGACACAACATTAAAAACACGATGTGGGGACGTGACCCTTCACAACGCTTAACAGACGACATGTGCGGACGTGACCAGACATAGCATTAAAACACAGTATGGGGACGTGACTCTTCACAACGCTTAACAGACGACATGTGCGGACGTGACGTGACCAGACACAGCATTTAAACACGGTGTGGGGATGTGAGCCTTCACAACGCTTAACAGACGACATGTGCGGACGTGACCAGACATAGTATTAAAAGTAGATGTGGGGACGTGACCCTTCACAAAGCTTAACAGACGACATGTGCGGATGTGACGTGACCAGACACAGCATTAAAAACACGATGTGGGGACGTGACCCTTCACAACGGTTAACAGACGACATGTGTGGACGTGACCAGACACAACATTAAAAACAGATGTGGGGACGTGACCCTTCACAACGCTTAACAGACGACATGTGCGGACGTGACCAGACACTGCATTAAAACACGGTGTGGGGATGTGACCCTTCACAACGCTTAACAGACGGCATGTGCGGACATGACCAGACACAGCATTGAAAACACGATGTGGGGAGGTGACCCATCACAACGCTTAACAAATGACATGTGCGGACGTGACCAGACGTGACCCTTCACAACGCTTAACACACGACATGTGCGGACGTGACCAGACATAGCATTAAAAACACGATGCGGGGACGTGACCCTTCACAACGCATAACAGACGACATGTGAGGACGTGACCAGACACATCATTAAAATCACGATGTGGGGACGTGACCCTTCACAACGCTTAACAGAAGACATGTGCGGACGTGACCAGACACAACATTAAAAACACGAGGTGGGGACGTGACCCTTCACAACGCTTAAGAGACGACATGTGCGGACGTGACCAGACACAACATTTAAAACACGGTGTGGGCACGTGACCCTTCACAAGCTTAACAGACGACATGTGCTGATGTGACCAGACACAAAATTCAAAACACGATGTGGGGGCGTGACCCTTCACAACACTTAATAGACGACATGTGTGGACGTGACCAGACACAGCATTAAAAACACGATGTGGGGGCGTGACCCTTCACAACGCATAACAGACGACATGTGCGAACGTGACCAGACACAACATTAAAACACGGTGTGGGGATGTGACCCTTCACAACGCTTAACAGACAACATGTGCGGACGTGACCAGACACAGCATTAAAACACGGTGTGAGGATGTGACCCTTCACAACGCTTAACAGACGACATGTGCGGACGTGACCAGACATAGCATTAAAACACGGTGTGGGGACGTGACTCTTCACAACGCTTAACAGACGACATGTGCGGACGTGACCAGACATAGTATTAAAAGTAGATGTGGGGACGTGACCCTTCACAAAGCTTAACAGACGACATGTGCGGACGTGACCAGACACAGCATTAAAAACACGATGTGGGGACGTGACCCTTCACAACGCTTAACAGACGACATGTGCGGACGTGACCAGACATAGCATTAAAACACAGTGTGGGGACGTGACTCTTCACAACGCTTAACAGACGACATGTGCGGACGTGACCAGACATAGTATTAAAAGTAGATATGGGGACGTGACCTTTCACAAAGCTTTACAGACGACATGTGCGGACGTGACCAGACACAACATTAAAACACGGTGTGGGGATGTGACCCTTCACAATGCTTAACAGACGACATGTGCGGACGTGACCAGACGCAACATTAAAACACGGTGTGGGGATGTGACCCTTCACATCGCTTAACAGACGACATGTGCGGACGTGACCAGACACAGCATTAAAAACACGATGTGGGGACGTGACCCTTCACAACGGTTAACAGACGACATGTGTGGACGTCACCAGACACAACATTAAAAACAGATGTGGGGACGTGACCCTTCACAACGCTTAACAGACGATATGTGCGGACGTGACCAGACACTGCAATAAAACTCGGTGTGGGGATGTGACCCTTCACAACACTTAACAGACGGCATGTGCGGACGTGACCAGACACAGCATTGAAAACACGATGTGGGGAGGTGACCCACCACAACGCTTAACAAATGACATGTGCGGACGTGACCAGACATGACCCTTCACAACGCTTAACAGACGACATGTGCGGACGTGACCAGACATAGCATTAAAAACACGATGCGGGGACGTGACCCTTCACAACGCATAACAGACGACATGTGAGGACGTGACCAGACATATCATTAAAATCACGAGGTGGGGACGTGACCCTTCATAACGCTTAACAGATGACATGTGCGGACGTGACCAGACACAACATTAAAAACACGAGGTGGGGACGTGACCCTTCACAACGCTTAAGAGACGACATGTGCGGACGTGACCAGACACAACATTTAAAACACGGTGTGGGTACGTGACCCTTCACAAGCTTAACAGACGACATGTGCTGATGTGACCAGACAGAAAATTCAAAACACGATGTGGGGGCGTGACCCTTCACAACACTTAATAGACGACATGTGTGGACGTGACCAGACACAGCATTAAAAACACGATGTGGGGGCGTGACCCTTCACAACGAGTAACAGACGACATGTGCGGACGTGACCAGACACAACATTAAAACACGGTGTGGGGATGTGACCCTTCACAACGCTTAACAGACGACATGTGCGGACGTGACCAGACATAGGATTAAAACACGGTGTGGGGACGTGACTCTTCACAACCCTTAACAGACGACATGTGCGGACGTGACCAGACATAGTATTAAAAGTAGATGTGGGGACGTGACCCTTCACAAAGATTAACACACGACATGTGCGGACGTGACCCTTCACAACGCTTAAGAGACGACATGTGCGGACGTGACCAGACACAACATTAAAAACACGAGGTGGGGACGTGACCCTTCACAACGCTTAAGAGACGACATGTGCGGACGTGACCAGACACAACATTGAAAACACGGTGTGGGTACGTGACCCTTCACAAGCTTAACAGACGACATGTGCTGTTGTGACCAGACACAAAATTTAAAACACGATGTGGGGGCGTGACCCTTCACAACACTTAATAGACGACATGTGTGGACGTGACCAGACACAGCATTAAAAACACGATGTGGGGGCGTGACCCTTCACAACGCATAACAAACGACATGTGCGGACGTGACCAGACGTAGCATTAAAACACGGTGTGGGGACGTCACTCTTCACAACCCTTAACAGACGACATGTGCGGACGTGACCAGACATAGTATTAAAAGTAGATGTGGGGATGTGACCCTTCACAAAGCTTAACAGACGACATGTGAGGACGTGACCAGACACAGCATTAAAAACACGATGTGGGGACGTGACCCTTCACAACGCTTAACAGACGACATGTGCGGACGTGACCAGACATAGCATTAAAACACAGTATGGGGACGTGACTCTTCACAACGCTTAACAGACGACATGCGCGGACGTGACCAGACAGAGTATTAAAAGTAGATATGGGGACGTGACCTTTCACAAAGCTTAACAGACGACATGTGCGGACGTGACGTGACCAGACACAGCATTTAAACACGGTGTGGGGATGTGACCCTTCACAACGCTTAACAGACGACATGTACGGACGTGACCAGACATAGTATTAAAAGTAGATGTGGGGACGTGACCCTTCACAAAGCTTAACAGACGACATGTGCGGATGTGACCAGACACAGCATTAAAAACACGATGTGGGGACGTGACCCTTCACAACGGTTAACAGACGACATGTGTGGACGTTACCAGACACAACATTAAAAACAGATGTGGGGACGTGACCCTTCACAACGCTTAACAGACGACATGTGCGGACGTGACCAGACACTGCATTAAAACACGGTGTGGGGATGTGACCCTTCACAACGCTTAACAGACGGCATGTGCGGACGTGACCAGACACAACATTGAAAACACGATGTGGGGAGGTGACCCATCACAACGCTTAACAAATGACATGTGCGGACGTGACCAGACGTGACCCTTCACAACGCTTAACAGACGACATGTGCGGACGTGACCAGACATAGCATTAAAAACACGATGCGGGGACGTGACCCTTCACAACGCATAACAGACGACATGTGAGGACGTGACCAGACACATCATTAAAATCACGATGTGGGGACGTGACCCTTCACAACGCTTAACAGAGGACATGTGCGGACGTGACCAGACACAACATTAAAAACACGAGGTGGGGACGTGACCCTTCACAACGCTTAAGAGACGACATGTGCGGACGTGACCAGACACAACATTTAAAACACGGTGTGGGTACGTGACCCTTCACAAGCTTAACAGACGACATGTGCTGATGTGACCAGACACAAAATTCAAAACACGATGTGGGGGAGTGACCCTTCACAACACTTAATAGACGACATGTGTGGACGTGACCAGACACAGCATTAAAAACACGATGTGGGGGCGTGACCCTTCACAACGCATAACAGACGACAGGTGCGGACGTGACCAGACACAACATTAAAACACGGTGTGGGGATGTGACCCTTCACAACGCTTAACAGACGACATGTGCGGACGTGACCAGACACTGCAATAAAACACGGTGTGGGGATGTGACCCTTCACAACCCTTAACAGACGGCATGTGCGGACGTGACCAGACACAGCATTGAAAACACGATGTGCGGACGTGACCCACCACAACGCTTAACAAATGACATGTGCGGACGTGACCAGACGTGACCCTTCACAACGCTTAACAGACGACATGTGCGGACGTGACCAGACATAGCATTAAAAACACGATGCGGGGACGTGACCCTTCACAACGTATAACAGACGACATGTGAGGACGTGACCAGACATATCATTAAAATCACGATGTGGGGACGTGACCCTTCACAACGCTTAACAGATGACATGTGCGGACGTGACCAGACACAACATTAAAAACACGAGGTGGGGACGTGACCCTTCACAACGCTTAAGAGACGACATGTGCAGACGTGACCAGACACAGCATTAAAAACACGGTGTGGGGACGTGACCCTTCACAACGCATAACAAACGACATGTGCGGACGTGACCAGACATAGCATTAAAACACGGTGTGGGGACGTCACTCTTCACAACCCTTAACAGACGACATGTGCGGACGTGACCAGACATAGTATTAAAAGTAGATGTGGGGACGTGACCCTTCACAAAGCTTAACAGACGACATGTGCGGACGTGACCAGACACAACATTAAAAACACGATGTGGGGACGTGACCCTTCACAACGCTTAACAGACGACATGTGCGGACGTGACCAGACATAGCATTAAAACACAGTATGGGGACGTGACTCTTCACAACGCTTAACAGACGACATGTGCGGACGTGACGTGACCAGACACAGCATTTAAACACGGTGTGGGGATGTGAGCCTTCACAACGCTTAACAGACGACATGTGCGGACGTGACCAGACATAGTATTAAAAGTAGATGTGGGGACGTGACCCTTCACAAAGCTTAACAGACGACATGTGCGGATGTGACGTGACCAGACACAGCATTTAAACACGGTGTGGGGATGTGACCCTTCACAACGCTTAACAGACGACATGTGCGGACGTGACCAGACATAGTATTAAAAGTAGATGTGGGGACGTGACCCTTCACAAAGCTTAACAGACGACATGTGCGGATGTGACCAGACACAGCATTAAAAACACGATGTGGGGACGTGACCCTTCACAACGGTTAACAGACGACATGTGTGGACGTGACCAGACACAACATTAAAAACAGATGTGGGGACGTGACCCTTCACAACGCTTAACAGACGACATGTGCGGACGTGACCAGACACTGCATTAAAACACGGTGTGGGGATGTGACCCTTCACAACGCTTAACAGACGGCATGTGCGGACATGACCAGACACAGCATTGAAAACACGATGTGGGGAGGTGACCCATCACAACGCTTAACAAATGACATGTGCGGACGTGACCAGACGTGACCCTTCACAACGCTTAACAGACGACATGTGCGGACGTGACCAGACATAGCATTAAAAACACGATGCGGGGACGTGACCCTTCACAACGCATAACAGACGACATGTGAGGACGTGACCAGACACATCATTAAAATCACGATGTGGGGACGTGACCCTTCACAACGCTTAACAGAGGACATGTGCGGACGTGACCAGACACAACATTAAAAACACGAGGTGGGGACGTGACCCTTCACAACGCTTAAGAGACGACATGTGCGGACGTGACCAGACACAACATTTAAAACACGGTGTGGGTACGTGACCCTTCACAAGCTTAACAGACGACATGTGCTGATGTGACCAGACACAAAATTCAAAACACGATGTGGGGGCGTGACCCTTCACAACACTTAATAGACGACATGTGTGGACGTGACCAGACACAGCATTAAAAACACGATGTGGGGGCGTGACCCTTCACAACGCATAACAGACGACATGTGCGAACGTGACCAGACACAACATTAAAACACGGTGTGGGGATGTGACCCTTCACAACGCTTAACAGACAACATGTGCGGACGTGACCAGACACAGCATTAAAACACGGTGTGAGGATGTGACCCTTCACAACGCTTAACAGACGACATGTGCGGACGTGACCAGACATAGCATTAAAACACGGTGTGGGGACGTGACTCTTCACAACGCTTAACAGACGACATGTGCGGACGTGACCAGACATAGTATTAAAAGTAGATGTGGGGACGTGACCCTTCACAAAGCTTAACAGACGACATGTGCGGACGTGACCAGACACAGCATTAAAAACACGATGTGGGGACGTGACCCTTCACAACGCTTAACAGACGACATGTGCGGACGTGACCAGACATAGCATTAAAACACAGTGTGGGGACGTGACTCTTCACAACGCTTAACAGACGACATGTGCGGACGTGACCAGACATAGTATTAAAAGTAGATATGGGGACGTGACCTTTCACAAAGCTTTACAGACGACATGTGCGGACGTGACCAGACACAACATTAAAACACGGTGTGGGGATGTGACCCTTCACAATGCTTAACAGACGACATGTGCGGACGTGACCAGACGCAACATTAAAACACGGTGTGGGGATGTGACCCTTCACAACGCTTAACAGACGACATGTGCGGACGTGACCAGACACAGCATTAAAAACACGATGTGGGGACGTGACCCTTCACAACGGTTAACAGACGACATGTGTGGACGTCACCAGACACAACATTAAAAACAGATGTGGGGACGTGACCCTTCACAACGCTTAACAGACGATATGTGCGGACGTGACCAGACACTGCAATAAAACTCGGTGTGGGGATGTGACCCTTCACAACACTTAACAGACGGCATGTGCGGACGTGACCAGACACAGCATTGAAAACACGATGTGGGGAGGTGACCCACCACAACGCTTAACAAATGACATGTGCGGACGTGACCAGACATGACCCTTCACAACGCTTAACAGACGACATGTGCGGACGTGACCAGACATAGCATTAAAAACACGATGCGGGGACGTGACCCTTCACAACGCATAACAGACGACATGTGAGGACGTGACCAGACATATCATTAAAATCACGAGGTGGGGACGTGACCCTTCATAACGCTTAACAGATGACATGTGCGGACGTGACCAGACACAACATTAAAAACACGAGGTGGGGACGTGACCCTTCACAACGCTTAAGAGACGACATGTGCGGACGTGACCAGACACAACATTTAAAACACGGTGTGGGTACGTGACCCTTCACAAGCTTAACAGACGACATGTGCTGATGTGACCAGACAGAAAATTCAAAACACGATGTGGGGGCGTGACCCTTCACAACACTTAATAGACGACATGTGTGGACGTGACCAGACACAGCATTAAAAACACGATGTGGGGGCGTGACCCTTCACAACGCGTAACAGACGACATGTGCGGACGTGACCAGACACAACATTAAAACACGGTGTGGGGATGTGACCCTTCACAACGCTTAACAGACGACATGTGCGGACGTGACCAGACATAGGATTAAAACACGGTGTGGGGACGTGACTCTTCACAACCCTTAACAGACGACATGTGCGGACGTGACCAGACATAGTATTAAAAGTAGATGTGGGGACGTGACCCTTCACAAAGATTAACACACGACATGTGCGGACGTGACCCTTCACAACGCTTAAGAGACGACATGTGCGGACGTGACCAGACACAACATTAAAAACACGAGGTGGGGACGTGACCCTTCACAACGCTTAAGAGACGACATGTGCGGACGTGACCAGACACAACATTGAAAACACGGTGTGGGTACGTGACCCTTCACAAGCTTAACAGACGACATGTGCTGTTGTGACCAGACACAAAATTTAAAACACGATGTGGGGGCGTGACCCTTCACAACACTTAATAGACGACATGTGTGGACGTGACCAGACACAGCATTAAAAACACGATGTGGGGGCGTGACCCTTCACAACGCATAACAAACGACATGTGCGGACGTGACCAGACGTAGCATTAAAACACGGTGTGGGGACGTCACTCTTCACAACCCTTAACAGACGACATGTGCGGACGTGACCAGACATAGTATTAAAAGTAGATGTGGGGATGTGACCCTTCACAAAGCTTAACAGACGACATGTGAGGACGTGACCAGACACAGCATTAAAAACACGATGTGGGGACGTGACCCTTCACAACGCTTAACAGACGACATGTGCGGACGTGACCAGACATAGCATTAAAACACAGTATGGGGACGTGACTCTTCACAACGCTTAACAGACGACATGCGCGGACGTGACCAGACAGAGTATTAAAAGTAGATATGGGGACGTGACCTTTCACAAAGCTTAACAGACGACATGTGCGGACGTGACGTGACCAGACACAGCATTTAAACACGGTGTGGGGATGTGACCCTTCACAACGCTTAACAGACGACATGTACGGACGTGACCAGACATAGTATTAAAAGTAGATGTGGGGACGTGACCCTTCACAAAGCTTAACAGACGACATGTGCGGATGTGACCAGACACAGCATTAAAAACACGATGTGGGGACGTGACCCTTCACAACGGTTAACAGACGACATGTGTGGACGTTACCAGACACAACATTAAAAACAGATGTGGGGACGTGACCCTTCACAACGCTTAACAGACGACATGTGCGGACGTGACCAGACACTGCATTAAAACACGGTGTGGGGATGTGACCCTTCACAACGCTTAACAGACGGCATGTGCGGACGTGACCAGACACAACATTGAAAACACGATGTGGGGAGGTGACCCATCACAACGCTTAACAAATGACATGTGCGGACGTGACCAGACGTGACCCTTCACAACGCTTAACAGACGACATGTGCGGACGTGACCAGACATAGCATTAAAAACACGATGCGGGGACGTGACCCTTCACAACGCATAACAGACGACATGTGAGGACGTGACCAGACACATCATTAAAATCACGATGTGGGGACGTGACCCTTCACAACGCTTAACAGAGGACATGTGCGGACGTGACCAGACACAACATTAAAAACACGAGGTGGGGACGTGACCCTTCACAACGCTTAAGAGACGACATGTGCGGACGTGACCAGACACAACATTTAAAACACGGTGTGGGTACGTGACCCTTCACAAGCTTAACAGACGACATGTGCTGATGTGACCAGACACAAAATTCAAAACACGATGTGGGGGAGTGACCCTTCACAACACTTAATAGACGACATGTGTGGACGTGACCAGACACAGCATTAAAAACACGATGTGGGGGCGTGACCCTTCACAACGCATAACAGACGACAGGTGCGGACGTGACCAGACACAACATTAAAACACGGTGTGGGGATGTGACCCTTCACAACGCTTAACAGACGACATGTGCGGACGTGACCAGACACTGCAATAAAACACGGTGTGGGGATGTGACCCTTCACAACCCTTAACAGACGGCATGTGCGGACGTGACCAGACACAGCATTGAAAACACGATGTGCGGACGTGACCCACCACAACGCTTAACAAATGACATGTGCGGACGTGACCAGACGTGACCCTTCACAACGCTTAACAGACGACATGTGCGGACGTGACCAGACATAGCATTAAAAACACGATGCGGGGACGTGACCCTTCACAACGTATAACAGACGACATGTGAGGACGTGACCAGACATATCATTAAAATCACGATGTGGGGACGTGACCCTTCACAACGCTTAACAGATGACATGTGCGGACGTGACCAGACACAACATTAAAAACACGAGGTGGGGACGTGACCCTTCACAACGCTTAAGAGACGACATGTGCAGACGTGACCAGACACAGCATTAAAAACACGGTGTGGGGACGTGACCCTTCACAACGCATAACAAACGACATGTGCGGACGTGACCAGACATAGCATTAAAACACGGTGTGGGGACGTCACTCTTCACAACCCTTAACAGACGACATGTGCGGACGTGACCAGACATAGTATTAAAAGTAGATGTGGGGACGTGACCCTTCACAAAGCTTAACAGACGACATGTGCGGACGTGACCAGACACAACATTAAAAACACGATGTGGGGACGTGACCCTTCACAACGCTTAACAGACGACATGTGCGGACGTGACCAGACATAGCATTAAAACACAGTATGGGGACGTGACTCTTCACAACGCTTAACAGACGACATGTGCGGACGTGACGTGACCAGACACAGCATTTAAACACGGTGTGGGGATGTGAGCCTTCACAACGCTTAACAGACGACATGTGCGGACGTGACCAGACATAGTATTAAAAGTAGATGTGGGGACGTGACCCTTCACAAAGCTTAACAGACGACATGTGCGGATGTGACGTGACCAGACACAGCATTTAAACACGGTGTGGGGATGTGACCCTTCACAACGCTTAACAGACGACATGTGCGGACGTGACCAGACATAGTATTAAAAGTAGATGTGGGGACGTGACCCTTCACAAAGCTTAACAGACGACATGTGCGGATGTGACCAGACACAGCATTAAAAACACGATGTGGGGACGTGACCCTTCACAACGGTTAACAGACGACATGTGTGGACGTGACCAGACACAACATTAAAAACAGATGTGGGGACGTGACCCTTCACAACGCTTAACAGACGACATGTGCGGACATGACCAGACACTGCATTAAAACACGGTGTGGGGATGTGACCCTTCACAACGCTTAACAGACGGCATGTGCGGACATGACCAGACACAGCATTGAAAACACGATGTGGGGAGGTGACCCATCACAACGCTTAACAAATGACATGTGCGGACGTGACCAGACGTGACCCTTCACAACGCTTAACAGACGACATGTGCGGACGTGACCAGACATAGCATTAAAAACACGATGCGGGGACGTGACCCTTCACAACGCATAATAGACGACATGTGAGGACGTGACCAGACACATCATTAAAATCACGATGTGGGGACGTGACCCTTCACAACGCTTAACAGAGGACATGTGAGGACGTGACCAGACACAACATTAAAAACACGAGGTGGGGACGTGACCCTTCACAACGCTTAAGAGACGACATGTGCGGACGTGACCAGACACAACATTTAAAACACGGTGTGGGTACGTGACCCTTCACAAGCTTAACAGACGACATGTGCTGATGTGACCAGACACAAAATTCAAAACACGATGTGGGGGCGTGACCCTTCACAACACTTAATAGACGACATGTGTGGACGTGACCAGACACAGCATTAAAAACACGATGTGGGGGCGTGACCCTTCACAACGCATAACAGACGACATGTGCGAACGTGACCAGACACAACATTAAAACACGGTGTGGGGATGTGACCCTTCACAACGCTTAACAGACAACATGTGCGGACGTGACCAGACACAGCATTAAAACACGGTGTGAGGATGTGACCCTTCACAACGCTTAACAGACGACATGTGCGGACGTGACCAGACATAGCATTAAAACACGGTGTGGGGACGTGACTCTTCACAACGCTTAACAGACGACATGTGCGGACGTGACCAGACATAGTATTAAAAGTAGATGTGGGGACGTGACCCTTCACAAAGCTTAACAGACGACATGTGCGGACGTGACCAGACACAGCATTAAAAACACGATGTGGGGACGTGACCCTTCACAACGCTTAACAGACGACATGTGCGGACGTGACCAGACATAGCATTAAAACACAGTGTGGGGACGTGACTCTTCACAACGCTTAACAGACGACATGTGCGGACGTGACCAGACATAGTATTAAAAGTAGATATGGGGACGTGACCTTTCACAAAGCTTTACAGACGACATGTGCGGACGTGACCAGACACAACATTAAAACACGGTGTGGGGATGTGACCCTTCACAATGCTTAACAGACGACATGTGCGGACGTGACCAGACGCAACATTAAAACACGGTGTGGGGATGTGACCCTTCACAACGCTTAACAGACGACATGTGCGGACGTGACCAGACACAGCATTTAAACACGGTGTGGGGATGTGACCCTTCACAACGCTTAACTAACGACATGTGCGGACGTGGCCAGACACAGCATTGAAAACACGATGTGGGGAGGTGACCCATCACAACGCTTAACAAATGACATGTGCGGACGTGACCAGACGTGACCCTTCGCAACGCTTAACAGACGACATGTGCGGACGTGACCAGACACAGCATTAAAAACACGATGTGGGGACGTGACCCTTCACAACGGTTAACAGATGACATGTGCGGACGTGACCAGACACTGCAATAAAACACGGTGTGGGGATGTGACCGTTCACAACGCTTAACAGACAGCATGTGCGGACGTGACCAGACACAGCATTGAAAACACGATGTGGGGAGGTGACCCTTCACAACGCTTAACAAATGACATGTGCGGACGTGACCAGACGTGACCCTTCACAACGCTTAACAGACGACATGTGCGGACGTGACCAGACATAGCAATAAAAAGACGATGCGGTGACGTGACCCTTCACAACGCATAACAGACGACATGTGAGGACGTGACCAGACATATCATTAAAATCACGATGTGGGGACGTGACCCTTCACAACGCTTAAGAGACGACATGTGCGGACGTGACCAGACACAACATTGAAAACACGTTGTGGGTACGTGACCCTTCACAAGCTTAACAGACCACATGTGCTGATGTGACCAGACACAAAATTCAAAACACGATGTGGGGGCGTGACCCTTCACAACACTTAATAGACGACATGTGTGGACGTGACCAGACACAGCATTAAAAACACGATGTGGGGGCGTGACCCTTCACAACGCATAACAGACGACAAGTGCGGACGTGACCAGACACAACATTAAAACACGGTGTGGGGATGTGACCCTTCACAACGCTTAACAGACGACATGTGCGGACGTGACCAGACACTGCAATAAAACACGGTGTGGGGATGTGACCCTTCACAACGCTTAACAGACGGCATGTGCGGACGTGACCAGACACAACATTGAAAACACGATGTGGGGAGGTGACCCACCACAACGCTTAACAAATGACATGTGCGGACGTGACCAGACGTGACCCTTCACAACGCTTAACAGACGACATGTGCGGACGTGACCAGACATAGCATTAAAAACATGATGCGGGGACGTGACCCTTCACAACGCATAACAGACGACATGTGAGGACGCGACCAGACATATCATTAAAATCACGATGTGGGGACGTGACCCTTCACAACGCTTAACAGATGACATGTGCTGACGTGACCAGACACAACATTAAAAACACGAGGTGGGGACGTGACCCTTCACAACGCTTAAGAGACGACATGTGCGGACGTGACCAGACACAACATTGAAAACACGGTGTGGGTACGTGACCCTTCACAAGCTTAACAGACGACATGTGCTGTTGTGACCAGACACAAAATTCAAAACACGATGTGGGGGCGTGACCCTTCACAACACTTAATAGACGACATGTGCGGACGTGACCAGACACAGCATTAAAAACACGATGTGGGGGCGTGACCCTTCACAACGCATAACAAACGACATGTGCGGACGTGACCAGACATAGCATTAAAACACGGTGTGGGGACGTCACTCTTCACAACCCTTAACAGACGACATGTGCGGACGTGACCAGACATAGTATTAAAAGTAGATGTGGGGACGTGACCCTTCACAAAGCTTAACAGACGACATGTGCGGACGTGACCAGACACAGCATTAAAAACACGATGTGGGGACGTGACCCTTCACAACGCTTAACAGACGACATGTGCGGACGTGACCAGACATAGCATTAAAACACAGTATGGGGACGTGACTCTTCAGAACGCTTAACAGACGACATGTGCGGACGTGACCAGACATAGTATTAAAAGTAGATATGGGGACGTGACCTTTCACAAAGCTTAACAGACGACATGTGCGGACGTGACGTGACCAGACACAGCATTTAAACACGGTGTGGGGATGTGACCCTTCACAACGCTTAACAGACGACATGTACGGACGTGACCAGACACAGCATTAAAAACACGATGTGGGGGCGTGACCCTTCACAACGCATAACAAACGACATGTGCGGACGTGACCAGACATAGCATTAAAACACGATGTGGGGACGTCACTCTTCACAACCCTTAACAGACGACATGTGCGGACGTGACCAGACATAGTATTAAAAGTAGATGTGGGGACGTGACCCTTCACAAAGCTTAACAGACGACATGTGCGGACGTGACCAGACACAGCATTAAAAACACGATGTGGGGACGTGACCCTTCACAACGCTTAACAGACGACATGTGCGGACGTGACCAGACATAGCATTAAAACACAGTATGGGGACGTGACTCTTCACAACGCATAACAAACGACATGTGCGGACGTGACCAGACATAGCATTAAAACACGGTGTGGGGACGTCACTCTTCACAACCCTTAACAGACGACATGTGCGGACGTGACCAGACATAGTATTAAAAGTAGATGTGGGGACATGACCCTTCACAAAGCTTAACAGACGACATGTGCGGACGTGACCAGACACAGCATTAAAAACACGATGTGGGGACGTGACCCTTCACAACGCTTAACAAATGACATGTGCGGACGTGACCAGACGTGACCCTTCACAACGCTTAACAGACGACATGTGCAGACGTGACCAGACATAGCACTAAAAACACGATGTGGGGACGTGACCCTTCACAACGCTTAACAAATGACATGTGCGGACGTGACCAGACGTGACCCTTCACAACGCTTAACAGACGACATGTGCAGACGTGACCAGACATAGCACTAAAAACACGATGCGGGGACGTGACCCTTCACAACGCTTAACAGACGACATGTGCGGACGTGACCAGACATAGCATTAAAACACAGTATGGGGACGTGACTCTTCACAACGCATAACAAACGACATGTGCGGACGTGACCAGACATAGCATTAAAACACGGTGTGGGGACGTCACTCTTCACAACCCTTAACAGACGACATGTGCGGACGTGACCAGACATAGTATTAAAAGTAGATGTGGGGACATGACCCTTCACAAAGCTTAACAGACGACATGTGCGGACGTGACCAGACACAGCATTAAAAACACGATGTGGGGACGTGACCCTTCACAACGCTTAACAAATGACATGTGCGGACGTGACCAGACGTGACCCTTCACAACGCTTAACAGACGACATGTGCAGACGTGACCAGACATAGCACTAAAAACACGATGTGAGGACGTGACCAGACACATCATTAAAATCACGATGTGGGGACGTGACCCTTCACAACGCTTAACAGAGGACATGTGTGGACGTGACAAGACACAACATTAAAAACACGAGGTGAGGACGTGACCCTTCACAACGCTTAAGAGACGACATGTGCGGACGTGACCAGACACAACATTTAAAACACGGTGTGGGTACGTGACCCTTCACAAGCTTAACAGACGACATGTGCTGATGTGACCAGACACAAAATTCAAAACACGATGTGGGGGCGTGACCCTTCACAACACTTAATAGACGACATGTGTGGACGTGACCAGACACAGCATTAAAAACACGATGTGGGGGCGTGACCCTTCACAACGCATAACAGAAGACATGTGCGGACGTGACCAGACACAACATTAAAACACGGTGTGGGGATGTGACCCTTCACAACGCTTAACAGACAACATGTGCGGACGTGACCAGACACAGCATTAAAACACGGTGTGGGGATGTGACCCTTCACAACGCTTAACAGACGACATGTGCGGACGTGACCAGACATAGCATTAAAACACGGTGTGGGGACGTGACTCTTCACAACGCTTAACAGACGACATGTGCGGACGTGACCAGACATAGTATTAAAAGTAGATGTGGGGACGTGACCCTTCACAAAGCTTAACAGACGACATGTGCGGACGTGACCAGACACAGCATTAAAAACACGATGTGGGGACGTGACCCTTCACAACGCTTAACAGACGACATGTGCGGACGTGACCAGACATAGCATTAAAACACAGTATGGGGACGTGACTCTTCACAACGCTTAACAGACGACATGTGCGGACGTGACCAGACATAGTATTAAAAGTAGATATGGGGACGTGACCTTTCACAAAGCTTAACAGACGACATGTGCGGACGTGACGTGACCAGACACAGCATTTAAACACGGTGTGGGGATGTGACCCTTCACAACGCTTAACAGACGACATGTGCGGACGTGACCAGACACAGCATTAAAAACACGATGTGGGGGCGTGACCCTTCACAACGCATAACAAACGACATGTGCGGACGTGACCAGACATAGCATTAAAACACGGTGTGGGGACGTCACTCTTCACAACCCTTAACAGACGACATGTGCGGACGTGACCAGACATAGTATTAAAAGTAGATGTGGGGACGTGACCCTTCACAAAGCTTAACAGACGACATGTGCGGACGTGACCAGACACAGCATTAAAAACACGATGTGGGGACGTGACCCTTCACAACGCTTAACAGACGACATGTGCGGACGTGACCAGACACAGCATTAAAAACACGATGTGGGGACGTGACCCTTCACAACGCTTAACAGACGACATGTGCGGACGTGACCAGACATAGCATTAAAACACAGTATGGGGACGTGACTCTTCACAACGCATAACAAACGACATGTGCGGACGTGACCAGACATAGCATTAAAACACGGTGTGGGGACGTCACTCTTCACAACCCTTAACAGACGACATGTGCGGACGTGACCAGACATAGTATTAAAAGTAGATGTGGGGACATGACCCTTCACAAAGCTTAACAGACGACATGTGCGGACGTGACCAGACACAGCATTAAAAACACGATGTGGGGACGTGATCCTTCACAACGCTTAACAGACGACATGTGCGGACGTGACCAGACATAGCATTAAAACACAGTATGGGGACGTGACTCTTCACAACGCTTAACAGACGACATGTGCGGACGTGACCAGACATAGTATTAAAAGTAGATATGGGGACGTGACCTTTCACAAAGCTTAACAGACGACATGTGCGGACGTGACGTGACCAGACACAGCATTTAAACACGGTGTGGGGACGTGACCCTTCACAACGCTTAACAGATGACATGTGCGGACGTGACCAGACACAACATTAAAAACACGATGTGGGGACGTGACCCTTCACAACGGTTAACAGACGACATGTGTGGACGTGACCAGACACAACATTAAAAACAGATGTGGGGACGTGACCCTTCACAATGCTTAACAGACGACATGTGCGGACGTGACCAGACACAGCATTAAAACACGGTGTGGGGATGTGACCCTTCACAACGCTTAACAGACGGCATGTGCGGACGTGACCAGACACAGCATTGAAAACACGATGTGGGGAGGTGACCCATCACAACGCTTAACAAATGACATGTGCGGACGTGACCAGACGTGACCCTTCACAACGCTTAACAGACGACATGTGCAGACGTGACCAGACATAGCACTAAAAACACGATGCGGGGACGTGACCCTTCACAACGCATAACAGACGACATGTGAGGACGTGACCAGACACATCATTAAAATCACGATGTGGGGACGTGACCCTTCACAACGCTTAACAGAGGACATGTGTGGACGTGACAAGACACAACATTAAAAACACGAGGTGAGGACGTGACCCTTCACAACGCTTAAGAGACGACATGTGCGGACGTGACCAGACACAACATTTAAAACACGGTGTGGGTACGTGACCCTTCACAAGCTTAACAGACGACATGTGCTGATGTGACCAGACACAAAATTCAAAACACGATGTGGGGGCGTGACCCTTCACAACACTTAATAGACGACATGTGTGGACGTGACCAGACACAGCATTAAAAACACGATGTGGGGGCGTGACCCTTCACAACGCATAACAGAAGACATGTGCGGACGTGACCAGACACAACATTAAAACACGGTGTGGGGATGTGACCCTTCACAACGCTTAACAGACAACATGTGCGGACGTGACCAGACACAACATTAAAACACGGTGTGGGGATTTGACCCTTCACAACGCTTAACAGACGACATGTGCGGACGTGACCAGACATAGCATTAAAACACGGTGTGGGGACGTGACTCTTCACAACGCTTAACAGACGACATGTGCGGACGTGACCAGACATAGTATTAAAAGTAGATGTGGGGACGTGACCTTTCACAAAGCTTAACAGACGACATGTGCGGACGTGACCAGACACAGCATTAAAAACACGATGTGGGGACGTGACCCTTCACAACGCTTAACAGACGACATGTGCGGACGTGACCAGACATAGCATTAAAACACAGTGTGGGGACGTGACTCTTCACAACGCTTAACAGACGACATGTGCGGACGTGACCAGACATAGTATTAAAAGTAGATATGGGGACGTGACCTTTCACAAAGCTTTACAGACGACATGTGCGGACGTGACCAGACACAACATGAACACACGGTGTGGGGATGTGACCCTTCACAACGCTTAACAGACGACATGTGCGGACGTGACCAGACACAGCATTTAAACACGGTGTGGGGATGTGACCCTTCACAACGCTTAACTGACGACATGTGCGGACGTGACCAGACATAGTATTAAAAGTAGATGTGGGGACGTGATCCTTCACAAAGCTTAACAGACGACATGTGCGGACGTGACCAGACACAGCATTAAAAACACGATATGGGGACGTGACCCTTCACAACGGTTAACAGACGACATGTGTGGACGTGACCAGACACAACATTAAAAACAGATGTGGGGACGTGACCCATCACAACGCTTAACAAACGACATGTGCGGACGTGACCAGACACTGCATTAAAACACGGTGTGGGGATGTGACCCTTCACAACGCTTAACAGACGGCATGTGCGGACGTGACCAGACACAGCATTGAAAACACGATGTGGGGAGGTGACCCATCACAACGCTTAACAAATGACATGTGCGGACGTGACCAGACGTGACCCTTCACAACGCTTAACAGACGACATGTGCAGACGTGACCAGACATAGCACTAAAAACACGATGCGGGGACGTGACCCTTCACAACGCATAACAGACGATATGTGAGGACGTGACCAGACACATCATTAAAATCATGATGTGGGGACGTGACCCTTCACAACGCTTAACAGAGGACATGTGTGGACGTGACAAGACACAACATTAAAAACACGAGGTGAGGACGTGACCCTTCACAACGCTTAAGAGACGACATGTGCGGACGTGACCAGACACAACATTTAAAACACGGTGTGGGTACGTGACCCTTCACAAGCTTAACAGACGACATGTGCTGATGTGACCAGACACAAAATTCAAAACACGATGTGGGGGCGTGACCCTTCACAACACTTAATAGACGACATGTGTGGACGTGACCAGACACAGCATTAAAAACACGATGTGGGGGCGTGACCCTTCACAACGCATAACAGAAGACATGTGCGGACGTGACCAGTCACAACATTAAAACACGGTGTGGGGATGTGACCCTTCACAACGCTTAACAGAGAACATGTGCGGACGTGACCAGACACAGCATTAAAACACGGTGTGGGGATGTGACCCTTCACAACGCTTAACAGACGACATGTGCGGACGTGACCAGACATAGCATTAAAACACGGTGTGGGGACGTGACTCTTCACAACGCTTAACAGACGACATGTGCGGACGTGACCAGACATAGTATTAAAAGTAGATCTGGGGACGTGACCCTTCACAAAGCTTAACAGACGACATGTGCGGACGTGACCAGACACAGCATTAAAAACACGATATGGGGACGTGACCCTTCACAATGGTTAACAGACGACATGTGTGGACGTGACCAGACACAACATTAAAAACAGATGTGGGGACGTGACCCTTCACAACGCTTAACAAACGACATGTGCGGACGTGACCAGACACTGCATTAAAACACGGTGTGGGGATGTGACCCTTCACAACGCTTAACAGACGGCATGTGCGGACGTGACCAGACACAACATTGAAAACACGATGTGGGGAGGTGACCCATCACAACGCTTAACAAATGACATGTGCGGACGTGACCAGACGTGACCCTTCGCAACGCTTAACAGACGACATGTGCGGACTTGACCAGACACAACATGAACACACGGTGTGGGGATGTGACCCTTCACAACGCTTAACAGACGACATGTGCGGACGTGACCAGACACAGCATTTAAACACGGTGTGGGGATGTGACCCTTCACAACGCTTAACTGACGACATGTGCGGACGTGACCAGACATAGTATTAAAAGTAGATGTGGGGACGTGATCCTTCACAAAGCTTAACAGACGACATGTGCGGACGTGACCAGACACAGCATTAAAAACACGATATGGGGACGTGACCCTTCACAATGGTTAACAGACGACATGTGTGGACGTGACCAGACACAACATTAAAAACAGATGTGGGGACGTGACCCTTCACAACGCTTAACAAACGACATGTGCGGACGTGACCAGACACTGCATTAAAACACGGTGTGGGGATGTGACCCTTCACAACGCTTAACAGACGGCATGTGCGGACGTGACCAGACACAACATTGAAAACACGATGTGGGGAGGTGACCCATCACAACGCTTAACAAATGACATGTGCGGACGTGACCAGACGTGACCCTTCGCAACGCTTAACAGACGACATGTGCGGACTTGACCAGACACAGCATTTAAACACGGTGTGGGGATGTGACCCTTCACAACGCTTAACAGACGACATGTGCGGACGTGACCAGACACAGCATTTAAACACGGTGTGGGGATGTGACCCTTCACAACGCTTAACTAACGACATGTGCGGACGTGACCAGACATAGTATTAAAAGTAGATGTGGGGACGTGATCCTTCACAAAGCTTAACAGACGACATGTGCGGACGTGACCAGACACAGCATTAAAAACACGATGTGGGGACGTGACCCTTCACAACGGTTAACAGACGACATGTGCGGACGTGACCAGACATAGTATTAAAAGTAGATGTGGGGACGTGACCCTTCACAACGCATAACAGACGACATGTGAGGACGCGACCAGACATATCATTAAAATCACGATGTGGGGACGTGACCCTTCACAACGCTTAACAGATGACATGTGCGGACGTGACCAGACACAACATTAAAAACACGAGGTGGGGACGTGACCCTTCACAACGCTTAAGAGACGACATGTGCGGACGTGACCAGACACAACATTGAAAACACGGTGTGGGTACGTGACCCTTCACAAGCTTAACAGACGACATGTGCTGTTGTGACCAGACACAAAACTCAAAACACGATGTGGGGGCGTGACCCTTCACAACACTTAATAGACGACATGTGCGGACGTGACCAGACACAGCATTAAAAACACGATGTGGGGGCGTGACCCTTCACAACGCATAACAAACGACATGTGCGGACGTGACCAGACATAGCATTAAAACACGGTGTGGGGACGTCACTCTTCACAACCCTTAACAGACGACATGTGCGGACGTGACCAGACATAGTATTAAAAGTAGATGTGGGGACGTGACCCTTCACAAAGCTTAACAGACGACATGTGCGGACGTGACCAGACACAGCATTAAAAACAGGATGTGGGGACGTGACCCTTCACAACGCTTAACAGACGACATGTGCGGACGTGACCAGACATAGTATTAAAAGTAGATATGGGGACGTGACCTTTCACAAAGCTTAACAGACGACATGTGCGGACGTGACGTGACCAGACACAGCATTTAAACACGGTGTGGGGATGTGACCCTTCACAACGCTTAACAGACGACATGTGCGGACGTGACCAGACACAGCATTAAAAACACGATGTGGGGGCGTGACCCTTCACAACGCATAACAAACGACATGTGCGGACGTGACCAGACATAGCATTAAAACACGGTGTGGGGACGTCACTCTTCACAACCCTTAACAGACGACATGTGCGGACGTGACCAGACATAGTATTAAAAGTAGATGTGGGGACGTGACCCTTCACAAAGCTTAACAGACGACATGTGCGGACGTGACCAGACACAGCATTAAAAACACGATGTGGGGACGTGACCCTTCACAACGCTTAACAGACGACATGTGCGGACGTGACCAGACACAGCATTAAAAACACGATGTGGGGACGTGACCCTTCACAACGCTTAACAGACGACATGTGCGGACGTGACCAGACATAGCATTAAAACACAGTATGGGGACGTGACTCTTCACAACGCATAACAAACGACATGTGCGGACGTGACCAGACATAGCATTAAAACACGGTGTGGGGACGTCACTCTTCACAACCCTTAACAGACGACATGTGCGGACGTGACCAGACATAGTATTAAAAGTAGATGTGGGGACATGACCCTTCACAAAGCTTAACAGACGACATGTGCGGACGTGACCAGACACAGCATTAAAAACACGATGTGGGGACGTGACCCTTCACAACGCTTAACAGACGACATGTGCGGACGTGACCAGACATAGCATTAAAACACAGTATGGGGACGTGACTCTTCACAACGCTTAACAGACGACATGTGCGGACGTGACCAGACATAGTATTAAAAGTAGATATGGGGACGTGACCTTTCACAAAGCTTAACAGACGACATGTGCGGACGTGACGTGACCAGACACAGCATTTAAACACGGTGTGGGGACGTGACCCTTCACAACGCTTAACAGATGACATGTGCGGACGTGACCAGACACAACATTAAAAACACGATGTGGGGACGTGACCCTTCACAACGGTTAACAGACGACATGTGTGGACGTGACCAGACACAACATTAAAAACAGATGTGGGGACGTGACCCTTCACAATGCTTAACAGACGACATGTGCGGACGTGACCAGACACAGCATTAAAACACGGTGTGGGGATGTGACCCTTCACAACGCTTAACAGACGGCATGTGCGGACGTGACCAGACACAGCATTGAAAACACGATGTGGGGAGGTGACCCATCACAACGCTTAACAAATGACATGTGCGGACGTGACCAGACGTGACCCTTCACAACGCTTAACAGACGACATGTGCAGACGTGACCAGACATAGCACTAAAAACACGATGCGGGGACGTGACCCTTCACAACGCATAACAGACGACATGTGAGGACGTGACCAGACACATCATTAAAATCACGATGTGGGGACGTGACCCTTCACAACGCTTAACAGAGGACATGTGTGGACGTGACAAGACACAACATTAAAAACACGAGGTGAGGACGTGACCCTTCACAACGCTTAAGAGACGACATGTGCGGACGTGACCAGACACAACATTTAAAACACGGTGTGGGTACGTGACCCTTCACAAGCTTAACAGACGACATGTGCTGATGTGACCAGACACAAAATTCAAAACACGATGTGGGGGCGTGACCCTTCACAACACTTAATAGACGACATGTGTGGACGTGACCAGACACAGCATTAAAAACACGATGTGGGGGCGTGACCCTTCACAACGCATAACAGAAGACATGTGCGGACGTGACCAGACACAACATTAAAACACGGTGTGGGGATGTGACCCTTCACAACGCTTAACAGACAACATGTGCGGACGTGACCAGACACAACATTAAAACACGGTGTGGGGATTTGACCCTTCACAACGCTTAACAGACGACATGTGCGGACGTGACCAGACATAGCATTAAAACACGGTGTGGGGACGTGACTCTTCACAACGCTTAACAGACGACATGTGCGGACGTGACCAGACATAGTATTAAAAGTAGATGTGGGGACGTGACCTTTCACAAAGCTTAACAGACGACATGTGCGGACGTGACCAGACACAGCATTAAAAACACGATGTGGGGACGTGACCCTTCACAACGCTTAACAGACGACATGTGCGGACGTGACCAGACATAGCATTAAAACACAGTGTGGGGACGTGACTCTTCACAACGCTTAACAGACGACATGTGCGGACGTGACCAGACATAGTATTAAAAGTAGATATGGGGACGTGACCTTTCACAAAGCTTTACAGACGACATGTGCGGACGTGACCAGACACAACATGAACACACGGTGTGGGGATGTGACCCTTCACAACGCTTAACAGACGACATGTGCGGACGTGACCAGACACAGCATTTAAACACGGTGTGGGGATGTGACCCTTCACAACGCTTAACTGACGACATGTGCGGACGTGACCAGACATAGTATTAAAAGTAGATGTGGGGACGTGATCCTTCACAAAGCTTAACAGACGACATGTGCGGACGTGACCAGACACAGCATTAAAAACACGATATGGGGACGTGACCCTTCACAACGGTTAACAGACGACATGTGTGGACGTGACCAGACACAACATTAAAAACAGATGTGGGGACGTGACCCATCACAACGCTTAACAAACGACATGTGCGGACGTGACCAGACACTGCATTAAAACACGGTGTGGGGATGTGACCCTTCACAACGCTTAACAGACGGCATGTGCGGACGTGACCAGACACAGCATTGAAAACACGATGTGGGGAGGTGACCCATCACAACGCTTAACAAATGACATGTGCGGACGTGACCAGACGTGACCCTTCACAACGCTTAACAGACGACATGTGCAGACGTGACCAGACATAGCACTAAAAACACGATGCGGGGACGTGACCCTTCACAACGCATAACAGACGATATGTGAGGACGTGACCAGACACATCATTAAAATCATGATGTGGGGACGTGACCCTTCACAACGCTTAACAGAGGACATGTGTGGACGTGACAAGACACAACATTAAAAACACGAGGTGAGGACGTGACCCTTCACAACGCTTAAGAGACGACATGTGCGGACGTGACCAGACACAACATTTAAAACACGGTGTGGGTACGTGACCCTTCACAAGCTTAACAGACGACATGTGCTGATGTGACCAGACACAAAATTCAAAACACGATGTGGGGGCGTGACCCTTCACAACACTTAATAGACGACATGTGTGGACGTGACCAGACACAGCATTAAAAACACGATGTGGGGGCGTGACCCTTCACAACGCATAACAGAAGACATGTGCGGACGTGACCAGTCACAACATTAAAACACGGTGTGGGGATGTGACCCTTCACAACGCTTAACAGAGAACATGTGCGGACGTGACCAGACACAGCATTAAAACACGGTGTGGGGATGTGACCCTTCACAACGCTTAACAGACGACATGTGCGGACGTGACCAGACATAGCATTAAAACACGGTGTGGGGACGTGACTCTTCACAACGCTTAACAGACGACATGTGCGGACGTGACCAGACATAGTATTAAAAGTAGATCTGGGGACGTGACCCTTCATAAAGCTTAACAGACGACATGTGCGGACGTGACCAGACACAGCATTAAAAACACGATATGGGGACGTGACCCTTCACAATGGTTAACAGACGACATGTGTGGACGTGACCAGACACAACATTAAAAACAGATGTGGGGACGTGACCCTTCACAACGCTTAACAAACGACATGTGCGGACGTGACCAGACACTGCATTAAAACACGGTGTGGGGATGTGACCCTTCACAACGCTTAACAGACGGCATGTGCGGACGTGACCAGACACAACATTGAAAACACGATGTGGGGAGGTGACCCATCACAACGCTTAACAAATGACATGTGCGGACGTGACCAGACGTGACCCTTCGCAACGCTTAACAGACGACATGTGCGGACTTGACCAGACACAACATGAACACACGGTGTGGGGATGTGACCCTTCACAACGCTTAACAGACGACATGTGCGGACGTGACCAGACACAGCATTTAAACACGGTGTGGGGATGTGACCCTTCACAACGCTTAACTGACGACATGTGCGGACGTGACCAGACATAGTATTAAAAGTAGATGTGGGGACGTGATCCTTCACAAAGCTTAACAGACGACATGTGCGGACGTGACCAGACACAGCATTAAAAACACGATATGGGGACGTGACCCTTCACAATGGTTAACAGACGACATGTGTGGACGTGACCAGACACAACATTAAAAACAGATGTGGGGACGTGACCCTTCACAACGCTTAACAAACGACATGTGCGGACGTGACCAGACACTGCATTAAAACACGGTGTGGGGATGTGACCCTTCACAACGCTTAACAGACGGCATGTGCGGACGTGACCAGACACAACATTGAAAACACGATGTGGGGAGGTGACCCATCACAACGCTTAACAAATGACATGTGCGGACGTGACCAGACGTGACCCTTCGCAACGCTTAACAGACGACATGTGCGGACTTGACCAGACACAGCATTTAAACACGGTGTGGGGATGTGACCCTTCACAACGCTTAACAGACGACATGTGCGGACGTGACCAGACACAGCATTTAAACACGGTGTGGGGATGTGACCCTTCACAACGCTTAACTAACGACATGTGCGGACGTGACCAGACATAGTATTAAAAGTAGATGTGGGGACGTGATCCTTCACAAAGCTTAACAGACGACATGTGCGGACGTGACCAGACACAGCATTAAAAACACGATGTGGGGACGTGACCCTTCACAACGGTTAACAGACGACATGTGCGGACGTGACCAGACATAGTATTAAAAGTAGATGTGGGGACGTGACCCTTCACAACGCATAACAGACGACATGTGAGGACGCGACCAGACATATCATTAAAATCACGATGTGGGGACGTGACCCTTCACAACGCTTAACAGATGACATGTGCGGACGTGACCAGACACAACATTAAAAACACGAGGTGGGGACGTGACCCTTCACAACGCTTAAGAGACGACATGTGCGGACGTGACCAGACACAACATTGAAAACACGGTGTGGGTACGTGACCCTTCACAAGCTTAACAGACGACATGTGCTGTTGTGACCAGACACAAAACTCAAAACACGATGTGGGGGCGTGACCCTTCACAACACTTAATAGACGACATGTGCGGACGTGACCAGACACAGCATTAAAAACACGATGTGGGGGCGTGACCCTTCACAACGCATAACAAACGACATGTGCGGACGTGACCAGACATAGCATTAAAACACGGTGTGGGGACGTCACTCTTCACAACCCTTAACAGACGACATGTGCGGACGTGACCAGACATAGTATTAAAAGTAGATGTGGGGACGTGACCCTTCACAAAGCTTAACAGACGACATGTGCGGACGTGACCAGACACAGCATTAAAAACAGGATGTGGGGACGTGACCCTTCACAACGCTTAACAGACGACATGTGCGGACGTGACCAGACATAGCATTAAAACACAGTATGGGGACGTGACTCTTCACAACGCTTAACAGACGACATGTGCGGACGTGACCAGACATAGTATTAAAAGTAGATATGGGGACGTGACCTTTCACAAAGCTTAACAGACGACATGTGCGGACGTGACGTGACCAGACACAGCATTTAAACACGGTGTGGGGATGTGACCCTTCACAACGCTTAACAGACGACATGTGCGGACGTGACCAGACATAGTATTAAAAGTAGATGTGGGGACGTGACCCTTCACAAAGCTTAACAGACGACATGTGCGGACGTGACCAGACACAGCATTAAAAACACGATGTGGGGACGTGACCCTTCACAACGCTTAACAGACGACATGTGCGGACGTGACCAGACATAGCATTAAAACACAGTATGGGGACGTGACTCTTCACAACGCATAACAAACGACATGTGCGGACGTGACCAGACATAGCATTAAAACACGGTGTGGGGACGTCACTCTTCACAACCCTTAACAGACGACATGTGCGGACGTGACCAGACATAGTATTAAAAGTAGATGTGGGGACGTGACCCTTCACAAAGCTTAACAGACGACATGTGCGGACGTGACCAGACACAGCATTAAAAACACGATGTGGGGACGTGACCCTTCACAACGCTTAACAGACGACATGTGCGGACGTGACCAGACATAGCATTAAAACACAGTATGGGGACGTGACTCTTCACAACGCTTAACAGACGACATGTGCGGACGTGACCAGACATAGTATTAAAAGTAGATATGGGGACGTGACCTTTCACAAAGCTTAACAGACGACATGTGCGGACATGACGTGACCAGACACAGCATTTAAACACGGTGTGGGGACGTGACCCTTCACAACGCTTAACAGATGACATGTGCGGACGTGACCAGACACAACATTAAAAACACGATGTGGGGACGTGACCCTTCACAACGGTTAACAGACGACATGTGTGGACGTGACCAGACACAACATTAAAAACAGATGTGGGGACGTGACCCTTCACAACGCTTAACAGACGACATGTGCGGACGTGACCAGACACAGCATTAAAAACACGATGTGGGGGCGTGACCCTTCACAACGCATAACAAACGACATGTGCGGACGTGACCAGACATAGCATTAAAACACGGTGTGGGGACGTCACTCTTCACAACCCTTAACAGACGACATGTGCGGACGTGACCAGACATAGTATTAAAAGTAGATGTGGGGACGTGACCCTTCACAAAGCTTAACAGACGACATGTGCGGACGTGACCAGACACAGCATTAAAAACAGGATGTGGGGACGTGACCCTTCACAACGCTTAACAGACGACATGTGCGGACGTGACCAGACATAGCATTAAAACACAGTATGGGGACGTGACTCTTCACAACGCTTAACAGACGACATGTGCGGACGTGACCAGACATAGTATTAAAAGTAGATATGGGGACGTGACCTTTCACAAAGCTTAACAGACGACATGTGCGGACGTGACGTGACCAGACACAGCATTTAAATACGGTGTGGGGATGTGACCCTTCACAACGCTTAACAGACGACATGTGCGGACGTGACCAGACACAGCATTAAAAACACGATGTGGGGGCGTGACCCTTCACAACGCATAACAAACGACATGTGCGGACGTGACCAGACATAGCATTAAAACACGGTGTGGGGACGTGACTCTTCACAACCCTTAACAGACGACATGTGCGGACGTGACCAGACATAGTATTAAAAGTAGATGTGGGGACGTGACCCTTCACAAAGCTTAACAGACGACATGTGCGGACGTGACCAGACACAGCATTAAAAACACGATGTGGGGACGTGACCCTTCACAACGCTTAACAGACGACATGTGCGGACGTGACCAGACATAGCATTAAAACACAGTATGGGGACGTGACTCTTCACAACGCATAACAAACGACATGTGCGGACGTGACCAGACATAGCATTAAAACACGGTGTGGGGACGTCACTCTTCACAACCCTTAACAGACGACATGTGCGGACGTGACCAGACATAGTATTAAAAGTAGATGTGGGGACGTGACCCTTCACAAAGCTTAACAGACGACATGTGCGGACGTGACCAGACACAGCATTAAAAACACGATGTGGGGACGTGACCCTTCACAACGCTTAACAGACGACATGTGCGGACGTGACCAGACATAGCATTAAAACACAGTATGGGGACGTGACTCTTCACAACGCTTAACAGACGACATGTGCGGACGTGACCAGACATAGTATTAAAAGTAGATATGGGGACGTGACCTTTCACAAAGCTTAACAGACGACATGTGCGGACGTGACGTGACCAGACACAGCATTTAAACACGGTGTGGGGACGTGACCCTTCACAACGCTTAACAGATGACATGTGCGGACGTGACCAGACACAACATTAAAAACACGATGTGGGGACGTGACCCTTCACAACGGTTAACAGACGACATGTGTGGACGTGACCAGACACAACATTAAAAACAGATGTGGGGACGTGACCCTTCACAACGCTTAACAGACGACATGTGCGGACGTGACCAGACACAGCATTAAAACACGGTGTGGGGATGTGACCCTTCACAACGCTTAACAGACGGCATGTGCGGACGTGACCAGACACAGCATTGAAAACACGATGTGGGGAGGTGACCCATCACAACGCTTAACAAATGACATGTGCGGACGTGACCAGACGTGACCCTTCACAACGCTTAACAGACGACATGTGCAGACGTGACCAGACATAGCACTAAAAACACGATGCGGGGACGTGACCCTTCACAACGCATAACAGACGACATGTGAGGACGTGACCAGAATCATCATTAAAATCACGATGTGGGGACGTGACCCTTCACAACGCTTAACAGAGGACATGTGTGGACGTGACAAGACACAACATTAAAAACACGAGGTGAGGACGTGACCCTTCACAACGCTTAAGAGACGACATGTGCGGACGTGACCAGACACAACATTTAAAACACGGTGTGGGTACGTGACCCTTCACAAGCTTAACAGACGACATGTGCTGATGTGACCAGACACAAAATTCAAAACACGATGTGGGGGCGTGACCCTTCACAACACTTAATAGACGACATGTGTGGACGTGACCAGACACAGCATTAAAAACACGATGTGGGGGCGTGACCCTTCACAACGCATAACAGAAGACATGTGCGGACGTGACCAGAGACAACATTAAAACACGGTGTGGGGATGTGACCCTTCACAACGCTTAACAGACAACATGTGCGGACGTGACCAGACACAGCATTAAAACACGGTGTGGGGATGTGACCCTTCACAACGCTTAACAGACGACATGTGCGGACGTGACCAGACATAGCATTAAAACACGGTGTGGGGACGTGACTCTTCACAACGCTTAACAGACGACATGTGCGGACGTGACCAGACATAGTATTAAAAGTAGATGTGGGGACGTGACCCTTCACAAAGCTTAACAGACGACATGTGCGGACGTGACCAGACACAGCATTAAAAACACGATGTGGGGACGTGACCCTTCACAACGCTTAACAGACGACATGTGCGGACGTGACCAGACATAGCATTAAAACACAGTGTGGGGACGTGACTCTTCACAACGCTTAACAGACGACATGTGCGGACGTGACCAGACATAGTATTAAAAGTAGATATGGGGACGTGACCTTTCACAAAGCTTTACAGACGACATGTGCGGACGTGACCAGACACAACATGAACACACGGTGTGGGGATGTGACCCTTCACAACGCTTAACAGACGACATGTGCGGACGTGACCAGACACAGCATTTAAACACGGTGTGGGGATGTGACCCTTCACAACGCTTAACTGACGACATGTGCGGACGTGACCAGACATAGTATTAAAAGTAGATGTGGGGACGTGATCCTTCACAAAGCTTAACAGACGACATGTGCGGACGTGACCAGACACAGCATTAAAAACACGATATGGGGACGTGACCCTTCACAACGGTTAACAGACGACATGTGTGGACGTGACCAGACACAACATTAAAAACAGATGTGGGGACGTGACCCATCACAACGCTTAACAAACGACATGTGCGGACGTGACCAGACACTGCATTAAAACACGGTGTGGGGATGTGACCCTTCACAACGCTTAACAGACGGCATGTGCGGACGTGACCAGACACAGCATTGAAAACACGATGTGGGGAGGTGACCCATCACAACGCTTAACAAATGACATGTGCGGACGTGACCAGACGTGACCCTTCACAACGCTTAACAGACGACATGTGCAGACGTGACCAGACATAGCACTAAAAACACGATGCGGGGACGTGACCCTTCACAACGCATAACAGACGACATGTGAGGACGTGACCAGACACATCATTAAAATCACGATGTGGGGACGTGACCCTTCACAACGCTTAACAGAGGACATGTGTGGACGTGACAAGACACAACATTAAAAACACGAGGTGAGGACGTGACCCTTCACAACGCTTAAGAGACGACATGTGCGGACGTGACCAGACACAACATTTAAAACACGGTGTGGGTACGTGACCCTTCACAAGCTTAACAGACGACATGTGCTGATGTGACCAGACACAAAATTCAAAACACGATGTGGGGGCGTGACCCTTCACAACACTTAATAGACGACATGTGTGGACGTGACCAGACACAGCATTAAAAACACGATGTGGGGGCGTGACCCTTCACAACGCATAACAGAAGACATGTGCGGACGTGACCAGACACAACATTAAAACACGGTGTGGGGATGTGACCCTTCACAACGCTTAACAGACAACATGTGCGGACGTGACCAGACACAGCATTAAAACACGGTGTGGGGATGTGACCCTTCACAACGCTTAACAGACGACATGTGCGGACGTGACCAGACATAGCATTAAAACACGGTGTGGGGACGTGACTCTTCACAACGCTTAACAGACGACATGTGCGGACGTGACCAGACATAGTATTAAAAGTAGATGTGGGGACGTGACCCTTCACAAAGCTTAACAGACGACATGTGCGGACGTGACCAGACACAACATTAAAAACACGATGTGGGGACGTGACCCTTCACAACGCTTAACAGACGACATGTGCGGACGTGACCAGACATAGCATTAAAACACAGTGTGGGGACGTGACTCTTCACAACGCTTAACAGACGACATGTGCGGACGTGACCAGACATAGTATTAAAAGTAGATATGGGGACGTGACCTTTCACAAAGCTTTACAGACGACATGTGCGGACGTGACCAGACACAACATGAACACACGGTGTGGGGATGTGACCCTTCACAACGCTTAACAGACGACATGTGCGGACGTGACCAGACACAGCATTTAAACACGGTGTGGGGATGTGACCCTTCACAACGCTTAACTGACGACATGTGCGGACGTGACCAGACATAGTATTAAAAGTAGATGTGGGGACGTGATCCTTCACAAAGCTTAACAGACGACATGTGCGGACGTGACCAGACACAGCATTAAAAACACGATATGGGGACGTGACCCTTCACAACGGTTAACAGACGACATGTGTGGACGTGACCAGACACAACATTAAAAACAGATGTGGGGACGTGACCCATCACAACGCTTAACAAACGACATGTGCGGACGTGACCAGACACTGCATTAAAACACGGTGTGGGGATGTGACCCTTCACAACGCTTAACAGACGGCATGTGCGGACGTGACCAGACACAGCATTGAAAACACGATGTGGGGAGGTGACCCATCACAACGCTTAACAAATGACATGTGCGGACGTGACCAGACGTGACCCTTCACAACGCTTAACAGACGACATGTGCAGACGTGACCAGACATAGCACTAAAAACACGATGCGGGGACGTGACCCTTCACAACGCATAACAGACGACATGTGAGGACGTGACCAGACACATCATTAAAATCACGATGTGGGGACGTGACCCTTCACAACGCTTAACAGAGGACATGTGTGGACGTGACAAGACACAACATTAAAAACACGAGGTGAGGACGTGACCCTTCACAACGCTTAAGAGACGACATGTGCGGACGTGACCAGACACAACATTTAAAACACGGTGTGGGTACGTGACCCTTCACAAGCTTAACAGACGACATGTGCTGATGTGACCAGACACAAAATTCAAAACACGATGTGGGGGCGTGACCCTTCACAACACTTAATAGACGACATGTGTGGACGTGACCAGACACAGCATTAAAAACACGATGTGGGGGCGTGACCCTTCACAACGCATAACAGAAGACATGTGCGGACGTGACCAGACACAACATTAAAACACGGTGTGGGGATGTGACCCTTCACAACGCTTAACAGACAACATGTGCGGACGTGACCAGACACAGCATTAAAACACGGTGTGGGGATGTGACCCTTCACAACGCTTAACAGACGACATGTGCGGACGTGACCAGACATAGCATTAAAACACGGTGTGGGGACGTGACTCTTCACAACGCTTAACAGACGACATGTGCGGACGTGACCAGACATAGTATTAAAAGTAGATGTGGGGACGTGACCCTTCACAAAGCTTAACAGACGACATGTGCGGACGTGACCAGACACAACATTAAAAACACGATGTGGGGACGTGACCCTTCACAACGCTTAACAGACGACATGTGCGGACGTGACCAGACATAGCATTAAAACACAGTGTGGGGACGTGACTCTTCACAACGCTTAACAGACGACATGTGCGGACGTGACCAGACATAGTATTAAAAGTAGATATGGGGACGTGACCTTTCACAAAGCTTTACAGACGACATGTGCGGACGTGACCAGACACAACATGAACACACGGTGTGGGGATGTGACCCTTCACAACGCTTAACAGACGACATGTGCGGACGTGACCAGACACAGCATTTAAACACGGTGTGGGGATGTGACCCTTCACAACGCTTAACTGACGACATGTGCGGACGTGACCAGACATAGTATTAAAAGTAGATGTGGGGACGTGATCCTTCACAAAGCTTAACAGACGACATGTGCGGACGTGACCAGACACAGCATTAAAAACACGATATGGGGACGTGACCCTTCACAACGGTTAACAGACGACATGTGTGGACGTGACCAGACACAACATTAAAAACAGATGTGGGGACGTGACCCTTCACAACGCTTAACAAACGACATGTGCGGACGTGACCAGACACTGCATTAAAACACGGTGTGGGGATGTGACCCTTCACAACGCTTAACAGACGGCATGTGCGGACGTGACCAGACACAACATTGAAAACACTATGTGGGGAGGTGACCCATCACAACGCTTAACAAATGACATGTGCGGACGTGACCAGACGTGACCCTTCGCAACGCTTAACAGACGACATGTGCGGACTTGACCAGACACAGCATTTAAACACGGTGTGGGGATGTGACCCTTCACAACGCTTAACAGACGACATGTTCGGACGTGACCAGACACAGCATTTAAACACGGTGTGGGGATGTGACCCTTCACAACGCTTAACTAACGACATGTGCGGACGTGACCAGACATAGTATTAAAAGTAGATGTGGGGACGTGATCCTTCACAAAGCTTAACAGACGACATGTGCGGACGTGACCAGACACAGCATTAAAAACACGATGTGGGGACGTGACCCTTCACAACGGTTAACAGACGACATGTGCGGACGTGACCAGACACTGCAATAAAACACGGTGTGGGGATGTGACCCTTCACAACGCTTAACAGACAGCATGTGCGGACGTGACCAGACACAACATTGAAAACACGATGTGGGGAGGTGACCCACCACAACGCTTAACAAATGACATGTGCGGACGTGACCAGACGTGACCCTTCACAACGCTTAACAGACGACATGTGCGGACGTGACCAGACATAGCATTAAAAAGACGATGCGGGGACGTGACCCTTCACAACGCATAACAGACGACATGTGAGGACGTGACCAGACATATCATTAAAATCACGATGTGGGGACGTGACCCTTCACAAAGCTTAAGAGACGACATGTGCGGACGTGACCAGACACAACATTTAAAACACGGTGTGGGTACGTGACCCTTCACAAGCTTAACAGACCACATGTGCTGATGTGACCAGACACAAAATTCAAAACACGATGTGGGGGCGTGACCCTTCACAACACTTAATAGACGACATGTGTGGACGTGACCAGACACAGCATTAAAAACACGATGTGGGGGCGTGACCCTTCACAACGCATAACAGACGACATGTGCGGACGTGACCAGACACAACATTAAAACACGGTGTGGGGATGTGACCCTTCACAACGCTTAACAGACGACATGTGCGGACGTGACCAGACACTGCAATAAAACACGGTGTGGGGATGTGACCCTTCACAACGCTTAACAGACGGCATGTGCGGACGTGACCAGACACAACATTGAAAACACGATGTGGGGAGGTGACCCACCACAACGCTTAAAAAATGAGATGTGCGGACGTGACCAGACGTGACCCTTCACAACGCTTAACAAACGACATGTGCGGACGTGACCAGACATAGCATTAAAAACATGATGCGGGGACGTGACCCTTCACAACGCATAACAGACGACATGTGAGGACGCGACCAGACATATCATTAAAATCACGATGTGGGGACGTGACCCTTCACAACGCTTAACAGATGACATGTGCGGACGTGACCAGACACAACATTAAAAACACGAGGTGGGGACGTGACCCTTCACAACGCTTAAGAGACGACATGTGCGGACGTGACCAGACACAACATTGAAAACACGGTGTGGGTACGTGACCCTTCACAAGCTTAACAGACGACATGTGCTGTTGTGACCAGACACAAAATTCAAAACACGATGTGGGGGCGTGACCCTTCACAACACTTAATAGACGACATGTGCGGACGTGACCAGACACAGCATTAAAAACACGATGTGGGGGCGTGACCCTTCACAACGCATAACAAACGACATGTGCGGACGTGACCAGACATAGCATTAAAACACGGTGTGGGTACGTGACCCTTCACAAGCTTAACAGACGACATGTGCTGACGTGACCAGACACAAAATTCAAAACACGATGTGGGGGCGTGACCCTTCACAACACTTAATAGACGACATGTGCGGACGTGACCAGACACAGCATTAAAAACACGATGTGAGGACGTGACCCTTCACAACGCTTAACAGACGACATGTGCGGACGTGACCAGACATAGCATTAAAACACAGTATGGGGACGTGACTCTTCACAACGCTTAACAGACGACATGTGCGGACGTGACCAGACATAGTATTAAAAGTAGATATGGGGACGTGACCTTTCACAAAGCTTAACAGACGACATGTGCGGACGTGACGTGACCAGACACAGCATTTAAACACGGTGTGGGGATGTGACCCTTCACAACGCTTAACAGACGACATGTGCGGACGTGACCAGACATAGTATTAAAAGTAGATGTGGGGACGTGACCCTTCACAAAGCTTAACAGACGACATGTGCGGATGTGACCAGACACAGCATTAAAAACACGATGTGGGGACGTGACCCTTCACAACGGTTAACAGACGACATGTGTGGACGTGACCAGACACAACATTAAAAACAGATGTGGGGACGTGACCCTTCACAACGCTTAACAGACGACATGTGCGGACGTGACCAGACACAGCATTAAAACACGGTGTGGGGATGTGACCCTTCACAACGCTTAACAGACGGCATGTGCGGACGTGACCAGACACAGCATTGAAAACACGATGTGGGGAGGTGACCCATCACAAAGCTTAACAAATGACATGTGCGGACGTGACCAGACGTGACCCTTCACAACGCTTAACAGACGACATGTGCAGACGTGACCAGACATAGCACTAAAAACACGATGCGGGGACGTGACCCTTCACAACGCATAACAGACGACATGTGAGGACGTGACCAGACACATCATTAAAATCACGATGTGGGGACGTGACCCTTCACAACGCTTAACAGAGGACATGTGTGGACGTGACAAGACACAACATTAAAAACACGAGGTGAGGACGTGACCCTTCACAACGCTTAAGAGACGACATGTGCGGACGTGACCAGACACAACATTTAAAACACGGTGTGGCTACGTGACCCTTCACAAGCTTAACAGACGACATGTGCTGATGTGACCAGACACAAAATTCAAAACACGATGTGGGGGCGTGACCCTTCACAACACTTAATAGACGACATGTGTGGACGTGACCAGACACAGCATTAAAAACACGATGTGGGGGCGTGACCCTTCACAACGCATAACAGAAGACATGTGCGGACGTGACCAGACACAACATTAAAACACGGTGTGGGGATGTGACCCTTCACAACGCTTAACAGACAACATGTGCGGACGTGACCAGACACAGCATTAAAACACGGTGTGGGGATGTGACCCTTCACAACGCTTAACAGACGACATGTGCGGACGTGACCAGACATAGCATTAAAACACGGTGTGGGGACGTGACTCTTCACAACGCTTAACAGACGACATGTGCGGACGTGACCAGACATAGTATTAAAAGTAGATGTGGGGACGTGACCCTTCACAAAGCATAACAGACGACATGTGCGGACGTGACCAGACACAGCATTAAAAACACGATGTGGGGACGTGACCCTTCACAACGCTTAACAGACGACATGTGCGGACGTGACCAGACATAGCATTAAAACACAGTGTGGGGACGTGACTCTTCACAACGCTTAACAGACGACATGTGCGGACGTGACCAGACATAGTATTAAAAGTAGATATGGGGACGTGACCTTTCACAAAGCTTTACAGACGACATGTGCGGACGTGACCAGACACAACATGAAAACACGGTGTGGGGATGTGACCCTTCACAACGCTTAACTGACGACATGTGCGGACGTGACCAGACATAGTATTAAAAGTAGATGTGGGGACGTGATCCTTCACAAAGCTTAACAGACGACATGTGCGGACGTGACCAGACACAGCATTAAAAACACGATATGGGGACGTGACCCTTCACAACGGTTAACAGACGACATGTGTGGACGTGACCAGACACAACATTAAAAACAGATGTGGGGACGTGACCCTTCACAACGCTTAACAGACGACATGTGCGGACGTGACCAGACACTGCATTAAAACACGGTGTGGGGATGTGACCCTTCACAACGCTTAACAGACGGCATGTGCGGACGTGACCAGACACAGCATTGAAAACACGATGTGGGGAGGTGACCCATCACAACGCTTAACAAATGACATGTGCGGACGTGACCAGACGTGACCCTTCGCAACGCTTAAGAGACGACATGTGCGGACGTGACCAGACATAGCATTAAAAACACGATGCGGGGACGTGACCCTTCACAACGCATAACAGACGACATGTGAGGACGTGACCAGACACATCATTAAAATCACGATGTGGGGACGTGACCCTTCACAACGCTTAACAGAGGAAATGTGCGGACGTGACCAGACACAACATTAAAAACACGAGGTGGGGACGTGACCCTTCACAACGCTTAAGAGACGACATGTGCGGACGTGACCAGACACAACATTTAAAACACGGTGTGGGTACGTGACCCTTCACAAGCTTAACAGACGACATGTGCTGATGTGACCAGACACAAAATTCAAAACACGATGTGGGGGCGTGACCCTTCACAACACTTAATAGACGACATGTGTGGACGTGACCAGACACAGCATTAAAAACACGATGTGGGGGCGTGACCCTTCACAACGCATAACAGACGACATGTGCGGACGTGACCAGACACAACATTAAAACACGGTGTGGGGATATGACCCTTCACAACGCTTAACAGACAACATGTGGGGACGTGACCAGACACAGCATTAAAACACGGTGTGGGGATGTGACCCTTCACAACGCTTAACAGACGACATGTGCGGACGTAACCAGACATAGCATTAAAACACGGTGTGGGGACGTGACTCTTCACAACGCTTAACAGACGACATGTGCGGACGTGACCAGACATAGTATTAAAAGTAGATGTGGGGACGTGACCCTTCACAAAGCTTAACAGACGACATGTGCGGACGTGACCAGACACAGCATTAAAAACACGATGTGGGGACGTAACCCTTCACAACGCTTAACAGACGACATGTGCGGACGTGACCAGACATAGCATTAAAACACAGTGTGGGGACGTGACTCTTCACAACGCTTAACAGACGACATGTGCGGACGTGACTAGACATAGTATTAAAAGTAGATATGGGGACGTGACCTTTCACAAAGCTTTACAGACGACATGTGCGGACGTGACCAGACACAACATGAAAACACGGTGTGGGGATGTGACCCTTCACAATGCTTAACAGACGACATGTGCGGACGTGACCAGACACAACATTAAAACACGGTGTGGGGATGTGACCCTTCACAACGCTTAACAGACGACATGTGCGGACGTGACCAGACACAGCATTTAAACACGGTGTGGGGATGTGACCCTTCACAACGCTTAACTGACGACATGTGCGGACGTGACCAGACATAGTATTAAAAGTAGATGTGGGGACGTGATCCTTCACAAAGCTTAACAGACGACATGTGCGGACGTGACCAGACACAGCATTAAAAACACGATGTGGGGACGTGACCCTTCACAACGGTTAACAGACGACATGTGCGGACGTGACCAGACATAGCATTAAAACACAGTATGGGGACGTGACTCTTCACAACGCTTAACAGACGACATGTGCGGACGTGACCAGACATAGCATTGAAAACACGATGTGGGGAGGTGACCCACCACAACGCTTAACAAATGACATGTGCGGACGTGACCAGACGTGACCCTTCACAACACTTAACAGACGACATGTGCGGACGTGACCAGACATAGTATTAAAAGTAGATATGGGGACGTGACCTTTCACAAAGCTTTACAGACGACATGTGCGGACGTGACCAGACACAACATGAAAACACGGTGTGGGGATGTGACCCTTCACAACGCTTAACAGACGACATGTGCGGACGTGACCAGACACAGCATTTAAACACGGTGTGGGGATGTGACCCTTCACAACGCTTAACTGACGACATGTGCGGACGTGACCAGACACAGCATTGAAAACACGATGTGGGGAGGTGACCCACCACAACGCTTAACAAATGACATGTGCGGACGTGACCAGACGTGACCCTTCACAACACTTAACAGACGACATGTGCGGACGTGACCAGACATAGTATTAAAAGTAGATATGGGGACGTGACCTTTCACAAAGCTTTACAGACGACATGTGCGGACGTGACCAGACACAACATGAAAACACGGTGTGGGGATGTGACCCTTCACAACGCTTAACAGACGACATGTGCGGACGTGACCAGACACAGCATTTAAACACGGTGTGGGGATGTGACCCTTCACAACGCTTAACTGACGACATGTGCGGACGTGACCAGACATAGTATTAAAAGTAGATGTGGGGACGTGATCCTTCACAAAGCTTAACAGACGACATGTGCGGACGTGACCAGACACAGCATTAAAAACACGATATGGGGACGTGACCCTTCACAACGGTTAACAGACGACATGTGTGGACGTGACCAGACACAACATTAAAAACAGATGTGGGGACGTGACCCTTCACAACGCTTAACAGACGACATGTGCGGACGTGACCAGACACTGCATTAAAACACGGTGTGGGGATGTGACCCTTCACAACGCTTAACAGACGGCATGTGCGGACGTGACCAGACACAGCATTGAAAACACGTTGTGGGGAGGTGACCCATCACAACGCTTAACAAATGACATGTGCGGACGTGACCAGACGTGACCCTTCGCAACGCTTAACAGACGACATGTGCTGACGTGACCAGACATAGCATTAAAAACACGATGCGGGGACGTGACCCTTCACAACGCATAACAGACGACATGTGAGGACGTGACCAGACACATCATTAAAATCACGATGTGGGGACGTGACCCTTCACAACGCTTAACAGAGGAAATGTGCGGACGTGACCAGACACAACATTAAAAACACGAGGTGGGGACGTGACCCTTCACAACGCTTAAGAGACGACATGTGCGGACGTGACCAGACACAACATTTAAAACACGGTGTGGGGGCGTGACCCTTCACAACGCATAACAGAAGACATGTGCGGACGTGACCAGAGACAACATTAAAACACGGTGTGGGGATGTGACCCTTCACAACGCTTAACAGACAACATGTGCGGACGTGACCAGACACAGCATTAAAACACGGTGTGGGGATGTGACCCTTCACAACGCTTAACAGACGACATGTGCGGACGTGACCAGACATAGCATTAAAACACGGTGTGGGGACGTGACTCTTCACAACGCTTAACAGACGACATGTGCGGACGTGACCAGACATAGTATTAAAAGTAGATGTGGGGACGTGACCCTTCACAAAGCTTAACAGACGACATGTGCGGACGTGACCAGACACAGCATTAAAAACACGATGTGGGGACGTGACCCTTCACAACGCTTAACAGACGACATGTGCGGACGTGACCAGACACAGCATTTAAACACGGTGTGGGGATGTGACCCTTCACAACGCTTAACTGACGACATGTGCGGACGTGACCAGACATAGTATTAAAAGTAGATGTGGGGACGTGATCCTTCACAAAGCTTAACAGACGACATGTGCGGACGTGACCAGACACAGCATTAAAAACACGATATGGGGACGTGACCCTTCACAACGGTTAACAGACGACATGTGTGGACGTGACCAGACACAACATTAAAAACAGATGTGGGGACGTGACCCATCACAACGCTTAACAAACGACATGTGCGGACGTGACCAGACACTGCATTAAAACACGGTGTGGGGATGTGACCCTTCACAACGCTTAACAGACGGCATGTGCGGACGTGACCAGACACAGCATTGAAAACACGATGTGGGGAGGTGACCCATCACAACGCTTAACAAATGACATGTGCGGACGTGACCAGACGTGACCCTTCACAACGCTTAACAGACGACATGTGCAGACGTGACCAGACATAGCACTAAAAACACGATGCGGGGACGTGACCCTTCACAACGCATAACAGACGACATGTGAGGACGTGACCAGACACATCATTAAAATCACGATGTGGGGACGTGACCCTTCACAACGCTTAACAGAGGACATGTGTGGACGTGACAGGACACAACATTAAAAACACGAGGTGAGGACGTGACCCTTCACAACGCTTAAGAGACGACATGTGCGGACGTGACCAGACACAACATTTAAAACACGGTGTGGGTACGTGACCCTTCACAAGCTTAACAGACGACATGTGCTGATGTGACCAGACACAAAATTCAAAACACGATGTGGGGGCGTGACCCTTCACAACACTTAATAGACGACATGTGTGGACGTGACCAGACACAGCATTAAAAACACGATGTGGGGGCGTGACCCTTCACAACGCATAACAGAAGACATGTGCGGACGTGACCAGACACAACATTAAAACACGGTGTGGGGATGTGACCCTTCACAACGCTTAACAGACAACATGTGCGGACGTGACCAGACACAGCATTAAAACACGGTGTGGGGATGTGACCCTTCACAACGCTTAACAGACGACATGTGCGGACGTGACCAGACATAGCATTAAAACACGGTGTGGGGACGTGACTCTTCACAACGCTTAACAGACGACATGTGCGGACGTGACCAGACATAGTATTAAAAGTAGATGTGGGGACGTGACCCTTCACAAAGCTTAACAGACGACATGTGCGGACGTGACCAGACACAACATTAAAAACACGATGTGGGGACGTGACCCTTCACAACGCTTAACAGACGACATGTGCGGACGTGACCAGACATAGCATTAAAACACAGTGTGGGGACGTGACTCTTCACAACGCTTAACAGACGACATGTGCGGACGTGACCAGACATAGTATTAAAAGTAGATATGGGGACGTGACCTTTCACAAAGCTTTACAGACGACATGTGCGGACGTGACCAGACACAACATGAACACACGGTGTGGGGATGTGACCCTTCACAACGCTTAACAGACGACATGTGCGGACGTGACCAGACACAGCATTTAAACACGGTGTGGGGATGTGACCCTTCACAACGCTTAACTGACGACATGTGCGGACGTGACCAGACATAGTATTAAAAGTAGATGTGGGGACGTGATCCTTCACAAAGCTTAACAGACGACATGTGCGGACGTGACCAGACACAGCATTAAAAACACGATATGGGGACGTGACCCTTCACAACGGTTAACAGACGACATGTGTGGACGTGACCAGACACAACATTAAAAACAGATGTGGGGACGTGACCCTTCACAACGCTTAACAAACGACATGTGCGGACGTGACCAGACACTGCATTAAAACACGGTGTGGGGATGTGACCCTTCACAACGCTTAACAGACGGCATGTGCGGACGTGACCAGACACAACATTGAAAACACTATGTGGGGAGGTGACCCATCACAACGCTTAACAAATGACATGTGCGGACGTGACCAGACGTGACCCTTCGCAACGCTTAACAGACGACATGTGCGGACTTGACCAGACACAGCATTTAAACACGGTGTGGGGATGTGACCCTTCACAACGCTTAACAGACGACATGTTCGGACGTGACCAGACACAGCATTTAAACATGGTGTGGGGATGTGACCCTTCACAACGCTTAACTAACGACATGTGCGGACGTGACCAGACATAGTATTAAAAGTAGATGTGGGGACGTGATCCTTCACAAAGCTTAACAGACGACATGTGCGGACGTGACCAGACACAGCATTAAAAACACGATGTGGGGACGTGACCCTTCACAACGGTTAACAGACGACATGTGCGGACGTGACCAGACACTGCAATAAAACACGGTGTGGGGATGTGACCCTTCACAACGCTTAACAGACAGCATGTGCGGACGTGACCAGACACAGCATTGAAAACACGATGTGGGGAGGTGACCCACCACAACGCTTAACAAATGACATGTGCGGACGTGACCAGACGTGACCCTTCACAACGCTTAACAGACGACATGTGCGGACGTGACCAGACATAGCATTAAAAAGACGATGCGGGGACGTGACCCTTCACAACGCATAACAGACGACATGTGAGGACGTGACCAGACATATCATTAAAATCACGATGTGGGGACGTGACCCTTCACAAAGCTTAAGAGACGACATGTGCGGACGTGACCAGACACAACATTTAAAACACGGTGTGGGTACGTGACCCTTCACAAGCTTAACAGACCACATGTGCTGATGTGACCAGACACAAAATTCAAAACACGATGTGGGGGCGTGACCCTTCACAACACTTAATAGACGACATGTGTGGACGTGACCAGACACAGCATTAAAAACACGATGTGGGGGCGTGACCCTTCACAACGCATAACAGACGACATGTGCGGACGTGACCAGACACAACATTAAAACACGGTGTGGGGATGTGACCCTTCACAACGCTTAACAGACGACATGTGCGGACGTGACCAGACACTGCAATAAAACACGGTGTGGGGATGTGACCCTTCACAACGCTTAACAGACGGCATGTGCGGACGTGACCAGACACAACATTGAAAACACGATGTGGGGAGGTGACCCACCACAACGCTTAAAAAATGAGATGTGCGGACGTGACCAGACGTGACCCTTCACAACGCTTAACAAACGACATGTGCGGACGTGACCAGACATAGCATTAAAAACATGATGCGGGGACGTGACCCTTCACAACGCATAACAGACGACATGTGAGGACGCGACCAGACATATCATTAAAATCACGATGTGGGGACGTGACCCTTCACAACGCTTAACAGATGACATGTGCGGACGTGACCAGACACAACATTAAAAACACGAGGTGGGGACGTGACCCTTCACAACGCTTAAGAGACGACATGTGCGGACGTGACCAGACACAACATTGAAAACACGGTGTGGGTACGTGACCCTTCACAAGCTTAACAGACGACATGTGCTGTTGTGACCAGACACAAAATTCAAAACACGATGTGGGGGCGTGACCCTTCACAACACTTAATAGACGACATGTGCGGACGTGACCAGACACAGCATTAAAAACACGATGTGGGGGCGTGACCCTTCACAACGCATAACAAACGACATGTGCGGACGTGACCAGACATAGCATTAAAACACGGTGTGGGTACGTGACCCTTCACAAGCTTAACAGACGACATGTGCTGACGTGACCAGACACAAAATTCAAAACACGATGTGGGGGCGTGACCCTTCACAACACTTAATAGACGACATGTGCGGACGTGACCAGACACAGCATTAAAAACACGATGTGAGGACGTGACCCTTCACAACGCTTAACAGACGACATGTGCGGACGTGACCAGACATAGCATTAAAACACAGTATGGGGACGTGACTCTTCACAACGCTTAACAGACGACATGTGCGGACGTGACCAGACATAGTATTAAAAGTAGATATGGGGACGTGACCTTTCACAAAGCTTAACAGACGACATGTGCGGACGTGACGTGACCAGACACAGCATTTAAACACGGTGTGGGGATGTGACCCTTCACAACGCTTAACAGACGACATGTGCGGACGTGACCAGACATAGTATTAAAAGTAGATGTGGGGACGTGACCCTTCACAAAGCTTAACAGACGACATGTGCGGATGTGACCAGACACAGCATTAAAAACACGATGTGGGGACGTGACCCTTCACAACGGTTAACAGACGACATGTGTGGACGTGACCAGACACAACATTAAAAACAGATGTGGGGACGTGACCCTTCACAACGCTTAACAGACGACATGTGCGGACGTGACCAGACACAGCATTAAAACACGGTGTGGGGATGTGACCCTTCACAACGCTTAACAGACGGCATGTGCGGACGTGACCAGACACAGCATTGAAAACACGATGTGGGGAGGTGACCCATCACAAAGCTTAACAAATGACATGTGCGGACGTGACCAGACGTGACCCTTCACAACGCTTAACAGACGACATGTGCAGACGTGACCAGACATAGCACTAAAAACACGATGCGGGGACGTGACCCTTCACAACGCATAACAGACGACATGTGAGGACGTGACCAGACACATCATTAAAATCACGATGTGGGGACGTGACCCTTCACAACGCTTAACAGAGGACATGTGTGGACGTGACAAGACACAACATTAAAAACACGAGGTGAGGACGTGACCCTTCACAACGCTTAAGAGACGACATGTGCGGACGTGACCAGACACAACATTTAAAACACGGTGTGGCTACGTGACCCTTCACAAGCTTAACAGACGACATGTGCTGATGTGACCAGACACAAAATTCAAAACACGATGTGGGGGCGTGACCCTTCACAACACTTAATAGACGACATGTGTGGACGTGACCAGACACAGCATTAAAAACACGATGTGGGGGCGTGACCCTTCACAACGCATAACAGAAGACATGTGCGGACGTGACCAGACACAACATTAAAACACGGTGTGGGGATGTGACCCTTCACAACGCTTAACAGACAACATGTGCGGACGTGACCAGACACAGCATTAAAACACGGTGTGGGGATGTGACCCTTCACAACGCTTAACAGACGACATGTGCGGACGTGACCAGACATAGCATTAAAACACGGTGTGGGGACGTGACTCTTCACAACGCTTAACAGACGACATGTGCGGACGTGACCAGACATAGTATTAAAAGTAGATGTGGGGACGTGACCCTTCACAAAGCATAACAGACGACATGTGCGGACGTGACCAGACACAGCATTAAAAACACGATGTGGGGACGTGACCCTTCACAACGCTTAACAGACGACATGTGCGGACGTGACCAGACATAGCATTAAAACACAGTGTGGGGACGTGACTCTTCACAACGCTTAACAGACGACATGTGCGGACGTGACCAGACATAGTATTAAAAGTAGATATGGGGACGTGACCTTTCACAAAGCTTTACAGACGACATGTGCGGACGTGACCAGACACAACATGAAAACACGGTGTGGGGATGTGACCCTTCACAACGCTTAACTGACGACATGTGCGGACGTGACCAGACATAGTATTAAAAGTAGATGTGGGGACGTGATCCTTCACAAAGCTTAACAGACGACATGTGCGGACGTGACCAGACACAGCATTAAAAACACGATATGGGGACGTGACCCTTCACAACGGTTAACAGACGACATGTGTGGACGTGACCAGACACAACATTAAAAACAGATGTGGGGACGTGACCCTTCACAACGCTTAACAGACGACATGTGCGGACGTGACCAGACACTGCATTAAAACACGGTGTGGGGATGTGACCCTTCACAACGCTTAACAGACGGCATGTGCGGACGTGACCAGACACAGCATTGAAAACACGATGTGGGGAGGTGACCCATGACAACGCTTAACAAATGACATGTGCGGACGTGACCAGACGTGACCCTTCGCAACGCTTAAGAGACGACATGTGCGGACGTGACCAGACATAGCATTAAAAACACGATGCGGGGACGTGACCCTTCACAACGCATAACAGACGACATGTGAGGACGTGACCAGACACATCATTAAAATCACGATGTGGGGACGTGACCCTTCACAACGCTTAACAGAGGAAATGTGCGGACGTGACCAGACACAACATTAAAAACACGAGGTGGGGACGTGACCCTTCACAACGCTTAAGAGACGACATGTGCGGACGTGACCAGACACAACATTTAAAACACGGTGTGGGTACGTGACCCTTCACAAGCTTAACAGACGACATGTGCTGATGTGACCAGACACAAAATTCAAAACACGATGTGGGGGCGTGACCCTTCACAACACTTAATAGACGACATGTGTGGACGTGACCAGACACAGCATTAAAAACACGATGTGGGGGCGTGACCCTTCACAACGCATAACAGACGACATGTGCGGACGTGACCAGACACAACATTAAAACACGGTGTGGGGATATGACCCTTCACAACGCTTAACAGACAACATGTGCGGACGTGACCAGACACAGCATTAAAACACGGTGTGGGGATGTGACCCTTCACAACGCTTAACAGACGACATGTGCGGACGTAACCAGACATAGCATTAAAACACGGTGTGGGGACGTGACTCTTCACAACGCTTAACAGACGACATGTGCGGACGTGACCAGACATAGTATTAAAAGTAGATGTGGGGACGTGACCCTTCACAAAGCTTAACAGACGACATGTGCGGACGTGACCAGACACAGCATTAAAAACACGATGTGGGGACGTAACCCTTCACAACGCTTAACAGACGACATGTGCGGACGTGACCAGACATAGCATTAAAACACAGTGTGGGGACGTGACTCTTCACAACGCTTAACAGACGACATGTGCGGACGTGACTAGACATAGTATTAAAAGTAGATATGGGGACGTGACCTTTCACAAAGCTTTACAGACGACATGTGCGGACGTGACCAGACACAACATGAAAACACGGTGTGGGGATGTGACCCTTCACAATGCTTAACAGACGACATGTGCGGACGTGACCAGACACAACATTAAAACACGGTGTGGGGATGTGACCCTTCACAACGCTTAACAGACGACATGTGCGGACGTGACCAGACACAGCATTTAAACACGGTGTGGGGATGTGACCCTTCACAACGCTTAACTGACGACATGTGCGGACGTGACCAGACATAGTATTAAAAGTAGATGTGGGGACGTGATCCTTCACAAAGCTTAACAGACGACATGTGCGGACGTGACCAGACACAGCATTAAAAACACGATGTGGGGACGTGACCCTTCACAACGGTTAACAGACGACATGTGCGGACGTGACCAGACATAGCATTAAAACACAGTATGGGGACGTGACTCTTCACAACGCTTAACAGACGACATGTGCGGACGTGACCAGACATAGCATTGAAAACACGATGTGGGGAGGTGACCCACCACAACGCTTAACAAATGACATGTGCGGACGTGACCAGACGTGACCCTTCACAACACTTAACAGACGACATGTGCGGACGTGACCAGACATAGTATTAAAAGTAGATATGGGGACGTGACCTTTCACAAAGCTTTACAGACGACATGTGCGGACGTGACCAGACACAACATGAAAACACGGTGTGGGGATGTGACCCTTCACAACGCTTAACAGACGACATGTGCGGACGTGACCAGACACAGCATTTAAACACGGTGTGGGGATGTGACCCTTCACAACGCTTAACTGACGACATGTGCGGACGTGACCAGACACAGCATTGAAAACACGATGTGGGGAGGTGACCCACCACAACGCTTAACAAATGACATGTGCGGACGTGACCAGACGTGACCCTTCACAACACTTAACAGACGACATGTGCGGACGTGACCAGACATAGTATTAAAAGTAGATATGGGGACGTGACCTTTCACAAAGCTTTACAGACGACATGTGCGGACGTGACCAGACACAACATGAAAACACGGTGTGGGGATGTGACCCTTCACAACGCTTAACAGACGACATGTGCGGACGTGACCAGACACAGCATTTAAACACGGTGTGGGGATGTGACCCTTCACAACGCTTAACTGACGACATGTGCGGACGTGACCAGACATAGTATTAAAAGTAGATGTGGGGACGTGATCCTTCACAAAGCTTAACAGACGACATGTGCGGACGTGACCAGACACAGCATTAAAAACACGATATGGGGACGTGACCCTTCACAACGGTTAACAGACGACATGTGTGGACGTGACCAGACACAACATTAAAAACAGATGTGGGGACGTGACCCTTCACAACGCTTAACAGACGACATGTGCGGACGTGACCAGACACTGCATTAAAACACGGTGTGGGGATGTGACCCTTCACAACGCTTAACAGACGGCATGTGCGGACGTGACCAGACACAGCATTGAAAACACGATGTGGGGAGGTGACCCATCACAACGCTTAACAAATGACATGTGCGGACGTGACCAGACGTGACCCTTCGCAACGCTTAACAGACGACATGTGCTGACGTGACCAGACATAGCATTAAAAACACGATGCGGGGATGTGACCCTTCACAACGCATAACAGACGACATGTGAGGACGTGACCAGACACATCATTAAAATCACGATGTGGGGACGTGACCCTTCACAACGCTTAACAGAGGAAATGTGCGGACGTGACCAGACACAACATTAAAAACACGAGGTGGGGACGTGACCCTTCACAACGCTTAAGAGACGACATGTGCGGACGTGACCAGACACAACATTTAAAACACGGTGTGGGTACGTGACCCTTCACAAGCTTAACAGACGACATGTGCTGATGTGACCAGACACAAAATTCAAAACACGATGTGGGGGCGTGACCCTTCACAACACTTAATAGACGACATGTGTGGACGTGACCAGACACAGCATTAAAAACACGATGTGGGGGCGTGACCCTTCACAACGCATAACAGACGACATGTGCGGACGTGACCAGACACAACATTAAAACACGGTGTGGGGATATGACCCTTCACAACGCTTAACAGACAACATGTGCGGACGTGACCAGACACAGCATTAAAACACGGTGTGGGGATGTGACCCTTCACAACGCTTAACAGACGACATGTGCGGACGTGACCAGACATAGCATTAAAACACGGAGTGGGGACGTGACTCTTCACAACGCTTAACAGACGACATGTGCGGACGTGACCAGACATAGTATTAAAAGTAGATGTGGGGACGTGACCCTTCACAAAGCTTAACAGACGACATGTGCGGACGTGACCAGACACAGCATTAAAAACACGATGTGGGGACGTGACCCTTCACAACGCTTAACAGACGACATGTGCGGACGTGACCAGACATAGCATTAAAACACAGTGTGGGGACGTGACTCTTCACAACGCTTAACAGACGACATGTGCGGACGTGACTAGACATAGTATTAAAAGTAGATATGGGGACGTGACCTTTCACAAAGCTTTACAGACGACATGTGCGGACGTGACCAGACACAATATGAAAACACGGTGTGGGGATGTGACCCTTCACAATGCTTAACAGACGACATGTGCGGACGTGACCAGACACAACATTAAAAACACGAGGTGGGGACGTGACCCTTCACAACGCTTAAGAGACGACATGTGCGGACGTGACCAGACACAACATTTAAAACACGGTGTGGGTACGTGACCCTTCACAAGCTTAACAGACGACATGTGCTGATGTGACCAGACACAAAATTCAAAACACGATGTGGGGGCGTGACCCTTCACAACACTTAATAGACGACATGTGTGGACGTGACCAGACACAGCATTAAAAACACGATGTGGGGGCGTGACCCTTCACAACGCATAACAGACGACATGTGCGGACGTGACCAGACACAACATTAAAACACGGTGTGGGGATATGACCCTTCACAACGCTTAACAGACAACATGTGCGGACGTGACCAGACACAGCATTAAAACACGGTGTGGGGATGTGACCCTTCACAACGCTTAACAGACGACATGTGCGGACGTAACCAGACATAGCATTAAAACACGGTGTGGGGACGTGACTCTTCACAACGCTTAACAGACGACATGTGCGGACGTGACCAGACATAGTATTAAAAGTAGATGTGGGGACGTGACCCTTCACAAAGCTTAACAGACGACATGTGCGGACGTGACCAGACACAGCATTAAAAACACGATGTGGGGACGTGACCCTTCACAACGCTTAACAGACGACATGTGCGGACGTGACCAGACATAGCATTAAAACACAGTGTGGGGACGTGACTCTTCACAACGCTTAACAGACGACATGTGCGGACGTGACTAGACATAGTATTAAAAGTAGATATGGGGACGTGACCTTTCACAAAGCTTTACAGACGACATGTGCGGACGTGACCAGACACAACATGAAAACACGGTGTGGGGATGTGACCCTTCACAATGCTTAACAGACGACATGTGCGGACGTGACCAGACACAACATTAAAACACGGTGTGGGGATGTGACCCTTCACAACGCTTAACAGACGACATGTGCGGACGTGACCAGACACAGCATTTAAACACGGTGTGGGGATGTGACCCTTCACAACGCTTAACTGACGACATGTGCGGACGTGACCAGACATAGTATTAAAAGTAGATGTGGGGACGTGATCCTTCACAAAGCTTAACAGACGACATGTGCGGACGTGACCAGACACAGCATTAAAAACACGATGTGGGGACGTGACCCTTCACAACGCTTAACAGACGACATGTGCGGACGTGACCAGACATAGCATTAAAACACAGTGTGGGGACGTGACTCTTCACAACGCTTAACAGACGACATGTGCGGACGTGACTAGACATAGTATTAAAAGTAGATATGGGGACGTGACCTTTCACAAAGCTTTACAGACGACATGTGCGGACGTGACCAGACACAATATGAAAACACGGTGTGGGGGCGTGACCCTTCACAACACTTAATAGACGACATGTGTGGACGTGACCAGACACAGCATTAAAAACACGATGTGGGGGCGTGACCCTTCACAACGCATAACAGACGACATGTGCGGACGTGACCAGACACAACATTAAAACACGGTGTGGGGATATGACCCTTCACAACGCTTAACAGACAACATGTGCGGACGTGACCAGACACAGCATTAAAACACGGTGTGGGGATGTGACCCTTCACAACGCTTAACAGACGACATGTGCGGACGTGACCAGACATAGCATTAAAACACGGTGTGGGGACGTGACTCTTCACAACGCTTAACAGACGACATGTGCGGACGTGACCAGACATAGTATTAAAAGTAGATGTGGGGACGTGACCCTTCACAAAGCTTAACAGACGACATGTGCGGACGTGACCAGACACAGCATTAAAAACACGATGTGGGGACGTGACCCTTCACAACGCTTAACAGACGACATGTGCGGACGTGACCAGACATAGCATTAAAACACAGTGTGGGGACGTGACTCTTCACAACGCTTAACAGACGACATGTGCGGACGTGACTAGACATAGTATTAAAAGTAGATATGGGGACGTGACCTTTCACAAAGCTTTACAGACGACATGTGCGGACGTGACCAGACACAATATGAAAACACGGTGTGGGGATGTGACCCTTCACAATGCTTAACAGACGACATGAGCGGACGTGACCAGACACAACATTAAAACACGGTGTGGGGATGTGACCCTTCACAACGCTTAACAGACGACATGTGCGGACGTGACCAGACACAGCATTTAAACACGGTGTGGGGATGTGACCCTTCACAACGCTTAACTGACGACATGTGCGGACGTGACCAGACATAGTATTAAAAGTAGATGTGGGGACGTGATCCTTCACAAAGCTTAACAGACGACATGTGCGGACGTGACCAGACACAGCATTAAAAACACGATGTGGGGACGTGACCCTTCACAACGGTTAACAGACGACATGTGTGGACGTGACCAGACACAACATTAAAAACAGATGTGGGGACGTGACCCTTCACAACGCTTAACAGACGACATGTGCGGACGTGACCAGACACTGCAATAAAACACGGTGTGGGGATGTGACCCTTCACAACGCTTAACAGACGACATGTGCGGACGTGACCAGACACAGCATTGAAAACACGATGTGGGGAGGTGACCCACCACAACGCTTAACAAATGACATGAGCGGACGTGACCAGACGTGACCCTTCACAACACTTAACAGACGACATGTGCGGACGTGACCAGACATAGTATTAAAAGTAGATATGGGGACGTGACCTTTCACAAAGCTTTACAGACGACATGTGCGGACGTGACCAGACACAACATGAAAACACGGTGTGGGGATGTGACCCTTCACAACGCTTAACAGACGACATGTGCGGACGTGACCAGACACAGCATTTAAACACGGTGTGGGGATGTGACCCTTCACAACGCTTAACTGACGACATGTGCGGACGTGACCAGACATAGTATTAAAAGTAGATGTGGGGACGTGATCCTTCACAAAGCTTAACAGACGACATGTGCGGACGTGACCAGACACAGCATTAAAAACACGATATGGGGACGTGACCCTTCACAACGGTTAACAGACGACATGTGTGGACGTGACCAGACACAACATTAAAAACAGATGTGGGGACGTGACCCTTCACAACGCTTAACAGACGACATGTGCGGACGTGACCAGACACTGCATTAAAACACGGTGTGGGGATGTGACCCTTCACAACGCTTAACAGACGGCATGTGCGGACGTGACCAGACACAGCATTGAAAACACGATGTGGGGAGGTGACCCATCACAACGCTTAACAAATGACATGTGCGGACGTGACCAGACGTGACCCTTCGCAACGCTTAACAGACGACATGTGCGGACGTGACCAGACATAGCATTAAAAACACGATGCGGGGACGTGACCCTTCACAACGCATAACAGACGACATGTGAGGACGTGACCAGACACATCATTAAAATCACGATGTGGGGACGTGACCCTTCACAACGCTTAACAGAGGAAATGTGCGGACGTGACCAGACACAACATTAAAAACACGAGGTGGGGACGTGACCCTTCACAACGCTTAAGAGACGACATGTGCGGACGTGACCAGACACAACATTTAAAACACGGTGTGGGTACGTGACCCTTCACAAGCTTAACAGACGACATGTGCTGATGTGACCAGACACAAAATTCAAAACACGATGTGGGGGCGTGACCCTTCACAACACTTAATAGACGACATGTGTGGACGTGACCAGACACAGCATTAAAAACACGATGTGGGGGCGTGACCCTTCACAACGCATAACAGACGACATGTGCGGACGTGACCAGACACAACATTAAAACACGGTGTGGGGATATGACCCTTCACAACGCTTAACAGACAACATGTGCGGACGTGACCAGACACAGCATTAAAACACGGTGTGGGGATGTGACCCTTCACAACGCTTAACAGACGACATGTGCGGACGTGACCAGACATAGCATTAAAACACGGTGTGGGGACGTGACTCTTCACAACGCTTAACAGACGACATGTGCGGACGTGACCAGACATAGTATTAAAAGTAGATATGGGGACGTGACCCTTCACAAAGCTTAACAGACGACATGTGCGGACGTGACCAGACACAGCATTAAAAACACGATGTGGGGACGTCACCCTTCACAACGCTTAACAGACGACATGTGCGGACGTGACCAGACATAGCATTAAAACACAGTGTGGGGACGTGACTCTTCACAACGCTTAACAGACGACATGTGCGGACGTGACCAGACATAGTATTAAAAGTAGATATGGGGACGTGACCTTTCACAAAGCTTTACAGACGACATGTGCGGACGTGACCAGACACAACATGAAAACACGGTGTGGGGATGTGACCCTTCACAATGCTTAACAGACGACATGTGCGGACGTGACCAGACACAACATTAAAACACGGTGTGGGGATGTGACCCTTCACAACGCTTAACAGACGACATGTGCGGACGTGACCAGACACAGCATTTAAACACGGTGTGGGGATGTGACCCTTCACAACGCTTAACTGACGACATGTGCGGACGTGACCAGACATAGTATTAAAAGTAGATGTGGGGACGTGATCCTTCACAAAGCTTAACAGACGACATGTGCGGACGTGACCAGACACAGCATTAAAAACACGATGTGGGGACGTGACCCTTCACAACGGTTAACAGACGACATGTGTGGACGTGACCAGACACAACATTAAAAACAGATGTGGGGACGTGACCCTTCACAACGCTTAACAGACGACATGTGCGGACGTGACCAGACACTGCAATAAAACACGGTGTGGGGATGTGACCCTTCACAACGCTTAACAGACGACATGTGCGGACGTGACCAGACACAGCATTGAAAACACGATGTGGGGAGGTGACCCACCACAACGCTTAACAAATGACATGTGCGGACGTGGCCAGACGTGACCCTTCACAACACTTAACAGACGACATGTGCGGACGTGACAAGACATAGTATTAAAAGTAGATATGGGGACGTGACATTTCACAAAGCTTTACAGACGACATGTGCGGACGTGACCAGACACAACATGAAAACACGGTGTGGGGATGTGACCCTTCACAACGCTTAACAGACGACATGTGCGGACGTGACCAGACACAGCATTTAAACACGGTGTGGGGATGTGACCCTTCACAACGCTTAACTGACGACATGTGCGGACGTGACCAGACATAGTATTAAAAGTAGATGTGGGGACGTGATCCTTCACAAAGCTTAACAGACGACATGTGCGGACGTGACCAGACACAGCATTAAAAACACGATATGGGGACGTGACCCTTCACAACGGTTAACAGACGACATGTGTGGACGTGACCAGACACAACATTAAAAACAGATGTGGGGACGTGACCCTTCACAACGCTTAACAGACGACATGTGCGGACGTGACCAGACACTGCATTAAAACACGGTGTGGGGATGTGACCCTTCACAACGCTTAACAGACGGCATGTGCGGACGTGACCAGACACAGCATTGAAAACACGATGTGGGGAGGTGACCCATCACAACGCTTAACAAATGACATGTGCGGACGTGACCAGACGTGACCCTTCGCAACGCTTAACAGACGACATGTGCGGACGTGACCAGACATAGCATTAAAAACACGATGCGGGGACGTGACCCTTCACAACGCATAACAGACGACATGTGAGGACGTGACCAGACACATCATTAAAATCACGATGTGGGGACGTGACCCTTCACAACGCTTAACAGAGGAAATGTGCGGACGTGACCAGACACAACATTAAAAACACGAGGTGGGGACGTGACCCTTCACAACGCTTAAGAGACGACATGTGCGGACGTGACCAGACACAACATTTAAAACACGGTGTGGGTACGTGACCCTTCACAAGCTTAACAGACGACATGTGCTGATGTGACCAGACACAAAATTCAAAACACGATGTGGGGGCGTGACCCTTCACAACACTTAATAGACGACATGTGTGGACGTGACCAGACACAGCATTAAAAACACGATGTGGGGGCGTGACCCTTCACAACGCATAACAGACGACATGTGCGGACGTGACCAGACACAACATTAAAACACGGTGTGGGGATATGACCCTTCACAACGCTTAACAGACAACATGTGCGGACGTGACCAGACACAGCATTAAAACACGGTGTGGGGATGTGACCCTTCACAACGCTTAACAGACGACATGTGCGGACGTGACCAGACATAGCATTAAAACACGGTGTGGGGACGTGACTCTTCACAACGCTTAACAGACGACATGTGCGGACGTGACCAGACATAGTATTAAAAGTAGATATGGGGACGTGACCCTTCACAAAGCTTAACAGACGACATCTGCGGACGTGACCAGACACAGCATTAAAAACACGATGTGGGGACGTGACCCTTCACAACGCTTAACAGACGACATGTGCGGACGTGACCAGACATAGCATTAAAACACAGTGTGGGGACGTGACTCTTCACAACGCTTAACAGACGACATGTGCGGACGTGACCAGACATAGTATTAAAAGTAGATATGGGGACGTGACCTTTCACAAAGCTTTACAGACGACATGTGCGGACGTGACCAGACACAACATGAAAACACGGTGTGGGGATGTGACCCTTCACAATGCTTAACAGACGACATGTGCGGACGTGACCAGACACAACATTAAAACACGGTGTGGGGATGTGACCCTTCACAACGCTTAACAGACGACATGTGCGGACGTGACCAGACACAGCATTTAAACACGGTGTGGGGATGTGACCCTTCACAACGCTTAACTGACGACATGTGCGGACGTGACCAGACATAGTATTAAAAGTAGATGTGGGGACGTGATCCTTCACAAAGCTTAACAGACGACATGTGCGGACGTGACCAGACACAGCATTAAAAACACGATGTGGGGACGTGACCCTTCACAACGGTTAACAGACGACATGTGTGGACGTGACCAGACACAACATTAAAAACAGATGTGGGGACGTGACCCTTCACAATGCTTAACAGACGACATGTGCGGACGTGACCAGACACTGCAATAAAACACGGTGTGGGGATGTGACCCTTCACAACGCTTAACAGACGACATGTGCGGACGTGACCAGACACAGCATTAAAAACACGATGTGGGGACGTGACCCTTCACAACGGTTAACAGACGACATGTGTGGACGTGACCAGACACAACATTAAAAACAGATGTGGGGACGTGACCCTTCACAACGCTTAACAGACGACATGTGCGGACGTGACCAGACACTGCAATAAAACACGGTGTGGGGATGTGACCCTTCACAACGCTTAACAGACGACATGTGCGGACGTGACCAGACACAGCATTGAAAACACGATGTGGGGAGGTGACCCACCACAACGCTTAACAAATGACATGTGCGGACGTGACCAGACGTGACCCTTCACAACACTTAACAGACGACATGTGCGGACGTGACCAGACATAGTATTAAAAGTAGATATGGGGACGTGACCTTTCACAAAGCGTTACAGACGACATGTGCGGACGTGACCAGACACAACATGAAAACACGGTGTGGGGATGTGACCCTTCACAACGCTTAACAGACGACATGTGCGGACGTGACCAGACACAGCATTTAAACACGGTGTGGGGATGTGACCCTTCACAACGCTTAACTGACGACATGTGCGGACGTGACCAGACATAGTATTAAAAGTAGATGTGGGGACGTGATCCTTCACAAAGCTTAACAGACGACATGTGCGGACGTGACCAGACACAGCATTAAAAACACGATATGGGGACGTGACCCTTCACAACGGTTAACAGACGACATGTGTGGACGTGACCAGACACAACATTAAAAACAGATGTGGGGACGTGACCCTTCACAACGCTTAACAGACGACATGTGCGGACGTGACCAGACACTGCATTAAAACACGGTGTGGGGATGTGACCCGTTACAACGCTTAACAGACGGCATGTGCGGACGTGACCAGACACAGCATTGAAAACACGATGTGGGGAGGTGACCCATCACAACGCTTAACAAATGACATGTGCGGACGTGACCAGACGTGACCCTTCGCAACGCTTAACAGACGACATGTGCGGACGTGACCAGACATAGCATTAAAAACACGATGCGGGGACGTGACCCTTAACAACGCATAACAGACGACATGTGAGGACGTGACCAGACACATCATTAAAATCACGATGTGGGGACGTGACCCTTCACAACGCTTAACAGAGGAAATGTGCGGACGTGACCAGACACAACATTAAAAACACGAGGTGGGGACGTGACCCTTCACAACGCTTAAGAGACGACATGTGCGGACGTGACCAGACACAACATTTAAAACACGGTGTGGGTACGTGACCCTTCACAAGCTTAACAGACGACATGTGCTGATGTGACCAGACACAAAATTCAAAACACGATGTGGGGGCGTGACCCTTCACAACACTTAATAGACGACATGTGTGGACGTGACCAGACACAGCATTAAAAACACGATGTGGGGGCGTGACCCTTCACAACTCATAACAGACGACATGTGCGGACGTGACCAGACACAACATTAAAACACGGTGTGGGGATATGACCCTTCACAACGCTTAACAGACAACATGTGCGGACGTGACCAGACACAGCATTAAAACACGGTGTGGGGATGTGACCCTTCACAACGCTTAACAGACGACATGTGCGGACGTGACCAGACATAGCATTAAAACACGGTGTGGGGACGTGACTCTTCACAACGCTTAACAGACGACATGTGCGGACGTGACCAGACATAGTATTAAAAGTAGATATGGGGACGTGACCCTTCACAAAGCTTAACAGACGACATGTGCGGACGTGACCAGACACAGCATTAAAAACACGATGTGGGGACGTGACCCTTCACAACGCTTAACAGACGACATGTGCGGACGTGACCAGACATAGCATTAAAAGACAGTGTGGGGACGTGACTCTTCACAACGCTTAACAGACGACATGTGCGGACGTGACCAGACATAGTATTAAAAGTAGATATGGGGACGTGACCTTTCACAAAGCTTTACAGACGACATGTGCGGACGTGACCAGACACAACATGAAAACACGGTGTGGGGATGTGACCCTTCACAATGCTTAACAGACGACATGTGCGGACGTGACCAGACACAACATTAAAACACGGTGTGGGGATGTGACCCTTCACAACGCTTAACAGACGACATGTGCGGACGTGACCAGACACAGCATTTAAACACGGTGTGGGGATGTGACCCTTCACAACGCTTAACTGACGACATGTGCGGACGTGACCAGACATAGTATTAAAAGTAGATGTGGGGACGTGATCCTTCACAAAGCTTAACAGACGACATGTACGGACGTGACCAGACACAGCATTAAAAACACGATGTGGGGACGTGACCCTTCACAACGGTTAACAGACGACATGTGTGGACGTGACCAGACACAACATTAAAAACAGATGTGGGGACGTGACCCTTCACAACGCTTAACAGACGACATGTGCGGACGTGACCAGACACTGCAATAAAACACGGTGTGGGGATGTGACCCTTCACAACGCTTAACAGACGACATGTGCGGACGTGACCAGACACAGCATTGAAAACACGATGTGGGGAGGTGACCCACCACAACGCTTAACAAATGACATGTGCGGACGTGACCAGACGTGACCCTTCACAACACTTAACAGACGACATGTGCGGACGTGACCAGACACAACATGAAAACACGGTGTGGGGATGTGACCCTTCACAACGCTTAACAGACGACATGTGCGGACGTGACCAGACACAGCATTTAAACACGGTGTGGGGATGTGACCCTTCACAACGCTTAACTGACGACATGTGCGGACGTGACCAGACATAGTATTAAAAGTAGATGTGGGGACGTGATCCTTCACAAAGCTTAACAGACGACATGTGCGGACGTGACCAGACACAGCATTAAAAACACGATATGGGGACGTGACCCTTCACAACGGTTAACAGACGACATGTGTGGACGTGACCAGACACAACATTAAAAACAGATGTGGGGACGTGACCCTTCACAACGCTTAACAGACGACATGTGCGGACGTGACCAGACACTGCATTAAAACACGGTGTGGGGATGTGACCCTTCACAACGCTTAACAGACGGCATGTGCGGACGTGACCAGACACAGCATTGAAAACACGATGTGGGGAGGTGACCCATCACAACGCTTAACAAATGACATGTGCGGACGTGACCAGACGTGACCCTTCGCAACGCTTAACAGACGACATGTGCGGACGTGACCAGACATAGCATTAAAAACACGATGCGGGGACGTGACCCTTCACAACGCATAACAGACGACATGTGAGGACGTGACCAGACACATCATTAAAATCACGATGTGGGGACGTGACCCTTCACAACGCTTAACAGAGGAAATGTGCGGACGTGACCAGACACAACATTAAAAACACGAGGTGGTGACGTGACCCTTCACAACGCTTAAGAGACGACATGTGCGGACGTGACCAGACACAACATTTAAAACACGGTGTGGGTACGTGACCCTTCACAAGCTTAACAGACGACATGTGCTGATGTGACCAGACACAAAATTCAAAACACGATGTGGGGGCGTGACCCTTCACAACACTTAATAGACGACATGTGTGGACGTGACCAGACACAGCATTAAAAACACGATGTGGGGGCGTGACCCTTCACAACGCATAACAGACGACATGTGCGGACGTGACCAGACACAACATTAAAACACGGTGTGGGGATATGACCCTTCACAACGCTTAACAGACAACATGTGCGGACTTGACCAGACACAGCATTAAAACACGGTGTGGGGATGTGACCCTTCACAACGCTTAACAGACGACATGTGCGGACGTGACCAGACATAGCATTAAAACACGGTGTGGGGACGTGACTCTTCACAACGCTTAACAGACGACATGTGCGGACGTGACCAGACATAGTATTAAAAGTAGATATGGGGACGTGACCCTTCACAAAGCTTAACAGACGACATGTGCGGACGTGACCAGACACAGCATTAAAAACACGATGTGGGGACGTGACCCTTCACAACGCTTAACAGACGACATGTGCGGACGTGACCAGACATAGCATTAAAACACAGTGTGGGGACGTGACTCTTCACAACGCTTAACAGACGACATGTGCGGACGTGACCAGACATAGTATTAAAAGTAGATATGGGGACGTGACCTTTCACAAAGCTTTACAGACGACATGTGCGGACGTGACCAGACACAACATGAAAACACGGTGTGGGGATGTGACCCTTCACAATGCTTAACAGACGACATGTGCGGACGTGACCAGACACAACATTAAAACACGGTGTGGGGATGTGACCCTTCACAACGCTTAACAGACGACATGTGCGGACGTGACCAGACACAGCATTTAAACACGGTGTGGGGATGTGACCCTTCACAACGCTTAACTGACGACATGTGCGGACGTGACCAGACATAGTATTAAAAGTAGATGTGGGGACGTGATCCTTCACAAAGCTTAACAGACGACATGTGCGGACGTGACCAGACACAGCATTAAAAACACGATGTGGGGACGTGACCCTTCACAACGGTTAACAGACGACATGTGTGGACGTGACCAGACACAACATTAAAAACAGATGTGGGGACGTGACCCTTCACAATGCTTAACAGACGACATGTGCGGACGTGACCAGACACTGCAATAAAACACGGTGTGGGGATGTGACCCTTCACAACGCTTAACAGACGACATGTGCGGACGTGACCAGACACAGCATTGAAAACACGATGTGGGGAGGTGACCCACCACAACGCTTAACAAATGACATGTGCGGACGTGACCAGACGTGACCCTTCACAACGCTTAACAGACGACATGTGCGGACGTGACCAGACATAGCATTAAAAAGACGATGCGGGGACGTGACCCTTCACAACGCATAACAGACGACATGTGAGGACGTGACCAGACATATCATTAAAATCACGATGTGGGGACGTGACCCTTCACAACGCTTAACAGATGACAAGTGCGGACGTGACCAGACACAACATTAAAAACACGAGGTGGGGACGTGACCCTTCACAACGCTTAAGAGACGACATGTGCGGACGTGACCAGACTGAACATTTAAAATACGGTGTGGGTACGTGACCCTTCACAAGCTTAACAGACGACATGTGCTGATGTGACCAGACACAAAATTGAAAACACGATGTGGGGGCGTGACCCTTCACAACACTTAATAGACGACATGTGTGGACGTGACCAGACACAGCATTAAAAACAAGATGTGGGGGCGTGACCCTTCACAACGCATAACAGACGACATGTGCGGACGTGACCAGACACAACATTAAAACACGGTGTGGGGATGTGACCCTTCACAACGCTTAACAGTCGACATGTGCGGACGTGACCAGACACAACATTAAAACACGGTGTGGGGATGTGACCCTTCACAACGCTTAACAGACGACATGTGCGGACCTGACCAGACATAGCATTAAAACACGGTGTGGGGACGTGACTCTTCACAACGCTTAACAGACGACATGTGCGGACGTGACCAGATATAGTATTAAAAGTTGATGTGGGGACGTGACCCTTCACAAAGCTTAACAGACGACATGTGCGGACGTGACCAGACACAGCATTAAAAACACGATGTGGGGAGGTGACCCTTCACAACGCTTAACAGACGACATGTGCGGACGTGACCAGACATAGCATTAAAACACAGTGTGGGGACGTGACTCTTCACAACGCTTAACAGACGACATGTGTGGACGTGACCAGACATAGTATTAAAAGTAGATATGGGGACCTGACCTTTCACAAAGCTTAACAGACGACATGTGCGGACGTGACCAGACACAACATTAAAACACGGTGTGGGGATGTGACCCTTCACAACGCTTAACAGACGACATGTGCGGACGTGACCAGACACAACATTAAAACACGGTGTGGGGATGTGACCCTTCACAACGCTTAACAGACGACATGTGCGGACGTGACCAGACACAACATTTAAACACGATGTGGGGATGTGACCCTTCACAACGCTTAACAGACGACATGTGCGGACTCAACCAGACATAGTATTAAAAGTAGATGTGGGGACGTGACCCTTCACAAAGCTTAACAGACGACATGTGCGGACGTGACCAGACACAACATTAAAAACACGATGTGGGGACATGACCCTTCACAACGGTTAACAGACGACATGTGTGGACGTGACCAGACACAACAGTAAAAACAGATGTGGGGACGGTTCCCTTCACAACGCTTAACAGACGACATGTGCGGACGTGACTAGACACAGCATTAAAAACACTATGTGGGGACGTGACCCTTCACAACGGTTAACAGACGACATGTGCGGAGGTGACCAGACACAGCATTAAAAACACGATGTGGGGACGTGACCCTTCACAATGCTTAACAGACGACATGTGCGGATGTGAGCAGACACAACATTTAAAACACGGTGTGGGGACGTGACCCTTCACACGCTTAATAGACGACATGTGCGGACGTGAGCAGACACAACTTTTAAATGTCGAGGTGTATGTGGGGACGTGACCTATCACAACACTAAACAGACAATATGTGAGGACGTGACCAATCATAACTTTTTAAATGACAAGGTGTATGCGGGGACGTGACCTATCACAACACTAAACATACAAGATGTGGGGACGTGACCAATCACAACTTTTTAAACGACAAGGTGTATGTGGGGACGTGACCTATCACCACACTAAACAGATGGTGTAAAGGGAAAGCAAGTCTCACCTTGAACTTTTCGTATGAATTAAAATGGAGAGCGCTAGACCGTGAGGGAGCGTGATCTACCGCACGAAGTTGATTTGGGAGTGGTAACGTACTCCATTCGAACGTTGATTGGATTTATCGAAGGGAAATCCATGACGAGGGTATTACAACGACTTCTTCATCGAAGACCCATGGTTGAGGAGTGGTAATGTTCTCCATTCGATTGTTTGATTGGATTTTAATGAAAATCCAAGGTGAGGGCTTTACAACGATTCCTTCATCGAAGACCCATGGTTGAGGAGTATATCTGTATCCTGCAAATTGAAAGGAAGTAAACACAAAGCAGCAACAGATAGAAGGAGAGAGCAATTGACCTATGTGAGGAATATCAAATATTCCTACATTTAACCCATGGCTTGCCCCCAAGTTTTTTGTTTGGAATGAAAATGATCTCTTTGTTTAAGAAAATAAATTCAAGCCTTTTTTCCTTTTTTTTTGGATAAAATGTTCGTTCAATTTTCGTTATATGATCGTGATTGATTCAAGTCTAGATAACGTCTACGTCTTGTTCAGGAAATAACGACCTCAAGGACATGACTTTCCCACAATTTGCAGCCATAAGCAATCCTCACCTGATATTAGTGTTTGCACTCATGCTCTGAAACAAGGTTAAGTGTTTTACGCTCATAAAGATGCAACTAACATCATACATAATTTTCAATTCGCAATATCAATCCGAGTGAAAAGACTTCAAATGAAGATGCACATGCATGGGCATTCTAATAATCGATGGGACTTTCACGGAAAATAATGAAAGGACATGAAATGTCCAGAAAGAAGCTTTTTTTTGGGTAAAGATGTGCTTTTATGATGAGTTTGAAGGTTTTTGATGAGTGACGTTTGTCGATTGGCCCTGATGAGGGCAAGGTACGTGAGTTCTTTCATTTTTTGCTGGGGATGCTTTCTTGATAGAGCGCATGAGCTCTTGTATCCTTGCTGGGAATGTCATTTTCCGGTAGGCTAGGGGCCCTTTTCTCGGGTCTTTACTGGAGAATGTTTCATTCGAGATTCCTTGAGTTGGCTCTGGGCCTTTTTTCTTCTCGAGTCTTCACTGGGGAGTGTTGTCGCTGTTCTTTTCGCGATTTACTACTTGAGTTGGCCTTGGGCCCTTTTCTTCTCGAGTTCTCACTGTGGGGATGCTTTCCTCGAGATTTCTTGAGTTTAGTTATCCCCGGGTTGTGCTTGCTTCGGTTTTTCGATTGTTTGTATTCTTTGAATGTCTCTGAGCATTTCTCTCTTTCCTTTTTCCTTTCCCCCCCTTTTTTTCTTTTCTTTTTCTCTTCTTTCCTTTTTCTTTTTTTTTTTTTCCTTTTTTTTCTTCTTTTTTTTTTTTTTTTCCTTTTTGATTTGAAATGCATCAGAGCAGAGCAAGCACAACCTTTGTCTTGATCTCTTTTTGTTCTGGCTTAAGGCCTCGGCCTTCATCTTTGGGTTTTTGGTCTTTCTTTGGTGATAGTTCTTAGCGATCTTTCGGTGACCTTTTCGGTCTCCTTCGTCGTGAACTTGAACTTGGCGTGCTTTTTACTTCTAGCTAGCAATCTTAGTTGAAACTGCTCCTTGGCTCCCGGGGTATGAGTGATAGTGAAGGTTTTTTAGGAGTGATGGCATATGTGGTGGAAAGGGGGAAGAAACGAAAAAATGGAGAAGGTCGTAAAAGTCCCACGTCATTTTATTGCTATCCCATGTCTAATTCCACATGTACCCTGGATATTATGCGAATTCAACTAGTACCTAGTCAGGCACTTACACTCATGAAGGATAATGCGCGATGGCCCAAAATACTCACAGGGATATGTTTGTGATTGCTTACGTCTAAACATACCATGGATATAAGAGTTAACAGACAAGATCATGTAAGTTTCATATAATTTCTAATAAACGCACAAATCATTCATGTCGTGATAAAGTGATGAACACGCTTGATTTTAAGGAATGTTAAAACGTAGGATCTTCATGCCAAGCAATATATATTTATTTTTCTTTTTTTTTTGGCAAAAACTAATAATTTTAGCAGACATGACACACACACTCTTGCAACAACATAAATTGTCGGAATTTAAAAATCGTGGAAATGTAAATTGCGGAAACGGAAATTACAAAAATGTAAAAGGGCAACTTCCCTGAAAAAAGAGCTTTGACATTTTTTGACACCTTCTTTTGGTTGTCACTTCACTTGCTTGCCTCCTGGTTTATAAGTCCCGTTGCACTTGAAATGTAAAACTACAGAAATGTAAATTGCGAGACCATAATTTGCAGAAACGTAATTTGCAGAAGGGGGAAATTGTAAAAACGTAAAGGACAACTTCCCTGAAAAATGAGCTTTGACATTTTTTGATACCTTCTTTTGGTCATCACTTCATTCTCTTGCCCCCAAGTTCACAAGTCTCATTGCACCTGAAACGTAAAATTGCAGAAACGTAAATTGCGAAAGCATAAATCACAGAAACGTAAATTGCGAAAGGGAAAATTGTAAACATAAAGGACAACTTCCTTGAAAAATGAGCTTTGATATTTTTCAACGCCTTCTTTTGGTCGTCACTTCATTCGCTTGCCCCCAATTTACAAGTCTCGTTGCACGTGGGACCCTATCCTCATTTTCAGTTGCGGCGATACTTTCTTCACCAGTAAAGACATAGGGTTTATCAAAACCAACTGAATCAACGTGCATCCTGAAACGCGAACAGTACAAGATGCTCGAAAAAAGGGTTAAATATATTTATTTATTTTTAAACCGAAGGGGAACACGGGTTCCTATAAAAGACAATAAAACATGCATTACAAGGAGACACTAGGAAGGGTGGTGGCGGTCTAATTACGCAGAGCCCCCCCCCCCCCCCCCCCCCCGCCGCAGACTTCTTCACGAAAATGGCCGAGCCCTATATCACCCTTCCGTTACCCAGATCATGATTTGGAATAGGGTTGATGGCCATGCTAGACCCTTCAAAAAAGATGCATTTGTTCTTGATCAAGTGATTAACCTTTCCTCTAAGGGCAGAGAAGTCTTCTAGGGTGTGGCCCTGAGCTCCGGCGTGGTACGTGCATCTAGCAATAGGGTTGTAGCACTTCGGGTAAGGAGGTTGTATAGGCTGAATCGGGATTGGAGCAATTTGCCCAGCTGCCAAGAGATGCTCGTAAATTTCCTCTAAAGGAATGGGAAGAGGTGGTAGCGGTTCCCTATTCCAATGGGTGTGTTGGTTCTTCTGTGGGATTTGTGGTAGAGGATATGGGAAAGGTTGTCGGTTACTAGGTCTCGGGGAGACAAAGATGACATCTTCCTTCATGATAGGTGCTCATTTAAGCGTTTCTTCTGGTGTGGAAGCGGTAATCCTCCCGGACTTAATTCCTTGTTCAACTCTCTTAGCCACCATGACTATGTCAGAAAATTTATTTGATGGATTGGATATAAGATAGGTGTAGTAGGGAGCCTTGAAAGTGTTTATGAAAATTGACGAGAGTTCTTTGTCACTTAGCAGAGGAGAAATTCTATATGCTAGCCCTCTCCACCTCTGAGCGTAAGTCTTCATCAATTCGTCGGTCCTCTTCTCTAGATCCTGTAGATCAGAACGGTCTGGTGCAACTTCCAAGTTGAATTTGTATTGCTTAAAGAAAGCATCCGATAAATCTCTCCAAGTTTTGATCCTAACCCCATCCAAACTCATATACCAGGTCAAGGCATGCTTGGCCAAACTCTCTTTGAACAGATGGATTAACAGGGGCTCATTGTGTATCATATCAGCCATTTTGTTGTAATAGGCCTTGAGGTGATTTTTTGGGCACTCGATCCCAGTGTACTTCTCAAAATTCGAAATCTTGTATTTGGGAGGCATTACGATCCCGGGGACCATACACATGTCGGTGGGACCCGTAGGGTCAAAGGGGTATGTTCCTTCGATAGCTTTGAGCCTTTCCTCCAGCAGGTTCAATCTATCCATACTCGGTCTCTCTGTGATGACAGCGCTTGGACCAATGGGTGGCAGTGATTCCGACGTGAATGGTGGTTGCGTCGGATTGACAAAAGGAGGCCGACTTCCCATAGGATCGGGAATCGCGACTTAAGTGAAATGTCCCTGAGGTGGGTGGAATCCCTGGGGTTCCTGATGAATCTGATTTTTACTAGGGTCCAAGGTGAGGTTAACTAAGGAATGTTGCAAGGCTGCAGTAACTTCTTCACCTGTGTTTACTACAGGATTTGCGGAGCTAGGTACCACGAAAGGATCAACCCATTCCATTAACCCCCAGGAACCGAAAATGATTGGGGTCCCGAAGATCCAACGATGGCGGATGAGGAGGGTCCCATCATTTGACTAGGATCAAAACCGGGTGGGAACTCAGTGGTTGCTTCATCTCGCTCTTTTTTGGCCTGAATGGCCCTTTCTGCATTAACCCTTACTTGCTCTTCTAACTCTTTTATTCTAGCAGCCAATGCCTCTTCTGTCTTGGTTTGTTCGGCCATTTTTCGCGCTTGAAGTCTAGTTATGGGGGGCCTTGGCGGAGTAATTCGCTTGCGAGGAGCTATTGTTAACCTGAAAGGGAAAAGAGGAACGAAAATGAGAAATAAACATAAGCGATAAACATGCATGGGATGTGCAACTCCGAGGCCTCCACGCTGCTTATTCAATCCTTCAGCCACTTTTTCACTTGATACTTTTGGGGGGGAATGAAAAGACAACGCATAAAAGAAGTGTAGGTACTGACATTTCAAATGAGCAAAATGGGTCCTATGGGACAAAAATTTTAAGTGCCAAAATAACCTGTGCGTGCAAGAAATTTACAGTTCGTATAGAAGAAAAATTGAGAAAAATAGAAATCATGGCAACAAGATAAATAGAGCCACGACAAATCAGATATGATCATGATGCACGTGCTGGGGCTCTGATTTTGACTTTTCTAACTAGCTTGAACGGTTCCCGGATGATACCATAAAAAGGTCCCTAAAGTGTCGTCCAGTGTCCCGATTCCTTGCGAAATCGTGTAACCTTTCGACTATCTTTAGGGGTTCATCCGAGTTGGGATTGGTGAACACTACCCAGGACATGTGTCCTAGGGCGTCACTACTACCCTCCTAATTTGGTAATTGTCCCCGGGGTGTAGGGCACTATGAAATGCATATGACAATTGATATCAAAGCGAATAAATAAACAAATCAGCAATTTATCAAAGCAGGTAAATAGACAAATAAACACCTCTTAAAAGATAAAACTGGCTCCGACACTAAAGTCCCAAGTGGAGTCGCCAAACTGTCGCGCCCCGAAAAAAAAATATTCGCGAGTGTACGACGAATCTGAGACCTTACGATGCTCGGCGTAAAAGGACGCCTCGCAACATGCAATGAAGTTGCCACCCTAATTTTGTCTCTAGGTTTAGGGAACCTTAATCGTCATGGCATAAAATAAAATAAATAAATAAACTAAAAAACTAAAAAAATAAAGGCACAAAAAAAGGGGTCTGAACCCCAGACAAAGGTTCGGGGTCGTATTATGGTCTCGGGAAGGTGTTAGGCACCCGAGTCACATCCGAAAATGGTTACCGGTTGATGAGGATAAATTGCGTTTTGAAAGGGGGTCCTCAGAGGAATCGTCACTTTGGTCTTTTCCATGATCGGGACTGTTCAGGAATAATTAATCGTTGGACGGGGTTACCGTTTTAAAAATCTTTTTGGACGGGGTTACCATTTTCAAGACCGGTCGATTATTCCTGACCGTAGCGTGATGGGACTGAATTTTCCGTAAGACCGAATGAGCGCCCTCTATTTCATCATCGGACTTATGCATGATTAAATTAATTACTACGTGATTCTATCATGGATAGCTTAACAGAGTACAAATTTAAATGAGAGGTTTTGAAGTGATGAAACTGATGTGGGATCGAAGCCACCAAGTACATGCAGTCAATATAAGCGGAATTTAAAATCAAACGAACATGACATTGTAAGCAAGTCTTTAAACAAGTTGTTCATGTGGGTTGATTTTAATTCTAGCAATTCTATGTATCATACGTACAATTAATATTTACGGAAAAGTATTTGAATAAATAAAAGGGAACGAAAGGCGTACTTTCGAGCGAAGCTTGAATTTTAAACCTACAAAGTGAGAGTGTTAGTGATAGCTCGAAAAATAAATAAGCAATTTATGAATGCGAGAATTTAAATAATAGTTGATATTTATCGAAAAATTAAATGATGGTTTGACGCATACGAAAGTTAAAATGATGATTTGACACGTATGAAAATTTAAATGATGATATTATGAGTACAGAAAAATTTAAATGATGTTTTGATGTTTGCAGAAAATTAAATGATGATAATTGATAAGTGCGAAAAATTTAAATGATGATTTAATGCATACGAGAATTTAAATGCTGATTTGATGCGTGCAGAAAATTTAAATGCTGATTTGATAAGTGTAGAAAATTTAAATGATGATTTGATAAGTGCGAAAATTAAATGATGACAGTTGATATGTGCGAGAATTTAAATGCTGATTTGAAGAAAAATTTAAGTGATGATTTGACGAAAAATCAAAGATTTGATATTTGCAGAAATTAAGCAGTTGACGATATGCAGAAAACTAAATGATGATTTGCAGAAAATTAAACAATTGATGATTTGCAGAAAATAAAATGATGATTTGCAGAAAATTAAACAGGTGATATTGCAGAAAATTAAACAGGTGATATTGCAGAAAATTAAACAGTTGATATTTACGAGAATGGTGATGGGTGATACGAGCCCAGCAGCCGAGGCCCAAAGCCCACGAGGCTACACCACGAGGGCCGCCACCAAGGGCCGAGACACAATCGCCCTGATCATCAAGACCCTTCGAGCTGAGGAGCGCAACATGAAGGCCGCAACCCAATGGACAACCCAATGGAGCCTTTGCCTCTACGCCAACGACTCGGCTGGCAGCCATAGGCCCGAGTCAGAGCCCGCCCCTGGCTCGAAGGCCACGACCGAGCCCAGCGCTCAGGCCTCGCCCGCGCACACCACCAAAGCCACGGCCGAGCCCAGCGCCAAGGCCTCGCTCGCGCATATTGCCAAGGCCGCAACCGAGACTAGTAACAAGGCCTCACTCGCACATGTCATCAAGGCCGTGACCGAGCCCAGCACCAAGGCCTTGATCGCACTTAGCGCCAAAGCCAAGATCGAGCCCAGCATCAAGGCCTCAGCAAAGACAAACGCCAAGGCCTCGCCAAAGCCGCGCGCCGAGGCCGAGCCCATCATCAAGGCCACGGCTGGGCCCAACATCAAGCCCGCGGCCGAACCCAAAGCCAAGGCCACGACCGAGCCACGTCATGCCCCATCAGCCACGCCTAGTCACTCAGCCAAGCGGGCACACATCACTCATGAGTAAAGACCCCTTTGTCCAAGGGCGCTTTGGGTAATTCCCCTTGTAAATATCTTGGCTATAAAATGAAGGACTTGTCTTCATTTTAGCCTTGCTTTTGATTTTGAGATTTTCATCTTGAACCTTAAGCCAACCTTAGACTAGCTCTAGGAGGATCTTAGATCCATTCCGTCCACCCCTTCCATGGTGGCCGGATCGTTGCTTTCTTAGAAAGCTTTCCCATCTTGATCATCAAGACCACTCAACCGCTTGTACTCCATCGAGCCTTTGAGCTTATGCATAAACAAACTCGTCGCTTTTCATCTTAACAAATGTTTCCTTCCATCATACACTGCCCACCGCATCCGCTTTACCAAAAACCATCCGATTCAAATCCTAAGTCACGATTTGCCCCAAAGCCAACCGCGCCAAAGACTAGATCCGAGCTCCTCAAGGCGCTTGGGCCTTATCATGTGGTAGCGGAGCACCAGCTGTCTTCGAGGTTGCCTTTTCATCACTTACAAGGTATTTCCACGGCTAAAAATACTATAACACACCCTAGGCAATCATTTATAACCGTACCCTCCTATCAATCATTGATACACACACTTTCACTTATCACTTACAAAGATCTTATCAATCATTGATACACATGAACTCTTATCACTCACCTCACACCTCTTATCACTAGCACTTATCACTTGCACTTATCAATTGTGCACTACAAGTCTTGCATCATTAATCAATACTTGTCATACATCTTAGAGCTCTCTTGCACTAAAAAAAAAATATAGAATTCAAACAAAAAACAAAACAAAACGAACTTAAAAACAAAAAAAAAAGAGTTCAAAAAAAAAAAAAAACAAATTGAGTCAATGCAAGGGACTTGAGATAGTAAGCAAGGCCCAAAGCTTATGGAGGTTTGTATTTGAGCTTGAATCATTGAGACATTTGATAATACCTACTTGTTTTAGTTGCCTTTCTTCTTTCTTTCCTTTCGGCTTATTTTCTTGAGTAGTTTGTGTTTGCTTTCTTTTGTGTTTTGGTATTTCTTCTTTGTCTCTCACACTACTTCCACTCTAGGTCTAAGGTGCGCATCATTGCATCCTTGTGTGCCACCCTAGGTCTTCCGTGCCTTTCCTTCCTACCCTTGTTTTCTTGCGTGTCCTATTATTTGCCTTAGAGTCTTGTTGGTATAAGATGGGCTAGGGCTCGAGAGAAAATAGTGAGACGTGAGGAGGGAGAGTGTATTAGAGAGTAGAGAGATACACGAGAGAAACACGTGAGAGAGGGCACTAACCCTTATTTCTATACGAATTGTGTTTGCTCATTTTGTAGGTACGTAACTATGTCTCGAAATGTGGATCATTCGGGAGGGGAATCGAATGAGTCGGTACATGGGGGCGGATATGGAGAGGAGAATAGGGAGGAGCCCACACCGCATGAGGTCCTAGCCAATCTTTCGGCGCGGATGGAGGAGCGAATGACCAATCAAGAGGCCATGATGGCAAACCAGCAAGCCATGATGGCCAATCAACAAGCCATGATGGCTCGAATGTTGGAAACCCTAAACACTCTAGCCGGGAAGGGAACACCACCCACCCCGCCAAGCCAACCACATCTCTCACTCCAAACACAACCCCACATACCACCACCACCTCAGCCCCAAACACAACTCCACGCACCTCTACACCTTCAGCCCCAAACACACCCCCACATACCACCACCACCTCAGCCCCAAACACAACTCCACGCACCTCCACACCTTCAGCCCCAAACACAGCCCCAACCACCACCACAAGTCCAACCGCAACTTCCACCCCAAACACAACCCTCACCCCGGCAGCAAGAGAGTCTAAAATAGCCCGCAACCCACTTCCACCAAAGGACCGGGCCAAAGAACCTTAACGATTTGGACTACTATGCCTTCGACTACCCCAGCCGGGAGGAAGGAGAAGTGGCCGAGAGTGTGGCAAGCGAAGACCTTGCGCCGCCACGCGGGATGATTTTAGGGCTGCTACGGACTCGCCACCCCTTGTCCGAACCCCCATCTAAACCAAGGAACTTTCGAAACACTATCACCCAAGTCACCCGAAACACCAATCCCAACCTACACCAACCAAGGGCCAATGGCTACATTCCTCCGAGGCAATCTCCTAGAGGACCACACCAAAACCCACCCATTGAGCCACCGGGACACCAAGAGTATGAGAGGGACGACGACTATGAGGAGAGAGGGCCTCGGTATCGAAGGGAGAGAGGGGACGACTTTCACTATCCGAAGTTGCCTTTGCCTAGTTTTGAGGGGAAAGATGACCCCGAGGCATACTTCGATTGGGAGAACAAGATGGAGTGCATCTTTGCGAACTATGACTATTCGGAGAGCAAGAAGGTGAAGTTAGCCGTGGTTGAGTTTACGAGTTTAGCCATCCAATAGTGGGACCGTATATTGGTTAGTAGGTGACTTGAGGAAGGATTGGTCGTGACCGAATGGGAGGAGTTATTGAGGGAAATGAGGCGCCGGTTTGTGCCTCCTCATTACATGAGAGACCTACATCAACGGCTTCAATCTCTCCGCCAAGGTTCGAGGAATGTAAGTGAGTTCTACCATGAGATGCTCACCTTGATTTTTCGAGCGGAGGTCCGCGAAGGGACCGAGGCCACTATGGCTCATTTTATGGGCGGATTACACAAGGAGATTGCGGATATGATTGACTTCTACACCTACTCCACCTTGGACGAGATGTATCTCCTTGCCCTGAAGATTGAGAGGCAAGTAAGTCAAAAACCTAGAACTCCCTCTCAATTACCTATCTCTACTTCTACCCTTACTTCCACTTACAAAAAGCCTTGGCCGAATACCACCAAGCCACCCGTGACCCCAACTCCAAACACCTACCGCGCCCTAACCCCTAAACCAAACACCTAACCGAGCACGTACACACCTAAACCCCTACCAAATGCCTTCACGCCTAGACCGACACCAAGCACCAACCCACCCGAGAGGACTCACACTAGGGACATTACTTGTTTCAAGTGCGGAGGAAAGGGGCACATGAGGGGCGAATGTGCCAACCAAACGGTTATGGTGCTAAGGGAGGGAGGCGAGATAGTTAGCGAAGGGGAAGAAGAGGAAGAAAGTAACCCGAAGGAAGAATGAGGGGAAGGGGAGGACTCGAGTGAGGAGAGTGATGATTATGACCATGTAGAAGTGCCCCAATGCCTCGTTATAAGGAGGAGTTTGAGTATGAAGGGTTGGGAGGACGATGCCTCTATTGCGCAAAGGGAAAATTTGTTCCATACGAGGGGAGTGTCCAACGGCATGGTTATGTCTATCATCATTGACAATGGGAGTTGCGCGGATGTAGCGAGCGCCCTCCTAGTCCATTCCTTGGGTCTTAGCACCTTGAAACATCCCCACTCGTACGTGCTGAATTGGTTTAATGACGGGAGCACTGTCAAGGTTCAAAAACAAGTCCTAGTACCCTTCAACATCGGAGGCTACAAGGACAAGCGATTGTGCGACGTGGCTCCTATGCAAGCAAGCCACTTGCTTGTCGGTCGGCCTTGGCAATACAACCGCAAGGCGATCCATGACGGATTCAAGAACAATTATAAACTTCAACATAAGGGCCGAAAGTTCTTGATACCCCCCTTGTCCCCAAGCCAAGTTTATGAGGACCAAATCAAATTGGAGAAAGCTTGCGCCACTTTTGAAATTTCAGTGTCACTTGGAATGAAAGAGAGTGATTGGAGCGGAGAGAAGAAAGTGAGCAGGAAATATGGGGAAAATAGCGGCCATGAAAATATCGAGCATGTGCCAAGAGGAGGGAACAAGGAGGGCCGAGAGAAAAAAAGGAGCCGAGAAAGGCAAAACAAAGCTTGAAAAAAATGAGCAAGCTAGTGAGGCCTTTAGGGAGGCAAGAGTGGAGAGAAAAGTGAGTTTGATGGCTAAAGGGAAAGATATTAGGCATGCGCTCATCATGCGCAAGCCTTGCATTTTGATTCCGTTCAAGCTTTTGACTTTAAGCGCTACTAATACTAACCCTTCCTTGCCAAGCTTGATTTCCCCTCTTTTGCAGGAATTTGGGGACGTGTTACCAGATGAGATTCCCGAAGGTTTGCCACCAATGAGGGGCATTGAACATAAGATCGAATTCACCCCCGGTTCCACCTTACCAAACCGGCCAGCCTATCGGTGCAATCCCGCGGAGACACGGGAACTTCAAACGCAAGTTGACGGGTTGCTAGCCAAAGGCTTCATCCGAGAGAGCCTATCTCCATGCGCCGTGCCAGTTATCTTGGTCCTCAAGAAGGACGGATCGTGGCGAATGTGCATAGACTGTCGCGCCATTAACAAGGTAACGATCAAGTACTCACACCCCATTCCTAGGCTAGATGACATGCTAGATGAATTGTGCAATGCCAAAATGTTTTCCAAGATTGATTTAGTAAGTGGATACCACCAAATAAAAATGAATGAAGGTGATCAATATAAAACCGCTTTTAAAATAAAATTTGGATTGTATGAGTGGCTTGTCATGCCTTTTGGCTTAACCAATGCACCTAGCACATTCATGCGTCTCATGAATCATGTCTTAAGGTCGTTTATCGGTCACTTTGTGGTAGTCTACTTTGATGATATCTTAGTGTATAGCACCTCTTCACAAGCCCATTTGGTCCACTTGCACCAAGTATTTCTAACCCTTCGCGCACACAAGTTGTATGCCAAGCTCTCCAAGTGTGAGTTTTACTTGGAGGAGGTCCATTTTTTGGGTTTTATTGTAGGTGTCGAGGGACTTAAAGTGAACCAAGAAAAGGTGAAAGCAATCGCCGAATGGCCCACGCCCACCACAGTAGGAGAAGTGAGGTCCTTCCATGGATTAGCCGAGTTTTATCATCGGTTTGTGAAGGACTTCTCGACCATTGCCGCGTCGTTGAATGAGCTTACCAAGAAGGACGTCCCATTTGTGTGGGGAAAAGAGCAAGCGCAAGCATTTGCCACGCTCAAGGAAAGGCTCACCTCTAGCCCGGTGCTCATCCTTCCCAATTTTGAGAGCACCTTTGAGGTCGAATGCGACGCTAGCTGCATTGGGATAGGCGCGGTCTTGATACAAGACAAAAGGCCCGTAGCATTTTTCAGCGAGAAGTTGAAGGCGGCGCAGCTCAACTATTGCACCTACGATAGGGAGCTCTACGCGCTAGTAAGGGCGTTGGAAGTATGGGAACATTACTTGACCCCAAGAGAGTTTGTGGTCCATACAGATCACTTGAGCCTTAAGTATCTCAAAGGGCAAGGGAAACTCAACAAGAGACACGCCGCTTGGCTCGAATTCATCGAAAGGTTCCCGTATCACATCAAATACCTCAAGGGAAAGGACAATGTGGTGGCCGATGCTTTGTCCCGAAGGTATGCGCTTCTCACTTCTTTACACTCGCGCATGTTAGTTTTTTCACACCTCACCTCCTTGTATGCAAATGATATGGAATTCAAAGATGCTTTCCTTGCTTGTGCCCATGGGGCTTTTGATCACTATGCCATACATGATGAATTCCTTTTCCGCAAGGGTAAATTGTGTATACCCGTGTGTAGCTCTCATGAATTGTTGGTTTGGGAAGCACATGGGGGGGGGGGGGGGGGGGGGGGTCTAAAGGGGCATTTTGGGATAGAGAAAACCCTAAGCACACTTAAGGAACACTTCTATTGGCCTAAAATGAAAAGGCTAGTGTCACCCATTGTTGGGTCTTGTCTTGCATGCAAACGTGCTAAAACTCGAAGTATAAACCATGGGCGTTACATGCCACTTCCCGTAGCTTCTCACCCTTGGCATGATATTTCTATGGACTTTGTACTAGAACTTCCACGCACTAAGCACGACAAGGATGCTTTATTTGTTGTTGTTGATAGGTTCTCGAAAATGGCCCACTTTATCCCATGTCAATCCACAAATGATGCTTCGCATGTTGCTACTATGTTCTTTCGTGAGATTGTGAGGCTTCATGGTATGCCTAGGACCATAGTGAGCGATCGGGATACTAAGTTTCTTGCACACTTTTGGAATGTTTTGTGGGCCAAATTAGGAACCAAGCTTCTTTTCTCTACCTCGTACCATCCTCAAACGGATGGCCAAACCGAGGTAGTCAATAAGATGCTCGGCACACTATTGCGCATTATGATAAATCAAAACCCCAAGTCTTGGGAAGAATGCATTCCTTTTATCGAGTTTGCCTACAACCGCACAATGCACTCCACCACTCACTTTTCACCGTTTGAGCTTGTCTATGGGTTCAACCCTCTTACCCCCATAGACTTGCTACATATTCCTTTGACTCCTTGTGCTAGTTTAGATGGTGAAGCCAAGGCGCAAATGGTGAGCAAGATGCATGCTGCCAAAGGACCGCATTGAGGCCATCAACGCCAATCTAATCAAAAAGCGTGATGTTGGACGCCGCACCTGCACCTTCGAAGTGGGTGATTTAGTTTGGGTTCATATGACAAAGGAGCGGCGGGCACACAAGCTTAGCCCCCGGGGAGAAGACCCCTTTCTTATCCTTGAGAAAATTAGTGATAATGCCTATGTCCTTGATATTCCTCCTTCTTATGGCAACACTAACCACTCTTTCAACATCACTGATCTCTCACCTTTCTTTACAGATAACGAAGAAGATGGGTTGGAGGGGAGCAACGGTGTGGATTCGAGGATGAATCCTTGCGAAGGGGGAGGAGATGATACGAGCCTAGCAGCCGAAGCCCAAAGCCCACGAGGCTACACCACGAGGGCCGCCACCAAGGGTCGAGACATAACCGCCCTGATCATCAAGACCCTTCGAGCCGAGGACCGCAACATGAAGGCCGCAACCCAATGGACAACCCAATGGAGCCTTTGCCTCTACGCCAACGACTCGACTCGCAGCCACAGGCCCGAGTCCGAGCCCGCCCCTGGCTCGAAGGCCACGACCGAGCCCAGCGCTCAGGCCTCGCCCACGCACACCACCAAAGCCACGACCGAGCCCAGCGCCAAGGCCTCGCTCGCGCATATCGCCAAGGCCGCAACCGAGCCCAGCGCCAAGGCCTCGCTCGCACATGTCACTAAGGTTGCAACTGAGCCCAGCGCCAAGTCCTCGCGCGCACATGTCATCAAGGTCGCGGCCGAGCCCAGCACCAAGGCCTCGATCGCACTTAGCGCCAAAGCCACGATCGAGACCAACATCAAGGCCTCAGCAAAGATAAATGACAAGGCCCCGCCAAAGCCGCGCGCCGAGGCCGAGCCCATCATCAAGGCCACGGCCGGGCCCAACATCAAGCCCGCGGCCGAACCCAAAGCCAAGGCCACGACCGAGCCAAGTCATGCCCCATCAGCCACGCCTAGTCACTCAGCCAAGCGGGCCCGCGTCACTCATGAGTAAAGACCCCTTTGTCCAAGGGCGCTTTGGGTAATTCCCCTTGTAAATATCTTGGCTATAAAATGAAGGACTTGTCTTCATTTTAGCCTTGCTTTTGATTTTGAGATTTTTATCTTGAGCCTTAAGCCAACCTTAGACTAGCTCTAGGAGGATCTTAGATACATTCCGTCCACCCCCTCCATGGTGGCCGAATCGTTGCTTTCTTAGAAAGCTTTCCCGTCTTGATCATCAAGACCACTCAACTGCTTGTACTCCATCGAGCCTTTGAGCTTATGCATAAATAAACTCGTCGCTTTTCATCTTAACAAACGTTTCCTTCCATCATACACTGCCCACCCCATCCGCTTTACCAAAAACCATCCGATTTAAATCCTAAGTCACGATTTGCCCCAAAGCCAACCGCGCCAAAGACGAGATCCGTGCTCACCGACGAAGGCCGAGCTCCTCAAGGTGCTTGGGCCTTATCATGGGCCAAGCCCATCACCTTTCACGCATGAATAGGCCATTATGGCACTATTCACTTTCTTCTTCCTTGGCTGTCGGCGGCCAAGCTTTGGCCACCCATGACCGAAACAAAAAACCTTCATACCGAGATGCTCGTCTCCTCGACGGCTTCCCAACCGTACGAACCTCGAATTTCAGTTTAAACAGTACCGAGTTTAATTTCAAAAAAATGACGAAAAATGATAACTATCGAAAACTAATTAATTCACATGATTTATCTAACAATTTAACAAATTAAAGGCATGTATTTAATCTACAACATGCATATGAATTATTGGCATAAAAATAAGCAATTTATTTGATCAAAATGATACTAAACGAATTAAAGAAAGAAAATGCATGAAGAAATGAAGAAAAAAGCTTGAAGAAGCTTACTGCAAATGTTTGAACTTTGACGATCGATGCTCTACATGAGCTATCAATCAATGAGGGAGAAGAAGCAAGATGCTAGGGGGTGAATTCGTGTGTTGAAATGGTGAAGAGAGTGGCCCTTTTATAGGCTGCGAACGCGTGGGCAGGAGGATGCGATGGCTACGCGTGGTGGACGGATCGTCGCGCTGGCGGAGCTAGGCGGCTGAGGTGATGATTGGAAGGGACAGGAAGCGACGGGAGTAAGCAGCTCGGTGGCTTGTTCCACTGCCTCGTCGCTTCCACGGTGCATGAGCACCATGCCCTTTAATTTGTCAATCGTTGATCTGGTTGACTTTCCTTGGTCAACCAGATCAACGGTTATGATCAAAAGTCCCTTTAAGTTTATTTAAATGGCCTCGAGCCATTTTCGTGAACAAACATTCCGAATTTTCAAGTCGAAAGTGCCAGCGCGTAGAGAAAAATAAGGCGAGTTTAACCGTCTATAGCGATTGACGAGAATTTTTCGTTTAACGTGTTTATTTTCTCGTTCAAAAACATGAAATGTTCGGACGAAAAATAAATGACGTTATGACGAAAATTACGCGAAACGCTGTTGGTCGGCTTGAATGAAAAAAAAGTAGGTACTAGTTGATGGAAAACATTCCGAGTTCGAGCTATTGTCCGAGCGAACTTACTCGGGTCCAATAAAAGCTCAAAAAAAAATAATAATAAATAAAAAAATGCTAAAAAATGTGATAAAATACTAAAAATCCTAAATTTCATGCGATGACCTAAAACGAAGAAATAACTAGCAAATGACTAACGAATAATTAAAAAATGTAATTTTAAGGCCAAAAATATTAATGATAATAATAATGAAAATACGTGACGAAAAATTAAAAATGCAATTTTGAATGTTGACGATAAAAATGCGATGAGAATTTAAAAATACTAACCACAGTAACTTAATTAAAAATGATAGTAAGTTAAGTAAAATGACAGAAATGCTACATTTAATTAGTCAAAATTCGGGTATCAACAGTACTCATCTAAGATGAGTTACTATTCATCAAGAAAGCTCTTACAAAGTTCCATACACAAATTTACATTTACAAACTCACAAAATCAAGATTTTACAACGCAAGCTTCTCATATCCGTTTTCAATCATTCTTACATCATTCAATCGAGTTTGAATAAGCTTTCTTCTTGAGGTAACATTGATCATTTATTGGTGTTTATTGTTAATCATAGATTTATTCATTTGTACACCAATTTATTTGTTGCAAATTACAATTTATAATTGTGAAGGTTTGAAAAGTGTACCTAACACTTTTGGGTTATTGGGTAGAGTTCTTGTCCCGTGCAAAAAAATGAGGTTTCTTCAATCCTTTGCCTTGAAAGAGGATTGTGTAAGGTTGTGGTTGAACCCGTAAAAATCAAGGTGAAAAGGTTGTGGTTGAGCCCGTAAAAACTAAAGTGTAAGATTGTGAGCTGAACCCATAAAAGCTCAAGTTAATAGCAAAGAGTTTTTTGTTAGAAAATTCTAAGGGTGAAGCTCTTAGGTAGTGGAGTAAAATTCAGATTGTGAAGTGGAACCACTATAAATTATTGTCTTTGTTATTCTTCCTTACTCTTTGTGTGCAGATTTTTTAAAGGCCATTCTGTTTATCAAAAATAACTTCACCAAAGATGAAGTGTTTGTCATCGATATTTTTATTGAACTTGATTTCTTCAAATAGAAATAAAAATTTCATTACTATATATTATTCCATTAAATTTTATTACTGTAAATTTTTCAGTTAAACTATTAACTTTATTAGAAATTTTATTACTATAAATATAAATTTATTACAGTAAATATGTACTATTTGTTGTCAAAAAAATCATTCACCGTTTCCTTAAATATAAAAACTTATTTGTTCCATCAAGTCAAATAACTAATTTAAGTAATCAACCCAACAATTAAAACAAACAACTACAACAACAAAATTAACTAATAAATCTTCATTAACATTAAATCGGTACTCAAACTAATAATAGAAATAACCTTTTGTAATTAAATGGAGAGCAACGCAACAATTTAATCGAAATAGGTGAATGCGTCGATGAGAGGATAGGGCGGGGCACTTCGAAGAGGGTACGCCGACGTTTGGAGGTGCAACGTCAAAGGTGAGGTTCGCCGGGAAGAGAGAGAGAGATGAAGAATAGAAAAGGTTTGCATGAGGCGCTTGCTAGGTTAACGATGCAACCCTAGGGTTTCGATGGAATTCTCCGTCAAAACGTGACTTTTAATGAAACGACGTGTTTTAATCTTTCGTCGCCTTTTTCCATCGAAATCATATTTTTGACGGAAACGACCATCGAAACTTGATATTTTTTAGAGCCATTTCTATCGAAAATTTTCTTATATTTTAAAAATTCAATAAAAATTGAAAATTTAATTAATGTTATTAAAAATTGTAATTTAATTTTACATTAAATTATCTAAGAAATTATATAAATATGTTCCTAAATTATGATTATATATATAAATTAGTTTTCTTAAATGACCGATTACATAAAATTATTTATTATTATACTACTTATTAAATTTTACAGTATAACTTTTGATCTGTCAATTTATATAATGAAAAATATTTTGAACATTGTAATTAAAAGATAATCTTCCTAAAATACAATATTTATTCAAGATTTAAGCATCTAAGATAGTCATCAGTTTATCGTTGCAAAATCTATATGTACCATTTAAAACCTAACATTCTCGTTAACTCCAGTTATAACACGTCAAAAGAAAGTTTATATTTCAATCATTAACTCCTAAATAATATCTTTAAATTGTTAACATTAGCAACTACAATCTTAACCACTAACTACTACAAGTAAGTAATTATAAGACACAACACATGTATAATTACTAATACAAAACTATGAAACTAATTAAAACTAAAACCTTTTATATATGAACAACATTTACTTTGATTTTTCTCATAACAATTCATAGAGAATTAAATCTAGTATAGAATACATATCAATTCACTTAAAAGATTATCTTTGTTTCATACATTTGTGTCCACAATCATCCACGTGCATCTAAACTAGTTAGTTCATATTTTCAAAAAACGTGTTGTGGACGAATTGAATTTGACCCAGTATCATTTTGTTTGCCAACAATTACATGATAATATTGTCGTAATCGCATTGTAAAAATATTTATACAACATATATGAAAATCTATTCTTCAATCATTAAGCCTAGAAGAATATCATTAAATTATTAATTTAGTCGATAAATATTCTCCTACCTAAGTCAGTACGTGCACTTAACCATAAAGTAACTCACCATAAACTTATAAATGTCATAATGCAACAACAATATATTCAGCAGCTTAACGAGTTTACAAAATAAAAATATGTATATTCCGTAGATTATATAATGCTCAAAGTTAAGTTAGTATATATAACATTTACTTTTTCAATAAACGTATATATAATTAATAAACAAAAACTATAAAAGTAATTCATACTATACATATATGATATTAATCTAATGTGTATATGTAGTACAACCTATTTACTTTGAAAGTTAAGGAGTGATTAATAAACAAAATAAAAAAAATCTATAAAACCAAGTCATACTATATATATGTAGTATGACATATTTAGTTTAAAAATTAATGAGTAATTAAGGACTATTAATTATATAATATAAGTAATTTTATATTTATTGTATGTATATTGTTAATTTCAAAATTAGTAAACTAGGATACTTAATTTTCGCCATTAATATTTCTTAATTTTATAATTTATTCAACGCTTTTTTTTTACATTGTACATATATAATATACATTTTAAATAAAACAACTATTAAAATGACAGCGCAAAAAAATGGAAATGAAAGTTTAGACAGAATAAGCGGTCAAAAATGCATCAATAGCAACGGCCATAACCGTCACAAATAATGAGATATAGTTTTCGATGAAAGGTTTGTCAAAAGTTATATTAATTTTTGACGGACTAGGCCGTCAAAAGAGTTCTTCCTTCTTCGACAACATTTCGGTTGCAAACTATGTGTTTCGAAAGAAATTCCGTAGAAAAAGATTTTCGATGAAAATTGTCATCAAAATCTAAGAGGTTAATTGAGGGAATTATTTCCTCTATCATCGACGATCTTTTCGTCGCAAATGATATATAATTTTGACGACTTAGGTAGTCGAAAGGCTTTGAAGGAGTCCCTTGAAAATATTTGGCGTATTATTGTGGCACCAATAATTCTACGTTAGCGCCAAATATTTCGACGGTCTTTCCGTTGAAACTTATTATCAATGAAGCACCTATAATAGATTTTTTTTTATAAAAATAAAGTTGCGACGGCGACATCGTTAATTTTTTTTGACTGAAAGTGTTCGTCGGTATAAGACGCCTAGTAAACAAGTTTTTTTAGATTGACGCCTAGTAAGTAACAAATTACCATTTAGTGTCATGAGTTACTCTTTTTTACAAGTAAATTGCAAATGAATGGTTATATTTTAATACCCTAAATTGTTATTCTCACACTCTTATATTTAGAAATTTATTACATTATCTCTTTTTATATTTTATAACATAATTTTTAATGCTCATAGTGAATTCCTATGTGTAAGGGCGTGAGTGTTGTGACAATAACACCACACATCGTACATATGCCATGTTGCTTGTTTATATTATATTATCATTTAGAATGCGAAATTACTTCACCAATATTTTTTTAGAGAGTATTCACTATTATTGGAGTTTCAATTCACTCCTTACAATGTACTCATAATGCAACTTACTACTCCTATAGTGCAATTTACTCCTTCAGTGGGTAGAGTCCATCACTTCACAAAAATCTCATATTCATGTGGTTGACTCCACTATTTGGGAAGTATCATTGTAGGAAATTGCTTCTTCAATTTTCGACATCTATGTATGTTCTTTTGGGATACTGATTCTTTCCTATCATTTAGCTCTAGCAATGCACCTCTATGTCAATCTTTGACGGAGTTTGTGAAACTACTCGAGAAACAAATGTGGCGAAATAGGAGTCAACATTGTTATCTTATGTACTCATTAATTACTAGCATGTCTTAGGATCATTTTAATAACTGAACCATTGACGTGCACTTTGGAAATGGAAATGCATTTAGATTACTTTATTTTTCTGACGTTTATATTTTTTGGGGTTTGTCTTAATTTGTCATATGTAAGTGGTTAATTGTGGTGATGTTTGCTCTTTTGATCTGTGATAACCATGAATGAGATTGGTGGAAAGACTTACGCAAGTTCTAGCTTATGATGTTCTTATTCCTAGCTACAAAAATAAAGTTCGTTTTCCTCTTTCAGAAGTAAGAGCTTCTACGTAGGGTTTCAATCTATTTCAAATTAGTGATGGCCTGATGGGCAGTATGAATATGCTGCGCGGCTTCATTCTCGAGAATACATATATATTTGTTCTTTTAAATACGAGTTTTCGTTTTATTAAATGCATACACGTCGTCACTATCATCGAGATACGTTTGATGTTACTGCAGTTAGGAGGTTGGCTGCCCTTGACTTGATGTTCTAGCTTTGAATTCTGCTAGAATGGCTCCTTGAAGTTCATAATTTCATGTTGATCATGGCAATTAGGTATTTGTTAATTAGCCATCATTTCCTAATTTCTACCACCACATTCCTAATTGAGTATATTAGGTGTTGCTGCCTCTTTTCTTCTACTTAGACAAAGCTAAGGAAAATAACCTGATTTTTTGTAGTCAACAATTGATAGTTGATAAGAGTATTAAACAAATAGGAGTAATTGGTTGTATCTTGGGTTCTTGTGGGGAATATTGTTACGACGAATTCTCATGTCAATGTGACTATAGCATGGAAGACCGGTGACATTGGCAAGGAAAGGCAAAAGCAAAATGTCAAAGAATTGGGTGACAATGTGGCTAATTTTGTAAAGATTATCTACTTTTTGATTTCAAGCAAGTAGGTGACCATGAATTGGCTGGCTATGTGCGTTTATTTGGGTTTGTTTTGATATCATTAAATTTTTTGAACAAAAGATGTTATATGCTATAGTTGGAACTTGGAGTTGGCAATGAAAAATGTAATTATTTTTGCTTTAACCATAACATAACATAACATATTTACTTTCACCATTTTTTTTAATTCCCAAAAAAACTTAGAATCCTAAAATAAAATAAAATAAAAATATTATTTTTTAACTTAGTAATTGTTAAGTACATATAAATATAACTATTTTTCTATAAAATAATTTATTATTTTTTCTAAATTAAAAATCAAAAAGAACAAAAATAAATCCATAAAAATAAAAATAATATATATACAATTTTCTAAAGAATTATAAAAGATGAATTAAAATTAGAAAAAGTAGCAACTTTTGTTGAAAAACTTGAAAAAAAGGAAAAAATAACTTTTGTTAATTTCATATTTTTTGAATATTTTTATAACCTTCTAAAATATTTTATCACTTTTAAATTTTAATTCTAAATTATTTTTCTCATCTTTTAAAAAATAAAAGAGATTAAAAAAATATGGTCAAAGCAAATTCGTTAGGGTTTTGGATGGAAAATTTAATGTAAGGGTCTTTTTGCAAAGAAAAACTAGTTAGGAGAGCTGAATCCAACGAAAAATTATTGAGGAGTCTATTTGCTAAGCGGTAATAGTTGAGGGACCACGATCATTTTTTTATTGAGGGATCGCGATCTATTTTTTTATTATTATTGAGGAGTCTGTTTGTTAATCAATGATAGATCAGGGGGTGGTGCCACTAATGAAGAAAAAAAATGGTCAAAAGGTTTCATTAATTTATTGGATGGAAGTCCAAACGGAGGGACTGAAATGCGAAGAAATATTAGTTGAGGGACTGCGATCCTATTTTGTTTTTGTTATTGAAGAGTTTATTTGTCGGTGAATGATACTTACCCTTTTAAAAATTACCACAAAACCTCCTTAATATTTTTTTACACCCTCAACACTTAACCCCTTGAAAGTTCCCCCTCCCCCCTCCCCCCTCCCCTTGATACGAGTCAGAGTAGCAGTCCAATCGCACGCATGCCTTTGCTGCCCGCAGGTGCCATCACTCGCGCACATGCGCGCACCTTGCAAGCGAGGCTAAGATCGCTTCTCCATGCAGAACTGAAGGCCGAGACATCACTAGAGTCAGCCACCATGCGCGCACCCCAACCGCGCCTCATCACACTCGTGCACGCCGCAACCGAGGCCACCATAGGCCAAGTCGGACCTCTAGCCCAAATTTTGATGTAAGAAATATTCTGGCAAGACAGGATGCATTTATAAATCACCAGGAACACGCCTTCCAAGTGCCAGCTCAATCGCATCAAAGGTTAGAGAGAACGCCTCACTCAAAGTATCATACTGCCGACGAAAGCCACCTTCGAGCCTTTTGACGATGGGCGAATAATTCCCCTCACTATCTTTGGACCATGGAGAGATATGTGTCATAGAAGTAGTCGGTCCGAATTTCATCCAATTCTCCGGAAGGAGTTGAGAGAACGCCTTGTTCTACTCAGCATGCGCAGAAATAAAGCCCAACGGATCCGACTCGAGCATTAGTCACTCTGACCGGATTTAGACTCAATCAGGATCTGGATTGACTTTATTTTTAAGTTATTTGACTATTATTTATCTAGGTGGATTTTATTATTAAGTAGATAAATAATTAGAAGCGCTTTCTAGGAAGTTAAACTTATGTGAACTTCCTAGATTAGGGTTTGCGGATTTCTTTCCATAAAAAGGGAAAGCCGCCACATTTGTTTCCTTACGTTGATTTTAATTAAAAACCAGAAGAAGTTTTCTTCCATTGATCTTCAAGATCCTTGTTCTAAACCTGGTTTGGTAAGCCGCGTCTAGCCTCAAGTAAAGCACGAATTTACCTTTCATTCTTAGTTCGTCTGGGTTGTCTAGGTATTGCACCTAGAAGGGTCAGGCTCCTATTGAAGAACCTTGAACGATTTCATCCAGGTTGTCTAGGCATCACGCTTAGGAGGGTTGGAGTTTCTGACGAGTTATTGTTTTCCGCGTTCGAACCCTTGTCGCGAAGCAACGATCCATCAAGTGGCTTGGTCTACATATAAGGACCATATCAGCTGGTAGCGGAGCAAAGGCTGCTCACCGAATTGGTAACTATTCTTTTAAGTAATTGTTTTCGTTTGTTAAGATTGGTTTCCTTGTCTTTCTTAGCCAAATCTATGCCAATCTTGTTTGCATCCCCATTTGTGTTAGTGAGTCGAAACTAGTATCTAGTAGCGTCTGTGTAGGTAACAAATCAAACCCTTTGATTTGGTATCTTCTTTGAGTCAAGAAAATATAAAATAAAATCCTACAAAGTGTCAGTTTAGTTGTTTAAATTATTTGCGATTTCTATTGTCAAAAAAAAAAAAAAAGGAAGAGAAAAGATACAACACATTCGCACAAAAACAGAACAGTAAGCGAATTTAAAATTTTCAGTGCAGTGAAAAATCAAGAACCTTACAATCTATACAGAATCAAATTTAGCAAGAAAAGAGTGTTCAAACGCAACAAGAATCATAGAAAACGGAGCTGTCAACCGAAAGTTATAAAGGAAACGAATCGGAAACCTAATAGACTAGTCTAAAACAAATCCGAACTAGTCCATATTTTGCCAAATCAATTGTCTTTCTTGAGCTCGTGTGATACTTGACCTATCTACTTTGTGCTATAATTGTTGATTAATTGTCAAAGTAATTATTCAATTATATGACATCCTTTTCTTTCGAAGCTTGAGTTTTCTTTGCAATTTATTGGAAGTTTTTCCTTGACATTCTTTGAGTCTACGGATCTTGGATTGATTGAAGAGAATTTCGAGAGTGAATTGTGAGAGCATTAGAGTGATTAAAACACAAGAGATTTAAACACGTGAGGGAGTGATTAGATAGGGCAATTTTACGTTTGTCTTTGTGTTGGTTATTGTGATTTCAGATGGCGGATAGTTCGCCTAAGAGCACGGAGTCACAAGCGCAAGCTGAAATGCTATCCATGATGCGCAAGTTAACCGAGAGGTTTGATGAGATGGAGGCATGGCGAAAGGAGGTCGCCAAAGAAAAGGAGGTTGCTGGCCACAATACAAGGCAGCCACACACTCGTTACACCCAAGTCCTTAACCCGAAGGAGTCACCATACGTCTATGGCATGCCAACGGGAGAGGAAAACAATCTCGAAGGGTACGAGGAGGAAGAGAAGTATGAGGAAGAGATACCTAGGCCGAGGAGACCTCCACCGAGGTAGCCTAGAGGAGGAGAGGTAGGAGTAGATGAAAGGCTTATGGGAATTAAGCTAAAGGTTCCCGCATTCGAAGGAAAGGAGGATCCGGATGCGTTTCTCATTTGGGAACGCAAGATGAGGGCAATTTTCTTGTGCCATAACTATTCGGAGGAGAATAAAGTTAAGATAGCCTCTGTAGAGTTCTATGGGTATGCTGCCCATTAGTGGGATCAGTTGCACGTTACTAAGCAACGAGTAGGAATGGGTCCGGTTAACACTTGGGACGAGATGGTTAGGGTTATGAAGGAGCGTTTTATCCCGCGTTACTTCCACCGAGACCTTCACACTAAGTTGCAGAACCTTACCCAAGGATCCAAGAGTGTGAGTGAGTTCTATAATGAAATGGAGATGGTCATAGCCCGAGTGCAAGTGGTAGAAAGCGAAGGCGCTACTATGGCGCGCTTCTTGAGTGGATTGAACAAAGAAATTGCTGACGCTGTTGAGGTCATGCAATACCATAGCATTGAGGAGTTGCTCCACCTAGCTATCATGGTGTAGAGGAGGAAGAAAACCCGTACCCCAAACACAACCCTAAACACTACCCAAAACCCTAAACCTACGCCTTGGAAGAAATCTTAGAACAGGTCCACTACTTTTACCAAAACACCACCGAAAGTGATACCTACAACCTACAACCCTAGAAGCCCAAACACCACACCTAATACCACAAAACCTACTGCCCAAACACCCAAACCATTGATCGTCAGCCCTCACGAGAGATTGTTTGTTTCAAGTGCAATGGTCGTGGCCATATGCAAAGGGAATGTCCGAATCGGCGCATTGTCATCATTCGGGACAATGGGGACTTAGAGTCCGAAGAGGATAGAGATATGGATGAGGAAGAAGGTGAAGATAGTGAGACCGAAGAGGAGGAGGAAGAATGAGAAGGAGTGGAATCATCGCTGACCTTAGTGATTCGGCGCAACCTAAGTGTTACGCCAAAAGCAGAAACTTGCGATGAGGAGCAACGAGCCAATCTTTTCCACACTCGTTGCACCATAGCCACCAAGGTATGTTCTGTGATTATAGATAATGGCAGTTGTACTAACTGTGCTAGTACTCTCTTAGTCCACAGACTTGACCTACCAGTTGTTAGATATCCGAAGCCATATACCCTATCTTGGATGAACGATGGCAATACCTTAAAGGTCACTAAATAGGTCCTAATATCCTTTGCCATAGGGAAGTATAAGGATGAGATCTTGTGCGATGTAGTGCCTATGCACGCCAGCCACTTGTTGCTAGGAAGGTCGTGGCAATTTGACCTAAAAGCCAACCACGAAGGAAGAAGCAACAAGTACCGCATAGAGAAGGATGGTGTCAAGTACACCTTAACACCTTTGAGCACCAAGGAGGTCTTAGCGGACCAGCTTTGGCTTGAGAAGTCTAGTGCCGAGTTTGAGGTATCTCGGCAATTGGAAAACAAAAAGAATGAGAGTGAAAACAACCCCCGAGAAAAGAGTGAGCTCGGGTTTGAGTGCAAAACAAAAGAGAGTCAAAACAACCCCCGACAAAAGAGTGAACTCGGGTTTGAGAGAGTGAAAAATGTGAGGAGAGATGCGAATGGGAAGAAGGGGAATAAAAATAGCCCGTGTGAAAGAAGTGAGCACACGAAGAGATTAAATGTATTCGCAAGTGTAAGAGATGTGAGGCAAGAATTGACGGTTCAAAAGTCTTCGGACTCATTCTTTCCTTTGATCCTAATCCATTTTAAGTCGTTCTCTTTGAGCGCAACTAATACTAACCCTACGGATCATTTGCTTCCTTATTTTAAAGACCTTTTGCAGGAGTTTGAGGACATGCTGCCCGAGGAGATGCCACCCGGATTGCCCCCTATCCGTGGCATAGAGCACCGCATAGACTTTGTACCCGGTTCTTCGATCCCTAATCGGCCGGCGTATAGAAGCAACCCCAAGGAGACTGAGGAGTTGCAACGCCAAGTGGACTAGCTGATGTCCAAAGGGTACGTGAGAGAGAGCCTCTCACCGTGTGTTGTTCCAGTCATCCTTGTACCGAAGAAGGATGGCACTTAGAGGATGTGTGTTGACTGTCGCGCAGTCAACAAAATTACGGTAAAATATCGCCACCCAATCCTACGTTTAGATGACATGTTAGATGAACTTAGTGGTAGCATTGTGTTCTCTAAAATTGACTTAATGAGTAGGTACCATCAGATTAGGATGCATGAGGGTGATGAATGGAAAACTACGTTTAAAACCAAATATGGTCTATACGAATGGCTAGTCATGCCATTCGGCTTAACAAATGCACCTAGCACTTTTATGCGCCTAATGAACCATGTACTTAGGCACCTCATAGGCAGATTTGTAGTTGTTTACTTTGATGACATCTTAATCTTTTCTAAATCTGTTGATGAACATGTGATGCATTTGAGAGAAGTTTTCCTAACCTTGTGCAATGAGAAACTATTTGCTAAACCTTCGAAGTGCTCTTTTGCATTAGAACAGGTTTCTTTCTTAGGTTTTCTTGTTGGAAGAGAAGGCGTCAAGGTTGATGAAGAGAAGATCCTAGCGATCCGCGAATGGCCAACCCCATAAAACGCAAGCGACATCCGTTCCTTCCACAGACTAGCCAGCTTTTATCGACGGTTTATTCGTGATTTTAGTTCTCTAGCTGCACCTTTGAATGAACTAACTAAGAAAAATGTTCCTTTCAAGTGGGCCGAGGCACAAGAAGCTGCCTTCCAAGCGCTAAAGGACCGTTTGTCCAACGCGCCCATCTTAGCACTCCCTGACTTCGATAAGCCCTTCGAGCTCGAGTGCGATGTGAGTGGAATTGGAATAGGAGCCGTGCTGATGCAGGAGAACAGAGCGATTGCCTTCTTCAATGAGAAGCTTAAGGATGCCCAGTTGCGCTACCCGACGTATGATAAGGAATTATACGCATTGGTGCGCGCGTTTGAGGTATGGCAGCATTACCTAATGCCGAGAGAGTTTGTAGTACACACGGATCATCTCAGCCTCAAGTACCTCAAGGGCTAGAGCAAGCTCAACCAAAGGCATGCAGTGTGGATGGAATTCTTAGAGGCTTTTCCATACCACATCAAGTACAAAGAAGGAATGGACAACGTCGTGGCCGACGCATTGTCCCGCAAGTATACCTTAATCTCTTCACTATCCGTCAAATTTCTAGGGTTTGCACAGATCATTCCCATGTATGCTGATGATGTGGATTTTAGTGAAATTTATAAAACCTGTGATGCACAAGCTGATGTGAAATTCTTTACGCATGATGGATATTTGTTTAGGCAGCAACGCCTATGTATCCCTAGAGGGTCCTTGCGTGATTTACTTGTGCATAAGTCACATAGTGGCGGTCTTATGGGTCATTTTGGCGTTACTAAAACATTTGATATGCTGAAAATACATTTTTATTGGCCAAAAATGAAACGGGATGTAGTTCGTGTAGTCGCTAGGTGTCTAGTTTGTCAAAAAGCTAAATCGTATGCGTCTAACCATGAGGCTTACATGCCACTGTCCATACCGTCCCACCCTTGGACCGATGTGTCCATGGATTTCGTTGTCGAGTTACCTAAGTCACGGGATGGCCATGATAGTATCTTTGTGGTGGTTGACAGATTCTCGAAGATGGCATATTTTTTGCCATGTAAAAATACACACGACGCGTCGAAAGTAGCAAAGATATACTTTCGAAAGGTAGTCCGCCTTCATGGAATGCCCGTTAGCATTGTTAGTGATCGTGATGCTAAATTCTTAAGCCATTTCTGGCGCATCCTATGGAGCTGCTTAGGAACTAAGTTGTTGTACTCTACTTCATGTCACCCTCAGACAGACGGTCAAACCGAAGTGGTTAACCGCACACTTGGGTCACTTCTTCATACACTAGTCACTAAGCACACGTCCAAGTGGACGGATCACTTACCTTTTGTTGAGTTATTATACAACCGAGTTATTCATTCTACAACTAATTGTTCACCTTTCGAGGTTGTTTACGGTTTTAATCCTATCACTCCACTTGATTTAACCCCTTTGCCTTTGAGTGATATAGCTAGCTTAGATGGACAGGAGCGTGCAGATCTTATCCAACAGATGCATGCTAAGGCCACCATGCGCGCACCCCAACCGCGCCTCATCACACTCGTGCACGCCGCAACCGAGGCACCACCGAGGCTACCATGGGCCAAGTCTGACCTCTAGCCTAAATTTTGATGTAAGAAATATTCTGGCAAGACAGGATGCATTTATAAATCACCAAGAACATGCCTACCAAGTTCCAGCTCAATCGCATCAAAGGTTAGAGAGAACACCTCACTCAAAGTATCACACTGCTGGTGAAAGACACCTTCGAGCCTTTTGACGATGGGTGAATATTTCCCCACACTATATTTGGACCATGGAGAGATATGTGTCTTAGAAGTAGTCTGTCAGAATTTCATCCAATTCGCTCGAAGGAGTTGAGAGAACGCCTTGTTCTACTAAGCATGCGCAGAAATAAAGCCCAACGGGCCTCCAACGGATCCGACTCGAGCATTGGTCACTCTGACCGGATTTAGACTCAACCAGGATCTGGATTGACTTTATTTTTAAGTTATTTGACTATTATTTATCTAGGTGGATTTTATTATTAAGTAGATAAATAATTAGAAGAGCTTTCTAGGAAGTTAAACTCATGTGAACTTCCTAGATTAGGGTTTGCGGATTTCTTTCCATAAAAAGGGAAAGCCGCCACATTTGTTTCCTTACGTTGATTTTAATTAAAAACCAGAAGAAGTTTTCTTCCATTGATCTTCAAGATCCTTGTTCTAAACCCAGTTTAGTAAGCCGCGTCTAGCCTCAAGTAAAGCACGAATTTACCTTCCATTCTTAGTTCGTCTGGGTTGTCTAGGTATTGCACCTAGAAGGGTCAGGCTCCTATTGAAGAACCTCGAACGATTTCATCCAGGTTGTCTAGGCATCGCGCTTAGGAGGGTTGGAGTTTCTGACGAGTTATTGTTTTCTGCGTTCGAACCCTTGTTGCTGAGCAACGATCCATCAAGTGGCTTGGTCTACATATAAGGACCATATCACCCCCCCCCCCCCCCCCCCCCCCCCCCCCCTTCAATCCAAACACACCCTTACACTCAACATTGTCCAGCACATTACTGTTATAAAAGTGAGGAAGATTATTGGACATATAAGAGAGAGAGTATCGACAAGGCATCATGATGGGGTACAAGGAATTAAAGGATGCTGTAAGTTCTCTATGCAAGAATAGAAATTTGAGGAAGCTAGAGGTAACAGACAAAGTTAAACATGGCCAAATTGTGGTAATATCCATGATATTAGAAAGCTTGAGGTTCAAATCCTTTTGAGATTTGTTATTGAGCAATAGATCTTGTCTAATTGGTAGTGAGAAGTGGTTATATCATGGGGTTTGAGGTGGGGGTCCCATCTCGCAGTTGTTAATGAAAAGAGCTAAAAAGAGGAGTCGACCAGACAATAATTACATAATCACCGATGCGAGTGACTTACAATTTGAAGAAAGGAACCAGGAACTAAAAGACATGAACCTTTCTCAAGCAATGGATTTTCTATCCATGGTAAAAATGAAATCATACTAAAAGTGGTTGAGGTTGTAGTGGGAAATATGTAAGTATTAGGGGTGTCAAACGGGTCGACCCAACCCGACCCGACCCGTTTAGCGTGACCCGTTGGGTTGAGGGTCAAAAACTGACCCGACCCATTTCTGACCCGCAGGGTAGCGGGTCGACCCGACCCGACCCATCTGACCCGTTAAGTAAAATGACGCCATTTTGACGAATCAAAACGACGTCGTTTTGACATGTTTTGCCTTTATGAAAGCAAAATTCCAGAGGGTCAAACGGGTCGTAAACGGGTCAGCATGACCCGCACGCGACCCGTTGACCTGTTGACGACCCGTGAACAGTATAAGAAGGTCAACCCGTACAAATTCGGGCGGGTCGGCCCGACCCGAATTTTTGACCCGAATTCTAAATTTTTTTACATTTTGTTTTTGATATGGGTTTTTGTTTTTAAAAGTAATGGTGCATTTAAAATATCAATTTTCTTTATGAAAAATTTTAAAATAAACATTTTATAAAAACAAGTTATTATTGACGTGATTCTTCGGTTAACAAGTTTCATACTATATATTTTATGCATTTAAATTTCTAAACAAATACTACAATGAAATAAACGGATTTAAAAATGAAATTCTAACATAAACATTAAACAAATTACATGTATTTAAACGAAAACTAGCAATAAAAAAATGTATTTAAAATTCTAGCATAAACATTAAACAAATCCAATGAAATTCTAGCATAAACATTTGTACTAATTCTTAAATTAAAATTGCATGTATTTAAAGGAAAACTAATTCTAAAATGAAATTCTTACATAAATAAGTTTCATAACATAAATTTTACAACACATTTATCTAATAGAACTCGAACTTTCAGTGTTGTTGATGTTAAGGGAAATAATATCTTCAGTGAGCTCCTCCAAAGCTGACTTCTCAACCTCTACAATAAAAACAAATTAAACAAATATTAAACAAATTACATGTGTACTCAATTTAAAATCTATAAATTAAAATGATATTACCTTGTGTCCCATACAACCAATCTCTTGTACAAATCAAAACTTCTACTATTTCCGGTTTGAGTGCGCTCCTATATTGATCAAGCACTCTACCACCGACACTGAAAGCACTTTTAGAAGCAACTGTAGGAAGCGGTATACTTAGAACATCACGAGTCATTGCGGCAACTTCAGGAAATCGACATTCATTAGTTTTCCAATATGCCATGATGTCTACTTTTTGTCATCTATCTAACCTTGCCTCCTCCAAATATTGTTCAAGTTGTGTCTTTAGAGGAGAAGTTTCTTGCATATCAAAAGAATCAAATTCCTATAAAAAAATTAAACATGAAAGATGGAAGAATAACTAAAAAATGCAGAATGGATAAGAGAAATAAGATGCACATACCTCAAACACTTCATCAGTCATATTGTTTACTTGAGAGGATGGATGATGACTAACTTTACTTGAAGAAGATGATGTACAATAATTATTATAAAAAGAAACCAATTTCTCTTTCAAAGCTACTAACTTTGGAGCTCCACGATCACCATAAACTTTCTGATGGCACCACTGAATAAAAGAAAACTTGTATCGAGGATCTAGCACAACAGCTATAGCAATTATCTCTGAAAAATCAGCCCAATACTTATCTAATTTACCCCACATGGTTGATGCCATATTTCTCATGTACTCATCATCACTTTCCATTTCCCGTTTCAAAATCAAATAGATTGAAAATACAGCAGGATAATATAGATTAGCAGTTGGATAATTGGTTCCTGAAAACAAACAAGTTGTCTCATAAAACGTTCCCAAGAACTTGCATATCTTTTCTACACCATCGCATTCACCCTTAGATGGACAATGAGTGTAATTGCAGTCACTTAACTTCATGTGCATAAAAGCAATACGATAATATAATGCATTCTGAAGCATGATAAAAGTGGCATTCCATCTAGTAGGTACATCTTGCCTTAAACCCCTTTTAGCATCAAGTGAGCAATGAGCAACACACTCCAAAAAAATTTGTTTCCTACCCTGAGATCCCTTGACATACTTAACACTCTCTCGAATTTTTTGAACAACTGGGTCTATTTCTTTCAAACCATCTTGCACCATCAAATTAAGAATGTGAGCACAACAACGCATATGCATATATTCTCCACCAAACAAAAACCCATCTCCTTGAGTCAAGTTAGTCTTCAATAAATCAACACAGGTGTAATTCGCAGAAGCATTATCTAATGTGATTGACATTACTCTTTTATCTATTTTTCAATTCCTTAGGAATGTCATTATATTGGAACACAAAGAAACACCGTTATGAGGAGGAGCCAAGAAGCAAAAATTCAGAATTCTTTTCTGGAGTTGCCAATTTCTATCAATAAAATGTGCTGTCAAACATATATAGCCATCTGTTGTCAACGAAGACCAGCAATCCGAAGTCAAACTAACTCTACCAGGTGTTTCATCTAGCATGATTTGTACCTTATCCTTTTTCCTATTGTACACCTTAAGACAATCGGATCTGCATGTATTTCTACTCACTAAATGTAAATCTTTACACAAGTAAAGCAACAAATCTCTAATTCCCACCCATTCAACAAACCGAAAAGGGAGATCATGCATAATCACAGTTGCTGCAACTAACTCTCTAAATGTATCTTGATCAAAATTCTCATTGTCTATAGAAGTAGTACCTTGACTTGCATCCCTATGACACCTTTCCATGTGTCGTTTCATGTTTTTAGTGCCATGTCTACCTCCACAAATGTACACAGTACTGCATATCTTACATTTGACCCTTCTCTTCTTATCTTCAGCAAGTGGCATGTCCTCAAAATATTGCCACACAATTGAGGTGACCTTCCTCTTTTTTGTACCTGAAGACTCCGAGGTAGATGCATTTAGTTGAACCATGTCATCACTCTCATTTCCTAAAATTTCATCCACACTTTGCTCAACCTCAAAAGAATTATCCATCTGCAAAAATGTAGAGAAAAATGATAAGAAGCTAAAATAATTAACCCAATCCAAAAAACTCATATGCCAAAGAAGAATCAACCAAGGGTGCTACGCAGGAAAAAGGAAACAGGCAAACTTGAGCTTTAAGCAATTTAGAATAGTAATGTAGAACTTGTTCTATAAGAAAGTGAAACATGCCTAATGCATATTTAGAATAGTAATGTAGAACTTGTTCTATAATTGGGCCTATTTTGACCTTAACTAGAAAGTACCATTTCTTATCCTGTTATCTTGTTGAATTCATGATGTATATAGCAGCAGTAAAAGTGCATAATTTGAGTCATGTGATGACATAGTAAAGTGTCTACTCGGCGAGACTTATCTACAACATAAATTGTATTATTATTCTACCACATCCTAGCTAAAAGTAGAAATCTTGATGATTGATGAATACTACAACATTTTGCAATTAAATTCACTTCATAAAAAACAACAATGTCCTTGACAAAATGACCAAATATCACTTCATGTTGGTTAGCAGGGAGCATACTGAAATGGTCAAGATTCTGCTTGAAGTAGGGACAAGCGTAAAAAGACCAGATACCACAGAATTGGCTCCAAAAGCACAAGCAGGACACCAAGAAAATAAAACAGTGCTAGAAGCTATAGGTGACAGCATGACAGGTCAGTGGGTCCAATAAGTTCACAGTGTCAAAATCAAGCTCATGCATGTCCCAGCAAAATTGGAACATTGAAACAAGAGAATCACCATCCATATGGAGTTTCGTAACGAATGTACAGTACGGAGCCTACCAGGTTCTATAGAAGAGCTGCTCAAAATTGCCGGTAAGCTCTATTTCACCTCAACAGAGAGATTGAACGTAAACCTGATATTATGAGCAGAAGTCATGGATTATTAACCTTGAATTTCAAAGAGAATAATAAAAGGAAGCAACTTAATCTACTGTGTTAACTTTGTTATTTACATCCACATAGACTGAAATATCTAAGTACTAAAATAATCCTTAACTGTACCATATAATGTTTGGTTTACTCCAACACTAGCTATTCAATTCAAACTACATTATTTGTAAATAGTATGCACCACAGTATATGATCATGAACATGTTTAGTAACTCATTCATGAACAGAAATTGGATATATCATATCTTTTCTAAATTTTCTGTAGTTGCGAGATCTTTGGAAAATTATAATAACAAATAATGTTAGAGAAACCCATTTTTTCACATTAATTAATTCATTTAACGATAGATAAGATGTTGTTGCTGCCTCCTGGGCAAGTCAAAGAGACATTCATGCACCAAGTCTAAGTTTAGCAAGTTTGATGGGAGAAGCTATCAATTAAGTAATCTATTAGCAAGTTACCCATTAAAGACTTCTGTCTATCATACCAAATAAAAATAATAGCAAGAAATACCTTTTTCATCATCTAAATTTCTTTCAATATCAAAATATTCACAATCAGCATATATGAAAGCATGAATTGGATAGGTGCAAATCAATCTACCAATAAAACAAGAATCAAAGAACTGATTGATACTAAATTTTGGTCAAGTTCTATTTTAGTGGACTCTCTAAAAGGAAATACAAAAATCAGCAATAGAACAAGTAAACTTAACTACCTTTTGGAAGATTGGATATTCAGCCTTATATCTTGTACACGCAAACTCTTCTGCCTCCTGGCTTGTCCCAGGCTCTTGCTTTAAAAATTGGTTGCAAGGAAATGCTAAGATTTCAAAACCTGGAACCACCCAATAACATAGGTTTCTCAACTCGAAATAATCAAAGGAGAAGTACCATAAATGAATAAAAGATGAGGAGAAGCTGAACTGACCAAGAGTAGGAAACGGCGTGGTCGAGCTTCACGACAAGCAAGAGAGTGAAATAGAGAAGAAGGGTGTGAGTCGCTGCGTCTAGGCTCGCGAGCTGAGGTGAGGAAGAAGGCGTACAAGATAGGTGTGGGTGCGGCGGTGGAAAGCGAGGAGGAAATCAGAGAGGAGAGTAGAGGATGACGAGGGTTTTTTTTTCAAAATTTAAACGGGTCAGACGGGTTGACCCTCGACTCGACGGGTCGACCCGTTTCTAACCCTTGATTTAACGGGTCAAAAAATGATAACCCGACGGGTCAAATTGTGGGTCGGGACCGGGTCGACCCGTCGGGTCAGACCCATTTTGACACCCCTAGTAAGTATATTCCTAAATTAGTGGAGTCAATAGAGTTGTATGTAAGTTATTCACTACCAAAATTTTACTATCTCATTTGTTTGGTTTGTTGTTTTCTTTCAGCTGAAGGCGAAAGACATAAGCAGCGGACCATTATCATTGAGCACAAGCTTGTTTTAGTCCATATGGTGTTGTATTTTTTAATTGGCTTAATGACATAAAACAACCCTGGACTTTAATGTTTTATTTAAGTGGAACCCTGAACTATTAAAATGTTTAATTACAACCCCAGTCTTCGCAAATTACCACCCTACCATAACCGAGATCCGATGGCACCAAACTAAAATAATCTTCAGAATAATTTTTCAATTTATTATTCTTTTTCTTGAAGTGTAGGTTATCAGATACATATTTCTTCCACGACATATTCTCAACCCAAATCTTGCTATAAACTATAAGTAGCGCTCGGAAGTTAGAAATTTGCTATGCGACTACAGATAGACTCCTCATCATTGGTACTCAACCTTTCAACCTTCTTCATTCATTTACCCGTCTCCCTTCTAATTTGATAAGAATTTTGAAACTCCTTCTCATAGACAATCTTCTTGACAAACTATAGAAACTAGTCCAACATCAGAAGATTTTAGATCACAAAATGTATAATTAAACAAAATACATACCTCATCGGGGTTAATCTCCTTAATAATGTTAGGAATATAATCCATTACACTAGCTTTCACTTCCTTAGCCCTTTCCACAAAGGAGTTGCATTAGTTGTTACACGAAGAAAACCCCGTCTATTGGCTTAAGACAAAAAAATAAAAAGAGCAAAAACAAATTAAAAAAGGCTTAATAACATAAAACAACCCTGAACTTTAATGTTTTATTTAAGTGAAACCCTGAACTATTAAAATGTTTAATTACAACCCTGGTCTTCGCAAAAAATATCAAATTACCACCCTACCGTAACCGAGATCCGATGTGGCAGCGTTGACCACCGTTATGTGCCTTGTCAGCGACTATCAGGGCGCCACGTCAGCGTGCCACGTAATAATGACCAGGGGGTAATTAAACAAAAAAAAATTAAGGGTTGCGATTAATCAAAATATTAAAGTTCAGGGTTGTTTTATGTCATTTTACCTAATTTAATCAATAACCCAAATTCCTCTTTTCCTTTCTTTTTTATATACAACGGTATAATAATAATAATAATAATAATAATAATAATAATAATAATAATAAAAATAAAATTAAAATTGGAATTAATGCTTCATTACTAGAATTAGAGGTAATTATGATTAATCTGGGAATAAGGTTGCCTACAAAATAACTTAACTATATAATAATAATAATAAAAATGAAATTGGAATTAATGCTTCATTGCTAGAATTAGAGGTAATTATAATTAATCTGATTAATTATGATTATTAATAGAAAGGCAACAAAATAGTAATTCCATCTAGTAGGAATTAATTGAAGAAGGAAAAATAAAAAAGAAACAAAAACAGAAAGTATAATAAAATAAATATGGCAAAAGACATAAAACAACCCTGAACTTTAATGTTTTTGTTTAATTACCCCCTGGTCATTATTAAATGGCATGCTGACGTGGCGCCCTAATAGTCGCTGACAAGGCACATAACGGTGGTCAACGCTGCCACATCGGATCTCGGTTACGGTAAGGGGTAATTTGATATTTTTTGCAAAGACCAGGGTTGTAATTAAACATTTTAATAGTTCAGGGTTTCACTTAAATAAAACATTAAAGTTCAGGGTTGTTTTATGTTATTAAGCCTTTTTTAATTTGTTTTTGCTCTTTTTATTTTTTTGTCTTAAGCCAATAGACGGGGTTTTCTTCGTGTAACAACTGATGCAACTCCTTTGTGGAAAGGGCTAAGGAAGTGAAAGCTAGTGTAATGGATTATATTCCTAACATTATTAAGGAGATTAACCCCGATGAGGTATGTATTTTGTTTAATTATACATTTTGTGATCTAAAATCTTCTGATGTTGGACTAGTTTCTATAGTTTGTCAAGAAGATTGTCTATGAGAAGGAGTTTCAAAATTCTTATCAAATTAGAAGGGAGACGGGTAAATGAATGAAGAAGGTTGAAAGGTTGAGTACCAATGATGAGGAGTCTATCTGTAGTCGCATAGCAAACTTCTAACTTCCGAGCGCTACTTATAGTTTATAGCAAGATTTGGGTTGAGAATATGTCGTGGAAGAAATACGTATCTGATAACCTACACTTCAAGAAAAAGAATAATAAATTGAAAAATTATTCTGAAGATTATTTTAGTTTGGTGCAATTTTCTTGAGATCTATGTCAACACAATATAGCACCCGAGGGTATGATATAATGATGGTAAATGTTAATATTTTATGAGGGGTGTGTATTAGGAGTGTTTTAAGTGGATGATTTGAGGTGGAATTCTTCTTCAACCTTAATCTTGAAGCCTTTATCTCTTGCTTTTGTTTGATCCTTGTAGTAACCTACAAATCACAAGAGTTTTCTTGTGATAACACTCTAAAGCTTAAGTTAATTTCTCGTGTTTAGAATCTTAATTCAAGGAATTCATTATCAAAAATGGATTAATGATTTGAATAAGGAATGAAGAGTAGTAATTGCTTGAGGAACTAGATTGTTATGGGTATTTATGATAGCATTCTCTTGGATATGTCTACAAAACGAGGGGTTTATATAGGCTACAAACCTTAACACTTGGAAACATGAAATGCTGGATTTTGGACAACGGGACTAGTGCGTTTAGTACCGTAATATATACATAACATATGAACGCATATGTTGAGTGTATTTAATCATATAGTATAATGTTAATATAAGGTTTATTGGATCAATTTAAAGATTTAATAAAGTTAAGGGGTCCAATTGTCTAATTAATACAGTGTGGGGGCACAATCTGTAATTGTGCAGAATCCCGGGTTAATTACTAATTGCTGATGGGTCAATTAGTAATTAACATAAATTAAATATTTGGGATATGGTCCCTGGTGGAAGTTGCCTATTTAAGTTACAGTTCTTTTGTTACAACGCTACGTTAAGAAAAACATATAGAACGTTGAAAACAAAAGAACAAGCGGTTCCCCATCCGGCCTAAGGCAACGATTCACCAGAAGACCTTCGTTCCCGGATTCCAGAAGATTATGGCTTCATCATTAGATACGCTTCCGCATTCCGTTTAATTCATGCAATAATCTGAAATTGATTGCGGTCCTGTATTGTTGTTCATATGGTTTAGAACAACAATTATCTCCTCCGGTTCTAACATGAAAGTCTTTTCCTTTGATAATATCTTAATCAACTTGTACCTTAAGTTGCATTAAATGTTGCTCTAATTCTCTAGACTTCTCACTCTCCTAGATAATGTCTGTTTTTCAGCCTTAATTAATGTGTGTCGATTCTTTTTTGTAGGAGTTTTAATAACTGTACTTTATAGGAGTAGTTGAAAAATAGATTTGGGAGCATGACATTGGCAGGAGCTTCGCTGGGTTTTAGATCGTTAGTTTAATAAGTGGTGGCGACATTGCGTTTTTGTTCATTACGTCGTTGATTGGTGCCTAAGATCGCTGCGCTCTCTAAATGGTGGCAAGATTGTTGCATTCTTTTATAAGTGGCGAGATCGTTGCACTCTTTTATAAGTAGCGAGATCGTTGCACTCTTTTATAAGTAGCAAGATCGTTGTACTTCAAGTAGACCATTTGCTCACTTGGTTCAGGAAGCTCGTTGGACCTTACGTTCTCGTTACATTATCGTTGCGTATTGAAACTCTCTCTCTTTTTAGTTCAAGGAAAAAGATATAGCCGTCTTAATGGGGTACTCAAGGGATTTGTTTCCTCAGTACATTTTCTGTAAGTAATGTGTTATTTGGATATAATTATTGCTGAAATATCTAAATATGTTAATAATATTTTTTTCCAGGAAAGATACGATGGGAAAATTAGGCTTTCTCGGCAATTTTCTGGCACAAGTTGCTCTTTCTTTCTTTGTAATCCTTTTTTTCTAGGCTTGGCCGATTCATGGATCCAACTACTTGATGATTTGCTATAAAAAAAGTTGCATTCTTTTAATTGTATGCTACCTATATTTTCTCCTTTATTTTTTTTTTAGGGTTATTCAAAAGAGAACAATTAGCAGATGACTTTTCTATCTAGTACAATTTTGTTCGTTTTAAAACAAAAGTAAATAATAATGCATCATAATTTTTATTGGAAACTAAATTATGGTAGCATTGCTACAACGACATCAAATTTGTATAAGCAAGAAATAACTAAACCTTCATAAACACAACAACTAAAACTAAAAATAGAATTTTGACTCTAAATCCACAAAAATAATTTTATTGACCTAAAAAGAAGGGTAAGGTATATAAGAAATGCTATAGTTTAATTCAAAAAAAAATCACAAGAATATTGGGGATGTTGGAAAGAAGTAACGTTTAAATAAGGTTAATAATATTTATAGTACGATGTAAATCAAAAGCGCCCATGGCCTAATGGATAAGGCGCTTGACTTCTAATCAAGCGATTGTGGGTTCGAGTCCCACTGGGCGTGCTATCTGCTTTTTAATATAAGCCTTTTTTTGTGCTTTTAGCAGCTAATCTTTCACATGCAAGTATTTATGCCCCCATTACAAAAGTGCAGACTAATCAATAGACAAACAATCCATTCAGCAAAATAACAATCCATTCTTTTGGTTGTGTACAAATAGTAAAAGACTTGCGAGATTGGACTTCAACTTTTTTACTCAGATTTTGAGTTTGAGTTGGGTAACACGAGAAATCTTAACGGGGAGAGTCATCCCATATAAAGCCTGACCATGTTTAAAGGAGAAATCTATAGAGCACACCCAAAGAGATGAAAAAAAAGAGAACTTCTAAAGCTTCGTTATAATTCACGAACGGATACCGTTGATAACTTGGATCGGTTAAAGATCAACTGCATTCATGTACTCTCACACTTGAAAAGAACAATTAAAGAATTTGATTCGGTACCATGACTGGATTTCATTTGATTCCCATACACTTGTAAAGAACCTCTGTAAATTTCTTGTACATGTGTCGCTTCAGGTACATTCTTTGTACCTTCTTCCTACCATTCATCCCCATCTGCTCCCTCACAGATGGATTCTTGAGTAAGAATCTCAGATTTTGAGCAAGATCATGAGCTCCCGGGTGACCGGTGGGGTGAAGAAGCCCTGTAACATTGTGCTCAACAATCTCTTTTGTTCCACCGGCGTCTGTTCCTAGCACCTGCCAACATTGAATGGTTAAGAAAAGAGTCAAACTTTTTGCTGTACTTATGAATTCATGCAAAGCACCAAAAACAAATCCATCAGTTGGCTCATAGTCTTAACACAGGTTTATGGTTACACGAAAATGTGCATAATATGCAGCATAATCCTGCATACATGGCCACTAATAGATGGTAAATTTGAAATGGTGTAGATAAGATGAATTCAAGGATTACAACAATACTAAACCCCTTTTACAGCAGAAGTTCATGACCGAGATGCTACAAACTAGAAAGTAAAATAAAATTTCAAGCAAGAAACAATCCCAGGATGACAATAAAAACCCAAATAAGATGATGGAAATCACAAAATACAGAAAGCTTCGAAAACATATATTCTAATACTAAGCTAACTAATTATTTGTAAAAAGCTAGTAGCAGAAGTAAAAGCAAGCCAGTCAAAAATTCCTCTTGAAATAGTTTCAAGCTAAGCTTTTACTAAACCAATTTTGGTAAGTGCAGGACCAAACTAGAGTGGCAATCAATAGTTGTTACCTACACTTCCCTCAAAACAAAAAAATAATTAAATATATGTTTCGAAACCTCAAGGAGCAGGAAGGAAAAGAAATCAGTTGTCTTACCGGAAGCCCAAACGCCATTGCTTCAATAGTCACCCTCCCAAATGTCTCCCCAAGACCCTGTAAACAGATGTAGACATTAGTAAATACACCGGATACATTATTAACAAAAGGATACTGTAAGCATGAAGTGCTATTTAGCCTGTTCACGACGATGACCTTATGGATTTCGATAAAGTACAAACAATAGAAAAAACGTACACGATTTTGAAAAACTGTTGATGCATTGGCAGTTGGTAATAGCACATACTCAGTTCAGAGTGGTATCAGAATATGTATGAAAACTAATGTCCATTAAAGTTCCTTTTTTTTACCAGAAAACACAGTTAGAATAGTTTCACCAGTCACATCACAAAATTTAAGTTGTTCTATGGTATTGGAATGTAAATCTACAAATTCATTTGAAACAGAAAGAAATGGAAGCTCAATCTATACGAGCATGGGCATGCATGCATAAATTAAGGGAAGGGCATGGAGATGGGTTACCTGGGAATTTATAACATAGACATCAGCAGCAGAGTAAAGTGAGGCAACTCGTGTGGTTGATGGAGTCCAAAGGACCAACTTTGACAGGTTTGAATGCTCGGATAAGAAACCCAAAATTTCTTTCACGTAAGGCACCTTATTGCTCTTAGATCCAACAGAACCAATAAGAATTTTAAGAGAATGTTGGTCGGCCGGTTCACCACTAGCCAATGTTTTCCTTCTGTAATGTCTGTCATAGTTCATAGCACCCGTGTCCTCAATAGGTCTAAGGAGACTGGGAAACTCTATACCTATCTTCTTAGGTTCATCCAATCCCACAGAAGAATCACCAGAGCTGCCTAATTCATTTGTAAATTTGATAGCATTGATTGACTCTTGTAATAGAGCTCTTAAATGATGCTTGGCAGCCAAACTAGATTTACCTACTGAGGTTCTTAACTTTTGCGAAGGTTTATGTTCCATTATCAGGTTTCCTGATTCAAGAAGTAAGAGCTGACCCTTCCCAGCATTTATACTGCTTAGAGATATTACAAGCATATCTTTACTGGTCAACCCCATTTGCTCTCTGACAGAATCTCGTAGCAACTGCCTTTTCTCCAGCATCTTTTCAGGGCTAGAAGATGGAGTATTTAGGGAACAAGCAATGCCAGCTACGAAAGCTAGTTCGTCGTTGACAGAAAGTGGAACCACTACTGGTGGAGATCTCAGCTTAATATTCTCTTCTTCACACCAAGTTAGCCATTGTGTGGTCTGAGATTCAGAAAGAAAGATCAGCATTTTCACTCGGTGAAGCATAAACTTTGACCGATCAAAGTATTCTCGCCGATTCTCCATAACCCACCAAGCAATTTGACTTCCACCAGCAGGGAAACGAGCAATATATTGATCTGAAACCAAAAATGTGTATATTTTGATACTATACCACTTTCCGTATTTTCAATCAACTTTGATGCTCAACTGTAAAAATTGTAACAAGTTTTATTCTAATGTGCTGAATATTAGAAGAACAAATTCCAGATCTATAATACTGGCTTACGCAGAGACTTGATCTAAAGTGCTCATGATAGGGTCCTCTAAGCCAAAGGCAGGGACAATCCTTTTTTATCATTTGGCTCAAACTCAGCTCTCTGCCACATTTTATGATATATTAGAAAGTAAACATGCACCATATATTGACCTAGCATCTTCCAGCCCTAGCAGAATCGTTTCAACATGATATCAGTTGTTGAATGAATATACCCAGTTGATAAAAGTACTACACTAAATTTTCTAAACTACTCACTCAACTCATATCCCATACCAAGATTGATAAAACGATTATATCATTTTAACCCAAGCCAAGAGAAGTGTGACAAATGCCTAGAAGAATGCTATATAGAGGACTATTTGGATCATTAATCTTACAAAGAATGTGAATGATGGTTACTGAGGGTTCTTACCTATCCACGATGCACATACAGCCGAACCTGCAATTACAAGATCTGCTTTCATGGCTGTTTTGAAGCTGAGGTCTGCTCTGTCTTCAACCACTTTGATTCTCCTCCTAGATAGCTCTGACATCAATCCACCCTTCTTACTAAGGACTACAGCGGAAACAGTGGCACCACAGCTCAGAAACTCAGTTGCCAGTTCTAACATTGTGAGTGGAGCTCCAGTCATTGAAAGCTCATGGAATATCATTACAAATTTCCTAGACCATACAAGACGCGCAAAGTTTCCCTTCCTATCACAGGTTCCAGATCGCTTCTCGGGACTCCATTCCAAAATTCTATCCTCCATAGAGCCAAATGGACCAACAAGCAAACCATAAGTAGCATTGTTCCTTGGTATGTCTGCCTCTTGCTCTTCATTCTCATTTCTGTCAACCAAAACTTTTGTCTTGTCCTGTGTTTTTCCACGCAACTTTCTGCTTGCCTTTTTGCTCCTCTTCCCTATTGTTATCTTTCGATTGAAGGGAACTGAGTCCCTCTTCTTGTCCAAAACAACATCCAACCTCTTATTATCCACCACCTGAATGCTACCAGTCCCATTATTCACAACCGCAGGATTGTTTTTGGCAAGCAAATCCCGCCGTGTACTCTGTTCATCTGAAATCACATTTGTGGTTTTTCGTCCAAATGCCAGGAACTCTTCCTTATTAGTATCATCATGAGCCCATCTGGACTGAACATAAAACCCAAGATAAGTCCAGAGAGTGATCAGAAGCAACCAGTAGACTATTCGATTGCTTCGAAACCACTGTCCATAACCTAAACTACTTCTACCCTCTCTTCTTGGAGTTCGGTTTAATCGAAATGTAGGTGAGTTCTTAGGTGTTGATTTACCTGATAAAGTGGACTTAAGACTTCCACCTTGCCTGAATGATGACTGCCTAGATACATTAACATGCAAATCCCCTCTGAGCTTACCCTCCTCCATCTGTTACCTCAACTATAGTGTAGCATAAAACTACTCACATTGCTTGCACAATAGCCAATACAAAAAATCAGCAGAGCTACAAATCCAACCAATGTACTTTACAGATAGCCTTCACCTGAAAAGGAAAAAAAAACATCATCCTGCAAATTAGGAAAAAGCAAAACAAAATCCTCACAAAAACAAAGTGGCAAAAGCACAAATCATTGTTTTCTTCATCAGACATCACAGGACATTTTCTGATTACACATTAGACTTCAACATTCCACAATTATCCTAAAACCAAAATAATGGCTTGAATAGAAAAACAAGCAATCTCACATTTCTCACTGATACTTCCAAGCCTAAGTAACTTAAAACCAGATATTGCTAAAGTTAATCAATAAAGTAGTAAAAATCACATCTTGCTTTCACTTTTTTTCTACGCTTCCTCATGAACCAAACACAACCCACCAGCTATAGATACTTACCATTCTGAAGTTCTTCACCACGAACAGTTCCCTTCCTCCCAATCAATCCTCCCACTTCATAAGTGGAGCTTCTACAGTAACCAAAGCTTACTCCTTTTTTTTCTTGGGAGAGTAGCTTGAACAGTCTTAAGACAAATTGTTCATGTAAAAAAGACTTACTGTGAGAAAGAAGGAGTTAAAAGTTGAAGGAAAAAAAGTAGTATTTGACCTTCCTTAGAGAGAGAGCAAAGAGACAAATTGTTCTTTCTTTTTAGCAAATGTTCAGAGCTTGCAGAGAGAGGAGGAAAAAGAGAGAGATAGAGAAGCAGTGGTGAGCTCAGATGTTTTAGAGAGAGAGAAAAAGAACACGGAGAAGGTCAAAGACTCAAAGGAGTAGAGATGTCTGGAAAAAAAAAACGAAAAGCAAAGGAAGGCATGAAACATTTGTTGACGATGGCATGATCTCACGTGGGAGTTTCGCACGTGTGAGCTATACATTGTGGGTGGTGATACTATACAGAGCGACTTTTGGTAAGGAATTCTGTGCCTTGAATCACTCTGGACACGTGGTGGCATCTTGTTTGCTGATGTGCATTAGAAAATTGATGTGGGTCCTACTCCGGTGTCGGTGGGTCTCATGGATTGCCTACGTGTAGCTGTCAAAGGGGATCAAGTTGAGTGTTGATACAGAGGAAACTGCTCACGACCGTTTGATTTTGATATGAGATGGGCCGCTTGAGAATAATATATTCCGATAACAATAGAATTAGACTTCTTGCTGCTAATTTTTTCTCCAAAACAAACGGCAATTACTGTAATAAAAGCTTAAAACAGCACTTAAATTATTAAGTTAATCAAATATACGATGGAGACCGACGACGTCTCGGTTCTAAATTTCTCACCAACCTTTGCCGTGATGTGACATTGCTTCTGTCACACGATGGTCTTTTTCTCTCCCCACCATTCTATAATCTATTCATGCACCATTCTATTCTATTCTATTCTATTCAATTCCATACATGATACAACATCGTGCAGAGCAGTGCTGTTCTATGCGTAGGGACCTAACTTACAATTTTATAAACATCGTCTACGAAAGCTTTTAATTCATTCCAGTGGTTGCAATAGAAAATCTCAACCCAAAAATACATTATCCGTTTCTTCTGTTTGGAAGATTCAAAATCCCAAAATCCAGTTCACATCCTTTCCAACCCAAATCCAAAAACAAGAAATGGAAAGCAATTTTCACAAGCAGCATAACCCAACGAAAATTGAAATAAAACTCCACACTCATAATAACCCAACAAAAATATTGAAATAATGGCATCACCTGATTACATACAACATTCCTTCGAAGCCCAGTATACATGAGAAATCCCATGTACAAGAGAGTTAAACCATACACGGCTTAGGGTCTTCCTATTTCTGTTTCCTAACTACCAGCAGCACACCATCATTCTTGTTAAAATGATAACAAAAACTTAAAACTACCAAATAAATTTTATTGATGAAAACAGAAATACATAAATTAGAGCCTCATTCCATAGCTTTAAAAAAAACATTTTTGTCAAAATGTCAAACACAATATATGACCACTAATCAAATAAATATCTACCTCGGCAGAACCTCAGCCAGTACGAAGCCCAGTATACATGAGAAATCCCATGTACAAGAGAGTACATACCAGGACCAGACTCAGCTGTTCAGCTACTAGGTCAAAGTCAGATCCAAAACTCAAACCAGCTACTTAAATAAACATGAAATCTCAACATCACCGGCGCATACAGCTTCTGCAAAACAACCCTTGTTCTTTTTGAACCCTTTTTTTTGTATATAGTTTTTGGAGAAGCCACCATTGACACGCTTCACTAAACCAGAAAACCAATCGACAAGAAATAACCTGAGAACAAAACACAAAAGTAATAAGATTCTTTCCAAATACTCGTGTTGACAGACTTAATAGTACATCAGGCATGGTAGCATTTCATACCGCAAATTTAAACAAGAAACTGCCACCTGTCGAACCACAATTATGCTCTCGAGTTGACTTTGCAGCACGAGCAGGTGTTTGTTACATATAACTGCCATAATACAAAAACCAAACAGCGGTGAAACTTAAGACCAACTACAAAAGTAAACCAATATGACGAGAAAAGTTCCAGTTCCCTAGTCCCTTCCACCAAGCAAAGATTTATTCACTTTTTATTTAATCATTGGGGAATTGGAGAGAAAAAAGATTCATAAATATCTTATCCATGTTAAGTCTCAAAAGCAAAGCAAAGAAATTTATTACTGTATCACCACAGTAATGCTACTAATAATGTTACAAACTTATACATAAAGTTAAACTTGCATACACATATATACCTCCCACAAGTTATCAGGGACAAAAGACCAGTTACCTAAAATATCCTGGAACATACTGCAGCCCAAAGCACTCCAGAACACAAGCAGGAGATAACAAAGGGCCTGGATGAAGGCCTGCATCAGTACATAAGCAAAATTACGAATGTTGTAATCAAAAAACAGAGGAAAAAATAACTCAACTGAACAAAAGTTTACCTTTATCTGCTTATTCAAACATGCGTCAACTTAGTTAAGAACTTGAACTTGGCTGCTTAAAATCCATCTCCGAGTATCTGCATGTTGGGCAGAAGTTTTTAGAAAATCATACAAAGCAAATTAACACCTAAGGCAAAGGAGGATCAGTCCATCTAAAACAACTCAAGCAATTTATATTTAACTTGCCTGCGAGGCTTCTGTCGCTGCCCAAACTCATCATTATTGGCAAGCTCTGTAGAGTAGATGAAGAAGTATAATGAAAACTACAGAATCCACATCAATGCACAAAGATAGGAAAAGCTTAAAGGTATCTTACCAGGTTTCTGAGTAGTCCTGAAATCGTTACTGGCCTTATTAGCATTACTTTCCTTGCTGCAAAGAAAACAATGTATTAGATTCGGCAATGCTAACAACTTGTACAAACAAATGGAATCAAATCATGCCAAATAGAAAATAACCCCCAGAACTTTGCATCTCGACAACATGCCTCATTATGTAAAATTGTAAGCATCATTTGATACAAATAGAAACCACGTGTTAGAGCCGAAAAAATAATAGCAAACCAACGAATAAAACAACCAGGCACACAGTAAACCAGTCTCTAATAAAAGTATTATTAAAAATTAGGGTATATCCCACTTTCAGGAATTTGGGAAATAGGAGACCTAAATTTGGGTTTACAATCAGAAACAAATGGATGACTGTAAGAATGGTCATCAAAAGAAAATAAAGAAGTCTCATCACCATCATATAAGAAAAAGAAATAAGGATGCTCTCAACACCATCTCCACATCGGCAGAAAGTGTAATGAAGGTAACCAAAGTATTATCCTATAAGTTATGCAGGTATTACTAAGTAATTAATATGTCTAACTATTGACTAGTTTTTCCCTGGCCGAAGAGTTTCTGATTATCTGATTGAATTCTTGATATTATTAGCAATTTTGTCAATTTCACTTGTTTCTACTGTTACTAAAGAAGAAAATCTATATTTTCCTTGTGATAAAATTATTGTGAGAATTTTGTCAAGTTCACTTGCTTCCACTAGTTTTTGGGGAGTAGTGACACAGAAACCTATACTTTTCTAAATGACTTTTTTCTTTTAAAGCATGCATCTTGAACAGTAGTAAATATAAATAGCACATTGGAACAAAGAAGCACGAGTAATTCCATTAGTAGATTTAGAAGTCCAGTACTATGACAATACGCTTACCTTGAAGAACCCAGGGAAGATGTCTGTCCAGAAGCACGACTCTGATAAGCACCATCCACAGCAATATAAGGTGAACAATAGGTAGCACCTAAGGCTCCTGCGGCACCAGCCAAAACTGGTAACCTAAGCATTGGATAAACAGTGATCAGTCAGTCCTTGATAATGAAAAAATAAAATTAAGTGTAACTGTACACAATAAGGCATAAATTAGTTCCACAAAATTAACATTGCATAAAAATTACGCATGCTACACTACCAGTTAAGATGATAATAACAAAATCAGACCCTGATCAAAATTATTCTTCATAAATTCCAAAATTAACCCCTCCATAAAAGTAACAAATCAATTGACCATCAACTAAACAAACTACATCAAACAAAACAATCAACCAGATAAACCAGTTCAAAGGAAAAGAAACACCATACCATGTCATCTCAGAATTTCCTAAACCAAGTTGGGGTTGAGCAACATATCCAGGAAAAGCCATGCCAACAGTTGGAACTCCAAGGCCACCAGCATGCTGACCCCCAAATTGCATAACTGCAAGCCAAAAAACCAAAGATTAGAGAATGAAAAACAAAAATAAAAGTGTGCCATCTTCTAAATTTCTTCAACACGTTCTTGAAAGCTCAGTAGATAAAAGCTCATTCAATACAAAATTAATGAAATGATAAAATCAAACAACATGATGACAACAGGAAAAAAAGAGAGAAACATAAACAAAAGGATACCTTATTATATGAATTGTGATATAAACAGTTAGCTAAAGTGCCTCTCATTTAATGCGTGATCTAGGAGCGCTGACTTATCTTTCTTATTTAAGTATTGTAAAGACGGACAAAGTCAATGAAAAATTATACCTGGTAAAAAAGCTGGGAAGTTTTGATCACCGTGACCAACACCCATATTCCCAGTAGCACCCATAAGCTGGGTTCCACCATAAAGAAAAGATCCTCTTCCACTTCCCTGGATGGTGCCTTTTCCCTTTCCAACTAGTGCATTTCTGGATTTGCTTGATTCTGAAGTAGATTCCACTTCTGAAGCTTCATAAGAATTCATTGACAAAGCAGTTTTAGGAGGAGAAGAGGCCCGAGAACTGCTTCCAGAATGTGGGCCCAACTGTTGGCCTGGAGATTGAACAGAAGGTTGGATGCGGTTTTGAGCAGTACTGCGCTGAACAGTTTCGAGCTGTGGTGTAGAGGAGACTCTATTTCCGGTTGGCTGATAAATCATCTGTGCTGAAATGGCTACACCCCTTCCTTGAGCCCTGAGATGTGTGGATTGCATATTATTCGCAATTGATGATCCAGATGCCATTTGCATATTGTTTGAAGGTTTTCCAGAAGCTGAAGTGATGGAATCATCAATATAAAGCTTGTCAATGCCAACAGAATTAGCAATATTCTTCCCTCGCGTTGACGCACTGCTTTGTCGGGCAGAGAGATTGTCATCTATCGCAGAAGTGCGAAGATTCCTGTTGCTATTTACAGCATGAACATCTCTTTTCTGAGCTAAAGTGAGGTCCTTGTTGGTAGACCCAGAAGGATAGAAGGGAGGAGAAGCAGAACTCAAGCTTGAATGTTTTCGGGCAGGAGGTGCCTGATCAGATTCTGTATTTGATGCCTGTGTAATAACTCTCCCTGAACTAACATGTGAAGGTTTTTCAAGGAGCTTCCCAGGCTGTTTCTTTTGCATAGGAGAGGTCTGACTGCTGTTCCTCATACTAGCTTCATACTTTCTGGGCCCTCTCCCTTTCACAACTTTTCTGACCTCGTTCTGACTGTTTCCATTGCTGAATGGTTTGGGTCTGCTCCTTCTGACATAACCACCCTCTGGAACCCGATTTCTACCACCACGACCTCGATAATTACCTCTAGAAGATCTCCTACCCTGAATTTATTTCCAATGATATTTCATAAACAAAGGTTCCAAAACAAGAAGACAATGGAGGAAAAAAAGGAAGAATAACAAAAATTGATCAGACAAATTGTCTAGATAAAAACACCACCTGTTCGTGATGCCTTTCCTGCGAAGTTAACTCCTCAAACTTGTCGTGCCCCCATTTCTTATCATCTTTGGATTCCCATAACCTCCTTCCACCTTGCAATCGCCTAAACCAAAGTAGATTTACTTTTGAAGATCAATTTCCATAAATAATGCAATACAAACTCAAACAGAAACAAGCCGGACAACTTAAAGCGAAGTTAACAGAAATTAAGGTATCAGGAGAGGGTAACCCTCCAAGTTCTTAGGGAAAGATCAACACCAAACAACCCAAAGAACTTAACTATCAATGAAACAGCATATTCTGGGACCTAAATACAAGCAACATAAGTTACCATTTAGGTTCAAACTTCAAAGTCCATATAATTTACCCATGTTCCATATTCAAAGGGTAGGATACTATTATCACAGTCACCATGGCAAAAAAAATCAAAGAATACTACAACAAAAACCACCAACAATCATCACATCGGGTAGGAAGTACTCTCGTCATAGTCTCCAGCAGCAAAAATTCAAAGAACGATACTATTGATAATAACCCAACTCAATATGTAATTCAAAATTGGTAAACCAGGCTGTGTGCATATAATTATTTCATTAGCACAGCTACAGTCTACACAGTCTCAGGAAACTATGAAATTTATATATCATAACCATACCTGTGTCGCCCACGAGAGTTGTCCCTGAACCTATCATCGTGCATGTAAAATGCGCCTGCAGTTGGCACAGCAAATGGTTCATTCTCCTTCTTCTCTTCCCCTTCCCCTTCCCCTTCCCCGCCTCCTTCCTCACACTCAACACCCTCTCCTCCCTCCATATTTTCCTGCTCCCCTTTTCCATCCTTTTCCTTCACCACAACTTCCTCCTCATCCTCATAACCCTCCACTTCATCACCCTCATCCTCCTCTATTAACTCATCTTCATCGTCTTCTTCATCATCATCGTATTCAGCAGCCCCGCCTTGGCCATCCGATTCTTCAGAATCATGAATGTGTCCACTCCTGCTATCCATTCTTCGCTCCTTACTATCATTATTATCTTCACCCTCTTCATCATCACTTGCAGCCTCTCTTCTTCGCATTCCAGGTAAACGTTTCTCCTCCTCTGGATCACTCTCGTACACGTCATCTTCTCCTTCTTTCGCCATTCAAATTCCCAAAAACAATAACTGTCTAAACCCTAAATAACCTAATTTGGAGATTTTGAAATAGTGGAAAAATAAAGAAATTCGAAAGTTGAGTAAGTTGAATCTGAAGGGAATCTAGGAGCCTCGATTCTTAAGAAACCCTAGATTTTGAGAGTAAAAGGGGGGAGAGGATTTTTATGAGAGTAGAATTCGAGAGGACAGAAGTCTCCTCCTCGTTTTGCCCGTTTTCGGATCGAAGTGTAGTTTAGAGATTAGAAAGATCTTGTAAGAATATTTAAGGAAATTGCTATTTCGCCAGTGTGCTCATGTATTTTCTGTAAACTGCCCAAGCCCAATAATCATGTTTTGGGTCCATTGACGAATCACAAAAGCCCAAACTTCCTAACAACGCAAAGTGCAAAAACAAAACCGAGTCAAAATTACATCTCCACTATGTATCTCTTTGTTTATTAAAAAAATAATATATATACTTTATCTAGTACTCAACTTTTGCACCTGAGTTTGTAGTTCAAATTATACATATAAGATTGTAGTTTAATTGGTTAGTGTATATCATATTTACGACTTTATGACGTAAGATCTTGAATTCAATCTCTCATATTATAATGATATATTAATAATATAACAAAAATAAAATTAGAAAAATGAAACTCAACTTGTGGTAAAAAACCTTTCAAAGAAAGAAAACTTGTGGTAAAAACACATATTTCTATGAGTAATGCTAAACTCGTCAACTAGACATACCGAATCCACAGCCCGAATGACATGGCCACCGCCACGTCATCTATTTACAAAATTGTCATTACTCTTACCTCCTCCCTCACCCGAGCTTCATTTCAATTAGAATACAAAATCTCGTTCTAGGTTTTCCAATTCCTCCTCCCTCACCTGAACTTCACCCAACTCTCTCGACCATGACCTAGCCCACTACCACCTTCAACGCCAACGCCACCTACAACCTCAACCTTCAATTTCTATCTTCTTATTGTCTGTTTATTTCTCCCACTATATCGGTCAATTTCCAGGGAAATAGTACCTCGTCATTGAAGGTAAACTGAGCTATTTTCCTATATGATTCTGGTCTGTTTGGTTGAAGATATATTTTTTTCATTTTTTTTCCTATTTTTCTCTCATTTCTCTTAGATGGTTTCAAGGTTTTTCATTTGTAGAATCTATGCCGAATAGTTGAAGATGACTGTGCGGTCGTTGTTTGGTTAAAACTGCTAGTTTGAATTGCTTGAATTTGTTGCTTGAATTGTTTAAATCTGCTAGTTTGAATTGGTTGGAGTTGTTGCTTTGAATTTTTATCGATTCATATTTTTAGGTGTTGTTCATAAAATGATTTTGGTGATGAACTCTTATCTGGATTAATGGTAACATTAGAGAAATTTTGATGATTTAGAGTGGTATTTATTAGGCAAAGATGATGGAACTTGTTTGCAGGCAAGGTGTTCGCCGTTTTGTCACAATGACTAGTGATAGAAAATTTTCAATTTGCAACTATGGATAGAGCTCAATTCATGAACTTACTTATTCTGTTTAAGCATCGCAAGTGAGACATCTTTTTGGACTAGCCAAAGAAACCTTTTTTTTTTTTTTAAATGTACGAATGTCATGATAGTTATTTTTCATTCATGTGAGATTCTTACATAACTGTGTTTCCTTCATTGGTTCTTCCATATCTAATTCTCCTTCTTTTTTTGTTTACTCACGATTTTATTACCCACTAAAAACCCAAGTTTGAAATCCTATCATCGTACCCTTAATTCATCTCTGATGTCGGAAAGCTATGCATCTTCATCGTGCATATGGAGGAGGAATACTTAATTCGGAGGTGGGAACTATGAAGGACCAACAATGTTTTGCTACTGCGACTTCAAGGCTCCAATGTAGGTTTGTTGGAAGGAGGAAAATCTAGGGAGACCGATTTTACTCTTGTCGAAAATACAAATGTAAGTTTTTTAATTGGCATGACAGTGAGCGATTGTCAAATAGGGCTATGGAGGTTGTCCATATGCTCTTAGACAGTGAATAAAATCTTAAAGGAGAAGTTAGATGTTTGAATGAAAAACTAGATCGCTTGCAGAATGCACACATGAAAATGGTAGTTGAGGTTGCCTGTTTGCAATATGAAATAGACAGGGAAAGATTGGAGAAGTCTGGTGCTTTTGTGGAGGGGGTAAAAGTAGGTTTTGTTTTGTGTGTTTTCAAGCCTGTATAATTTTAAGCTAATTGGTTTGATGGTTTGTAAGTGGTTGCAACTACTGGAATACTTTAATGTAAGTGCGTTGTTCCAGACATGTGCAATGGATTTTATTGTTTCTCCAAGTACTAAAGCTTATTCCACCATTGTGTAATTGTGCATATATCGGTTTGAGTATGTCACCGTTTTTAAATAGTTTTCCGACCCTTATAATCGATAAAAATGGGGCTTCAAAACAGATAATGGATTTATTTTCAGCCAACATGTAGTGGATTAGTACTGTCTCATGATATTTATTTTTGTTTCCCCATGTTTTGGCATATAATTTTTTTTAAATGTAATAGCATCATAGAAAACATAAAAGACTAGCTTGTTTGTCATCAGTTCAACCCGAACTAGTTTGTATAAATCAAATCATTATCCAGCTAATATAAGGAGACTTTATTAAGTCATGTTGTTACCACTATCCATCAACTTCGAACAATATTATGTTTAATTAAATGTTTCATGATTTAGATGAGGTCGTGCTCTCTTGTTACTGCAAACGCAAACATATGCTTCATATGCTCGGCCCTAGCTGGAGTGATCTTCACACACTTCCCATGGAACGACTTCTCGTATATGTCACAACAGATCCAGAATTCATCAGATGCATAATTATCCCCACAAGCATCACATAACATCTCTCCATGCTCATCCTCGTCTTCTTCTTCCAATGCCCCCTCATCATCATTATCATCCTTTAGCTGAAAATTCCAGTTAATAGAAATTTAGTTGTCATTCTACAACATGTAGAACACAAAATCCCAAAGAAACAAAACAAACATTCATACCAGACTCTCTTGAGTTCCAAATTGATTCACAGTTGATGGTTCAGATGGTCCAAATTGACTCTTTTGAGTTCCAAATTGATTTTGTGACTTAGAATTATCTTTCTTGCTTTTGCTTGCTTAAGCACTCTATTAGAAAAAATATTATTGAGAAGTTAAACATCATATATAAATATCACAATCATTATTGAAGAAAATAATTTTAAAATAACCTTTGATACCTTTTTTTGTTCATTTTTTGTTCTACTGTTGACACTTTTATTTTGGATGGAGGACGCTCTTTTGTTCGCACCTTCAAAGGACTCGAAAACTTTTGACAGTCTTTTGTCATGATCTTTGAGGAGGTTTCTGCAGACTGCTTGTTCCAATTAATTGAATTACTGAGTGAGAGTTTTGAAGTTGCCTCATTTAAACATCTCATTAGAAACTCATAATTCTCTATAGACTCAGCCCCAATCTCTATAGCCTTAGACCATTGTGAATTCAAATTATTGTATCTCACTCTACATTCATTGTCCCTATCGTCATCATAACAATTCTTGACATATGAATGTTTGTGTCTAACATCCTTTCTCTAGCGATGCAGGATATATTGAGATGGAAGATAATATATATTTTCCTAAATAAACACCTTCACAATATGTCTGCAAATAATTTCTTTAAACTCAAACAAGCGACATGAACACTTAAATTCAAGATTTGCCTCATCATAACAAACAACATAAGTAACTTGTCTTCTTAATGCACCCTCTTTGCTTCTCAATATGTTAGTTATTTGAAATGTCGAAAATAATTCGTACCTGTCAAAGAAGGCAAGATTATGCATATATGAAGAGGAGGCTTGAAACAAATGACCAAGCAAGCATATGTTTTTCGTAACAATTATTCAAAGGAATCATTATACATTTATAACAATACATCCACAACAATTTATGATTTACAGCATAGAAGCAACAATCAGAACTCCATTTTGACACAGAGACCAAGAGATTTTAGAATCAACTCAAATACTACTTGGAAACTAGCATCGGATACTAAATAGTAATTGGAGTTAAAATTAATAGCTTATCATAATTTGAATGCAACAGCAGAATATTATTAGATACATAAAAAGAGAAACTCACAGAGCAGAATGACGTTAACTCGAAATTGATTCGTACCTGTCAAGGAAGGTAAGATTGCAATATACCAAACCCCGCAACTCATCCTGAAATATCCGAAATAGTTCATTTGTGTAGGCATCTTGAAGTTGTTTCTCAAAGTTAAAATCAGTTATCATAGGAATACGGGAATTGAACGAAGTAAAATCTACTTTATTTTCTTTCTCGATCTTACTCTTCAATGCATTATCACACTGCTCTACAAACTGCTTTAAAGACGTCTTGGGACCAACATACCCATCAAAGAATGCATTTATACTTTCATTTCTTTGGGTTGTAGACATTCCAGCCTAAAAAATTCCTTTTACAAATACTGGAACCCAACGATGACGATCTTCATATAAACCACTTAACCATGTATTTTCATTGAGATCAAAATCATTAATCATGTTACCCCAAATCTCCTCAAATTCTTGAACCTCAATGGACTCATAAACAGTTTTTTTTAGAACTTTTTTAATTTGCTTGTAATCATATCATGATCTAAGCTTCTTAGACAACTTCTTCATAATGTGCCACAGGTAAAGACGATGGTGAGAATTAGGAAAAACAGATTTGATAGCTTTTTGAATGGACCTCTATTGATCTGTAATTATTGCATTCGGAGCATTTGACATGCACAACAACCAAGCTTTAAACAACCAAATGTATGTATCTGCTTCTTCATTTGAGAGTAAACCACATCCTAATAGTATAGGCTGCCCATGATGATTAATACCAACAAATGGTGCAAAAGGCATAATAGTGTGTGTTTTATGCGTGTTTTCCTCTTGATTTATAGACTTATCTTGGGCATGATACTGCTAATTCTCCTTTGAATCCACCGTTTTTTACAGATCTAGGCCCAAAGAGGAAAATATGCTGAAAAAACCCTTTTTAATGGAATTTTGCTATGGATCGCAAAGAGTCAAGACCAGTGTCAAGGCCTAGCTATTTTCCTGTTATCGAGCCCTGGATGCAAGCCATGTTGTCTAGCCCTGAACCCACCTTGAAGCCATCTGGAGCCGCGTATTGCCCGAGACTCACTACCGCACGTGCAAATGTTTCTAGAAGGACGCGGGATTCCTCCCAGATTCCATTTTAGCTTTCCTAGGAATATTCCTTTAAGGTGCACGCACCCCCTGTGCCCTCTCTTAGCTGTCCTTTGTCTTCTAGTGAGCCTTGGAGGGTATTTAAACATTAGTTTTAGGATTTTTAGGACATGATCCATTATTACATCATAGAATCATTTTGGGAGCAGCCGCTCACCTTCCTCCTTAGTTTTCTCGGGATTTGTCCCTCCCATCTTCTTGTAGCTGTCGCCGGCATCACTCTTCAAACTGGATCTTTAGCTCCGACCGGTATTTATTGATATCGCACTTCCCTTTATTTCGTATTCTTTTCTTTTATGCTTTACATTAAATCTATCTTGTTGTTTATTATTATGAGTGGCTAAACTTATCAGCTTAGCAAAGGTTAATTGAGGGTTGCATAGAGGTAGTCACGAGGCTAAATCGTTCTTCGCATTTTCTCATTGTTGTATTTGTTTGCTTGCCGTTTTTATTGGTAGATCTAGATGGTCTTATTAGGAGCTTGATCACCTACTAGTTTACCCTCTTTGATCTTTGTCATTTCTTTAGTTATAACTAACGCGAAGCCTTAGAATAGAGTAGACACTAGATGGATTGTCATTAGCTTGATCCGTTATGTCTAAGGCAAGTGAGCGATTAGGGCGGTGTCGCGAGCCTGACAAACTGAGAGGCATCTATCCCTAGACGTGTCTTTCCTTATCTTCATGGGCGCTTTGAGTATTGCCCCCCCCCCCCCCCCCCGCCCCATGCCTGGGAGGACGACAAAGCGTCAAGGCTACCTCATATGTGAAAACGAGGGGTAGCTTCTCTTACGAGGAGAGTAGGGGGCCTAAACGTACCTGGCCCCTATAGCACATCTATGACTTGAGAATTGAATATCTTTGCGTCGATGACTGACTAGCCCTCGACGCAACCCAAGAAAACCCCTTGCTAAGATTTCTCCATATTTGATTTAATCTCACTTACTTCCGTATTTATTTTCTCATTATTATTATTTATGTTGTTTTTATTAATTCCGTCATTGTTAGTTGTCTAGGCCTCGACATCTTTTGGTCGACTCGTTTGACCAACCAAACCCCATTTTTATGTTACTGTTTAGTGCATTTCATTCTGTCATACATCTAGGGAAAGATTCGTCCTTCAATCTCTGTGGTTCGACCCTATTACCATTATACGCAAATTAATTTGTGTATCTAGGCCTCAGGATTTAATATTATTTTGACCCGTTTCGACGACGAGTCAAGGCATGTCATATCTATTAGTTAAGTATGTTGTATTAAACGATATGACATCACCAAAAGTTTCATAGGTTGCTATAGATCGTGCATCTGCCCAAAATATATTTTTTAATCGACTGTCATCATCTATATCAAGTAGATAAAAGAAATTAGGATTCCTCTTTTGCATGCATGCAAAATACATGCCAAGTGATGTTGCATCTCCAACTCCAAACCTAATTTGTCTTACTTTAAGAATATGATTTCTACAATCTTTCTCAATAAAGGTCAAGTTCTCATATCCCCTTACTTCCACAACCAAAGAATGAAAATTATTACTCACACGTATGCCTACTTGGTCATTTGTTTCAAGCCTTCTCTTTACATACGCATCCATATTTTTATTACACTTAAAAAAACATGCTTTTGTGGGACTCAACGTATGATTATGCTCAAGATTAACAACCGAAATAGTGAACTCTCCTTCATCATTAATAATAGCATTGATTTTAGCCTTACAATTAGTTTTTCTTGATGGTCTTGGATTAAAAGCATTTTTTGCTACGGATTTCCACGTACCTCCCCTACTACACTCAACAGGAAAATACTTCAGCTTCCCATTATCATCTTTCTTCACAATTCTTTTCTTAATACCGAATCCCACTTCACGAGCATACTCAAGATAAAAATTATAAACTTCTTCTTCTGATTTGAAGACCATTGATTGAGCCTTATTTTATCATATTTTTACTGTTTAATTACTTGTTATTTGGACAGTAAAGCTATTGATTTTGTTATTATTCCCTTGATTTTGGCAGTTTTGATCAGAGGCGCAACTTTGTAGAAAAGTTGATTCGAGGTGGTTTGGCCTGAGGTTTGGCCAAACCAGTTTGCTGAGGACAGAGATAGCAGTCTTGGCCACAGTCTTGGCCAAGATCACGAAACAGGCTGCTGTTGGAGAATTTTGACAAAAGATAAAGATGCAAGTTGGCAATCACAACTGAAAACGGGATTTTAGGGATTGACATCAATAAATATTATCTTCAAGAGTCCTTAACCGATCTCCCTCCTGAACAATATTATCTTTAGGATTTAAAATAATCTTTTGAATTTTGTAATTTTTAGATTTTATCTTATTTTGAATTCTGGATAGAGATAGAGGAGAAAGATAATTCCTTTTTATAAGGACGCTTTCTTCCTCTACTCTCTGACACATCCTCTCTCTCTTCCTCCACCATTGAAATAATTAATTTGCTCCGGGATTTAATTCTTTGAATCCACGAATTTATTTTATTTATGCAATCAAGTATTTTTATAATTTATTCATGAGTATGAGTAGCTAAATATTGATTCTTGGTAAGGGTTGATGAGCTTCGTTCTTATGTTTCGTGAGGTCTAAGTGTCCTCAATAATCTCTTTATTCGTATTCACTTATTTCTTAAGCTTAATCATATCGCTAACTTGCTAGAGACAGGATCTGATCATTCCTGGACCCTAGTAGAGAAGAGTTGCTGTCAGCCTTGAAGGAAAGGGAGCACCCGCCCGATAGGTAAAGTAGGCAACTAGTCTCACGCCAGACTAGAAGAAATAAGTGATCTAGTCCAAGACCAGATTGACAACCTAGGGTCTCCACAGGGAGACAACTTGGGCTAGGTACTGTCTTCCCCTACACCATTGAGGAAGCGAACAACCATTCAAGACAGCAGCCAAACGGATAAACCCTTTAACCAGCAAGGTGTCCCTTGGCTAGGATTACTAGGAAAGGGAGCACCCGCCGGGTAATTTGCAGAGGAGGGAAGTCAGGAGTGAACAGGAGCACCTCCACTCTATAGCAGCACTATGAATGAAGAGATGAACATCCTTGAATTAGTGATCGAATCATAAGAACAGAAGCTCTCATATCTCCCTTACCTGGAATTCTCTTTTATTAAATTTACCAATCTTGACCCCCTATCTTGGCCAACCCTTTGACCAATATTATTTTGAACTGCTTTACTACTTTTGTTTTTGTCTTAATTTTCAAATTCACCAAACCAAACTCAGTGACGAGGAAGTCAATCAAGAACTACAATTCCCTAGAAGTCTCTGTGGACGATCCTCTTACCACCATCTACAAGTTCCTTGTAGACAAGTGATAAGTTGTATTTCTACCCCCATCTTCTTATATATTTTACACTTATATTTGACGCGTTCGACGTGCGATCAACCATACCTGACTTCGAAATCAATTTATCATTAGGTTCCGGCAATGGAGGACTGATACCTAGAAAATCACTTTGAGGCTCATCATTTTGCGGCAAAGACTCCATTACCTCCGCACTGTAGGACAAAGTAATTAAGCGTTACTTTATAATTTATACACCATTAACAAATTGAATCCAAGCACTTCAAATCCAAGCCAATTCGATTTTTAACAACAAATCAAATAGTAATTCAAGCCATGAAATTGCACCAGCAACACTTAAATAAACAATTCCAATTTCAGCAGATTTACTTAACAATTCAAGCCAGCAAATTTAATAAATTCAAGCCACCATAGATTCAATCAAATCAAAGCCAAAATTCAAATAAAAATTTCATTACCTTTTCCCAATCTAACACCTTACAAAAGACAACAAATCCATAAACAATAAAAATGCACCTTTAAAAGATATAGTCCTACTCCTACATTCTTCCCAGGAAAAAAACTGAAAAAAAAATCTCTTCAACCAAACAGACCAGAATCACACAGGAAAATAGCTCAGCTTACCTTCAATGACGAGGTATTATCTCCCTGGAAATTGACCGATATAGTGGGAGAAACAAACAAATGATAAGAATATAGAAATTGGAGGATGAGGTTGAGGTTATAGGTGGCATTGGCGTTGCATGTGGCGGTGGCGGTGGGCTAGGTCGTGGCCGAGAGAGCTGGGTATGGAGACAGTTGGGTGAAGTTCGGGTGAGGGAGGAGGAATTGGAAAACCTAGAACGGGATTTTGTATTCTAATTAAAATGAAGCTCGGTTGAGGGAGGAGGTAAGAGTAATGGCAATTTTGTAAATAGATGACGTGACGGTGGCCACGTCATTCGGGTTGTGGATTCGGTATGTCTGGTTGACGGGTTTAGCATTACTCTTTTATGATTAAATAGTCTTTAAGAAAAGAGAGTTTATGACCGACTAACAGCTCGTTTGGAACCTTAAATTTATTACTCTCCCCGGTACAAAATAAACAACGTTGTGGACTCCAAAAGCAGTCCTGAAATAAATGACGTTCTCGGTATCCTAGGCTAGAAAAGACGACATTACCCCTGCTATCCCTTGGTGTAAACTGAGACAGAAGCCATGGTAATTTCAAAAATAAGCTTGGATGCTAGGGGTACAAAGGTCAAAAATTGCCTCATTTTCTGTAAACCAATCATTTTCTTAATCCGAGTGCAAAAACCCAGAAAGTCATTTATTTTGCAGCAGAGGAAGAAGAAAAATAAGATGATTTGATTTCAAATCTAATGCTTGGTAGATAAGTGACTAAAATTTAAACTCTAGTCAAACTCTAGTCAAATCATATCTCTTTGTTCTTTATCAAAAAATAAATCCCACTAAAATATGTCAGATTTGTGTAAAAATTCGGTAGAGATTTTACCTAAAATATTAAAATTACAAACATAACTTTAATTATATTGGGAAGTAAAATAAAATAAATTGATAAGTGAATAAAGCATATATATTGATGGAGATTTTTAACCTAATCATATAACTCATAAGTTATACATTCAGGAATGATCCAAATCCCCCACCTCCATCTTCTTCTTCTCTTTTTGAATTAATTTGTTGCACTTTTCAAGTCTTACACAAAATTTTTGTTTGTTACATAGAAGTAATAAAATTGAAAACCTGATTGTTACAAAATATCAAAGGTAATTGATAAAACAATAATCCCGGCCTAGAGGGGGGGTGAATAAGCAATAAAAAATCGCACACAAAATGTAAGGAAAAATAGCAAAAACACAAGGAGTTATAGTGGTTCCAATTCACAACCGAATTGTACTCCACTACCTAAGAGCTTCACCCTTAGGATTTTCTAATGCAAACACCTTTGCTATTACCTTGAGCTTTTACGGGTTCAGCTCACAACCTTACACCGTAGTTTTTGCGGGCTTAACTACAACCTTACACTTTGGTTTTTACGGGCTCAACCACAACCGTTATACAATCCTCTTTCAAGGTAAGGATTGAAGAACCTTCACAATTGAATTAATAATATTTGCAACAAAGAATTGGTGTACAAATAATAAATGTATGATTCAAAATAACACCAATAAATGAACAATATTACCTCAAGAAGAAAGCGATCCAAACTCGAATTGAAAGACGCAAGAATGGTTGAAAACCGATAAATGAAACTTGCGTTGTAGAACTTTGATTAAGAGAGTTTGTAAATGTAATTTGTATATGTGGAACTTTAAAATACTTTCTTATTGTTTGTAACTCATCTTAGATGAGTATTTATAGTGTCAAAAGAGTAGAGGCTCATCCATGAAGGAAGGAGCCAAAAACTAGCCGTTTGCTACAGTGAAAAATATATTCGTTGGTACAGTGAAAAACTATCCGTTGCTACAGTGAGTCTATACGTTGCTACAGTGAGTCTATCCGTTGCTACGGTGAAACTATTCGCTCCCGTTACTACAGTAGACTTCCCGTTGCTATAGTGAGTTTATCCGTTGCTACAGTGAAATCAAAAACTCTTTTTCCAAAAATTGTTTTTCGTGTAAAAAATCTTTTGACACTTTTCTTGAGGTATTATTGAACATAAATCAAGTGCTAATTAGAATCATACTTACACGTTTAATGCTTTAATATACACTTGATTCTTCAAGCTTGCGATAATTGATTCGTTGCTTCTCTTGTTGTCTTGTCGCAAACTACAAATACTTTAACTTAAAATTGCGTTAGTATATTAATTAATTTGTGTGTCCTTAATTCATCAAAACAAGATTTAATGAGCCCTTGGGCCAACAATCTCCCCCTTTTTGATGATGACAACCACAAATTAATTTACGACAATATGAACATGCAATTTTAAATTAAAAAACAAAGGAGAAGAATTACTCCCCCTATATCTTTGCCGAAATGCTCCCCCTATCGATATGCTACCAAATTGATCATATCAATTTGATTATGGAGCCTCAATGCTCCCCCTACATAAAAGCGTTAGTGCACATGGAGCATAACAAAGAATCAAAATTGCTCCCACATATTTTCTACCCCACATATACATTTTCTCCCCCTTTGTCATTAACAAAAAGGGAAAACAACATCAAAATATTTCTATCAATTAATTAAGGCAGGGAAAATATTTAAGGAACAAGCATAATATAAATATTACTTCATAAAAGTAATAGTGCAACAATTATCCAATTCAAAAATTATTACAAACCATAAATGCAAAGAAATTAAAGAAAATTAAACATGGAATGGATTAAAGAAAATGCATAAACTAAAATGATGTGATCAAAGAAGACACTGAGGTGAAGGGCAATGACATGGAGGGCAATGACATTGAGGACAAAGGAACATGTCAACATTCTTTGGACAATTCTTTATGATAAGAAGGGGTAAAATAAAAAGCGAAATCATCAATGCCAAAATTGCTAACATAATCCTCATCTCAAACGATAGCATCTTAAAAATCCAAAACAATGAAGGTTAGGCTTTCGGTTTGGAAATTTTGGATTTCTCTAGAGGTGTAGAGGATCGATGAATTTTGGAGAGAAGACTATATATATACTCCCTCGGATCCATATTTTCTGATTAGGCTCAAAAACGTACTTCGATTTGTCAAAGAAAATCTGATACATGCGGCTTACCCTCCTATTTGTCAAAAAGAGTCAGATACACATACGGATCCTAAGTCCATTTTCAAAGATTTCTGACAATGTAATCTCTCCTTCGAAACAATGATTATATATTCACATTTAAAAGCAGCACAACATAAATAAATTCTCAAATATAAAGTTAAAAGAAAAAGTTCTAGGAATACCGGTTGAGATTACTCAAATGGGTAGCAAATGCCGATTTCATGTCTTAGCTCCACGAAACGATCCTTGGCAAGAGGCTTAGTGAAAATGTCTGCAAGTTGACTATTAGTACCAACAAATTCAAGCGAAATATCCCCTTTGGCTAAATGATCACGGATAAAATGGTGTCTAACATCAATATGTTTAGTCCGTGAGTGACATATAGGATTCTTGGTAAGTTTTATTGCACTTGTGCTATCACAATAAATAGGAATCTTACTAAACTTTAGACCAAAATCTTCTAAGGTTTGTTTCATCCATAAGACTTGTGCTACACAAGATCCACATGCAATATATTCAGCTTCCGTAGTGGAAGTTGCTACTGAATTTTGTTTCTTACTAGACCAAGAAACCAAAGCTTGTCCTAAGAAATGACAAGTGCCACTAGTGCTTTTCCTATCAATTCTACAACCTGCAAAATCAGAATCGGAATAGCCAACTAGAGCAATGCTAGATCCTTTTGGATACCAAAGCCCTAATTTAGATGTGCCTTTCAAATATTTAAAGATTCTTTTCAATGCACATAAATGAGACTCTTTAGGACAAGATTGATAACGAGCAAATAGACAAACGCTAAACATTATATCCGGTCTACTTGCAGTTAAATATAAAAGACTACCAATCATACCTCGATAAAGAGTAATGTCTACATCTTTACCATTTTCGTCTTTGTCAAAATTAGTGGTCGGACTGAGGGGAATAGGACTCTCCTTGACATTATTGTATCCATATTTGGTGAGGAGATCCTTGATATACTTTGCTTGATTGATAAAGATACCATCTTGAGATTGTCGGATTTGAAGTCCAAGGAAGAACGTCAATTCTCCCATCATGCTCATCTCGAATTCACTATGCATACATTTTTCAAAATCCTTGCACAAAGAATCATTAGTGGCACAAAAAATGATATCATCAACATAAATTTGCACAATTAACATATGTTCACCATCATGTTTAGTGAAGAGTGTAGAATCAATTTTTCCCATTTTAAAATCATTTTTCAACAAAAATTGACTTAAACGATCATACCAAGCTCTAGGAGCTTGTTTAAGACCATACAAAGCTTTTTCAAGTTTAAAAACATGGTTAGGAAATTTATGATCTTCAAAACCAGGGGGTTGTTTCACATACACTTCTTCCATAATGAAACCATTCAAAAATGCACTTTTCACATCCATTTGATATAAACTCATATTCTTATAACATGCAAAAGCTAATAACATACGTATGGCTTCAAGTCTAGCAACCGGGGAAAATGTTTCATAAAAATCAATACCTTCTTGTTGGTTGTACCCTTGGGCCACCAATCTAGCTTTATTTCTAATAACATTTCCTGACTCATCAAGTTTGTTTCTAAAAACCCACTTGGTACCAATAATAGTGTGGTTGCTAGGCCTAGGAACTAATTTCCAAACACGATTACGCTCAAATTGATTTAGTTCCTCTTGCATGGCAATCATCCAATTTTCATCTTGCAAGGCCTCAACATACTTTTTAGGTTCAAATTGAGAAACGAAAGCATGATGAACACACATATTTCTAAGAGAGGAACGAGTAACAATACCTTTGTCATTAGGATTACCTATGATTTGTTCTTGTGGATGTGCTTCCATGATTTTCCGAGGTTTGAAATTGGAGGGACCTTGATCACTTTGATTGACTACATCATTTGCATCCTTAAGGACCTCTTCTTCTATTTCTATTTCCTTTTGACCTTCTGAATTTTCAAGTGATGGAGTGGTGTTCAAGTTGTCAAAAGTTGACATAGGAGGATTTTCTTGAAGACTTCCAAACTCTCCATCATCATCACTAGCTATCTTTTTCACACTTTCAAAAGGATTAGTCTCATCAAATGCAATGTGAATGGATTCTTCTACAACTAAAGTTCTTTTGTTATAAACTCTATATGGTTTGCTAGTAGTAGAATAACCAAGAAAAATACCTTCATCCGACTTTGCATCAAATTTTCCCAAATTGTCTTTGATGTTTAATATAAAACATTTACACCCAAAGACTTTAAGATGTGCAATGGTGGGTTTTCTATCATGCCATAATTCATAACAAGTCTTATCAAGCAATGGACGAATTAAAACACGATTTAAAACATAGCATGCGGTACTAACGGCTTCGGCCCAAAAATATTTTGGCAATGAATGTTCATTTAAAAGAGTCCTAGCCGCTTCTTGCAAAGTTCTATTTTTCCTTTCAACTACCCCATTTTGTTGAGGAGCGCGAGGACATGAAAAATTATGATCAATACCATTTTCATTGCAAAAATCTTGAAACATGCTATTTTCAAATTCACCACCATGATCACTTCTAATTTTGGAAATTTTGAACCCTTTTTCATTTTGAATTTTATAGCAAAGTCTTTTGAAATTTTCACATGCATCATGTTTATGAGATAAAAATAAAACCCAAGTAAATCTAGAATAATCATCCACAATAACAAAACAATACTTCTTACCACCCAAGCTAGCCGTCCTCATTGGCCCGAATAAGTCAAGGTGAAGAAGTTGTAGTGGCCTTGAAGTAGACAAAGTTTTTGTGGACTTGAATAAGCTCTTGATTTGCTTTCCATATTGACACGCGTCACACAAGCCTTCCTTTTCATACTTCAATTTTGGCAAGCCTCGTACTAGCTCTTTCCTAGATAGCTTTGCAATAAGGTCCATTCCTACATGAACAAGTCTTCTATGCCAAATTGATGAATTATCTACTAATGCACTTAAACAAGTATGATCATTGTTAGGAATATCATTCAAATCAATCATATATATATTCCCAACTCTATTGCCAATAAACACAAGTGAGCGTGTGTGTATGTTCCTAACTTCACAATGTGTAGATGTAAAAATAACAATTAAATCTCTATCACACAATTGACTAATGCTTAAAAGATTAAATTTAAGATTATGCACAAATAACACATGCTCAATAGAGGGAGAGTGACCAACTTTACCGATGCCCAAAACCTTGTGTTTTTTGTTATCGCCGAAGGTCACACTTCCTCTACTCTTTTCTTCCAAGTGGGTGAATTTCGACTTGTCACCCGTCATGTGTCGCGAACACCCGCTATCCAAATGCCATTTATCCGCATTGGGTTTTCGCCACACCTACAAAACAAACTAATTAGTTCTAGGAACCCAAACATGTTTGGGTCCTTCCTCATTTGCAAATGTACCCTTTGGTACCCAAATTTGTTTCCAATTAACAAACCCTTTACGAATGTAGCAAAAATAAGATAAATGTCCAAGTTTCTTGCAATAACTACATTTATATATCGGCTTGGCATGTGAAGGTTTATTTTTAGCTCTTGATGAACTTGCATGATCATTAGAAGAGTTAGCTTTGACAAATGTAGTTTTTCTATCATTTATTCTTGTGTTGGAATTAAAGCCAATACCTCTCATATCACCATTTTTGTTTTGATCATTCATACACTTTTGGTGACTATGACTACTTTGCACATATTTAGCTAATGTAATTTCAAGACTTTTATTCTTTTCTTTCAAATCTGAAATTTCTTGAGTGGCATTAGCACAAAGTTCACATGTAGTATTTTTACCACAAGCAGTATCAAGTAATTTATTTTTATTAGCTAAATCTTTGTTTTGCTCTTCTAATTCTCTAATGTCATTTTTAAGGCTTTCTAATTCCTTAACAAGTTTAGCATTTTTCTTAGTAGCATTTTCAAAACGAATAGATAGTTCTTTAAAGACATCAAATAATTCATCGTAATCTCGTTCATCAATGAAAGAATTACAAGAGCTTACCTCATCATCGCTTTGAGCCATTACAAACACATTTGTGCATCCATTTAAAGAAGAGGAAGTCGATGAAGAACTCCTTTGAGAAGCATCACTATCAACGTCGACACGAAGACACAAGTTTGCAACTTCATCTTCGGATGAGGACTCCAATTGATCACTACTTGATTCTTCATCCTCATCACTCCAAGAGGAGGTTGCTTTAAATGCTCTTCTATGATGCTTTCTTGTCTCCTTCTTGTCTCTTGACCCTTTCTTTTCATACCTCTTTTTCTTTACAAGGTTTGGGCATTCACTTTTGATATGTCCTGGTTTGTCACACTCAAAACAAACAACATCAGTTGAAACTTTAAATTTAGAAGGACTAGAATGCTCACCTTGGTATTTCTTCTTCTTGGAATCATTTTTTCACAATTGTTTCAGCCTTCTAGTGAAGAGTGCAAGAGATTCATCGTCATCTTCTTTAGAAACATTACTTGTGAAGGCAATATTTTTACTTTTCTCTTTTTCTTTTTCTCCTTCCAAGTCATGCAACTGCAACTTGTACTCAAATGCAGTGAGAGAACCAATGAGTTGTGCAAATGTAGGTTTCTCACTTAATTCATCAATGGCGGTTGTCTTGGCTAGCCATTTGCTTGGAAGAACACTTAAAATCTTCCGAACCATTTCTTCATCACTAGGAGCCCATCCGAGATTACCCATGGCATTGCACAAATTCTGAATGCGTGTGCTAAGATCATAGATGGACTCTCCTTTCTTCATTGCAAGTAGCTCATACTCATGTTTGAGTGTGTTGAGTCGGATATTACGCACTTGGGGAGTTCCTTCGTGAGCAGTCTCCAAAGTTGTCCATACTTCCTTGGATGTCTGACAGGCACTCACACGATTAAATTCACTAGGAGAAATAGCACAAAATAAATAATACTTAGCTCTTTCTTCCAAGGTCTTCCTTGTTTTAGATGCGGCGCTCCATTTTGAGAAAGGAAGAGGTTTTGAGGATGTTGCATCAGCTACATCCATTGGAACGTCAAAGCCATTTTCTACACAATCCCAAATCTCTGCATCTTGAGAACCAAGGTAGGCTCTCATCTTTGTCTTCCAATGGAGATAATTGTTGCCATCGAGATATGGTGGTCGGTTAGGTGCAGCACCCTCCTTATGAGTGTGGAGTCCCTCTTGAGCCATATTTGATCTTCACTTGAGGTGGTTAAACCTTGTACCAAGTAACCTTGCTCCGCTACCAATTGATAAAACAATAATCCCGGCCTAGAGGGGGGGTGAATAGGCAATAAAAAATCGCACACAAAATGTAAGAAAAAATAGCAAAAACACAAGGAGTTATAGTGGTTCCAATTCACAACCGAATTGTACTCCACTACCTAAGAGCTTCACCCTTAGGATTTTCTAATGCAAACACCTTTGCTATTACCTTGAGCTTTTACGGGTTCAGCTCACAACCTTACACCGTAGTTTTTGCGGGCTTAACTACAACCTTACACTTTGGTTTTTACGGGCTCAACCACAACCATTATACAATCCTCTTTCAAGGTAAGGATTGAAGAACCTTCACAATTGAATTAATAATATTTGCAACAAAGAATTGGTGTACAAATAATAAATGTATGATTCAAAATAACACCAATAAATGAACAATATTACCTCAAGAAGAAAGCGATCCAAACTCGAATTGAAAGACGCAAGAATGGTTGAAAACCGATAAATGAAACTTGCATTGTAGAACTTTGATTAAGAGAGTTTGTAAATGTAATTTGTATATGTGGAACTTAAAAATACTTTCTTATTGTTTGTAACTCATCTTAGATGAGTATTTATAGTGTCAAAAGAGTAGAGGCTCATCCATGAAGGAAGGAGCCAAAAACTAGCCGTTTGCTACAGTGAAAAATATATTCGTTGGTACAGTGAAAAACTATCCGTTGCTACAGTGAGTCTATCCGTTGCTACAGTGAAACTATCCGTTGCTACAGTAAGTCTATCCGTTGCTACGGTGAAACTATTCGCTCCCGTTACTACAGTAGACTTCCCGTTGCTACAGTGAGTTTATCCGTTGCTACAGTGAAATCAAAAACTCTTTTTCCAAAAATTGTTTTTCGTGTAAAAAATCTTTTGACACTTTTCTTGAGGTATTATTGAACATAAATCAAGTGCTAATTAGAATCATACTTACACGTTTAATGCTCTAATATACACTTGATTCTTCGAGCTTGCGATAATTGATTCGTTGCTTCTCTTGTTGTCTCATCGCAAACTACAAATACTTTAACTTAAAATTGCGTTAGTATATTAATTAATTTGTGTGTCCTTAATTCATCAAAACAAGATTTAATGAGCCCTTGGGCCAACAGTAATAACTAAAGAAAGAAAATTATTGTTTAATTAACACTACTAGTAGTGATGATTTAATTTATTAAGAGAATGTCATGCTACAAGAATCAACTGTTTCAAGTATAGCTATTAACTTAGAATTTTCATACATTTTTAAATTGGAGAAATATTGCTAGTAACCTCAGTTTGAAATGATTTTTAATTTTTTTGAAAATCAATCAAAAATAATCACAGTGTACATATTTGGTGTAACGAAGTTTGACAATGTAAGACATTTTAATTTGGGATATTTTTAGACAAATAGTATGTTGTGTTCGTAAAGAAGAACAAGAAGACAACTAATACTCCCTCCGTCTGGATTTAACTGACGCGAGGGAGTAATGCACGAATATTAAGGCACTGTCAGAAAGCTCAGCTGTTGTCTGTGGGCCACACCACGTTTAAATATTTTAATATATTTTCTTACAAAATTGCCTCTTCTTTTCTTCCTTCTCTCCTCCACAAAAAACCCTAAAAATTACTTTTTCATTTTCCTCTTCTCTTCCACGCAGCCACTCCTTCATCTCCTTCTCCTCATCACCTTCTCCTCATCACCATTTGTCAAATCGACCCAGCAACTCTTCACAATCTTTTTTTCATTTTTCATTCCTTTTCCTTTTCCTTTTCCTTTTCCTTTTCCCTTCTTTATTGTTTTCCTTTCAAATCTGGATTTGTAGTTGTGCAGTAATTGAAGATGGGTTTGGTTGATGATAGTCGTGGTGGATTTGGATTTGGCAGTGATAGATTTGGATTTGGCAGTGATAGGATTTGGGTTTGGTATTTGGCAGTGAGGATGAAGATGAGTTTGGTTGATGATGGCGGTGGTCGGCGGTAGAGATAAGGGATGGATGTTGTGGAAAATAGAGATGGTGTCTTGATTTAATTTGGCAGAGGGTGCTTGAATTAATTTGGCAGAGAAATTGAATGAGGGAGAAGGTGATTTTGTTTGGTGCAGTGGAAATTGAATTTTGGGTGTGGCCGGTGGTGGTGAGCAGATCGGGAGTGTGGTGCTGGTCTGCGATAGTGGTGCCGGCAGTGAGAGATGGTTTATACTGTATTTAATTGGTATCGGTCTGATTTGGTCTTTGTGTTAGTTTGGGTGGCCGGAGTTGCAGAGGCGGCGACGGTGGTGGCCAGATGCGGCGCTAGAGGAAAAATAAGAATAAAAAATGGCACGACATCCAAAGACGTCAATTAAAATAGAACTTTGGATTTTACTCATAAGGCATCAATTAAATCCGGACGGAAGGAATAGTATGTTAATCTATAAATTAATATGCATAGTGTCTTTTTGTTTTTTATTTTTTAGGTAAAATTTATAATTTAACTCTATGTTTGTTCATAATTCATAATTTAGCTTTTGTGTTAATAGTTTTGCTGTTACCGCTTATATGTTTGAATGAAACAAATAAGTGGACTAATTTATCTAAATGGTGACAACCAAAACATGTGACGTAGGCTATAGTGTTTGCCAATTTTCGTAAGGCTTTTTCGTTATCCTTTTTATTTTTGGTTTTTTTTTCTTTTCTAAAAAAAAACATAAATTGTGTTTGTTAAAAGAATTTTTTACTTTTAATTATTCTTTTAAGTGAATAATTTATAAAAACAGAAACACAATTTTAAAAATTAGAAAAAATGGTTTTTTATTTTTTATTTTGTGTTTTAAAAATTAGAAAATTGAAAACAGAAATGATACAGAACAAACTAATTAATTATAAAATCGATTAATTTATTCAGCTCGGATTAAATTGCTTCAGCCGGAAAAATACTTGAACTTGTCAGTTCAGTTGGAGTTGGAGTTGGGAGTTGGCATTTCCGAATAATTTGGTCCTATTTTATCTTGTAATTTTTTTTTTAAATTATCCGATAATTCAATCACCTAATTGAATGCCGACTATCATTTAAACCGGATAAAATTATAAAAAGCTGTAAATTCTCCCACATAAATTAACATAATTAAATGTTTGGTTAAGTTAGAATAAGTTTTTTTGTACGCAAGTACTAATTTATTCCCTCTCTTTTAACCTTTTATGCTTCTTTAAGTGGGACGTATTTTGTTTTGAGTGGGTTGTTGTTGACTTCTTGTGGCCTGAATCGCCTGATGGCCTCAGTAATTAGAGAATGATCTTATGATGTAAAGAATTTTTAATCAAGTGTACAGATCTCTAAGTTTGCAGCTCTGTTAAATTTATTAAAAGAAATAAGTCTAAAATAATCGGGTATTGCAGTATGTATGATTATAGGATACCGGATGATGTTTATAAAATAAAATAAAATAAATTAAGTCCAGTCCCATCCATCACAAGAAAAGAAAAGTCTGTGACATTAGTCTTAAACCATCCACACCAATGTGTTTTTGGTGTGGGGGGGGGTTTGCAGAGGAGGAGCATTCGGGACACCCGAGTTTTTCTGATAGTGGGTCCCCCCACTGTCAGTTGTTTTATATATAAAAATAAATAAATTAGGTGGACCAATGGCAGCGCACGCGTGGCGCGCTGCCATTGGCCACCGATTTCTTTCTCTTTTTTTCCCTCATTTTTTAAATGAGATTTTTTATAATAAATAATTAAAATAATTTTATAAAAAATATACTATTATTTTTAATTTTTTGAAATCTATAAATAGAGACTAGGTTTGTATTATTTGGACACTAAAAAAAATTAGAGTTTTTTACATTTTTTTTCATTTTTTTCATTTTTAAATGGTTTTTTTCATAATAATTACGCAAAATAATTTTATAAAAAATATACCATTATTTTTAACCTTTTGAGATCTATAAATTGAGACTAGGTTTGTATTATTTGAACACTAAAAAAAATCGCGTTTTTTACATTTTTTTCTTTTTTAAATGCATTTTTTCATAATAATTACTCAAAATAATTATAAAAAATATATTTTTATTTTTATTTTTTGAGATCTATAATTACTCAAAACACCACATGTGATTTGAACGAAATTATTGAAATGAACATACACTTTCACAACCCACAAAACTAAGTTTCACCACATGTGATTTGAACGAAATTAGGGAAGTTGTAATTTGAAAAAAAAAGATAATTTTGTGAAGGATCCATGAAAGAGCTTGAAGATTGTAAAAAACTCAGATTTTTTTTTGTGTCCAAATGAAAAACTAGCCGTTATGGTCAAAACGCTATAGCGTTATGGTCAAAAAGCTATAGCGTTATGGTCAAAAAGCTATAGCATTTTGCCTCTGGAAACTTGGAAAATTTCCAGTGGCAAAACGCTATAGCGTATATTTAGTGTGTATTTTCTTGTTCGTTTGCAATAATCTTACTGATTGATAAATAAAATCGTATGTTATTTTTAAAAAATATTATATTATTTATTGTATTAAAAAGTATAGATTTTTTGAAATATGAAAAAAAAATATGAAATTTAATTAATTTTTCTTAAAAATATATTATTTATTATTTATTATATTATAAAAAATAAATTATACTAATTATAAATGTTAATAAGAAAAAGAAATGAAAGTTAGTGGAAAGTTGATGTGGAAGGGAGAGAAAGTGAATAACACCCTGAAAAACACATTGCTGTGAGAAGTGGGTGTTATTTGAAAATTTGGTTGGGTGTTAAGCTGATGTGGCGGGTGTTAAGTATGACGCTTGACACCCATTGCTATTGATGGTCTTACAGCATGGAATCCTACTGTATATGGAATTAGACCACAAGCCTTTCCTTTTCTCTTCTTTTTTGGAAAAAGAAAATAAAAAGGAAGATTAACATTAACCCATAGAGATGGAGGAGGTTCTATTATAAATAATAAGTCACCAATAGCCAAAGGCAGAGTACGAAAAAAGAAAACAGAATAGTGAGAACAGAACAGGAAAAGTTTGGAGAAAAATTAACAAGGACATGGATTACTACAAGACATTGCAGGTGGACAAGAATGCAACAGAAGATGATCTGAAGAGAGCTTACAGGAAGTTTTCCAATGAGAAGAAACAAGCTGATGCTAAGTTCATTCAAATCTCTGAGGCCTATGAGGTTTTAATCAATTTCTTCCATCAAACTCACTCTTTAGACCCTTTTCAATTTCATGCCTAAAGTCTTGGATTTCTCAAATTTTCTTCATCTTCTTGAATCTTTGAGTAGTATAACTTTTAGTATTTGCTAGTTATTATTTCTCATTTTAGCCATAAAAACTTAGTTCTTGCAGCAGAATTCTTGATGCTTAACGTCAAGGTTCTTGCTAAAGCTTCATTATTTGGACTTCTTTTGTAGGGAATGTTTTTAATTTAAATATCTGGATGTCTTTCGTGTAGGTGCTTAGTGATCCCATGAGAAGAAGAGTGTATGATCATTTTGGGGTAGAGGGTCTACAGCGCGAAGCCCCACCATCATCACCACCCAATAGTAAGGACTAAGGAGCGCCTTGTTGTTTGCGATATTTTAACCCAAATACTGTAGATATATCAAGTGATGATGGGACACTGGTATTCATTAATCATTTTCAATACATAATTTGATTACACACCAAGTCATTCTCTATCTAAGAGGGTCATTATCGATTGCCCCTAATAGTTCGTCTACGCTAAACATTTCATCCACAGTAAAATTCTGCCAAATATCTTGTTCCATGTACTCTCTCGACCAGCCATATCCATCTGGGAGGAGGTCAACTTGCAGATCTGTTTGTTGCAGACCATCATTCTGTTGGCTGCTGCTCTGTTCCAGAGCTGGACTTATGTCTACCACTGCAGCCATGTATTTCATGTTCCCTTGACCATGTAAGTCCTGCTGAATCACAAACGGAGCAACCCCAGTACTCTCCCCCTGTGTCTCCGAGATGTTGGATGTAATACAGTAGTCGGAAGAGGGACTAACAACAGAGGAAAGACAAGATCGTGTTGCTGCAGAAGACGTATCTGTGGATAAGCTTCCAGAAGATACATGATCGGGGAAGTTCAATCGTGCATAGGCACCATACAAGGTCCGGGCAGCATCATCATAAGCAACAGCAGCATCATAGGCAGTGGGGAAGGTACCCAGCCAGAGTCTAGGACCTCTGTTTGGTTCCCGAATCTCTGCAACCCACTTGCCCCAAGTTCTCTGCCTCACACCTCTGTAATTGCACTGAGTGTTCTCTGGTCCTCCTTTACCTTTCATGCATCCCTTCTTTGAGCCCTTGGCAGGAGCTTTGCGAACTGGCGCATCAGTATGAGAGTCAAGCTGGTTATTAGAGTCCTTCCACCTTTTAAGTTTATCTGCCAGAGACGTATTACTGCATCTCCTTCTCTTCTTAGAAGCTTCCAAGGGCATTGAGCCCACAAGAGTACCCCCATCAGGAGCAGACATGATGCCAATCTTCTCGGATTCCACAGTAGCAACTTAGTTTTCACGATATCACCCCTTCCAATCGAGGAACAACACACAGAAGACAAGTATTGATGGAACAAGACCACAAGTATCTGCAATGATATGAAAGCAAGATATCAGCAGACGGCACGGAAAAGCCAGAGACTAATAAAATAGATGCGCAATAACAATACTAAAGCAACCCCGCACAATAAATCCGGTTCTCCTGAGGAAAACGGATTGTTTGCGCTTGTATATACTCGATTTCACTTTCTCCTAATTCAACTAGATACTCTTCGGCAATCAATAATGGAAACGAACAATTAAAATTATAAAACATCAAACCCCCAAAAAGAAGGAAACTAACCCAGATCACAAAATCCCCAATATAACCTAAAACAGACAAAAATATAAACCCTAGATTAAAGAAATTCCACAAGAAAACAATCCGCAGGCATTAAGCGCCAATTAAACCCCACAAACAAGAACATCATGTTGAAAAGAGAAACCCGAACCCCAATTCAATAATCAGAACAAACACGAAGCAAAAACAAAGAAAACCCTAAAACCCCAAATCGCGGAAATCATGTTGAAGAGAAACCCAGAATCCCAATTCAACTAATCAGAGCAAACAACGGAAGAGAAACAAAAGAAAGCCCTAAATTGTGAGCCAAAAAACTAACCTTTTATGTATAACAGAGCTGATCGATCGATTCCTGAGCTTTTTTTTCTTGTGTTTGCTTGATGGTTAAGTTCGATATGGGAGAGTGACAGTACAAAAATTTCGTGCGAAAGGAAATCGGAAAACCACAAGTGACTGCGTGTTGGGTACTTATAGTATTTGCGAGTTCTCTAGATATTTCTATTAATTACTCCCCAAAATAGAAAGAAGATACAGTATTAAATAATTTTATGTTGGATACTTTTAGGGTTATAGAGCAATGCTATTTTTGCAGAATAATTTTCCCAAACTTATTTACCGAATGACATGGATGAATGATGTGGTTAGCCAGAGCTGATAATTTTGCTCAAAACTCTTTTCTATTTTAACTATTTCTTTTTGAAATAAAAAAAAAAGCAAGATCATCCTCCACAAAAAAAAAAAAAAGGAAACAGAGAGAAAATAAATAAAATATAAAAAGGTAAGTTTTAAAATGAATTACACGTGGATGTACACAGTACTCATCCACGTTTTCGAGAAGTGAAAGAGGGGAGATTAATCGAACTAAAATATCATAACTTTTAATTTGATGTGAAAGTTTTGTTTGACTGCAAAATTATATATTTTTTAAAATAAAAATTGATTATATTATTTATGATCGTTATAAAATTTATAAATTTCATTCTTTGGACCGAATTTATAATTTATTTCATAAATTATATTAATTCGAATACAATATGGCTGGTCTATAAAAGTTTACTCACTTTTTCATCATTTTTTTATTATAAAAAGTAAAAATTGCTAATAAAATAAAAAGTTAGTGATGACTACAGGTAATATTTATAGACGAATACGAATGAATACTAATACCCCTACCCTTAAAACATTTTATATATTTACATGTAAAAAAAAAAACATTAATATAGTTAGCACTTAGCACAACTTGCCCAAGACCGCAGTTCAGCCTAGAAAAATGTCAGGCGGGTCTAACATGCATGTTGTAAAATTTAGCCGTATCGAGACAAAAGAATGGATAGGTCGGTCCAACAGGTCTGGAAGGCCGAAACCTGATTCTTTATCATTTTTCAATCCCCTTTAAGCCATAGTTATCAGAATCGGACTGGATTGGTCGATCCGGTCGATTCAACAGGGATTTTTCACCTTTCCGATCCAATTCAGCTATTGAACCGGAAATACATGTGAATCGAGTTCGACCTATGAAACCTGTCGGTTTTTATCGAACCGGTCGGTTTTCAGTTAAACCGGTTAGTTCGATGACGTGTCAAAACGACGCCCACGGGCCCATATCAGAGCCAAAGAAAAACGGTGTCGTTATGGCGTCCTTTTGACACGGCCCAAAACGACGCCATTTTACTTCTTTTTCAATTTTAATAATAAATTTTGATATATTATAAAATGCTACAGTAAAAATCAGCCGGTTCAGTCCAGTTTAATCCGGTTCAATTATCTAAGATTGAACGGTTCATTGTGTGAATGGTTCAAAACGGACCAGCATCTACAATCCGGTCGAACCCGGTTGAACCACCAAATTTTCATTTCCAGTTCACTGTCCGGTCCGGTTCTGATAACTTTAAGTCATATCTTTTACTAACGGTAATAATTCATCATTTACCTATAAATACCCTACTCTCTAAGCAATATATCAAATTGGTATCCATCTTTTATCCATCTTTCAAGGAAAACGATTTTATAAAAATGTAAGTTTTTTTATTTTGCTTGATTGATTGAGTAAATATTTTCTTCTTGATGTTATACTGCTCTAATTGGATTTCTAGTTGATTCACATGTATATATATTCTTTGTACTCCACTAAGAGCTATTTGTGCTATCTTAAATTTTCTTGAATTTAGTCCTACCTTATAATATAATAGATTTAGGATTGAATCCAACCTTATTAGATTTGTGAATGGTTTAATCTTGAGCTTTGTAAAAAAAAAATCCGTAAAGGTTTAAAGTTATATCTTGAAAAAACTTGCACCATTAAGAAAAGACTAAATCAAATGACCTGACTTGTTAATCGGACAATTCGTGCTATAATATCAGCGCATCTAAGAGAATTATAATCTTTTTTTTATTGTTGATGTCTAATACTCCCTCTGTCCATAATTAATAGACGCGTGTACTGTAGACACGCGTCTCGAGGAAACCGAACGACTCACTATTTGACCCCAAAAAAATTCGAATTTTTTTCGGACATACGTTAAGGATTAACGTACGTTAGAAAAAAAGTACGAATTTTTTTGGGGTCAAATAGTGAGTCATTCAGCTTTCTCGAGACGCGTGTCTACAATACACGCGTCTATTAATTATGGACAGAGGGAGTAGCACATGTTTTTTCATTTGATATAGAGATTTCTTTGAAAAATCATAGATAACCATTATATTTATAAAAATTAACTAAAGTTTTGAAAATCATACCGGATCAGCCTGTCCGACTAGTAAAATCGGAGACTGATTAAGTTTTCAATCCGCAATTGATCCAAAAACTAAATTTTAGTTGAACCCAAGAAAATTAGTAATTTGGACGATTCAATTCAACCATTAAGAGATACCGTTTGGGCGCTTACCGATGGCAACCGAACACGTCCCAATATGTGCCCGGTCCGCCCCGCCTCATTCGCCCGGTTTGAGGGGGATTTTTTGGGTTATTTCCCATCTCAAGTTTTTCTTTCCTATCCCCCTAAATGTGCATAAATATATATACTGCAACAAAATTATTTTGGGTTTAGTTTTTGTCTTTAGGTGTTTGTCGAAACCTGCTATTTTTTTTTTTGAAAAGAAGATAGTAATTTGATTAATTCAAATCTGCAAGTACAAAAGGCGCGATCGCCTCGGCGCATTCCCCTATCCAAACATTTCCTAAACTGGAAATCAAAGCCAATTGGCTCAACTCATGTGCGGGAACATTCGTAGTCCGCTTTGTATGCGTAAAGGAGCAACAACGAAACATAGATGCCAGCCGAGCCACATCCTCCAAAACCAAGCCCGCATAGTTAACAGGGAATTCTTCGCTGGTCAGGGCCAAGATGTTCTGTAAGCAGTCTGACTCAATGATGACCCTTTCACATCCCCATTGCCTAGCCTGTGTAAGAGCTTCCCTAATCGCCAGAGCCTCCCCTGTTGGAGCGTCGGTCTGATAAGGGAGAAAGAAGGCCCCCAAGAAGATCGCTCACCCCTTCCGTCACGAGCTATGAAACCCAAGCCAGTCCCGGAACTCCCAATGGCTGCATCTGTGTTGACCTTTACCACCCCTGTTGGGGGGGCAGCCATTTCGGGACGATGTGTTGTCCTACAGGGGGAGAGCATTTCTGCGGCGGCCGCCAGGCTTCCTTGAAGTCTGTCAACAACTTCCCTCCCCTAATGACCACCTCCTGGGCTGATTCATCTCTATGGCAGAAAATCCTGTTGTTCCTTGAAGTCCACAACGACCAAAGGGTAGAGATCAAAATTTCAAGATTCGATTCATCTAGAGACGCCCTGGTTGTTGCTAGCCACTCAACCCAATTATCTCCTTGAAGCCCTGGAATTCTACCCTAGAAGGCAAATTTTGTCCACACCCCAACCGCAAAAGGACATGACAACAACAGGTGTGAAGTTGACTCAACCTCCTCATTACAACAGGGGCACACCGGATCCACTAATAATCCTCTCCTTCCCAAGTTTACTCTGGTCGGGAGGGATCCATTTCCCAGCCGCCACATGAAGTTTTTAAACTTTGGAGGTATAGTCAACCCCCAAAGGTATTTCCACCAAGTGCTAATCGGGCCCTGGCCCTCCTGGATAACAGTCGTTGATAGACTGTGGTACCCACTCCGAACGGAATACTTCCCATTTGTAGTGCCCCTCCACACAAGGGTATCATTCGCCTCATTTCGACTAAGCGGCAGGCTTAAAATCTCCGATACTTCTTGCGGTAGGAAAAGTTGCTCCACAAGGTCAGCATTCCAACATCGGCGATCACGGTCTATAAGTGCGGCCACAGTAGCCTCCTCATCCAGAACTGACACCGGCGCTGAGATCATCCCATTAGCAGTCGATGGGAGCCAGGGGACTTTCCAAATTCGTATCCGCTCCCCATTACCCACCCGCTAGAAGCATCCTTTCTGAAGGACCTCTCTCCTGGCCATGGTGCTCCGCCAGACATAGCTAGGGCGATATCCCACCCCCGCATCAAGGAAGTCTGAGTGGGGGAAGTATCTGGCTTTCCAGATTTGGGAGAGCAAAGAGTTCGGGTGCTTATGAAGGCGCCATCCTTGCTTCGCAAGCAAAGCTAGGTTGAAATCCCGAACTTTCCTGAAACCCAGGCCTCCCCTCTCCTTTGAGCTACATAGCTTATCCCAGGAAACCCAGTGCATCTTACGTTCCTCTGAGTTTCCCCCCCACCAGAATCGCCTAGTCGCCTTCTCGATCTCTTCGCAAATGGAAATTGGAATTTCGAAGCAGCTCATCATATATGTTGGGATGGATTGGACGACCGATTTAATCAGCACTTCCCTCCCAGCCTGGGATAATTTCTTCTCTTTCCACCCCCCCAGTCTCTTGCAAACCCTATCTCGGATAGATGCGAACATTCCCTTCTTGGCCCTACCAAAGGAGACCGGGAGCCCTAAATACTTCTCATGAGACTCCACACCCACCATTCCTAAACGCATTGAAACTCGTGTCCTGAATCCTTGGCCCACATTCTTGCTGAAGCATACCTCCGATTTGTTCAAGTTGACCTTCTGCCCCGAAGCCTCCTCATAATCCTCCAAGATCGAACTGATGACCCTTGCCTCCTCCTCCGAGGCCTTAGCAAAAATTAGACTGTCGTCCGCATAGAACAAATGGCTAACCTCCGGGCTACCACGGCAGATCTTGTAACCATGAATCTTGTTGGCCGAGGCTGCCGCTTGGACCATCGCCGAGAGACCCTCAGCACAAAGAAGGAACAGGTAAGGGGACAGAGGGTCCCCCTGCCAGAGACCCCTATCAGGGTAGAACGTAGGACTAAGAATCCCATTTAAGAGAATGGCATATGAGACCGATGAAACGCAACGCATAACCAGCGATGTCCATCGAGGTGAGAACCCCATACGGGTCATGATCGCCTCCAAGAAATTCCACTCAACTCTATCGTAGGCCTTACTCATATCCAGTTTGACGCTCATCCATCCTGTTTCAGAACTCTTCATATTCATACCATGAAAGATCTCTTGGGCAATCAGGGCATTATCTGTAATGAGTCTACCGGGGACAAAGGCACTCTGATTTTCCGACACGACACACGGCAGAATCTTCTTCAAGCGATTAGCCAACACTTTGGTAATCATTTTGAACACGACGTTACATAAGCTGATGGGTCGAAATTGGGAACACTTGGAAGGGTTGGCAACTTTAGGGATAAGGGTGATGAAGGTATGGTTAAGGTAGCTGGGGTCCTCCCCATCATTTAAAATCCCAAGAACAGCTTTGCAAACAGGGTTTTCGAGGAAAGACCAAAATTTTTGAAAAAAGAGCGGAGGCATTCCATCCGGCCCGGGGGCCTTCGTGGGATGCATCTGTTTTAACGCTTTTAAAACTTCTTCTTTTGTGAAAGACTGGTCGAGACACCGATTCATGGAATTGGAAACTCGAGGGGTAATGAGTTGTAAAACACTAGAAGAGGGATCACACCCACCAGAAGAGAATAAAGACTTGTAATACTCTAGGAATGTCCCTTCTACTGCCTCACGAGACTCCTTCCAACTACCCGACTCATCCTGAATTCTTTCAATCGTATTCTTCTTTTTTCTTTGGGAGGCTCGCGCATGAAAGAATTTAGTATTCCTGTCCCCCTCTTCTAGCCAGAGGACCCGAGAGCGATGTTTCCACATAACTTCCTCCCTGTGGATTAATTCCTCAATCTCTTTGCTAACTTGCTCAATTTTATCTAGGGTGGGGTCCGACACAGGCTGTTTCTGTAACCACCCCAGCTTTTCTCTCTTGACTATAATGGATCTGTGAACATTACCAAAAACCTCCTTGCTCCACCGAGCAAGCTTCGACCCACAGAGTCGAAGACGCTGGTCAAGCGAGTCGGTAGAACCCTGAACCTCTGGCCCACACCACATCTCCTTAACAATCTCAAAGCATGACTCCTCCCTAATCCATGCCGCCTCAAACCGGAACACTGTACCCCTCGGGGCCCTATCGACTGTCGGTGTCAACTTAATCTGAATGGGGCAGTGGTCTGATCCGAAACGGGGGAGATGGTGCACTGTGGCTTCAGGAAAACAACCCATCCATTGTTCATTTGCCAAGCCCCTATCAAGCCTCTCCATAATAGTTCCGTTTCCCCGTTGGTTATTACTCTAGGTAAACTTGGGGCCCGAGAAACCGAGATCAATCAGGTTACAATCATCAATCGCGCACCGGAAAGCCTCCATCTCGTTGAAACTTCTATCTATGCCACCCATTTTCTCATGGCCCCACAACACCTCATTAAAATCCCCAACACAGATCCACGGAAGGGAGCTCTGATCCTTTCTTAGTCTAAGCATCTCCCATGTTCTGTGTTTATCCACCCTACTCGGCCATCCGTAAATGCCCGTGAATCTCCCAGGGGGGCCCTTTGATAGGCCGTTCAATAATTCAATGTCAATACAGTGGGAGTCGCAATGCAACACATTCACAGAAATATCCTTTCTACACATCAGAGCCAACCCACCTCTCCTATTATCCCCTTCACTATCAACAACAAACACATAAGAAAAGGCCCATTTATTATTAAAACTTTGAAACTCGCTTTCATACAGTTTTGTTTCTGACAGAAAAACTAAAGTAGGAAACTCTAAACCTAGCAACTTCGAGAAGTTGGCTCTTGCCTGGGGGTTCCCAAGCCCCCGGCAGTTCCAGAATAAGAGACTCATGGCTCTGGGCGGGGTTGCTCAGCAACCGCCGCCGGACCTGTATCATCAGCCGCATCCCCATGCACTGCTCTTCTCTTCCTGTGCAAAAAGGACGACGAACCACCACTATCACCATCATCAAGATCATCCCCTCTTCTCTTCCCAGTAATCGTGACTTGGGGACGAGGTCCCATGGCCTTATGACGTGGCACACTCTTCCGATCTGTGTGCATTACCTTGGCACGACGAGGGACCGAGGGCTTATTTCGAGCCCCAGTCATGTCCACATGTCGAAGAGCTCCTTTAATTAACTTAGAAGAGTTAAAAATAGCCCCTGTCTCATTTAAATCCGGCAAAACAGGGGGAAAAGGATGAGGAATATCATCTGGGTCCTCTTCTGGGTCCTCCTCTTCCTCTTCCACCAAATTAGCCTCAGCTTGGGCTATTGGGCCCTCCAAGCCCGCTCCCAAGCCAGCCAAGGGGGCCAGGCTGCTGCCAGGTCGCGCGCTGGGCCTAGGGGAAGGCTGCGGCCCAGGCGCTGAGCGCTGACTGTGGCCCAAGCGCTGAGCGCTGCCCATCCCACGCGAGCCCAGCGCATCTTCCGTCTCCTGCAGGCTCCGGCGCCCGCGGCCCAAGCCCAGGAAGGCCTGTCCCAGCCCGAGCACATTCCATCCGCATCCTGTCCACCTGGGCCCCGCTAGGTGCACTTGGCCCACCTCTCCATGGCCCATCGTGACTCTCCATCCCAGTCTACGGCCTCTCTCCACCTGACAGCAACCCACTATTATTCTTTCTCAAATCAGCATATCTTGGGCTTAAATCAACAGCCATCTCCTTTCCCTTCCCATTATCCACGTCAATATGCCCACGTTCATTAAAGGAACGGAAAGATTGCAACAGGTGATTTTCAAGCGAACGAAAATCCTGGCCTGAATCCTGCAACTGCTCCAGTACCCCCCTTCTATCACCACTCTTTTCAACCGTTCCACTACCTAGTCCACTAGAGAGCCTCCACCACTACCCCTCTCCTCGATGGACGTGTCACTACCCCTCACAACCGGGCTCGAAACCGAGCTGTCCACTAGAGTAACATTAGCTCGGCTAGGACCCGACCTCCAACAAGCAGAATTTAGTCTTGAATCCCCACTAACAAATGACCTTCCGGACTCACTGCCTTGACGGGAGGGTTTAAAAAACTTTTCATACGGCAGAGATTGATTTCCTAGAGGATCAGTACCAAAGCGAACTATACAATTTTGGTGGACATGTCCCAGTATGCCACAGAAGTAACAAACATTTGGCAATTTTTCATATTCCGTATTAATTATGATTTTTCTACCCAACGAATTGAAAAATTGTACCTCAGTCACCAGAGGGCGCTCCACATTGATCAAAACCCGCGCTTTCACCCAACCCCTGAATTGATTGAGGTCATCCTCATCCACAGAGACGAACGAACCCAACCTATTACCCATAATCCGAATGTTCTCTTTGGTTCGGAGGTTTAGGGGGACATCATGAAGTCGAACCGAGAAAACAGAATGAATCAGTTCAATTTCCTGGAGTTGCTCGTCCCCGCTAACCCTCTTTAGCACCACTAGATTCCGGTTCCACAACCAAGGGGTTCGATCAAACACCCGAATCAAATCATCCTCCCTTTCAAACTGAAACAAAAATCGGTTCGATGCAATTGTTGTCACCTGCATCTCCCCAAATAGGCACCAGAGGGCCCTCATACGATTAATAAAAGCCCCAGTGGCTCCCAAGGTAAGCCCCCGATCCCCAAAATCCTTCCCAAGTAGGAAGAAACAGTTAATTTCAGTCCGAATGTTCTCCAACACCAAACACTCAGTGTTCCCCTGCTCTGATTCCGCCCCACCCAACGACCCCGATCTACCTATTCTCGATACGGACATTCCTAGGTAAAAGTCTATTCTTTTAAGGAGGAAGCGAGTGTATAATAAATTTAGGGCAAGAACGAAAGGGACAGAGGATGAAAAAACTTGCTGCTTTTGGAAAGATGGATACTGGACGCGAGAGGAATGCATACTTAACAGTAAGGTAAAAGAAATTAATTGGACTAGAGGTCTACTCAGACAAGGAGAGTGCAAAGGGGATAAGTGCTAGGATTATGCCAAACGGCAAAATCAAATCAAAACAACAAAGTAGATGTGGGAATCAAATAATACAGTACGGATAGGCAGTGTCGCGCCCCACGAAAATTAACAGAGGAATGCTAATTCACGAGTGTGCAACGAAATTCGGGACCTTACAATGCTCAGCGTAGATGGACGCCTCGCAGCATGCAATGAAGTCGCCACCCTAATTTGGTTGCTAGGCTTAGGGAACCCTAATCGTCATGGCATAGGAAATATAATAAGTAAAAAAACTAAAGGCACAAAAAAGGGGTCTGGACCCCAGACAAAGGTTCGGGGTCGTGTTATGGTCTCGGGAAGGTGTTAGGCACCCGAGACACATCCGAAAACGGTTACCGGTTGATGAGAGAGGTGTTTAAAAAGGTGTTTGGGAAATACGTTTTGAAAAAGGGGGCCCTCAGAGGAATCGTCACTTTAGTCTTTATTATGATCGTGATGGGACTGAATTTTCCGTAAGACTGAATGAGCGCCCTCTTTTTTCATCATCGGGCCATGCATGATTAGATTAATTACTACGTGATCCTAACATGGATGGCTACCAGAGTACCATTTTAAATGATGGATTTAAAACGATAGTTTGCTGTGGGATCGAAAGTCCCCATGTACATGCAGTCAATATAAACGAGAATTAAAATCACATGAACGCGGCATTTTAAGAAGGTCTTTAAACACGTTGTGCATGTGGGTTGATTTTAGTTCTAGCAGTTCTATATATCATGCATACGATGGATATTTGCAGAAAGCATTCGAATAAATAAAAAGGACTTGTGAGGCGTACTTTCGAGCGAAGCTTGAAATTAACCTACAAAATGAGAGTGTTAGCGATAGCTCGAGAAATAAATAAGCAATTTATGAATGCAAGAATTTAAATGACAGTTGATTGTATACGAGAAAAGATGGATTTCACGCATACGAAATGAGATGCTGAGTTTGGTTGTATGCGAAAAATGATTGATTTTAAGCATACGAGAATTTATCGCTAGGTGATTGCATACGAAAAATGATGGATTTTTCGTATGTGAGAATTTAAATGCTAGTTGATTGCATGCGAGAAACGATGGATTTTACGCATGTGAGAATTAAAATGCTAGTTGATTGCATGCGAAAAATGATGGATTTTACGCATACGAGAATTTAAGTGCTAGGTTGATTGCATGCGAAAAATGATGAATTTTACGCATACGAAAATGAAATGCTGTTTTGATTTGCATGCGAAAAATGATGGATTTTACGCATACGAGAATTTAAGTGCTAGGTTGATTGCATGCGAAAAATGATGAATTTTACGCATACGAAAATGAAATGCTGTTTTGATTTGCATGCGAAAAATGATGAATTTTAAGCATACGAGAATTTAAGTGCTAGGTTGATTGCATGCGAAAAATGATGGATTTTACGCATACGAAAATGAAATGCTGTTTTGATTTGTGCAGAAAAATTAAATGCTATTGGCGATTTACAGGGAAGAAAAAAAGTTTAATGATTTGCAGAAAATAAAACAGGTTGATAATGCAGAGAATAAACAGTTGGATATTTGCAGAAAATAAACTGTTGATATTTTCAGAAAAATAACAGTTGATAGATTGCAGAAAATAAACAGTTGATAAATTGCGGAAAATAAACAGTTGATAAATTGCGGAAGAATTTCCAGCAGTTTGCGAAAAATTAAAGCAGTTGAATATTTACGAGAATTAAAATGCGACCGACCATGTAGGCGGTATTGAATTTAAATTGCTGAAAGTAAATTGCTGAAATTTAAAGTGCGGAAAAGTAAAGTGCGGAAAATTAAACAGTTGATAATTTGCGGAAGGATTTCCAGCAGTTTTGCGAAAAATTAAAGCAGTTGATATTGCAGAAAATAAACAGTTGATATTGCGACCGACCATGTAGGCGGTATTGAATTTAAATTGCTGAAAGTAAATTGCTGAAATTTAAAGTGCAGAAAAGTAAAGTACGGAAAAGTAAACAATTGATAATTTGCGGAAGGATTTCCAGCAGTTTTGCGAAAAATTAAAGCAGGTGATATTTACGGAAATTAAAAAGCGACCGACCATATAGGCGGTATAATAAATGACTGAATTTAAATATCATGAAAATAAATATTGCGATAAGAAAGAAGCAATTCGGATATAGAACAATTAAATAACAAGTTGTCGCAAGAACGAGCATACGAAAAATATGGACCGGAAATGACGCATGTGTGCATTTAAATCATGTATAAACATTTAAAGCATGGTATACGGCTATTTAATTTCGTGCATAAATATTTAATCATGGTATATAAATATTTAAGCAAAGCGAAATAATAAACAAGTATTGTAAATAATGATTAATTAAATATGGTATACGAATTAAATTAAACATTACGTACGAGCATGAAAAAAAAATGACTCGAATGCTTGACGAAGAATTAATGGGCTGGGCCCCATGTGCTGAAATTGGTTAAAATGGGCTAGGAATGAATCCCAGCCCATAGCTTAATTTGAAAGGAAAAGAAAAGATGGGCTTGGCTTAAGCCAAAGCCCATCATCATGATAAATAAAAGGAGGGACGGGCTTAGCCCGTCACCCTCCCTTCTTCTTCCTCGCAAGAACAGCCCTGCTGTTCTTGCTTCCCACGTTGCCGGCGCCGTGGCCGGCGACTCAAATGACCCAAACCCGCTTGTAACCCCCCCCAATTCGACTCGCATCAATCACTCAACATGCCAACGATCCAATCAAGCAAGAACAGCACCCCAAAACGGGAGAAGAAGCCACGGTTTTAAAAGAAGAAGAAACATGTTAATTAAACATTTTTTGAGCAATTAATTAGTTAAAGCAACGAATGATTAAATTAAGGCAAGGGAAGTGAAGCTAGCATGGAAACAAAGCTTTTAAAACAGATTTGAGTGGTTGATCAAAGGCTTAAGGCTAAAAACGAAAATTAAAAGAGAGGAGCTTAGAGAGAGAAAGCTTGAAAGAAGCTCACCTTGCTTGCCTTTCTTTTCCTTGGTTCGGGTGGATGAATTGGCTAGGAGAATGGAGAGGGAGCAGGGCTGTTTTCATGCGAGAGTTTTTTGTAAGATTTTCGGCCCCTTTTTCGTTGAGAAACCGTGGCTATTTATAGCCAAAAATGCGTGGATGGGAGGACGCCGGAGACGCGCGTGGGTGGCCGGCTGGTCACGATGGCAAGGCTAGAGGGAGGTGTGATGATGGCGGAGGCGTAGGGGCTAGGGAGCAGTTGGCTCGGGCGAGGACTTCGGTCGCTTCCCTCGTGCGTGCACTGTGCATGTGCATTATGCACATTAAATCAAGGGCCATTGATCTGGTTGACTTTCCTTGGTTGACCAGATCAAGGGCCATGATCAAATGGCCTTTCATCTGATTTAAATGGCCTCGAGCCGGTTCCCGCGACCAAACGTTCTGACTTTTCGAGCCGAAGGTACCGTCGCGTAGAGAAAAATACGATGGGTTTAACCGTCTACAGCGAATGACGAGAATTTTTCGTTTAACGTGTTTATTTTTGCGTGAAACGTTTGAACGGAAAAATAAAGACGTTACGCCAAAAATTACACAAAACGCTGTAGACCGTTGCGAGCAGAAAAAAATCTAGCAACTAGTTGATGGAAAACATTTTAAAGTCAAGTTGCTGTCCGAGCAGGCTTACTCGGGTCCAATAAAAGCTCGAATAAAAATAATAATAAAATAATAAAAATACTAAAAAATGCGATAAAATACAAAAAATCCTAAAATTCACGAGATGCTCAAAAATGAAGAAAAAACTAGCAAACGAATGCTGGATAGTAAAAAATGTGATTTTTAAGGCTAAAAATAATAATGATAATAATAACAAAAATACTTGACGAAAAATTAAAAACGCGATTTCGAAAGCTGACGAAGCTAACGATGATGCTAAAATGCGATGAAAACCCTAAAAATGCTAGCGATAGTAACTTAACTACAGACGACTGTAATTTAAGTAAAAATGACGGTAAATTAAATAAATGACAGAAATGCTAAAATTAAGTAAAAATGGCGTCAAAATTCGGGTATCAACAGGCAGGAAATTGAAATTCAAGATTCAAAATTAATGATTTAATTCCAAAAATTAAAGAGATAAATAGTTAAAAGGAGACTTACTAGAAGCCAATGCTAAGATGAGGAGGACCCCTGCCACCAAGGCTGGTTGATCTCATGAAGAGATTTTGAGAGCTTTTTGGGAGAGAAAAAACGGTTATTTGCTTCATACATTAATTAGTTATTCGAAACCTGCTATTTTGTTACAACGTTGCCAATCAAAGTCATATGACTCATCCAATAGACCGCTTCATGCTAGAATTTAATTGTGGAATATTGAATAGACTTCTCATGAACTAATTAAATATCTGTAAATATATATTGAATTGTATAAAATTTTTATTACACAAAGTCGATTCTCTATCTAATAGAATCATTATCTATTGCCCCTAATTGTATAAGTTAATTATTAAATTTTCACCAATATTTCACGCAAAAAAGAGTCTCATCTATGTTTATCATTTTCTTTTTTTGTTTCTTGACAAGATCATTCTACTTTACAATAATATTCATAAAGTTTACAATCTCACCTCTCTATTCTTTGGATTTTACTGATATATTATTAAACTAATAAAAATATACTCAAACCCAAATTTATAACCCCAAATGATTTTTAGATGAGTAACCTCATCATTTAATTGTGACAAACGACCATTATCAAATGAATATCACTATTTTTTAAATTTATATGCTATGATGATCATTAGAAAAATCACTATGTATATTCAATAAATTTAGGTAGTGTTTAGTTCACGGAATGCTACTTTTCTCTTTGGAATTACTCTCCGAGGAAAGTGCTACCCGGGAGAGTGATTGAAAGGAATGTTAGTTTTTTGTGTTTGGTTGGGATTTAAGATTCTCGGGAAAATAATATTATTGTGTTTGTTTTGTACTTGGAAATTTTTAAGGAAAGTAAAAAAAAAAAGACTATTTTATCCTTTTCTATATATATATATATATATATATATTTGAAATAAGATAGCGAATTTAATATTCTTGTTAGGTGTCTTTTGTTATTTTGTTAGGTGTCTAATTATTTTTTTCTATATTCTTTTCTATATATTCTTTATTAGGTTATTTTTTATAATTAATTTTGGACAAATATGTCATTTAATACTAAAATTAACTTTTTCTGTAAGGGGGAATCACTCTCCCACCTCTTAGTCAATGAATCATTTTCTCCAATTTTTTGAAAAATCAAAGCGGTCAAGGAAAGTTGGATTCCAGGGAGAGTGATTACTTGTCCATGAACCAAACGCTACCCGGGAAAGTGATTGAGGGGAATGTTAGTTTTTTGTGTTTGGTTGGGATTTAAGATTCTCGGGAAAGTAACATTATTGTGTTTGTTTTGTACTTGGGAATCCTCAAGGAAAGTAAGAAAAATAACTACTTTATCCTTTTCTATATTTGTCTTTGTTATCTTGTTAGGTGTATAATTATTCTTTTCTATATATACTGTGCTACACAATTTCCTCTAAACACGTTAGACTTTCTCTCTATTTAATTGTCTATCTTTCAACAATCAAAATATCAAATGAGTTTGCTTTATAACTATGGTTTTTTGCAGGTTAAAGAAAATGACAAATGACATAACCTTCGTATTAGAGTCCTTGAAAATTATAACAAAGTATGACACGTATTGTTCTAGCAATGCAAAAAAATATAACTGCAACAATAGACAAGTCTAGGATTGAGATTTCTTGGATGATTTGTTCCCATTCCTAACCGTATTTTCTTCTACCTATTATTATTTACATCATTACTATGTAATTTTTATGTGATTATTATAATTTTGATGTAATTATTATAATTTTGATGTAATTATACTAATTTTTATGTAATTAATATATTTTTTGTGTAATTAATATAATTTGGCAAAGTTTTAGAAAACAGAGAAGGAAAAAGACGATTTATTAGGTTATTTTTTATAATTAGTTTTGGATAAATATGTCATTTAACAAAAAAAAATAACTTTCCCTGCAGGGGGAATCACTCTCCCCACCCCCTAGCCAAGGAATCACTTTCCCCCATTTTTTGGAAAGTCAAGGCGGTCAAAGAAAGTTGGATTACAGGGGAGAGTGATTCCTTGTATCAACCAAACGCAATAAAGTTCGGAATCTCAGATTCCCGAGTCACTTTCCTCCTTGATTCCGCCAACCAAACGCTACCTTGAAAAAATTAAAGCGGTCAAGGAAAGTTGGATTCCTGGGAGAGTGATTACTTGTCGCAACCAAACGCAATAAAGCTCGGAATCTCAGATTCTCGAATCACTTTTTTTCCTAATTCCGCCAACCAAACGCACTCTTATATTTTATTAGAGCAAACACATTGTTGAAAAATTACTCATACGTATTGTTTTTTAAAATAAACTTGGCAAAAACTTGGGTACATATGTTGTACCCAAGTCTCAGTACATCTTCATATCAAAATCTGACATGTGGATATTTTTCCACGTCACAACTAACGATTCCGTTAGGCACCAACTCGACTTCCTTCCTTCCTAACCCAATCTCTTTTCTTCTTTCTTTCTCTTTCCCTTCCTTCTTTCCCAGCCTCTCCCACAAAATCCACCTTCTAAGAGCATTCAACGCGGATCATCAATCTAAGATATATAGAAAGAAGAAGAAAACGCGAGGCAGAGAGACGACAGATCTGACAGGAGAGGGAGAAAGATAGAAGGAGGAATTCGGGTGCTTCTCTATCATTAGTCTTCTTTCTCGCTCCAACCGGATCGTTCTCGCATCTCAACAACCATGGTGATTATTATTATCATTAGGGTTATTTCGTAATTGTTCATTCATTTTGCAAATCTGATGTAAAATTTCTTAATTTTTTGTTATATTTTGTTTGTTTGTAGACTACATCTACATCAAAGAGGCTTGCTGATCGAAAAATTTACAAATTCGAGAAGAACATCACTAGGAGAGGGTCAATTCCAGAAACCACCAACCAGAAGGGGAAGGATTATCCGGTCGGTCCGATCCTCCTTGGCTTCTTCATCTTTGTCGTCATTGGATCATGTAAGTCTATCGATCAATTTGTTGGTGATCTTCTTTGTCAGATCTTACTTAAATTTGAGGGATTGGATTGATGAATTATGTGATTTCTATATGGATGGAAATGTCAATTTGATGTTTATTATTCTTATTTTTGTTGTGTTTTTTGGTTTGCAACAGCTCTGTTCCAGATAATCAGGACGACAACAAGGGGAGGAATGGCTTAATTTGTACACCGAACTTGAGAGAGAGATGGTTGAATGTGATTCTGTCCATTTTAATTTTAGCTTTTTGTAGTAGAGAATGTTTCTTTTCATGTTTTTAAAGAATTGACAAATCAATAAAAATTGCCCTTTTCCTAGCCTCTCTTGACATTATATTTTTACATGTTAATTGTGAATGTTGCGCCCATTTTGTTAACTTAGACCCTGTAACTCAGTCAACACCACCAAACAAGTCCAGATTCAATACCTTAAGGAGCATCAATGCTCTAAACTTAATGCCATTCCCTATATACAACCGGGGAGAGCATCCAAATGTTAATGTTCTAGTTGAATCTAAACATTTCAAACGTAGTCTTTCTAATTGAAGGGTTATTTGTTTGCATGTTTGTAAATGTAGGCATACAAAACATGAAAAATCCCATTCATAATCCGTTTCATTAATACAATACATCGAAGATTAGCAACAAAAAAATTGCAGCTAGTGAGGAACCACAAGACCAACAAAAAAAGTAAGGTCCCTACTGCCACAATACACAAAAGGAAGAAAAGTGAATCAAGCCATTGCAGTCAGGCATGGAGAGAAGGCAGTCCCACATGAAATCCATTGCCGTTTCCTCCCCCGTGGCACCAAGCAACCAGGAACCTTTAGCCACTCTCTGCTCATCACATTGTAAGTAAATAGACGGTTCATCTATCTCGATCTCAGTGATTGCATGAGCAAACCTTTGTTTCCCAAGCAAGTCATCTTTACGTGCTTCCCATAAAATTCCAAGCACCATGTGTTTGGCATTAATAGCTTCAAAGAGGCCTTCTGGTAGCCACAAGTGATTTTCCTCAGTTCCGCTCCTTTCTCGGCTTTTTGGAAGGTGGAGGCTTGCAAGGTTCCAACATCTTGAAACCTCCAGATTTTCTAGTAGCCATCATAAGACTACACTAGTAATCTGTTGAACCATCATTAATATTGAGGTCGCACTATCTGGAAAAGAGCTAATCCATCAGTTCTGTGAATGAAGTACCAGTTGTACCACTATATGCACTCTTAACAATGTGGCGGAAATCATTATGAGATAATAGCACAAAGAGACAGGAAACCATTCACATCCAAACTCAAACAAGTTGAATAGATGTGCCAACCGGACTGTTAGTTCAAGTAAGCATACCGATAAACTGGAAAATAATATATATAGCCAAGTTCAAATTAAAGCGAACGAGGCAGAATGGTTGAAACCTAATGATTTGCTTTTTGCAACGACAGAAAGCACAATGGAGAGGTAAAAGATGCAGCCATAATTACCATATAACCTTGTTGTCTTCATCCTTCTACCTCAAGAATTCTAAATAAACACCAAGTCAAACACTTCATCTGACCAAAGATAAATTTCTTAAATTCCTACTACCCGTGCTAAACACATGTTTATTAGGAAAGATGTGGTATGATTTCACAGCACAACACCAATCATCCCATGAAATGACACAGATGCTACCAAATTGTGAAAAAGTACAAAGCACTTGTTCATCTGTATAAGGATGTATCCGTGCTCAATTTGTAAAAACTTCACCTCACAAAATTTCTTTTACTTTATAGCAGGATATGGCACCGCCTAATATCCGGTCAAGCTAGAGCAAACCTACTACAGTTACATTGTCACGTGTACGAATGTGTTTTTTTTTTTTTACTCTAAAACATATTTAACTACCGAAAAGGAGTCTAGTGAACTTAGAATTACAAATCATTTCAGGCAGCTTTCTCTTCTTGGTGGGGGTTTCTGGAACTGACCCTCGCCTCGTGATGTTCTTCTCGAATTTGTAAATTTTTCGATCAGCAAGCCTCTTTGATGTAGATGTAGTCTACAAACGGAATTTTTTTTTAAAAAAATAGAACAAAAAATTAAGAAATTTTGCATCAGATCTGCAAAATGAATGAACAATTATGAAATAACCCTAATAATAATAATAATCACCATGGTTGTTGAGATGCGAGAACGATCCGGTTGGAGCGAGAAAGAAGACCAATGAGAGAAAAGCACCCGAATTCCTCCTCCTATCTTTCTCCCTCTCCTATAAGATCTATTGTCTCTCTGCCTTGCGTTTTCTTCTTCTTTCTATATATCTTAGATTGATGATCCGCGTTGAATTCTCTTAGAAGGTGGATTTTGTGGGAGAGGCTGGAAAAGAAGGAAGGGAAAGAGAAAGAAAGAAGAAAGGAGATCGGGTTAGGAAGGAAGGAAGTCGAGTTGGTGCCTGACGGAATTGTTATTTGTGACGTGGAAAAGTATCCACATGTCAAATTTTAATATGAAAATGTATCGAGACTTGGGTACAACAGATGTACCCAAGTTTTTGCCCAAAACTAGCAACCCTATTTTTTCATTCTATGAGCATTCAAAGTAAGTAATTAATGGTCCTTCTCTTTTTGTCTATTGTTGCCTTGTTACCTAGCGCTTGGAATTGGATTCATTATTATTATTTGTTTTGAGTTCTTAACAAGGAAATCGTCTAGTATTACTTCTCTTAATTTCAAAAAATTACACAAGGTAAATGTAGGGCAAAAGATAACCAAAATTAACAGTCAGTAGTGTAGATCTGCAATTTTCCGGGAAAAAAAAAGTCATTGAGATATTTTTGCACCTTAGAGAGAGAAAGGTTGAAGACAAGGAAATTTAAAATTAATGAATTATCCTTATCGTTATTAATGAAACCATTTTATTCAGGAAGAGAGAAGATGCTAAAGAAAAAAAAAGAAAGGACAGAAACGGAGAAGCAACAACTGGGTTTGGGTTTGAATTTCAAACCCAAAAAGCAGTCAATTTTTTTATTGCATGGCACTACTCGGACAGATAGACGAGACAGAAAACTAGGCTTGAACAGTGACGCCTAAATAGGTATGATTCAAGCCCAAACGTCTATTAAAAAAGAACAGAGGGAGTAGTTAATAGCATCTATACTGACCATTTTGTCGCCAAGTTTTTAATGAGAAGAGGGAATATTTATAATTCAAAGAACTCACTTGATAATCTAAAGCTCTCAATAAAAGCACCAAATTGATAAGTACAGATATCGGGTAAGGGTATTTTTATAAAGTCGACTGAACGGCAATATGAATCCGGCCACTAGTCAGCTTCCACGCTCACCTACAAAGCGCTGGAAGGGGTCTTCGGCGTAAAATCTCCGACGATCAAGTCAGTAAACTATACTGAGAATTATCAAGTAAAGGTAACGGGATGATGATGGTAATTATCGGCTTGATCGGAGTTGGACTGAAGAGGGTGTATTGCTTTGTGTAATGTGATTGCTTGTCGGAGTGTGTCCCCCTTGAATGAGGAGAAAAAGGGAAATTTATACCCTTCCTCGGGGGTCCGTAATGAACAAGGCGGTGGAGGACGTCAAAAAGAAAGCAGCAGTGTTGGTGTTGTGTCTTATGAAATTGTTTTGTATTTCTTTTTCTTTTTTCTTTTATTTTTCTAATTAAAAATTAATTAAAGAAAACTGACCCTCTTAACTAGACTCCACGTCTTTCGGCAAATATGTTCTGTAGGGATGGTAATTGGGCGGGTATGGAGTGGGTAAGCACTATCCATACCCGCACTCATAGATTTGCGGGCAATCCATACCCGCACCCGCATCCATATGGAGTGGGTAAGAGAAGAGCAATTATACCCGTGGATAACTTGCGGATACCCATAAATTTGGTTGAATTTCAAATTTCAATTTAATTAATATAAAAAAAATCAATTGACAATCTTTGAGCTTCATCACACAAATTTTTCTACAATGTGTTCAATACAGTAAGCATGTACCGTAATATAATTACTTAAAACAGTAGCAAATCCAAATATATATATGTTTACCATATTTATAGGCATTCTTGCTAAAAAGAAAAAGAAAATTAAGATTTATACTTTTTATGAGATCCTGAAATTTAGGAATTATATTAGTAAGGAATTAATTTTCTTTAGTTTCCTTACATTTTGCTATTATTACTAATATTGTGTTTGCTTAATTTGATTGTGATTTAGAGAAATATTTGACTTGATTTGTATATTTATGACAATTAATGATGAAAATTAAATTAAAAAGAAATGATGCAGTAAAAATAGTATACCAATGAAGTAAAGAATTGGCCGGCATGATGTGCTTGAATGCATTGCGATGGTGTGTGTATTTCATATTGAGAGGTGGAGATCAGAGAACTAAAAACATTGGCTATATAAAGTTATTTACAGAAATTAAAGATCCTCTTTTTTAACCGTAAAAAAAACTAACCATCCATGGCCAATTATAAGATGAAAAATCTCTTTACATTTATTATTATTATTATTCATATTAGAACTATAAATTCTATTAAATTTTTTTTGGATTGGTCCTCGCTTTTTAAGGGATTTTTCATTTTATTATCTCAATACACTATTTTCTTATTGAATTAATTTTATATATATATATATATATATATATATATATATATATATATATATATATATATATATATATATATATATATATATATATATATATATATATGGTATTGGAGCGGGTAAACACTATCCATACCCACATTTTGCGGGTGCGGGTATGGATACCCGCAAAATACCCACAATATGGAGTAATACCTACCCACAATTGCGGGAATTGGATGAATATCTATATCCGCGAGCAGAATTGTCATCCCTAATGTTCCGAGAATTGATTTATAAGATTTATCATTTTTGTATGTAGATAAGAGAGAAATTTCAATTCCTTTTGCAACAAAGTGATCCGTTGCTCTGATACCAACAAAGCAAATTGAGCCATCAATATGGGCCTTCGACAATGCGTAATTGGGCCCGATATTATCTTATGTTAGGCCCAATATGATAAAGACCCGTGTAGCGTAATCCAGAACACAAGTGTTGGATCCTTGTACCGTAATAGAGTAATAAGTTGATAGCGCGATTTCAGACTCGTTTTCATTTATTTATTATTATTTTTTAAATAGGATAAGGTGAGATTCGAATCTGAATCCTTCAAACTTGTTTTGAGATATAAATGAACATTTTGGTGAGAAATTTTGCTTTTATGGTTTTACCCTTAACCAATCCATATCAATGCCTACAAATTTTAGTTCCTTGGCTAAAAGCCAGAACAGAAATAATGGCAAAATACAAACTTTTAAATACCCATCTCAAATTTTTCCTATCCATCTAAATGTGCATCTGTGTATAACGTAATGAAATAAACCCAGCTGTTCTTTAACAAACGGTCCAGATTTAGTCAAACTCCATCACCGAACCAATAGTAAGGACTAAAGTGGGCCTTATTGTTTGCGATATTTAACCCAAATACTGTAAATATATCAAGTGATGATGGGACTGGTATTCATTAATCATTTTCAATACATAATTTCATTACACACCAAGTCACTCTCTATCTAAGAGGGTCATTATCGATTGCCCCTAATAGTTCGTCTACGCTAAACATTTCATCTACCGTAAAATTCTGCCAAATATCTTGTTCCATGTAGTCTCTCGACCAGCCATATCCATCGGGGAGGAGGTCAACTTGCAAATCTGTTTGTTGCAGACCATCATTCTGTTGGCCGCTGCTCTGTTCCAGCCCTGGACTTCTGTCTACCACTGCAGTCATGTCGAGACATGTCATGTTCCCTTGACCATGTAAGTCCTGCTGAAGCACAAACGGAGCAACCCCAGTACTCTCCCCCTGTATCTCCGAGATGTTGGATGTAATACAGTAGTCGGAAGATGGACTAACAACAGAGGAAAGACAAGATCGCGTTGCTGCAGAAGACGTATCTGTGGATAAGCTTCCAGAAGATACATGATCGGGGAAGTTCAATCGTGCATAGGCACCATACAAGGTACGGGCAGCATCATCATAAGCAACAGCAGCATCATAGGCAGTGGGGAAGGTACCCAGCCAGAGTCTAGGGCCTCTGTTTGGTTCCCGAATCTCTGCAACCCACTTGCCCCAAGTTCTCTGCCTCACACCTCTGTGATTGCACTGAGTGTTCTCTGGTCCTCCTTTACCTTTCATGCATCCCTTCTTTGAGCCCTTGGCAGGAGCTTTGCGAACTGGCGCATCAGTATGAGAATCAAGCTGGTTATTAGAGTCCTTCCACCTTTTAAGCTTCTCTCCTACAGACGTATTACTGCATCTCTTTCTCTTCTTAGAAGATTCTTCCAATAGCATTGAGCCCACAAGAGTACCCCCATCAGGAGCAAACATGATGCCAATCTTCTCGGATTCCACAGTAGCAACTAAAGTTAATATCTCCCTTTTCAATCAAGGAAAAGAAGACTACAAGTATCTGCAACAATAAGAAAGCAGGATATCAGCAGGCAGCACCAAAAAGCCAGAGATTAATGAAATAAGATGCACAATCTACACAACACCACTAAAGAAACCCCATACAAATGGGACAGACCCAATAAATCCAATTCTTGGAAGGAAAACGGGACTAGTTTTCCATGTGGGTACTTGATTTCACGTTCTCCTAATTGAATTAGGATATACTTTCAGGCAGTCAAAAGAAGATATAACTAAAATCGGAAAAACAAAACTATAAAAAGAATCCCAAAATCCTAACCCAGATCACAAAATCCCTAACAGCTACAATCAACAAATTAAAACCACCTCTACGGTTCACTTAATGATAACGACCCACAACTAAAAACCCTAGATGAAAAAAATTCCACAAGAACACAATCCGCAGATATAAAACCACAATTAAACCCCCAAAACGCGAAAACCACCTTGAAGAAAGAAAACACAGAACCCCAATTCGCCTAATCACTGATCACATAAAACAATGACGAAAAAAGAAAAAGAAAACCCTAAATCCCCTTGAAACGCAAAGATCGAAAGAGAAACCAGAACCCAAATTCGCCTAATCAGAACAAACACAGAAGAAAAACCTAAATTTAGAATAAAAAAGACTCACTTTTGTGTATAACAGAGCTGATCGAATGGATCGACTACGCCTTTCTTGTTTCCTGAGTTTTTTTCTTGTGTTTGCTTGGTAGCTAAGTTTGGTATGATGATGATGATCATATCAGAGTAACTAAAAAGCGTGCGGAAGAAAAAACTCGAGACCGCGAGCGTGTTGGGCTTTTATACATATCTTTTCCCCTCCTTCTATTTAATAGTGTTGTCATTTGTGTGCTCTCTAGATAACTCTAGGACTAGTAGTAAGAGATTATCACTCATATATTAAAAAAAACATTTATATGTTGGATATTTTTAGGATAGGGTTAAAAATCTTAAAGTCGATACTTAAATTTATGTGAAAAAAAATGTTTTCTTTATTTAATTGCTTAAATTATTTTAAGAACTTCTTTTTACTAGTCTATTTTTTGAAAAATTGTGTTAATTAGAATAAGTTATCTGTTGTTTCAATAAGATGAGTAATGGGCCTTTATTATAAAAAAAAATTTAAAATATAATAAAATAATTTATGTTATAAAACAACATGCATTATTAGTTGAATTATGATCTACAAATACTAATAAATAATTACATTACATATACTGAAACAATAAGCATGATTTAACTTTAGTTGGCCTTCTTTTTTCATACTAAGAAAATTACTCTAAAAAACACTTTTAATTAGAATTTCAATTAACTTTTTTAGTTTTATTTCCGAAAAAACTAAATAAACAAAAAAACCTTAGCTTGAAGAGAGTAAAATTCTTTTAATTATAAATAAATAAATTACAAGGGGAAAAATAGTGAGGAGAGAATTGTCAAACCAATAAGTTGATACTGGGCTTCTCCTGAGCCCATAACCTTTTCAGCAAACAGATACTGGTAACGAGCCCAACAAGGCGGATAAATTATTTTTCTGATAGGAATCCCAATAAAATAACCTGCAGTCATTAGTATAGCTTCCCACTTTATTTATTTTTTAAACTCAAAATTGAGAATAATTTTGTTCAAAATATATTGAGCTTTTAAAAAATAATAACTCTCCGTTATTATAATTTTTTCTATTCCTATTCCCAAAATTCGAATTTGAAATAATTATTAAAAGTGGACAAATTCTTTTACCATTTAAACACAAACAATGTTAGTTATAATTTCCGTTAATTAATATAGTAATCTTGAAGTTTTCTTTTTAAATCTATAATAACAAGAATAATACCTAATTTTAAAAAGAAAACAAGTTGATACCTTTACTAAATTAGTGTTTGGTAAAAAAAAAACCTTCATCCCTCCCACATGTAATTAATTCTTGACACGTCAAGAAATATTCCAGTTTAAATCATAACTTATGTAGTGAGGATAAAAATATCATCTGATTAACAAATAACTAATATATATAATAAATATTAATTAATAACTAATATTAATTAATATTGACAAAGAATAATACCTAACAAAAAAAATCGATACATGTTAACTTTTAATAAATATTATATATGATAAGAAATAATTAAAATTTATCCTTTACATATTAAGTTATATCTTTTATTATTCAAATAAATAATTATTAAATAAAATATATATAATTGTTAATTTATTTTAGGGAAAAATACCAGAATGATAGGTATAATTTACATCATCAATGGAGCTGGAGGGACTTGGGACTTGGATTAGGTGCGCATATTTGATGGAGCTTCGAATTAATCACTTCAATAAAATCGGAAATTCTCAACAACGAGCTCAATGCATCCATCATTCGTCACTTTTATTTATTAATTAAGTTTAAACAAGTATTACATTTTGATTGGTCATACTCTTATTCCACCATAACATGCCATGGTAAATATTTTAAACCATGAGCCTAGCTGGCTAATCTGTTATGTGGTAATTTTTTTTTTTTTTTTGGGATCAAATCCCCCTTAGTTGCTCTGTCTTGCAGTTGTCATAACAAGAAACTATTTCTTTAGCTAGGTGCGCATCCTGAAGGCTTGGTGATTTCTTCTCACCTGCAAAAAGCAATTGAATCCTAAATTGTTAGAACTTAGAATCCAACAACTAATCTACTCCTCATATAGTTCATTTTTTTCACTCAAGAGACTAATTTCATTCGAGCACTATCAGATATCTAAAGGGAAATGACTTTCCCAACGTAGTTTTTACCATTTTTAAAACTCAAACTCGAGACTCTGACTAAGTATTTAATTACAATATTTAATTAATCGTTAAGTATCCACCAATTAGGAACGTTATAATTCTCTTATAAATGAAAGATATAAGTTAATTAATTAAATTTCATCTTTTACTGTTACTTTTTTTTTCTTAATTAAGTCATCAAAAAAAAGTTAATAGTCTTTTGTCCGTAAGAGGCAACGAAAAGAAGGAAAAAATATGAATAGTACTCCCTCCGGTTCCAAATAAACGTCGCTTTAGTTTTTGTTTTTATTGTAGCTTTTACTTGTATTTTTAGTGTTAAACCTACTGAATATTGAGATGCGAGTAAGTCATTTATTTCGAACCAGAGGGAGTATTACCTGAATAGAGATGAATGCCTTTAGAGTTTAGACACTTGGAACTGCAGAGAGATTCTGTTTCAGACAAGACTAGAGAGTGCATGCAAGTGAAGAAACAATTAGCCAAACAGACAGGAACGAGAGGAACCTTAATGCACATGAGTGAACATTTTAGTTCGCACATGAGCCTTTTCTCAATAGATTGATTGGAGATTGGGGAAGAAGATGATGATTGTGCGGTTGCGCTACCCATCACAACCATCATCAATATTGCTAAACCCAACAAATTAGCCCTTTCAAAAGCCATAGTTATAATTAATTAATTAACCTTGTAATTTCTGATTAAGAATTTGTTTCTTGTTTCTGTGGTTTTACATTTCATTACAAGCACGAAATTTATAGGCATCAAGACTAGCTATCTTGTGCTGGGTTTTATTTTTTTGGGAATTTAGCTGTATTTTATTAAGGAGTATCAAATCTATGATACCCATAAGATTCTTTTCCGAGAATGGTAAAAACAAATCTGATCATTTGGATATGAAAAATATACAGGAAAAACCATAAGACCTTGTATTATATATTCACTCATTCTTAATTAACATCATAGATTTGTTATGAAAGCAATTAAACTCTTTTGCTTGTTCTTTAATTTTAGGAGTCTTGAATTGAATAATGGGGATGACCCATTAGTGTTAATTAAACTTTATCAGTTCAATTCCTATAACAATGATCATTAATGGTTTTGCTACCAATTAATTTTTAAACATCCATGTCTAACTAATAAACACATGTCATATATCGTGATAACTTGTTATAGCATGCTATCAAGTAGTATGATGAAAACATAAATATAGAAACTTATGATTTTATTTTATTTCTACATTTATATGTCAATCAAATTAATCTCTTAGAAATTATTTCCTACTATAATAGTGACTTTATACCTTGCGCTTTGTATGGGAATTAAAGTGTAGGAATGAAAAGAGGGTAAATTTAAGGAGGGTAAGGAAAGGAAAGGAGAGAGAGGGAACTTTTACAAAAATTCTTTTGTATGACTACATTTTTTAGATACAAGGAAAAAGGAAGTAAATTATAATATTTGTGGATGACAACATAAATGAGAAGGATTTTTTTTATAGTTATTTTACCACTTTATCCCTATGGTCATTTTCATACTTTCCAGTTGAATTTCATTGTCAGATACGGTTCTCAAGCATTAGAAAATGCATGAAAATACATACAAATAACATAAACCACTATGCTAATCAAAGGAATATCCCTACCATCCCTTCCTGAACAGCATCTAAGGAGAGGCCTTTGTGCAACAAAGAAAGGCGCAAAGAAAGCCAAATCTTTTTCTTCCCACTATCCTTCTTATCATCATCTAACTGCAACACATTGCAGGAAACAAGCTGTCCAACGTAGAATTTGCTTGGCAAGCTACCTTCACTATCCTGTTAGTAAGGAAAAATAATAATCGATCCACATAATTACTGAACCAGCATATAAGTGGGGAAATATTGAAATGGATGGGAAGGCAAGCTGGGGTCTTTCAATTCGTCCACCGAACGAATTGAAAGCAGCGGATGTGGTCGCCAAGATGAACAAAGCGTTGATGTCGGGAAAAATTAAGAACGGGGTTATTTGATGTATCTGCATTTTTTCAAAACTTGGCTACTTTTTTATTAATGTATCTTCATTTGGACATGGATTTGCTGCAGAGGAAGCTTCTTGGGTGGGCAATTTTGCAAGAGGAATAAGATATTTTGGGTCAGTGTTGGATGGTGGTGCAGGGGCGAGAGGTTGTTGTGGCTCGAGGGGTTAGTAATGGAATAATTTTTTTCCCCTTGAGTTACTTCCGTTTCCTCCCACTTATGGGAGGAAATATTTTGTGGGCGAGGGAGAAATTTTTTATAATTTATTTAATCTGTATTCTCTTGCTTTACTTTTAATCCCCTTACATTTTTTTTCCCATACAAGGGAAATTTTAAAAATTTCCTTCCCCTCCCTTTCCTTTTCCCTCTAATCCTTCTTCCCATACATAGGCTTGGGGTCCCTAATATTTCACCCCTCTGAATTTAAATGTTTTGTTTAAATCCCTCTTATACTAATAATTGTTTATTTAATCACTCTCTTATATTTATATTTTCTTTGTTTAATCAATCACCTGCCGAATGATTACATCAATCATTTTTTTCATCTATAAAAGTGACACATCAACTACTTAGAAAGCGCCATGTCATCACGTCATGTGTTATATGTCATAATATGATGATCAGCCAAACACCACTTCATCATTTGAATCTTCCATGATGTCATGACATATACCATATGGTAATGTGAAAAATTGTCACATGGCTATAACCAACAACATGACATGTTATGTAAACTTTTCGTTACGGCAACAAGGTGATTAAACAAAAAAATATAAATATAGGGGGTGATTACACAAACAATTCATATAGGAGAGATATTTAATAAAATATTTAAATTCAGGGGTAAAATTCCATTAAACCATTTTTCTTATGAATGTTCAGCGATCACCAACATGATGTCTATGTCTCCAACATTGTTGAATTGTTCAAGTTTATTCCCTATCGTAAAAAAAAGCTTAACTTAAACATTCTTTTAGCATGATTTTTTTAAATATTTTTAATAAAAAAATAACTATTTACTTTTTTTTATTAACATTAATTAGAATTCACAATTATCAATCATACTAAAAAAAAAGTCATCCCATAGAAGCAGTGATTATGAAATATTTTAAAAACTTGTTCTCTTCGTCAAGTCCTACTAAGATTGAGGAAACCATACAATGCTTGAGAAAATCTTTAACTACAGAGATTAATACCAATTTGACTGCTGAATTCACTAAGGAGGAGATAGTCACAACCCTTAAACAAATGGATCCCACCAAAGCACCTAGTCCAGATAGTATGTGTATTTTATTTTTTTCAAAATTTTTGGTCTTTAATTGAGTCAGATGTCTGTTCTAGTTTGTTACATATTTTAAATAATGGTCAAGATCCTTCCACCCTGAATCACACATACATTGTTCTAATTCCTAAAGTTTCAAAACCAGAAATTTGCCAGCAACTAAGGCCAATCAGTCTCTGTAACGTGATCACTCACATTCTTACAGAGGTTTTAGCCAATAGATTTAAATATTTTCTTCTTGATATTATAGACGAGGTGCAAAGTGCATTTATCCCTAGTCATTTGATTACTGATAATGTTGTTGTTGCTTTTGAGTCTTTTCATTTTATGAAGAAAAAAATGACAGGAAAAACAGGTTTCATGGGACTAAAGCTTGATATGAGCAAAGCGTACGACCGAATTGAATGGAACTTTCTCAAAGCTGTAATGGAGAAGATGGGTGTATGCTCATCTTGTGTGAATCTTATCATGAGATGTGTCACTACAGTAAGCTACTCAATCCTCCTCAATGGTGTACCAGGACAAACTTTCTATCCTGAGAGAGGACTACGACAAGGTGACCCTTTATCACCTTATCTTTCCATCTTATGTACAAAATGTCTCTATGCTTTACTAAGATAGGTAGAACGCAATAGGCATCTTCATGGCGTGAAAGTGGCTAGAAATGCACCAACAATGGGTCATCTCTTATTTACAGACGACAACTTGCTATTTGCCAAAGCTAATTTAGTGGAGGCAAACACGATAGCGAAAATCCTTCTACTTATGAAAATGCGTTGGGTCAGCGGGTGAATTTAGACAAGTCAGAAGTTTCTTTCAGTTGGAATGTGCAAGCACAAATTCAAATCCAGGTCCATTAGAGACTAGAAGTAACAACGGTAGAGAAATTTAGCAAGTGCTTGGGGCTCCCGACAACCATTGGTAGAAGTAAAAAGGGCATTTTTAGCCATATTCGGGATAGAATGTGGGAGAAACTTAGGTAGCGTTTGGTTCACGGAATGCTACTTTCCCCCTTGGAATCACTCTCTCGGGAGAATGATACCCAGGAGAGTGATTGAGGGAAATGTTAGTTTTTTGTGTTTGGTTGGGATTTAAGATTCCCGGGAAAGTAATATTATTGTGTTTTTTTTGTACTTGGGAATCCTCAAGGAAAGTAAAAAAAATAACTACTTTATCCTTTTCTATATTTGTGTTTTTGTTATCTTGTTAGGTGTCTTTTGTTATCCTGTTAGGTGTATAATTATTCTTTTTTATATATACTGTGCTACATAGTTTCCTCTAAATACGTTAACCTTTCTCTCTATTTAATTGTCTATCTTTCAACAATCAAAATATCAAATGAGTTTACTTTATAACTATGGTTTTTTGCAGGTTAAAAAAATGACAAATGACATAACCTTCATATTAGAGTCCTTGAAAATTATAACAAAGTGTGACATATTGTTCTAGCAATGCAAAAAAATATAACTGCAACAATAGACAAGTCTAGGATCGGGATTTCTTGGATTATTTGTTCCCGTTCCTAACCGTATTTTTTTCTACCTATTATTATTTACATCATTACTATGTAATTTTTATGTGATTATTATAATTTTGATGTAATTATTATAATTTTGATGTAATTATTATAATTTTGATGTAATTAAAATAATTTTGATGTAATTAATTATAATTTTTATGTAATTAATTTTTTTTTGTGTAATTAATATAATTTGGCGAAATTTTAGAAAACAGAGAAGGAAGAAGACGCTTTATTAGGTTATTTTTTATAATTAGTTTTGGATAAATATGTCATTTAATAAAAAAAATTAACTTTCCCTGTATGGGGGAATCACTCTCCTGATACGATCCCAAGATGTATCACGCAACTACATGGATAAAAGCGTCAAGACATGATAGAGCAGATGGAGCCTGATCAGGGATCAGAAAGGCTTGATGGAAACCTCTATGTGTTGTGCTTACTGTGCCCAAATTTCAGGACGTTTGGACAAGTGGAGCATCCAAAAGATCAAGCCAACATTCTCGTTAACAGTAGTCCTACGCAGACAAGGATTCCAAGATGCATCAGGTAATTTCGTCCGAACCTAGCCGGCTCTGTACAAGTCCGAATCATGCGATCGACCACATTTTGGAAACGTCTGGATGTTATCTTTCGTTTGGGATAAGTTTCAACCCATTTGGCCCAATGGTTTGAAAGTTATAGAAGTCGACATTATGGTGCACAGTGTGTACGCGAGACAACATACGACTTGAGGTTTCGGCCCAAACCTTGGCCCGATGATGGAGAACTCGACATGGACTGCTGGAATGCATTTAAATATATTTATATTTACTTTAATTAGTTAATTAGTTAATTGGTTAATTGATTAATTAGTTAATTAAGTTAATCTCCTTAATTAGAACTCCTACTTCTATTCCTATTAGGGTTTGCTTGTAAACTCTTTATAAGGAGCCGTTTAGCTCCATTATTGAGTTGACTGTTATTTTGATAAAATTGAGACTTCTCTCTTCAAATCTCTGCCCATTGTTCATCGATTGAACCTTGTTCTTTCTCAAGTCCACAATACTCGAGTCGTCAAACAAGTAAAACCAAAATGGCAACCCCATTGTTTTGTTTCTCTTAGTGTGATTCTCACATTGTTGAGTCTAGTCCTAGGAATCCGATTCAAGATCCTTGACTTGAAATCGATTAGGGCTCTTAGCACAGGTTAGCTAAGTGGTCTAAGCTCGTACTCGTCGAGTTCATTATTTCTGCATTGAAATCCATCCTTGAACAACGATCAGAATTACGTGCTATGCATCTTAAGCAACTAGGATCGTATCAGTTGGTAGCGGAGCTTAAGGCGTTCAAAGATTGGTAACTATCCTTACTGTTTTTATTTCATTTTATTTGAGTCGTTGTAAAAACAATTCGCCAAAGTATAAGCGATTTGTATCAGTAAAAAAAAAAAATCAGAAAATCAAAATGTATCTTTAATTTTCTGTTTTGAGTCTTTGTCGATTTAGAAGTTCTAGATCAAAGTCGAGTCTTAAGTCCTACTTCTAAACCGAGTTGGTTTATTAGTCAGTTTTTTCTTTTGATTTATTTATTTAAGTTGAAAGAAGAGTCATAAAAGAGCCACAAAAACAGTCCACCAAAGTGTCAGTGTCGAAATTGTATTTCAATATATACCTATTGAAGTCCGAGTTCAGTGAAAAAGGATTGTTTGGAAAGCTGTGTTTGCAGCGCCCCCGATTTTTTTTTTTAGTATTTTAAAGGGAAGGCAAGCGAGCTGAACGAAAAAATAGAAAAATGCTTAAGAGTACTCGTCACTAAATAACAAATATTTAGATAAATTTAACAAAAAGATAAATAAGAAGACAGTATAGAAAAAAATTAATTATACATTAGAATTCACGTACTTTTTACAATTGTTAATTAGGTTTAGAAAATACTAATACCTCGAGACCAAAATATAATTTGAAGTTAATTAATGCGATCACAATTACCAAGTTTAGTCTATTTATATATATGAACCCAAAAGTAAATAGGTATAAAAAGTTAGTACAATTTCATTTAGGCCTCCGTTCTTCTGTATTGTGTTTTTTTTCCACTTGTACATGGTTATATATGTAAAATGTGTACTCTCAACGCAATAATATCGATAAAGTCTCAAATGTTGTATCAGTAATTCATGTTTCTCTATAATGTTGTGTCCATAAATCAGATCTTTATTTATGGATTGAATATTCATGGCTGATTTAGATAATCTGTGGTGTATCAGGAAAAAAGAAAATAATCATCCCTTAAAAAAGTTGAATACTTATGATGAGAAACATTTTGTAGATATTTTTTTATAAAACGTTATTAATTAGCAACTTGTGTGGGTGTTGTTGGTTATCACGCTAGTCTCACACTCTAAAGGTCTCTGGTTCGAATTCGAGTTCAGACAATTTATGTTGCTTTTGTGCACATTAAAAAACAAGTCAAAATATTTAAAAAGAAGTGCTTGACCTAAATCGAACACCCAACCTTCTGATCTTAAGTCAAACGCGCTACCATTGCACCAATGATTCTATTGAATGATGGAGGGCTAAACTTTAGTTAAACTATGAAGGTAATGTTTTTTGTGATTGGGCAGCCCACCCTGGCTTGGCTGGATCCGTCCCTGATTAATTGGTCCACTTATCATACATTTTTTTTAAACCTTTAACATTTAATCACTTAACATTTCTTTACCTAGTTAATACTTCACCCCTTAAATGTTAACCCCCTTAAAACATAACCTCATTTCCCCCCTTAATCCAAAATCCAAACACACCGTTAAGAAATCAATATCTATGAAATATATCAAAATTTCTAAATATATTTATTAACTTGTATGATTGTTAAATTTATACCCAAATATTCTTTATATCTATTTTTTTACGACGCTACGATTTTGTCCTACATATATCCCTTTATTATTGATTTAGTTCCTAAATTATTCATCACCATCTTCTCCCGAACCTTTTCTTGGTTCTCCAATTTGATCCTATAATTTGTTCTTAGAGATTTTCACCCATGAAAATTCATGTTAGACTTAATTTATAAATAATACAAGTTATAAATAAAAAAGAATTAAATTTATTATTTAAACTATTTTTTGATTGAGGAGTGCTAGATATATTTTCTTTGTTACTTTCTCTTTTACATTCTCCATATTACGATGATATGTGTCCCTTTTTAATAAAGAAGAAACTCCTAAACCTGAAACTGATAATATATGCTGTTCAAATTTTATCTTGTATAGTAATTGAATAATACCAAATTGGAAAGCATAAACCTTTTGTGATATAGATGGAGTTGCGTAATCAGTAGATTGCATAGGACTGAAAGTAAATTGCTCAAACATTAGGGTTGAAGGCACCACGAGGTCTCTAACGTTATTGTTTTTATTTTAGTTGGTCTCTAGTGTAGCTTTTCGTTCAATTTAATCCAAATATTTGCTCCGTTAGTCTTCCGGGATCTCTATTGTCATAACGGAGCTTAACAACCATTATCTTTCAATTTTTTTTTTATTAAAACTGAAAAAACATTTGACAACGGCCTCACATGTCATATTTTTTTTGACATCTTTTCCAAAAACAAAATCTAAAAATAATAATTTTATTAATTATTTCAAAATATAATAAAAACAAATTATTAGAATTCAATTTTTTTTAAAGAAGGCTCACAAAACAAAAGCATTTCTTCTGTTAAAAAAGAATTAAAGTAACACGAGTGCCTTCTTCTTTCCACTCTCTCTCTTCCTTTGCCCAAATTTCTTTCCATCCATGTTTTTAACAGCGAAGCTTTCCTTTCTATAAACTCTAAAAAGACCATCAAATCCAGAGATTTGGCATAATTCTCAACCATTATCCAAACAACATCATAGCCAAGAAAAAAAGTAAACAGAAAAGAAAATAACTTCGCCGGAGTCAACGGAGATGGATAACAGAGGAGGAGGAAGCGACATGTCGGGGCTGGCTGAAGGTTGCGTAGCGAATATTATGTCGTTCACATCCCCAAGGGACGCTTGCAGGTTCTCCGTCGTGTCATCCCTGTTCCGATCCGCCGTGGAATTCGACATCGTCTGGGAACTGTTCCTACCGCCGGATTTCGAATCTATCTTCGCCAAATCTCCATATTCGTCGTCTACTTCTAATAAGCAGCTCTATTTCACCCTCTGTAATAACCCGATCCTCATCGAGAATGGCAGAAAGGTGATTTCTTCTGTAAAATTTTGGTCCTGGATTTAATTTCAATTGTTTAGGGTTTCGTTATAATTTATTATTTTTGCTGCTGTGATAAATGGAGTGGGAAGAAATGTTACATGCTTTCTGCTAGGGATTTGATGATTGTTTGGGGTGATTGGGTTTTGGTGGAGACGGTGTGGTGGATCGGGGTCTGGTGTTTGTTTCGGCTGGTTGAGGAGGAGGTTCGGTGGAGGTTTAATTTGATGTTTGTTGGTTCAGGTTTGGCTGGCAGTGGCGGTTGTGAGGTGCGGCTGGGTTTTGGTGGAGGTGCGGCGTGTGGCGCGGCTGGGTTTTGGTGGAGGCGGGGCGGTATGTGGCGCGGCTGGGGCCGAGGATGAATCGATATGGTTATGGGTTGTTGCTGTTGCTGTTAACATCACCAAAAATCACAAGAAATCTGTCCAAAAAGGGGAAACAGCTGATGTTGTTGTTGCTGTTACGGAGAAATTTTTATTTTGTGTTAATAAAATAAAAAATTAATTTTGATTTTTCTTTTTTGAATCCGAATCAGTTTGGTTACAACTGGAATTTTATATCTTTGAAATTCCAAAATATATAACAAAGCAAGGAAGAAGAGGGTGAAGAAAAAGTAGGGTGGAATGGAGGAAGATTGAACATTTGTTGAAATTAATTAAAAATGGAATTAAAATCTCTTAGTTTCAATTAATTAAATTTTTTAATAATTTTTAGTTTTATAAATGAAATCAGAATTAAATAAATTTTTAATTATTTTTAAAAAGGAGGAGATGATGATGTGGAATTTTGAAATTATTTAATTAGTTAAATAAATATTATTTTTATATTTAAATATGACGGGTGGGGTCTTAAACTGTAAAATTTTCAGATTTAATATTAAAAATATCAAAAGTAACGGCCGTTAAGCTCCGTTATGACAATAGGGACCCCGGGAGACTAACAAAGCAAATGTCTGGATTAAATTGAACAAAAAGCAACGTTAGGGACCAACTAAAATAAAAATAATAACGTCAGGGACCTCGTGGTGCCTTCTACCCAAACATTAGTGTATATTTATTAATAGATTGTTCAAAAACAATTGTTGGTTGATCGAGTTTTATAGTTACTGATAAAAATCATGGGGCCTGACCATATCACAAAAATTGGGCTCAAAAGGCCCACCATTCGTTATGGACTATCAAGGCCCAACAAACATCCAATTATGATTTAAGCCCAGGATGAGCCATCCCATGAGAAAAAGGATTGGGGATCTTTCGAGGTTAATAAGAACTCGAATGCTGTATAATCAATTGAAGATCACAAGAGAGATCTCGAGATTATTCCTCTACTGATCGCATGCTTGTCGAGGGCACGATCAAATAATTACAACTTATCACTTGCTACAAAAAAGATTGAAGACAGTGGTAAGAGGTTCGATCCACGGAGACTAGGGCAAGACGTTAACTTTCATGCATGACAAAGACAAATAAACCGAAACAGTAACAAAAAAGGAGGGTTTTTGCTTGGTTAAACGAGTTAACCAAGATAGAGACAGATGCTAACAAGACAATTAATAAAAATAGGAGCAAGATAAAAGAGAATAATTCGAGGGCAAGACAAAAGAGAAACAGTCGAGGGCAAGACAAAAGAGTTAATGAAAATAGGAATAATAATAAAGATAGGAAGATAGAAAAATAAATAAAGGTGTAAAATCAGAAGAGAGAGAGAGATTCCTAGCAAAGGATTTTCTCTGGTTGCGTCTAGGCCTAGACAATCAATGGCGCAAAAATATTCTACTCTAGTTCGTAGACGTGCTATAGGGGTCTAATCACCTCCCCACACTCTCACTGCTAAAAGGGTAACCTAGACACTTTGCCATCCTCCCAAGCACCTTTGATACGAGCATGGACCCTCCGGTTCCCGCACACATTGCACGAGAAAGGCCTCCCGCATGACCTATCTTCCCCGCACGGTTCTCACGGGTTGTTCGGCCAAACCATGACACATCCGCGCCTCCAACCCTAGCAAGCTGTGAGCTTCTTCGCCTATCCCATGAGTGCCCGCGCCTAGCCCTATCCATCTTGGTCTTTAATTGAGTTAGATATCTGTTCTAGTTTGTTAGATATTTTAAATAATGGTCAAGATCCTTCCACCCTGAATCACACACACATTGTTCTAATTCCTAAAGTTTCAAAACCAGAAACTTGCCAGCAACTAAGGCCAATCAGTCTCTGTAACTTGACCACTCACATTCTTACAAAGGTTTTAGCCAATAGATTTAAATATTTTCTTCCTGATATTATAGACAAGGTGCAAAGTGCATTTATCCTTGGTCGTTTGATTACTGATAAGGTTGTTGTTGCTTTTGAGTCTTTTCATTTTATTGAGAAATTATGAGTGACTTTTTCATCTGTGCTTAAGACTCTCCACATTACAGTTACATTCGAAAAACAACCGCTACAACTCACTAAAATGAACAACCACCAAAATCCAATCCAACCCCTATACGAAATTCCACAAAACTACGAAACTCCCCCGAGCACTGCTCTTCTAGGCTCTTGAGCTTATGCCCACTTACCCATCACCCCCAACAATCTCTTCCGCTCGGGAGGAGCCTATCAAACCTTTCCACCACTAGATCCTGCCGCTATTGCCCTAAACTCTTCTGCTAGGGCTACAAGGGAGTGGTTTTACGAACTTAGGTCAAAATCCATAGATAGCTTCAAGCAACTGGAGTCCTCCTTTAAAGTTCAATTTATCACGTCAATCCCAATGAAGAAATCATCAGCTTCTCTAATTGATTTACAAAGGAGATCCGGAGAAGGCTTGAGATCTTATGTAGATAGGTTTAACACTGAGTGCTCCCGCATGCCCAAGATAGACCTAGATACGACAATCGAGGTGATGAAAAGAAACTGCAAGTATGAAAAGTTAAAGGATTTCCTACTCGTGGATGTTCTGGAAACACTCGAAGAGTTGAGTAGATACATTGTCATGGTTGGGGCAAATATGAAAAGAAGAAAAATCGCCCCCCTCACCATAGGTACAACCCACAACAGCTCGACAACCGATCTCGAGGAGATCATTCGCCCCAACTCGAAAAATGGAAAGCTACCAAGGAATGCAGAGGGAAGCTGATTGTCCTCAAGATGATTATGCATTCTGAGCAAAAGCAAGAGATACTAAGGTCATGCTAATCGTGACACCCTTAACTGTCATGAGAGCAGAAATTCTCGCTATTGTTGAGGCCAGAAACTATCCAATTAGGTACCCACCTAGGATGAAAGTAGAATTCCCAAATTCAAACAAATACTGCAAATTTCACAATGGAGGAGGACACACCATAGATGAGTGCAAACACCTTATCATAGCACTAGACCGCATTTTAGAAGAAGGATATATGGGAGAATTCGCCATGAAGGCTCGAAGAGATCACCATGAGGTAAAAGGTGGAGCGAATTTCAGGAAGAAAAATGATGAACATGATGAAGGAAGAAATCTCGGGGATAGAGGAACTACCAACTTACCCCCACCGCTACCAACCAACAACCGAGCCCAACTCTTCTGCGCGGGAGAAAGCTCAAAAGGAAAAAACCCTTGTAGCCCCTAGCGACATGTTGCAAATCATGATGATTGCTAGGGGAACACATTAGGTGGGGATCACCGCGATGGGCGCCGAAAGAAGCTACAAAGACACACACACTATGTTCGCAACAGAGCTTTCGTCCTTCGACATCTTTCCCATTTACTTCTCCCGCGAGGACAAAATTGGGGTAACTTACACCCATAATGATGCATTGGTGATCAAAGCAATTATCAATGATTGCGTGATTTGGTGAACCCTTATTGATAATGGAAGCGCGGTCAACTTGATGTCAATAGGAAGTTTCACCAAGATGAAATTAGATATGAATGACCTCATCCCTTGATGTCAATATGAGTCGACAGAATTCTCATATCAGTGAAAGGTTGCATTTGCATTTTAAAGAAGATGTAGATAAGAGAGACGAAGAACTGCTTTTCCTAGTGATAGACCTAAACCTGCCCTATAATGCCATTCTCAAAAGACAACTCTTGAACAAGTTTAGAGTTGCGATTTTGAAACAACACTTGAAGCTGAAGTTCCCTTCATTGGATGGAATAGTATCGGTGAGAGGAAATCAAAAGAAAGTAGAAGAATGTTATCTCGCGATAGTCTCGGGTGACAGAGATCGATATGTGTGTGTAGCAGAAGAACCAATAGACGAGAGAAGGACACAAGCTCTCGAAGTCATGAGAAAAGTGCCTGTAGAGGGTGAAAACGATGGGTATTTTTTGTTGGGAGAAAACCTATCAGATGAAGAGAATCAACGGTTGGAACAACTCTTACACAAATGCAAAGTCGAATTCTCCTAGAAACCCATGGATATGACGAGAATCCCGCGAGAGGTAGCTGAACACCATCTCCAAGTTGATCCCGCCATCAATCCTACAAAATAAAAGTTGCGATCATTCTCGAAAGAAAAAACACAGGCAATAGAAAAGGAGTGCGTGAAATTGCTCAAAATAGGGGTTATTAGGGAAGTAGAATTCCCAGAATGGTTGGAAAACCCACTGGTGGTCCCAAAGCCAAACGACGAATAGCAAATGTGTGTTGACTTCACGAATTTGAATGATGCCTGCCCAAAAGATTGTTATGCATTGCCAAGAATTGACCAGCTGGTAGACTCGACAAGAAGATATGAGTTCTTGAGCTCGCTTGACGCGAATTCAGAGTATCATCAAATCCAGATGGCTGAAAAAGATGAGGAGAAAATATCATTCATAACCCGAAAGTAACTTATTACTATAGAGGAATGCCTTTTGGGGTGAAGAATTCAGGAGCAACTTTCCAAAGAATAAGAAACAAAATCTTCAAGGAACAAATTGATAGATGTTTGGAAGTTTATGTGGACGACATGCTAGTGAAAAGTCAGAGTTTCGAGCAACATTTGAAAGATATCGAGGAAGTGTCCCTAGTGATGAAGAAACACAACATCAAAATGAATCCCAAGAAGTGCAATTTTGCCTTCAAAACTGGAAATTTTTAGGGCACATTCTAAGCAAAAAAGAAATCGAGCCTAACCCAGCCAAGTTCCAAGCAATTCAAGACATGGCCTCACCAAGAAACAAAAAGGAGATCCAAAGATTGACAGAAAGAGTGATAACTCTAAAGCACTTTATCTCAAAACAAGGGAAAAAATGCCTACTTTTCTTTCAGACAATTTGATTTAAAGCTCCTTTTGGATGGGGAGAAGAGTGTGAGAGAGCCTTTGTAGATCTGAAAACTTACCTAGCTTCTGACTTTGATCGGTTGTCGAACTCGTCAAAAATAATAATAAAAACCTGCGGTCAAATGCACAATAAATTGTGTATAGTGGCAACAGGGTCGAACACATGGATTAAGGGATTAACACTCTAGTCAATTTGTAAAACAAAGAGATATAAATAAGAAAGTAACAAATGGGGGGGTTGGGGGGGGGGGGGGGGGGGGGGGGGGGGGGGGGGGGGGGTTGAATGGTTGTTTTGATTATCAATTACCTAAAACAATAATAAAGGAAAACAAAGGAAGAAAGAGATCAATAGAGAGAAAGTTCCCAGTAAGAATCTGTATCCGGTTGCAATTATGGTCAGCCAGTCATTGGTGCAATTATGGTCAACTAGTCATTGGTACAAATATCGTCTATCCTAAGCCGATAGACACGCTGTGGGGACCAGGTACGCTTAGGTCCCCTGCTTACCTTCATAATAGAAGCTACCCTAAGGTACGCTTATGAGGTAACCTTGACAGTCCGCTGTCCTCCAAGATACGCTTATGGAGACAATACTCGGCTGCCCATGAAGAAGAGGTAAGACGCGTCAAGGGAGAGACACTCAGTACGCTCGAGGCTCTGCCCTAACGATCCATTTAATCCAACTGGAGGAGACCAGGATCCCGATTACTTCCAGAATAGTTATCTACTTTACCCTGCAGCTTCGCGTTAGGTATAACCACAAGGATGGTTATAATTCCCTAGTTTCAATTACTAGTTGATCAAGCTTGTAATTAACCCTAGACAATTTGACAATTAAATATTAAACAAGATAGATATTAGCCCAGAATATATGAAGCACAATTTGACCTCACGGCTTCCCTTGCAACCTTCAATCGATTCTTACCAAGAATAAGAAGACTAGCCGCTCATATTAAAAGTAAAAGCAAACAAATAAATAAATTGCATAATTAAATAGAAGAAGGGAAGAAGGAAGAAGTCCTATTTATTACCGGCCGGAGCAAAGCTCCGGTTTATTGAAAGAAAGAACAAAACGTGCTGAAGGCAGAAGTAGCGCTAAAAGTCTCGCGGGAGAGAGAGCCAGCGAGAAAAACCTAATTACTAAAAGTATTTATAGTTTATTACAAATAAAACTCCTAATCCGATTGGAATTAAATTCCTCAATGGTCTTCTACTGAGATTGGGATTCTCGGAGGAATTAATGAGCAGATCCCGTGTTTCCTTCTTTACAACAGTTTCCTTTTCTCGCTAGGACTCCGCTGCCTTCTGCGAACATTCAGCTGCCTGGTCTAGCTGCTCCATTCCTTCCAGAAAATGATAGAAAATGCTTTTTTTGTATTTCTCTCTTAAATAGCCAAGATCTGTGAAAAGTAAAGAAACACAACACCATTAGTAGCATCATGATCTAAAAAGGCATATAAAAGAGGGAAGAATTATGCATAAAAGGCAATGAAGGTTTGAGCAGCAAGGGTAAGAAGATAAAAAAGAAAGAAAAAAGATAACAAAGAAAAATGCAAAGTTCCTAATCACATCATTGCTTTCCCAAGTCTAAACATGCCTATACTCATGGGTCTCATGCAAATCCAGCCAGCACACAATCATGCATCCACTCATCAAGAAAATATGGCAATGAAAGCTCAAAAACTCACAGGGCAGAATACAATGATTGCAAGCAGGTAGGGCAAGACATAATCATAAGAGCTGACAGGCAGTATAGTGTGCAAGCGGTTTTGGTGCAGTGGGTGAAGTGTCTGTGTGTGGTGGGCCTACTCTGTCCATTCCATCAAAGGTGATTTCAAAAACAGGGGTAGTGCAATCAGTTGAAAACCAGTTATGGAAAAATTCCAAATCGGGACAAAACATGCAAATGCAAGGCAAACAGTCATGCAATACGATAATAATCATGCAGTCATGCAAATATGCACACAAAATATATCACAAAAGTATGAAATCCCTCCCTACACTAAAGCAAAACACCGTCCTCGGTGTAGAGAAGGGAATCAACCAACGGAGTTCAAAGGAAAGAGAGGGAAAAGGGAGAAAGGAAATTGTGCACCGGGGTAATTAAAGTACAAAAAATAGCCCGAAGGCAATTGGAGAAGAGTTTGGGGGAGATGATCAAGGGCTAGCAGGAGGACGCAACCTTGAAGCTAGCTCATTAGGGAGGTTCTGGAGAAGTGAAATGATCGTCCGGAGGAGGGCGTTCATCTCAGCCATATCAGCAGCAGGAGGGGCAGCAGTAGCAGTGTCAGCATCAGCTCGCCCGGGACGCTCATTGTCAAGTGGAGGAACAGGGGAGGGGGGAGGTGAAGCTGCGCTGAGGTCCGACCACTCGAATGCTCCACCATTTTGGGCGCTCCAAACTCGCTTCGCACCGCCAATGTATCCTTTGCTGAAAGACAAAACATGACCCGTCAAGTGCAAATGACCCATACCATCGAGGGTACGAGAATCAAGTAACTTAAAACCAGCGGGAATAAAGAGGTCACAACTGGACATGTCAAGAGCACGTTGTTCAACAGCCAAGCAAGTGATAAGGGAACCAAGAATAGGATTGCGGTTATAAGTAATGATAGCATGCAATTCATGAGCAATCCAGTACCCTAGGTTGGCCTTATGGCCATTATGCATACACCATAAAAAGAATAATTCTTAGACAGAGAGGGTGCCCGAAGACTGCATCTTGCCTGCGAAGTTGAGAGCAAGGAAACGATGTAAGATACGAAGGGCAGGGTCACGCAACTTATGGCCTTTTGAGCGTCGGGAGCTGTACTTGGCCTTAGGATTGCTAGTAAGCTCCCTGAAGGCGCTGGTGACATCAAACTCAGGGGGGTAAGCAGAGTATACCCCAAGATACCATGAGGTACCCAAATCAGACTCTTTGGCAAAGCCAAGCATAACATTAAACTTATCAATAGACAGGTGCTCCCAAACATTCATCAAGCAAAAATTGACCACCTTATCAGCCCCTAAATGCATGCTACCCTTTCCCTTTTGTTTAAACCTAGCATTATTAAACCAAAAAGACGTGAAGAATTCATGGCTTAACTCAAGGAATGTGGGGTGCTCAAAGTCAAACAGAGGACGCCAACTAATATTATTAATCAAAACATTCACCCTAGTAGCTATACCCATTTTTTCTAAAAATTCAGCATCAAGTTGAGCACAAGGGGAGACAAGCATGCCATGCAAAGCTAACAACCTATCATTGCTAGGCTTATCAGGAAAGTCCAGCCAACCATGAAGATGAGCGAGGTCGGGTGTTACCTAGGTAAAGGGCACGGCTGCGCCTGTTCTGGCGTGGGCAGAATGAGCGGCTGGAGTGGGCATCGCCGTCTTGACCGAGCTGCTGGTGGTGCGGGTAGATTTTCTGGGTTTGGAGGAAGCTGCTGGTGTAGCAGGTGCTTTGCATTTCGGGCGAACGGGGGATGGTTCCTCGACTTCCATATCCATGGAGGTGTCCTCCGTGGTTTCAGTGGTGGCAGGAGGAACAAAAGCCTCATCCTCAGAGTCGTCGTCGTCCACGGGAACCAGAAGTTGTACCTGCTTTGGCTTACCCTCGGCATAGTAGGCGGACTCAATCAAGCGACCCCGAGATTTCATGCCACGACCCATAGGTAAATCGTTGGGTCCGGGAACGGATCTAGTGACCTGGACATCAGCTTCTGACGTCGGAGTGATGGCTGCGCTCTGGGCGGCTATCGTCGCGGGCGGACCAGTGGGGGTGTCATCATCCTCTTCCTCCTCCGACCCTTCTTCGGAGCCTTCTTCATCGGAACCTTCCTCAGATTTCTCCTCCTCTTCGCTGGATTCCTCCTCGCCGGAGGAACTGCCAGATGTGGCAGACGCTTCACGAGTGGTAGCAGCCGCCGTGCCGGAGGCACTAGGCGGCACAACGGTCTATGGAGCGGGCTGGTTGGTAGTGGCAGTCTCAATGGAGTCCTCGAACTCGCTGGTGCTTGACTCGTATTTGCCGGATGAGGACTCATCTTCGGGTGCAGGGGCTTTCGGCGGAGTCACGACGGCGGTGGGGATTGGGGTGGGTGTTGGTGATGGAGGAGTGGGTTTTGGAGGTGAGGTGAGGATGGGTCTGGACGTTGGTGTCTTAGCGACCTTTGTGGTGGACGGTGGCTTCTTGGCAGTGGAAGCGGTGGTCGCGATAGTGGTGGTGGCTTGAGCAACTAGGGTAGTAGCAGCGATGGTGGTGGTCGGCTGCAGTTGCTTTGGTGAAGAGAGAGGGGTGGATTGTTTTTGTGGTGATTTCTTGGTGGTGGTGGGTGGTGTACCAACGACGACAGAGACGCCGACTGCAGCAGGGGTGACGGGAGTGGTAGCGGTCGGAGTGCCTTGGGAATGATGACCAGATGGAAGGTCGAAGCGTCCAACGCTTTTCTTGGAGTGAGCCATGGAGAAGTTGCAGAGGTTCGTGGGGGGAAGAGAAAGCTGGAGAGAAAGAAGAAGATGAAAGGTAAAGTGGAAAGTGGAAAGAAAAAGGAAGAAAGCGTACTCCCTTTATGGCTGCCAGCTGCTAGCTATTGCTCATGTGCGGATGTGGCGGCTAGTGATTGGGGCCCATCAAATCCCAGCTGCAAATCCCAATTGTCACACTCTCATCACTATCCTGATCAGGAAATTCAAAAATTGGAATTGAGTGAGATATGGAAAAGGAATTAAAATAAAATGGAGGAATAAAAGGAAATAATTAAAAATAAAATAAATGAGGAAGAAATGAGAATAGATTCAGGGATGGAGAAAATCAAGGAATGAAATAAAGAAGAAAATGAAATTAAAAATAATAATGAAAAGGGCTAGAAACATGGGTTGCCTCCCACAAGCGCCGTCGTTAGCATCTCGGCCTAGACGTTAGTGACCATTATCAGAGTTGGTCGGGTGGCTCAGCGACATCCATCTCCTCTGCGATGAATGGCTTGAAACCCTCATAAAATGCCTTGAGGCGGTGTCCATTGACCTTGAAGGTGACTCCAGTATCCAAACTTCAAATTTCAACTGATAACAATTGAGACCAGGTATCGCTCGTGACGTCACCCCCAGGTATCGCTCGTGACGTCGTCCAGAATGCTATCTTTCTGCATACCCCCTCTTTACTCAGGTATCGCCCCCAGCGGCCTATAAATACCTCCTTGATTTTAAAACAAAGGTAAGACGAAAATTACCAACTAGAACCTCTGCTATTTTCGAACCGCTTACTGACTTAAGCATCGGAGTGTCTACGCCGGAGCCCCCCCTCCGGCGCTTTGCAGGTGGATCCGACGTCAACTACAGGAACTTCGACCAACAGTAGTCATCGTCCCGATCATCTCGAAGGTCGAATCTTATCAAATTGGTGCTTTCATTGAGAACCTTGGTATATTAAGTGAGCGTCCTTAATAGCCAAGCTCTGTTTTGCCCGGGGATCGGAGCGATCATGACTTCTAAATCAGAGCCGACGCGACCCTCATCCTCTAGTCTCCCTTTTTCGATTCGTAGACAGTTGTTCCCTTTTGATACTGCTGATCTTTCTGTGACAGCGCAACAAATCAGTTCAGAATCCCCGGGCCTGTTGACTAGGTCGGCAGGGGAAGCCCTCTCCTTGCAAACGATCGTTTCGTTATCCCAGATGGCGGGATCTAGCTTTTCTACTCCTCCTCCAAGGGGATTTGTGTTAAACAGTACAGAACACCCTTTTGCGAGTGAAATAGCGGCCCTTCGTTCTCGGTTGGACTATTTGACTGAAATGGCTGCCAGAATCACACCTGAGATTTCTGGATTGAGTGTCCCTCCCCGTGTCATGTTCACGCCGTCTATTGTCACCGAGCGGCCCTTGTCACCGTTGTTACAGGGAAATCTCCAGTTAACTTTACCTACAACAGATCCCCCGATCAATTTTGTGCAGCTCGCTCAAGGACGAGTAGAACCTTATGTGCCACAGGTACCTCAAGGTCCCATCCCTCAGGAGGATCGGCACCTCCAGGGGGTCAGGAACCGTTGGGACGGTTGAAGAGAAGGAGCGAATAGAGATTTATCTCCTGAGTACAGCGAGAGATCCAGTAGTAGAAGACGTAGAACTCGTTCGCCCAGGAGCCGCAGCCGGTCTCCTAGGTGACGTCTTACACCTGAACCGCGAAACCAGCGGCGTCATAAGGAAATATCTTCCCCGCGCCAGGCGCTTGAAATCCTTGATGACACATCGGGTCATCCTTTTAGCCGTCGTATAAGATGCCATAAGGTCAGTCGGCATGTGAAGCTTCCCACTGAGACTTATGACGGCACCAGATATCCCATTTCCCACGTCAATAAGGTGAAGGATTTTGTTCAATTTCAGACTCACAGTGATGCAGCGTTGTGCCAAATATTCGTTATGACATTATCAGGAGTTGCGCGTCTCTAGTTCGAGGGTCTCCCTGGCGGATCTATTAGCAGTTTCTCACAATTGGAATCTAAGTTCCGAAGTAGATTTAGTACAACGATTCCAATCAGAAAATCCGCTGCCGCGTTATTCGACATACGACGAATGCCCCAAGAAACTCTGAAGGAATTTCTTAGCCGATTCGACCTAGAAATGTCACTAACGCCGGGCGTTACCATTGATTTTGCCATAGAAGCCTTGAAAAGGAACTGTCGTTATAATAAATTGAAGGATGCATTGATGGTAGACCCTCCGGTGACTTTAGATGCATTAAGACTTAAAGCCCATAATTATGCTAAAATGGAAGAAGAGGAAAACAGAGAGAGAACTTACAACATGCCGCCTAAGGCACCTCCGATTCCTAACGCTTCTGCGATTACCATTCCTGACGACCGCCTCACCGACGAGTATGCTCGGCGAAAAGATCATATTCCCAAAACCTCCAGTGGGCGGAAAGGTAGCACTTCGAAGGGAAAGCCTGGCAGTTCCCCTACTCAGCGTCAAGGAGATCCTTCAAAAGGTCGGATGTACGACCCTGACTTCCCGTCCCTTAATCTACCAAGGGCAGAGATTTTAGCGATAGTGGAGCAGCGAAACCTTCCCATCCGTTACCCTGCGCCTGTGAAGCCTAGGGTGCTTCTAGGGAGAAGGGAAAATGCTTATTGCAAGTTCCATAAAGCCAGAGGGCATTCCACAGAAGTATGCCGAGAACTAAAATCGGCAATAGAACGTTTGGTGGAAGAAGGTTACTTGGGAGAATTCGCCGCCAAGGTAAGAGAAGACGCCCAAAACAATCCCATGAAAAGGATAACGGATGACCGATAAGTACCCCCTCGCATCCCACAGAAGGATAGTACCCCCGGAGGAAGAGAGGATGAAGCTTTCACAGCAGACGACGAGGACTTCCCTATGATTAACATCATAGCGGGAGGGGCTTCTTACATGGACGAATCAGAGCCACTGATGACCGCGTTAGGAGAAAAACGCAAACGAGATGGCACGATAAAGAAAGGTGAAGCAATAAGCGTCCTGGATCGCATGATATTAGCCTTCTTAGAAGAGGACGAAAAAGGCGTTGTCTATCCGCATAATGACGCATTGGTGGTTACGCCCATCATTGCCAGTCACGGAGTCAGAAGAACTCTTATAGATAACGGGAGTGCGGTGAACCTCTTCTCGTTAGAGGCATACAATCTCATGAAACGACCCGGCAACGAGTTAACACCTTGCAAGAAACCCATAATTGGAGTGGACGGGGTCCCAATCCCAGTCACAGGAGTAACTACTCTGCCCGTGTACTTCAGAGAAGACACCTTCAGGCGATCGGAGGACCTGTTATTCCTTGTCGTGGACTTAAACTTGCCCTACAATGTCATATTTGGACGACCTTTTCTCAACCGCTTTGGAGCGGTGATATCTCAGAAGCACCTGAAGATGAAATATCCCTCCTGGGACGGAGTGGTATCGATAAAGGGCAACCAAAAACTGGCAGCGGAATGTTACCTACTCATGACTTAAAAGAGTTGCGATAGGTATGTATGTATAACGGCGGACCCATATGAACAGGGTGATGAGAAGCGCGCACAACCTCTGGACAAAATGGTGCCCGTACCAGTGATAGGCATAGAGGAGGCGAGCTTCCTAGTCAGCGAAAAGCTCAGTCCAGAGGAAAACCTTCAATTGGCCCGGCTATTGAACAAATGTCAAGGAGAGTTCGCATGGAAACCCGCAGACATGCCGGGTATATCGCGCAAAATGGCCGAACATCGTCTCAATGCTGACCCTAGCGTCAGGCCGGGCCAGCAAAAGTGACGCGCATTTTCTACGGAAAAAGCTTTAGCCGTTGATAAAGAAGTGACGAAACTCCTTGATGCGGGGTTCATCCGCGAAGTTCAATACCCTACATGGTTAGCCAATCCAGTTCTTGTTCCTAAGCCCAATGGAGACTGGCGCATGTGTATCGACTTCACCGATTTGAACGATGCTTGCCCTAAGGATTGCTACCCGCTTCCCCGTATTGACCAACTAGTCGATCAGACTGCTGGGTACGCATATCTAAGCTCACTTGACGCTAACTCCGGATACCACCAAATTCCCATGGCCGTTGAAGATGAAGAAAAGACTGCCTTCATCACTCCTAAGGCCACTTACTGTTATACGACGATGCCGTTCGGGCTAAAGAACGCTGGAGCGACGTTCCAACGTATGGCAAACAAGATATTTGAAGGACAGATAGGAAGAAATGTGGAAGCATATGTTGACGATATTTTGGTAAAGAGCGCGAACTTTCAGGATCACTTGCGGGACCTGAAGGAAGTCTTTGATGTGATGAAAAGGCACCGCATGAAATTGAACCCCCGAAAATGCATGTTTGCGTTTCAGACGGGGAAATTCCTGGGCTACGTAGTCAGCCGAAAAGGAATCTAGCCTAATCCCTCAAATATTAAAGCCATACAAGACATGATATCTCCAAGAACCGTCAAGGAAGTACAAAGGCTAACAGGGCGCGTTATCGTCCTAGGACGATTCATTTCCAAACAAGGCGAGAAGTGTCTCCCTTTTTTCAAAGTCATTTGCAAGAAAGCACCATTCGGGTGGACCCCGAAATGTGAAGAGGCGTTCATTAGCCTAAAAGATTACCTGTCGTCTGACCTACTGCTGACCAGGCCGGAACCGGGTGATAATTTATATCTATACCTTGGCGCTGCTGACGAAGTGGTTAGTGCCGTCCTTGTTCGTGACGATAGCCACGCGCACCGCCCTGTATATTTTGTGAGTCACGTTCTGAAGGACGCAGAGCTGCGATACGCCCGAATTGAGAAAATAGCGTTCGCACTAATACAGGCCACCCGAAAAATAGACCGATACTTCCAGTCCTACTCCGTTATCGTGCTTACAGACCAACCTCTGAAGAGAATATTTCAAAAGCCTGAGTCCTCAAGAAGAATGTTAATCTGGGCCCTCGAACTCGAGCAATACGGGCTGAGGTACCAGTCCCGACCATCTGTTAAGGCTCAAATCCTGGCGGATTTTATAGCGGAATGCACCTTTATAGAAGATCCGTTAACAGACGTATCCGAAGAGGAATGGGGTGACGTGGATCTCCCATTTCTGGAAACTTATACGGACCTCTGGATCATTCATGTAGACGGAGCTAAAAATCAAGAATTAGCTGGAGCCGGAATCTTCATAAATGGGCCGCACGATATGCGCATACAATACGCCATCCGAATCCTACAACCATTATCCAATAATGCGGTGGAATATGAGGCGTTACTAGCCGGACTCAGGATAGGGAGAAGCCTTTCTTCCAAAGGAAGGCACGATACCGGAAGAACAGGAGACCTGCGTCTAAAAATTTGTGGTGACTCCAAAGTAGTGATCGACCAGGTCTTGGGACGCTCTCAGGCTCGGGAGCCCATCATGGTCCAGTACCTCGCCAAGGTAATGCGAGAGCTGATGGAAATAAAGAAAGAAGGCATGCAAGTCAGCTTTGAGCACATTCCCCGAGAGGACAACGCTGAAGCTGACAGTCTCGCTAAGCTGGCAGCAAACCCGGAAGTGTCCATACCTGAAGGGGTGTATTACCATGAGTTATCTGTACCTTCTTTCATGGAAGAGCAAGCGTCTCTGTGTGTGGAAGAACTTGAGGATGACTGGCGGGTTCCCGTAATCAAATACTTGAAATACGAAGAACTACCTGTGGATATCGCTGAAAAGAAAAGGGTGCTGAAACAGGCAGCTCGCTGTACGTACTATGACGGGGACTTGGTTCGGAGATGTTTTCTCACCCAGCCACCAAATGTATAACGGAGCAAGAAGGTCTTCACACCTTGCGCGAAATCCACGAGGGAGTGTGCGATATGCACGTGTCGGGTGGCACCTTGGTTGCACAAGTTTTCAGATCTGGATTCTACTGGCCCACCATCCGGAGAGATTGCCACAACTACGTGCGAACTTGCTCGAAGTGTCAGGAGTTCTCCAAAATTCCTCGACGTCCTGCCACCGAAATATCTAAGATTATCGCTCCTTGTCCTTTTGCTAAATGGGGGATCGATATCTTGGGCCCATTTCCAAAGGCAAGGTCCCAACTGAAATTTGTAATAGTGGCAGTGGACTACTTTACGAAGTGGGCGGAAGCTGAAGCGGTTGCCAATATCACGGCGGAGAAAACTTGGCGTTTCTTCAAACACCAAGTTATTATGAGGTTCGGCGTACCCCGTATCCTAGTTAGCGATAACGGAACACAGTTCACCAGTCAATTCTTCAAAGACCAATGCTCAAAATTCGGGATTGAGCAGCGATACTCTTCCGTGGCTCACCCGCAAGCCAATGGACATGCGGAAGTGACCAACCGGAGCATCCTCAGCGGTATTAAGAAAAACCTAGAGGGGTCTAAAAAGAAGTGGGCCGACGAGCTGCCATACGTAATATGGGCATACCGCATGACAGTAAAAACCAGTACTGGAGAAACACCTTTCGCATTGGCCTTCGGGACCGAGGCTGTTACGCCGGTAGAAATCGGGACCATGAGTTTGCGAGTGGCTCACTTTCGGGAGGAGCTGAATGAGGAAAGGTTACGGGCTAACCTTGACGCGTTACCGGAGGTCCGAGAAGAAACCCGCCTGAAAACGCAACATTACAAGCGAAAGATGGCCCGTTATCATAACAGGCGCGTCAAAGAACGGTTGCTAAAGACAGGTGACCTGGTGATTAGAGACAAGCGAGCGGCTGGCCAACGCGTGGGGAAACTCAGTCCAAACTGGGAGGGGCCGTATCGCGTTGCTCGTGTTATTGGAAAAGGAGCCTATCATCTGGAGACACTCGATGGTACTCCCTTATCCAACTCTTGGAACATCGCTCGTTTGAAATTATATTATCCTAGAGTTTGATTTTATCTGCACCTTTGACTGATGCCAACCCTAACGCTCGGAGAGAGAGCTTTCTTGGGTGTTTGTGGTTGCTTTTGTGCAGATAAAAAAGAGGGATCCTGGGAGTGAAAAGTCCTATCCCTATGATGGCCGGTCCTGATCAGACGGCTCACTAAGTGAGGGCACGACCCAGCACGCCTTGAACTAGCATTGGGATTGAAAGATCCCTAACACTCCCGGGAGTGAAAAGTCCTATCCTTGTGATGGCCGGTCCTGATCAGATGGCTCACTAAGTGAGGGCAGTACCCGGTATCCTTGGGAGTGAAAAGTCCTTTTCTTGTACTGACTGTTCTCGTGGAGACAGCCCACCAAGACAAGGCACGCCCCAAGGAAATAGTAACTCCATTATAGAAATGAAAAGCCCTATCTTAGTGACCGGACTAGTGTAGTCGGTTCATCAAATGAGGGCATGATTCTAGACGCGAGGACAACGCCTAAAAGTGAAAAGTCCTATCCTTGTGACGGCCTGTCCCGATCCGACAGCTCACTAAGATGAGGCACTTTCCAGGCCGATCGTGGAAAGATGGAAATGCGAAGAATCGCAAAATTCCAGCTAGTAATCAGATGCGTAATCCCTGGTGAAATATAGAGCTGATAAAGCGATTTGCGCGGTTTCCATGCTAACGCCTTATGATGGCAGCAGAAAGGCTCCTACGGGTAATTACTGTCTCCTATGACATGTTATGTTACTAATGATTTACAATTAAGAATGTGCAAGATACTTTTCGAGCAACGAAAAGATTGACGATCGCACAAGTGGCGATATTTTGAGGCTCATCGGGAAAGCCAACCCGATACTAACTATAGCGATTTCTGTTGACGAAATGCAGGGAGCCTACTCAAAAAAGTAAACACACTATGTTATCAGGGCGATAACAGCACCGAGGGAATTTCAAAAGGTGAAAATTAAAGAAAAGGAAAGGCAGCAGTAAAGATATAAACTGTTTAAATACATGAAAGTGCCTTTGAAAGGTCACGAATTCTAAGGGTCAAAACAATAATGCCGCGGAGGCAGAAAACAAAAAGCTTGGCAATTCCTAATGACTACGGAAAAGGCGGCAAAAGTTTTGGGGTGCGTCAGTGTTGATACCCGAATTTTGATGCCATTTTTACTTAATTATAGCATTTCTGTCATTTATTTAATTTACCGTCATTTTTACTTAAATTATAGTCGTCTGTAGTTAAGTTACTATCGCTAGCATTTTTAGGGTTTTCAACGCGTTTTAGCATCATCGTTAGCTTCGTCAGCTTTCGAAATCGCGTTTTTAATTGTTCGGCAAGTATTTTCATTATTATTATCATTATTATTTTTAGCCTTAAAACTCACATTTTTGACTATCTGGCAGTCGTTTACTAGTTTTTCCTTCGTTTTAGGTCACCTCATGATTTTTAGGATTTTTAATATTTTAGCACATTTTTTAGTATTTTTATTATTTTATTATTATTTTTATTCGAGCTGTTATTGGACCCGAGTAAGTCTGCTCGGACAATAGCTTGACTTCAAAATGTTTTCCATCAACTAGTTGCTAGTTTTTTTTCTGCTCGTAACGGTCTACAGCGTTTCATGTAATTTTCGGCGTAACGTTATTATTTTTCCGTTCAAACATTTCACGTTTTTGAACGCGAAAATAAATACGTTAAACGAGAAATTCTCGTCATTCGCTGTAGACGGTTAAAACCGGCGCATTTTTCTCTACGCGCCAGCACCTCCGGCTCGAAAAGTCAGTACGTTTGCCCGTGAGACTCGGCTCGAGGCCATTTAAATGAGACTTAATGGCCTTTGATCTCAACCGTTGATCTGGTCAACCAAGGAAAGTCAACCAGATCAACGGTTGACAATTTAATGTGCATAATGCACATGCACAGTGCCAAGCAACACGCAGCGGAGCAGCCCTCGCCCAAGCCAACTGCTCCCGTAGCCCTTGTCCCTCCGCCATCATCACGCCCTAGCCGTAGCTCCGCCACCTCGACGTCCGGCCAAGCCACGCGCGTCCCTCGCGTCCGGCCACCACGCGTCTTTCGCCTATAAAACCCGACCACCTTCATTCGCAAACGAACCGAAAAATTTTGCAAAAAAAACAACACTCTCCCTCTCCATTTCTTCGGGCCAATCCACGAACCAGCTGAATCACTCCCTTGCGCGCAATCCACTCCTCGCCGTCGTCAGCCGGAGCAGCACCATTGTAAGCGTTTCTTTCTCTTGTTTTCTTTAAATTTCATTCAAGCTTTAGTCAATTAATTAGTCATCAAAACTTGCTGCAATCAACTTATTTTCAACTCAATTTCACTATACTAACACTAGTTTAAATCATCGGGGCTTGGTTTAATTATTTCGGTAATTATCGTAAATACGCATTGCTTCGGTTCTTTCGAAAATCCGGCTGTTTTCATGTCCATTTCTTGGCTGTGATTATTTGTTGGTACTGTGGGAAGGGAGACGAGTATTTTGGGCCAAGAACCAGGCGAATTCGTCGCCTGGTTCGTCACCTCCGTCGCCGGCAGTGGCGCCGGCGACGTGAGGTTGATGATGAAGTGTGTCGGGCCATGCGGCCCTTTTGCGCGAAATAAAGAAAGGTGATGGGCTTGGCCCATCACCATTTAAATGAATTTTCTTGGGCCAGGAACTGTTCCTGGCCCATTTCTTCAAATTTTAAACCGGGCCCAGCCCATTTATATTTTTCCGAGCCTTCGATTCGTCATTTTTTTACGAAAAATGCTAGCATGCCTCGTATGATTATTATTTGTGATACGTGCTATTTTTCTTATATTTTTATACATGAATTGCTTAGTTCACTTTTTTCGTAAAATATTTCGTATGCTTATTTTTGCGTCAAGTTGTCTTTTGAATTGTTTTTATACGTGAATTGCTCATTTCTTATCCTGACATTTATTTTCATGTTATCTAACTTCAGTCATTTAAAATACCGCCTATATGGTCGGTCGCTTTCTAATTTTCGTAAATATTCAACTGCTTTAAATTCTCGCAAACTGCTGGAAATACTTCCGCAAAATATCAACTGTTTAAATTCCGCACTTTAATTCTGCAATTTACTTTCAGCAATTTAAATTCAATACCGCCTACATGGTCGGTCGCATTTTAATTTTCGTAAACATTCAACTGCTTTAATTTTTCGCACACTGCTGGAAATCCTTCCGCAAATTATCAACTGTTTACTTTTCCGCACTTTAATTTTCCGCAATTTACTTTCGGCAATTTAAATTCAATACCGCCTACATGGTCGGTCGCACCTATCAACTGTTTAATTTTCCGCACTTTAAATTCCAGCAATTTACTTTCAGCAATTTAAATTCAATACCGCCTACATGGTCGGTCGCATTTTAATTTTCGTAAACATTCAACTGCTTTAATTTTTCGCACACTGCTGGAAATCCTTCCGCAAATTATCAACTGTTTACTTTTCCGCACTTTAAATTTCGGCAATTTATTTTCAGCAATTTAAATTCAATACCGCCTACATGGTCGGTCGCAACATTAACTGCTTTTATTTTCTGTAAATATCAACTGCTTTAATTTTTTCGCAAAACTGCTGGAAATTCTTCCGCAATATCAATTGTTTTATTTTCCGCAATATCAATTGTTTTATTTTCCGCAAATATCAACTGTTTACTTTCTGCAAATTATCAAACTGTTCTAAATCCCCTGTAAATCGTCAGCTACATTTGAAATATTCTTGCACTTGTCAAAACAACATTTAATTCTCTTATGTGTTAAATAAATCATTTTTCGCATACAAATCACTTAGCATTTAATATTCATATGCGTTAAATAAATCATTTTTCGCATGCAAATCAACTAGCATTTTAATTCTCACATGCTTAAAATCCATCATTTTTCGCATGCAATCAACGTAGCATTTTAATTTTTCTCACATGCGTAAAATCAATCATTTTTCGCATGCAATCAACGTAGCATTTTAATTTTTCTCACATGCGTAAAATCAATCATTTTTCGCATGCAATCACGTCAGCATTTAATTCTCACATGCGTAAAATTCATCATTTTTCGCATGCAAATTACGTCAGCATTTTAATTCTCACATGCGTAAAATCCATCATTTTTCGCATGCAATCAACTAGCATTTTAATTCTCACATGCGTAAAATCCATCATTTTTCGCATGCAATCAACTAGCATTTTAATTCTCACATGCGTAAAATCCATCATTTTTCGCATGCAATCAACTAGCATTTAAATTCTCACATACGAAAAATCCATCATTTTTCGTATGCAATCACCTAGCGATAAATTCTCGTATGCTTAAAATCAATCATTTTTCGCATACAACCAAACTCAGCATCTCATTTCGTATGCGTGAAATCCATCATTTCTCGTATACAATCAACTGTCATTTAAATTCTTGCATTCATAAATTGCTTATTTATTTCTCGAGCTATCGCTAACACTCTCATTTTGCAGGTCTTAGTTTCAAGCTTCGCTCGAAAGTACGCCTTTCGATTCCTTTTTATTTATTCGATGCTTTCTGCAAATATCCATCGTATGCATGATATATAGAACTGCTAGAACTAAAATCAACCCACATGCACAACGTGTTTAAAGACTTTCTTAAAATGCCGCGTTCATGTGATTTTACTTCTCGCTTATATTGACTGTATGTACATGGGGACTTTCGATCCCACAACAAACTATCGTTTTAAATCCATCATTTAAAATGGTACTCTGTTAGCAATCCATGTTAGCATCACGTAGTAATTAGTCTAATCATGCATGGCCCGATGATGAAAAAAGAGGGCGCTCATTCAGTCTTACGGAAAATTCAGTCCCATCACGATCATAATAAAGACTAAAGTGACGATTCCTCTGAGGGCCCCCTTTTTCAAAACGTATTTCCCAAACACCTTTTTAAACACCTCTCTCATCAACCGGTAACCGTTTTCGGATGTGTCTCGGGTGCCTAACACCTTCCCGAGACCATAACACGACCCCGAACCTTTGTCTGGGGTCCAGACCCCTTTTTTGTGCCTTTAGTTTTTTTTACTTATTATATTTCCTATGCCATGACGATTAGGGTTCCCTAAGCCTAGCAACCAAATTAGGGTGGCGACTTCATTGCATGCTGCGAGGCGTCCATCTACGCTGAGCATTGTAAGGTCCCGAATTTCGTTGCACACTCGTGAATTAGCATTCCTCTGTTAATTTTCGTGGGGCGCGACAGTTTGGCGACTTCACTGGGGAAAGTAGGGTCGGAGCCGGTTTTATTTTTTAGAGAGGTGTTTTTTTTTGTTTACTTATTTGCTTTGATCAATTGCTGGTCTGTTTATTTATTTGCTTTATCAATTGTCATATGCATTTCATAGCGCCCTACACCCAGGGGACAATTACCAAAATAGGAGGGTAGTAGTGACGCCCTAGGACACATGTCCTAGGTAGTGTTCACCAAACCCAACTCGGATGAACCCCTAAAGCCAGTCGAAAGGTTATACGATTTTGCAAGGAATCGGGCGACTGGAAGACACTTTAGGGACCTTTTCATGGTATCATCCGGGAACCATTCAAGCCAGCTAGAAATGTCGGAATCAGAGCCCCAGCATGTGCATCACGATTATACCTGCTTTGTCGTGGCTCTATTTGCATTATTGCCATGATAATCTTGTCTTTTATATGAACTGTAGATTTTCTTACACGTGCAGGTTACTTTGCTTTTAAAATTTTATTTGTCCCACAGGACCCATTTTGCTCATTCAATACGTCGGCACCTACACTACTTTCACTTGATATTTTTGGGGAACGAAGTTTCAATGATCAAACACTACAAAGCCGAATTGCCGCTTTAGGGGCTGAGATAGAGATGCAGAAAGGGGAGTTGGCTTCGATAGAGTACTTTTGGCAGGAGCAAGAGAACTCTGACGTCCAGGATTGATACCTTCATAGGAAGACTTGAATATCGGCAAACCCTTTTTTTCTCATGTAATTAGAATCCCTGATTTCATCACTAGCAATTTTTTTTGATGAATTTAGTCTGTTGGCAAGTTTACCATATTTTTGCAAACACTTTTAATAAAGTCGTACTCTTTCGGATATTTGTTAAATTACCTCATTTTTCACATATCGACTATCCGTCTGATACCACACAAAAGACCATCACAAAAAGAATGAGAAAATTCCTCCAGGATAACCACAATCATTTCACCCAAAACAAAAAGAGAAGAAAAAACCGAAAAATCAGACCAAACATCCGAAAAACAGCCAAGTAGCGTTCACTCATGGCTGTATCCTCTTAGCTTATCACAAAACACTCCGAGTTCATAGCATAGATCATCGTCTCTCCCCTCGGTTGGGTTCACCAGGCATCAGGCCTTGCATCGTCAAAAGCATAGTATAAAAGAGATCTTCTTAGCGTGGTGGCATTGGTTGCCCCTGCGGAGTTGGGTTTCGCCGTTAGCATCTCAGATTTACTTCATAACGTTGGAATGTATAGAGGCTTCCTTCGTATCTTGCCGACAGCTGGGATTCCTCGCCTCTCCGACCGCCCTGGAAATATCAAATGAAAGTACTGCCGGAAAAGTGAATGAGCAAATGTGGAGACCTCGGGATTGCACATCACCTGTATATCCTCACTTATACTTACTCTTTTCTGCGTTTTTCCTTTTTTCAGGTTCACAATAGCTCCGCGGAAGCAAGCTACTCCGTACAGGCTCCCTTTAACTAGACTTCAAAAGCGAAAAATGACTGAACAGGCCAAGACCGACGAAGCACTAGCAGCTAGAATCGTTGAGTTAGAGGAGCAAGTTAGGATCACTACAGAAAGGGCCACCAGGGCTGAAAAGGAAAGAGATGAAGTTGTCGCCGAATTGCCACCGGGTTTCGATCCCCCTCAAGCAAGAGGACCTCCCTCTTCGCTCACCGTCGCAGGACCTTCTGTACCCCCGCTACTTTCTGTACCCCCGGGGCATTGGAGGTGGGTTAGCCCATTCACCATACCCACCGCCGCAAATCCACCAGTTAAGACGGGTGAAGAGATCTCCTCGTCACTTCAGCACCTTTCAACCAACCCTACCGTTGCAACAAGTACAACCAGACAATATTCCTACCCGTCTCAGGGCTGTTCTACCCGAGTCGCGATTTTTGGACCATCGAAAGCTAAGCTTCCGGGAGGCGATCTGACACATCCACAATCCTCTCTTGAATATTCACCGACCATAGGTCTTGGCACCATTAGTGCGAAAGGGGCCGGTATTGATCGATTGGGTCCCCCAGAGGAAAAACTAAGGGCTATTGAGAGATATGACCCTAGGGATCCCGCTGTTGAAAGCATAATGCTAGGAATCACGACACCTCGGGAGTTCAAGAGGCCACAATCTGAGGGGTGCCCGGGGATTGAACGTCCCAAAACTCGCCTCAAAATTCACCACCACGAAATATCCGAACGGTACAAGCTCGATGTAGAAATCACACCTGACCGTTCTGATTTGCAAAATCTAGAGAAGAGGGTTGAGGAATCAGTAAGAGCTTATGCTCAGAGATGGAAAGAACTAGCCGCAAGGATTTCTTCTCCTTTGGATGACAGACAACTCTTGTCAATTTTCGTGAATACCTTCAAAGCTCCCTACTCCGCGTATCTTACCCTCGGTCCTTCGAGTAGCTTCCCCGACATAGTCCAGATTGCTGAGAGAGTGGAGCAAGAGATTAATTCCGGAAAGATCATCATTCCTACGCCAGGGGCGATGCCTATCATAAGGAGAGACGTTGGCTTTGTCTCTCCCCAACCTAATCACAGACGACCTTGCCCGCCGCCTCCCCCTTATTTGTCACCACCACTATATCGACCCACCGTTTTTTCTTTTCCACCAACGCTCGTTGCTAACAGGGCTTCCCAAAACCCTGCACCATCTCTACGTTTCCCATCACCCCCAACACAAATACCGCAACTTACCCAACCTAGACCGTATAATCCACCAAATAAACCTAGAAACCAAGATAACGGTTGGGATCGAAGGCCACTGCCACCGCTTCCCGTTCCTTCGGAAGAGATTTACGAGCACCTTTTGGCAGCTAAACAAATTGCACCCACCCCAATCCAACCTTTGCAGCCTCCTTATCCAAATTGGTACGATCCTAATGCTAGATGCAAGTACCATGCTGAAGCTCTTGGTCACACCCTAAAAGACTGCCGCGCCTTTAAGAAAAAGGTATATCAATTGATCAGAGGTGGGTGGATCTCTTTCGAGAATTTAGCCGAAAGGCCCGCACAACCTAGGCCCTCCAATCCACCGAAGGCACCAAAACGAGGACCAGTACCGCCACTCCCACTTCCCGCGGGAGAGATCTACAAACATCTCTTGGCAGCCGGTCAGGTTGTGCCAATCCCGGCCCGACCTCAGCAACCTCCATACCCGATTTGGTACGATCCCAACGCTACATGCGAGTATCATGCTAGGACACCGGGCCATACGCTGGACAATTGTTTTACTTTCAAACGGAAGGTAAATCAACTAATCAAAAGCGGATGGGTCTCCTTCAAGGGCTTGGCCAAAGGACCTGACATAACCACCAGCCCTCTCCTGAACTGCGCCACGGGTGGTGAAGGTATGAATGCTATTTCGATGGAAAAGGCGGGGAAGAAGACTTGTGAGGTAGAGGCAGTCGACACCGTCAATAACGGTCTTCCCACCTCTTGTTCCCGCAAATATATGTCTCAAGCTGGGCCAGTAACGAGTGAATTTGCTGATACTGGGGGCATGACATGGAAGGCCGAATGTATCCCCACATCAGAGCCACATTCTCCCTCACAGTCAGAGTCGTCGACATGAATCCTACCGTGGTCAATATAGCTTCAGATTCCTGTATTGATGCTCCGGGAGAAGAAGAATCGTCGCCTGGTTCAGTCATTTTCGTAAAGAAGTGAGGGGAGTCTGTGTGCAACTGGACCATCGCCATGCTTCCGAATGTCTCTCCGAAAGTACTCCTTTTGAAAAAAAAAAAAAAAAATATATATATATATGTGTTTTTTACGTTTTCTTGCAAAGACATTTTGTAGGGACTCATGTTTCCTTTTGTTAAAAATCAATATGTATGCAATTTCCATTTTTATGCATCTCTTCTTTTCGCAGTTTAATTTCGGGATGAATGTTAGTTCGGATTGTCTTGATAAAACCTATGTCTTTACTGGCGAAGAAATCTTCATCAAGACCAAAGACAAGGCTGAAGTTTCTGGCAAATTGGCCCGTTTCCTGGAAAGTTCAGAAAAGGAAATAACCCCTCATCAGGAGAAATTGGACGAAGTAAACTTGGGGGCAAGCAACGAGAATCAGAAGTTGGTCAAGATCGGAACCACCTTGGACATGACTCAGAGAGAAAGGTTGATCTCTCTCCTCAAAGACTACTCAGACGTATTCGCGTGGTCATACGCTGATATGCCAGGTCTCGATCCTGGGATAGTCGAGCATCGCATCCCCTTGAAGCCTGAGTTCCAACCTGTCAAGCAAAAACTTCGGAGGATGCATCCAGACATCCTTCTGAAAATCAAAGAAGAGGTTACCAAGCAGCTAGATGCGGGTTTCTTGAGAGTTGCCGAGTACCCCGAGTGGATCGCCAATATAGTGCCAGTGCCTAAAAAAAAAAGATGGGAAGGTCCGCATGTGCGTGGACTTTCGGGATCTAAACCGAGCCAGCCCCAAAGATGACTTCCCACTTCCCCACATCGACATCTTGGTAGATAGTGCCGCCAGAAATGACATGTTTTCCTTCATGGACGGATTTTCGGGATACAATCAAATCAAGAGGGCACCCGAAGACAGTGAGAAGACAACCTTCATCACGCCCTGGGGAACCTTCTACTACAAAGTAATGCCCTTCGGATTAAAGAACGCAGGAGCCACTTATCAACGTGCTGCCGTCACCCTTTTCCACGACATGATGCATAAGGAATTGGAGATATATGTCGACGACATGATAGCCAAGTCCCGTGGAACGCAAGATCATGTGGACATATTGAAGAAGGTATTCGAAAGGCTAAGGCAGTTTCAGCTACGGCTAAACCCAGCTAAGTGCACCTTTGGGGTGACCTCCGGAAAACTGTTAGGATTCATCGTCAGCAACAGGGGCATAGAGGTGGATCCTGATAAAATAAAAGCAATACAAGAGCTACCCGCTCCCAGCACCGAAACAGAAGTGCGAAGCTTTTTAGGACGTATCAACTACATCGCTCGCTTTATCAGCCAGTTAACCCTCACCTGCGAGCCGAGGTTCAAAATGCTAAGGAAACACGAAGAAGCAGAATGGGACGAAGACTGCCCGAAAGCCTTCGAGAAAATCAAGACATATCTGCAAAGCCCACCAGTACTGGTTCCCCCGACGCCAGGATGACCCCTGCTCATGTACATGACGGTCACAGCCAGCGCCATGGGATGTGTTTTGGGACAGCACGACAAATCAGGAAGGCGTGAACAAGCCATCTACTACCTCAGCAAAAAATTCAACGAGTGCGAGATGCGCTACTCCATGTTGGAACGAACTTGTTGCGCCCTAGCATGGTGCGCTCGAAGGCTCCGACAGTACATGTTGTATTACACGACATGGCTAATCTCTCGCATGGACCCACTGAAGTACATCTTCGAAAAGCCGTACCTATCGAGTCGCATTTGTAGATGGCAAGTCTTGTTAGCTGAGCACGAGATCATCTATGTAACCCGGAAAGCAGTTAAAGCAAGCGCCCTCGCCGATCACTTGGCTGATCATGCCTCGGACGAATATGAGTCATTGAGCTTCGACTTCCCCGACGAGGACATCATAGTAATCGAAGATGAGATCGCAGCAGACCTCCGAGATGATGATTGGGGGACCATGTTCTTCGATGGTGCGGTGAACCTCTCGGGCAAAGGAGTGGGAGCCGTGGTCATAGCCCCAGACGGCCGTCAATTCCCCATAGCATGTAAGCTGAACTTCCCGTGCACTAATAACATCGCCGAGTACGAGGCACGCATCAACGGTCTAATGGCAGCGATCGACTTGAAAGTGAAGAAGCTCAAGATCTTCGGTGATTCAGCACTCGTCATCTACCAAGCCCAAGATCTCTGGCAGACACGGGATTCTAAGCTCATTCCTTATCAAAAGTTGCTCACTCAGCTCACGCGGGAATTCGAGGAAACCAAGTTCGACAGGGTCGACAGAGAAAAGAACCGCTTCGCAGACGCATTGGCCACATTGGCATCAATGTTCAAGTTAGAGTGCGGGATAATGCTTCAGCCATTGAGAGTGGAAGTAAAGGAAACTCCGGCTTGCTGTGTCATCTTAGAAGAAGAACCCGATGGGAAGCCATGGTTCTACGACTTGGTACAATTCATCAGAAATCGGGAGTACCCACCGGGGGCAAGCCGGGTTAGCAAGAAGACCCTTCAGCGCTTGGCACTAGACTTCTACCTCGATGGTGAGGTTCTATATAAGAGGAGAGCGGAGGGAGCTTTGCTTCGTTGCGTCACCATGACCGAAGCGAAGAAAATCATAGCAGAAATCCACGAAGGAGTCTGTTCAACTCACGCAAGTGGGCACATGATGGCCAGACAGATCATGAGGCAAGGCTATTTTTGGCTCACCATCGAGCGCGATTGCATCGGCTATTTCTGGAAGTGCCACAAGTGTCAAGTCTACGCGGATCATCTCCATGTCCCTCCAGCCCCACTCTTCAGCATGACATCGCCTTGGCCTTTTGCGATGTGGGGAATCGACATCATCGGCCAAATTCATCCAACAGCCTCTAATGGCCATCGCTTCATCCTCGTAGCAATCGACTACTTCACCAAGTGGGTAGAGGCTGCCTCTTACTCCAGCATCACCCAGAAAATGACCATGCGATTCATTGAGAGAAGCATCATTTGTCATCACGGGGTTCCAGAAACCAGCATCACGGACAATGGCACTAACCTCAATGGAAAATTGATCGACAGTCTTTGCCAACGTTGGAAGGTAAAGCACCAAAACTCGTCACCATATCGACCAAAGATGAATGGCGCAGTCGAAGCAGCAAACAAAAACCTGAAGAGGATCATCCAGAAGATGGTGGTCACTCACAAAGACTGGCACGACATGCTCCCCTTCGCATTGCATGCTTATCGGATAGCAACTCGCACATCCACAGGGGCAACTCCCTATTCATTAGTATACGGCATGGAAGCCGTAATCCCTCTTGAGGTAGAAATCCCTTCTCTCAGAATCCTGGCGGAGTCTGAAGTAGAAGAATCAGATTGGGCAAGAGTGAGGTACGAGCAGCTGAACCTCCTTCCCGAAAAGCGCTTGGCCGCTATCTGCTATGCACAACTGTATCAGCAGAGAATGGCCAACGCTTATAACAAGAAAGTACGACCTCGCCAGTTCAAGACTGGGGATTTAGTGCTGAAGAAGATTCTCCCTCATCAGGAGGCTAGTCAAGGAAAGTGGGCCCCAAGGTACGAAGGTCCGTACCTGGTCAAAAGTGCATTCTCAGGGGGTGCCCTAGTGTTAACCAACATGGATGGAGACGATCTCCTAAGACCGGTAAATGCCGATGCAGTCAAGAGATACTTCGCCTGAAGCATCGTGGACAGAGCGTCCGGTTAGCCAAAGACATAGGGTTTTATCATGACAATCTAGCACAAACATTTGTCCTGAAATGAATAAAAGAAGTTTTTTCAAGAGATGCTTTGTTTTAAAATTTGTTGTCCCCTGTTTTTTTCTTAAAATTGTGAGATGACAAAAGGAGGCATGGCATGGATGGATCCCCAGGAGTAGCTCGGGATGCAAGACGCGTCACTTAGACTAACGCCACTAATCAACTTTCAGTTTTGCAGGGACGTAAGGTCTCACGCCTCAAATCGTCGTCACGATAAAACCAGAGAGTTCCGCTCGTAGGAGCTGTTGAATTGCCATAGCAGGCCACCTTCAAGAGCGAATCAGGAAAGATTTTAAGACAAACCATCACCATCTAAAATGAACTTTCTGTTCCTCGCAGTGCTACCAACACAACCGGCATCGCAAACGGCCCATCTCCAAGGACTGAATGCTGGACCAAAGTCACAAAGCCCATCCAACGCCGACTGAGCTGTCGGAACACTAGCAACATTGGCTCCCATCTCTGTCACCAATTCAGAGGAGCCCATCACCAAAACGCCAGTGTCGCCCAGCGCACCTTCGTAAGCAGAACTACCAGAAAAGAAGCGCGATGAAAAGCCTATCCCCCCTAGGATCACAATCAACATACATGATGCGGTCTTGTTCAAGAAGCTCCTCAACAGAATCAGCACGAGGAAGACCAATCCTCTAATTTGTGGGCCGCCAGCGGCTGACTGACGATATCACCCGAGCAAAGATAAGAGTTGTGATCAAGCCTCTAGAGCAAAGCCATCATCAACAAACATCCGACACAAGTCACACCGCAGTGACCCCCGGATAGCCCGTCTAAAAGGAACCGGGTTACCCCCATTTGTTGCCTGCATAAGAACGGTAAGCATACACCTTTGCAGCCCCGCTGCACGTTTTGGAGACAGAGGGTTTTCCCCTTTATCCCCAAGCAATCAAGAAGCCAATCAACGTAGATCCAGCCGAGACTGGTAAGCGAATGGACAAAATACGGATCTCGTCCTCACTACGGCGCAGATCGGCGGTTCCCGCAAAGCAGCTGAAAAAGAAACCAATCAGCACATCCAAACAAAGCATCCCAGAACCGGGACCACGTCATCGGCACCCTCGAAAAGTCGAGTTAAAAGAAGGGAGAATCCCTGAACTTAGCTCATTTTCATTTTTAGATTAATTTCCCTTTCTGTTGTCCCCTCTGCATCTCACAGGGATTTGAAGCATCTCACTGTCATCCGCGTGGAGCTTGTGGAAGACGCCCTTGCAGCCCCGCTGCGCATTTCAGGGGAGTTCATCTTTCTTTCCCCTTTATTTAAATTTGTTTTCATTCCTGCTCGCTTTGTTAGCTTTAAATCAAGTATGGTCGTCTGGCCCACTGGGGGCAGCCTTAGGTTCTCGTTAGAACGTTGCGAATAAGTCGTCCCCCACGTCTAGCAATCAGTCATTTAGCAATCAGTCATCTAGCAATCAGCCATTTAGCAATCAGTCATTTAGCAATCAGTCATCTAGCAATCAAACATCTAGCAATCAATCATCCAGCAATCAAACATCCAGCAATCAAACGTCTAGCAATCAAACCCTCTAGCAATCGAACCACCCATCAATCAAAAATCAAAAATCAATCAAAATCCCTCTTTAGCCCGGCTCAAACAAAAGCATACTACTCTCCTAAGCCTTTCATGCATTGCATAGGTCATGAATATTCAATCCCTCTTTTAACTCCAGCATTTACCCAAATTACGTGCCATGCATTATATTACCTGTTTGCTCTTATATCCGTGGTTTGCTCCGACGTAAGCAGTCACAAACAGATCCCGGTAAGCGTCTTTGAGCCAACGCGCCTTATCCTTCACGAGTGTAAGGGCCTGACTAGATACTAGTTGAGTTCGCATAATATCCAGGGTACATGCGCAATTAGACATGGGATAGCTATAAAATGACATGGGACTTTTACGATTTTCTCCACTTTTTTCGTTTCTTCCCTCTTTTCACCATAAATGTCATCACTCCCCCAAACCTTCGCTATCACTCATACCCCGGGAGCCAAAGAGCAGTTTCAGCTAAAATTGCCAGCCGGAAGTAAAAGCACGCCAAGTTCGAGTTCACGACAAAGGAGACGGAAAAGGTCACCAGGAGATCGCTAAGGACTATCACCGAAGAAGCAGCAACGACGAAGGCCGAGGCCTCAAGACAAAAGGGGAAGAGATCAAGATAAAGGCTGTGCTTGCTCTGCTCTGTTGCATTTCAAATCAAATCAAAAAGGGGAGGGATATATATAAAAAAAAAAAAAAGGGAGAGGAAAAAGAAAAAGGAGAGAGGGGAAAAAGGGAAAAGAAAAGAAAAGAAAGAAAATGCTCAGAGATCTTTGAACAATCGAAGAGCCAAAGCAAGCACAGCCCGGGGACAACTCAATTCGAGAAATCTCGAAGAAAACCTCCCCAATGGACTCGAGAGAAAGAGGCCCGAGGCCAACTCGAGAAAGCTCAAAGCATCCTTCCCCAGGAAGTCAAGCAAAAGAGGCCCAAGGCCAACTCGAGAAATCTCAAAGCAAGCCTCCCTAGTAAGGACATGAGAAGAAAAGGGCCCCAGGCCAACTCAGGTAGTGAGTCGCAAAAAGAGCAGCGACGACACTCCCCAATGAAGACTCAAGAACAGGGCCCCTGGCCGAAAGAAAAGCACCCCCAGCAAGGATCCCAGAGCTCATGCACTCTATCAAGAAGGCATCCTCAGCAAAACACGAAGAAGTTCGCATACCTCGCCCACATCAGGGCCACTTAGCAAGACATTGCCCACATCCGGGACAATCAGCGAAACATCACCTTCATCAAAAGCCTCCCCAGCAAAGCAAGCTCTCCCAAAACAAACTTCTTTCCGGACTTGTCATGTCCTTTCATTCTTTTCCGTAAAAGTCCCATCGATTATTAGAATGCCCATGCAGGTGCATCTTCAGTCGAAGTCTATTCACTCGGATTGACATTGCGAACTGTAAATTATGTATCATGTTAGTTGCATTTTTATGAGCGTTAAACACTTAGCCTTGTTTCAGAGCGTGAGTGCAAACACTAATATCAGGTGAGGACTGCTTACGGCTGCAAATTGTGGGAAAGTCTTGTTCTTGGGGTCGTTACCTCCTGAGCAGGATGCAGGCGCATTCTAGGATCGTATCAACACCACTGGTGACAAGCATAGCCTAGTTTCCAGCATAGCATCTCCTCCTCCCAGAGTGACCTTAGTTTAGTTTCCGCATTCCGCGTCTTCTCCTACGGGAATTGGCGTTATTTGCATTCCAGCCTTAGCATCTTCTCCTCCCAGAGTGACAAGCATAGCCTAGTTTCCAGCATAGCATCTCCTCCTCCCAGAGTGACCTTAGTTTAGTTTCCGCATTCCGCATCTTCTCCTACGGGAATTGGCGTTATTTGCATTCCAGCCTTAGCATCTTCTCCTCCCAGAGTGACAAGCATAGCCTAGTTTCCAGCATAGCATCTCCTCCTCCCAGAGTGACCTTAGTTTAGTTTCCGCATTCCGCGTCTTCTCCTACGGGAATTGGCGTTATTTGCATTCTAGCCTTAGCATCTTCTCCTCCCAGAGTGACAGCATATCCTAGTTTCCAGCATAGCATCTCCTCCTCCCAGAGTGACCGTAGTTTAGTTTCCGCATTCCGCGTCTTCTCCTACGGGAATTGGCGTTATTTGCATTCCAGCCTTAGCATCTTCTCCTCCCAGAGTGACAAGCATAGCCTAGTTTCCAGCATAGCATCTTCTCCTCCCAGAGTGACAGCATAGCCTAGTTTCCAGCATAGCATCTTCTCCTCCCAGAGTGACCTTAGTTTAGTTTCCGCATCTCGCGTCTTCTCATACGGGAATTGACGTTATTTGCATTCCAGCCTTAGCATCTTCTCCTCCCAGAGTGACAGCATAGCCTAGTTTCCAGCATAGCATCTCCTCCTCCCAGAGTGACCTTAGTTTAGTTTCCGCATTCCGCGTCTTCTCCTACGGGAATTGATTTTATTTAGTCTTCAGCCTTAGCATTCTCCTCCTCCCAGAGTGACAGCATAGTTTAGTCTCCCGCGTAGCGTTTCTTCTCCTTCCAGAGTGACATCGTAGGCTTAGTTTTCAGCATCAAGCATTTCTTTTTCTACCAGAGTGATAGCATAGCGAAGTTTTACCTTTTCAGCCTTGGTATTTCTTTCCCTCCCAGAGTGTCATCCTTCACATAATTCTACATTTCTGCATAATTATTCTCCTCCTCTTAGAGAGACATCATTAGGACAAATTATTCACACTTCATGCGAATCGCGCATTATCCTCTTGAAACAACGTCAGTCACATGTCAAGCAATTACCCTCCCAGTGGAGCCGTCATTTATGTTTTCGTAAAAATACCTTCGATTTCCGATAGAGTAGTTGTCATTTACATTTTCTGCAAATTATGTTTCTCTCGATATCCGAATAGATCTAAATTTATATATATCTTTGCAGGATCAACAACCTATCTCTTCCCAGAGTGACGTCAACAACCTATCTCTTCCCAGAGTGACGTCAACAACCTACCTCCTCCCAGAGTGACGATGTCAAAGCATGCCTCCTCCCAGAGTGACATCAAGCGAGCACCTTGTATCCCCAGTGACAGCATCCATCAACTACCTCCTCCCAGAGCGACATCATCACTGTAAGTTTAAGGTAAGACCTGCTGTGTCGCCAAAATTCGAATATCTAGGGGCAACTGTCTTTACTGCTTATCAAATACTTCGATAAGACAGTAAAGAGGGGGCAACTGTTGATACCCGAATTTTGACGCCATTTTTACTTAATTATAGCATTTCTGTCATTTATTTAATTTACCGTCATTTTTACTTAAATTACAGTCGTCTGTAGTTAAGTTACTATCGCTAGCATTTTTAGGGTTTTCAACGCGTTTTAGCATCATCGTTAGCTTCGTCAGCTTTCGAAATCGCGTTTTTAATTGTTCGGCAAGTATTTTCATTATTATTATCATTATTATTTTTAGCCTTAAAACTCACATTTTTGACTATCTGGCAGTCGTTTACTAGTTTTTCCTTCGTTTTAGGTCACCTCATGATTTTTAGGATTTTTAATATTTTAGCACATTTTTTAGTATTTTTATTATTTTATTATTATTTTTATTCGAGCTGTTATTGGACCCGAGTAAGTCTGCTCGGACAATAGCTTGACTTCAAAATGTTTTCCATCAACTAGTTGCTAGTTTTTTTTCTGCTCGTAACGGTCTACAGCGTTTCATGTAATTTTCGGCGTAACGTTATTATTTTTCCGTTCAAACATTTCACGTTTTTGAACGCAAAAATAAATACGTTAAACGAGAAATTCTCGTCATTCGCTGTAGACGGTTAAAACCGGCGCATTTTTCTCTACGCGCCAGCACCTCCGGCTCGAAAAGTCAGTACGTTTGCCCGTGAGACTCGGCTCGAGGCCATTTAAATGAGACTTAATGGCCTTTGATCTCAACCGTTGATCTGGTCAACCAAGGAAAGTCAACCAGATCAACGGTTGACAATTTAATGTGCATAATGCACATGCACAGTGCCAAGCAACACGCAGCGGAGCAGCCCTCGCCCAAGCCAACTGCTCCCGTAGCCCTTGTCCCTCCGCCATCATCACGCCCTAGCCGTAGCTCCGCCACCTCGACGTCCGGCCAAGCCACGCGCGTCCCTCGCGTCCGGCCACCACGCGTCTTTCGCCTATAAAACCCGACCACCTTCATTCGCAAACGGACCGAAAAATTTTGCAAAAAAAACAACACTCTCCCTCTCCATTTCTTCGGGCCAATCCACGAACCAGCTGAATCACTCCCTTGCGCGCAATCCACTCCTCGCCGTCGTCAGCCGGAGCAGCACCATTGTAAGCGTTTCTTTCTCTTGTTTTCTTTAAATTTCATTCAAGCTTTAGTCAATTAATTAGTCATCAAAACTTGCTGCAATCAACTTATTTTCAACTCAATTTCACTATACTAACACTAGTTTAAATCATCGGGGCTTGGTTTAATTATTTCGGTAATTATCGTAAATACGCATTGCTTCGGTTCTTTCGAAAATCCGGCTGTTTTCATGTCCATTTCTTGGCTGTGATTATTTGTTGGTACTGTGGGAAGGGAGACGAGTATTTTGGGCCAAGAACCAGGCGAATTCGTCGCCTGGTTCGTCACCTCCGTCGCCGGCAGTGGCGCCGGCGACGTGAGGTTGATGATGAAGTGTGTCGGGCCATGCGGCCCTTTTGCGCGAAATAAAGAAAGGTGATGGGCTTGGCCCATCACCATTTAAATGAATTTTCTTGGGCCAGGAACTGTTCCTGGCCCATTTCTTCAAATTTTAAACCGGGCCCAGCCCATTTATATTTTTCCGAGCCTTCGATTCGTCATTTTTTTACGAAAAATGCTAGCATGCCTCGTATGATTATTATTTGTGATACGTGCTATTTTTCTTATATTTTTATACATGAATTGCTTAGTTCACTTTTTTCGTAAAATATTTCGTATGCTTATTTTTGCGTCAAGTTGTCTTTTGAATTGTTTTTATACGTGAATTGCTCATTTCTTATCCTGACATTTATTTTCATGTTATCTAACTTCAGTCATTTAAAATACCGCCTATATGGTCGGTCGCTTTCTAATTTTCGTAAATATTCAACTGCTTTAAATTCTCGCAAACTGCTGGAAATACTTCCGCAAAATATCAACTGTTTAAATTCCGCACTTTAATTCTGCAATTTACTTTCAGCAATTTAAATTCAATACCGCCTACATGGTCGGTCGCATTTTAATTTTCGTAAACATTCAACTGTTTTAATTTTTCGCACACTGCTGGAAATCCTTCCGCAAATTATCAACTGTTTACTTTTCCGCACTTTAATTTTCCGCAATTTACTTTCGGCAATTTAAATTCAATACCGCCTACATGGTCGGTCGCACCTATCAACTGTTTAATTTTCCGCACTTTAAATTCCAGCAATTTACTTTCAGCAATTTAAATTCAATACCGCCTACATGGTCGGTCGCATTTTAATTTTCGTAAACATTCAACTGCTTTAATTTTTCGCACACTGCTGGAAATCCTTCCGCAAATTATCAACTGTTTACTTTTCCGCACTTTAAATTTCGGCAATTTATTTTCAGCAATTTAAATTCAATACCGCCTACATGGTCGGTCGCAACATTAACTGCTTTTATTTTCTGTAAATATCAACTGCTTTAATTTTTTCGCAAAACTGCTGGAAATTCTTCCGCAATATCAATTGTTTTATTTTCCGCAAATATCAACTGTTTACTTTCTGCAAATTATCAAACTGTTCTAAATCCCCTGTAAATCGTCAGCTACATTTGAAATATTCTTGCACTTGTCAAAACAACATTTAATTCTCGTATGTGTTAAATAAATCATTTTTCGCATACAAATCACTTAGCATTTAATATTCATATGCGTTAAATAAATCATTTTTCGCATGCAAATCAACTAGCATTTTAATTCTCACATGCTTAAAATCCATCATTTTTCGCATGCAATCAACGTAGCATTTTAATTTTTCTCACATGCGTAAAATCAATCATTTTTCGCATGTAATCAACGTAGCATTTTAATTTTTCTCACATGCGTAAAATCAATCATTTTTCGCATGCAATCAACGTAGCATTTTAATTTTTCTCACATGCGTAAAATCAATCATTTTTCGCATGCAATCACGTCAGCATTTAATTCTCACATGCGTAAAATTCATCATTTTTCGCATGCAAATTACGTCAGCATTTTAATTCTCACATGCGTAAAATCCATCATTTTTCGCATGCAATCAACTAGCATTTTAATTCTCACATGCGTAAAATCCATCATTTTTCGCATGCAATCAACTAGCATTTTAATTCTCACATGCGTAAAATCCATCATTTTTCGCATGCAATCAACTAGCATTTAAATTCTCACATACGAAAAATCCATCATTTTTCGTATGCAATCACCTAGCGATAAATTCTCGTATGCTTAAAATCAATCATTTTTCGCATACAACCAAACTCAGCATCTCATTTCGTATGCGTGAAATCCATCATTTCTCGTATACAATCAACTGTCATTTAAATTCTTGCATTCATAAATTGCTTATTTATTTCTCGAGCTATCGCTAACACTCTCATTTTGCAGGTCTTAGTTTCAAGCTTCGCTCGAAAGTACGCCTTTCGATTCCTTTTTATTTATTCGATGCTTTCTGCAAATATCCATCGTATGCATGATATATAGAACTGCTAGAACTAAAATCAACCCACATGCACAACGTGTTTAAAGACTTTCTTAAAATGCCGCGTTCATGTGATTTTACTTCTCGCTTATATTGACTGTATGTACATGGGGACTTTTGATCCCACAGCAAACTATCGTTTTAAATCCATTATTTAAAATGGTACTCTGTTAGCAATCCATGTTAGCATCACGTAGTAATTAGTCTAATCATGCATGGCCCGATGATGAAAAAAGAGGGCGCTCATTCAGTCTTACGGAAAATTCAGTCCCATCACGATCATAATAAAGACTAAAGTGACGATTCCTCTGAGGGCCCCCTTTTTCAAAACGTATTTCCCAAACACCTTTTTAAACACCTCTCTCATCAACCGGTAACCATTTTCGGATGTGTCTCGGGTGCCTAACACCTTCCTGAGACCATAACACGACCCCGAACCTTTGTCTGGGGTCCAGACCCCTTTTTTGTGCCTTTAGTTTTTTTTACTTATTATATTTCCTATGCCATGACGATTAGGGTTCCCTAAGCCTAGCAACCAAATTAGGGTGGCGACTTCATTGCATGCTGCGAGGCGTCCATCTACGCTGAGCATTGTAAGGTCCCGAATTTCGTTGCACACTCGTGAATTAGCATTCCTCTGTTAATTTTCGTGGGGCGCGACAGTCAGCCCTCGGGGTTCCTTCGTTTCCATCCCTCTGCCTTAGCTCGGTGAAAGCCTTCGTAACCTCGTCACCTTTGTATGCGTCAACCCCATGGACCTCCTCGAAGCATTCAACCAAAATAGCGACAGTCCGCTCGACATGCCACAGACTCTTATCGGCTGACTCCTCTTCCAGAATGACCTTCTTCTCCTCCAAGGCAGTTTTCTCCCTTATCAAGGACGACTTCTCTTCTTCCAGGGCGGCATTCTTGGCTCTTTCCGCTGTCAGGGCAGCATCAAGGGTCGACGCTTGCCCTTTCAGTTCCTGCTGGGTCAGTAATAATCGAGTGCGTTCCTCCAGCAACTTATTCTTCTCATTTCGCTCTCGCGAAATTCAGAAAGGGACGCTGTAAGAGAGGCAGCCTGACGTTGTACGTGCTCTGTCCAGTAATGAAATTTCACGAAATTGGTAAAGAGACTAGAGCGTAGCGAATTCGCTTTGTCGTCATCAACCTTAGAGAGGAAAGCTTCCCGTTCGGCAGCAGATGATAATATCTGGGCCGCCAAGAAAGCAGAAACCTCGTCCGAGCCATCGCCCCCGATAGGCGCTAAGCCTGTATTGCGAAAATCATATAAGCCCACTTGGTGAGTCACAGTGCCGGGCTCACTCGATGAACTTAGATCCGCAGCAAAGTCGAAGGCGGTGGCCCCCTCGCCAGAACGTTGCGACAAAGGAACGCTTGAGGGGACAAACGCCAAGGGAATAGGAGGGCGAACCTGTGTAGAAGGTCCCCCTTAGACGACATAGGAACCGTGAGGGTGGTAGCCCGAAAAGTCCTGTAAACCTTCTTGGTAGTCCAAGTTAGGACCATATGAGTGAACAGGTCCACCAAAAGAATTGGGCGAAGCCCCAAAGGAATGAGAGCGGCAACACTTCTCGTTCTTTTCTTCCTTTTTCCTTTGGCAAAGACCTTAGGGACTTTAGAAGAAGATGGCTGAGCAGGAGGGGCAGCGACGGTCACGATGGGGATACCTGAAGGGATGTCGGTATGTCCCTCACCAGCTGAGGAAGAGGATACTTGAGCAAGGCTCACGGAAGCAGTCGGTAGTACAGTTGGGTTATCAGTAGCTCCTGTGGAGGCGGCCCTCTCTTTTTCTTCTCTCTCCTAGGCCCTTTTCAGTCGTCTCCTAACATTTTCAGGCTTGTAATTGGGATCCGTCGCTGCATGATCGCAAAATAATGTTAACATTAGTATCAGCGGTAGTAAGGAAGGAAGCAACACGACACTCACGTCTAACACAGTCCTTGATATCAGCCCCGCACGCCACATAACGGATGTGAACGCTGATTTCCAGTTGAAGCAATTTGTCTAGCCAGCTTTGTTCACGCGGAGGAAGGCTCTCCGGCCGGCCCCAGACGTTATCCTTGACGTCTTGGTTAAACCCAGATCGCCACCAGGAACCAGGAGCTTCAGGAAGATTTATCACAAAGAACTCCTTTTTCCAAGCATCGATGGAAGACTCAATGTGAAGGAGTTTCCAAGTAAAGGACTTGAGTGAGTCATCGTCATAACGGGGCGATATCGTTATCATACCCCGACACTTCATCAGCTTAAAAACTGACTTAAGCAACAAAAGAGAAGGGGAAGTAATCCCCTTATATTTACAAAGCTCCAGAAAGGCACAAACACAACAATATGTATTTGGGGCTAATTGAACGGGATTCAAATCGCAGGCAACAAGCAACTGTTTTATGAAAGGGTCGATGGGAAGCCGGAAACCATAACGGAACATTTGTGCGTACAGAACCCTACGTTTGCCCGTCAAAACGCTGTTCAAGCGTATCGACTCAGGGGCAACGGTGGCCTTATAACCGTCAGGGATAACAACATTATGTGCGACTAAATGCTCATTGAGAGCGATTTCAGAGGTGATACTGCTAGCCGTAATATCCATCTTTTTCTCATCGGCAGACTTCGACTTAGGGCAGCGAGTCTTGGCCATGACAGAAAATAAAAAAGTAAAGACGAAGAAGACGATGGAAGAAAATAGGAAATACCTTTAGAGAAAAAGCACTTCGAGAGCCTGGAATGGTGGAAAGAAAATAAGACGGCTAGAGAGAGTATGAGGAAAACAGAATGACAAAAGTAAGAAAAGAAATAAGTGTTGGTTTTTATAACCCAAGTGGTCAAAGGAAACTACGAAGGCTGTAGTCGTTGCGTGAGAACGTCACAAGGAATAGACTCAAGCAATGAGTACAATCCTAGAGAAGTGCGACAATGCTTCGATTTTGCTAAAATTCTAGAGCACACTAGCCCGTGGCGTCACAAAAAATGGACACGTGTGTCTGTACTATCACGATTTTCCTCCCGCATTAATGAGAGGATCGTGAGCATTAAATGCACTGAAAAGCAGAAATGATTTTCTGGAATAAGAAAAAAGCGATATTTCAATAATGGAGATAAGGCAGAATGGCGTTAACAAAGCCGGCAGCTTTCGAGATAACCCGGGAAAGTGAAATGAAGATCAGTTATTATAAAGTACAGATATCGTTGCGCGATAAGGCGTTATTACAAGACAGAAAAAGCAAATAAAGAGGAAAATCCTCTAAAGGGTCAGCCTCGACCATTCATTGGTTGACACGGATATCGCAGCCACCCTTTCCCTACTCCTCTCTGAAAGAAGGAAGATCTCCCTCACTTTCGCTTAAATCCTTTATCTTCTTGGAGGCGTAATCAACCAACTTAGACGGGTCAACAGTTCCCTGGCGATGGAGATCCGTAAATCCGGCGATACAGACATCCAGGATCTTGTCTTTCCACCCGGCTATCTTCGAGGGTACCTTGGCCAAATCCGCGTCACGGGACGATATCTCTTCGCGGAGTAAAGAGTTCCTTTTGTCGGCCGCCACCAATTCCGCCTCCAGCAGTTCTATCTTAGCCTTTCCTTTTGATTTTTCTCGCGCGAGCTCGGCGCGGCACTCATTCAACTCTGCCCGGGTTCGATCTTGAAGCTTTGACAGCTCTGTTACCTTCGCCAAGGCGGCATCTAGTTGTTCCTTCGAATCAGGAGAGCGTCGAACCTTGTCGCTCTGATCCTCCAGAAAATAGTGCAGCTCGCGGAAGCTAGCCAACATGTCGTTCAGAAGGCGTGAGTGCTGAACTTCAGGGGGATGTCGCAGGAACTCTTCCTTGTCCTCCGAAGAACTAAACATCTGGCCCACTATAGAACCTACTGGCTCGTCTCGCGATAGCGAATCCGATATCCCTAAAGCGCGAAGCCCATTAGTCCCAAAAGATGACAGATCCAGCTGGTATGTGACATTTCTTTGAGGACTTTGAGGGGAAAGATTGGCGATATAGGGAGGAGAACAACTTTTTTGTGGAATTACCAAAGCCCGAAATTGAAGAAAGGAATAAGGGCTGAGGTTTCCTCGGGGAAGGTTCAGGAGGAACACTTGGATTCGAAACTGGCACGGTCACATCCGGAATACAGGAAGAGATCGGAGAACCAGGGCCACCAGGCGGCAAGGGTGAATCCACCGCCGCTGAAACCTCATTAGCTTTGGAAGGAATGGCAGGAGACACCTTGACAACCTCCGCTACTTGCGAGGTACTCGCGGCATGAGAGGTATCAACCTCCGCGGTAGGAACTGCGTTAACTTCCCTCAAGGGAGGAACCGGTGGACTAGTTTTCTCTTTCCGGATTTTCTTTCGGAGATGCTTCGTCTCAGCAGCCATCTCTTCGCTATCGTCCTTGGTTGACTCCGTCGCGGAATCGTTTTTTCTCGCCCGAAGTTTCATTCGTTGGGCGATGGTGGTGTGACGTAGTTCGGAATAGGCATTCATGCTCTCACTATCACTGTTAGCTATTTTCGTCACAGGACGACTTGGAGTCACTCCCCTGCCCTGAGGCGGCAACCAATTCTCAAGAAAACGAGAAGGTTGAGCGGAAGTACTGCGTGTTGCGACGGTCTTAATTCTCCTTTTCCTTGGCAGAATAGTCGGATGGCTGGAGCTTTCAGGTGGTGGAGAAGGAGGTAACGTCTGAAGCGGCACCACGTTCAGAGGAGTGTTGTCCCCCCCGGAGGAACATTCCTCAGCGCCACCTGCCAGCGAGGCATGTTAATGCAGCAAGTAAATCAAAGCAATAACATGGAAAAAGAAAAACTCACCAACGACACACTCTTTCAAGGGTCTGAATCGAGCAAATTTCCGAATGCGGAAAGACCCTTCTATTTCTAACAGGGCGGTAACATGGGACACGTCAATGCTAGATAGTACTTCTGGTTTTTTCCAAGCGGCGCTGGAAATCTCTAGGTTAAAACCCCCGTGCCACCAGCGGGACGGCAGGCGAAGGGTGAAGAAGCTATTTTTCCAGTTGCCCACGTTGTCCTCAAAACCTTGAAAGTTCCGCCAGAAAAATTGCACGATGGCGTCATTCCATCTCTGGGTGATATCCACCAGGCAGTCGCGACAGTTCAAGCTGAAAAATGTGCGGAACAGATCGAGGGAGGGAGTGAAAATATACTTCATCTCGCATGAATGAAGGAAGGCATAAATCCCGCACCAGGAGGACGGGGTTATTTGAACGGGATTGAGATCGTAATGATTTAGAAGCTTCATCAGAGAAGCATGGATGGGGAGATGAAATCCGTAGAGGAACATCTTGAAATAAACCACCCGGAACGTTCCCTACATGGCATCATGAAGCCGAATATCCTTCGTAGGGATATGAGGGCGGCAGCCCAAGGGGAAGGTGATACCGTTCTTCTCTAGTTCTGCCCTCAAAACTTCATTACAATAAAAAATACCACGAGCTCTTCTAGCCTCGAGATCTATGGGATTTTCGGCACTCGCAGAGGCTTTAATATGAGACATAAGGGACCGGAAAAATAAAACTATGACGAGAGAAGAACAGAATACCTGGAACAAAAAGCCAGTAAACAGGCTGTCGGTGCCGACGAGCAGTTGCAGAAACTTCTCTTGAGCAGGGAGAAGCACAGGAGAAAAAGAAAGTGTGAAAAATTTCAAAATATTGATAAAAGTAATAGAAGAGAATGACGGTTCCCTTATAAAGGTCAAACTTGAAGAAGAAGACAACCTGTAAAAGTGAAACACGTGTGGAGCAGAAAGCGACGCGTGGACAGTCAATTATGTCTTTGGGAGAAGACAGTTACTGACTAAAGACCGAAAGACGGTCGCACCCAGCGACAGGTATCCCTCCACGACAACCCTTGATGTTTAAAGAAATGGCGCGAGAAGGCGATAGGAGAATAAAAGGAAAACGAAGCGTTATCTTATTTTCAAAAAGCCATACGGCATCTACAAAGAGGCAAGACAAGCTAAACTAATCGCCATCAGACCAAGAGATACCATAACAATAAACTACATCATCATCCGAAAAGGATAGCTCCCTGTTAATGGGAGGAAAAGGCTCATCAACCCTCTTTCCTACGTGTATCATCGATTGGATGGACTCCTCCTCGGCGGCTGGCTTCATCGCTTCAACCCCTGAGCAGGCAGAGAGGGCCATTTTTGGTGAATCACGAGGAAGAAGAGATGGTTCATCCCCCTTTTGAACAGAAATGGCCGGGGAATTAAAAGGCGGTTCAGACACCTTTGAGAGATTTTTCTTCAACCTCTTACGACCCCGCCGGCGGACAAACGGCCTCCATGGAGGCAACGGAGGAAGATTGTTTGAATCAGGCGAAGTCGGAGGAGTTGGCGGAGAATCCCGCGCAGCAGTATCTAAAAAATGAGAATCAACCATGAGATCACAAGTAACTTGTCAAGGGGAAAAGCAAAAAGATGAACGGAAATGGGAGAAAGAATCCTATTAAATAGCCAAAGGAGGGGGAAAACACCCAACATGACTCTTGAGAACTGATACGTGTACAACTTGGAGTGCAAATCTAAATTTGCAGTCACGCCTGATGAAATCTCCCACAGATCGAGGAAAACCGAAAATTAGCCCAATCAGTTGGCAAGGGAGCGGCGGCACAGAATTAATGCAGAACGGTTAGCGAGGAAATCGTCCAATAACTGACTCGTTTTCAGTTGGGCTAAGGATGCCTCCAATCGAAAAAAGACAAAGGGCGCATTGAAAAAGAAGAACAGTTACAAGGGGAATAATAAAAATAGTTTATTTATTATGGCCTAATGGCCAAGAGGTACAACCATGTACATAGAGAAAGAGAAGAAAAGGCTCAAAGGGAGCCATCGCCGTCAGGCGTCAGAACCAGCATCCTCGGGTATGTCGGGAATGTCTCTCAAGGAGTCCATGACCAGAGTTAGGTCAGCAGAGGTGACCCTCATTCCCTTCAAGCAGCACCCCAGCATGTCCTTGCGTTGCTGCAGCATGGCGATCACCACTTGAATCCGAGCAATGGAGGTAGCTAACTTCGATACGCTCTCTAGAGGACTGAAATCCTCCAGAGATGTAGCTCCCAGCCTGGAATGGAGTGGGGTCAGCATCCCTTGCAACTCCAAGATGTTCTCAGAGGTCTTGATCAGCATGTTCTCCAAGAACCCGATGTCTCCATCATTGAGGTTCTTGAGAGTATGACCCTTGGACAGGAGAAATTTTTTGGTCAAATGATCCATGATGCAGATTGTGAAAGGAAAAGATGAGATGAACTTGAGTGGAGAAAGCTCTCAGATTTATAGGCTCCGAGAAAATAGGCCTTTTGAAAGAGGAAGTCCTCAAAAGACGAGCCACCCCGTTACCCTCTAAGACCGATGGACCAGCTACGGAAACAAGGATCGTCGTCAGTATACTACTAAGGATGTCGGTACTCGAAAGGAGCACGAGATAGAAGTCCTGGAAAGCGTGAAGGAGCGCGATATCGCAGGTAGCCATGGCGTAAAAGACCGCGCAATTGTAGGTATCCACAGTGTAAGGCCGCGTCGATGTCGCAGGTAGCTCCTAGCAACATAAAACCTCGCCGATATTGCAGGTCTCTGGTGGTATAAAGTCGCACAAATTGTAGGTAGCCAATGGCATAAAACTGCGTCAATATCACTGACTCCATGAGCGGAAAGGAAAGAAAGGACCCGCATGTTCTCGAAACCCCCTTGAGGACCTAGTTGCTGCCCGCGGCGACATCAACAGTGATCCGTCAGCATCGACAACTCCCCCACAGCACGGACAAGTTTATAACCTTCTGAAAGCTGTCGATGACCCAGGCAGGTTAAAACCGCTAGGCGAAAGTGACACCCTAGCGGAGCCGGACGAGTTAGCGGCGTCTCTCGCTGATTCCTTGACGCCCCTTGAGGACGGGACTTGGGATAAGTACGAAGACTGGAATCCGCTGGCTCGGAGGAAAGCCCCAGACCTATGTGCTGCATATCAGTTCAATCAATCTTTGCCGTATCGAAACAGACAAAGAAACTCAAAGATACCGCAGACATATCGCCATAAGGGGGAAAGGACCCTCACCTAAGATACCAGACATGGACAGGGAATGACAACCCTTGGTAAACACCCGGGCTCGTTTTCAGTTGGGCTTATGATAACAATTGAGACAATCCCAAGGACATTGCAGTAATTATGATCCTTGCTGAGGGCGGAATCTTATAAGCCTTATCAGACATCTAAGCTATCGCCACTGGATTATGAGGTGTTCTCCGGGATGGTCGACATCAGCGGGGGGAGGTCTCACGTGTCTCTGGGCTCACGGCATCATCCCATCCCGGGGGACCCGCGGAGTTATCGCCCCCGACATCACCATGGGTATCGCCCCCGGCACCCTCCTCAGAGTTATCACTCATGACGTCACCCCCAGGTATCGCTCATGACATCATCCAGAATGCTATCTTTCCGCATACCCCCTCTTTACTCAGGTATCGCCCCCAGCGGCCTATAAATACCTCCTTGATTTTAAAACAAAGGTAAGACAAAAATTACCAACTAGAACCTCTGCTATTTTCGAACCGCTTACTGACTTAAGCATCGGAGTGTCTACGTCGGAGCCCCCCCTCCGGCGCTTTGCAGGTGGATCCGACGTCAACTACAACAACTTCGACCAACAATAGTCATCGTCCCGATCATCTCGAAGGTCGAATCTTATCATCAACGACGCCTTGGTCATAAACGGTTGTGACAACATATAGACCGGTCCATTTGGACTTTAACTTTCCTGAAAATAACCTCAGACGAGAGTTATATAACAAGACTTTCTGTCTGATAGTGAAAGATTTATGAGATAGAAGTTTATCATGGTAGGCCTTCGTCTTGGCCTTGTAGATGAGGGCATTCTCATAGGCGTCATCACGAAGTTCTTTTAACTCCTGGATTTGCAATTTGTGATGTTGTCCAGCTTCGTCAAGGTTGAAATTAGCCTTCCGAATGGCCCAGAAGGCTTTATGCTCGATTTCAATGGGTAAGTGGCAAGGTTTGCCGTAGATAAGTCGATAGGGGGTCATGCCAATGGGAGTCTTGAACGTTGTTCGATAGGCCCATAAAGCATCGTCAAGCTTTAAGCTCCAGTCCTTGTGGTATTAGTTGACAGTCTTTTTCCAAAATTGACTTGATCTCGCGGTTAGACACCTTGGCCTGACCGTTGGTCTGCGGGTGATAAGCTGTGGAGACACGATGTGTAACTCCACACTTATTGAGCAAGCTGCTGATGACTCGGTTGCAGAAATGGGTTCCACGATCACTAATAAGGGCGCGTGGAGTTCCAAACCTACTAAAAATACGAGAGCGAAGAAAGGCTGCAACCACTTTGGAATCATCAGTTCTGGTCGCCTTAGCCTCAACCCATTTAGAAACATAGTCCACCGCGAGGAGGATGTATATGTTTCAAACGAATTGGGGAATGGTCCCATAAAATCAATGCCCCAAATATCAAAAATTTCACAAGCGATAATACCTATGAGCGACATCTGGTTTCGGGCGCCAATGTTACTTGTACTCTGACAGCGCGGGCAAGCCGCACAGAACATGTAGCTGTCTTTGAAAATTGAGGGCCAGTAGAGTCCTGCTTCCAGAACTTTCATGGCCGTCTTTTTAGCTGCAAAGTGGCCTCCTTCAGTGGAAGAGTGAAAGAATCTGAGGATGGAAGGAATCTCATCGGTGGTAACGCATCTTCGTATGATTTGATCCAAGCAGAACTTCCAAAGGTAGGGGTTGTCCCATATATAAGACCTAGCTTGTCTTCTGATGCGCTTCTGTTCCGAGGGGGATGAATCTGCGGGAAAGTGACCCGAGGCACAAAAATTAGCTATATCAGTAAACCAAGGGTACTCAACGGCTTGGGCAAGACATAGTTGTTCATCAGGGAATGTATCGTGAATAGGAATCAGTGAGCCATCCGTCTGTGTAGACAGGCAGCTCAGATGATCAGCGACTGAATTCTCAGTTCCTTCTTGTCTTTGATTTCGAGATTGAACTCCTAAAGCAAGAGTATCCATCGGATAAGGCGAGGCTTGGCGTCCAGCTTGGTCAAGAGGCACCGGAGGGCGGTGTGGTCTAAAAAGACTGTCACCTTTGTTCCCAAAAGGTACTGATGGAATTTGTCCAAAGTAAAAACCACGGCGAGGAGTTCCTTCTCGATAGTCGTGTAGTTCCGTTGGGCAGGATCCATAAGTTTGGAGGCGTAGTAGATGACATAAACCTCTCGATCTTTCTTTTGCCCCAACACTGCTCCCAATGCATTATTACTTGCATCACACATAATTTTGAACGGGATGGTCCAGTCTGGTGCGTGAATAATGGGGGCTGAGATGAGCTTCTGTTTGAGGAGGTCGAATGCGGCTTTACAGTTGTCATCGAAGATGAACTCAACATCTTGCTGTAGCAGTTGGCACATCGGCTGTGTGATCTTGGAGAAATCCTTGATGAACCTCCTGTAGAATCTTGCATGACCAAGAAAAGAACGTACTTCGCGTACATAATTAGGATATGGAAGAGATTCTATTACCTCGATTTTGGCCTTATCCACTTCAATGCCTTTGTGGGATACAATGTGACCTAAAATTAATCCCTAGTCTACCATAAAATGGCACTTCTCAAAATTGAGGACAATGTTAGTTTCAACGCATCTTTGTAAAACTTTCCGTAAAGTGAGTAAACATTCGGGGAAAGAATTACCGTAGACGGTGAAATCGTCCATAAATACCTCAATGCCGTGTTAAACGAGCTCGGAGAAGATACTGACCATGCAACGCTGAAATATGGCAGGAGCGTTGCAAAGACCGAAAGGCATCCTCCTGTAGGCGAATGTACCGAAGGGACAAGTGAAGGTTGTCTTGTCTTGATCGTTTAGGGCAACTAGTATCTGATGAAATCCTGAGTAACCATCGAGGTAGCAGTAATGTATCTTCCCAGCTAGGCGTTGCAGCATCTGGTCAATAAATGGCAAGGGGAAGTGGTCCTTCCTCGTTGCGGCGTTTAATCGACGGTAATCGATACAAACGCGCCATCCGTTCTGTATGCGAGTGGGAATCTGCTCGCCGTTCTATCCAGTGGTGATTGTGATACCTGTCTTCTTCGGAACAACTTGAACTGGGCTGACCCATGTACTGTCCGAGATAGGGTAGATCACACCGGCGTCGAGTAGCTTCAGTATTTCCTTCTTAACGACCTCCATCATTGGAGGGTTAAGACGGCACTGTGGTTGGCGAACGGACTTGCTAGCATCGTCTAGGTGTATCCGATGAGTGCATAAGGCTGGAGACAGTCCTTTGATGTCTGCTATTATCCACCCAATAGCTTTCTTAAATCCCTTCAGTAAGGTGACGAGGGTTGTCTCTTCTTCAATGTCCAGTTTGCTGGAGATGATCACGGGCAGAGAATCATTGCCTCCGAGGTAGGCATACTTCAGGTGCGTGGGCAAGACTTTGAGTTCTAAATTCAGGGCCTGCATAATGGAAGGAGGAATCTTAGTGTATTCAGAAGGTAGAAGAGTTACCACCATTTTGAAGGGAGAGTGAGGAGTGGTTTCCAAAATAGCAACGATCTCGCGCAGGTTAGGTGGGGTGACGAATTTGGAGTCTAAGTGATCCATGGCTACGAAATTGACACCATTAGCTAGGGCAAGCTGTAGAGAGTCAACAAAAAATAAGTCAGCAATTTCCTCAACATCTGGATCAATAATATCAATAAAATTAAGACTCGAAAACTCAGAAGGGAAATGCATATCATCCAACATGCTGAATCGGATGATCTGTCCGTCAAACTTGAGGGTAATGGACGCATCGTGGACGTCGATCTTGGCACGGGCAGTTCTGAGGAAGGCTCAGCCTAGAAGAACATCGGAGGGTCTGATACCCTGCTTGTCTTCCATGCTGATCACATAGAAATCGGCTGAGAAGAGGATAATGCCAACTTGGACGAGGACGTCCTCAATGATGCCCTCCGGGTAGATTGCTGATCGATCCACTAATTGGATGACGACTAGAGTGGGCTTCAGTGCTCTGAGGCCTAGTCTGGTGAAGATCATCAAGGGCAAGATGTTGATACCTGCACCTAAGTCACACATAGCTTTTCCAATGTTAGTGCCCCCAAGTTTGCAAGGGATGGTAAACATCCCTGGGTCTGCACACTTTGGAGGGATTTTTCTTTGAATAACAGCGAAAACATTAGCACCCACACTAATTTTGTTCACGCCTGCCAATTTGCTTTTGTTAGTGCATAAAGATTTCAGAAACTTAGCATAACGTGGAACGTTTTTAATAGCCTGCAAAAATGGAATGTTAATTTGAACTTTACTGAACAAGTCAAAAATTTATTTTTCCTCTTTATCTTTTTTCTTTTTGACTAACCTGTATGGAAACGGAGGCTCAAGGACTTTAATGATGAAGTCTTCAGAGAATTCGGACTTCTCATCAATTTTAATTGGTGTACCTGGTTTCCTAGAGGTGTAGACCTTTTTTTCTTTTTCGGCAGTGACTTCTACATTGTCAGCGACAGGTGTGGAATCTGGGAGTTCAGCTTCTCGGGCAAGCGGCTCGCGGTCAGGTAAGTGCACGCCACTACGAAGTGTCATGGCACAGGCCCCGTGCTTAGGATTGGCTTCTGGTTGCGGTGGCAATCGTCCTCCATTCTTCATCTCTTTCACCTTTGCAGATAAAATACCCAACTGTTTTTGAATATCAAGAACAAGAGTGTGTAAATTTGGTACCTCAGCAACTTGGGGCGTGGGCCCTATGGGTCCTTGCGGAGTGGTACTGGTATTGCTGATTGTTGGAGTAGTTGGGCCGGGGTTTGAAATTTTGGAGGTTAAAAGGAGGCTGCTGCTGATTCTGGAATGGATTTTGTGGCTGTAATTGGCTCGGCCCAGGCTGTTGCTGTTGGTTGTTGCCGTAGCTCAAGTTTGGGTGACGCCAAACCATTATTATAATTCTGAGTGTATGAGTCATACTTCCTGGGGGCTCCATTATAGTTCCCTATAACATTCACATCTATCTCATCCGGGATGTGTGGACAAGCGTCCGTGGCGTGGTCAGTGAAGTTATAGAAACCACATGCCTTGATTGCACAGCTGGCCGGTAGATATGTTCTGAAGCATCCCAGTAATGGTGGAGAGTTGATTTTCCATGGCAGCGGCTCGGGCGTCGTGGGTAACAGGGGCCAATTGATCAAAAGGTACAACGTTCTTGGCCATAAGTTCCAAGAGAGCATTGGCATCCATAGGGGTTAGGGCAAGCAGGGAACCACGACTAGCAGCGTCGATTAATTCTTTGTCTCGCCCTCGCAGTCCTTCGTAAAAGTATTGGACGAGAGTGTGGTCAGGGATGTTGTGCGAGGGGCAAAGGGTTTGCATCTTTTTATAACGGTCATAGTACTATTCTAGGTTCTCGTTCTCTTTTTGGACAATGGAAACCAGCTGTTTCTTGGTAACATTGGCGATAGTGGAGGGATAGTACTTTTCCGTGAATGCTTTGAACATATCCGCCCAGCTGGTGATTGATAGGGCAGGCAGGCCATAAAACCAGTTGCGTGCGCCATCTTCAAGTGACCACATAAACTCTCTCAGCTTAGCTTGATTGATGTCCACTTCTGCGGGTTTCAGGGCTTCGCAAACAGTATGGAGTTGTTGGAGATGTCAGAGTGCACTCTCCCTAGGGATGCCATGGAACTTAGGTAAATAGTGGAGAACTGATGACTTGATTACCCAGTCGTGGGTTACAATAGGCCACTCGATACACCTAGCGGTGGACTCGGTGGTAGCATTCAGATCCTCGATGGAAGGGTTGACGACAGCTTCTCCGTCGTCAGCCATGGTTGGTTGCTCGGGATGAAGGTGATCTTCAGTGACTAGATCGAGCTGTTCGATGTAAGCGGGAGGTTCCAAGTGATCAGGGGGGGGGGGGGGGGGTTCGGGTGAATTTCATGTAGGATTTGCAGATTGATGTTGCTTGGCCAATTTGCGAGCTAGTCGTACTGATCTCCAGATTTCGGGGTCGTAGGGTAGTAGAGTTGTGTTAGATGACCTGGTCATACAAAAAGAAAAGAGAGTTAATATTGTCAATCCCCGACAACGGTGCCAAAATTTGATCGGTTGTCGAACTCGTCAAAAATAATAATAAAAACCTGCGGTCAAGTGCACAATAAATTGTGTATAGTGGCAACAGGGTCGAACACAAGGATTAAGGGATTAACACTCTAGTCAATTTGTAAAACAAAGAGATCCAAATAAGAAAGTAACAAACGGGGGGGGGGGGGGGGGGGGGGGGGGGGGGGGGGGGGGAGGGATTGAATGGTTGTTTTGATTATCAATTACCTAAACCAGTAATAAAGGAAAACAAAGGAAGAAAGAGATCAATAGAGAGAAAGTTCCCAGTAAGAATCTGTATCCGGTTGCAATTATGGTCAGCCAGTCATTGGTGCAAGTATCGTCTATCCCGAGCCAATAGACACGCTATGGAGACCAGGTACGCTTAGGTCCCCTACTTACCTTCGTAATAGAAGCTACCCCAAGGTACGCTTATGGGGTAACCTTGACAGTTCGCCGTCCTCCAAGGTACGCTTATGGAGACAATACTTGACTACCCATGAAGAAGAGGTAAGATGCGTTTAGGGCGATACATTCAGTACGCTCGAGGCTCTGCCCTAATGATCCTTTTAATCCAACTGGAGGAGACCAGGATCCCGATTACTTCCAGAATGGTTATCTACTTTACCCTGTAGCTTCGTGTTAGGTATAACCCCAAGGATGATTATAATTCCCTAGTTTCAATTACTAGTTGATCAAGTTTGTAATTAAACCTAGACAATTTGACAATTAAATATTAAACAAGATATATATTAGCCCAGAATATATGAAGCACAATTTGACCTCACGGCTTCCCTTGCAACCTTCAATCGATTCTTACTAAGAACAAGAGGACTAGGCGCTCATATTAAAAGTAAAAACAAATAAATAAATAAATTGCATAATTAAATAGAAGAAGGGAAGAAGGAAGAAGTCCTATTTATTACCGGCCAGAGCAAAGGTCCGGTTTATTGAAAGAAAGAAAAAAATGTGCCGAAGGCAGAAGTAGCGCTAAAAGTCTCGCGGGAGAGAGAGCCAGCGAGAAAAACCTAATTACTAAAGGCATTTATAGTTTATTACAAATAAAACTCCTAATCCGATTGGAATTAAATTCCTCAATGGTCTTCTACTGAGATTGGGATTCTCGGAGGAATTAATGAGCAGATCCCGTGTTTCCTTCTTTGCGACAGTTTTCTTTTCTCGCTAGGACTCCGCTGCCTTCTGCGAACATTCAGCTGCCTGGCCTAGCTGCTCCATTCCTTCCAGAAAATGATAGAAAATGCTTCCTTTTGTATTTCCCTCTTAAATAGCCAAGATCTGTGAAAAGTAAAGAAACACAACACCATTAGTAGCATCATGATCTAAAAAGGCATATAAAACAGGGAAGAATTATGCATAATAAATGCTCTATCAGACTTACTGTTGAAAAGAGCTCGAGAAGGAGACTCACGGTATCTGTACTCGCGAATAACAGATGAAGTCATCAGCTCAGTTCTGGTCTGTGAGGAAGGTGGTCCGCACAAACCAATTTTCTTCATAAGCAAAGTCCTTCGAGGAGCTAAATTAAGATACAAGAAAATCGAAAAAACAGCTATTGCCTTAATAGACGCACATCTGTATTGAATGACATGTCTTTGAAAAGAGTTCTGAGAAAACCTGAGACATCTGGGAGAATGCTCATCTGGGGTCTCGAGCTAGAGCAACACAAAATTCTTTACTCCCCAAGAATGGCAATCAAGGGTAAAGCTCTTATCAATTTCATAACTGAATGCACTTTTGCGAACAAAAATGAAGGCTCAAAGGGAGAGTTGGACGACCTCGCGAAAAATGACGAGGGCGAGGGGAAAGAGACGTGGACAATCTATGTAGATGGGGCGAGTAACCAAAAGAGATTGGAACGGGTATTGTGCTAAAAGAGCACGAGGGACAAACTCTAAGATATGTCGTTGATCGTCACTCAAATGTAATAATATTTCCTGATGCCTAATTGCACAAATAAAATATGTAAAGGGCAAAACAGGGTCGAACCATAGAGACTGAAGGAATAATAAATCAATTTTAATGTATGACAGAGAGTAATTGCAGCCAAACGTAAGAGTAACACTGGGGGGGTTTTATGTTTATTAATCAAGGCAAATGTGGTAGCTAACCAGATGAATAATTAAAACAGAAATCAAGGGCACGAAAGTAAAACACAATTAGAGGCAAGATTCTAGAGTACTGGCAAGGGCAATATAACAAGAAGAGAAAGTAAATACAAAAATAGATTCAGATAGGACAGGATCTTAGCAAGGGGTTTTCTCGGGTTGTTTCCAGGGTTAGTTAATCATCGGCTCAAGGGTGTTCCATCCTTATACCATAGACATGCTATAGGGACCAAGTTTCCACTCAAACCCCCTGCTTACCTACGTAGATAGAAACTACCCCCCATTTCCACATATGAGGTAGTCTTGACGTTTCGCCGTCCCCCCAGGCACGAATGTGGGGAGGCAATACTCAAAACGCCCATGAAGTGGAGGTAAGACATGTCTAGGGCACGATACCCCTCAGGTTGTCAAGCTCGTGGCAGCACCCTAATCGGCTGTTTGCCCTAGATTGGTGAAATCACACTGTAGCAACTTCTCCGCTCTAGGTGTCTACTACTCTTAATGGCCTCACGTCAGTTATTACCATTAAGATGACAATAATCACAAAGAAACGCTAATAGTTGATCAAGCTCTTAACACTCATAAATGAAAATAACAAGATAGTGGCAAACAAACGAATATGATAATAAATATGCATTAAACACGTTTAGGCCTCTTAACTAATCCTTACAACCCTTGAAATACCCTTTTGCTAAGATAACGAAGTTTAGCTACTCATAAATAGATATGAACAATAGATAACAATTAGCATAAGTGAATTAAAAGGTAGAAGAGGGAAAGAGTTTAGAATAAATCGATAGATCCAATAAAATTAAAGCAGAAAAGCTTGCTCCCTTTACAAACCGGCGGCGTGCTCCAATATCAAGAAAACGGATCCCTAAAATTAAGGTAAAAGTGGAGTGATGTCTTAAATGTCTGCCTCCTCTTTTCAAAAACCCTAAAACTATGCTTAAATAACCCTACAACTCGATAGGGGACAAAACAACTAAGGGGAGCGTGACAACATATGTCCTTCAAGGGGAATATTCTAGAATCTCTGGGAGCGCCTGACACCTTCTGGAAATGCATGGAATCCCGTGCGGATCTTCGGAGATTCCTCTCTTTGGCTTTCAATTAAGAATGGATGCAGAGGTATCGCGGGCAGGAGACTGCTCACTGGTCTGGTTAGTGTCGAGGGTACGACGATACTCTGATCTTCTAGGCCTTGAAGCTTGAAATCTCAAGAATTTCTTAAAAAATGTATATTTTTGCTCATTTCCTCCTTTTGGCACTGATCTGCAATAAAGATGGAAATAAAGGTCATTTAGCAGAATCATGCCCACGAAAGGGCTAAAATAGAGGAGAAAATCATACCCAAGAAACACACTATCAGTCGTGAAGATTAAGAAGGTTGTCACAAATAACGTGGTAGAATATGAGGAGTTCCTAGAAGGCTTAAAAATAGGCGAATGACTCATGGCAAAAAACATTTCACTACATGGGCTCAATCTCGATATCGCGGGAATCAAACTTAAAGGAGACCCGAAACTCATCATCGATCAAGTCAAAGGAACTTACCAAGCTCAAGATTCGATAATGTAGAGGCATCTATCAAAAGTAAGCAAGCAACTAGAGAGAATGGCAGAGAAGGGAGTGAAAGTTTATATTGAACACATCCTACAAGACATGAACGTAAATGTTGATGAGATAGCTAAGTTAGCAGTAGAAGAAGAGGGAAAATTCCCCAAAGATGTCATTGTGGAAGAATTGAAAGAACTAACCATCACAGAGGAATAAGTAATGGTGGTTTTAGGTGAAGTCGAGGGAGATTGGAGAACTCCCATCTTCAAGTACCTGGACAAGGGTGATCTCCAGAGCAATGAGAAAGAAAAGTTGAAAGTGGTAAGGCTCTCAGAACTCTTTGACATTGTAGATGGTGAATGAATCAAGCACAACTTCACCCTCCCAAGACCAAAATGCGTGTTTGAGGAGGAAGGAAACTACATTTTAAGAGAAATACACCATGACGTATGTGGAATGCATGTTTATGGGAGAACCATCGCAACCCAAGTGCTCAACAATGGATTTTACTAGCCAACTCTAAAGAAACACTGCAATCAATTCGTCCAAAGCTGCAAAGAGTGGCAACAATTCTCTAGATTCTCGAATAAACCTGCAACTAAAATCATAATGCAACCAATTTCAATAAAAAAGAAAATAAGCAAATTAAACAATTAATTAATTAAGACAGTAAACAATTAAATTGAGGCAAGAACAACACTTCTAACTTGAAAACAAAGCAATTAAAGCAAGTTTAAAGCATAAATGAAATTAAAAAAACTAAAGAGGAAAACTCACTTTTGATGGCAGTGGCTAGAGAGAGTGAGAAAATGGAGAGTGAGAGTGAATTTGGTGCCCTCAATTCATTGTGAGGAGGGCTCTATTTATATGAAAAATTGTAGTCGGTTGGGAGCGTGAGCTGGCTGTCGACGAGGAGCAATGACGAGGCCAAATTGATGATGAAAACGTGTCGACGAGGCTGGGGTTAGGCCATACATTAATGGTTGCCTTAATGAGATGGGAAGCGTTGACGTTGGGTGGTCGACGGTGACTTGCGTGGCTGGAAGCTTCGAGCGATTTTGCAGAATGCTTGATTGAGAATTGAGGATGCCTAGCTCTAGCGTAGGAGAAAGGTGGTGAAGAGGGGGATGACCTGTTAATTACCTGGGTCGTTAAAGTCAACCAGATCAACGGTGATTGATGGATAATTGATTTTCTATTTAATTATTCAGTTCGAGCTAATTAGTACGAGCAATCTCGCCTAAAAATGAATAAAAACTTGAACCGAAATCGCTAAAACGTAGATAAAAAAGAAACAAAATAATTAGTAGACAGTAAGTGACGAAACGTTCGCTATATAGTTCGATAAAAATTCGCTCGTGAGCGATAAAAGTTCGAATGTGAAAATTGCTAAAATATAAATTAAGCGAAACAAAATGAAATGACGCGAATCAAAATAATAATAAAAAATAAACAACTAATAAATGAAAATGTTCGATCATTGGCTTCGAGAAATTTACTCGGAACCGATATGAGTTCGAACGGAAAAAATGATAAAAATGTGAAAAAAGTACGAAATAAAATTTAAATGACGTGAGGAAGAAAAATAAACAACAGATGAACGGAAATGAAAAGAAATACGATTTTAGAAAATTGACGATAAAAATGCGAAATAGTTGTGACGAAAGTCAAAATTCAGGTAGCAACACAATGACATATGGTGTCAAAGTTGTTACCCCTGTAGAAATCAGAGGAGGAAGTCTCAGAATTATGTATTTTAGCGCTGAGAGAAATGAAGAAAGACTTTGAGCTAAACTTGACCTATTGCCAAAAAAAGAGAGAAGAAACAACAATAAAGGCTTCCCTCTACAAAAGGAGAATGACCAAATACCACAAGCGACGTGTAAGGGAGAGAGTTTTCAAAGTGGGAGATCTCGTGTTGAGAAGAAGAGACGCGACAAGAAGAGAGATAAATATACTTGACCATAATTGGGAGGGACCATATCTAATAGTTAGAGTTGTCGGAAAAGAAGCTTATCATCTAGAAATCATGGATGACAAATTATTGAAGAATTCATGGAATATATTGAATTTAAAATTGTATCACACAAGAGTGGAAACACTCGTTGTAATGGAAGAATGGTATAATGAGACCTCTCGTGGACATAAGCATCTTTTTTGGCCGAACCACATTAAAAAATCACGATCTTAAAACCTTTTCATTATCCAATATCAGCTCGAATTCCACTTACTCTCGATTGAGTTAAACAAATGGTTTTCACCTTGTTTACTCATGTCAGCTCAAATTCATTTATGCTCAATTGAGTTAAACGAATTGAAGTAAATTTATTTCTCATGGCAGCTTAAATTCACCTTGTTTACTCATGGCAGCTTAAATTTATTTCTCACTCGATTGAAGTAAACAAATGGTTTTCACCTTGTTTACTCATGGCAGCACAAATTCACTTCTCACTCGATTGAAGTAAACAAATGGTTTTCACCTTGTTTACTCATGGCAGCACAGATTCATCTCTCACTTGATTGAACTAAGGATAATGGTTTTTACCTCACGTACTCATGGTAGCTCGAATTCGCTTCTCACTTGAAGTAAACAAATGGTTTTCACTTTCCTTACTCATGGCCATCTTGTTAAAATTTTCTCTGTCTCTTGATTTCTTTTTTGTTTCTTATCTTTCGTTGGAGTATACTATGAAGAAAAACAAAATAAAAAGAGGCTCAAATAGAAAAAACATAAATCTTCATTATAAAAGGAAAGTTACATAAGAAATAAAAGCAAAAGGGGAACAAGAAAGGAAAAACTATCTACGGATCAACATAAGGCAAGTTATCGCAAGAGTCAATAGCTTGGAAAAAATTAGGCGAAGAAGCAACATTCTGAAGAGTGGCAGAACTAACAACATTGTCTCCCTCAAATTGAAGGCCACCACCTTCTTTAATCGACCTTAGAAAGCCACCTAGAGTAGAAGGAAAAGCACATGTAGGAGCTCGAGCACGTTCAACCAAGAGAGTAGAGATGGGAATCTCTACTTCAGGAATTTTTTTGGCAAAGACATCCAACATAGCTACTTGGGCATGAGCCAAAGCATTCTCCTTCTCCTTGACAACAGATGCCCTCGAAGCTGAAAAATCAGCCTTAAGCTGACCAAGCTTCCTATGAAGACCCGATATCTCAAGATTTTTGGCAGTCACCAAACTTTTTAAAGTAACACTCTTCTTCTCAGTAGTTGATTTTGCCAACTTCAACTTCTTCACTTCTGCCTCCCAACTTCTCCTTGTCTTTCTTAAGTATTGAGGCCCTCTCGGTGGCACGATGAAACTTTCTCTTCATGTGAGATCGAAGATATCTATTTCTCGCAGCAGCAACCAAGGAAGCGCTCTCTACCGCACTAATCGTGGAAGGAGCCCCCAAAATAGTATTAGCAATATGAGTAGAAACAGGAGGCAAAAGACGTTACCCAGCAGGCGAAAGAGAGTTCCTAACATATTGAGCCCTCGCGAGCTCCTGGATTTTCTTGGTAATCATATCCATCCCAGCAGAAATGTGTCTTTTCTCAGCACGTGATTTTTTGACACCCATATAAGCCGCTAATTTTGACTTTATGGCACAAGCGCTATCCTCCAAACGCTCCTCAAGACTGCAACTCAAAATTGTATGCTCAGAATAAGAAGAATATTCAACTCGAGTATCAAAAGCGGGAGCCTCATACTCCAAATTTATCTCAAGGCGCTAACTGGAATGTATTGACGCAAAATAATGCTAAATGAGAGGAATTCACAAGAGGAATAGACAAGAGGAATGATGTGGGAGTGCCACGTCATTCTTTAATTACAAGTTTGCCATTATTATCAAATTTACCATACTGCCCCCGTGTTCCTTTTCCCTCCTCGTTTTGATTTTACAAAGTCTTCGCTACTCTTGCTGCTGCTGCCCACGTTTGGATTGACGTTACTTCTTGAAAAACAACATATAGACTCGATTTCCTACCATCTAAACAATCAGGTAACTGCTACTCTCTTTTTTCCTCTTTTGATTATATAAAGATCCATGTCTGTGCTGATTTCCTACCATCTCTATTGGGTTAGTTCCATTTACAGAAATATTTATCTGGGTTTTGATTGCTATTGTTTTTTGCTGAACAGAAAAAGAAAGAGGAGGAAAAGGCTAAGGAGAAGGAGCTCAATGAATTGTTTAAGGTTGCGGTTAGCCAGCCTAAAGTTCCTGTTGGTAATTAATCTCGTTTTTATTGGTTTGTTTATCTATTTATTTCTGTTTTGAAGAATTTTGGAGTTTTTTCTAAATGTGTGGTTAAATAGCTAATGGAGATTTTCATCAGGTGTTGATCCAAAGTAATATTGTGTGAGTTCTTCAAGGTGGGGCAATGCGCAAAAGGCTTCAAATGCAAGTTTTCTCACGATTTGAATATTCAGAGGAAAGGGGAGAAGATTAGTATTTATAGTGATAAGCGCGATGATGAAGGTGCTAATTTGCCTCAGAAAATTGATGTATTATTGTCTTTTGCTGTTTTAGTTTTGGTTGTGACTTGTGATTATGACATTTATGTGGGTTGTTGGGTGTTCACTTGCAGATACAATGGAGGATTGGGATCAAGAGATGTTGGAGAAGGTTGTGGCATCAAAGAACAAAGAGTATAATCAAAACAAACCTACCTAGTTGTTTTTTTGGCTGGTGTTATGATATAGTCACAGGTATGAACATGATTTTGATTAGTTTGGTTTAATTGATAATAAGTATCAAAATGGCTTAGTGAAAATATAAGGAAAAGAACAAATTTGGAAGGAGGAAAGAAATGTTTACAGTAACTTGTCAACCACACTGGTAACCAATTGCTTTCTTTGTGCAGCAAGAAGTTTCAAGTGTAGGCAGATGGTGAGTTTATGGTCACATATACCTCGTTTCAAGGAGACGACAAAGATGGAAATAGCTGTTAAATCAAGTGTTGCATGCAATTTCTGCGCCTTCATACAGAAGCATGATTCTTTTGGTTTTCTTTTCTTTTCATATATTTTCTTGTTCTTGTTGGGCATTAGATTTCAGGATACCTTCATACAGAAGCATGATTCTTTTGGTTTTCTTTTCTTTTCATATATTTTCTTGTTCTTGTTGGGCATTAGATTCATCCTGAAAGAGTATCAGCCTCAAGAATGCTAGACATTTTGCTTTGTACAAATGAAGATTGAAGATAGAATCAGATAAGATGCATTTCTTTCCTGTGATTTCTCTCATTTATCGTCTCTTATCATATAGCCAAGAAAAAGTATATTTTTCAGTCCGACTTGGCATTATTTAGGATGGATCGTTATTCAATTTACTTCTCAAAGAATCATCGTTATTCAATTACTCAAGCAATGTGGCAAATTTGATCAAACTCTAGCTCCAAAAGGTTAAGCAGGCGTCAGCTAACTTTCTGAGAAATTGCGAACATGTTAAGCCACTAGGATTAGTCGAGTGAGTGAGAAACTATAACTGCAATTTAAACGTAAAGTGCCACCGTAGCAGTAACTAATCACTATTGCCGCTTTTCCAAGAACAATTCCTCATAAACCTCAACAATAGCAATTCAATTAAAATCTTACATTCTGCTTATGCCTGTTATCTTAACAAAAGCAAAACTACAACAGCTAGCACATTCGTGCTATGCAAAAACAAGATGTTCACAATAGAAAATGGTTAACAGATAATAATGGGAACAAAGGAGCATTCTCATTATTTCGAGGGCATAAGAAATGGCGCCTCATAGTTGCTTCTGATCTCCCAAACATCTCTTAGGATAGAGAGGGAGCCAAATTGTAGTACCAAGCCAATCAGAAGTGAGCAAGAATCCATGACAGCTGAAGAGCAGAAGAGGAAACACAATCAGTTATAAGACACAACAGCCATCTTCAATTAACTTTACGTGTGACTAAATGCAATGAAAGGGAATAATGAAGTCAAAATACCAGAAAGAGAGTAATAGAGGCAAAGAGCCCTTCTTGGAGGAGAGCTCCATGAACGAATTTAAATCTAGCAATAAAGACAGACATTGAATGACCATATATATACTCCTCTGAGAAACCATATATATACCCCATGAATTTCACACAGCAGTGGGTTTATCAGCAGTTTAATTCCAGTTTTACTTTTATTTCTGGTGAAAATTGCAGAGGGTCGCCTCTTTTTTGGATTGGAGTTGGTGTTGGCTTATCAGCAGTTTATATTTATAAACCTAGTATTTATATTTATGTTACTATTTTTTTGTTGAATTACAGGTTGCTTCAAGCTTAATTCAAGTAAATTCCGTAATTTTCATACAAGTATGAAATTTTAAAAACCTGAATTCATTCAAATCAATGATGAATCACAATTCACAATTCACAATTCAACTTTAAATCATTACAAAACAACCCTACGGTATCTCCAAATCACAATTCAACTCTGAAACATAAACATGCAAGAACCTAACCAAGCAATGAACCATGATTGAAGGCGGAGCAATCAAATTAATCCAAGCAACAATCATCTAATTGAAGACAGAACAATGAAATTAATTGAAGGCAGAGCAATCAACTTAATCCAAGCAGCAATCAAATTAATTGAACAGCAGCAACAACTAAATCAAACCAGGAGCAGCAAGCAACAATTAATTAAATCAAGAGCAGCAATTAAATCAAAAAACAGTAATAAAATCAAACCTTGTTTGAGTGCTGCCGAGAAGGAGAGTGATTGAGAATCGAGAGGTGAGGTTCCAAGACTTAGAGAGGGAGAGAGTGTGAATTCGTTGTGGTTTGGGGCTGATTTGGTGATTTGGGGATTGTGGCAGTGGTGATGGGTTTGATGTCGATGGTTGAGGAGAGGGAGCCGATGAGAGTGAGAGGTTGAGTGATGGGTTGGTAAAGAGCATTGACGAATACAGATCTGCGTCGTCGTTGTCGTTGGTTAAGTCGAGAGCAATGAATGAGGGGTGTCGAGATCTCAGTGCTCAGTGAACCCCAAGTGCAGGTGGTGTAAAAGTCAGGATCTTGATGATATGTGCTTCAGCAAAACAGAGGCGTGGAGGTTGCGAATGGAGGAGGGAGGAAGGGAGGTCGCGAATGGAGGAGGGAGGTATGGAGGAGGAGCGTTGCAAAATCGCGAATGGAGAAGAAAAACCCTAGATCTAGATCGGACTGAGGAAGAGAAGAAGACGCGGGGGCAATTTCGTAACTTTGCTGCTAGTGGCAAATTTGAAATTATGGAATGACGTGGCTGTATTCCTCTTGTCTATTCCTACGGAATAGCACGACTCATCGACGCAAAATCACTCGAATGGGTTGGTTCCTTGAGGACGATAGATCTTGGCCTATGAGGTTTCTTTGGGAGAGGCTCGCCTTCAACGGTACTTTTTGGTCTATTTAAAGCTAAAAAATCAAAGGATAACATAAAAAAAATGAATTCGAGAAATGATGAGAGAGAAGTGAAATCGCGTTGTAAAACTTACTAGAAATGCAAGACTCCATAGGAGCCCCTATACATTATAATCTAACGGAAAAAGGGGTTGAGATGGTTGTTAGTAAATCTACGGTTGTTCGCTCTTCTCTGAGAGTGCATCATAACTGGACTTTACCCAAGCATTCTCGCAAATACCCTTGTTAAAGTGAATGGCCCAATTCACCAAAGTAGAAGCTAATACAAAAAAATTATCTCTCCAACCTTGGACTGAAGATGGGGCATCACGAAACGGCTCTTGCCAGCCTTCGATGTTGCCATCAAGAGGAAAAGTTATAAAAGATTTACGAATTCGCATAGTAAATAAATATCGGAAAAAAGTAGGGTTGGCAATTTGCGCCCACACCCGTGGATACCCGTCGGATACCCGCAATTGCGGGTGGGTATTACCCGCACATTGTGGGTATATTGCGGGTATGGATACCCGCAATAATACCCGCGCAAAATAAATATACATATCCTGAATATGCATTTGCCAGGACTCGAACCTGAGTCTATTATTTGGAAGACAATATCCTAACCGTTGGACTACAAACAATTACTTGTCTTTCCTTGCACTAAAACTTAGATATACGGTAGTATTATCGTTATTCCATTTTGTAGTTAGTTGCAAAATAATATTAATACTAAATTCAGCTATTTTAAAGAATTACAATACTTAATTTATCCTAATTAATTAACAAAAAAATACTATTAATTAAAATTAAAATTATATGCATAACATTTTAAATAAGGAGAATAAGGAAAAAAATATATTACCAATTAAAATTAAAACTATATGCATAACATGTTAAATAAAGCATACTACCAATTAAAATTAAAATTATATACATAACATTTTAAATAAGGAGAGTAAGGAAAAAACATACTACCAATTAAAATTAAAATTATATGCATAACATTTTAAATAAGAAGAATAAGGAAAAAATATACTACCAATTAAAGTTAAAATTTTTTACATAACATTTTAAATGAGGAGAATAAGAAAAAAAGCATAAGTCATAACATTATACTATCAATTAAAATTAAAATTAAACACATTGTTCTAACGGAGCTTGCGATAACTAATTTACTTTGAAACTCTAAATGTAAGTGATCAATACACATAACATAAGTCATATTCCATACTTTAATATTTATATGTATATGTTATGCTCATAAGTCATATTCGATACTTGAATATTTATATTTATTCGACACTTTTTGAGTTTTGACGTGTGCTAGATATTTGTTAAACGTACTCCTTATATTTACTTGAGTTAATTGTATAGTTCAATATCAATATTTACTTGAGTTAATTATAACTAATTAACTATTGTATTGTAAAAATGATAATTTTGAAGCTCTAAATGTAAGTGATCTAATCGTATTGCTATGAAGCACGATTATACTGAAAAAATCGTCATGTGTATATGTTAGGCTCGTAAATCATATTCGATATTTTAATATTATATTTACTCAAAATTCTGAAATTCCAAAATTATATATATATATATAAGTATTTTGTTTTGGTTGGGCTTCGGCCCAACCCAACCCCTCTCATTTTCTTCTTCTTCTCTTTTATTCTATTTTTTCCATCTTAGGGCTGCATCGACGCAGCCCTCTTCTCCCTACTCCTTCTTCTTTTTCTTTTGTTCTCTTTGTTCTCCCCGACCAAGGAGCGAGCAGTGGTGGCAGTGATTGGTTGTGGCGTGGCTAGCAGTTGCGCAGCGGTGATTGGTTGTGGTGTGGCACGGCTGGGAAGCTGGTGGCTGCTGCGGTGGGCGGTTGGCAGCGACGACGATGGAGGAACGGCAGTGAGCAGCGACGACGAGCAGCAGCGGCGAGGTGAGGATTTTTGTTGTTGGGTGACGGGTCGGAGGAGGCCGACGGTGAAGCGGTTGAGGTGGCTCTCGGCGATTGGCAGCGGAGGAAAGGAATGATTTTTGGTTTAGTAATTTGGCAGTAGAGTATTGAATTAATTTGGGAGAATTGGATTAATTGATTTGGTGCAGGGATTGGTTTTGATTTAGTGCAGGGATTGAATTAAAAAAGGGATTGAATCCGGGGTTTAATTTGGCAAAGGCTTGGCTTTTAATTTGGATCGAAGGAGGGAGACCAAGATGATATTGCGGGTATCAGATCTGCGGGTATCCGTGGGTATTACCCGCGGGTACAATTTGTCTGCTCTTACCCGCCCCGCGTGGGTGCGGGCGCGGGTATGGATTACCCGCAGATTTGCGGGCGCAGGTATGTGTTGATACCCGAATTTTGACGCCATTTTTATTTAATTTTAGCATTTCTGTTATTTAGTTAATTTACTGTAATTTTCAGTTGATTTACTATCGCTAGCATTTTTAAGTGTTTCATCGCATTTTAGCATCATCGTTAGCATCGTCAACTTTTGAAATCGCATTTTTAATTTTTCGTCAAGTATTTTCATTATTATTTTTAGCCTTAAAAATCACATTTTTAATTATCCGGTAGTCGTTTGCTAGTTTTTTCTTCGTTTTAGGTCATCACATGAATTTTAGGACTTTTAGTTTTTTAGCGCATTTTTTAGTATTTTTATTATTTTATTATTATTTTTGTTCTAGCTTTTATTGGACCCGATTAAGTTCGCTCGGACAATAGCTTGACTTTGAAATGTTTTCCATCAACTAGTTGCTAGCTTTTTTTCCGTTCGCAACGGTCTACAACGTTTAGTGTAATTTTCGGCGTAACGTCATTCTTTTTCCGTCCGAACGTTTCACGTTTTTGAACGAGAAAATAAACACGTTAAACAAAAAATTCTCATCATTCGCTGTAGACAGTTAAACCCGTCATATTTTTCTCTACGCACTGGTACCTTTCGCTAGAAAAGTCGAAACATTTGCCCGTAGGACTCGGCTTGAGGCCATTTAAATAAGACTTAAAGGGCCCTTGATCTCAACCGTTGATCTGGTCAGCCAAGGAAAGTCAACCAAATCAACGGTTGACAATTTAATATGCATAATGCACATGAACAGTGCCAAGGAACACGCAGCAGAGCAGACCACGGGGCTACCTACTCCCATCGCGTCCTAGCTCGAGCCCGTCGCTTCCTATCCCGTTCAGCCATCATCACGCCTGCCCTAGCCCCGCCAGCACACACTCCGGCCACCACTCCCTCCTCACGCGACTCAAGCCTATAAATACAAGCATCGTTCGACGTTCCAAAGGGCACAAAAATCCCTTGAGCAAGCTCTGCTCCTTCTCCCTCTTGATTGATAGCTCATATCGAGCATTGATCGTCCAGTACAAGGTTTGGCAGTAAGCCTCCTTCAAGCTTTTTCCTTCGTTTTTGTGCCTTTTATTTTCTTTAATTAGCTTAGCATTTGTTTGATCAAATAAATTGCTTTTCTTTATGTCATTAATTCATATGCATGATGTAGATTAAATACATGCTGTCAATTTGAAAAATCGCTAGCTAGATTGTGCGAATTAATTAGTTTTCGTTAATTAACGGTTTCGTCATTTTTTCAAAATTGAACTCGATCTATTTTGAATTAAAATTCGGGCTTTGTACGGTCGAGACGTCGTCGAGGAGACGAGCGTCTCGGTATGAAGATCGCGAGAAACGGACAAGGCTAGCCGGAGCTTGGCTGCCGGCAGTAGTGCCGGCGACCAAGGAAGAAGACACGTGAATAGTGCCATGAAGGCTTCTTCACGTGTCCAAGGTGATGGGCTTGGCCCATCACCCTTCCTTTTTATTTCCATGGGCCAGGCACTATTCCTGGCCCATTTTCCATTTTTCTTTCACTTTTTTAGTTGGGCCTAGCCCATTTTCATTTCTTTCCGAGATTTCGGATCACGCCTTTTTCGTAAAAATATTTCGTATGCTTCGTATGATTATTTTTCGTACTATCAATTGTTTAATTTTCCATACTTATCAACTGTTTAAATTATCCGCACTTTAAATTTCCGCAATTTACTTTCGGCAATTTAAATTCAATCATTCATTTTACCGCCTACATGGTCGGTCGCATTTTAATTATCGTAAATATCAACTGCTTTAATTTTTTGCAAGCTGCTGGAAATTCTTCCGCAATTTATCAACTGTTTATTTTCTGCAAATATCAACTGTTTATTTTCTACAAATATCAACTGTTTATTTTCTGCAAATATCAATTGTTTTATTTTCTGCAAATATCAATTGCTTTAATTTTTCAGAAGCTGCTGGAATTCTTCCGCAATATCAACTGTTTTATTTTCTGCAAATATTAATTGTTTTATTTTCTGCAAATATCACTTGTTAATTTTCTACAAATATCAATTGTTTTATTTTCTGCAAATATCACTTGTTTATTTTCTGCAAAATATCAATTGTTTTAAATTCCGCACTTATCACACAGCTGGAAATTCTTCCGCAAATATCAACTGTTTATTTTCTGCAAATCATCAAACTCTTTTAATTCCCTGTAAATCGTCAACTACATTTAATTTTTCTACACTTATGAAAATAGCATTTAAATTTCGTATGCGTCAAATAAATCATTTTTCGCACGCAATCAACTCAGCATTTAATTTTTCGTATGCGTTAAATCCATCATTTCTCGCATGCAATCATGTCAGCATTTAATTTTTGTATGCGTCAAATAAATCATTTCTCGCATGCCATCATGTCATCATTTAATTTTCGTATGCGTCAAATAAATCATTTTTCGCATGCAATCAACTTAGCATTTAATTTTCGTATGCGTTAAATCCATCATTTCTCGCATGCAATCATGTCAGCATTTAATTTTTGTATGCGTCAAATAAATCATTTCTCGTATGCCATCATGTCATCATTTAAATCTCGTATGCGTTAAATAAATCATTTCTCGCATGCAATCATGTCATCCTTTAAATCTCGTATGCGTTAAATAAATCATTTCTCGCATACAATCAACTGTCGTCATTTATTTTCCTGCGCTTATCAAACTCAGCGTTTAAATTCTCTTATGCGTGAAATCCATCATTTCTCGCATACAATCAACTGTCATTTAAATTTTCGCACTCATAAAATTGCTTATTTATTTCTCAAGCTATTGCTAATACTCTCACTTTGTAGGTTTTAATTTCAAGCTTCGCTTGAAAGTACGCATTTCGATTCCTTTTTATTTATTCAACGCTTTTTGTAAATATCAATCATACGCATGATATATAGAACCGCTAGAATTAAAATCAACCCACATGAATAACGTGTTTAAAGAGTTGCTTAAAATGCCATGCTCATGTGATTTTAAATACTCGCTTATATTGACTGCATGTACATGGGGACTTTCGATCCCACATCATTTTTTCACTTCAAAATCTATCATTTAAATTTGTACTCTGTTAGCAATCCATGATAGGATCACGTAGTAATTAATTTAATCATGTATGGCCCGATGATGACATAGAGGGCGCTCATTCAGTCTTACGGAAAATTCAGTCCTATCACGTTACGGTCAGGGATAATCGATCGATCTTGATAAACGGTAACCCCGTCCGAAAGATCTTTTTATTATTCCTGAACGGTCACGATCATAGAAAAGACTAAAGTGAAGATTCCTCTGAGCCCCCCCCCTTTTTCAAAATGCAGTTTATCAAACACCTTTTTAAACACCTCTCTCATCAACCGGTAACCGTTTTCGGATGTGACTCGGGTGCCTAACACCGTCCCGAGACCATAATACGACCCCGAACCTTTGTCTGGGGTCCAGACACTTTTTTGTGCCTTTAGTTTTTATTTATTTATTATATTGTCTTATGCCATGACAATTAAGGTTCCCTAAACCTAGCAACCAAATTAGGGTGGCGACTTCATTGCATGTTGAGAGGCGTCTGTTTACGCTGAGCATCGTAAGGTCTCAAGTTCGTTGCACACTCGCGAATTTTTAAATTTTCGGGGCGCGATAGTTTGGCGACTCCACTGGGGACCTTAGGGTCGGAGCCGGTTTTATCTTTTTAGAGAGGTGTTTTTTTTGTTTATTTATTTTATTTGCTTTGATCAATTGCTGGTGTGTTAATTTATTTGATTTATCAATTGTCATATGCATTTCATAGCGCCCTACACCCAGGGGACAATTACCAAAATAGGAGGGTAGTAGTGACGCCCTAGGACAGGTGTCCTAGGTAGTGTTCACCAACCCCACCTCGGATGAACCCCTAAAGCCAGTCGAAAGGTTACTCGATTTCGCAAGAAATCGGGACACTAGACGACACTTCAGGGACCTTTTCATGGTATCATCCGGGAACCGTTCAAGCCAGTTAGAGGTGTCGGAATCAGAACCCCAGCACGTGCATCATGATTATACCTGTTTGTCGTGGCTCTATTTTTCTTGTTGGCATATTGACGTGATTTTTCTGTTATACGAACAGCGGATTTCTTACACTTGCAGGTTTCTTTGCATTTAAAATTTTATTTTTGTCCCACAGGACCCGTTTTGCTCATTCAATATGTCGGCACCTACATTACTTTCACTTGATATTTTCAGGGAACGAAGTTTCAATGATCAAGCACTGCAAAGCCGAATTACCGCGTTAGAGGCTGAGATAGAGATACAGAAAGGGGAGCTGGCTTCGAGGGAATACCTTTGGCAGGAGAACTCTGACGTCCAGGATTGACACCTTCATGGGAAGACTCGGATATCAGCAAACCTTTTCTTTTTCATGTAAACTAGGATCCCTACCTTCGGCTCGAAAAGTCGAAATGTTTGCCCGTAGGACTCGGCTCGAGGCCATTTAAATAAGACTTAAAGGGCCCTTGATCTCAACCGTTGATCTGGTCAACCAAGGAAAGTCAACCAACTCAACGGTTGACAATTTAATGTGCATAATGAACATGAACAGTGCCAAGGAACACGCAGCAGAGCAGACCATGGGGCTACCTGCTCCCATCGCGTCCTAGCTCGAGCCCGTCACTTCCTATCCCGTTCAGCCATCATCACGCCTCCCCTAGCCCCGCCAGCACACACTCCGGCCACCACTCACACCACTCGCGTCTCCCTCCTCACGCGACTCAAGCCTATAAATACAAGCATCGTTCGACATTCCAAAGGGCACCAAAATCCCTTGAGCAAGCTCTGCTCCTTCTCCCTCTTGATTGATAGCTCATATCGAGCATCGATCGTCCAGTACAAGGTTTGGCAGTAAGCCTCCTTCAAGCTTTTTCCTTCGTTTTTGTGCCTTTTATTTTCTTTAATTAGCTTAGCATTTGTTTGATCAAATAAATTGCTTTTCTTTATGTCATTAATTCATATGCATGATGTAGATTAAATACATGCTGTCAATTTGAAAAATCGTTAGCTACATTGTGCGAATTAATTAGTTTTCGTTAATTAACAGTTTTGTCATTTTTTCGAAATTGAACTCGATCTGTTTTGAATTAAAATTCGGGCTTTGTACAGTCGAGACGCCGTCGAGGAGACGAGCGTCTCGGTATGAAGATCGCGAGAAACGAACAAGGCTAGCCGAAGCTTGGCCGCCGGCAGTAGTGCCGGCGACCAAGGAAGAAGACACGTGAATAGTGCCATGAAGGCTTCTTCACGTGTCCAAGGTGATGGGCCAAGCCCATCACCCTTCCTTTTTATTTCCATGGGCCAAGCACTATTCCTGGCCCATTTTCCATTTTTCTTTCACTTTTTTAGTTGGGCCCAGCCCATTTTCATTTCTTTCCGAGATTTCGGATCACGCCTTTTTCATAAAAATATTTCGTATGCTTCGTATGATTATTTTTCGTATTATCAACTGTTTAATTTTCCATACTTATCAACTGTTTAAACTATCCGCACTTTAATTTCCACAATTTACTTTCGACAATTTAAATTCAATCATTCATTTTACCGCCTACATGGTCGGTCGCATTTTAATTCTCGTAAATATCAACTGCTTTAATGTTTCGCAAGCTGCTGGAAATTCTTCCGCAATTTATCAACTGTTTATTTTCTGCAAATATCAATTGTTTTCTTTCTGCAAATATCAATTGCTTTAATTTTTCGCAACGTGCTGGAAATTCTTCCGCAATATCAACTGTTTTATTTTCTGCAAATATTAATCATTTTATTTTCTGCAAATATCACTTGTTAATTTTCTGCAAATATCAATTGTTTTATTTTCTGCAAATATCAATTGTTTATTTTCTGCAAAATATCAATTGTTTTAAATTTCGCACTTATCATACTGCTGGAAATTCATCCGCAAATATCAACTGTTTATTTTCTGCAAATCATCAAACTATTTTAATTCCCTGTAAATTGTCAACTACATTTAATATTTCTACACTTTTCAAAACAACATTTAAATTTCGTATGCGTCAAATAAATCATTTTTTGCATGCAATCAACTCAGCATTTAATTTTTCGTATGCGTTAAATCCATCATTTCTCGCATGCAATCATGTCAGCATTTAATTTTCGTATGCGTCAAATAAATCATTTCTCGCATGCCATCATGTCATCATTTAATTTTCGTATGCGTCAAATAAATCATTTCTCGCATGCCATCATGTCATCATTTAAATCTCGTATGCGTTAAATAAATCATTTCTCGCATGCAATCATGTCATCATTTAAATCTCATATGCGTTAAATAAATCATTTCTCGCATGCAATCATGTCATCATTTAAATCTCGTATGCGTAAAATCAATCATTTTTCGCATGCAATCAACTCAGCATTTAATTTTCGTATGCGTCCAATAAATCATTTTTCGCATGCAATCAACTCAACATTTAATTTTCGTATGCGTTAAATCCATCATTTCTCGCATGCAATCATGTCAGCATTTAATTTTCGTATGCGTCAAATAAATCATTTCTCGCATGCCATCATGTCATCATTTAAATCTCGTATGCGTTAAATAAATAATTTCTCGCATGCAATCATGTCATCATTTAAATCTCGTATGCGTTAAATAAATCATTTCTCGCATACAATCAACTGTCATCATTTATTTTCCTGCGCTTATCAAACTCAGCGTTTAAATTCTTGTATGCGTGAAATCCATCATTTATCGCATACAATCAACTATCATTTAATTTTTCGCACTCATAAAATTGCTTATTTATTTCTCGAGCTATTGCTAATACTCTCACTTTGTAGGTTTTAATTTCAAGCTTCGCTCGAAAGTACGCCTTTCGATTCCTTTTTATTTATTTAATACTTTTCGTAAATATCAATCGTACGCATGATATATAGAACCGCTATAATTAAAATCAACCCACATGAATAACGTGTTTAAAGAGTTGCTTAAAATGCCATGCTCATGTGATTTTAAATACTCGCTTATATTGACTGCATGTACATGGGGACTTTTGATCCCACATCAGTTTTTCACTTCAAAATCTATCATTTAAATTTGTACTCTGTTAGCAATCCATGATAGGATCACGTAGTAATTAATTTAATCATGCATGGCCCGATGATGACATAGAGGGTGCTCATTCAGTCTTACGGAAAATTTAGTCCCATCACGTTACGGTCAGGGATAATCGATCGATCTTGATAAACGGTAACCCCGTCCGAAAGATCTTTTTATTATTCCTGAACGGTCACGATCATGGAAAAGATTAAAGTGACGATTCCTCTGAGGGCCCCATTTTTCAAAACGCATTTTATCAAACACCTTTTTAAACACCTCTCTCATCAACCGGTAACCATTTTCGGATGTGACTCGGGTGCCTAACACCTTCCCAAGACCATAATACAACCCCGAACCTTTGTCTGGGGTCCAGACCCTTTTTTTTGTGCCTTTAGTTTTTATTTATTTATTATATTTTCTTATGCCATGACGATTAAGGTTCCCTAAACCTAGCAACCAAATTAGGGTGGTGACTTTATTGCATGTTGCGAGGCGTCTGTTTACAATGAGCATCGTAAGGTCTCAAGTTCGTTGCACACTCGCGAATTTTTAAATTTTCGGGGCGCAACAGTATGGATAGTGCCTTATCCGCTCCATTGCCAACCCTAGAAAAAAGGCACGATAGCCTTAAGACTATACTTAGAGCAGAGATGGATAAAATAATTAATGAAGTCCCAACCATTCAGTGCTATTTGAACTAAGGGTATCTAGTGGATATCGAGCAGATTCTTCAAAAACTCATTGAGAGGCAGTCGAAACCCGTACATCTACATCTTGGGGTAGACATGGCACGCGGAAGCCACTGGAGCAGAATCAAGAAGAGTACCCTCGCTGATACGACCTTGGTTCCGATTTAAAGCCTTTGCACGGATCTAGTCCTCTTTGGGAGGTTGGAGTGATGGTTAGATGGATAAATTGAGAAGATAATGTTGCAAGACGGTTGCGGAATAGGTGTAGCGGATAAATGGATGAAAATGAAGATGTATTGATGGATAAACAAAGTAATGAACTTGTATACACGGTAAACCCTTCTAGGTGTAATTCCTAGACAACCTTACCACAAGCATACAAGGATCTCTAATCCAAGAGGAGAAGAAGGTAATGGATTCAGCCTTAAGGGCCACGGTTCCAAGAACCAGTTCCTAAGTGGTCTAAAGGCTTTATGATGAAAATCATGAGCAACTTTAAAGACAAGTCTAAAATGAACCTATTGTTCACTATTTATACTACTAGCTTATTCCATGGGGCAAACCCCTAAATACCCTTAAAATAAAAGGTCTTCATGCTTGGCCTTGAGCGTGGGCTTGAGGAGCAAAGGCGCTGATGGGCCTTGGTGCACACTGGCCGTGGGACACGGGAACACGCGAAGGCAATGAGAGGGCGCGGGTGTGCAAGGGCATGCGATGGCAATACGGGGCACGGGCCTTCGAGGGCAAGGCCTCAGCGTGGTCGTGTAGGGCTCCAATGGGCCATCGCCTCCCCAAATACATCCTCGGCTCTTAGTGCCGAGAGGAGCATGGCGACTAAGTCCGGGCTCATAGTGGGGCTCGAAGGGAGGCTTCCGTGCTCGTATCATTCCATCCACCTTTAGAGAGATTCCTCCTCGAATCTATAGGCTCAATCCCGTGCTCGGCCAAACGGGTTAAGGCATGCTCTCGGCTAGTGGCCACAAACGGATCCCTCTTGAAGCTTCTCTCGAAAAAGATAGGCCAAGTGGTAGGTCTTTCTAGGGCACGACATGTGGACACGGTAAGGATCATGCTCGACCCCGAATATAAGCCAATACTAGAGAAGGTCGACTGTGAATCAACCCCAACAACAACCCTTATCCGGCCAAGATGGGGAATGGTGGTGATGCGGGCCAAGTGAGGACCCCTAGAGATGAGCGCGGAGGCGTGAGCTCTACAAGTAACCAAAGGAGTAACGGGAGAATCCTGGGTGAAGTGCGGGGCCATGAAACTACTTAGGGGTGCCGAAGATGGAAATGAGGGAGTGCGGCCAACATGTTGAATTCCAAGTAGAAACGGGTCCTCAAAGCTATGCGTAGGCACTCTCAGATGATGGAGAAGACACTACCCAAGGACTGAAACTTGTGCTGCAACGCATGGCAATGAGTGGCTATCTTATGGCAAACCGAAGTGAACTCACAAACCACACTTGTACTCTTTTCGCCCCCTATCTCCACAACGTCTTCGCTCGAAGAGATCTGAAGGAGCTCTTCCTTAATGGGAACCAAGCGCTCATCAATAGGATGCGATCCAAAAAGAGTCAACTCATCCTCAATAAGTGGTGGAGATCCGGCCGAAATAACACTAGGGCGATCCCCTAGCTCCTCAACCAATGGGCTCGAACAAACATCACGTAAGTGCCCCCTACCCATGCAAGTGGTACAAAAGAGATCTCTTGCTCGAGAGGGAGGCACGGAAAGGCAAACAGGAGGAGGGGAAGGAAACTCATGCCCATAGGAGCCCGGAGGGGGCCGACGGACACGGTGGGGAGATGGTGCCGTGTGGTAAGGTGGGGAGTGGCGAGGAGGCACACTAGCGGCCGACGGAACAAAGGGACGATGAGGGGAACTCCTGACCGAGGCATAGGAAAAGGTTCCGAGGCCATGGTTTGACGGGGGGCTTCGGCCATGGTAAGAAGATGGCGCCTTGTGATGAGGTGGGGCATGGCAAGGAGATGCACTATAGACCGGTGGAAGATGGGGAAGATGAGTGGAACTCCAGACATGGTGGGATGTTGACACCTCATGATAAGGTGGGGCGCAACGAGGAGTTGCATTAGAGGTTGGTGGAACACCATATCGTGCCTCAATATAATCCTACCTATCGCCCGTACTAGAGGAATACCCAAAGGTTGGCCGAGAGGGCTCACGAAGATCATACTCCACTTGAGAAGAAGATGAGGCATAAGAACGACTATCTAAGCTATCACCCTCATAAGAACATGCACCAAACGGTGCTCCATGCCCAAGAATGGCGCTTCCCTCATAACACGAAGAGGCTCGATCACTAGGAGCCATGGAATTGGTCGTACTAGAACAAGAGGCATCCTCCCAATCGGTGGCACTAGGACAACAAGAATCCTCTTCCCAAGAGGACTCAACATCCTCAAAAGAAGAAGACATAGAAAGTACCTTCAAAAAGAAAAGAAACACAATTTATAGATAAAAGGGGTTAGTCTCTCCCTCATGTGTTTCACTCGTGTTTATCAATCTAATAGGCTCACACTTTTCTCTCACACTCTTATCTCAATAACAAACCAATCAACTAGGCTAGCAAGACCCTACGGATCGACTAGAGTTCAAGGAAAGCAAGACAACCAAGGTAAGAAAGAAAGTGAAGAGGAAAACCGAATTAATGCCCAAGACTAATGATAAAATCGGACACTAATTAGACTTAGATTAGAGTAACAATGCTTGGAAACAAAGAAGAGAAATACTAACTCAAAGCTACTCAAGAAGACGACTCAAAGGAAAAGAGAAACGAAAAGAAATACACAAACTACCCAAGAATTGAAAATTCTAGCGCAATCTGCACACTTTCCTTGGAAGGGAAAAAAGTATGGCCAGTGCACCAAATTACAGATAACTCAAAAACAAGTTTTATTCCACACAGAAAGAAGTTGATGCTCATAAAATTTCAGATTTTTCTGGGTGGGCAAACCCATACAAAAGGGGAAAGAAAAACTGCCGAATTTAGGGAAAATTCGCCTCAAATGTTCTTGACCTACATGCACACTTTAACATGAACCAATTCACTTCAAATGAATGTAAATCACTTCAAATGCACACACACAAGTAGTCTCTTGCTTATGACTCAATTGTTTTTTTTTTTTTTTTTTTAGTGTTAGGAACTTGATCACTTTTTTTCAAATTTTTTTTTTGATCTTCCTTTTAGTTCCTTTTTTTTTTCTTCTGTTTTTGCAATGAGTGAAGAGAGCTCACTTGTATGACATGTATCCTTGAAATACGAAGAAGTGAAAGACAAGTAGTTTTGCACTTGAAAATATTTTCACTAAATGCCAAAAGTGAGGTGGCAAGTGAAAGTGATGTGTCAAATTGTGTGTGTATGACAAGGCAAATGATGTGTCAAGTGATATGGCTGTGTATGACAAGCAAACTAAGTGTAAGGATACACACCTAGGGCCGGCCTAGTGGGGTGAGCAAGCTGAAATGCTTGGCTCACAAATGAGGTGATGTTGCCAGCTAGGGTTGGAGCAAAAATTTCGGCACTTAACTAAGAAACAAGCAAGTCCACATGGCTCTCATGACCACCATAGGAAGCGCCAATAATCACAGAAGCAATTACACTTAAACAAGATGAGAATTTAATGACACAAACACCAAATTTTTAGAATTTTGGCTCACACAAGATCAAACTTCAAAAGCCAAACGGATACAAGATGAACACAAAGAACACCAGACAACCTTTCACTTTCGGACTTCAAAGGATAGCAAACGTTGTTCAAAAATTCTAAATATTAATAGGAAGACTCCTAAGACACAGATATACAACTTTGTATAAGAAAGTAAAAGACGATTCCAAATGGAAGACACACAAAACTGACTCACAACACAAGACTATTTTTCTCGCGTAATTTCTGCACACTTTATTTTGGAGACCAAAAAGTATGAAAAAATCACAGAATTAGCAGTCGACTCAAAAACAAAAGTTTCTCTACTCAGATGGAAGTTTCATCACACAAAATTTCAGAATTTACTGGGTGAGAGAACTGACACAAAACGCAAAATAAAACAGACTCAAAAAAATGACTCTTGGGCAGGAATAATCTGCCCAACACAAACAAAAATAGAAAGACAAAGGGGAAGAAATTTTAATGGTGGAAAGGATGAGAGGAACAAGGAAAACCAACCTAGAGGACAACTGGAGCTCCGCTACCAAATGATACGACCTTGGTTCCGATTTAGAGCCTTTGCACGGATCTAGTCCTTTTTGGGAGGTTGGAGTGACGGTTAGATGGATAAATAGAGAAGATAACATCGCAAGAAGGTTGCGGAATAGGTGCAGCGGATAAATGGATGAAAATGAAGATGTATTAATGGATAAACAAAGTAATGAGCTTGCATACACGGTAAAACCTTCTAGGTGTAATTCCTAGACAACCTTACCACAAGCATACAAGGATATCTAATCTAAGAGGAGAAGAAGGTAATGGATTCAGCCTTAAGGGCCACGGTTCCAAGAACCGATTCCTAAGTGGTCTAAAGGCTCTATGATGAAAATCATGAGCAAGTTTAAAGACAAGTCTAAAATGAACTTATTGTTCACTATTTATACCACTAGCTTATTACATGGGGCAAACCCCTAAATACCCTTAAAACAAAAGGTCTTCATGCTTGGCCTTGAGCGTGGGCTTGAGGAGCAAAGGCACTGATGGGCCTTGGCGCCCGCTGGCCATGGGACACGGTAGCACGCGAAGGCAAGGTGAGGGCGCGGGTGTTCAAGCATGCGATGGCAATGCGGGGCACGAGCCTGCGAGGGCAAGGCCTCGGCGTGGTCGTGTAGGGCTCCAATGGGCCATCGCCTCCCCAAATACATCCTCGGCTTTTAGTGCTGAGAGGAGCATGACGACTAAATCCGGGCTCATAGTGGGGGCTCGAAGGGAGGCTTCCGTGCTCGTATCACTCGCCAACAGGACGAACCATGTAATGATGCTCAATGATCTCTGCATCATATCTCAAAAGATCTCGACGAATTTCTTCTCTACTTGTTATAGTTGACAAGGTGGTATCGAGATTTTCTTGAGAAGGCTTGGAACGAGACTGTTTCTTCTTCTCGAGGGAGCGTGAACAAATTTCTTCTTCTGAAGTGGTGGAGGGTGATTATTTCTAAGGCTAGGTTGAATCATCTCAGAGGAATATTCTAAAGCTAAGAAACGAGGGAAGAAATGCAAAAATCAGAAAAAGGACAAGATACTCGCCTGAGAACGAAGTCGAAGAATGAATGACGGCGTTTGCGGCGAGAAATTCTTGAGATAGAAAGAGATAGAGCACAAAGAAATGGAGAGTTAGAAATGAAAATGAATCCTCACGCTCTTATATATACTCAAAGAAGAACCATCATCATGACCAAACTACTGGCAAAACCAATCAGAAAGAGATACGTGGTGCGAAAGACGGCACAGATGGGGCAGACGAGGAATGAAACTATAGGCAACACAATTTCCTAAGTTACAATGGTTCGAAACTAAAGCACCATACGAAGATACGATCCACTGCGACGACTACAAGAGATACAATACAACCGGATTTTGAAAAAGTCCATTTTAAATTCCTCAATTCATTGGGGTCTCGTGACCATTTAGTGGTCAACAATTCGAGCTACAGTTACTGCACAATTTTCTCAAAATTCTTTAATCAGTTGGGCTTATCTTCTCGAAAGAACAAAACATACACAACATCCACTGATTAAGCTTTTGTAAAACAATCAGGCTAGTTGTTCGTTGGGCTCATGATAATAATTGGGACATAGGGCCTGACCATATCACAAAATTTGGGCTCAAGAGGCCCACCACACGTTATGGACTATCAAGGCCCAACAAACATCCAATTATGGTTTAAACTCAGGATGAGCCGACAAAGCAACAAAGACATCTCGAAAGCCACCAAAGACGAAAAGCCATCCTATGAGAAAAGGGATTGGGGATCTTTCAAGGTTAATAAGAACTTGAATGCCATTTAATCAATTGAAGATCACAAGAACGATCTCGAGATTATTCCTCTACATAAAATACTCTTTGCTGAGCTAATGCTCTCGTATAGAAATAACGATCATGTGACGTCATGAGAGCTTTTGGAGTCGATAGGCTGACCTGGAATCCTACTTGGCATACGGACATTGGGCATCTAACGCTATAGGCGTACTATTGGAGGGACGCCATTTTTTAGGAAATGAACCTACCCATAAGCCAAGTCTGACACCTATAAATACCCTTAATCATTGCATAGAAGGGGACAAAGTGATCAGACTAGAGGACAAACCTCTGCCTCTTTTTGCCCTTTTGCTCATTTTTCTTCACTGTTTACCATTCACCTGTCATACAAAACAAAAATTGACTTAAGCATTGGAGTGTTTTCTCTAGAAGAAATCCAAGAGAGTTTTGTAGGCCCATTCGACCAATTAGAGAAGTCTTTTGCCGCGACCCACTCGAAACCTAAATCTAAGCAGAAGATCCAACCTAAGTCAAAGAATCCTACCTCTAATCCTAAACATTACCAGTTACACAAGTTTATGGTCTTTACCCGTACAAGGTTCTGTGGCCCGACTTGGATTTCTTCTTCTTGCGTTGGATTTGCAGAGGGTGTACTCGTGTTAGGGGTGAATAACTCTATGTTGGTGTATAATCTAAAAACTAGAGAGTTGCAGTATTTGAAGGGTCATGAGTCTCGAGGTAGTGGTGTTGCTTTTTATGAAAATGGAGATGTTATGTCATCCTCATAAGTTGCTGTGTGAGAAGCATATTCGTTTGTTTTTTTGTTTGATTTTTATTTTTTTGCGATTGTTTTGCTTAAACCAGTTGTTTTACTAGATTGTTAATCAATAGAATCTCCATAATTTCTTCGTAAGGATGAATCAATATTATTTATCCTAGGAAAGTTTAATCTAAAACAAGAAATCGTCACCAATCTCCCTATATTGATCTATATCTAGGAAGAATTATTATTGATGGTATTGAAGATAGTGAAAAAGTGGAGGTGAGTGTAGACATCAAAATTTCGGCTCGTCTTAAAATATTCGGCCCAGTTTATAAAAAAAGCCACGAAGCCCATTCACCGAAATTCATGAAGCTTATTTGGTTGAAGCCCACCAGCAAGCTCATATTTGGAGGGAATAAAATTCATCTAATCTTTTATTAATTTGATTAAATGTCAAATTAATTAATATGTAATTATTAATTAATGTGCAAATTAATTAATAACGTCGGTTACAAATTAGACGAATGAGATGAAGACATGTGTCGTCTTTCCATCTTAAGATCATCCTTATGAGCTTATAAATAGAGGTCTCCTTAGAAGGAGAAAGGAGGAGGGATTTCTAGAAAGAAGAAGTGTTGCGAAGATCAAGAGCTGAAGCAAATCATCCCCAAGAAAGAAGAAGAAGCCACAAGCTGATTCAAGGCCGGTTTCTTCTCAAATCAAATCAAGGAGGAGTCACAAGCTGATTCAAGGCCAGTTCTTCTCAAACCAATCGCAGAAGTCACAAGCTGATTCAAGGCCGGTTCTTCTCAAATCAACCGCAGAAGCCACAAGCTGATTCAAGGCCGGTTTATTCTCAAATCAACCGCGGATTACAAGCTGATTCAAGGCCAAGTCCGTCAATCACCAACTCAAGTTCAAATCCAAATCTGGAGTGAAGACTAATTCATTAATCAGAGGAATCAAGAGAAGAAGAACCACTTTTACTCTACATTCAACATTTATAATTTGATACGTGCAATTTTCTCCTATTTTAGGAAAAATTGTGTGTACAAATCTTTGGCACGCCCAGTGGGACACTACTCTTCTCTCATCTCTTGAATCACACTCCTCAAAACAAGATCCAACGATGAATCGCCTGATTAGAAGTCAGACCAGTGACTCTTTTCCTGAAGCACTTCAAGATCTTCAAGAAGGTCTTCCGGCAACACGTGCTCGCACTAGAGCTGGAAGGGCCCAGCTGGTGTCACCATTGAAGCAATTTTCCCATAGGGAAAAATCAAGAAGAAAGGCCGCCAAAGAGATCCAAACCAGATCTGAGGGCTCATACTACCCGAGTGGAGAATCCGATGCTGGGATTGCTTCTGAAAATACTCCAACTAGGAGATGGGTAGACTACAACTTTGACTCCTCTGAATCCTTTGCTGCGGTGATGGCCATCGACGCTTCCCAAGATGACGAGACTCATTTTCAAGAGATGTCCATAACAATTGAAAATTTGACAAAGGCTATGGTAGAGAAAGATGCCCAAATAACTTTCTTGGCAGCTAAGCTGGCAAGTCACCCAGGTTCATCAAGCAATCCAAATTCTAGCGGAGGCTCTTTTGGTGATGAGAATGTGAGCGAGAACGACAAAGAAAACACCATGAAGACTACATTCTGGTGAATAATCTGAATGACAACAGCAACAACACTGCGACACCTATCGCAAATCTAACAGTTCAACAACTGCAGATGATGATTGCTAACACTATCCGTGCTAAATATGGAGGAGCTTCGCAATCCTCTCTCGGGTACGCAAAGCCTTACTCAAGGCGTATAGATGAACTATTACTGCCTGTGGGGTATCAACCTCTAAAATTCCAGCAGTTCGAGGGGAAAGGGAACCCTAAACAACACATCGCTCACTTCATAGAAACCTGCAACAATGCAGGAACTTATAGAGATATGATGGTGAAGCAATTTGTTCGATCACTAAAAGGCGTGGCCTTCGAATGGTACACTGATATCTGGCCTGGGTCTATTGATAGTTGGGACCAGTTGGAAAGAGACTTCCTAACTCGCTTTTATAGCACTCGACGGATTGTTGGCCAACCAGAATTGGTCGGAACAAAACAAAGAAAAGATGAACCTGCCACTGAGTTCATCGAAAAATGGAGGAACTTGGTCCTTAATTGTAAAGAAAGGATTAGTGAGTCATCTTCAATCGACATGTGTGTCCAAGGCATGCATTGGGGACTGCTGTACAACTTGAAGGCGAACTTGCCCCGCACATTCGAAGAACTTGCAACTAGAGCTCATGATTTGGAAATTCAGATCCAAAGGCACGGGAGTTACTTGTCAAATGGCTCTCGTGAAAAGGAAGAAGTAAGTATAGACCCGAAGACCAGTAAAGGGAAGGAAAGTATGGTAGTCACCGCGACACCTACGAAAATATCCTTCAAAGAGATCCAAAGAAAAGAAGAGGCAAAGCAAGTCAAGACCGAGTACAAGCCTTTTAAAGCTCAAAGAAGGACCCTAAAGGAATGTGAAGAAAGGGGATACCCCTTCTTAGACTCAGAAGTCTCTGACATCCTGGACCAACTTCTTGAACAAAAATTGATCGAGCTTCTGCTATCAAAGTGCCCAGAAGAAGTGAACCAGGTCGACAACCCCAGGTATTGAAAATATCATCGGATCATCAGTCATCCGGTAGATAAGTGTTTTGACTCATCGTTCGTTTGGACAAGGAAGAAAAAACAAAACTCGATAGTGGAGATGTTGTAGAAGCTAATTACATCACGACCACCACAAAGAATGAGGCTAAACCAACCATGATTGCATTCGGGTCATTTGATCCTGTTACATTATCGCAAGCTTTGAGTCAGAGGACAGTCGCCTCACAACCAACGATACTAAAAGTTGAATTACCGAAGGGAGCGGTCCCTATAAAGTTCAGCACAGATGGAGAAGTCAAGGTCACCTATGCTTACCTAGGAATGCCAATGACAGGAAACCCTTATGGGCCGAGTTTGTATGAGTTGATGACTGATGACTTAGATGTTTGGCAAACAAGCTCTGAGTTCGAAGATGAAGTGAATGATGGGTGGTCAACCTTTAGAAGGAAGAAGAATAAGAAGGCCCTTCCAAAGAGAAAATCATCCTCAAAATACCCTTATGGTGCCTCTAGTCAAAATCATGATGTCCAACAAGAAGGGTGGGGTCTTCCGGGCGAACATCCAGAGATATCTAAAGAAGGAAGAACGGTAACTCCTGAAGAGTATTTCCCAGAAGAGCAATGTCATGAAGATTGTGTAGCAGTCCACATGGTCAGAGTAAAGCAAGGTGAAGAGTCCGACCAGGAGGATGACAATGCTATAAAAAGGTTGAAAGAGGTTCCATCAAACATCTCTTTAGCCGAAACCCTTAATCTCCCTTCAGAAGATAGGATGTCACTAGTACAAGCATTGGCGGATCCAACCAAATACAAGGAAAGATTGTTGAAAGCTGTCAATCAATCATCTTACGCCGAGTGCTTTAATGCAATCACCTTTACAGACGATGATTTGCTACTGGGATCTCATTTGCACAACAGACCTCTGTATGTTGCAGGTTACATTCGAGAAGAAAAGGTCAAAAGGATACTTGTGGATCAAGGGTCAGCGGTCAGCATTATGCCCATCCATACAATGAAGAAACTAGGAATTGTCATATCTGAGCTTTCCAAAAGTAAGTTGGTTATCCAAGGTTTCAATCAAAAGGGTCAAGCTGCTATTGGCGCGATTCGAGTGAAGCTAGAGATCGAAGAATCGGTATCTACTTTCCTTTTTCAATTAATTGATGCCAAAACATCCTACCAGCTGCTCCTCGGAAGGATTTGGTTACATGAAAATGGAGTTATCCCTTCAAGCTGACACCAATGCCTCAAATTCATTCATAATGGAGAGGTAAAATGCGTTGAAGGAGAAACCAATCCATTCGACAAGGAAGAATCATATTTCGCGGATGCCAAATTCTTCTCGGAAGAAAAGATTCCTTCGGAAGCCTTTCCCATCTCTACACCAAAATATAAGAAGAATGGAGAAAGCTCATCTTCTGCAACAAGGGCAACACCTGTGTTCGTAAAATCTTCGCTTTCCAAAACCGCCATCACTGAGGAAGTAGAAGTTTTAAAGAAGAGTATGACTCTCCCTATTCCCATGATTTCAACATTGGTCCCGAGACCATCCAAGCTGGAAGCTTCAAAGGAGATAAGATCCGAAGATATAAAAAGCGAAGGATCAAAAGGATACAGTCGAGCATGGTATAACCCAAAAGTCAAAAGACTCTTCGAGAATGCTGGGTATAGAAAAGGGGAACCTCGCCAACTTGGTGACTTGGATGCGGTCCTTTCTAGCAGAAAACCATCTACAGAAAACCAAAGGTTTGGGCTCGGTTTTCTACAAGATCCTCCAGCCAAGATCAAAGTCAAAAGGGCTTCTGCGAACCCAATTATGATACAAATATGCGAAGTTAACAAAGAGACCTCCAAGGAGGAGAAGCTTCTCGTATTTAGCCGTATCCAAGGAGAAGCGGCTAGGGTCTCTATTTTTTACCGGTTAGGAGACAAAGCTCCCCTGAAGCTTAAAATTCAGACACCGCCATAGAAGAAGTCTGTCTTCACACGTCTAGGACCTAATGTCCTAAAGCAAAAAGGAAAGTCCAAAAGGCAGAAGCAGAAGAGAAAAAGTGTTGCACGATGATTCTTCTACAATGCTGAAGAGATGGAGGTTGAGGATGCTAATTGTGCTTCTGTTGAGGAAGTGCCAGATGAAGATGAACTAGAGCTAGCTCTGCCAACATTCGAGGAAAGGGGGCAAGCCACAATTGATAAATTGAAAGAAGTCAATGGATTACACATCGGACCCATCAACGAAAGGGTCTTGAAGCGCTTCTATGCCTAAAATTCATCACATTACTCCTAGCTGCAAGAGGGTAAACTACAAATCCAAAAAAAAAAAAAAAAAAAAAATTACTCCTGACCCGCAAGAGTATAAACTGTGTACGACCAAAACAAAATAAAAAAACAAAACAAAACAAACCAATTGAACTACGTCATGACTTTATCCTTCTTCTTTGAAGGTACGTAGGCAACTTGACATATTTCAAGTGCAGCCACATAAAAAAAAATTCATCACATGACTCCTGACCCGCAAGAGTATAAACTGTGTACGGTAAAAAGAAAACCAAATCATTGTAACACTCCTGGCCCGCAAGAGTATAAACTATGTACGGCTAAATAAATGAACAAAATAAATATGTTCTCATTTGAGATTTTGCAAACCCTTAAGAAGGAGACATGCATTGAAATTTTAAAGCAGTCGAAGGGATACTGATAAGATCCGGACTGTTGGGGAAGAGGAGTTGGGATTGTGGCCGTCTGGAATCGCTGTAATAGCTGTCCGTCGTACCTGCAAGGCGCCGGAGGGGGACTCCGGCGTAGACACTCCGATGCTTAAGTTAGTATGGCTGTGAAATTTGGCAAAGATTTTGGTAGAGAATCAGCTCTTACCTTTCATCTAGAAATGTGTGGTATTTATAGCCGAAGAAAGAAAGGTTGTTACCCCCAGGGGTGGGTGTTATCAAGGGGAGATAACGCCCAGGATGATGTCAGCACACGTCAGCTGGACCGTACAGGATGATGTCAGCAGACGGATATCGCTGTCGAGATATCGCCCATGGGCGCTGTCGGGATATCCTGGGATGGGATGACGCCGTGTGGGTCCCCCCTTGCTGATGTCGACCATCCCAGGATCCTCGGCCTAACGGGAACGGCAGCCGGGTGCTGTTTGTCAGTCAAGGTCTACAGGGATCCGGCTTTGACTCGAGGTGAGAAGACGATTATACCCCTGGTGTTTCCTTAATTGTTATCATAAGCCCAACTGAAAACGAGCCCGGGTGTTCACCAAGGGTTACCTCTCTCGGCCTCTAGAGGAATCGTTACTCCCTTCGTGGCGCGTCAGTTTTGGGGAGAAATTACCGAGTTTTTCTGATTCCTTTGTTAATTCCATTGCACCGGTCATACGATAGCAAAAATGGTAAGAGGGACCGACCGCTAGCGATAGCTCAGGTCTTCCCCGAGGCTTCTGTTATCGTTCTGAGGGCAATATGTCCATGCCTTTCTCATATCGGGGTATTTTTAGTGTTGCCGTTTCCCTCCAAACTCGTGGTATCTGGCCATGCGGCAATCTACCCGCAATATTGTCGTGGTCTTACGCCAGAGCTACCGGCAATATTGACACGGTTTTACGCTATTAGGAGCTACCTGTAATATTGGCGCGGTTTTACGTTGTAGGCTGCCTTCAAGTTGTATGGTCTTACGCTCCCGATACATATTCTATTCAAGTATCTCGGGTATCCACCAGGAGTTCCGCGTTAGCCCTTCCCTCCAACTGCTTTGGGATAACGGTGCGGCTCAATTTTTGGGGTGCATGCCTTGGTGCGCAACTATTGCTTCAGATCTATAAATGTGATTCTTTTCTGCAGATTCTTCCCATTCTCTCTGCCCTTCCTTTGCCATTTTCTCATGGAAGATCTCACTAGAAACTTTCTGATCTCCAAGGTCCTGACCCTCAAAAATCTTACTGAGGGTGACATCAGTTTCCTGGAGAACATGATGACGAAGTCCGGCGAGGATATCCTGGAGCTCCGGGGAATGATGACCCCGATTCAGGCTAGGATCGGGGCTACTACCATGGAGGATTTCAATCCTATTAGGAACGTCTCCAAGTTGGCCGTCGCCGTCTGCCGTATTGAGGTAGCTATCGCCATGCTGCAGTAGAGGAAGGATCTGCTGAACTGCTGCTTGAAGAGTATGAGGAGCACCTCTTCTGAGCTGACTTTAGTGGAAGAGGCCTTGAGGGATATCCCTACCCTGCTGGTGGACGACGACAATGACGCCGGGTCCCGGGCTTGAATGCTTGCAGCTCCGCTTTCTCTTTTATTTTCTCTTTGTATATTTTATGTATGCGGACGTATATTCATGCCATTAGACCGTAATGAAACTTCTTTCCGTTATTGGCCTTGTGATCTTTTTCCTTCTTTTCAGGGCGTCAGCCCTTGCTTTAATTGAGGGCTATGCCAGCCCAACTGAAAATGAGTCTGACATTGATCAGATATTTGCAGTATTTATTCTTCTTTATCTGCCAGGTGGCGACGGTTGCTTAGGCAAACTGTTCTGCTAATCACACGCCGTCTCTCCAACAATAACTGATTGGGCGGTTTTTCTATGCTTCTTGATCGTCGAGAAATTTCAACAGGCGTGACCAAAGGATTCGATTCGGTCATAATGGTTGATCTTTTTGAGATGCATTAAATTGTCCTCCTCTCTTTTGCGGAAAATCTGAAAAGTCTCACCACTTTGACTATTTATGGGGAGTTCTTCTTCTTTTTCCTATTCATCTTCTTCTTTGAATTTTGTTGCTACTACTGATTCTCTCTCGTGGCTGATTCGTATGATCAGGTTTCCGACGAGCAGGAATCTCGCCCTACTCCTCCCACTACTCTGGATTCTGACAATCCCCCTTCGCCGCCATGCCGGAAGAGGCGGTTGTCGCGTCGCAGAGGTCGAAGAAGAGAGCGCATTTTGATACTACCGGCTGGTATCCTTCTTCCTCAGCCCCTCCAGTTTGTGAGGGCAAAAGATTGTTTCCTCCCGCTGACTGGTTTGAGGAGGAAATTCCGTTAGGCGATACCGTCACAAAGGCGGCATTCTCTGCTGTCAAAGAGGAATCGAAACCATTGATGTCGAGTTCAGGGCGGAAAGCTGACAAATCCCCTCTTTTCGCGGATGAGGAGCTTTCGCCCTCAGACAAGGAATACTGGTACTGGCCCTCTTACTGGTCTGACGATGATTGATTTCGCCCTTGCCAACCCTTTGTAGATGCCGTATGGCTTATCATGAAATGAAATGACGCTTTGCTTTTTTAGTTTTGCCTGTTCGGGCGTTAGGTCCTCTTTGCATTGCTATCGCTGAAAAACTAACAGTTGCCTTGATTGTAACTGCTCGCAACTGATTGCCAGTGACTACCCCCTCTAGAAGATATAAATGCGTAGACATAAACATCCTTCTGAGGTTCTCACACGTGTCAATTTGGCTTTGGGGCGTGTCCCGTTTTTACAGGCTGTTCAATTTTTGAACCCAGCCTTTAAAAGGGAGCAACTGCTCTCTTTTAATACTCTTTGCTGGCACTTCGAAATTTTCCTTTCTCTCTCTAGATTTTTGTTCTCAAAGAAGTTACAACCACCGCTCATCGGCGCCGACAGTTTTATCCACCGCCTTCTGCTCAAGGTACTTCGCTTCTTTTCCTCAGATTTTCTTCTTGCTGATTCATTATGAGTACATCTAGGATACCCAAAGATTCTCAATGGCCTCTGGCCACAAATAGGTCTTTGAGGAGTCTTTAAATTCTCTAGCAGCCTATAGATTTAGAAATTAAGAGAACTCCTAGTATTTTTGTTGATCAAGCGGTGTTGGAGGCAGAGTTGGAGGAAAATGGTATCATTTTCCCTCCAGGTTGCTCCGTTAGAATTCCTGATGCCGGTTACCGGCTTCATGATCCTCTATCGGGGGCCGATAGGATGTTATACTTTAACATGTTCCTTTATGGCTTTCGCTTTCCCATCCACGAAGCGGTGAAAAGATTATTAGTTCGATATAACATTAACCCAGCTCAGCTTACGCCTCCTTCTTGGTGCGGGATTTCGGCCTTCATTCGTATTTGCGAGTTGCGGGGTATCCTTGTCCCGTCTATCAATTTATTCCGCAATTTTTTTAGTTTTAGGTACCGCAACTGTGTGGTAGATATCACCCCAAGATGGAATCACGCGCTGGTGCAGTCATTTTGGCAGAGATTCCGGGGCTTCAAAGAGACTGTGGCCGATTGGAAAAACGGTTTCTTTATTGTGAATTTGCCTTTCCGCCCTTGGCCTAGGGGTTTCAATCGGTGTTTTAATGACTCCATTTGGACGAACCCGTCAACAGTATCCAAGGAAGAGTTTCGACAAACAAACGTGCTGCTGGAGCTGAAATCATCTTATCGCATTCAAGAGTTTACCTTGCACAGGCTTATAGAGAAGTGTACTATAAGTAAGTTTCTTTTCTATCGTTATCACTTCAACTAATTCACTGTTCTGATATGTTTTGTTGGTAGGTGACGCTGGAAACCAACCGTCGAGCGATAAAGACGTTCCTTTGAACGTTAGGCCGCTTCAGTCACTGCCGCCATCTCCTCCGCCTGAGAGTTCCAGTCACCCTGCCGCTCCTCCAAAAAGTAAAAGATTCAAGACTGTTGCCAAACGCGGTATCTCCAACCGCACCTCCCGTTTTCTCGAGAACTGGTTACCCATTCGGCAAGGAGTGACTTCGAATCGTCCTAAGACTGAAATACCCGACAGCGACAGCGAGGACATGGATAATGATTCTGGGCTTCGTCATGCTTCCGCATCTTAGCGGAAGAAGCCACACATGGGAAATAGCTACCCAATCGCCGAAGCTACTTCAAATAAAGCTAGTGAAACCCTTGCTACTAGGGCTGGCTCTTTTGGCAGTGCGCATACTTCCAAGGTAGCTGTAGCAGCTGAGGCGTTAACCGACATTCCTCCTAATATTACCGAGGTTTCGTCAGAGGTCAACCTTCCTCCTCTAACTGCCGCTCCTGACTCCCCTATCTCTTTTTTATTCCTGACGTTGCCGCCTCGAATCCTGAACCTGCCGTTACTCCTGACCCTCTATTAAATGGCTTTCCGCCATTATTCTGCACTTTTATCTCAGGAGCTGGGGATTTCGCTGAAAGCCGTTCTCCTCCCTTTACTGCCAATCTGTCTCCTTAAGGCCCTCAATGAGCCACTTCCTATCGCTTGGATCTGTCTACCTTTGGCACTAGCGGACTTCGTGCACTGGGAATATTGGATCCGTTATCACGGAGCGAGCCGGTGGGTTCTGTTGTCGGTGCGATATTTGGCTCTGCTGAAGATAGGGAGGAGACGTCAGAGCTTCCTCTAGAGGTTCATCGTGAATGTGCTTTGAATGACGTGCTGGCCAGCTTTCGCATGTTGAATTACTTTCTCGATATTCAGGGTGACAAGGCTCAAGGTTCCCCCTCTAAGGTGGCAGAGCTGACGCAGCTCCAAAGCGATACCAAAGCTAAGCTTGACGACTGTCGTGCTGAATTGGCCAGAGAAAAGTCGATAGGGAAGGCTAAGGTAGAGCTTCTGGAAGCGGAACTGGTGGCTGCCAATAGAAGAAACTCTTTCCTCCGGGAAGAGATATCAGCCCGCGACGCGAAGCTAGCGAAGGTGCCCGATGAGATGTCACGCTGGAAGGACAAGGCGATACATGCCTTTGCTGCTGGATTTCCAGATTATTATCGCAGCAAGACTTTCGATCCTGCCAAGATAGCTGACTACGCCTTCGAGAGGTTGAAGGATATAAACGCCGGGGGCGACAAAGGAGTCCTTCTGTGATGGGAGCGAGGCAGCGTTTGAGAATGTTTTATTTTATTTTCCTTTTAGCATTGGTTTTATTTGGCTTGTAATAGCTAATAACGCTTGCATAATAACGGTTGTCATTCCGCCCTGGATAACTATTAATTTGCTTCTTGACGTTATCTTTGTTGATTACGTCATCACGCTTGGCCTCTTTCTATTAAAGTAATTCTGCTTTTTCGGAGCATTTAATGCTCAGTATCCCCTCATTAATATGAGCGAAGGATTATGATGGTTTGGAGACACGTGTCTGCTCATCAGGATGCTAGGGCTAGCATGATTTGATAGGATCAAAGCGTCTTCTCTCCTTTCTAGGGTTATACTCATTGCTTTCGCCTGTCACGCGCGTCGCGACTGTTCCAGCAGTCATTTCTTTTAGCCTCTTCATTTCTTTTTCTACTTTATTTCTTTTTCTACTTTCGACAATCTATTTCTCTGCATCTTCTCAAATCATCTTGCATTTCTGGTTTTCATCTTCTGGGTATTTCGATTTTCTTCTAAAAAGGTACTTCTTCACTTCCCTTACTGTGCTCTTCATCTTTTATTTTCTTTTTTCGCCATGGCAAAAAGAAAAACTCGTGCCTCTAGGTCTAAATCAGTTGACGAAGAAAAGATAGAAACCATAGTCAGTACTATTACTTCTTCTGCCATTCTTGATAAACATTTGTCCGATCATGGTGCCACCCTCCCTGAGGGTTTTAAGGCCACCGTCGCTCCTGAGTCTTTACGCCTGAATAGCGTTCTGACCAGTAAGCGCAGAATTATGTATGCCCAGATGTTCCGTTATGGTTTCCGGTTTCCGGTTGACCCATTCATCAAAGAGTTGCTTACTTCTATGGATCTGAACCCTGTTCAACTGGCCCCAAATGCCTACTATGGTATTTATGCATTTATAGAACTCTGCAAGTACAAAGGAATTGCATCTCCTTCCCTTGCATTACTGAAGTCTTTGTTCAAGATGTATAACCGTCGGGGTGTAATAGCGATATAACCCCGTTATGATGATGATTCGCTCCAGAACTTTACCTGGAAACTCCTTCACCAGGAGTCTTCCGTTGATAAATAGAAAGAGCAGTTTTTTTGTGGTTGAGACTCCTGAGCTTCCGGAGTCATGGTGGCGGTCTGGTTTCAATTATAGCATTAAGGACAGGGCTTGGCGCCGAGAGGCTCTTGACGAGACGGAATAGGGCTGGTTTGATAAATTGCTCAGTCTGGACATCAGCGTTCACACCCGCCTTTTGGCTTGCGGGACCGATATTAGAGCCTGCGTTAGACGTGAGTATTGCGTCAATCTTTGACTTTCAGTATCAGTACTAACGCTGACGTTGTCTTGTGTTTTTGCAGCAACTGATCCGAATTACGTTTCGGAGAGCGTTAGGAGGCGCCGAAAGAGACTTCGAGATAGAGTGTCTGCCCGCTTCCGCTTATCCCCTAGCGTGGGTGTCAACTGTGCGGACTCATCCAGGTAAGGTGTGCGTCCAGCGATAATATTAATGATGGGAACATCCTCATCATCAATCGTAAGCATTTCTCGGCCTCCTCCCTTAGGACCAGTGTCATGGCCTGGGGGGCGGGAAGGTATCCCTCTACCATCGGCTACTCTGCTTGTTGGGTTACTCTTGGCCTCTTCTCGCATTTTCACGGTGAATTCCCCCAGATAGCCTTCCTCCACCAGACGCTCTATTGCCATTTTGAGTTCTCGACACGCCTCAGTCGAGTGTCTTTTAGCTTTGTGAAATTTGCAGTAGGTATTTTCTCTTCTTCCCAGGATTACCCCCGGTCTTACAGGGGCAGGATAACGGATGGGCAGGTTTCGCTGCTCCACTGTGGCTAGTATTTCTACTCTGGGTAGAATGAAGGAAGGAAGGTCTGAGTCATAAACTCGTCCCTTAGGAGGATCACCTTGCCGCTGGGCTGAAGAATCACCGGACTTTCCCTTTGAGGAGTTGTCTCTCCTCCGATTAGATGTCTTGGGGATGTGATCCTTTCGCTGAGCATAATCATCTATAAACCGATCTTCAGAAGTAGCAGGAACAGGAGTGTTATGGACTGGAGGCATAACTGGCGGCATGTTTCGATTCATGTCCCTGTTCTCTTCCTCTTCCATCCTCGCATAATTATGGGCTTTCAGCCTTAACGCATCCAAGGTTGCCGGCGGGTCAACCATTAAAGAATCTCTGAGCTTTCTATAACAACAGTTTTGTTTTAAGGCTTCGATAGCGAAGTCAACCGTTACACCTGGCGTTAGCAACATCTCGGTGTCAAAATAATGGAGGAAACTCCTCAAAGATTCCTGAGGTTTCCTGTGTAGGTCAAATAAGGCAGCAGCTGACTTCCTGATAGGGACTGCAGTACTAAATCGACTCCGGAACTTGGATTCCAGCTACGAGAAGCTGTCAATAGACCCACCTGGAAGACCTTCAAACCATAAGCGTGCAACCCCTGACAGGGTCATTACAAATATCTGACACAAGGCAGCATCATTGTGGGTCTGGAATTGCACGAAGTCCTTCACCTTGTTAAGATAGGGTCTCTAGTACCATTATAGGATTCTGAGGGGAGCTTCACATGTCTACTAACTCTGTGATGCCTTATACGCTGGCTAAAGGGGTGGCCAGAAGTATCATCAAGAATTTCCCGCGCGTGCCGAGGTGGGGATACCTCCAAATGACGCCTGCGATCTTGCGGATTTCGATCATGATGTCGCCTGGGAGTCGGACTGCGGCTCCTTGGTGAATGAGTTCGATGCCTCCTACTGCTGGATCTCTCACTCCCTTCAGGGGATATATCTCTATCGTTTCCGCCCCTTCTACCGTCCCAACGACCTCTATCCTCCTCCCGCCATTGACGTTCCTCTTGGGGAATAGGAAGTATGGGCACTTGTGGTATATACGGCTCCACCGTCCTATAAGCAAACTGTACAAGACTGACTGGTGCACTCAACGCAGGCAACGTTAAAGGGACGTTCACAAGCGATGGAGATGACAGTGGTCATTCTGTAATAATGGGTGGAGTGAAAATGAATTGAGATGGGACGCATGATCCAGAAGCACTTGGCGTGAATCTGGCAGCCAGTTCCGTTAAATGGTCTAACTGGGCACGGAGAGCTAAAATCGAGCTCGCGAAAGGGTTATTTGCGCCATCTATCACGGGTCCTCTTGACTGAGGTGTAAAATGACTGGATCCCGCTATTTGGGATGAAGGAGTATTCGGTTGGGACACAAATGTTCCCACTGCTTGATCAGGGGACGGATCTGACGTTCTTGGAAGAACTTCTTGCACCGAGGTGGAAGCATCAGACGTGGTAAAAGCGAAAAGTCACCTGCGAGTATCAAATGGAAGGCTAGAAGACTGAGTCAACGACGGATCTGAATCAGAAGCCATAATCTTCCAATTCCCAGAAGAATAGAGCTTGGCTATTAAGGATGCTCACTTAATTAAAACCAAAGCTCTCAATGAAAGCACCAATTTGATAAGATCCGGACTGTTGGGGAAGAGGAGTTGGGATTGTGGCTGTCTGGAATCGCTGTAATAGCTGTCCGTCGTACCTGCAAGGCGCTGGCGGGGGACTCCGGCGTAGACACTCTGATGCTTAAGTTAGTATGGCTGTGAAATTTAGCAGAGATTTTGGTAGAGAATCAACTCTTACCTTTGATCTAGAAATGTGTGGTATTTATAGCCGAATAAAGAAAGGTTGTTACCCCTAGGGATGGGTGTTATCAAGGGGAGATAACGCCCAGGATGACGTCAGCACACGTCAGCTGGACCGTACAGGATGATGTCAGCAGGCGAATATCGCTGTCGAGATATCGCCCATGGGCGCTGTCGGGATATCCTGGGATGGGATGACACCGTGTGGGTCCCCCCCTCTCTGATGTCGACCATCCCAGGATCCTCGGCCTAACGGGAACGGCAGCCGGATGCTGTTTGTCAGTCAAGGTCTATAGGGATCCGACTTTGACTCGAGGTGAGAAGACGATTATACCCCTGGTGTTTCCTTAATTGTTATCAGATACAAACTTTGGTAGAGTCATTTGGAAGTTTGAAATCCAAAAAGGCATCACTTGGACTTCAAGTTGGTTTGCAATGGTAGTGAACATTCGCGACACAAAGCAAGATCCTTCTCATGGACTCAAGTTGCATAAATATCATGAACATTAAACTTCTTGATGAACTTCTAATCTCTCATTCCCATAGCAATATCATTGCTCACTCATCGTGCCATCGTGATAATTCTCACAAGGATAGGTGTATGCACTCACTCAAGTGTTTGAGTTGAAGTGTTTGCTCTCAATATTTGTCCAATGATATGGTTGGCATAAGCTTTCTTGTCCATTTAATCTCCACTACTAATAAAGTACATGCATGCAAGAGTGAAAAGGACTATATTCAGGTAGGCTCGGGTTAATGGTAGGATAAAGAAAGGATAAGCAAGGGTAAATAGACCGCAAAGATAGTAGAGCAATCACTATAGGAAGTGAACTTTGTCGACTTCGCTTCTCTTCACTTTATTTGAGAAACTTTATTCTTTATGATCAAATATATTCACATGTTCAAGAGTGTCCATTTTTATTTCTTTTCTTTTCCTCTTATTTTTTAATTATTTTTATTTCATTTGTGGTACACAACCTTGAACTCATCATATCATTTTCGCTCTCGTGTTCATTTTACGATGCATGAATGTTTCTTTTATTTTGCACTTATTTTTTTGTTTTTGTTTTTTTACTTTTTTTACTTTTTTTTGCATTTGAAGCATTTCCAACTTTTTCCTTTGATTGCTAAAAATCTCATATTTTACTATCTCCACAGTCAGGGTAGTGATATTTCTATATGAGTTAAGGCTTATAATGATAGTTTAATAAAGAAAGGGTAATTAAGGCTCAACTTGGCTGAAACAACGGTGAGATCCCATTCTTATTCATCAAAGCGGCGGAGGGGTTGTATCATTTATTTGCTCGAGCTGAGGAGGTGGGTATCCTAAGGGGTATAGGTAATCCGGCAGCAGGGTGGCATTTGAGCCATCTACAGTTTACCGACGATACGTTGGTATTTGTGAACAACAACGAGGAGGAAATTCAGGGAGTGAAGGGAACTTTGAGATGGTTTGACGCCTATTCAGGACTCCGGGTTAATTTCCACAAAAGCACCCTGGTAGGGGTGAACTTGAGTGAGCAGATTGGTTGTATCTTAGCTACACGGGCTGGATGTAAATATGAGACATTCCCCTTTATGTACCTGGGGTCTTTGGTGAGTTTTAATCTGAGGCGAAAATCAGGGTGGCAATTTGTAGTCTAAAAAATGAAGAAAAAACTCTCAACGTGGAAGGGGCATCTTCTTTCTGTGGGGGGACGTGTGACGTTGATCAAGTCAGCGCTAGCAAGCCTCCCTATTTATAATATGTCTATCTACAGGATGCCTAAGTCTATCGCTAGCCAGTGTGAAGGAGTGATGCGGCGCTTTCTTTGCAGTGGTAGCGAAACTAAGAAAGGGTTAGCTAAGGTGCAATGGGAGTAGGTGACGCGTTCGATATTGTTTGGGGGATTAGGGATTGGTAGGATACAAGATCGGAATGTGTCGTTGCTTTTCAAATGGGTGTGGGAGTTGATAAGGGGAAGTAGGAAGCTATGGGCAGATATCATTCGTAGGCAATACAACCTTCTTTCCATTGGGGACTTGTGGCAGGAGAGAGAGGGTCAACTTTCCCCAATTTGGCGTGATATCATGCGAGTTTGTGGTCAAGGTAGTGCATTCTTTGAGCTGTGGACTGGCCATACTTCGCTGAAAGTTGGAGAGGGCAACGAAACAGTATTTTGGTGGGATACTTGGGCTGGTAAGAAGCCATTGGCATTGCTACATCCTCGGCTATACCATATATCTAGTAATCAAAGTGGGACAGTCAAGGATTTTGGCAGGTGGAACGGTTCTGTGCGGGAGTGGCAAAGTGTATGGAGGCGAGGGTTGTTTGACTGGGAGAGAGATGAGTGGGTTTGCTTGAGAGACCGGCTGGGAATTCCATATAGGGGGGCCAACAAGCATTGCTCCGTTGGGAGTTAGATCAATCGGGAACATACACTGTGCACTCGGGATACAAGAAATGGGAAGAAACAAGGTATGAGACTGTTCCTTTGCTTCGGTCTTGTTGGACTGGTTTGGTTCCATATCGAGTGGAAATTTTCTTGTGGTTAACGCTAAGGGAGAGAATTATGACCAGGATATTTCTCGAGAGGCATAACATGATTAATGATGCCTTGAATGTCAGCCCCATGTGCAACAGCTGGACAGAAGATGTTATTCACCTATTCATGCGGTGTGAGATAGCTAGGGGGGTTTGGGAGTACATCATGCGATGGCTGCGGGTGGTATGGTGCCAGCCTCAAAATCTTGCGGACCTTTGGAGGTCGTGGGGGAATTACTTGCCTAGTTTTGCCATGCACAACTGTAGGACATGGCAAACTCTATTTTATGCAGTTATTTGGACCTTAAGGAAGCTTCACAACGCGGTGGTGTTCAGACAGACGGAATACAATGAGTCGCGATGTATGAATTTGATTTTCTCGCTGTGGCATTGGTGGCTGAAAAGCCAGGACCGCGCATTCGCCTATAGCATGTCCGACATTCTTTAGTCTCCGGCGTGGTTACTCACTCGGCGAGCAGATGCCTTATGATCTCTGGTGTGGAGTCAGTTTTGGTAGTTAGCTAGCAAGTCTGTATTTCGAGCTTTCTTTGGTGCTTTGGTTATTTGCGAGCATTCTTGTAATGCTGTTTGCAGCAGCCTCTTGTGCTGCTTTTGTCATGTCCCTCATGACATAATTCAATAATATCTCTACTTATTTAAAAAAAAAAAGAGGCTCAACTTGGCTAGCAAGGGATAAAAATGAATAGGATAGACTATTTAAGCTTGAGTGGCTATTTCAAAGAATGCCTTTAGCATCCCCACACATCCACACACAAATGTAATTTGGAAAATATTTAAGGAAAGTTCTAGAGCACATGATCATGGATTAAATATCACACAACAAGAAGATAATTGATTGACATATGTAATGATTAATCTTATAGGCTCAAAACTCACTAAGGGTAAATGATTACCACAACAACAAGATGAGTCTTATCCGGTCAAACTTGAAGTCGTGAAGCGATTGTTCATTTCAACTTATACATCCATCGTCCATGATCGAATCTTACCCATGTGGCTTAAGCACACATCATCAGAGAACCTACTAAAAGCACAAGGTTATCATTTAAAAGCAAAAACGTGATAGTTTTTTTTTTCATTTCAAATTCAAAATCATGAAAATTCTAGGAAAAATATAAAAATGAATGAGCAAGAGAAAATGAGTCAAATCTGATTCATCGGCATGGGTTGTCAAGGAAAACTCCGTTTATCTGCAAAGGAATGCATTTAAGTACAAGTCCCATTTAATCTTGCGTGGAAGTGAGACATCCTCGCTATCCTGCTTGCCCTCAGGTATAACCGTGAAGAGTCAACTTTGGATTGTTCACAATCTTCTTCTAAACTTGCTTGCCCCGAAGTGTGAGCAATAGAAGTCAACTCTGGACTTGTAGCAATTGCTTTCTAGAATGGCTTGCCTCAAAGTGTAAGCATGAGAAGTAAACTCTGATGTTGTAGCCATCTCCTTCGGAATTGCATGCCCACAAGTGTAAACATTCATTTGTCACGGGACAACATTTTCCCATTCGAGTCAATTTGCATGCAGACTCTCATTATTTTATTAGAAGGTACCCGAAAGCAAAAGCAATCGTCTAAGCATTAGATAACATTTATTTAGCTTAAACAAAAGGATCAAAAGTGCAGGAAATATGAACGACCTTGAGCTAAGCACAGAGGGTCAAAAGAGAATAATCATGAGTTTAAACTCATAGGATCATCGATGTAAGAAACTAAAAGAGACCATGTTCTTGTTAGTCTTATGCTAAAAAACTAACCAATTGGATCAAAAGAATATATAGTAATTATTTAAGGAGTTAAAAAATTATAGATGCGATTTTATTGAGATTTTATTTAATAATATATGATATATATATTATATAGGGATTTTTGGTTATGTAATATGTATTAATATATATATTTAATTAACTAATTACAAGTGAAACCCTAGAGAGAGAGAGCATAACATACATTAGAAATGCACATAATAGAGAAAAGCGAAAGAGATACACATACTCTCTTTTCTCTTGGTGCTAGCACACTATTTTTTGTCAGATTTTGGCTAATTGATGTGGATTCCAATAGAGGGTGTTCGTCTCATCAAGGCAACATCAGCTGATTTGATTCAAGCTCAAGTGACCAAATCTCATTCGAAGAATCAAAGTTTCAATTTGTTTATTTAACCGATTTTGTCTTCCCGGTGTAAGGTATACTATTCGATTCCTTATTTCTCATACATATATATATTCGTTTGCATAGTTCCTGGATTAGGTTTCTGTTTTCTATCTTCCACTGTGATTTTGATCAAAACCTAAGAATGGTAGAGCCTCTTGCATTCGATTATTTTGTATGATTGATTTATGCAATCAATGATTATTTATATATGTTTCGGCCATATATATCCGACCTTATGTGATTCAATTTTGGTGTATACATATGATGTGTAGCCGAAATTGATTGATATATACATATGATGTATTAAAATATACATGTGATGTGTAGCCGAAATCTATTAATTGTGTATATACGATATATATTGCCGAAAATTGATTGATATATCTATGATATGTATGCTTAATTTATGTGATACGTGTTTATGATTAAGCATACTGACTGTTTGTGGACATATATAGACATTTACATGCTACTATGAGGCAGAAACAATGATCATTAAATGGTTTAATGTATTTGGTTTGGATGATTATTTTGCAAACGATTGGGGTTGTGGGGTTGTGTAGTTTTTAAAGATGATGAGGTATAATTAGACATGCATGACTCAATCACCGAAGTTTATTCTTCAATGGCTACTACTACTAACCACCTTTAGGGACTAGGTAGCAAGTTGTCATGTATTGGACTTTTTGGGGTGAAAAATGGGCGAATTGAAGTCTAAAACTTTTACTAATTTTCTGCATTGGTGTAAACATCAACTGACTGATGATATTATGTTTCATTTGGTACCGCATTTTTATCACTGTTGCTGTTAGCACAGAGTTTATGTCTCACATCCTCTAGTTATTTGACCGTCGTCTCCAATTTGGTTCCATGGCTCACATTTGTTATGGCGATCCTGTTCAGGTAACATTAAGCTACTAGCTAATAGCAAAAGAAGTTACATAACTAATATAATTAAACCAAATTGGAGAGGGGGTGAGGTCGTACCCGTATTGACCATTGCAGTCCATGGCCAGATTTTACTCATTGGTTTTTTTGGGTTAGTACTTTTATTTATTTATTTTGCAAACGATTTGGGTTGTGGGGTTGTGTAGTTTTGAAAGATGATGAGGTATAATTAGACATGCATGACTCAATCACCGAAGTTTATTCTTCAATGGCTACTACTACTAACCACCTTTAGGGACTAGGTAGCAAGTTGTCATGTATTGGACTTTTTGGGGTGAAAAAAGGGGCGAATTGAAGTCTAAAACTTTTACTAATTTTCTGCATTGGTGTAAACATCAACTGACTGATGATATTATGTTTCATTTGGTACCGCATTTTTATCACTGTTGCTGTTAGCACAGAGTTTGTGTCTCACATCCTCTAGTTATTTGACCGTCGTCACCAATTTGGTTCCATGGCTCACAATTGTTATGGCGATCCTGTTCAGGTAACATTAAGCTACTAGCTAATAGCAAAAGAAGTTACATAACTAATATAATTAAACCAAAATAAAAGCTATGTAACTCCTACAGTAAATGAGGTTACATAACTAATATAATTAATTATGGTTTGTAGGCCGATGAAGTACATACTTTTTTGGCTCCATTTTGGCATCTACAACTCGTGAACTCCTCGAGTTTGAGTCCTATGTGCGTTCTTTCTCTTCGTCCGAAATCGCTCGCGAGGGTGCGAAACTCACCATATTTCATGTAACATGATCATAAGTCATACCAATGCTTTTTGCTATTAATATATAACTGTAAACAATTTGCCACTATCTTTCTACTATTTATATCACGAATAAATACATGTCTTTGTTGTGGCATTGTATATTTATTTTCATTTTTTTTATATCAAGTGGTTCTTATAATTATATAACATTATTTATTTGTTTTCTTTTATTTTTCATCTTATAGATGGCTTTTGTCGATTATCTTCCTTTGATTGTGATGAATATTGTGCAGACAGTCGGTGCAGGGATGAGTATCCTATACCGGCTGGCATTTGATTATTAGATGAATGTAAATATTTTGGTGCTTTATCGCTAGTTGTTCGGCGGTGCTTTTACTATCCTCTTGGCTCTTAGCAAAAAGTTTTTTTTTCTTTTTTCAGCACCTAATTATGTTATAAATAAATAATTTTTTCATAGATTATTCTAATTTTGTATAATTTGTCCTTTAGGATTTGGAGCGGGGGAGAGGCCAGACCCGTATTGACCATTGCAGTCCATGGTCAGATTTTACCCATTGGTTTTTTTGGGTTATTATTTTGTTTAATTTATTTTGCAAACGATTTGGGTTGTGTAGTTTTTAAAGATGATGAGGTATAATTAGACATGCATGACTCAATCACCGAAGTTTATTCTTCAATGGCTACTACTACTAACCACCTTTAGGGACTAGGTAGCAAGTTGTCATGTATTGGACTTTTTGGGGTGAAAAAAGGGGCGAATTGAAGTCTAAAACTTTTACTAATTTTCTGCATTGGTGTAAACATCAACTGACTGATGATATTATGTTTCATTTGGTACCGCATTTTTATCACTGTTGCTGTTAGCACAGAGTTTGTGTCTCACATCCTCTAGTTATTTGACCGTCGTCTCCAATTTGGTTCCATGGCTCACATTTGTTATGGCGATCCTGTTCAGGTAACATTAAGCTACTAGCTAATAGCAAAACAAGTTACATAACTAATATAATTAAACCAAATTGGAGAGGGGGAGAGGCCGTACCCGTATTGACCATTGCAGTCCATGGCCAGATTTTACTCATTGGTTTTTTTGGGTTAGTACTTTTATTTATTTATTTTGCAAACGATTTGGGTTGTGGGGTTGTGTAGTTTTTAAAGATGATGAGGTATAACTAGACATGCATGACTCAATCACCGAAGTTTATTCTTCAATGGCTACTACTACTAACCACCTTTAGGAACTAGGTAGCAAGTTGTCATGTATTGGACTTTTTGGGGTGAAAAAAGGGGAGAATTGAAGTCTAAAACTTCTACTAATTTTCTGCATTCGTATAAACATCAACTGACTAATGATATTTTGTTTCATTTGGTATCCCATTTTTATCACCGTTGCTGTTAGCACTGAGTTTGTGTCTCACATCCTCTAGTTATTTGAGCGCCCTGTCCAATTTGGTTCCATGGCTCACAATTGTTATGGCGATCCTGTTCAGGTAACATTAAGCTACTAGCTAATAGCAAAAGAAGTTACATAACTAATATAATTAAACCAAAATAAAAGCTATGTAACTCCTACAGTAAATGAGGTTACATAACTAATATAATTAATTATGGTTTGTAGGCCGATGAAGTACATACTTTTTTGGCTCCATTTTGGCATCTACAACTCGTGAACTCCTCGAGTTTGACTCCTATGTGCGTTCTTTCTCTTCGTCCGAAATCGCTCGCGAGGGTGCGAAACTCACCATATTTCATGTAACATGATCATAAGTCATACCAATGCTTTTTGCTATTAATATATAAATGTAAACAATTTGCCACTATCTTTCTACTATTTATATCACGAATAAATACATGTCTTTGTTGTGGCATTGTATATTTATTTTCATTTTTTTTATATCAAGTGGTTCTTATAATTATATAACATTATTTATTTGTTTTCTTTTATTTTTCATCTTATAGATGGCTTTTGTCGATTATCTTCCTTTGATTGTGATGAATATTGTGCAGACAGTCGGTGCAGGGATGAGTATCCTATACCGGCTGGCATTTGATTATTAGATGAATGTAAATATTTTGGTGCTTTATCGCTAGTTGTTCGGCGGTGCTTTTACTATCCTCTTGGCTCTTAGCAAAAAGTTTTTTTTTTCTTTTTTCAGCACCTAATTATGTTATAAATAAATAATTTTTTCATAGATTATTCTAATTTTGTATAATTTGTCCTTTAGGATTTGGAGCGGGGGAGAGGCCAGACCCGTATTGACCATTGCAGTCCATGGTCAGATTTTACCCATTGGTTTTTTTGGGTTATTATTTTGTTTAATTTATTTTGCAAACGATTTGGGTTGTGTAGTTTTTAAAGATGATGAGGTATAATTAGACATGCATGACTCAATCACCGAAGTTTATTCTTCAATGGCTACTACTACTAACCACCTTTAGGGACTAGGTAGCAAGTTGTCATGTATTGGACTTTTTGGGGTGAAAAAAGGGGCGAATTGAAGTCTAAAACTTTTACTAATTTTCTGCATTGGTGTAAACATCAACTGACTGATGATATTATGTTTCATTTGGTACCGCATTTTTATCACTATTGCTATTAGCACAGAGTTTGTGTCTCACATCCTCTAGTTATTTGACCGTCGTCTCCAATTTGGTTCCATGGCTCACATTTGTTATGGCGATCCTGTTCAGGTAACATTAAGCTACTAGCTAATAGCAAAAGAAGTTACATAACTAATATAATTAAACCAAATTGGAGAGGGGGAGAGGCCGTACCCGTATTGACCATTGCAGTCCATGGCCAGATTTTACTCATTGGTTTTTTTGGGTTAGTACTTTTATTTATTTATTTTGCAAACGATTTGGGTTGTGGGGTTGTGTAGTTTTTAAAGATGATGAGGTATAATTAGACATGCATGACTCAATCACCGAAGTTTATTCTTCAATGGCTACTACTACTAACCACCTTTAGGAACTAGGTAGCAAGTTGTCATGTATTGGACTTTTTGGGGTGAAAAAAGGGGAGAATTGAAGTCTAAAACTTCTACTAATTTTCTGCATTCGTATAAACATCAACTGACTAATGATATTTTGTTTCATTTGGTATCCCATTTTTATCACCGTTGCTGTTAGCACTGAGTTTGTGTCTCACATCCTCTAGTTATTTGAGCGCCCTGTCCAATTTGGTTCCATGGCTCACAATTGTTATGGCGATCCTGTTCAGGTAACATTAAGCTACTAGCTAATAGCAAAAGAAGTTACATAACTAATATAATTAAACCAAAATAAAAGCTATGTAACTCCTACAGTAAATGAGGTTACATAACTAATATAATTAATTATGGTTTGTAGGCCGATGAAGTACATACTTTTTTGGCTCCATTTTGGCATCTACAACTCGTGAACTCCTCGAGTTTGAGTCCTATGTGCGTTCTTTCTCTTCGTCCGAAATCGCTCGCGAGGGTGCGAAACTCACCATATTTCATGTAACATGATCATAAGTCATACCAATGCTTTTTGCTATTAATATATAACTGTAAACAATTTGCCACTATCTTTCTACTATTTATATCACGAATAAATACATGTCTTTGTTGTGGCATTGTATATTTATTTTCATTTTTTTTATATCAAGTGGTTCTTATAATTATATAACATTATTTATTTGTTTTCTTTTATTTTTCATCTTATAGATGGCTTTTGTCGATTATCTTCCTTTGATTGTGATGAATATTGTGCAGACAGTCGGTGCAGGGATGAGTATCCTATACCGGCTGGCATTTGATTATTAGATGAATGTAAATATTTTGGTGCTTTATCGCTAGTTGTTCGGCGGTGCTTTTACTATCCTCTTGGCTCTTAGCAAAAAGTTTTTTTTTTCTTTTTTCAGCACCTAATTATGTTATAAATAAATAATTTTTTCATAGATTATTCTAATTTTGTATAATTTGTCCTTTAGGATTTGGAGCGGGGGAGAGGCCAGACCCGTATTGACCATTGCAGTCCATGGTCAGATTTTACCCATTGGTTTTTTTGGGTTATTATTTTGTTTAATTTATTTTGCAAACGATTTGGGTTGTGTAGTTTTTAAAGATGATGAGGTATAATTAGACATGCATGACTCAATCACCGAAGTTTATTCTTCAATGGCTACTACTACTAACCACCTTTAGGGACTAGGTAGCAAGTTGTCATGTATTGGACTTTTTGGGGTGAAAAAAGGGGCGAATTGAAGTCTAAAACTTTTACTAATTTTCTGCATTGGTGTAAACATCAACTGACTGATGATATTATGTTTCATTTGGTACCGCATTTTTATCACTGTTGCTGTTAGCACAGAGTTTGTGTCTCACATCCTCTAGTTATTTGACCGTCGTCTCCAATTTGGTTCCATGGCTCACATTTGTTATGGCGATCCTGTTCAGGTAACATTATGCTACTAGCTAATAGCAAAACAAGTTACATAACTAATATAATTAAACCAAATTGGAGAGGGGGAGAGGCCGTACCCGTATTGACCATTGCAGTCCATGGCCAGATTTTACTCATTGGTTTTTTTGGGTTAGTACTTTTATTTATTTATTTTGCAAACGATTTGGGTTGTGGGGTTGTGTAGTTTTTAAAGATGATGAGGTATAATTAGACATGCATGACTCAATCACCGAAGTTTATTCTTCAATGGCTACTACTACTAACCACCTTTAGGAACTAGGTAGCAAGTTGTCATGTATTGGACTTTTTGGGGTGAAAAAAGGGGAGAATTGAAGTCTAAAACTTCTACTAATTTTCTGCATTCGTATAAACATCAACTGACTAATGATATTTTGTTTCATTTGGTATCCCATTTTTATCACCGTTGCTGTTAGCACTGAGTTTGTGTCTCACATCCTCTAGTTATTTGAGCGCCCTGTCCAATTTGGTTCCATGGCTCACAATTGTTATGGCGATCCTGTTCAGGTAACATTAAGCTACTAGCTAATAGCAAAAGAAGTTACATAACTAATATAATTAAACCAAAATAAAAGCTATGTAACTCCTACAGTAAATGAGGTTACATAACTAATATAATTAATTATGGTTTGTAGGCCGATGAAGTACATACTTTTTTGGCTCCATTTTGGCATCTACAACTCGTGAACTCCTCGAGTTTGAGTCCTATGTGCGTTCTTTCTCTTCGTCCGAAATCGCTCGCGAGGGTGCGAAACTCACCATATTTCATGTAACATGATCATAAGTCATACCAATGCTTTTTGCTATTAATATATAACTGTAAACAATTTGCCACTATCTTTCTACTATTTATATCACGAATAAATACATGTCTTTGTTGTGGCATTGTATATTTATTTTCATTTTTTTTATATCAAGTGGTTCTTATAATTATATAACATTATTTATTTGTTTTCTTTTATTTTTCATCTTATAGATGGCTTTTGTCGATTATCTTCCTTTGATTGTGATGAATATTGTGCAGACAGTCGGTGCAGGGATGAGTATCCTATACCGGCTGGCATTTGATTATTAGATGAATGTAAATATTTTGGTGCTTTATCGCTAGTTGTTCGGCGGTGCTTTTACTATCCTCTTGGCTCTTAGCAAAAAGTTTTTTTTTTCTTTTTTCAGCACCTAATTATGTTATAAATAAATAATTTTTTCATAGATTATTCTAATCTTGTATAATTTGTCCTTTAGGATTTGGAGCGGGGGAGAGGCCAGACCCGTATTGACCATTGCAGTCCATGGTCAGATTTTACCCATTGGTTTTTTTGGGTTATTATTTTGTTTAATTTATTTTGCAAACGATTTGGGTTGTGTAGTTTTTAAAGATGATGAGGTATAATTAGACATGCATGACTCAATCACCGAAGTTTATTCTTCAATGGCTACTACTACTAACCACCTTTAGGGACTAGGTAGCAAGTTGTCATGTATTGGACTTTTTGGGGTGAAAAAAGGGGCGAATTGAAGTCTAAAACTTTTACTAATTTTCTGCATTGGTGTAAACATCAACTGACTGATGATATTATGTTTCATTTGGTACCGCATTTTTATCACTGTTGCTGTTAGCACAGAGTTTGTGTCTCACATCCTCTAGTTATTTGACCGTCGTCTCCAATTTGGTTCCATGGCTCACATTTGTTATGGCGATCCTGTTCAGGTAACATTAAGCTACTAGCTAATAGCAAAACAAGTTACATAACTAATATAATTAAACCAAATTGGAGAGGGGGAGAGGCCGTACCCGTATTGACCATTGCAGTCCATGGCCAGATTTTACTCATTGGTTTTTTTGGGTTAGTACTTTTATTTATTTATTTTGCAAACGATTTGGGTTGTGGGGTTGTGTAGTTTTTAAAGATGATGAGGTATAATTAGACATGCATGACTCAATCACCGAAGTTTATTCTTCAATGGCTACTACTACTAACCACCTTTAGGAACTAGGTAGCAAGTTGTCATGTATTGGACTTTTTGGGGTGAAAAAAGGGGAGAATTGAAGTCTAAAACTTCTACTAATTTTCTGCATTCGTATAAACATCAACTGACTAATGATATTTTGTTTCATTTGGTATCCCATTTTTATCACCGTTGCTGTTAGCACTGAGTTTGTGTCTCACATCCTCTAGTTATTTGAGCGCCCTGTCCAATTTGGTTCCATGGCTCACAATTGTTATGGCGATCCTGTTCAGGTAACATTAAGCTACTAGCTAATAGCAAAAGAAGTTACATAACTAATATAATTAAACCAAAATAAAAGCTATGTAACTCCTACAGTAAATGAGGTTACATAACTAATATAATTAATTATGGTTTGTAGGCCGATGAAGTACATACTTTTTTGGCTCCATTTTGGCATCTAGAACTCGTGAACTCCTCGAGTTTGAGTCCTATGTGCGTTCTTTCTCTTCGTCCGAAATCGCTCGCGAGGGTGCGAAACTCACCATATTTCATGTAACATGATCATAAGTCATACCAATGCTTTTTGCTATTAATATATAACTGTAAACAATTTGCCACTATCTTTCTACTATTTATATCACGAATAAATACATGTCTTTGTTGTGGCATTGTATATTTATTTTCATTTTTTTTATATCAAGTGGTTCTTATAATTATATAACATTATTTATTTGTTTTCTTTTATTTTTCATCTTATAGATGGCTTTTGTCGATTATCTTCCTTTGATTGTGATGAATATTGTGCAGACAGTCGGTGCAGGGATGAGTATCCTATACCGGTTGGCATTTGATTATTAGATGAATGTAAATATTTTGGTGCTTTATCGCTAGTTGTTCGGCGGTGCTTTTACTATCCTCTTGGCTCTTAGCAAAAAGTTTTTTTTTTCTTTTTTCAGCACCTAATTATGTTATAAATAAATAATTTTTTCATAGATTATTCTAATTTTGTATAATTTGTCCTTTAGGATTTGGAGCGGGGGAGAGGCCAGACCCGTATTGACCATTGCAGTCCATGGTCAGATTTTACCCATTGGTTTTTTTGGGTTATTATTTTGTTTAATTTATTTTGCAAACGATTTGGGTTGTGTAGTTTTTAAAGATGATGAGGTATAATTAGACATGCATGACTCAATCACCGAAGTTTATTCTTCAATGGCTACTACTACTAACCACCTTTAGGGACTAGGTAGCAAGTTGTCATGTATTGGACTTTTTGGGGTGAAAAAAGGGGCGAATTGAAGTCTAAAACTTTTACTAATTTTCTGCATTGGTGTAAACATCAACTGACTGATGATATTATGTTTCATTTGGTACCGCATTTTTATCACTGTTGCTGTTAGCACAGAGTTTGTGTCTCACATCCTCTAGTTATTTGACCGTCGTCTCCAATTTGGTTCCATGGCTCACATTTGTTATGGCGATCCTGTTCAGGTAACATTAAGCTACTAGCTAATAGCAAAAGAAGTTACATAACTAATATAATTAAACCAAATTGGAGAGGGGGAGAGGCCGTACCCGTATTGACCATTGCAGTCCATGGCCAGATTTTACTCATTGGTTTTTTTGGGTTAGTACTTTTATTTATTTATTTTGCAAACGATTTGGGTTGTGGGGTTGTGTAGTTTTTAAAGATGATGAGGTATAATTAGACATGCATGACTCAATCACCGAAGTTTATTCTTCAATGGCTACTACTACTAACCACCTTTAGGAACTAGGTAGCAAGTTGTCATGTATTGGACTTTTTGGGGTGAAAAAAGGGGAGAATTGAAGTCTAAAACTTCTACTAATTTTCTGCATTCGTATAAACATCAACTGACTAATGATATTTTGTTTCATTTGGTATCCCATTTTTATCACCGTTGCTGTTAGCACTGAGTTTGTGTCTCACATCCTCTAGTTATTTGAGCGCCCTGTCCAATTTGGTTCCATGGCTCACAATTGTTATGGCGATCCTGTTCAGGTAACATTAAGCTACTAGCTAATAGCAAAAGAAGTTACATAACTAATATAATTAAACCAAAATAAAAGCTATGTAACTCCTACAGTAAATGAGGTTACATAACTAATATAATTAATTATGGTTTGTAGGCCGATGAAGTACATACTTTTTTGGCTCCATTTTGGCATCTACAACTCGTGAACTCCTCGAGTTTGAGTCCTATGTGCGTTCTTTCTCTTCGTCCGAAATCGCTCGCGAGGGTGCGAAACTCACCATATTTCATGTAACATGATCATAAGTCATACCAATGCTTTTTGCTATTAATATATAACTGTAAACAATTTGCCACTATCTTTCTACTATTTATATCACGAATAAATACATGTCTTTGTTGTGGCATTGTATATTTATTTTCATTTTTTTTATATCAAGTGGTTCTTATAATTATATAACATTATTTATTTGTTTTCTTTTATTTTTCATCTTATAGATGGCTTTTGTCGATTATCTTCCTTTGATTGTGATGAATATTGTGCAGACAGTCGGTGCAGGGATGAGTATCCTATACCGGCTGGCATTTGATTATTAGATGAATGTAAATATTTTGGTGCTTTATCGCTAGTTGTTCGGCGGTGCTTTTACTATCCTCTTGGCTCTTAGCAAAAAGTTTTTTTTTTCTTTTTTCAGCACCTAATTATGTTATAAATAAATAATTTTTTCATAGATTATTCTAATTTTGTATAATTTGTCCTTTAGGATTTGGAGCGGGGGAGAGGCCAGACCCGTATTGACCATTGCAGTCCATGGTCAGATTTTACCCATTGGTTTTTTTGGGTTATTATTTTGTTTAATTTATTTTGCAAACGATTTGGGTTGTGTAGTTTTTAAAGATGATGAGGTATAATTAGACATGCATGACTCAATCACCGAAGTTTATTCTTCAATGGCTACTACTACTAACCACCTTTAGGGACTAGGTAGCAAGTTGTCATGTATTGGACTTTTTGGGGTGAAAAAAGGGGCGAATTGAAGTCTAAAACTTTTACTAATTTTCTGCATTGGTGTAAACATCAACTGACTGATGATATTATGTTTCATTTGGTACCGCATTTTTATCACTGTTGCTGTTAGCACAGAGTTTGTGTCTCACATCCTCTAGTTATTTGACCGTCGTCTCCAATTTGGTTCCATGGCTCACATTTGTTATGGCGATCCTGTTCAGGTAACATTAAGCTACTAGCTAATAGCAAAACAAGTTACATAACTAATATAATTAAACCAAATTGGAGAGGGGGAGAGGCCGTACCCGTATTGACCATTGCAGTCCATGGCCAGATTTTACTCATTGGTTTTTTTGGGTTAGTACTTTTATTTATTTATTTTGCAAACGATTTGGGTTGTGGGGTTGTGTAGTTTTTAAAGATGATGAGGTATAATTAGACATGCATGACTCAATCACCGAAGTTTATTCTTCAATGGCTACTACTACTAACCACCTTTAGGAACTAGGTAGCAAGTTGTCATGTATTGGACTTTTTGGGGTGAAAAAAGGGGAGAATTGAAGTCTAAAACTTCTACTAATTTTCTGCATTCGTATAAACATCAACTGACTAATGATATTTTGTTTCATTTGGTATCCCATTTTTATCACCGTTGCTGTTAGCACTGAGTTTGTGTCTCACATCCTCTAGTTATTTGAGCGCCCTGTCCAATTTGGTTCCATGGCTCACAATTGTTATGGCGATCCTGTTCAGGTAACATTAAGCTACTAGCTAATAGCAAAAGAAGTTACATAACTAATATAATTAAACCAAAATAAAAGCTATGTAACTCCTACAGTAAATGAGGTTACATAACTAATATAATTAATTATGGTTTGTAGGCCGATGAAGTACATACTTTTTTGGCTCCATTTTGGCATCTACAACTCGTGAACTCCTCGAGTTTGAGTCCTATGTGCGTTCTTTCTCTTCGTCCGAAATCGCTCGCGAGGGTGCGAAACTCACCATATTTCATGTAACATGATCATAAGTCATACCAATGCTTTTTGCTATTAATATATAACTGTAAACAATTTGCCACTATCTTTCTACTATTTATATCACGAATAAATACATGTCTTTGTTGTGGCATTGTATATTTATTTTCATTTTTTTTATATCAAGTGGTTCTTATAATTATATAACATTATTTATTTGTTTTCTTTTATTTTTCATCTTATAGATGGCTTTTGTCGATTATCTTCCTTTGATTGTGATGAATATTGTGCAGACAGTCGGTGCAGGGATGAGTATCCTATACCGGCTGGCATTTGATTATTAGATGAATGTAAATATTTTGGTGCTTTATCGCTAGTTGTTCGGCGGTGCTTTTACTATCCTCTTGGCTCTTAGCAAAAAGTTTTTTTTTTCTTTTTTCAGCACCTAATTATGTTATAAATAAATAATTTTTTCATAGATTATTCTAATCTTGTATAATTTGTCCTTTAGGATTTGGAGCGGGGGAGAGGCCAGACCCGTATTGACCATTGCAGTCCATGGTCAGATTTTACCCATTGGTTTTTTTGGGTTATTATTTTGTTTAATTTATTTTGCAAACGATTTGGGTTGTGTAGTTTTTAAAGATGATGAGGTATAATTAGACATGCATGACTCAATCACCGAAGTTTATTCTTCAATGGCTACTACTACTAACCACCTTTAGGGACTAGGTAGCAAGTTGTCATGTATTGGACTTTTTGGGGTGAAAAAAGGGGCGAATTGAAGTCTAAAACTTTTACTAATTTTCTGCATTGGTGTAAACATCAACTGACTGATGATATTATGTTTCATTTGGTACCGCATTTTTATCACTGTTGCTGTTAGCACAGAGTTTGTGTCTCACATCCTCTAGTTATTTGACCGTCGTCTCCAATTTGGTTCCATGGCTCACATTTGTTATGGCGATCCTGTTCAGGTAACATTAAGCTACTAGCTAATAGCAAAACAAGTTACATAACTAATATAATTAAACCAAATTGGAGAGGGGGAGAGGCCGTACCCGTATTGACCATTGCAGTCCATGGCCAGATTTTACTCATTGGTTTTTTTGGGTTAGTACTTTTATTTATTTATTTTGCAAACGATTTGGGTTGTGGGGTTGTGTAGTTTTTAAAGATGATGAGGTATAATTAGACATGCATGACTCAATCACCGAAGTTTATTCTTCAATGGCTACTACTACTAACCACCTTTAGGAACTAGGTAGCAAGTTGTCATGTATTGGACTTTTTGGGGTGAAAAAAGGAGAGAATTGAAGTCTAAAACTTCTACTAATTTTCTGCATTCGTATAAACATCAACTGACTAATGATATTTTGTTTCATTTGGTATCCCATTTTTATCACCGTTGCTGTTAGCACTGAGTTTGTGTCTCACATCCTCTAGTTATTTGAGCGCCCTGTCCAATTTGGTTCCATGGCTCACAATTGTTATGGCGATCCTGTTCAGGTAACATTAAGCTACTAGCTAATAGCAAAAGAAGTTACATAACTAATATAATTAAACCAAAATAAAAGCTATGTAACTCCTACAGTAAATGAGGTTACATAACTAATATAATTAATTATGGTTGTAGGCCGATGAAGTACATACTTTTTTGGCTCCATTTTGGCATCTACAACTCGTGAACTCCTCGAGTTTGAGTCCTATGTGCGTTCTTTCTCTTCGTCCGAAATCGCTCGCGAGGGTGCGAAACTCACCATATTTCATGTAACATGATCATAAGTCATACCAATGCTTTTTGCTATTAATATATAACTGTAAACAATTTGCCACTATCTTTCTACTATTTATATCACGAATAAATACATGTCTTTGTTGTGGCATTGTATATTTATTTTCATTTTTTTTATATCAAGTGGTTCTTATAATTATATAACATTATTTATTTGTTTTCTTTTATTTTTCATCTTATAGATGGCTTTTGTCGATTATCTTCCTTTGATTGTGATGAATATTGTGCAGACAGTCGGTGCAGGGATGAGTATCCTATACCGGCTGGCATTTGATTATTAGATGAATGTAAATATTTTGGTGCTTTATCGCTAGTTGTTTGGCGGTGCTTTTACTATCCTCTTGGCTCTTAGCAAAAAGTTTTTTTTTCTTTTTTCAGCACCTAATTATGTTATAAATAAATAAATTTTTCATAGATTATTCTAATTTTGTATAATTTGTCCTTTAGGATTTGGAGCGGGGGAGAGGCCAGACCCGTATTGACCATTGCAGTCCATGGTCAGATTTTACCCATTGGTTTTTTTGGGTTATTATTTTGTTTAATTTATTTTGCAAACGATTTGGGTTGTGTTGTTTTTAAAGATGATGAGGTATAATTAGACATGCATGACTCAATCACCGAAGTTTATTCTTCAATGGCTACTACTACTAACCACCTTTAGGGACTAGGTAGCAAGTTGTCATGTATTGGACTTTTTGGGGTGACAAAAGGGGCGAATTGAAGTCTAAAACTTTTACTAATTTTCTGCATTGGTGTAAACATCAACTGACTGATGATATTATGTTTCATTTGGTACCGCATTTTTATCACTGTTGCTGTTAGCACAGAGTTTGTGTCTCACATCCTCTAGTTATTTGACCGTCGTCTCCAATTTGGTTCCATGGCTCACATTTGTTATGGCGATCCTGTTCAGGTAACATTAAGCTACTAGCTAATAGCAAAACAAGTTACATAACTAATATAATTAAACCAAATTGGAGAGGGGGAGAGGCCGTACCCGTATTGACCATTGCAGTCCATGGCCAGATTTTACTCATTGGTTTTTTTGGGTTAGTACTTTTATTTATTTATTTTGCAAACGATTTGGGTTGTGGGGTTGTGTAGTTTTTAAAGATGATGAGGTATAATTAGACATGCATGACTCAATCACCGAAGTTTATTCTTCAATGGCTACTACTACTAACCACCTTTAGGAACTAGGTAGCAAGTTGTCATGTATTGGACTTTTTGGGGTGAAAAAAGGGGAGAATTGAAGTCTAAAACTTCTACTAATTTTCTGCATTCGTATAAATATCAACTGACTAATGATATTTTGTTTCATTTGGTATCCCATTTTTATCACCGTTGCTGTTAGCACTGAGTTTGTGTCTCACATCCTCTAGTTATTTGAGCGCCCTGTCCAATTTGGTTCCATGGCTCACAATTGTTATGGCGATCCTGTTCAGGTAACATTAAGCTACTAGCTAATAGCAAAAGAAGTTACATAACTAATATAATTAAACCAAAATAAAAGCTATGTAACTCCTACAGTAAATGAGGTTACATAACTAATATAATTAATTATGGTTTGTAGGCCGATGAAGTACATACTTTTTTGGCTCCATTTTGGCATCTACAACTCGTGAACTCCTCGAGTTTGAGTCCTATGTGCGTTCTTTCTCTTCGTCCGAAATCGCTCGCGAGGGTGCGAAACTCACCATATTTCATGTAACATGATCATAAGTCATACCAATGCTTTTTGCTATTAATATATAACTGTAAACAATTTGCCACTATCTTTCTACTATTTATATCACGAATAAATACATGTCTTTGTTGTGGCATTGTATATTTATTTTCATTTTTTTTATATCAAGTGGTTCTTATAATTATATAACATTATTTATTTGTTTTCTTTTATTTTTCATCTTATAGATGGCTTTTGTCGATTATCTTCCTTTGATTGTGATGAATATTGTGCAGACAGTCGGTGCAGGGATGAGTATCCTATACCGGCTGGCATTTGATTATTAGATGAATGTAAATATTTTGGTGCTTTATCGCTAGTTGTTCGGCGGTGCTTTTACTATCCTCTTGGCTCTTAGCAAAAAGTTTTTTTTTTCTTTTTTCAGCACCTAATTATGTTATAAATAAATAATTTTTTCATAGATTATTCTAATTTTGTATAATTTGTCCTTTAGGATTTGGAGCGGGGGAGAGGCCAGACCCGTATTGACCATTGCAGTCCATGGTCAGATTTTACCCATTGGTTTTTTTGGGTTATTATTTTGTTTAATTTATTTTGCAAACGATTTGGGTTGTGTAGTTTTTAAAGATGATGAGGTATAATTAGACATGCATGACTCAATCACCGAAGTTTATTCTTCAATGGCTACTACTACTAACCACCTTTAGGGACTAGGTAGCAAGTTGTCATGTATTGGACTTTTTGGGGTGAAAAAAGGGGCGAATTGAAGTCTAAAACTTTTACTAATTTTCTGCATTGGTGTAAACATCAACTGACTGATGATATTATGTTTCATTTGGTACCGCATTTTTATCACTGTTGCTGTTAGCACAGAGTTTGTGTCTCACATCCTCTAGTTATTTGACCGTCGTCTCCAATTTGGTTCCATGGCTCACATTTGTTATGGCGATCCTGTTCAGGTAACATTAAGCTACTAGCTAATAGCAAAAGAAGTTACATAACTAATATAATTAAACCAAATTGGAGAGGGGGAGAGGCCGTACCCGTATTGACCATTGCAGTCCATGGCCAGATTTTACTCATTGGTTTTTTTGGGTTAGTACTTTTATTTATTTATTTTGCAAACGATTTGGGTTGTGGGGTTGTGTAGTTTTTAAAGATGATGAGGTATAATTAGACATGCATGACTCAATTACCGAAGTTTATTCTTCAATGGCTACTACTACTAACCACCTTTAGGAACTAGGTAGCAAGTTGTCATGTATTGGACTTTTTGGGGTGAAAAAAGGGGAGAATTGAAGTCTAAAACTTCTACTAATTTTCTGCATTCGTATAAACATCAACTGACTAATGATATTTTGTTTCATTTGGTATCCCATTTTTATCACCGTTGCTGTTAGCACTGAGTTTGTGTCTCACATCCTCTAGTTATTTGACCGTCGTCTCCAATTTGGTTCCATGGCTCACATTTGTTATGGCGATCCTGTTCAGGTAACATTAAGCTACTAGCTAATAGCAAAAGAAGTTACATAACTAATATAATTAAACCAAATTGGAGAGGGGGAGAGGCCGTACCCGTATTGACCATTGCAGTCCATGGCCAGATTTTACTCATTGGTTTTTTTGGGTTAGTACTTTTATTTATTTATTTTGCAAACGATTTGGGTTGTGGGGTTGTGTAGTTTTTAAAGATGATGAGGTATAATTAGACATGCATGACTCAATCACCGAAGTTTATTCTTCAATGGCTACTACTACTAACCACCTTTAGGAACTAGGTAGCAAGTTGTCATGTATTGGACTTTTTGGGGTGAAAAAATGGGAGAATTGAAGTCTAAAACTTCTACTAATTTTCTGCATTCGTATAAACATCAACTGACTACTGATATTTTGTTTCATTTGGTATCCCATTTTTATCACCGTTGCTGTTAGCACTGAGTTTGTGTCTCACATCCTCCAGTTATTTGAGCGCCCTGTCCAATTTGGTTCCATGGCTCACAATTGTTATGGCGATCCTGTTCAGGTAACATTAAGCTACTAGCTAATAGCAAAAGAAGTTACATAACTAATATAATTAAACCAAAATAAAAGCTATGTAACTCCTACAGTAAATGAGGTTACATAACTAATATAATTAATTATGGTTTGTAGGCCGATGAAGTACATACTTTTTTGGCTCCATTTTGGCATCTACAACTCGTGAACTCCTCGAGTTTGAGTCCTATGTGCGTTCTTTCTCTTCGTCCGAAATCGCTCGCGAGGGTGCGAAACTCACCATATTTCATGTAACATGATCATAAGTCATACCAATGCTTTTTGCTATTAATATATAACTGTAAACAATTTGCCACTATCTTTCTACTATTTATATCACGAATAAATACATGTCTTTGTTGTGGCATTGTATATTTATTTTCATTTTTTTATATCAAGTGGTTCTTATAATTATATAACATTATTTATTTGTTTTCTTTTATTTTTCATCTTATAGATGGCTTTTGTCGATTATCTTCCTTTGATTGTGATGAATATTGTGCAGACAGTCGGTGCAGGGATGAGTATCCTATACCGGCTGGCATTTGATTATTAGATGAATGTAAATATTTTGGTGCTTTATCGCTAGTTGTTCGGTGGTGCTTTTACTATCCTCTTGGCTCTTAGCAAAAAGTTTTTTTTTTCTTTTTTCAGCACCTAATTATGTTATAAATAAATAATTTTTTCATAGATTATTCTAATTTTGTATAATTTGTCCTTTAGGATTTGGAGCGGGGGAGAGGCCAGACCCGTATTGACCATTGCAGTCCATGGTCAGATTTTACCCATTGGTTTTTTTGGGTTATTATTTTGTTTAATTTATTTTGCAAACGATTTGGGTTGTGTAGTTTTTAAAGATGATGAGGTATAATTAGACATGCATGACTCAATCACCGAAGTTTATTCTTCAATGGCTACTACTACTAACCACCTTTAGGGACTAGGTAGCAAGTTGTCATGTATTGGACTTTTTGGGGTGAAAAAAGGGGCGAATTGAAGTCTAAAACTTTTACTAATTTTCTGCATTGGTGTAAACATCAACTGACTGATGATATTATGTTTCATTTGGTACCGCATTTTTTATCACTGTTGCTGTTAGCACAGAGTTGGTGTCTCACATCCTCTAGTTATTTGACCGTCGTCTCCAATTTTGTTCCATGGCTCACATTTGTTATGGCGATCCTGTTCAGGTAACATTAAGCTACTAGCTAATAGCAAAAGAAGTTACATAACTAATATAATTAAACCAAATTGGAGAGGGGGAGAGGCCGTACCCGTATTGACCATTGCAGTCCATGGCCAGATTTTACTCATTGGTTTTTTTGGGTTAGTACTTTTATTTATTTATTTTGCAAACGATTTGGGTTGTGGGGTTGTGTAGTTTTTAAAGATGATGAGGTATAATTAGACATGCATGACTCAATTACCGAAGTTTATTCTTCAATGGCTACTACTACTAACCACCTTTAGGAACTAGGTAGCAAGTTGTCATGTATTGGAATTTTTGGGGTGAAAAAAGGGGAGAATTGAAGTCTAAAACTTCTACTAATTTTCTGCATTCGTATAAACATCAACTGACTAATGATATTTTGTTTCATTTGGTATCCCATTTTTATCACCGTTGCTGTTAGCACTGAGTTTGTGTCTCACATCCTCTAGTTATTTGAGCGCCCTGTCCAATTTGGTTCCATGGCTCACAATTGTTATGGCGATCCTGTTCAGGTAACATTAAGCTACTAGCTAATAGCAAAAGAAGTTACATAACTAATATAATTAAACCAAAATAAAAGCTATGTAACTCCTACAGTAAATGAGGTTACATAACTAATATAATTAATTATGGTTTGTAGGCCGATGAAGTACATACTTTTTTGGCTCCATTTTGGCATCTACAACTCGTGAACTCCTCGAGTTTGAGTCCTATGTGCGTTCTTTCTCTTCGTCCGAAATCGCTCGCGAGGGTGCGAAACTCACCATATTTCATTTAACATGATCATAAGTCATACCAATGCTTTTTGCTATTAATATATAACTGTAAACAATTTGCCACTATCTTTCTACTATTTATATCACGAATAAATACATGTCTTTGTTGTGGCATTGTATATTTATTTTCATTTTTTTTATATCAAGTGGTTCTTATAATTATATAACATTATTTATTTGTTTTCTTTTATTTTTCATCTTATAGATGGCTTTTGTCGATTATCTTCCTTTGATTGTGATGAATATTGTGCAGACAGTCGGTGCAGGGATGAGTATCCTATACCGGCTGGCATTTGATTATTAGATGAATGTAAATATTTTGGTGCTTTATCGCTAGTTGTTCGGCGGTGCTTTTACTATCCTCTTGGCTCTTAGCAAAAAGTTTTTTTTTCTTTTTTCAGCACCTAATTATGTTATAAATAAATAATTTTTTCATAGATTATTCTAATTTTGTATAATTTGTCCTTTGGGATTTGGAGCGGGGGAGAGGCCAGACCCGTATTGACCATTGCAGTCCATGGTCAGATTTTACCCATTGGTTTTTTTGGGTTATTATTTTGTTTAATTTATTTTGCAAACGATTTGGGTTGTGTAGTTTTTAAAGATGATGAGGTATAATTAGACATGCATGACTCAATCACCGAAGTTTATTCTTCAATGGCTACTACTACTAACCACCTTTAGGGACTAGGTAGCAAGTTGTCATGTATTGGACTTTTTGGGGTGAAAAAAGGGGCGAATTGAAGTCTAAAACTTTTACTAATTTTCTGCATTGGTGTAAACATCAACTGACTGATGATATTATGTTTCATTTGGTACCGCATTTTTATCACTGTTGCTGTTAGCACAGAGTTTGTGTCTCACATCCTCTAGTTATTTGACCGTCGTCTCCAATTTTGTTCCATGGCTCACATTTGTTATGGCGATCCTGTTCAGGTAACATTAAGCTACTAGCTAATAGCAAAAGAAGTTACATAACTAATATAATTAAACCAAATTGGAGAGGGGGAGAGGCCGTACCCGTATTGACCATTGCAGTCCATGGCCAGATTTTACTCATTGGTTTTTTTGGGTTAGTACTTTTATTTATTTATTTTGCAAACGATTTGGGTTGTGGGGTTGTGTAGTTTTTAAAGATGATGAGGTATAATTAGACATGCATGACTCAATTACCGAAGTTTATTCTTCAATGGCTACTACTACTAACCACCTTTAGGAACTAGGTAGCAAGTTGTCATGTATTGGACTTTTTGGGGTGAAAAAAGGGGAGAATTGAAGTCTAAAACTTCTACTAATTTTCTGCATTCGTATAAACATCAACTGACTAATGATATTTTGTTTCATTTGGTATCCCATTTTTATCACCGTTGCTGTTAGCACTGAGTTTGTGTCTCACATCCTCTAGTTATTTGAGCGCCCTGTCCAATTTGGTTCCATGGCTCACAATTGTTATGCCGATCCTGTTCAGGTAACATTAAGCTACTAGCTAATAGCAAAAGAAGTTACATAACTAATATAATTAAACCAAAATAAAAGCTATGTAACTCCTACAGTAAATGAGGTTACATAACTAATATAATTAATTATGGTTTGTAGGCCGATGAAGTACATACTTTTTTGGCTCCATTTTGGCATCTACAACTCGTGAACTCCTCGAGTTTGAGTCCTATGTGCGTTCTTTCTCTTCGTCCGAAATCGCTCGCGAGGGTGCGAAACTCACCATATTTCATTTAACATGATCATAAGTCATACCAATGCTTTTTGCTATTAATATATAACTGTAAACAATTTGCCACTATCTTTGTACTATTTATATCACGAATAAATACATGTCTTTGTTGTGGCATTGTATATTTATTTTCCTTTTTTTTATATCAAGTGGTTCTTATAATTATATAACATTATTTATTTGTTTTCTTTTATTTTTCATCTTATAGATGGCTTTTGTCGATTATCTTCCTTTGATTGTGATGAATATTGTGCAGACAGTCGGTGCAGGGATGAGTATCCTATACCGGCTGGCATTTGATTATTAGATGAATGTAAATATTTTGGTGCTTTATCGCTAGTTGTTCGGCGGTGCTTTTACTATCCTCTTGGCTCTTAGCAAAAAGTTTTTTTTTCTTTTTTCAGCACCTAATTATGTTATAAATAAATAATTTTTTCATAGATTATTCTAATTTTGTATAATTTGTCCTTTGGGATTTGGAGCGGGGGAGAGGCCAGACCCGTATTGACCATTGCAGTCCATGGTCAGATTTTACCCATTGGTTTTTTTGGGTTATTATTTTGTTTAATTTATTTTGCAAACGATTTGGGTTGTGTAGTTTTTAAAGATGATGAGGTATAATTAGACATGCATGACTCAATCACCGAAGTTTATTCTTCAATGGCTACTACTACTAACCACCTTTAGGGACTAGGTAGCAAGTTGTCATGTATTGGACTTTTTGGGGTGAAAAAAGGGGCGAATTGAAGTCTAAAACTTTTACTAATTTTCTGCATTGGTGTAAACATCAACTGACTGATGATATTATGTTTCATTTGGTACCGCATTTTTATCACTGTTGCTGTTAGCACAGAGTTTGTGTCTCACATCCTCTAGTTATTTGACCGTCGTCTCCAATTTGGTTCCATGGCTCACATTTGTTATGGCGATCCTGTTCAGGTAACATTAAGCTACTAGCTAATAGCAAAACAAGTTACATAACTAATATAATTAAACCAAATTGGAGAGGGGGAGAGGCCGTACCCGTATTGACCATTGCAGTCCATGGCCAGATTTTACTCATTGGTTTTTTTGGGTTAGTACTTTTATTTATTTATTTTGCAAACGATTTGGGTTGTGGGGTTGTGTAGTTTTTAAAGATGATGAGGTATAATTAGACATGCATGACTCAATCACCGAAGTTTATTCTTCAATGGCTACTACTACTAACCACCTTTAGGAACTAGGTAGCAAGTTGTCATGTATTGGACTTTTTGGGGTGAAAAAAGGGGAGAATTGAAGTCTAAAACTTCTACTAATTTTCTGCATTCGTATAAACATCAACTGACTAATGATATTTTGTTTCATTTGGTATCCCATTTTTATCACCGTTGCTGTTAGCACTGAGTTTGTGTCTCACATCCTCTAGTTATTTGAGCGCCCTGACCAATTTGGTTCCATGGCTCACAATTGTTATGGCGATCCTGTTCAGGTAACATTAAGCTACTAGCTAATAGCAAAAGAAGTTACATAACTAATATAATTAAACCAAAATAAAAGCTATGTAACTCCTACAGTAAATGAGGTTACATAACTAATATAATTAATTATGGTTTGTAGGCCGATGAAGTACATACTTTTTTGGCTCCATTTTGGCATCTACAACTCGTGAACTCCTCGAGTTTGAGTCCTATGTGCGTTCTTTCTCTTCGTCCGAAATCGCTCGCGAGGGTGCGAAACTCACCATATTTCATGTAACATGATCATAAGTCATACCAATGCTTTTTGCTATTAATATATAACTGTAAACAATTTGCCACTATCTTTCTACTATTTATATCACGAATAAATACATGTCTTTGTTGTGGCATTGTATATTTATTTTCCTTTTTTTTATATCAAGTGGTTCTTATAATTATATAACATTATTTATTTGTTTTCTTTTATTTTTCATCTTATAGATGGCTTTTGTCGATTATCTTCCTTTGATTGTGATGAATATTGTGCAGACAGTCGGTGCAGGGATGAGTATCCTATACCGGCTGGCATTTGATTATTAGATGAATGTAAATATTTTGGTGCTTTATCGCTAGTTGTTCGGCGGTGCTTTTACTATCCTCTTGGCTCTTAGCAAAAAGTTTTTTTTTTCTTTTTTCAGCACCTAATTATGTTATAAATAAATAATTTTTTCATAGATTATTCTAATTTTGTATAATTTGTCCTTTGGGATTTGGAGCGGGGGAGAGGCCAGACCCGTATTGACCATTGCAGTCCATGGTCAGATTTTACCCATTGGTTTTTTTGGGTTATTATTTTGTTTAATTTATTTTGCAAACGATTTGGGTTGTGTAGTTTTTAAAGATGATGAGGTATAATTAGACATGCATGACTCAATCACCGAAGTTTATTCTTCAATGGCTACTACTACTAACCACCTTTAGGGACTAGGTAGCAAGTTGTCATGTATTGGACTTTTTGGGGTGAAAAAAGGGGCGAATTGAAGTCTAAAACTTTTACTAATTTTCTGCATTGGTGTAAACATCAACTGACTGATGATATTATGTTTCATTTGGTACCGCATTTTTATCACTGTTGCTGTTAGCACAGAGTTTGTGTCTCACATCCTCTAGTTATTTGACCGTCGTCTCCAATTTGGTTCCATGGCTCACATTTGTTATGGCGATCCTGTTCAGGTAACATTAAGCTACTAGCTAATAGCAAAACAAGTTACATAACTAATATAATTAAACCAAATTGGAGAGGGGGAGAGGCCGTACCCGTATTGACCATTGCAGTCCATGGCCAGATTTTACTCATTGGTTTTTTTGGGTTAGTACTTTTATTTATTTATTTTGCAAACGATTTGGGTTGTGGGGTTGTGTAGTTTTTAAAGATGATGAGGTATAATTAGACATGCATGACTCAATCACCGAAGTTTATTCTTCAATGGCTACTACTACTAACCACCTTTAGGAACTAGGTAGCAAGTTGTCATGTATTGGACTTTTTGGGGTGAAAAAAGGGGAGAATTGAAGTCTAAAACTTCTACTAATTTTCTGCATTCGTATAAACATCAACTGACTAATGATATTTTGTTTCATTTGGTATCCCATTTTTATCACCGTTGCTGTTAGCACTGAGTTTGTGTCTCACATCCTCTAGTTATTTGAGCGCCCTGACCAATTTGGTTCCATGGCTCACAATTGTTATGGCGATCCTGTTCAGGTAACATTAAGCTACTAGCTAATAGCAAAAGAAGTTACATAACTAATATAATTAAACCAAAATAAAAGCTATGTAACTCCTACAGTAAATGAGGTTACATAACTAATATAATTAATTATGGTTTGTAGGCCGATGAAGTACATACTTTTTTGGCTCCATTTTGGCATCTACAACTCGTGAACTCCTCGAGTTTGAGTCCTATGTGCGTTCTTTCTCTTCGTCCGAAATCGCTCGCGAGGGTGCGAAACTCACCATATTTCATGTAACATGATCATAAGTCATACCAATGCTTTTTGCTATTAATATATAACTGTAAACAATTTGCCACTATCTTTCTACTATTTATATCACGAATAAATACATGTCTTTGTTGTGGCATTGTATATTTATTTTCATTTTTTTTATATCAAGTGGTTCTTATAATTATATAACATTATTTATTTGTTTTCTTTTATTTTTCATCTTATAGATGGCTTTTGTCGATTATCTTCCTTTGATTGTGATGAATATTGTGCAGACAGTCGGTGCAGGGATGAGTATCCTATACCGGCTGGCATTTGATTATTAGATGAATGTAAATATTTTGGTGCTTTATCGCTAGTTGTTCGGCGGTGCTTTTACTATCCTCTTGGCTCTTAGCAAAAAGTTTTTTTTTTCTTTTTTCAGCACCTAATTATGTTATAAATAAATAATTTTTTCATAGATTATTCTAATTTTGTATAATTTGTCCTTTAGGATTTGGAGCGGGGGAGAGGCCAGACCCGTATTGACCATTGCAGTCCATGGTCAGATTTTACCCATTGGTTTTTTTGGGTTATTATTTTGTTTAATTTATTTTGCAAACGATTTGGGTTGTGTAGTTTTTAAAGATGATGAGGTATAATTAGACATGCATGACTCAATCACCGAAGTTTATTCTTCAATGGCTACTACTACTAACCACCTTTAGGGACTAGGTAGCAAGTTGTCATGTATTGGACTTTTTGGGGTGAAAAAAGGGGCGAATTGAAGTCTAAAACTTTGACTAATTTTCTGCATTGGTGTAAACATCAACTGACTGATGATATTATGTTTCATTTGGTACCGCATTTTTATCACTGTTGCTGTTAGCACAGAGTTTGTGTCTCACATCCTCTAGTTATTTGACCGTCGTCTCCAATTTGGTTCCATGGCTCACATTTGTTATGGCGATCCTGTTCAGGTAACATTAAGCTACTAGCTAATAGCAAAAGAAGTTACATAACTAATATAATTAAACCAAATTGGAGAGGGGGAGAGGCCGTACCCGTATTGACCATTGCAGTCCATGGCCAGATTTTACTCATTGGTTTTTTTGGGTTAGTACTTTTATTTATTTATTTTGCAAACGATTTGGGTTGTGGGGTTGTGTAGTTTTTAAAGATGATGAGGTATAATTAGACATGCATGACTCAATCACCGAAGTTTATTCTTCAATGGCTACTACTACTAACCACCTTTAGGAACTAGGTAGCAAGTTGTCATGTATTGGACTTTTTGGGGTGAAAAAAGGGGAGAATTGAAGTCTAAAACTTCTACTAATTTTCTGCATTCGTATAAACATCAACTGACTAATGATATTTTGTTTCATTTGGTATCCCATTTTTATCATCGTTGCTGTTAGCACTGAGTTTGTGTCTCACATCCTCTAGTTATTTGAGCGCCCTGACCAATTTGGTTCCATGGCTCACAATTGTTATGGCGATCCTGTTCAGGTAACATTAAGCTACTAGCTAATAGCAAAAGAAGTTACATAACTAATATAATTAAACCAAAATAAAAGCTATGTAACTCCTACAGTAAATGAGGTTACATAACTAATATAATTAATTATGGTTTGTAGGCCGATGAAGTACATACTTTTTTGGCTCCATTTTTGCATCTACAACTCGTGAACTCCTCGAGTTTGAGTCCTATGTGCGTTCTTTCTCTTCGTCCGAAATCGCTCGCGAGGGTGCGAAACTCACCATATTTCATGTAACATGATCATAAGTCATACCAATGCTTTTTGCTATTAATATATAACTGTAAACAATTTGCCACTATCTTTCTACTATTTATATCACGAATAAATACATGTCTTTGTTGTGGCATTGTATATTTATTTTCATTTTTTTTATATCAAGTGGTTCTTATAATTATATAACATTATTTATTTGTTTTCTTTTATTTTTCATCTTATAGATGGCTTTTGTCGATTATCTTCCTTTGATTGTGATGAATATTGTGCAGACAGTCGGTGCAGGGATGAGTATCCTATACCGGCTGGCATTTGATTATTAGATGAATGTAAATATTTTGGTGCTTTATCGCTAGTTGTTCGGCGGTGCTTTTACTATCCTCTTGGCTCTTAGCAAAAAGTTTTTTTTTTCTTTTTTCAGCACCTAATTATGTTATAAATAAATAATTTTTTCATAGATTATTCTAATTTTGTATAATTTGTCCTTTAGGATTTGGAGCGGGGGAGAGGCCAGACCCGTATTGACCATTGCAGTCCATGGTCAGATTTTACCCATTGGTTTTTTTGGGTTATTATTTTGTTTAATTTATTTTGCAAACGATTTGGGTTGTGTAGTTTTTAAAGATGATGAGGTATAATTAGACATGCACGACTCAATCACCGAAGTTTATTCTTCAATGGCTACTACTACTAACCACCTTTAGGGACTAGGTAGCAAGTTGTCATGTATTGGACTTTTTGGGGTGAAAAAATGGGCGAATTGAAGTCTAAAACTTTTACTAATTTTCTGCATTGGTGTAAACATCAACTGACTGATGATATTATGTTTCATTTGGTACCGCATTTTTATCACTGTTGCTGTTAGCACAGAGTTTGTGTCTCACATCCTCTAGTTATTTGACCGTCGTCTCCAATTTGGTTCCATGGCTCACATTTGTTATGGCGATCCTGTTCAGGTAACATTAAGCTACTAGCTAATAGCAAAAGAAGTTACATAACTAATATAATTAAACCAAATTGGAGAGGGGGAGAGGCCGTACCCGTATTGACCATTGCAGTCCATGGCCAGATTTTACTCATTGGTTTTTTTGGGTTAGTACTTTTATTTATTTATTTTGCAAACGATTTGGGTTGTGGGGTTGTGTAGTTTTTAAAGATGATGAGGTATAATTAGACATGCATGACTCAATCACCGAAGTTTATTCTTCAATGGCTACTACTACTAACCACCTTTAGGAACTAGGTAGCAAGTTGTCATGTATTGGACTTTTTGGGGTGAAAAAAGGGGAGAATTGAAGTCTAAAACTTCTACTAATTTTCTGCATTCGTATAAACATCAACTGACTAATGATATTTTGTTTCATTTGGTATCCCATTTTTATCACCGTTGCTGTTAGCACTGAGTTTGTGTCTCACATCCTCTAGTTATTTGAGCGCCCTGACCAATTTGGTTCCATGGCTCACAATTGTTATGGCGATCCTGTTCAGGTAACATTAAGCTACTAGCTAATAGCAAAAGAAGTTACATAACTAATATAATTAAACCAAAATAAAAGCTATGTAACTCCTACAGTAAATGAGGTTACATAACTAATATAATTAATTATGGTTTGTAGGCCGATGAAGTACATACTTTTTTGGCTCCATTTTGGCATCTACAACTCGTGAACTCCTCGAGTTTGAGTCCTATGTGCGTTCTTTCTCTTCGTCCGAAATCGCTCGCGAGGGTGCGAAACTCACCATATTTCATGTAACATGATCATAAGTCATACCAATGCTTTTTGCTATTAATATATAACTGTAAACAATTTGCCACTATCTTTCTACTATTTATATCACGAATAAATACATGTCTTTGTTGTGGCATTGTATATTTATTTTCATTTTTTTTATATCAAGTGGTTCTTATAATTATATAACATTATTTATTTGTTTTCTTTTATTTTTCATCTTATAGATGGCTTTTGTCGATTATCTTCCTTTGATTGTGATGAATATTGTGCAGACAGTCGGTGCAGGGATGAGTATCCTATACCGGCTGGCATTTGATTATTAGATGAATGTAAATATTTTGGTGCTTTATCGCTAGTTGTTCGGCGGTGCTTTTACTATCCTCTTGGCTCTTAGCAAAAAGTTTTTTTTTTCTTTTTTCAGCACCTAATTATGTTATAAATAAATAATTTTTTCATAGATTATTCTAATTTTGTATAATTTGTCCTTTAGGATTTGGAGCGGGGGAGAGGCCAGACCCGTATTGACCATTGCAGTCCATGGTCAGATTTTACCCATTGGTTTTTTTGGGTTATTATTTTGTTTAATTTATTTTGCAAACGATTTGGGTTGTGTAGTTTTTAAAGATGATGAGGTATAATTAGACATGCATGACTCAATCACCGAAGTTTATTCTTCAATGGCTACTACTACTAACCACCTTTAGGAACTAGGTAGCAAGTTGTCATGTATTGGACTTTTTGGGGTGAAAAAAGGGGAGAATTGAAGTCTAAAACTTCTACTAATTTTCTGCATTCGTATAAACATCAACTGACTAATGATATTTTGTTTCATTTGGTATCCCATTTTTATCATCGTTGCTGTTAGCACTGAGTTTGTGTCTCACATCCTCTAGTTATTTGAGCGCCCTGACCAATTTGGTTCCATGGCTCACAATTGTTATGGCGATCCTGTTCAGGTAACATTAAGCTACTAGCTAATAGCAAAAGAAGTTACATAACTAATATAATTAAACCAAAATAAAAGCTATGTAACTCCTACAGTAAATGAGGTTACATAACTAATATAATTAATTATGGTTTGTAGGCCGATGAAGTACATACTTTTTTGGCTCCATTTTTGCATCTACAACTCGTGAACTCCTCGAGTTTGAGTCCTATGTGCGTTCTTTCTCTTCGTCCGAAATCGCTCGCGAGGGTGCGAAACTCACCATATTTCATGTAACATGATCATAAGTCATACCAATGCTTTTTGCTATTAATATATAACTGTAAACAATTTGCCACTATCTTTCTACTATTTATATCACGAATAAATACATGTCTTTGTTGTGGCATTGTATATTTATTTTCATTTTTTTTATATCAAGTGGTTCTTATAATTATATAACATTATTTATTTGTTTTCTTTTATTTTTCATCTTATAGATGGCTTTTGTCGATTATCTTCCTTTGATTGTGATGAATATTGTGCAGACAGTCGGTGCAGGGATGAGTATCCTATACCGGCTGGCATTTGATTATTAGATGAATGTAAATATTTTGGTGCTTTATCGCTAGTTGTTCGGCGGTGCTTTTACTATCCTCTTGGCTCTTAGCAAAAAGTTTTTTTTTTCTTTTTTCAGCACCTAATTATGTTATAAATAAATAATTTTTTCATAGATTATTCTAATTTTGTATAATTTGTCCTTTAGGATTTGGAGCGGGGGAGAGGCCAGACCCGTATTGACCATTGCAGTCCATGGTCAGATTTTACCCATTGGTTTTTTTGGGTTATTATTTTGTTTAATTTATTTTGCAAACGATTTGGGTTGTGTAGTTTTTAAAGATGATGAGGTATAATTAGACATGCACGACTCAATCACCGAAGTTTATTCTTCAATGGCTACTACTACTAACCACCTTTAGGGACTAGGTAGCAAGTTGTCATGTATTGGACTTTTTGGGGTGAAAAAATGGGCGAATTGAAGTCTAAAACTTTTACTAATTTTCTGCATTGGTGTAAACATCAACTGACTGATGATATTATGTTTCATTTGGTACCGCATTTTTATCACTGTTGCTGTTAGCACAGAGTTTGTGTCTCACATCCTCTAGTTATTTGACCGTCGTCTCCAATTTGGTTCCATGGCTCACATTTGTTATGGCGATCCTGTTCAGGTAACATTAAGCTACTAGCTAATAGCAAAAGAAGTTACATAACTAATATAATTAAACCAAATTGGAGAGGGGGAGAGGCCGTACCCGTATTGACCATTGCAGTCCATGGCCAGATTTTACTCATTGGTTTTTTTGGGTTAGTACTTTTATTTATTTATTTTGCAAACGATTTGGGTTGTGGGGTTGTGTAGTTTTTAAAGATGATGAGGTATAATTAGACATGCATGACTCAATCACCGAAGTTTATTCTTCAATGGCTACTACTACTAACCACCTTTAGGAACTAGGTAGCAAGTTGTCATGTATTGGACTTTTTGGGGTGAAAAAAGGGGAGAATTGAAGTCTAAAACTTCTACTAATTTTCTGCATTCGTATAAACATCAACTGACTAATGATATTTTGTTTCATTTGGTATCCCATTTTTATCACCGTTGCTGTTAGCACTGAGTTTGTGTCTCACATCCTCTAGTTATTTGAGCGCCCTGACCAATTTGGTTCCATGGCTCACAATTGTTATGGCGATCCTGTTCAGGTAACATTAAGCTACTAGCTAATAGCAAAAGAAGTTACATAACTAATATAATTAAACCAAAATAAAAGCTATGTAACTCCTACAGTAAATGAGGTTACATAACTAATATAATTAATTATGGTTTGTAGGCCGATGAAGTACATACTTTTTTGGCTCCATTTTGGCATCTACAACTCGTGAACTCCTCGAGTTTGAGTCCTATGTGCGTTCTTTCTCTTCGTCCGAAATCGCTCGCGAGGGTGCGAAACTCACCATATTTCATGTAACATGATCATAAGTCATACCAATGCTTTTTGCTATTAATATATAACTGTAAACAATTTGCCACTATCTTTCTACTATTTATATCACGAATAAATACATGTCTTTGTTGTGGCATTGTATATTTATTTTCATTTTTTTTATATCAAGTGGTTCTTATAATTATATAACATTATTTATTTGTTTTCTTTTATTTTTCATCTTATAGATGGCTTTTGTCGATTATCTTCCTTTGATTGTGATGAATATTGTGCAGACAGTCGGTGCAGGGATGAGTATCCTATACCGGCTGGCATTTGATTATTAGATGAATGTAAATATTTTGGTGCTTTATCGCTAGTTGTTCGGCGGTGCTTTTACTATCCTCTTGGCTCTTAGCAAAAAGTTTTTTTTTTCTTTTTTCAGCACCTAATTATGTTATAAATAAATAATTTTTTCATAGATTATTCTAATTTTGTATAATTTGTCCTTTAGGATTTGGAGCGGGGGAGAGGCCAGACCCGTATTGACCATTGCAGTCCATGGTCAGATTTTACCCATTGGTTTTTTTGGGTTATTATTTTGTTTAATTTATTTTGCAAACGATTTGGGTTGTGTAGTTTTTAAAGATGATGAGGTATAATTAGACATGCACGACTCAATCACCGAAGTTTATTCTTCAATGGCTACTACTACTAACCACCTTTAGGGACTAGGTAGCAAGTTGTCATGTATTGGACTTTTTGGGGTGAAAAAAGGGGCGAATTGAAGTCTAAAACTTTGACTAATTTTCTGCATTGGTGTAAACATCAACTGACTGATGATATTATGTTTCATTTGGTACCGCATTTTTATCACTGTTGCTGTTAGCACAGAGTTTGTGTCTCACATCCTCTAGTTATTTGACCGTCGTCTCCAATTTGGTTCCATGGCTCACATTTGTTATGGCGATCCTGTTCAGGTAACATTAAGCTACTAGCTAATAGCAAAAGAAGTTACATAACTAATATAATTAAACCAAATTGGAGAGGGGGAGAGGCCGTACCCGTATTGACCATTGCAGTCCATGGCCAGATTTTACTCATTGGTTTTTTTGGGTTAGTACTTTTATTTATTTATTTTGCAAACGATTTGGGTTGTGGGGTTGTGTAGTTTTTAAAGATGATGAGGTATAATTAGACATGCATGACTCAATCACCGAAGTTTATTCTTCAATGGCTACTACTACTAACCACCTTTAGGAACTAGGTAGCAAGTTGTCATGTATTGGACTTTTTGGGGTGAAAAAAGGGGAGAATTGAAGTCTAAAACTTCTACTAATTTTCTGCATTCGTATAAACATCAACTGACTAATGATATTTTGTTTCATTTGGTATCCCATTTTTATCACCGTTGCTGTTAGCACTGAGTTTGTGTCTCACATCCTCTAGTTATTTGAGCGCCCTGTCCAATTTGGTTCCATGGCTCACAATTGTTATGGCGATCCTGTTCAGGTAACATTAAGCTACTAGCTAATAGCAAAAGAAGTTACATAACTAATATAATTAAACCAAAATAAAAGCTATGTAACTCCTACAGTAAATGAGGTTACATAACTAATATAATTAATTATGGTTTGTAGGCCGATGAAGTACATACTTTTTTGGCTCCATTTTGGCATCTACAACTCGTGAACTCCTCGAGTTTGAGTCCTATGTGCGTTCTTTCTCTTCGTCCGAAATCGCTCGCGAGGGTGCGAAACTCACCATATTTCATGTAACATGATCATAAGTCATACCAATGCTTTTTGCTATTAATATATAACTGTAAACAATTTGCCACTATCTTTCTACTATTTATATCACGAATAAATACATGTCTTTGTTGTGGCATTGTATATTTATTTTCATTTTTTTTATATCAAGTGGTTCTTATAATTATATAACATTATTTATTTGTTTTCTTTTATTTTTCATCTTATAGATGGCTTTTGTCGATTATCTTCCTTTGATTGTGATGAATATTGTGCAGGCAGTCGGTGCAGGGATGAGTATCCTATACCGGCTGGCATTTGATTATTAGATGAATGTAAATATTTTGGTGCTTTATCGCTAGTTGTTCGGCGGTGCTTTTACTATCCTCTTGGCTCTTAGCAAATAGTTTTTTTTTTCTTTTTTCAGCACCTAATTATGTTATAAATAAATAATTTTTTCATAGATTATTCTAATTTTGTATAATTTGTCTTTTAGGATTTGGAGCGGGGGAGAGGCCAGACCCGTATTGACCATTGCAGTCCATGGTCAGATTTTACCCATTGGTTTTTTTGGGTTATTATTTTGTTTAATTTATTTTGCAAACGATTTGGGTTGTGTAGTTTTTAAAGATGATGAGGTATAATTAGACATGCATGACTCAATCACCGAAGTTTATTCTTCAATGGCTACTACTACTAACCACCTTTAGGGACTAGGTAGCAAGTTGTCATGTATTGGACTTTTTGGGGTGAAAAAAGGGGAGAATTGAAATCTAAAACTTCTACTAATTTTCTGCATTCGTATAAACATCAACTGACTAATGATATTTTGTTTCATTTGGTATCCCATTTTTATCACCGTTGCTGTTAGCACTGAGTTTGTGTCTCACATCCTCTAGTTATTTGAGCGTCCTGTCCAATTTGGTTCCATGGCTCACAATTGTTATGGCGATCCTGTTCAGGTAACATTAAGCTACTAGCTAATAGCAAAAGAAGTTACATAACTAATATAATTAAACCAAATTGGAGAGGGGGAGAGGCCGTACCCGTATTGACCATTGCAGTCCATGGCCAGATTTTACTTATTGGTTTTTTTGGGTTAGTACTTTTATTTATTTATTTTGCAAACGATTTAGGTTGTGGGGTTGTGTAGTTTTTAAAGATGATGAGGTATAATTAGACATGCATGACTCAATCACCGAAGTTTATTCTTCAATGGCTACTACTACTAACCACCTTTAGGAACTAGGTAGCAAGTTGTCATGTATTGGAAATTTTGGGGTGAAACAAGGGGAGAATTGAAGTCTAAAACTTCTACTAATTTTCTGCATTCGTATAAACATCAACTGACTAATGATATTTTGTTTCATTTGGTAGCGCATTTTTATCACCGTTGCCGTTAGCACTGAGTTTGTGTCTCACATCCTCTAGTTATTTGAGCGCCCTGTCCAATTTGATTCCAGGGCTCACATTTGTTATGGCGATCCTGTTCAGGTAACATTAAGCTACTAGCTAATAGCAAAAGAAGTTACATAACTAATATAATTAAACCAAAAGAAAGCCTATGTAACTCCTATAGTAAAAGAAGTTACATAACTAATATAATTAATTATGGTTTGTAGGCCGATGAAGTAGATACTTTTTGCCTACATTTTGGCATCTACAACTTGTGAACTCCTCGAGTTTGAGTCCTATGTGCGTTCTTTTTCTTCGTCCAAAATCGCTCGTGAGGGTGCGAAACTCACCATATTTCATGTGACTTGATCATAAGTCATACCAATGCTTTTTGCTATTAATATATAACTGTAAACAATTTGCCACTATCTTTCAACTAATTATATCACGAATAAATACATGTCTTTGTTGTGGCATTGTACATTTCTTTTCATTTTTTTTATATCATGTGGTTCTTATAATTATATAACATTGTTTATTTGTTGTTTTTTATTTTTCATCTTATAGATGGCTTTTGTCGATTATCTCCCGTTGACTGTGATGAATATTGTGCAGGCAGTCGGTGTAGGGATGAGTATCCTATACCGGCTGGCATTTGATTATTAGATGAATGTAAATGTTTTGGTGCTTTGTCGCTAGTTGTTCGCGGCTGCTTTTACTATCCTCTTGTCTCTTACCAAAAAGGGGTATTTTTTTCTTCTGTTTTCAGCACTTAATTAAGTTATAAATAAATTCTTTTTTATAGATTATTCTAATTTTGTATAATTTGTCCTTTAGGATTTGGAGAGGGAGAAAGGCCAGACCCGTATTGACCATTGCAGTCCATGGCCATATTTTACTCATTGGTTTTTTCAGGTTAGTATTTTTTTAAATTTATTTTGCAAACGATTTGGGTTGTGGGGTTGTGTAGTTTTTAAAGATGATGAGGTATAATTAGACATGCATGACTCAATCACCGAAGTTTATTATTCAATGGCTATTACTATTAACCACCTTTTGGAACTAGGTAGCAAGTTGTCATATATTGGACTTTTTCGGGTGAAAAAATGGGGGAACTGAAGTCTAAAACTTTTACTAATTTTCTGCATTTGTATAAACATCAACTGACTAATGGTATTTTGTTTCATTTGGTAGCGCATTTCTATCACCGTTGCTGTTAGCACTGAGTTTGTGTCTCACATCCTCTAGTTATTTGAGCGCCCTCTCCAATTTGGTTCGAGGCCTCACATTTGTTATGGCGATCCTATTCAGGTAACATTACGCTACTAGCTAATAACAAAAGAAGTTACATGACTAATATAATTAAACCAAAACAAAAGCTATGTAACTCCTATAGTAAAAGAAGTTACATAACTAATATAATTAATTATGGTTTGTCGGCCGATGAAGTAGATACTTTTTGGCTTCAAGTTGGAATCTACAACTCGTGAACTCCTCGAGTTTGAGTCCGATGCGCGTTGTTTTTTTTCGTCCGAAATCGCTCGCGAGGGTGCGAAAGTCACCATATTTCATGTGACTTGATCATAAGTCATACCAATGGTTTTTGCCATTAACATATATAAATGTAAACAATTTGCCACTATTTTTCAACTAATTATATCACGAATAAATACATGTCTTTGTTGTGGCATTGTATATTTATTTTCATTTTTTTATATCAAGTGGTTCATATAATTATATAGCATTTTTTATTTGTTGTTTTTTATTTTTCATCTTATAGATGGCTTTTGTCGATTATCTCCCGTTGATTGTGATGAATATTGTGCAGACAATCGGTGCAGGGATGAGTATCCTATACCGGCTGGCATTTGATTATTAGATGAATGTAAATGTTTTGGTGCTTTATCGTTAGTTGTTCGCGACTGCTTTTACTATCCTCTTGCTCTTACCAAAAAGTGGCATTTTTTTTTCTTTTTTTCTGCACCTAATTAAGTTATAAATAAATTATTTTTTATAGATTATTCAAATTATGTATAATTTGTCCTTTAGGATTCGGAGAGGAGGAGAGGTCAGGCCCATATTGACCATTGCAGTCCATGGCCAGATTTTACTCATTGGTTTTTTTGGGTTAGTATTTTTATTTATTTATTTTGCAAACGATTTAGGTTGTGGGGTTGTGTAGTTTTTAACGATGATGAGGTATAATTAGACATGCATGACTCAATCACCGAAGTTTATTCTTCAATGGCTACTACTACTAACCACCTTTAGGAACTAGGTAGCAAGTTGTCATGTATTGGACATTTTGGGGTGAAAAAAGGGGCGAATTGAAGTCTAAAACTTCTACTAATTTTCTGCATTCGTATAAACATCAACTGACTAATGATATTTTGTTTCATTTGGTAGCGCATTTTTATCACCGTTGCCGTTAGCACTGAGTTTGTGTCTCACATCCTCTAGTTATTTGTAGCCCTGTCCAATTTGATTCCAGGGCTCACATTTGTTATGGCGATCCTGTTCAGGTAACATTAAGCTACTAGCTAATAGCAAAAGAAGTTACATAACTAATATAATTAAACCAAAAGAAAGCCTATGTAACTCCTATAGTAAAAGAAGTTACATAACTAATATAATTAATTATGGTTTGTAGGCCGATGAAGTAGATACTTTTTGCCTACATTTTGGCATCTACAACTTGTGAACTCCTCGAGTTTGAGTCCTATGTGCGTTCTTTTTCTTCGTCCAAAATCGCTCGCGAGGGTGCGAAACTCACCTTATTTCATGTGACTTGATCATAAGTCATACCAATGCTTTTTGCTATTAACATATATAGCTGTAAACAATTTCACACTATTTTTCTACTAATTATTTCACGAATAAATACATGTCTTTGTTGTGGCGTTATATATTTATTTTCATTTTTTTTATATCATGTGGTTCTTATAATTATATAACATTGTTTATTTGTTGTTTTTTATTTTTCATCTTATAGATGGCTTTTGTCGATTATCTCCCGTTGACTGTGATGAATATTGTGCAGACAGTCGGTGTAGGGATGAGTATCCTATACCGGCTGGCATTTGATTATTAGATGAATGTAAATGTTTTGGTGCTTTGTCGCTAGTTGTTCGCGGCTGCTTTTACTATCCTCTTGTCTCTTACCAAAAATGGGTATTTTTTTTTTCTGTTTTCAGCACTTAATTAATTTATAAATAAATTCTTTTTTATAGATTATTCTAATTTTGTATAATTTGTCCTTTAGGATTTGGAGAGGGAGAAAGGCCAGACCCGTATTGACCATTGCAGTCCATGGCCATATTTTACTCATTGGTTTTTTCAGGTTAGTATTTTTTTAAATTTATTTTGCAAACGATTTGGGTTGTGGGGTTGTGTAGTTTTTAAAGATGATGAGGTATAATTAGACATGCATGACTCAATCACCGAAGTTTATTATTCAATGGCTATTACTATTAACCACCTTTTGGAACTAGGTAGCAAGTTGTCATATATTGGACTTTTTCGGGTGAAAAAATGGGGGAACTGAAGTCTAAAACTTTTACTAATTTTCTGCATTTGTATAAACATCAACTGACTAATGATATTTTGTTTCATTTGGTAGCGCATTTCTATCACCGTTGCTGTTAGCACTTAGTTTGTGTCTCACATCCTCTAGTTATTTGAGCGCCCTCTCCAATTTGGTTCGAGGCCTCACATTTGTTATGGCGATCCTATTCAGGTAACATTAAGCTACTAGCTAATAACAAAAGAAGTTACATGACTAATATAATTAAACCAAAACAAAAGCTATGTAACTCCTATAGTAAAAGAAGTTACATAACTAATATAATTAATTATGGTTTGTCGGCCGATGAAGTAGATACTTTTTGGCTTCATGTTGGAATCTACAACTCGTGAACTCCTCGAGTTTGAGTCCGATGCGCGTTGTTTTTCTTCGTCCGAAATCGCTCGCGAGGGTGCGAAAGTCACCATATTTCATGTGACTTGATCATAAGTCATACCAATGGTTTTTGCTATTAACATATATAAATGTAAACAATTTGCCACTATTTTTCAACTAATTATATCACGAATAAATACATGTCTTTGTTGTGGCATTGTATATTTATTTTCATTTTTTTATATCAAGTGGTTCATATAATTATATAGCATTTTTTATTTGTTGTTTTTTATTTTTCATCTTATAGATGGCTTTTGTCGATTATCTCCCGTTGATTGTGATGAAATTGTGCAGACAATCGGTGCAGGGATGAGTATCCTATACCGGCTGGCATTTGATTATTAGATGAATGTAAATGTTTTGGTGCTTTATCGTTAGTTGTTCGCGACTGCTTTTACTATCCTCTTGCTCTTACCAAAAAGTGGCATTTTTTTTTCTTTTTTTCTGCACCTAATTAAGTTATAAATAAATTATTTTTTATAGATTATTCAAATTATGTATAATTTGTCCTTTAGGATTCGGAGAGGAGGAGAGGTCAGGCCCGTATTGACCATTGCAGTCCATGGCCAGATTTTACTCATTGGTTTTTTTGGGTTAGTATTTTTATTTATTTATTTTGCAAACGATTTAGGTTGTGGGGTTGTGTAGTTTTTAACGATGATGAGGTATAATTAGACATGCATGACTCAATCACCGAAGTTTATTCTTCAATGGCTACTACTACTAACCACCTTTAGGAACTAGGTAGCAAGTTGTCATGTATTGGACTTTTTGGGGTGAAAAAAGGGGAGAATTGAAGTCTAAAACTTCTACTAATTTTCTGCATTCGTATAAACATCAACTGACTAATGATATTTTGTTTCATTTGGTATCCCATTTTTATCACCGTTGCCGTTAGCACTGAGTTTGTGTCTCACATCCTCTAGTTATTTGTAGCCCTGTCCAATTTGATTCCAGGGCTCACATTTGTTATGGCGATCCTGTTCAGGTAACATTAAGCTACTAGCTAATAGCAAAAGAAGTTACATAACTAATATAATTAAACCAAAAGAAAGCCTATGTAACTCCTATAGTAAAAGAAGTTACATAACTAATATAATTAATTATGGTTTGTAGGCCGATGAAGTAGATACTTTTTGCCTACATTTTGGCATCTACAACTTGTGAACTCCTCGAGTTTGAGTCCTATGTGCGTTCTTTTTCTTCGTCCAAAATCGCTCGCGAGGGTGCGAAACTCACCTTATTTCATGTGACTTGATCATAAGTCATACCAATGCTTTTTGCTATTAACATATATAGCTGTAAACAATTTCACACTATTTTTCTACTAATTATTTCACGAATAAATACATGTCTTTGTTGTGGCGTTATATATTTATTTTCATTTTTTTTATATCATGTGGTTCTTATAATTATATAACATTGTTTATTTGTTGTTTTTTATTTTTCATCTTATAGATGGCTTTTGTCGATTATCTCCCGTTGACTGTGATGAATATTGTGCAGACAGTCGGTGTAGGGATGAGTATCCTATACCGGCTGGCATTTGATTATTAGATGAATGTAAATGTTTTGGTGCTTTGTCGCTAGTTGTTCGCGGCTGCTTTTACTATCCTCTTGTCTCTTACCAAAAAGGGGTATTTTTTTTTTCTGTTTTCAGCACTTAATTAATTTATAAATAAATTCTTTTTTATAGATTATTCTAATTTTGTATAATTTGTCCTTTAGGATTTGGAGAGGGAGAAAGGCCAGACCCGTATTGACCATTGCAGTCCATGGCCATATTTTACTCATTGGTTTTTTCAGGTTAGTATTTTTTTAAATTTATTTTGCAAACGATTTGGGTTGTGGGGTTGTGTAGTTTTTAAAGATGATGAGGTATAATTAGACATGCATGACTCAATCACCGAAGTTTATTATTCAATGGCTATTACTATTAACCACCTTTTGGAACTAGGTAGCAAGTTGTCATATATTGGAGTTTTTCGGGTGAAAAAATGGGGGAACTGAAGTCTAAAACTTTTACTAATTTTCTGCATTTGTATAAACATCAACTGACTAATGATATTTTGTTTCATTTGGTAGCGCATTTCTATCACCGTTGCTGTTAGCACTTAGTTTGTGTCTCACATCCTCTAGTTATTTGAGCGCCCTCTCCAATTTGGTTCGAGGCCTCACATTTGTTATGGCGATCCTATTCAGGTAACATTAAGCTACTAGCTAATAACAAAAGAAGTTACATGACTAATATAATTAAACCAAAACAAAAGCTATGTAACTCCTATAGTAAAAGAAGTTACATAACTAATATAATTAATTATGGTTTGTCGGCCGATGAAGTAGATACTTTTTGGCTTCATGTTGGAATCTACAACTCGTGAACTCCTCGAGTTTGAGTCCGATGCGCGTTGTTTTTCTTCGTCCGAAATCGCTCGCGAGGGTGCGAAAGTCACCATATTTCATGTGACTTGATCATAAGTCATACCAATGGTTTTTGCTATTAACATATATAAATGTAAACAATTTGCCACTATTTTTCAACTAAATATATCACGAATAAATACATGTCTTTGTTGTGGCATTGTATATTTATTTTCATTTTTTTATATCAAGTGGTTCATATAATTATATAGCATTTTTTATTTGTTGTTTTTTATTTTTCATCTTATAGATGGCTTTTGTCGATTATCTCCCGTTGATTGTGATGAAATTGTGCAGACAATCGGTGCAGGGATGAGTATCCTATACCGGCTGGCATTTGATTATTAGATGAATGTAAATGTTTTGGTGCTTTATCGTTAGTTGTTCGCGACTGCTTTTACTATCCTCTTGCTCTTACCAAAAAGTGGCATTTTTTTTTCTTTTTTTCTGCACCTAATTAAGTTATAAATAAATTATTTTTTATAGATTATTCAAATTATGTATAATTTGTCCTTTAGGATTCGGAGAGGAGGAGAGGTCAGGCCCGTATTGACCATTGCAGTCCATGGCCAGATTTTACTCATTGGTTTTTTTGGGTTAGTATTTTTATTTATTTATTTTGCAAACGATTTAGGTTGTGGGGTTGTGTAGTTTTTAACGATGATGAGGTATAATTAGACATGCATGACTCAATCACCGAAGTTTATTCTTCAATGGCTACTACTACTAACCACCTTTAGGAACTAGGTAGCAAGTTGTCATGTATTGGACTTTTTGGGGTGAAAAAAGGGGAGAATTGAAGTCTAAAACTTCTACTAATTTTCTGCATTCGTATAAACATCAACTGACTAATGATATTTTGTTTCATTTGGTATCCCATTTTTATCACCGTTGCCGTTAGCACTGAGTTTGTGTCTCACATCCTCTAGTTATTTGTAGCCCTGTCCAATTTGATTCCAGGGCTCACATTTGTTATGGCGATCCTGTTCAGGTAACATTAAGCTACTAGCTAATAGCAAAAGAAGTTACATAACTAATATAATTAAACCAAAAGAAAGCCTATGTAACTCCTATAGTAAAAGAAGTTACATAACTAATATAATTAATTATGGTTTGTAGGCCGATGAAGTAGATACTTTTTGCCTACATTTTGGCATCTACAACTTGTGAACTCCTCGAGTTTGAGTCCTATGTGCGTTCTTTTTCTTCGTCCAAAATCGCTCGCGAGGGTGCGAAACTCACCTTATTTCATGTGACTTGATCATAAGTCATACCAATGCTTTTTGCTATTAACATATATAGCTGTAAACAATTTCACACTATTTTTCTACTAATTATTTCACGAATAAATACATGTCTTTGTTGTGGCGTTATATATTTATTTTCATTTTTTTTATATCATGTGGTTCTTATAATTATATAACATTGTTTATTTGTTGTTTTTTATTTTTCATCTTATAGATGGCTTTTGTCGATTATCTCCCGTTGACTGTGATGAATATTGTGCAGACAGTCGGTGTAGGGATGAGTATCCTATACCGGCTGGCATTTGATTATTAGATAAATGTAAATGTTTTGGTGCTTTGTCGCTAGTTGTTCGCGGCTGCTTTTACTATCCTCTTGTCTCTTACCAAAAAGGGGTATTTTTTTTTTCTGTTTTCAGCACTTAATTAAGTTATAAATAAATTCTTTTTTATAGATTATTCTAATTTTGTATAATTTGTCCTTTAGGATTTGGAGAGGGAGAAAGGCCAGACCCGTATTGACCATTGCAGTCCATGGCCATATTTTACTCATTGGTTTTTTCAGGTTAGTATTTTTTTAAATTTATTTTGCAAACGATTTGGGTTGTGGGGTTGTGTAGTTTTTAAAGATGATGAGGTATAATTAGACATGCATGACTCAATCACCGAAGTTTATTATTCAATGGCTATTACTATTAACCACCTTTTGGAACTAGGTAGCAAGTTGTCATATATTGGACTTTTTCTGGTGAAAAAATGGGGGAACTGAAGTCTAAAACTTTTACTAATTTTCTGCATTTGTATAAACATCAACTGACTAATGATATTTTGTTTCATTTGGTAGCGCATTTCTATCACCGTTGCTGTTAGCACTTAGTTTGTGTCTCACATCCTCTAGTTATTTGAGCGCCCTCTCCAATTTGGTTCGAGGCCTCACATTTGTTATGGCGATCCTATTCAGGTAACATTAAGCTACTAGCTAATAACAAAAGAAGTTACATGACTAATATAATTAAACCAAAACAAAAGCTATGTAACTCCTATAGTAAAAGAAGTTACATAACTAATATAATTAATTATGGTTTGTCGGCCGATGAAGTAGATACTTTTTGGCTTCATGTTGGAATCTACAACTCGTGAACTCCTCGAGTTTGAGTCCGATGCGCGTTGTTTTTCTTCGTCCGAAATCGCTCGCGAGGGTGCGAAAGTCACCATATTTCATGTGACTTGATCATAAGTCATACCAATGGTTTTTGCTATTAACATATATAAATGTAAACAATTTGCCACTATTTTTCAACTAATTATATCACGAATAAATACATGTCTTTGTTGTGGCATTGTATATTTATTTTCATTTTTTTATATCAAGTGGTTCATATAATTATATAGCATTTTTTATTTGTTGTTTTTTATTTTTCATCTTATAGATGGCTTTTGTCGATTATCTCCCGTTGATTGTGATGAATATTGTGCAGACAATCGGTGCAGGGATGAGTATCCTATACCGGCTGGCATTTGATTATTAGATGAATGTAAATGTTTTGGTGCTTTATCGTTAGTTGTTCGCGACTGCTTTTACTATCCTCTTGCTCTTACCAAAAAGTGGCATTTTTTTTTCTTTTTTTCTGCACCTAATTAAGTTATAAATAAATTATTTTTTATAGATTATTCAAATTATGTATAATTTGTCCTTTAGGATTCGGAGAGGAGGAGAGGTCAGGCCCGTATTGACCATTGCAGTCCATGGCCAGATTTTACTCATTGGTTTTTTTGGGTTAGTATTTTTATTTATTTATTTTGCAAACGATTTAGGTTGTGGGGTTGTGTAGTTTTTAACGATGATGAGGTATAATTAGACATGCATGACTCAATCACCGAAGTTTATTCTTCAATGGCTACTACTACTAACCACCTTTAGGAACTAGGTAGCAAGTTGTCATGTATTGGACATTTTGGGGTGAAAAAAGGGGAGAATTGAAGTCTAAAACTTCTACTAATTTTCTGCATTCGTATAAACATCAACTGACTAATGATATTTTGTTTCATTTGGTAGCGCATTTTTATCACCGTTGCCGTTAGCACTGAGTTTGTGTCTCACATCCTCTAGTTATTTGTAGCCCTGTCCAATTTGATTCCAGGGCTCACATTTGTTATGGCGATCCTGTTCAGGTAACATTAAGCTACTAGCTAATAGCAAAAGAAGTTACATAACTAATATAATTAAACCAAAAGAAAGCCTATGTAACTCCTATAGTAAAAGAAGTTACATAACTAATATAATTAATTATGGTTTGTAGGCCGATGAAGTAGATACTTTTTGCCTACATTTTGGCATCTACAACTTGTGAACTCCTCGAGTTTGAGTCCTATGTGCGTTCTTTTTCTTCGTCCAAAATCGCTCGCGAGGGTGCGAAACTCACCTTATTTCATGTGACTTGATCATAAGTCATACCAATGCTTTTTGCTATTAACATATATAGCTGTAAACAATTTCACACTATTTTTCTACTAATTATTTCACGAATAAATACATGTCTTTGTTGTGGCGTTATATATTTATTTTCATTTTTTTTATATCATGTGGTTCTTATAATTATATAACATTGTTTATTTGTTGTTTTTTATTTTTCATCTTATAGATGGCTTTTGTCGATTATCTCCCGTTGACTGTGATGATTATTGTGCAGACAGTCGGTGTAGGGATGAGTATCCTATACCGGCTGGCATTTGATTATTAGATGAATGTAAATGTTTTGGTGCTTTGTCGCTAGTTGTTCGCGGCTGCTTTTACTATCCTCTTGTCTCTTACCAAAAAGGGGTATTTTTTTTTTCTGTTTTCAGCACTTAATTAAGTTATAAATAAATTCTTTTTTATAGATTATTCTAATTTTGTATAATTTGTCCTTTAGGATTTGGAGAGGGAGAAAGGCCAGACCCGTATTGACCATTGCAGTCCATGGCCATATTTTACTCATTGGTTTTTTCAGGTTAGTATTTTTTTAAATTTATTTTGCAAACGATTTGGGTTGTGGGGTTGTGTAGTTTTTAAAGATGATGAGGTATAATTAGACATGCATGACTCAATCACCGAAGTTTATTATTCAATGGCTATTACTATTAACCACCTTTTGGAACTAGGTAGCAAGTTGTCATATATTGGACTTTTTCGGGTGAAAAAATGGGGGAACTGAAGTCTAAAACTTTTACTAATTTTCTGCATTTGTATAAACATCAACTGACTAATGATATTTTGTTTCATTTGGTAGCGCATTTCTATCACCGTTGCTGTTAGCACTTAGTTTGTGTCTCACATCCTCTAGTTATTTGAGCGCCCTCTCCAATTTGGTTCGAGGCCTCACATTTGTTATGGCGATCCTATTCAGGTAACATTAAGCTACTAGCTAATAACAAAAGAAGTTACATGACTAATATAATTAAACCAAAACAAAAGCTATGTAACTCCTATAGTAAAAGAAGTTACATAACTAATATAATTAATTATGGTTTGTCGGCCGATGAAGTAGATACTTTTTGGCTTCATGTTGGAATCTACAACTCGTGAACTCCTCGAGTTTGAGTCCGATGCGCGTTGTTTTTCTTCGTCCGAAATCGCTCGCGAGGGTGCGAAAGTCACCATATTTCATGTGACTTGATCATAAGTCATACCAATGGTTTTTGCTATTAACATATATAAATGTAAACAATTTGCCACTATTTTTCAACTAATTATATCACGAATAAATACATGTCTTTGTTGTGGCATTGTATATTTATTTTCATTTTTTTATATCAAGTGGTTCATATAATTATATAGCATTTTTTATTTGTTGTTTTTTATTTTTCATCTTATAGATGGCTTTTGTCGATTATCTCCCGTTGATTGTGATGAATATTGTGCAGACAATCGGTGCAGGGATGAGTATCCTATACCGGCTGGCATTTGATTATTAGATGAATGTAAATGTTTTGGTGCTTTATCGTTAGTTGTTCGCGACTGCTTTTACTATCCTCTTGCTCTTACCAAAAAGTGGCATTTTTTTTTCTTTTTTTCTGCACCTAATTAAGTTATAAATAAATTCTTTTTTATAGATTATTCAAATTATGTATAATTTGTCCTTTAGGATTCGGGGAGGAGGAGAGGTCAGGCCCGTATTGACCATTGCAGTCCATGGCCATATTTTACTCATTGGTTTTTTTGGGTTAGTATTTTTCTTAATTTATTTTGCAAATGATTTGGGTTGTTGGGTTGTGTAGTTTTTAAAGATGATGAGGTATAATTAGACATGCATGACTCTATCACCGAAGTTTATTCTTCAATGGCTACTACTACTAACCACCTTTAAGAACTAGGTAGCAAGTTCTCATGTATTGGACTTTTTCGGGTGAAAAAAGGGACGAACTGAAGTACAAAACTTTTACTAATTTTCTGCATTTGTATAAACATCTACTGACTGATGATATTTTGTTTAATTTGGTAGCGCATTTTTATCACCGTTGCCGTTAGCACTGAGTTTGTGTCTCACATCCTCTAGTTATTTGAGCGCCCTCTCCAATTTGCTTCTAGGGTTCACATTTGTTATGGCGATCCTGTTCAGGTAACATTAAGCTGCTAGCTAATACCAAAAGAAAAGCTATGTAACTCCTATAGTAAAAGAAGTTATATAACTAATATAATTAATTATGGTTTGTAAGCAGATGAAGTAGATACTTTTTGGGTCCATTTTGGCATCCTCAACTCGTGAACTCCTCAAGTTTGAGTCCCAGTGATTGTCTCGAACAAATTAAGTGAGAAGGAAGAAACGAAATTGATCGATCTATGGAAAGAATACAAGCAAGCTATCGGTTGGACTATTGCCGATATCAAGGGCCTGTCTCCAGCCCTGTGCACCCACCGAATCTATCTTGATGATACCAACAAAATAGTTCGTTAGCCTCAACGTCGGTTGAACCCTCCCATGATGGAAGTAGTGAAGAAAGAAGTGCTGAAATAATTAGATGCTGGTGTCATCTACCCCATATCTGATAGCCCCTGGGTCAGCCCTATATAGGTTGTGCCAAAGAAATCTAGCATTGCCATCACTCCAGGCCAAGATGGTGAATCCATCCCAATCCGAATCCAAAATAGCTGGAGAGTGTGTATTGACTATCGGCGTCTCAACGCTGCCACAAGGAAGGATCATTTCCCGCTTTCATTGATCGACTAGATGTTGGAACGTCTTGCGGGCAAGACACACTACTGCTGTCTAGACGGCTATTCCGGATTCTATCAGATCCCAGTTGCTCTGGAGGACCAGGAAAAGACCACCTTTACTTGCCCTTTTGGAACCTTCGCGTATCGCCGAATGCCCTTTGGTCTTTGTAACGCCCCCGCTACTTTCCAGCGCTGTATGATGAGTATCTTCTCAGAATTCGTCGAGGACGGTATCGAGGTCTTTATGGATGACTTCACGGTATATGGGAATTCTTTCCACGAATGCATCTCCAATTTGAGAAAAGTCTTGCGCCGATGTGTTGAGACCAATCTAGTCCTGAACTTTGAAAAATGCCACTTCATGGTCGATCGAGGTCTCGTCCTTGGTCACATTGTATCCAGCAAGGGAATCGGAGTTGATAAGACCAAGGTCGAGGTGATTGAATCCCTTCCATACCCATCCAGTGTGTAGGATATTCGATCCTTCCTTGGACATGCCGGGTTCTATCGACGCTTCATGAAGGACTTCTCGAAAATCTCCAGACCCATGTGCCGACTACTGCAAAAAGATGTGGAGTTTCTATTCAATGAAGAATGCAAGGCTGCGTTTGATCTGCTGAAAAGCAAACTCATTTCTGCTCCTATCATTCGAGCCCCCGACTGGACCCTTCCATTTGAAATTATGTGTGATGCAAGCAACCAGGCCCTAGACGCCGTTTTGGGTCAGAAGAAAGACAAAGAAACCTATGTTATCTATTACGCGTCTAAACTTCTAGATCCAGCCCAATAGAATTACACCACTACCGAAAAAGAGCTCCTGGCACTTGTCTATGCCCTGGACAAGTTCCGCCAGTATCTCCTTGGGACTCATGTTATAGTGTATTCTAATCATTCTTCTCTCCGGTGCTTGTTGACCAAGGCTGATGCCAAGCTACGTCTCATAAGATGGATCCTCTTGCTCCAAGAATTTGATGTTTTAATCAAGGACAAGAAAGGATGCGAGAATCTTGTGGCCGACCATCTCAGCAGGCTTCCAGCCCAAGACGACAATTCCAAGGAACCCATCCGAGATACCTTCCCGGATGAGTACCTTTATCTAGCCCAAGTTGTTCAGTACCCATGGTTCTCAGATATAGCTAACTTTTGTGCCACTGGATCTTTTCCAGCAGATGCTTCAGCTTCAGAGCGAACTCGCATTCGGAAGCAGTCTAAGTATTACATATGGGATAGCCCATATTTCTAGAAACATTGTTCAGACCAGATCGTTAGGCGGTGTGTTACACTTGATGAAGTGCCCTCAATCCTAAGATTCTGTCATTCCTCAATAGAAGGAGGCCACTTTGCATCAAAGAAGACGGCCCTCAAGGTGTTGGAGGCTGGATTCTATTGGCCCTCAGTCTTTAAGGATAGCTACATATAATGTGCGTCCTGCCCTAGATGCCAGGTCACGGGTAATATAGGTGCACGAAACCAGATGCCCTTGACGAGCATTATCTCTTGCAAAATCTTTGATCTATGGGGCATCGACTTCATGGGCCCGCTCCCGAACTCCCATGGTAACACGTATATCCTCCTTGTTGTGGACTATGTCTCGAAATGGATTGAGGCCAAGGCCACTAGGACTGATGATTCCAAAGTGGTAGTCGAGTTCTTGTGCACCAACATCTTTAGCCGGTTCGGAGTCCCTAGAGCACTCATCAGCGACCGCGACACTCATTTCTGTAACCGTGTTGTAGCATCTCTATTGACCAGGTATGGAGTCACCCATCGGGTTTCCACAGCTTACCACCCCAGACAAATGGTCAGGCAGAGGTGTCTAACCAGGAGATTAAAGCAATCTTGGAAAAAATGGTCAACCAGTCCCGAAAGGATTGGAGTCTGAAGCTAGACGATGCTCTTTGGGCGTATCGTACAACCTACAAGACCCCGATTGGGATGACCCCTTATCTCCTTGTCTATGGTAAGCCATGCCACTTACCCGTCGAGATCGAACACAAAGCTCTTTGGGCAATTCGCAACGTTAACATGGATCCAGGCCTGGCCGGGCAGCAACGCCGCTTATAAATTCAAGAGCTCGAGGAGCTCCGAAGCGACACCTATGAGAATGCCCTAATTTACAAGGGTAAGACCAAGGACTACCATGACAAGATGCTGACACCAAAGTTCTTCGAAATTGGCCAGAAAGTTCTACTCTACAACTCTCGGTTGAGACTCTTCGCGGGCAAGCTGAAATCCAAATGGACTGGTCCCTACCTAGTCACTACTATTTTTGATCATGGTGCTGTCGAGATCCAGAGCATGGATACAGGAGTTCTATTCAAGGTCAATGGCCACAGGCTCAAGCCCTACTACGAAGGATTTCATCCCTTTACCATCGACAAGATGGGGTTGGAGGATCCTCCCATCTCGACCTAGACTCCGTTGAGAACGTCCAGGCATGGACGTCAATGTCAAGGCCAACTAAACGGGCATCCCGCATGCCGTTCCCCTCTCTTTCCCTTCTCTCTATTCTCTTGCCCTAAACTTGCATTTAATTTCCTGCCTGATTGTATAATTTATGCCCATGCATGTGCTCTTTTTTTTTAATGTGAATTTAATTTGTTTCTCTTTTTCCCATACATGCCATTAATTTCCTTGTTTCCTGTCCATGTTTATCCATTTATTATCTTTATTTTTATTTTCCCTCTTTCCCTTTTATCTTTTCGTCTTCATGTGCATTTGAAATTTGAATTCACTTACCTTTTTGCAGGTGGACACTGACAAGGGGCGCTACGCCAAACCCCAGCGCGCCACGTCCACACTGTGTCAGACGCAGATCGCGTCTGTCAGCGTGATTCCCTCCATCCGTCTCTATCTCTTCCCATCCCTCCCCTTTTTACGCCTTGTCAGCCTCACTTCTCTCACATATCCCTTTCACCCAAACAACTCACCATCTATACACCTCTTTCTTCTCTCTTTTTCACCTCACCACCAACCTTTCACCATGGTAAGAGTGAAGAAGATGGCCCACAGAAACACCCCGGGCTTCAGCCCCAACGCTCCACCTCATAGCCCCGTAGTTTCTTCTTCCTCCACTACACATAGTGAAAACCCATCTCCTTCACCCTCTCTCACTCTACCTCCACCTACTACTCCCACCTCACAACCTCCAGCCACCGAGTCAGCCGCCGCCGATTCTCCTAGAAAGGAGCCCGACGCCACCACTGCCATTCCTCAACTCTCACCCATGACCAGATCCGGCAAATCCAGGGCTCCAGTGCCTCACCCCACCACCAAAAGCTCTCGCCCCACGAAAGCCAAGGCCTCTCCCCCGGCCAAACGTGAACTCACGGTGTCGGAGGTGCTGAAAGAGGTCCTCATCTCTGGATCTGATGGGGAAACTGAATCCCCTGGTTCTGAGGTTGCCCCGGAGCTTGAAGTTGAAGGGAAGGATGCCATGGATGTCAGTGGTGATGGAAGAGAAGAAGAAGAGGACGTCGAAGGCGCCAGCGAAGAGGCGACCGAGTCTGGCCCAGCTGAGCAAACCCTTGAGCCCAAATCCACGGCGAAAGTTCCACCAGCACCGGAGGATGAACCCACTCTGACTACCCAGAAGTGTAAAGCACCACCATCCAGCAAGGGGAAAGCCAAGGTCTCGACTGCCAAAAAGGCCAAGCCCTCTGTCGAGGTCTCGACACCGTCTTCCGCGTCCACCCCTCAACCTTCCCAGGTGACTTCTATCCCTTCTGCTGGTTGGGTTAAGTTTAATGACAAGCCGTCTTTAGATAGGTTGGCTGTGTTGCTCCCGAAAGGAGTGCGCCCTTGTGCACGCCTGGATATGAGTTTTCTTGAAAAGATGCATGTAGGGTCAAGAGTTAAGGAGTTTATTACCAATATTGGGTGGGAAGTGTTGTTCTTCCTCGAGCATCCGAACTTTGTCGAGCTCTCCCTAGAGTTCTTTACTTCATTTTGGACTGTCTCTGAGCATTTTAAGTCTAGAGGTAAGACTGCCCCTGATTTGTCTGCCCCGAAAGCTATTAGTTTTAGGTTGATGAAAAAATGGCTCCCCATGTCTATTGATGAATTTAACTGTGCCTTGGGTTTTGTTACTGCTTCTGATTTGAGCTCTGATACATATACATCTGCTTTGACTAATTATCCTGATGACTTTGATGGTAATTCGGCATTTCGGGAGCTAACTGGCAAACCCAATGCCACCTTTAGCCCGAAATCGGCCAAAGCTCATGAAATCAGTGATCCTTGCCTGCGCATCTTGCACCGATATCTGGCCCTTACCTTCGCAGGTAAGCATACTTCTTCAGGCCAGCTGTCGTTGCAAGAATTGTTCTTTTTATGGTGCATGTATAAAAAACGTAGAGTTAACTTAGGCTTTTGGGTTGCCACCACTGTCACTGGTATTCAAAACAATAGTCGAGGCCCCGCCTTTGGTTCTCTTATCACTCTGCTTGCCATTAATTTGCGTGGTCTCGACCTTGCTAAGCATAACTCTTTAACCCCTATCCCGGACACGGTTCTGGACCTCAGAACTCTTGACCGGATGGGGCACCTTTGTCTCTCACGCAAAGTTTTGACTTTCAGTACAGTTTGCACCAGCCAGAAAGAGCAGGTTTTTGGAGCAAAGCACGGTGGCAAGTTTACTTGGCCTTCAGAAGCGCAATCTTCTACTCAACACCCTCCAGACCCAGCTAGTAGTTCCCGCCCAGCAGCGACTCCAGCCCCCGATATCACTCCTATGTCCATCAATGCTCCAGCCCTTGAAAGGCTCCTCCACGCAATCCTTACTAAACTTCGCGGTTTGACTACTGAAGTCGCGAGCCGCAATCTTCCCCCCCATTAAGCCCGCCCTGAACAATCGTTCCACCCTCGTGGAGGGTTTTAATTTTTTGTCTTGTACTTTTCTTTAAATTTGAACTTCTATGTTTGTGTGCCCTTCTCGCATTGAGGACAATGCGAAGCCTAAGTGTGGGGAGGGACTTTATCCTTGCTTTCTTTTTAATTTTTGTGTGTGAATGCATGTTTATTTTAATGTTTATTGCATGACTACATGATGCGGATTTTCTCGGATTTTTCTCGGATTTTTCTAGCTATCTTTTTGCACTGCCAGTTTTGTTTTAAAACCCCCAAGGCATGGACACACACTTCCAGCTTGCGCGCATGAAAAAAGTCCTTTTTATCAGTCTAGGCCTAGTCACGCAGTCTTTGCCTGTTGCCCCTTATGTCCACATCTAGGTCTGGATAATTGCAATCAAAATTAAACCTTGTGAGCATGATTGAGCCTCAACGATATATTAATTTATTTTTTTGTTCATGTGTGAATAGTTGCATGGCTTAGCAAAGCACTAAATTTTCATGATATCCCTGGGTGCGGACACCATTAGTCATAGGAAAGCGTCGAAAGGACAAAAGACTTTGTAAAAATTTCTTTTTGCTTCTCTTCTCCTTTGTTTTTTGCCATATTCTTCTCTCCATCTCTAGACCCCGACACCCCCTTCTCACCCTATTTTCTTAACCATTTGAGCTGATTCATTCATCTTTTCCTTGGCAGGTGAGGTAGAATTCGAAGAGGGCAATGTCGAGGGCTAGACAACACAACCAAGCCGAAGTGGGGGGAAGATACATTAAAATCGCAATGCTGAAAGCAGAAAAAAGGGCCAGCAACAACAGAATGAAGAAATGAAAGCAATAGCAGAAATGTCTCGCCCTAGCCATGAGAAATCCAAGCATCCAAGGTTCGTGGCCTCGATATATCTTTCTTCCCAAAAAAAAAAATAAAAAAAAAATAAAGGATCGAGGCACGAACATAAGTGAGCAAAGAACCTGCTAGCATATTATCAAAGAAAGAAACTCCCCTCTCCAGAAGAAGTACCAGTTGTCTAGCCCTCATCCTCCGTCCAGCCCTCGACGAGCGCTACCTCGCCAATTTGCTTCTTTCAGCCAAGGAAACATTCCGGGTTTCATTTCATCTCTCATCTCTTCCTTAGCCATCTCTTTCACTGTTCTTTCTTTCCCCCTTTTGCAAAGTCTTTTAGATCGAATGATTGCCTATGCATATGGATCGCTACTCGGATTGATGTGCAAATTGTGTGTTCTGTTGTGTCATTGCATTAGCTTGAGTGATTTAAACACATGAACCCTGCTTATGAGAGCGAGTGCAAACACGACCTGTGAGGATTGCTTCTGTTTGGGCCTGGATGTGGAAAAGTTTAATCTCTAGGGTCGTTATCCTTTTGGTTTAACGCAGGTGTGCATCTAGGCAAGGTCTGTTGTGTCGCAGCTTGGTCTGATCCTAAGGATCCTTGCTCTTTTGTCTCGTTGGATGTGTGTCGTGTGTGTCTTGGGGTGGTTTTAAGTTTTGATTGATGCTCGAGGGCGAGCATTGGGCAGTGTGGGGATGTTTGATATGCGTGTGTTTCCTAGATATTTTCTCTTTAATTTTGCATATTTTCCCTCCTTGATGCTACTAACTTGCTCTGTTTTCAATACTTTTTGCCATATCTAGCCCTGGAGGAGAAAAAGACAGAAAGCACACGCCTTGGGATGGAATTGAGCAGCTTTGGAAGCCCCCCTAGTCTTCGTCGCGGCCTAGACGTATTTCCTCAGTCGAGCCCTAGATGCGCGCATTCGTGTCCAGCCCGGGACTATCTGTGAAGCCGAAAAGTGCTGCGTTTTGCCCTCGATCAGAAGCCGCACGTGCTTGCAATCCATCTTGGAGCGAACGAAGAGAGACGCCAGCGAGATTCCTCTTTGATCCCTTTTGAGCGTCCTAGGAATATTCTCCCTAGGACGTGGTCCAGCCCAGCTGTCCCTTTCCTCCCATTTTGTCTTCTTCCCTTAGCTGGATTTGTCCTCTAGTTAGCTTAGGGTTGTATTTAAGCAGTAACTTTTGGATTTTTAGGGTAAGCAACATTGGTAGGAGGCAGAAATCAGCATACTTTCTATTTTTTAGTCTTCTTTGGGATTTGTTCCTCCATCTTCAAGTTGTAGCCGCCGGCCAGCCTTACTCTTTCACCGGAGCTTTTCAGCTCCGGCTGGTATTTAATAGTTTTCTTCCCATTTTCTTGTTTTCCCTTTTATGCTTGCTATTGAGTCTATTTATATTTATGTTATTATGAGTATGAGTAGCTAGATCTCTTTGTCTTAGCAAAGGTTTTTCCAAGGGTTGCAAGGGTAGTTGTGAAGCCTTAATGTTCTTCATAAACTCTTATGCGTGTATTCAATCTCTTGCCATTTTACTGTCATATTGCACTGGATCTATAGAAGCCTGATCAACTGCTGTATTTTCCTTTGTAATTACTGCCATTTCTTTAGAATCAGTAGGCACCTAGCCCGGAGTCATCAGGTTGCTGGTCCAATCCGGCTAGGGCTGGAGGTTAACTAGGGTGGATCTGACAACGTCTTACCCTAGACGTGTCTTCCTCCACTTCATGGGCCTCTGGATCTCCCCATAAGCGAACCTTGGGGAAGGACGGAGTGTCAAGGTCTTGCCCATAAGCGTACCTTGGGCGAGACTTCTCTTATGAAGGTAGACAGGAGGCCTAAGCGTACGTGACCTCTATAGCACGTCTGCACTGTGAGAGTGGAATATCCTTGAGCTAATGACCAACTAGACCTAGACGCAACCCGCGGAATCACTTTGCTAAGACTCTTTCCTATTATCTAATTTACCCCTCTTGTGATACTGTTTTATTGCCTTTAGATAATTTTTACTTAATTTAGTTCACTTGTTAGCTTTAATATCCAAATCTCGCTAGTTAATTTCATTAGCCAGCCCCCCTGTGTCACTTGTTACTGTTTAGACCTAGACATACACTATCAACAGAATATTACCATTAATCCTTGTGGTTCGACTCTAATTTGCCCTATACACATTTATTGTGCATTTTGCTAGCAGAAAATATTACTTTTGAGTGACGATCACATGTATGACTCAATCACCGAAGTTTATTATTCAATGGCTACTACTACTAACCACCTTTAGGAACTAGGTAGCAAGTTGTCATGTATTGGACTTTTTCGGGTGAAAAAAGGGGCGAACTGAAGTATAAAACTTTTACTAATTTTCTGCATTTGTATAAACATCAACTGACTGATGATATTTTCTTTCTTTTGGAAGCGCATTTTTATCACCGTTGCCGTTAGCACTGAGTTTGTGTCTCACATCCTCTAGTTATTTGAGCGCCCTCTCCAATTTGGTTCCAGGGCTCACATTTGTTATGGCGATCCTATTCAGGTAACATTAAGCTACTAGCTAATAACAAAAGAAGTTACATAACTAATATAATTAAACCAAAAGAAAAGCTATGTAAGTCCTATAGTAAAAGAAGTTACATAACTAATATAATTAATTATGGTTTGTAGGCCGATGAAGTAGATACTTTTTGGCTCCATTTTGGCATCTACAACTCGTGAACTCCTCGAGATTGAGTCCTATGTGCCTTCTTTTTCTTCGTCCGAAATCGCTCACGAGGGTGCGAAACTCACCATATTTCATGTGACTTGATCATAAGACATACCAATTGTTTTTGCAATTAACACATATAACTGTAAACAATTTGCCACTATTTTTCTACTAATTATATCTCGAATAAATACATGTCTTTGTTGTGGCATTGAATTTTTATTTTCATTATTTTATATCAAGTGGTTCATATAATTATATAACATTGTTTATTTGTTGATTTTTATTTTTCATCTTATAGATGGCTTTTGTCGATTATCTCCCGTTGATTGTGATGAATATTGTGCAGACAGTCGGTGTAGGGATGAGTATCCTATATCGGCTAGCATTTGATTATTAGATGAATATAAATGTTTTGGTGCTTTATCGCTAGTTGTTCGCGGCTGCTTTTACTATCCTCTTGGCTCTTACCAAAAAGTTGTATTTTTTTCCTTTTTTCAGCACCTAATTAAGTTATAAATAAATTTTTTTTTTTAGATTATTCTAATTTTGTATAATTTGTCCTTTAGGATTTGGAGGAGGGGAGACGCCAGACTCGTATTGACCATTGCAGTCCAAGGCCATATTTTACTCATTGGTTTTTTTGGGTTAGTATTTTTTTTAATTTATTTTGTAAACAATTAGGGTTGTGGGGTTGTGTAGTTTTTAAAGATAATGAGGTATAATTAGACATGCATGACTCAATCACCGAAGTTTATAATTCAATGGCTACTACTACTAACCACCTTTAGGAACTAGTTAGCAAGTTGTCATGTATTGGACGTTTTCGGGTGAAAAAAGGGACGAACTGAAGTCTAAACCTTTTACTAATTTTCTGCATTTGTATAAACATCAACTGACTGATGATATTTTGTTTCATTTGGTAGCCTATTTTTATCACTGTTGCCGTTAGCACTGAGTTTGTTCTCACATCCTCTAGTTATTTGAGCGCCCTCTCCAATTTGGTTCCAGGGCTCACATTTGTTATGGCGATCCTGTTTAGGTATCAATAAGCTACTAGCTAATAGTAAAAGAAGTTACACAACTAATATAATTAAACCAAAAGAAAAGCTAAGTAACTCCTATAGTAAAAGAAGTTACATAACTAATATAATTAATTATGGTTTGTAGGCCGATGAAATAGATACTTTTTGGCTCCATTTTGGCATCTACAACTCGTGAACTCCTCTAGTTTGAGTCCTATGTGCGTTCTTTTTCTTCGTCCGGAATCGCTCGCGAGGGTGCGAAACTCACCTTATTTCATGTGACTTGATCATAGGTCCTACCAATGCTTTTTGCTATTAACATATATAACTGTAAACAATTTGCCACAATTTTTCTACTAATTATATCACGAATAAATACATGTCTTTGTTGTGGCATTGCATATTTACTTTCATTTTTTTTATATGAAACGATTCATATAATTATACAACATTGTTTATTTGTTGTTTTTTATTTTTCATCTTATAGATGGCTTTTGTCGATTATCTCCCGTTGATTGTGATGAATATTGTGCAGATAGTCGGTACACGGATGAGTATCCTATGCCGGCTGGCATTTCATTATTAGATGAATGTAAATGTTTTGGTGCTTTATTGCTAGTTGTTCGTGGCTACTTTTACTATCCTCTTGGCTCTTACCAAAAAGTGGTATTTTTCTTTCTTTTTTCAGCACCTAATTAAGTTATAAATAAATTCTTTTTTATAGATTATTCTAATTTTGTATAATTTGTCCTTTAGGATTTGGAGAGAGGGAGAGGCCAGTGTCGTATTGACCATTGCAGTCCATGGCCATATTTTACTCATTGGTTTTTTTGGGTTAGTAATTTTATTTATTTATTTTGCAAACGATTTGGGTTGTGGGGTTGTGTAGTTTTTAAAGATGGTGAGGTATACTTACACATGCATGACTCAATCACCGAAGTTTATTATTCAATGCTTCTCCTATGAACCACCTTTAGGAACTAGGTAGCAAGTTGTCATGTATTGGACTTTTTCGGGTGAAAAAAAGGGCGAACTGAAGTCTACAACATTTACTAATTTTCTGCATTTGTATAAACATCAACTGACTGATGATATTTTGTTTCATTTGGTTGCACATTTTTATCACCGTTGCCGTTAGCACTGAGTTTGTGTGTCACATCCTCTAGTTATTTGAGCGCCCTCTCCAATTTGGTTCCGGGGCTCACATTTCTTATGGCAATCCTATTCAGGTAACATTAAGCTACTAGCTAATAGCAAAAGAAGTTACATAACTAATATAATTAAACCAAAAGAAAAGCTATGTAACTCCTATAGTAAAAGAAGTTACATAACTAATATAATTAATTATGGTTTGTAGGACGATGTAGTAGAAACTTTTTTGCTCCATTTTGGCATCTACAATCATGAATTCCTCGAGTTTGAGTCCTATGTGCGCTCTTTTTCTTCGTCCAAAATCGTTCGCGAGGGTGCGAAACTCACAATATTTCATGTGACTTGATCATAGGTCATACCAATGCTTTTTGCTATTAACATATATAACTGTAAACAATTTGCCACTATTTTTCTACTAATTATATCACGAATAAATAAATGTCTTTGTCGTGGCATTGTATATTTATTTTCATTTTTTTATATCTAGTGGTTCATATAATTATATAACATTGTTTATTTGTTGTTTTTTTATTTTTCATCTTATAGATGGCTTTTGTCGATTATCTCCCGTTGATTGTGATGAATATTGTGCAGACAGTCGGTGCAGGGATGAGTATCCTATGCCAGCTGGCATTTGATTATTAGATGAATGTAAATGTCTTGGTGCTTTATCGCTAGTTGTTTGCAACTGCTTTTACTATCCTCTTGGCTCTTACCAAAAAGTGGTATTTTTTTTTTCCTTTTTTCAGCACCTAATTAAGTTATAAATAAATTCTTTTTATAGATTATTCTAATTTTGTATAATTTGTCCTTTAGGATTTGGAGAGGGGGAGAGGCCAGAGCCGTATGGACCATTGCCGTCAATGGCCATATTTTACTCATTGGTTCATTTGGGTTAGTATTTTTTTAATTTATTTTGCAAACGATTTGGGTTGTGGGGTTGTGTAGTTTTTAAAGATGATGAGGTATAATTAGACATGCATGACTCAATCACCGAAGTTTATTATTCAATGGCTTCTACTACGAACCACCTTTAGGAACTAGGTAGCAAGTTGTCATGTATTGGACTTTTTCGGGTGAAAAAAGGGGCGAACTGAAGTCTAAAACTTTTACTAATTTTTTGCATTTGTATAAACATCAACTGACTGATGATATTTTGTTTCATTTGGTTGCACATTTTTATCACCGTTGTCGTTAGCACTGAGTTTGAGTCTCGCATCCTCTAGTTATTTGAGCTCCCTCTCCAATTTGGTTCCGGGGGTCAGATTTCTTATGGCAATCCTGTTCAGGTAACATTAAGCTACTAGCTAATAGCAAAAGAAGTTACATAAATAATATAATTAAACCAAAAGAAAAGCTATGTAACTCCTATAGTAAAAGAAGTTACATAACTAATATAATTAATTATGGTTTGTAGGCCGATGAAGTAGATACTTTTTGGCTCCATTTTGGCATCTACAATTCGTGAACTCCTCGAGTTTGAGTCCTATGTGCGCTCTTTTTCTTCGTCCGGAATCGCTCGCGAGGGTGCGAAACTCACCATATTTCATGTGACTTGATCATAAGTCATACCAATGCTTTTTGCTATTAACATATATAACTGTAAACAGTATGCCACTATTTTTCTACTAATTATATCACGAATAAATAAATGTCTTTGTTGTGGCATTGTATATTTATTTTCATTTTTTTATATCTAGTGGTTCATATAATTATATAACATTGTTTATTTGTTGTTTTTTATTTTTCATCTTATAGATGGCTTTTGTCGATTATCTCCTGTTGATTGTGATGAATATTGTGCAGACAGTCGGTGCAGGGATGAGTATCCTATACCGGATGGCATTTGATTATTAGATGAATGTAAATGTTTTGGTGCTTTATCGCTAGTTGTTCGCGGCTGCTTTTACTATCCTCTTGGCTCTTACCAAAAAGTGGTATTTCTTTTTTCTTTTTTCAGCTCCTAATTAAGATATAAATAAATTCTTTTTATAGATTATTCTAATTTTGTATAATTTGTCCTTTAGGATTTGGAGAGGGGGAGAGGCCAGAGCCGTATGGACCATTGCAGTCCATGGCCTTATTTTACTCATTGGTTCTTTTGGGTTAGTATTTTTTTTAATTTATTTTGCAAACGATTTGGGTTGTGGGGTTGTGTAGTTTTTAAACGTGATGAGGTATAATTAGACATGCGTGACTCAATCACCGAAGTATATTATTCAATGGCTTCTACTACGAACCACCATTAGGAACTAGGTAGCAAGTTGTCATGTATTGGACTTTTTCGGGTGAAAAAAGGGGCGAATTGAAGTCTAAAACTTTTACTAATTTTCTGCATTTGTATAAACATCAACTGACTAATGATATTTTGTTTCATTTGGTTGCACATTTTTATCACCGTTGTCGTTAGCACTGAGTTTGTGTCTCGCACCCTCTAGTTATTTGAGCGCCCTCTCCAATTTGGTTCCGGGGCTCACATTTCTTATGGCAATTCTGTTCAGGTAACATTAAGCTACTAGCTAATAGCAAAACAAGTTACATATCTAATATAATTAAACCAAAAGAAAAGCTATGTAACTCTTATAGTAAAAGAAGTTACATAACTAATATAATTAATTATGGTTTGTAGGCCGATGAAGTAGATACTTTTTGGCTCCATTTTGGCATCTACAACTCCTGAACTCCTCGAGTTTGAGTCCTATGTGCCTTCTTTTTCTTCGTCCGAAATCGCTCACGAGGGTGCGAAACTCACCGTATTTCATGTGACTTGATCATAGGTCATGCCAATGCTTTTTGCTATTAACATATATAACGGTGAACAATTTGCCACTATTTTTCTACTAATTATATCACGAATAAATACATGTCTTTGTTGTGGCATTGTATATTTCTTTTCATTTTTTTTATATCAAATGGTTCATATAATTATATAACATTGTTTATTTGTTGTTTTTTATTTTTCATCTTATAGATGGCTTTTGTCGATTATCTCCCGTTGATTGTGATGAATATTGTGCTGACAGTCGGTGCAGAGATTATTAGATGAATGTAAATGTTTTGGTGCGTTATCGCTAGTTGTTCGCTACTGCTTTTACTATCCTCTTGGCTCTTACCAAAAAGTGGTATTTTTTTTTCCTTTTTTCAGCACCTAATTAAGTTATAAATCAATTCTTTTTTATAGATTATTCTATTTTTGTATAATTTGTCCTTTAGGATTTGGAGAGGGGGAGAGGCCAGAGCCGTATGGACCATTGCAGTCCATGCCCATATTTTACTCATTGGTTCTTTTGGGTTAGTATTTTTTTTAATTTATTTTGCAAACGATTTGGGTTGTGGGGTTGTGTAGTTTTTAAACATGATGAGGTATAATTAGACATGCATGACTCAATCACCGAAGTATATTATTCAATGGCTTCTACTACGAACCACCATTAGGAACTAGGTAGCAAGTTGTCATGTATTGGACTTTTTCGGGTGAAAAAAGGGGCGAATTGAAGTCTAAAACTTTTACTAATTTTCTGCATTTGTATAAACATCAACTGACTAATGATATTTTGTTTCATTTGGTTGCACATTTTTATCACCGTTGTCGTTAGCACTGAGTTTGTGTCTCGCACCCTCTAGTTATTTGAGAGCCCTCTCCAATTTGGTTCCGGGGCTCACATTTCTTATGGCAATTCTGTTCAGGTAACATTAAGCTACTAGCTAATAGCAAAACAAGTTACATAACTAATATAATTAAACCAAAAGAAAAGCTATGTAACTCTTATAGTAAAAGAAGTTACATAACTAATATAATTAATTATGGTTTGTAGGCCGATGAAGTAGATACTTTTTGGCTCCATTTTGGCATCTACAACTCGTGAACTCCTCGAGTTTGAGTCCTATGTGCCTTCTTTTTCTTCGTCCGAAATCGCTCACGAGGATGCGAAACTCACCGTATTTCATGTGACTTGATCATAGGTCATGCCAATGCTTTTTGCTATTAACATATATAACGGTGAACAATTTGCCACTATTTTTCTACTAATTATATCACGAATAAATACATGTCTTTGTTGTGGCATTGTATATTTCTTTTCATTTTTTTATATCAAATGGTTCATATAATTATATAACATTGTTTATTTGTTGTTTTTTATTTTTCATCTTATAGATGGCTTTTGTCGATTATCTCCCGTTGATTGTGATGAATATTGTGCTGACAGTCGGTGCAGAGATTATTAGATGAATGTAAATGTTTTGGTGCGTTATCGCTAGTTGTTCGCTACTGCTTTTACTATCCTCTTGGCTCTTACCAAAAAGTGGTATTTTTTTTTCCTTTTTTCAGCACCTAATTAAGTTATAAATCAATTTTTTTATAGATTATTCTAATTTTGTATAATTTGTCCTTTAGGATTTGGAGAGGGGGAGAGGCCAGACCCGTATTGACCATTGCAGTCCATGGCCATATTTTACTCATTGGTTTTTTTGGGTTAGTATTTTTTTAATTTATTTTGCAATCGATTTGGGTTGTGGGGTTGTGTAGTTTTTAAAGATGATGAGGTATAATTAGACATGCATGACTCAAAAATCGAAGTTTATTACTCAATGGCTACTACTACGAACCACCTTTAGGAACTAGGTAGGTAGTTGTCATGTATTGGACTTTTTCGGGTGAAAAAATGGGCGAACTGAAGTCTAAAACTTTTACTAATTTTCTGCATTTGTATAAACATCAACTGACTGATGATATTTTGTTTCATTTGGTTACACATTTTTATCACCGTTGTCGTTAGAACTGAGTTTGTGTCTCGCATCCTCTAGTTATTTGAGCGCCCTCTCCAATTTGGTTCCGGGGCTCACATTTCTTATGGCAATCCTGTTCAGGTAACATTAAGCTACTAGCTAATAGCAAAAGAAGTTACATAACTAATATAATTAAACCAAAAGAAAAGCTATGTAACTCTTATAGTAAAAGAAGTTACATAACTAATATAATTAATTATGGTTTGTAGGCCGATGAAGTAGATACCTTTTGGCTCCATTTTGGCATCTACAACTCGTGAACTCCTCGAGTTTGAGTCCTATGTGCATTCTTTTTCTTCGTCAGAAATCGCTCACGAGGGTGCGAAACTCACCGTATTTCATGTGACTTGATCATAGGTCATGCCAATGCTTTTTGCTATTAACATATATAACTGTAAACAATTTGCCACTATTTTTCTACTAATTATATCACGAATAAATACATGTCTTTGTTGTGGCATTGTATATTTCTTTTCATTTTTTTTATATCAAATGGTTCATATAATTATATAACATTGTTTATTTGTTGTTTTTTATTTTTCATCTTATAGATGGCTTTTGTCGATTATCTCCCGTTGATTGTGATGAATATTCTGCAGACAGTCGGTGCAGGGATGAGTATCCTATACCGGATGGCATTTGATTATTAGATGAATGTAAATGTTTTGGTGCTTTATCGCTAGTTGTTCGCGGCTGCTTTTACTATCCTCTTGGCTCTTACCAAAAAGTGGTATTTCTTTTTTCTTTTTTCAGCTCCTAATTAAGATATAAATAAATTCTTTTTATAGATTATTCTAATTTTGTATAATTTGTCCTTTAGGATTCGGAGAGGGGGAGAGGCCAGAGCCGTATGGACCATTGCAGTCCATGGCCATATTTTACTCATTGGTTCTTTTGGGTTAGTATTTCTTTTAATTTATTTTGCAAACAATTTGGGTTGTGGGGTTGTGTAGTTTTTAAAGATGATGAGGTATAATTAGACATACATGACTCAATCACCGAAGTTTATTATTCAATGGCTTCTACTACGAACCACCTTTAGGAACTAGGTAGCAAGTTGTCATGTATTGGACATTTTCGGGTGAAAAAAGGGGCGAACGGAAGTCTAAAACTTTTACTAATTTTCTGCATTTGTATAAACATCAACTGACTGATGATATTTTTTTTCATTTGGTTGCACATTTTTATCACCGTTGTCGTTAGCACTGAGTTTGTGTCTCGTATCCTCTAGTTATTTGAGCGCCCTCTCCAATTTAGTTCCGGGTGTCACATTTCTTATGGCAATCCTGTTCAGGTAACATTAAGCTACTAGCTAATAGCAAAATAAGTTACATAACTAATATAATTAAACCAAAAGAAAAGCTATGTAACTCCTATAGTAAAAGGAGTTACATAACTAATATAATTAATTATGGTTTGTAGGCCGATGAAGTAGATACTTTTTGGCTCCATTTTGGCATCTACAACTCGTGAACTCCTCGAGATTGAGTCCTATGTGCGCTCTATTCCTTCGTCCGGAATCGCTCGCGAGGGTGCGAAGCTCACTATATTTCATGTGACTTGATCATAAGTCATACCAATGCTTTTTGCTATTAACATATATAACTGTAAACAGTATGCCACTATTTTTCTACTAATTATATCACGAATAAATAAATGTCTTTGTTGTGGCATTTTATATTTATTTTCATTTTTTTATATCTAGTGGTTCATATAATTATATAACATTGTTTATTTATTGTTTTTTTTTATTCATCTTATAGATGGCTTTTGTCGATTATCTCCCGTTGATTGTGATGAATATTGTGCTGACAGTCGGTGCAGAGATGAGTATCCTATACCGGCTGGCATTTGATTATTAGATGAATGTAAATGTTTTGGTGCTTTATCGCTAGTTGTTCGCGACTGCTTTTACTATCCTCTTGGCTCTTACCAAAAAGTGGTATTTTTTTTTCCTTTTTTCAGCACCTAATTAAGTTATAAATCAATTTTTTTTTATAGATTATTCTAATTTTGTATAATTTGTCCTTTAGGATTTGGAGAGGGGGAGAGGCCAGACCCGTATTGACCATTGCAGTCCATGGCCATATTTTACTCATTGGTTTTTTTGGGTTAGTATTTTTTTAATTTTTTTTGCAATCGATTTGGGTTGTGGGGTTGTGTAGTTTTTAAAGATGATGAGGTATAATTAGACATGCATGACTCAAAAATTGAAGTTTATTACTCAATGGCTACTACTACGAACCACCTTTAGGAACTAGGTAGCTAGTTGTCATGTATTGGACTTTTTCGGGTGAAAAAAGGGGCGAACTGAAGTCTAAAACTTTTACTAATTTTCTGCATTTGTATAAACATCAACTGACTGATGATATTTTGTTTCATTTGGTTACACATTTTTATCACCGTTGTCGTTAGAACTGAGTTTGTGTCTCGCACCCTCTAGTTAATTGAGCGCCCTCTCCAATTTGGTTCCGGGGCTCACATTTCTTATGGCAATCCTGTTCAGGTAACATTAAGCTACTAGCTAATAGCAAAAGAAGTTACATAACTAATATAATTAAACCAAAAGAAAAGCTATGTAACTCTTATAGTAAAAGAAGTTACATAACTAATATAATTAATTATGGTTTGTAGGCCGATGAAGTAGATACGTTTTGGCTCCATTTTGGCATCTACAACTCGTGAACTCCTCGAGTTTGAGTCCTATGTGCCTTCTTTTTCTTCGTCAGAAATCGCTCACGAGGGTGCGAAACTCACCGTATTTCATGTGACTTGATCATAGGTCATGCCAATGCATTTTGCTATTAACATATATAACTGTAAACAATTTGCCACTATTTTTCTACTAATTATATCACGAATAAATACATGTCTTTGTTGTGGCATTGTATATTTCTTTTCATTTTTTTTATATCAAATGGTTCATATAATTATATAACATTGTTTATTTGTTGTTTTTTATTTTTCATCTTATAGATGGCTTTTGTCGATTATCTCCCGTTGATTGTGATGAACATTGTGCAGACAGTCGGTGCAGGGATGAGTATCCTATACCGGATGGCATTTGATTATTAGATGAATGTAAATGTTTTGGTGCTTTATCGCTAGTTGTTCGCGGCTGCTTTTACTATCCTCTTGGCTCTTACTAAAAAGTGGTATTTCTTTTTTCTTTTTTCAGCTCCTAATTAAGATATAAATAAATTCTTTTTATAGATTATTCTAATTTTGTATAATTTGTCCTTTAGGATTTGGAGAGGGGGAGAGGCCAGAGCCGTATGGACCATTGCAGTCCATGGCCATATTTTACTCCTTGGTTCTTTTGGGTTAGTATTTCTTTTAATTTATTTTGCAAACGATTTGGGTTGTGGGGTTGTGTAGTTTTTAAAGATGATGAGGTATAATTAGACATGCATGACTCAAAAATCGAAGTTTATTACTCAATGGCTACTACTACGAACCACCTTTAGGAACTAGGTAGCTAGTTGTCATGTATTGGACTTTTTCGGGTGAAAAAAGGGGCGAACTGAAGTCTAAAACTTTTACTTATTTTCTGCATTTGTATAAACATCAACTGAATGATGATATTTTGTTTCATTTGGTTACACATTTTTATCACCGTTGTCGTTAGAACTGAGTTTGTGTCTCGCACCCTCTAGTTAATTGAGCGCCCTCTCCAATTTGGTTCCGGGGCTCACATTTCTTATGGCAATCCTGTTCAGGTAACATTAAGCTACTAGCTAATAGCAAAAGAAGTTACATAACTAATATAATTAAACCAAAAGAAAAGCTATGTAACTCTTATAGTAAAAGAAGTTACATAACTAATATAATTAATTATGGTTTGTAGGCCGATGAAGTAGATACTTTTTGGCTCCATTTTGGCATCTACAACTCGTGAACTCCTCGAGTTTGAGTCCTATGTGCCTTCTTTTTCTTCGTCAGAAATCGCTCACGAGGGTGCGAAACTCACCGTATTTCATGTGACTTGATCATAGGTCATGCCAATGCTTTTTGCTATTAACATATATAACTGTAAACAATTTGCCACTATTTTTCTACTAATTATATCACGAATAAATACATGTCTTTGTTGTGGCATTGTATATTTCTTTTCATTTTTTTTATATCAAATGGTTCATATAATTATATAACATTGTTTATTTGTTGTTTTTTATTTTTCATCTTATAGATGGCTTTTGTCGATTATCTCCCGTTGATTGTGATGAATATTCTGCAGACAGTCGGTGCAGGGATGAGTATCCTATACCGGATGGCATTTGATTATTAGATGAATGTAAATGTTTTGGTGCTTTATCGCTAGTTGTTCGCGGCTGCTTTTACTATCCTCTTGGCTCTTACCAAAAAGTGGTATTTCTTTTTTCTTTTTTCAGCTCCTAATTAAGATATAAATAAATTCTTTTTATAGATTATTCTAATTTTGTATAATTTTTCCTTTAGGATTTGGAGAGGGGGAGAGGCCAGAGCCGTATGGACCATTGCAGTCCATGGCCATATTTTACTCATTGGTTCTTTTGGGTTAGTATTTCTTTTAATTTATTTTGCAAACGATTTGGGTTGTGGGGTTGTGTAGTTTTTAAAGATGATGAGGTATAATTAGACATACATGACTCAATCACCGAAGTTTATTATTCAATGGCTTCTACTACGAACCACCTTTAGGAACTAGGTAGCAAGTTGTCATGTATTGGACATTTTCGGGTGAAAAAAGGGGCGAACGGAAGTCTAAAACTTTTACTAATTTTCTGCATTTGTATAAACATCAACTGACTGATGATATTTTTTTTCATTTGGTTGCACATTTTTATCACCGTTGTCGTTAGCACTGAGTTTGTGTCTTGCATCCTCTAGTTATTTGAGCGCCCTCTCCAATTTGGTTCCGGGGGTCACATTTCTTATGGCAATCCTGTTCAGGTAACATTAAGCTACTAGCTAATAGCAAAAGAAGTTACATAACTAATATAATTAAACCAAAAGAAAAGCTATGTAACTCCTATAGTAAAAGGAGTTACATAACTAATATAATTAATTATGGTTTGTAGGCCGATGAAGTAGATACTTTTTGGCTCCATTTTGGCATCTACAACTCGTGAACTCCTCGAGATTGAGTCCTATGTGCGCTCTTTTCCTTCGTCCGGAATCGCTCGCGAGGGTGCGAAGCTCACTATATTTCATGTGACTTGATCATAAGTCATACCAATGCTTTTTGCTATTAACATATATAACTGTAAACAGTATGCCACTATTTTTCTACTAATTATATCACGAATAAATAAATGTCTTTGTTGTGGCATTTTATATTTATTTTCATTTTTTTATATCTAGTGGTTCATATAATTATATAACATTGTTTATTTATTGTTTTTTTTTATTCATCTTATAGATGGTTTTGTCGATTATCTCCCGTTGATTGTGATGAATATTGTGCTGACAGTCGGTGCAGAGATGAGTATCCTATACCGGCTGGCATTTGATTATTAGATGAATGTAAATGTTTTGGTGCTTTATCGCTAGTTGTTCGCGACTGCTTTTACTATCCTCTTGGCTCTTACCAAAAAGTGGTGTTTTTTTTCCTTTTTTCAGCACCTAATTAAGTTATAAATCAATTTTTTTTTATAGATTATTCTAATTTTGTATAATTTCTCCTTTAGGATTTGGAGAGGGGGAGAGGCCAGACCCGTATTGACCATTGCAGTCCATGGCCATATTTTACTCATTGGTTTTTTTGGGTTAGTATTTTTTTAATTTTTTTTGCAATCGATTTGGGTTGTGGGGTTGTGTAGTTTTTAAAGATGATGAGGTATAATTAGACATGCATGACTCAAAAATTGAAGTTTATTACTCAATGGCTACTACTACGAACCACCTTTAGGAACTAGGTAGCTAGTTGTCATGTATTGGACTTTTTCGGGTGAAAAAAGGGGCGAACTGAAGTCTAAAACTTTTACTAATTTTCTGCATTTGTATAAACATCAACTGACTGATGATATTTTGTTTCATTTGGTTACACATTTTTATCACCGTTGTCGTTAGAACTGAGTTTGTGTCTCGCACCCTCTAGTTAATTGAGCGCCCTCTCCAATTTGGTTCCGGGGCTCACATTTCTTATGGCAATCCTGTTCAGGTAACATTAAGCTACTAGCTAATAGCAAAAGAAGTTACATAACTAATATAATTAAACCAAAAGAAAAGCTATGTAACTCTTATAGTAAAAGAAGTTACATAACTAATATAATTAATTATGGTTTGTAGGCCGATGAAGTAGATACGTTTTGGCTCCATTTTGGCATCTACAACTCGTGAACTCCTCGAGTTTGAGTCCTATGTGCCTTCTTTTTCTTCGTCAGAAATCGCTCACGAGGGTGCGAAACTCACCGTATTTCATGTGACTTGATCATAGGTCATGCCAATGCATTTTGCTATTAACATATATAACTGTAAACAATTTGCCACTATTTTTCTACTAATTATATCACGAATAAATACATGTCTTTGTTGTGGCATTGTATATTTCTTTTCATTTTTTTTATATCAAATGGTTCATATAATTATATAACATTGTTTATTTGTTGTTTTTTATTTTTCATCTTATAGATGGCTTTTGTCGATTATCTCCCGTTGATTGTGATGAATATTGTGCAGACAGTCGGTGCAGGGATGAGTATCCTATACCGGATGGCATTTGATTATTAGATGAATGTAAATATTTTGGTGCTTTATCGCTAGTTGTTCGCGGCTGCTTTTACTATCCTCTTGGCTCTTACTAAAAAGTGGTATTTCTTTTTTCTTTTTTCAGCTCCTAATTAAGATATAAATAAATTCTTTTTATAGATTATTCTAATTTTGTATAATTTGTCCTTTAGGATTTGGAGAGGGGGAGAGGCCAGAGCCGTATGGACCATTGCAGTCCATGGCCATATTTTACTCCTTGGTTCTTTTGGGTTAGTATTTCTTTTAATTTATTTTGCAAACGATTTGGGTTGTGGGGTTGTGTAGTTTTTAAAGATGATGAGGTATAATTAGACATGCATGACTCAAAAATCGAAGTTTATTACTCAATGGCTACTACTACGAACCACCTTTAGGAACTAGGTAGCTAGTTGTCATGTTTTGGACTTTTTTCGGGTGAAAAAATGGGCGAACTGAAGTCTAAAACTTTTACTAATTTTCTGCATTTGTATAAACATCAACTGACTGATGATATTTTGTTTCATTTGGTTACACATTTTTATCACCGTTGTCGTTAGCACTGAGTTTGTGTCTCGCATCCTCTAGTTTATTGAGCGCCCTCTCCAATTTGGTTCCGGGGCTCACATTTCTTATGACAATCCTGTTCAGGTAACATTAAGCTACTAGCTAATAGCAAAAGAAGTTACATAACTAATATAATTAAACCAAAAGAAAAGCTATGTAACTCTTATAGTAAAAGAAGTTACATAACTAATATAATTAATTATGGTTTGTAGGCCGATGAAGTAGATACTTTTTGGCTCCATTTTGGCATCTACAACTCGTGAACTCCTCGAGTTTGAGTCCTATGTGCCTTATTTTTCTTCGTCCGAAATCGCTCACGAGGGTGCGAAACTCACCGTATTTCATGTGAGTTGATCATAGGTCATGCCAATGCTTTTTGCTATTAACATATATAACGGTAAACAATTTGCCACTATTTTTCTACTAATTATATCACGAATAAATACATGTCTTTGTTGTGGCATTGTATATTTCTTTTCATTTTTTTTATATCAAATGGTTCATATAATTATATAACATTGTTTATTCGTTGTTTAATATTTTTCATCTTATAGATGGCTTTTGTCGATTATCTCCCGTTGATTGTGATGAATATTGTGCAGACAGTCGGTGCAGGGATGAGTATCCTATACCGGATGGCATTTGATTATTAGATGAATGTAAATGTTTTGGTGCTTTATCGCTAGTTGTTCGCGGCTGCTTTTACTATCCTCTTGGCTCTTACCAAAAAGTGGTATTTTTTTTTCCTTTTTTCAGCACCTAATTAAGTTATAAATCAATTCTTTTTTATAGATTATTCTAATTTTGTATAATTTTTCCTTTAGGATTTGGAGAGGGGGAGAGGCCAGACCCGTATTGACCATTGCAGTCCATGGCCATATTTTACTCATTGGTTTTTATGGGTTAGTATTTTTTTAATTTATTTTGCAATCGATTTGGGTTGTGGGGTTGTGTAGTTTTTAAAGATGATGAGGTATAATTAGACATGCATGAGTCAAAAATCGAAGTTTATTACTCAATGGCTACTACTACGAACCACCTTTAGGAACTAGGTAGCTAGTTGTCATGTATTGGACTTTTTCGGGTGAAAAAAGGGGCGAACTGAAGTCTAAAACTTTTACTAATTTTCTGCATTTGTATAAACATCAACTGACTGATGATATTTTGTTTCATTTGGTTACACATTTTTATCACCGTTGTCGTTAGCACTGAGTTTGTGTCTCGCACCCTCTAGTTAATTGAGCGCCCTCTCCAATTTGGTTCCGGGGCTCACATTTCTTATGACAATCCTGTTCAGGTAACATTAAGCTACTAGCTAATAGCAAAAGAACTTACATAACTAATATAATTAAACCAAAAGAAAAGCTATGTAACTCTTATAGTAAAAGAAGTTACATAACTAATATAATTAATTATGGTTTGTAGGCCGATGAAGTAGATACTTTTTGGCTCCATTTTGGCATCTACAACTCGTGAACTCCTCGAGTTTGAGTCCTATGTGCCTTCTTTTTCTTCGTCCGAAATCGCTCACGAGGGTGCGAAACTCACCGTATTTCATGTGACTTGATCATAGGTCATGCCAATGCTTTTTGCTATTAACATATATAACGGTAAACAATTTGCCACTATTTTTCTACTAATTATATCACGAATAAATACATGTCTTTGTTGTGGCATTGTATATTTCTTTTCATTTTTTTTATATCAAATGGTTCATATAATTATATAACATTGTTTATTCGTTGTTTAATATTTTTCATCTTATAGATGGCTTTTGTCGATTATCTCCCGTTGATTGTGATGAATATTGTGCAGACAGTCGGTGCAGGGATGAGTATCCTATACCGGATGGCATTTGATTATTAGATGAATGTAAATGTTTTGGTGCTTTATCGCTAGTTGTTCGCGGCTGCTTTTACTATCCTCTTGGCTCTTACCAAAAAGTGGTACTTCTTTTTTCTTTTTTCAGCTCCTAATTAAGATATAAATAAATTCTTTTTATAGATTATTCTAATTTTGTATAATTTGTCCTTTAGGATTTGGAGAGGGGGAGAGGCCAGAGCCGTATGGACCATTGCAGTCCATGGCCATATTTTACTCATTGGTTCTTTTGGGTTAGTATTTCTTTTAATTTATTTTGCAAACGATTTGGGTTGTGGGGTTGTATAGTTTTTAAAGATGATGAGGTATAATTAGACATACATGACTCAATCACCGAAGTTTATTATTCAATGGCTTCTACTACGAACCACCTTTAGGAACTAGGTAGCAAGTTGTCATGTATTGGACTTTTTCGGGTGAAAAAAGGGGCGAACGGAAGTCTAAAACTTTTACTAATTTTTTGCATTTGTATAAACATCAACTGACTGATGATATTTTTTTTCATTTGGTTGCACATTTTTATCACCGTTGTCGTTAGCACTGAGTTTGTGTCTCGCATCCTCTAGTTATTTGAGCGCCCTCTCCAATTTGGTTCCGGGGGTCACATTTCTTATGGCAATCCTGTTCAGGTAACATTAAGCTACTAGCTAATAGCAAAAGAAGTTACATAACTAATATAATTAAACCAAAAGAAAAGCTATGTAACTCCTATAGTAAAAGGAGTTACATAACTAATATAATTAATTATGGTTTGTAGGCTGATGAAGTAGATACTTTTTGGCTCCATTTTGGCATCTACAACTCGTGAACTCCTCGAGATTGAGTCCTATGTGCGCTCTTTTTCTTTGTCCGGAATCGCTCGCGAGGGTGCGAAGCTCACCATATTTCATGTGACTTGATCATAAGTCACACCAATGCTTTTTGCTATTAACATATATAACTGTAAACAGTATGCCACTATTTTTCTACTAATTATATCACGAATAAATAAATGTCTTTGTTGTGGCATTGTATATTTATTTTCATTTGTTTATATCTAGTGGTTCATATAATTATATAACATTGTTTATTTATTGTTTTTTTTTATTCATCTTATAGATGGCTTTTGTCGATTATCTCCCGTTGATTGTGATGAATATTGTGCTGACAGTCGGTGCAGAGATGAGTATCCTATACCGGCTGGCATTTGATTATTAGATGAATGTAAATGTTTTGGTGCTTTATCGCTAGTTGTTCGCGACTGCTTTTACTATCCTCTTGGCTCTTACCAAAAAAGTGGTATTTTTTTTTCCTTTTTTCAGCACCTAATTAAGTTATAAATCAATTATTTTTTCTAGATTATTCTAATTTTGTATAATTTGTCCTTTAGGATTTGGAGAGGGGGAGAGGCCAGACCCGTATTGACCATTGCAGTCCATGGCCATATTTTACTCATTGGTTTTTTTGGGTTAGTATTTTTTTAATTTATTTTGCAATCGATTTGGGTTGTGGGGTTGTGTAGTTTTTAAAGATGATGAGGTATAATTAGACATGCATGACTCAAAAATCGAAGTTTATTACTCAATGGCTACTACTACGAACCACATTTAGGAACTAGGTAGCTAGTTGTCATGTATTGGACTTTTTCGGGTGAAAAAAAGGGCGAACTGAAGTCTAAAAGTTTTACTAATTTTCTGCATTTGTATAAACATCAACTGACTGATGATATTTTGTTTCATTTGGTTACACATTTTTATCACCGTTGTCGTTAGCACTGAGTTTGTGTCTCGCACCCTCTAGTTAATTGAGCGCCCTCTCCAATTTGGTTCCGGGGCTCACATTTCTTATGGCAATCCTGTTCAGGTAACATTAAGCTACTAGCTAATAGCAAAAGAAGTTACATAACTAATATAATTAAACTAAAAGAAAAGCTATGTAACTCTTATAGTAAAAGAAGTTACATAACTAATATAATTAATTATGGTTTGTAGGCCGATGAAGTAGATACTTTTTGGCTCCATTTTGGCATCTACAACTCGTGAACTCCTCGAGTTTGAGTCCTATGTGCCATCTTTTTCTTCGTCCGAAATCGCTCACGAGGGTGCGAAACTCACCGTATTTCATGTGACTTGATCATAGGTCATGCCAATGCTTTTTGCTATTAACATATATAACTGTAAACAATTTGCCACTATTTTTCAACTAATTATATCACGAATAAATATATGTCTTTGTTGTGGCATTGTATATTTCTTTTCATTTTTTTTATATCAAATGGTTCATATAATTATATAACATTGTTTATTTGTTGTTTTTTATTTTTCATCTTATAGATGGCTTTTGTCGATTATCTCCCGTTGATTGTGATGAATATTGTGCAGACAGTCGGTGCAGGGATGAGTATCCTATACCGGATGGCATTTGATTATTAGATGAATGTAAATGTTTTGGTGCTTTATTGCTAGTTGTTCGCGGCTGCTTTTACTATCCTCTTGGCTCTTACCAAAAAAGTGGTATTTTTTTTTCCTTTTTTCAGCACCTAATTAAGTTATAAATCAATTCTTTTTTATAGATTATTCTAATTTTGTATAATTTGTCCTTTAGGATTTGGAGAGGGGGAGAGGCCAGAGCCGTATGGACCATTGCAGTCCATGGCCATATTTTACTCATTGGTTCTTTTGGGTTAGTATTTCTTTTAATTTATTTTGCAAACGATTTGGGTTGTGGGGTTGTATAGTTTTTAAAGATGATGAGGTATAATTAGACATACATGACTCAATCACCGAAGTTTATTATTCAATGGCTTCTACTACGAACCACCTTTAGGAACTAGGTAGCAAGTTGTCATGTATTGGACTTTTTCGGGTGAAAAAAGGGGCGAACGGAAGTCTAAAACTTTTACTAATTTTTTGCATTTGTATAAACATCAACTGACTGATGATATTTTTTTTCATTTGGTTGCACATTTTTATCACCGTTGTCGTTAGCACTGAGTTTGTGTCTCGCATCCTCTAGTTATTTGAGCGCCCTCTCCAATTTGGTTCCGGGGGTCACATTTCTTATGGCAATCCTGTTCAGGTAACATTAAGCTACTAGCTAATAGCAAAAGAAGTTACATAACTAATATAATTAAACCAAAAGAAAAGCTATGTAACTCCTATAGTAAAAGGAGTTACATAACTAATATAATTAATTATGGTTTGTAGGCTGATGAAGTAGATACTTTTTGGCTCCATTTTGGCATCTACAACTCGTGAACTCCTCGAGATTGAGTCCTATGTGCGCTCTTTTTCTTTGTCCGGAATCGCTCGCGAGGGTGCGAAGCTCACCATATTTCATGTGACTTGATCATAAGTCACACCAATGCTTTTTGCTATTAACATATATAACTGTAAACAGTATGCCACTATTTTTCTACTAATTATATCACGAATAAATAAATGTCTTTGTTGTGGCATTGTATATTTATTTTCATTTGTTTATATCTAGTGGTTCATATAATTATATAACATTGTTTATTTATTGTTTTTTTTTATTCATCTTATAGATGGCTTTTGTCGATTATCTCCCGTTGATTGTGATGAATATTGTGCTGACAGTCGGTGCAGAGATGAGTATCCTATACCGGCTGGCATTTGATTATTAGATGAATGTAAATGTTTTGGTGCTTTATCGCTAGTTGTTCGCGACTGCTTTTACTATCCTCTTGGCTCTTACCAAAAAAGTGGTATTTTTTTTTCCTTTTTTCAGCACCTAATTAAGTTATAAATCAATTATTTTTTCTAGATTATTCTAATTTTGTATAATTTGTCCTTTAGGATTTGGAGAGGGGGAGAGGCCAGACCCGTATTGACCATTGCAGTCCATGGCCATATTTTACTCATTGGTTTTTTTGGGTTAGTATTTTTTTAATTTATTTTGCAATCGATTTGGGTTGTGGGGTTGTGTAGTTTTTAAAGATGATGAGGTATAATTAGACATGCATGACTCAAAAATCGAAGTTTATTACTCAATGGCTACTACTACGAACCACATTTAGGAACTAGGTAGCTAGTTGTCATGTATTGGACTTTTTCGGGTGAAAAAAAGGGCGAACTGAAGTCTAAAAGTTTTACTAATTTTCTGCATTTGTATAAACATCAACTGACTGATGATATTTTGTTTCATTTGGTTACACATTTTTATCACCGTTGTCGTTAGCACTGAGTTTGTGTCTCGCACCCTCTAGTTAATTGAGCGCCCTCTCCAATTTGGTTCCGGGGCTCACATTTCTTATGGCAATCCTGTTCAGGTAACATTAAGCTACTAGCTAATAGCAAAAGAAGTTACATAACTAATATAATTAAACTAAAAGAAAAGCTATGTAACTCTTATAGTAAAAGAAGTTACATAACTAATATAATTAATTATGGTTTGTAGGCCGATGAAGTAGATACTTTTTGGCTCCATTTTGGCATCTACAACTCGTGAACTCCTCGAGTTTGAGTCCTATGTGCCATCTTTTTCTTCGTCCGAAATCGCTCACGAGGGTGCGAAACTCACCGTATTTCATGTGACTTGATCATAGGTCATGCCAATGCTTTTTGCTATTAACATATATAACTGTAAACAATTTGCCACTATTTTTCAACTAATTATATCACGAATAAATATATGTCTTTGTTGTGGCATTGTATATTTCTTTTCATTTTTTTTATATCAAATGGTTCATATAATTATATAACATTGTTTATTTGTTGTTTTTTATTTTTCATCTTATAGATGGCTTTTGTCGATTATCTCCCGTTGATTGTGATGAATATTGTGCAGACAGTCGGTGCAGGGATGAGTATCCTATACCGGATGGCATTTGATTATTAGATGAATGTAAATGTTTTGGTGCTTTATTGCTAGTTGTTCGCGGCTGCTTTTACTATCCTCTTGGCTCTTACCAAAAAAGTGGTATTTTTTTTTCCTTTTTTCAGCACCTAATTAAGTTATAAATCAATTCTTTTTTATAGATTATTCTAATTTTGTATAATTTGTCCTTTAGGATTTGGAGAGGGGGAGAGGCCAGACCCGTATTGACCATTGCAGTCCATGGCCATATTTTACTCATTGGTTTTTTTGGGTTAGTATTTTTTTAATTTATTTTGCAATCGATTTGGGTTGTGGGGTTGTGTAGTTTTTAAAGATGATGAGGTATAATTAGACATGCATGACTCAAAAATCGAAGTTTATTACTCAATGGCTACTTCTACGAACCACATTTAGGAACTAGGTAGCTAGTTGTCATGTATTGGACTTTTTCGGGTGAAAAAAGGGGCGAACTGAAGTCTAAAACTTTTACTAATTTTCTGCATTTGTATAAACATCAACTGACTGATGATATTTTGTTTCATTTGGTTACACATTTTTATCACCGTTGTCGTTAGCACTGAGTTTGTGTCTCGCACCCTCTAGTTAATTGAGCGCCCTCTCCAATTTGGTTCCGGGGCTCACATTTCTTATGGCAATCCTGTTCAGGTAACATTAAGCTACTAGCTAATAGCAAAAGAAGTTACATAACTAATATAATTAAACCAAAAGAAAAGCTATGTAACTCTTATAGTAAAAGAAGTTACATAACTAAAATAATTAATTATGGTTTGTAGGCCGATGAAGTAGATACTTTTTGGCTCTATTTTGGCATCTACAACTCGTGAACTCCTCGAGTTTGAGTCCTATGTGCCTTCTTTTTCTTCGTCCGAAATCGCTCACGAGGGTGCGAAACTCACCGTATTTCATGTGACTTGATCATAGGTCATGCCAATGCTTTTTGCTATTAACATATATAACTGTAAACAATTTGCCACTATTTTTCTACTAATTATATCACGAATAAATACATGTCTTTGTTGTGGCATTGTATATTTCTTTTCATTTTTTTTATATCAAATGGTTCATGTAATTATATAACATTGTTTATTTGTTGTTTTCTATTTTTCATCTTATAGATGGCTTTTGTCGATTATCTCCCGTTGATTGTGATGAATATTGTGCAGACAGTCGGTGCAGGGATGAGTATCCTATACCGGATGGCATTTGATTATTAGATGAATGTAAATGTTTTGGTGCTTTATCGCTAGTTGTTCGCGGCTGCTTTTACTATCCTCTTGGCTCTTACCAAAAAGTGGTATTTCTTTTTTCTTTTTTCAGCTCCTAATTAAGATATAAATAAATTCTTTTTATACATTATTCTAATTTTGTATAATTTGTCCTTTAGGATTTGGAGAGGGGGAGAGGCCAGAGCCGTATGGACCATTGCAGTCCATGGCCATATTTTACTCATTGGTTCTTTTGGGTTAGTATTTCTTTTAATTTATTTTGCAAACGATTTGGGTTGTGGGGTTGTGTAGTTTTTAAAGATGATGAGGTATAATTAGACATACATGACTCAATCACCGAAGTTTATTATTCAATGGCTTCTACTACGAACCACCATTAGGAACTAGGTAGCAAGTTGTCAGGTATTGGACTTTTTCGGGTGAAAAAAGGGGCGAACGGAAGTCTAAAACTTTTACTAATTTTCTGCATTTGTATAAACATCAACTGACTGATGATATTTTGTTTCATTTGGTTCCACATTTTTATCACCGTTGTCGTTAGCACTGAGTTTGTGTCTCGCACCCTCTAGTTAATTGAGCGCCCTCTCCAATTTGGTTCCGGGGCTCACATTTCTTATGGCAATCCTGTTCAGGTAACATTAAGCTACTAGCTAATAGCAAAAGAAGTTACATAACTAATATAATTAAACCAAAAGAAAAGCTATGTAACTCTTATAGTAAAAGAAGTTACATAACTAATATAATTAATTATGGTTTGTAGGCCGATGAAGTAGATACTTTTTGGCTCCATTTTGGCATCTACAACTCGTGAACTCCTCGAGTTTGAGTCCTATGTGCCTTCTTTTTCTTCGTCCGAAATCGCACACGAGGGTGCGAAACTCACCGTATTTCATGTGACTTGATCATACGTCATGCCAATGCTTTTTGCTATTAACATATATAACTGTAAACAGTATGCCACTATTTTTCTACTAATTATATCACGAATAAATAAATGTCTTTGTTGTGGCATTGTATATTTATTTTCATTTGTTTATATCTAGTGGTTCATATAATTATATAACATTGTTTATTTATTGTTTTTTTTTATTCATCTTATAGATGGCTTTTGTCGATTATCTCCCGTTGATTGTGATGAATATTGTGCTGACAGTCGGTGCAGAGATGAGTATCCTATACCGGCTGGCATTTGATTATTAGATGAATGTAAATGTTTTGGTGCTTTATCGCTAGTTGTTCGCGACTGCTTTTACTATCCTCTTGGCTCTTACCAAAAAAGTGGTTTTTTTTTTCCTTTTTTCAGCACCTAATTAAGTTATAAATCAATTCTTTTTTATAGATTATTCTAATTTTGTATAATTTGTCCTTTAGGATTTGGAGAGGGGGAGAGGCCAGACCCGTATTGACCATTGCAGTCTATGGCCATATTTTACTCATTGGTTTTTTTGGGTTAGTATTTTTTTAATTTATTTTGCAATCGATTTGGCTTGTGGGGTTGTGTAGTTTTTAAAGATGATGAGGTATAATTAGACATGCATGACTCAAAAATCGAAGTTTATTACTCAATGGCTACTTCTACGAACCACATTTAGGAACTAGGTAGCTAGTTGTCATGTATTGGACTTTTTCGGGTGAAAAAAGGGGCGAACTGAAGTCTAAAACTTTTACTAATTTTCTGCATTTGTATAAACATCAACTGACTGATGATATTTTGTTTCATTTGGTTACACATTTTTATCACCGTTGTCGTTAGCACTGAGTTTGTGTCTCGCACCCTCTAGTTAATTGAGCGCCCTCTCCAATTTGGTTCCGGGGCTCACATTTCTTATGGCAATCCTATTCAGGTAACATTAAGCTACTAGCTAATAGCAAAAGAAGTTACATAACTAATATAATTAAACCAAAAGAAAAGCTATGTAACTCTTATAGTAAAAGAAGTTACATAACTAATATAATTAATTATGGTTTGTAGGCCGATGAAGTAGATACTTTTTGGCTCCATTTTGGCATCAACAACTCGTGAACTCCTCGAGATTGAGTCCTATGTGCGCTCTTTTTCTTCGTCCGGAATCGCTCGTGAGGGTGCGAAGCTCACCATATTTCATGTGACTTGATCATAAGTCATACCAATGCTTTTTGCTATTAACATATATAACTGTAAACAGTATGCCACCATTTTTCTACTAATTATATCACGAATAAATAAATGTCTTTGTTGTGGCATTGAATATATATTTTCATTTTTTTATATCTAGTGGTTCATATAATTATATAACATTGTTTAATTATTGTTTTTTTTTATTCATCTTATAGATGGCTTTTGTCGATTATCTCCCGTTGATTGTGATGAATATTGTGCTGACAGTCGGTGCAGAGATGAGTATCCTATACCGGCTGGCATTTGATTATTAGATGAATGTAAATGTTTTGGTGCTTTATCGCTAGTTGTTCGCGACTGCTTTTACTATCCTCTTGGCTCTTACCAAAAAGTGGTATTTTTTTTTCCTTTTTTCAGCACCTAATTAAGTTATAAATCAATTCTTTTTTATAGATTATTCTAATTTTGTATAATTTGTCCTTTAGGATTTGGAGAGGGGGAGAGGCCAGACCCGTATTGACCATTGCAGTCCATGGCTATATTTTACTCATTGGTTTTTTTGGGTTAGTATTTTTTTAATTTATTTTGCAATCGATTTGGGTTGTGGGGTTGTGTAGTTTTTAAAGATGATGAGGTATAATTAGACATGCATGACTCAAAAATCGAAGTTTATTACTCAATGGCTACTACTACGAACCACCTTTAGGAACTAGGTAGCTAGTTGTCATGTATTGGACTTTTTCGGGTGAAAAAAGGGGCGAACGGAAGTCTAAAACTTTTACTAATTTTCTGCATTTGTATAAACATCAATTGACTGATGATATTTTGTTTCATTTGGTTACACATTTTTCTCACCGTTGTCTTTCGCACTCAGATTGTGTCTCGCACCCTCTAGTTAATTGAGCGCCCTCTCCAATTTGGTTCCGGGGCTCACATTTCTTATGGCAATCCTGTTCAGGTAACATTAAGCTACTAGCTAATAGCAAAAGAAGTTACATAAGTAATATAATTAAACCAAAAGAAAAGCTATGTAACTCTTATAGTAAAAGAAGTTACAAAACTAATATAATTAATTATGGTTTTTAGGCCGATGAAGTAGATACTTTTTGGCTCTATTTTGGCATCTACAACTCGTGAACTCCTCGAGTTTGAGTCCTATGTGCCTTCTTTTTCTTCGTCCGAAATCGCTCACGAGGGTGCGAAACTCACCGTATTTCATGTGACTTGATCATAGGTCATGCCAATGCTTTTTGCTATTAACATATATAACTGTAAACAATTTGCCACTATTTTTCTACTAATTATATCACGAATAAATACATGTCTTTGTTGTGGCATTGTATATTTCTTTTCATTTTTTTTATATCAAATGGTTCATATAATTATATAACATTGTTTATTTGTTGTTTTTTATTTTTCATCTTATAGATGGCTTTTGTCGATTATCTCCCGTTGATTGTGATGAATATTGTGCAGACAGTCGGTGCAGGGATGAGTATCCTATACCGGCTGGCATTTGATTATTAGATGAATGTAAATGTTTTGGTGCTTTATCGCTAGTTGTTCGCGACTGCTTTTACTATCCTCTTGGCTCTTACCAAAAAAGTGGTATTTTTTTTCCCTTTTTTCAGCACCTAATTAAGTTATAAATCAATTCTTTTTTATAGATTATTCTAATTTTGTATAATTTGTCCTTTAGGATTTGGAGAGGGGGAGAGGCCAGACCCGTATTGACCATTGCAGTCCATGGCCATATTTTACACATTGGTTTTTTTGGGTTAGTATTTTTTTAATTTATTTTGCAATCGATTTGGGTTGTGGGGTTGTGTAGTTTTTAAAGATGATGAGGTATAATTAGACATGCATGACTCAAAAATCGAAGTTTATTACTCAATGGCTACTTCTATGAACCACATTTAGGAACTAGGTAGCTAGTTGTCATGTATTGGACTTTTTCGGGTGAAAAAAGGGGCGAACTGAAGTCTAAAACTTTTACTAATTTTCTGCATTTGTATAAACATCAACTGACTGATGATATTTTGTTTCATTTGGTTACACATTTTTATCACCGTTGTCGTTAGCACTGAGTTTGTGTCTCGCACCCTCTAGTTAATTGAGCGCCCTCTCCAATTTGGTTCCGGGGCTCACATTTCTTATGGCAATCCTGTTCAGGTAACATTAAGCTACTAGCTAATAGCAAAAGAAGTTACATAACTAATATAATTAAACCAAAAGAAAAGCTATGTAACTCTTATAGTAAAAGAAGTTACATAACTAATATAATTAATTATGGTTTGTAGGCCGATGAAGTAGATACTTTTTGGCTCCATTTTGGCATCAACAACTCGTGAACTCCTCGAGATTGAGTCCTATGTGCGCTCTTTTTCTTCGTCCGGAATCGCTCGTGAGGGTGCGAAGCTCACCATATTTCATGTGACTTGATCATAAGTCATACCAATGCTTTTTGCTATTAACATATATAACTGTAAACAGTATGCCACCATTTTTCTACTAATTATATCACGAATAAATAAATGTCTTTGTTGTGGCATTGAATATTTATTTTCATTTTTTTATATCTAGTGGTTCATATAATTATATAACATTGTTTAATTATTGTTTTTTTTTATTCATCTTATAGATGGCTTTTGTCGATTATCTCCCGTTGATTGTGATGAATATTGTGCTGACAGTCGGTGCAGAGATGAGTATCCTATACCGGCTGGCATTTGATTATTAGATGAATGTAAATGTTTTGGTGCTTTATCGCTAGTTGTTCGCGGCTGCTTTTACTATCCTCTTGGCTCTTACCAAAAAGTGGTATTTCTTTTTTCTTTTTTCAGCTCCTAATTAAGATATAAATAAATTCTTTTTATAGATTATTCTAATTTTGTATAATTTGTCCTTTAGGATTTGGAGAGGGGGAGAGGCCAGAGCCGTATGGACCATTGCAGTCCATGGCCATATTTTACTCATTGGTTCTTTTGGGTTAGTATTTCTTTTAATTTATTTTGCAAACGATTTGGGTTGTGGGGTTGTGTAGTTTTTAAAGATGATGAGGTATAATTAGACATACATGACTCAATCACCGAAGTTTATTATTCAATGGCTTCTACTACGAACCACCTTTAGGAACTAGGTAGCAAGTTGTCATGTATTGGACTTTTTCGGGTGAAAAAAGGGGCGAACGGAAGTCTAAAACTTTTACTAATTTTCTGCATTTGTATAAACATCAACTGACTGATGATATTTTGTTTCATTTGGTTACACATTTTTATCACCGTTGTCGTTAGCACTGAGTTTGTGTCTCGCACCCTCTAGTTAATTGAGCGCCCTCTCCAATTTGGTTCCGGGGCTCACATTTCTTATGGCAATCCTGTTCAGGTAACATTAAGCTACTAGCTAATAGCAAAAGAAGTTACATAACTAATATAATTAAACCAAAAGAAAAGCTATGTAACTCTTATAGTAAAAGAAGTTACATAACTAATATAATTAATTATGGTTTGTAGGCCGATGAAGTAGATACTTTTTGGCTCCATTTTGGCATCTACAACTCGTGAACTCCTCGAGTTTGAGTCCTATGTGTCTTCTTTTTCTTCGTCCGAAATCGCTCACGAGGGTGCGAAACTCACCGTATTTCATGTGACTTGATCATAGGTCATGCCAATGCTTTTTGCTATTAACATATATAACTGTAAACAATTTGCCACTATTTTTCTACTAATTATATCACGAATAAATACATGTCTTTGTTGTGGCATTGTATATTTCTTTTCATTTTTTTTATATCAAATGGTTCATATAATTATATAACATTGTTTATTTGTTGTTTTTTATTTTTCATCTTATAGATGGCTTTTGTCGATTATCTCCCGTTGATTGTGATGAATATTGTGCAGACAGTCGGTGCAGGGACGAGTATCCTATACCGGATGGCATTTGATTATTAGATGAATGTAAATGTTTTGGTGCTTTATCGCTAGTTGTTCGCGGCTGCTTTTACTATCCTCTTGGCTCTTACCAAAAAGTGGTATTTCTTTTTTCTTTTTTCAGCTCCTAATTAAGATATAAATAAATTCTTTTTATAGATTATTCTAATTTTGTATAATTTGTCCTTCAGGATTTGGAGAGGGGGAGAGGCCAGAGCCGTATGGACCATTGCAGCCCATGGCCATATTTTACCCATTGGTTCTTCTGGGTTAGTATTTCTTTTAATTTATTTTGCAAACGATTTGGGTTGTGGGGTTGTGTAGTTTTTAAAGATGATGAGGTATAATTAGACATACATGACTCAATCACCGAAGTTTATTATTCAATGGCTTCTACTACGAACCACCTTTAGGAACTAGGTAGCAAGTTGTCATGTATTGGACTTTTTCGGGTGAAAAAAGGGGCGAACGGAAGTCTAAAACTTTTACTAATTTTCTGCATTTGTATAAACATCAACTGACTGATGATATTTTTTTTCATTTGGTTGCACATTTTTATCACCGTTGTCGTTAGCACTGAGTTTGTGTCTCGCATCCTCTAGTTATTTGAGCGCCCTCTCCAATTTGGTTCCGGGGGTCACATTTCTTATGGCAATCCTGTTCAGGTAACATTAAGCTACTAGCTAATAGCAAAAGAAGTTACATAACTAATATAATTAAACCAAAAGAAAAGCTATGTAACTACTATAGTAAAAGGAGTTACATAACTAATATAATTAATTATGGTTTGTAGGCCGATGAAGTAGATACTTTTTGGCTCCATTTTGGCATCTACAACTCGTGAACTCCTCGAGATTGAGTCCTATGTGCGCTCTTTTTCTTCGTCCGGAATCGCTCGCGAGGGTGCGAAGCTCACCATATTTCATGTGACTTGATCATAAGTCATACCAATGCTTTTTGCTATTAACATATATAACTGTAAACAGTATGCCACTATTTTTCTACTAATTATATCACGAATAAATAAATGTCTTTGTTGTGGCATTGTATATTTATTTTCATTTGTTTATATCTAGTGGTTCATATAATTATATAACATTGTTTATTTATTGTTTTTTTTATTCATCTTATAGATGGCTTTTGTCGATTATCTCCCGTTGATTGTGATGAATATTGTGCTGACAGTCGGTGCAGAGATGAGTATCCTATACCGGCTGGCATTTGATTATTAGATGAATGTAAATGTTTTGGTGCTTTATCGCTAGTTGTTCGCGACTGCTTTTACTATCCTCTTGGCTCTTACCAAAAAAGTGGTATTTTTTTTCCCTTTTTTCAGCACCTAATTAAGTTATAAATCAATTCTTTTTTATAGATTATTCTAATTTTGTATAATTTGTCCTTTAGGATTTGGAGAGGGGGAGAGGCCAGACCCGTATTGACCATTGCAGTCCATGGCCATATTTTACTCATTGGTTTTTTTGGGTTAGTATTTTTTTAATTTATTTTGCAATCGATTTGGGTTGTGGGGTTGTGTAGTTTTTAAAGATGATGAGGTATAATTAGACATGCATGACTCAAAAATCGAAGTTTATTACTCAATGGCTACTTCTATGAACCACATTTAGGAACTAGGTAGCTAGTTGTCATGTATTGGACTTTTTCGGGTGAAAAAAGGGGCGAACTGAAGTCTAAAACTTTTACTAATTTTCTGCATTTGTATAAACATCAACTGACTGATGATATTTTGTTTCATTTGGTTACACATTTTTATCACCGTTGTCGTTAGCACTGAGTTTGTGTCTCGCACCCTCTAGTTAATTGAGCGCCCTCTCCAATTTGGTTCCGGGGCTCACATTTCTTATGGCAATCCTGTTCAGGTAACATTAAGCTACTAGCTAATAGCAAAAGAAGTTACATAACTAATATAATTAAACCAAAAGAAAAGCTATGCAACTCTTATAGTAAAAGAAGTTACATAACTAATATAATTAATTATGGTTTGTAGGCCGATGAAGTAGATACTTTTTGGCTCCATTTTGGCATCAACAACTCGTGAACTCCTCGAGATTGAGTCCTATGTGCGCTCTTTTTCTTCGTCCGGAATCGCTCGTGAGGGTGCGAAGCTCACCATATTTCATGTGACTTGATCATAAGTCATACCAATGCTTTTTGCTATTAACATATATAACTGTAAACAGTATGCCACCATTTTTCTACTAATTATATCACGAATAAATAAATGTCTTTGTTGTGGCATTGAATATTTATTTTCATTTTTTTATATCTAGTGGTTCATATAATTATATAACATTGTTTAATTATTGTTTTTTTTTATTCATCTTATAGATGGCTTTTGTCGATTATCTCCCGTTGATTGTGATGAATATTGTGCTGACAGTCGGTGCAGAGATGAGTATCCTATACCGGCTGGCATTTGATTATTAGATGAATGTAAATGTTTTGGTGCTTTATCGCTAGTTGTTCGCGGCTGCTTTTACTATCCTCTTGGCTCTTACCAAAAAGTGGTATTTCTTTTTTCTTTTTTCAGCTCCTAATTAAGATATAAATAAATTCTTTTTATAGATTATTCTAATTTTGTATAATTTGTCCTTTAGGATTTGGAGAGGGGGAGAGGCCAGAGCCGTATGGACCATTGCAGCCCATGGCCATATTTTACCCATTGGTTCTTCTGGGTTAGTATTTCTTTTAATTTATTTTGCAAACGATTTGGGTTGTGGGGTTGTGTAGTTTTTAAAGATGATGAGGTATAATTAGACATACATGACTCAATCACCGAAGTTTATTATTCAATGGCTTCTACTACGAACCACCTTTAGGAACTAGGTAGCAAGTTGTCATGTATTGGACTTTTTCGGGTGAAAAAAGGGGCGAACGGAAGTCTAAAACTTTTACTAATTTTCTGCATTTGTATAAACATCAACTGACTGATGATATTTTTTTTCATTTGGTTGCACATTTTTATCACCGTTGTCGTTAGCACTGAGTTTGTGTCTCGCATCCTCTAGTTATTTGAGCGCCCTCTCCAATTTGGTTCCGGGGGTCACATTTCTTATGGCAATCCTGTTCAGGTAACATTAAGCTACTAGCTAATAGCAAAAGAAGTTACATAACTAATATAATTAAACCAAAAGAAAAGCTATGTAACTACTATAGTAAAAGGAGTTACATAACTAATATAATTAATTATGGTTTGTAGGCCGATGAAGTAGATACTTTTTGGCTCCATTTTGGCATCTACAACTCGTGAACTCCTCGAGATTGAGTCCTATGTGCGCTCTTTTTCTTCGTCCGGAATCGCTCGCGAGGGTGCGAAGCTCACCATATTTCATGTGACTTGATCATAAGTCATACCAATGCTTTTTGCTATTAACATATATAACTGTAAACAGTATGCCACTATTTTTCTACTAATTATATCACGAATAAATAAATGTCTTTGTTGTGGCATTGTATATTTATTTTCATTTGTTTATATCTAGTGGTTCATATAATTATATAACATTGTTTATTTATTGTTTTTTTTATTCATCTTATAGATGGCTTTTGTCGATTATCTCCCGTTGATTGTGATGAATATTGTGCTGACAGTCGGTGCAGAGATGAGTATCCTATACCGGCTGGCATTTGATTATTAGATGAATGTAAATGTTTTGGTGCTTTATCGCTAGTTGTTCGCGACTGCTTTTACTATCCTCTTGGCTCTTACCAAAAAAGTGGTATTTTTTTTCCCTTTTTTCAGCACCTAATTAAGTTATAAATCAATTCTTTTTTATAGATTATTCTAATTTTGTATAATTTGTCCTTTAGGATTTGGAGAGGGGGAGAGGCCAGACCCGTATTGACCATTGCAGTCCATGGCCATATTTTACTCATTGGTTTTTTTGGGTTAGTATTTTTTTAATTTATTTTGCAATCGATTTGGGTTGTGGGGTTGTGTAGTTTTTAAAGATGATGAGGTATAATTAGACATGCATGACTCAAAAATCGAAGTTTATTACTCAATGGCTACTTCTATGAACCACATTTAGGAACTAGGTAGCTAGTTGTCATGTATTGGACTTTTTCGGGTGAAAAAAGGGGCGAACTGAAGTCTAAAACTTTTACTAATTTTCTGCATTTGTATAAACATCAACTGACTGATGATATTTTGTTTCATTTGGTTACACATTTTTATCACCGTTGTCGTTAGCACTGAGTTTGTGTCTCGCACCCTCTAGTTAATTGAGCGCCCTCTCCAATTTGGTTCCGGGGCTCACATTTCTTATGGCAATCCTGTTCAGGTAACATTAAGCTACTAGCTAATAGCAAAAGAAGTTACATAACTAATATAATTAAACCAAAAGAAAAGCTATGTAACTCTTATAGTAAAAGAAGTTACATAACTAATATAATTAATTATGGTTTGTAGGCCGATGAAGTAGATACTTTTTGGCTCCATTTTGGCATCAACAACTCGTGAACTCCTCGAGATTGAGTCCTATGTGCGCTCTTTTTCTTCGTCCGGAATCGCTCGTGAGGGTGCGAAGCTCACCATATTTCATGTGACTTGATCATAAGTCATACCAATGCTTTTTGCTATTAACATATATAACTGTAAACAGTATGCCACCATTTTTCTACTAATTATATCACGAATAAATAAATGTCTTTGTTGTGGCATTGAATATTTATTTTCATTTTTTTATATCTAGTGGTTCATATAATTATATAACATTGTTTAATTATTGTTTTTTTTTATTCATCTTATAGATGGCTTTTGTCGATTATCTCCCGTTGATTGTGATGAATATTGTGCTGACAGTCGGTGCAGAGATGAGTATCCTATACCGGCTGGCATTTGATTATTAGATGAATGTAAATGTTTTGGTGCTTTATCGCTAGTTGTTCGCGGCTGCTTTTACTATCCTCTTGGCTCTTACCAAAAAGTGGTATTTCTTTTTTCTTTTTTCAGCTCCTAATTAAGATATAAATAAATTCTTTTTATAGATTATTCTAATTTTGTATAATTTGTCCTTTAGGATTTGGAGAGGGGGAGAGGCCAGAGCCGTATGGACCATTGCAGCCCATGGCCATATTTTACCCATTGGTTCTTCTGGGTTAGTATTTCTTTTAATTTATTTTGCAAACGATTTGGGTTGTGGGGTTGTGTAGTTTTTAAAGATGATGAGGTATAATTAGACATACATGACTCAATCACCGAAGTTTATTATTCAATGGCTTCTACTACGAACCACCTTTAGGAACTAGGTAGCAAGTTGTCATGTATTGGACTTTTTCGGGTGAAAAAAGGGGCGAACGGAAGTCTAAAACTTTTACTAATTTTCTGCATTTGTATAAACATCAACTGACTGATGATATTTTTTTTCATTTGGTTGCACATTTTTATCACCGTTGTCGTTAGCACTGAGTTTGTGTCTCGCATCCTCTAGTTATTTGAGCGCCCTCTCCAATTTGGTTCCGGGGGTCACATTTCTTATGGCAATCCTGTTCAGGTAACATTAAGCTACTAGCTAATAGCAAAAGAAGTTACATAACTAATATAATTAAACCAAAAGAAAAGCTATGTAACTACTATAGTAAAAGGAGTTACATAACTAATATAATTAATTATGGTTTGTAGGCCGATGAAGTAGATACTTTTTGGCTCCATTTTGGCATCTACAACTCGTGAACTCCTCGAGATTGAGTCCTATGTGCGCTCTTTTTCTTCGTCCGGAATCGCTCGCGAGGGTGCGAAGCTCACCATATTTCATGTGACTTGATCATAAGTCATACCAATGCTTTTTGCTATTAACATATATAACTGTAAACAGTATGCCACTATTTTTCTACTAATTATATCACGAATAAATAAATGTCTTTGTTGTGGCATTGTATATTTATTTTCATTTGTTTATATCTAGTGGTTCATATAATTATATAACATTGTTTATTTATTGTTTTTTTTATTCATCTTATAGATGGCTTTTGTCGATTATCTCCCGTTGATTGTGATGAATATTGTGCTGACAGTCGGTGCAGAGATGAGTATCCTATACCGGCTGGCATTTGATTATTAGATGAATGTAAATGTTTTGGTGCTTTATCGCTAGTTGTTCGCGACTGCTTTTACTATCCTCTTGGCTCTTACCAAAAAAGTGGTATTTTTTTTCCCTTTTTTCAGCACCTAATTAAGTTATAAATCAATTCTTTTTTATAGATTATTCTAATTTTGTATAATTTGTCCTTTAGGATTTGGAGAGGGGGAGAGGCCAGACCCGTATTGACCATTGCAATCCATGGCCATATTTTACTCATTGGTTTTTTTGGGTTAGTATTTTTTTAATTTATTTTGCAATCGATTTGGGTTGTGGGGTTGTGTAGTTTTTAAAGATGATGAGGTATAATTAGACATGCATGACTCAAAAATCGAAGTTTATTACTCAATGGCTACTTCTATGAACCACATTTAGGAACTAGGTAGCTAGTTGTCATGTATTGGACTTTTTCGGGTGAAAAAAGGGGCGAACTGAAGTCTAAAACTTTTACTAATTTTCTGCATTTGTATAAACATCAACTGACTGATGATATTTTGTTTCATTTGGTTACACATTTTTATCACCGTTGTCGTTAGCACTGAGTTTGTGTCTCGCACCCTCTAGTTAATTGAGCGCCCTCTCCAATTTGGTTCCGGGGCTCACATTTCTTATGGCAATCCTGTTCAGGTAACATTAAGCTACTAGCTAATAGCAAAAGAAGTTACATAACTAATATAATTAAACCAAAAGAAAAGCTATGTAACTCTTATAGTAAAAGAAGTTACATAACTAATATAATTAATTATGGTTTGTAGGCCGATGAAGTAGATACTTTTTGGCTCCATTTTGGCATCAACAACTCGTGAACTCCTCGAGATTGAGTCCTATGTGCGCTCTTTTTCTTCGTCCGGAATCGCTCGTGAGGGTGCGAAGCTCACCATATTTCATGTGACTTGATCATAAGTCATACCAATGCTTTTTGCTATTAACATATATAACTGTAAACAGTATGCCACCATTTTTCTACTAATTATATCACGAATAAATAAATGTCTTTGTTGTGGCATTGAATATTTATTTTCATTTTTTTATATCTAGTGGTTCATATAATTATATAACATTGTTTAATTATTGTTTTTTTTTATTCATCTTATAGATGGCTTTTGTCGATTATCTCCCGTTGATTGTGATGAATATTGTGCTGACAGTCGGTGCAGAGATGAGTATCCTATACCGGCTGGCATTTGATTATTAGATGAATGTAAATGTTTTGGTGCTTTATCGCTAGTTGTTCGCGGCTGCTTTTACTATCCTCTTGGCTCTTACCAAAAAGTGGTATTTCTTTTTTCTTTTTTCAGCTCCTAATTAAGATATAAATAAATTCTTTTTATAGATTATTCTAATTTTGTATAATTTGTCCTTTAGGATTTGGAGAGGGGGAGAGGCCAGAGCCGTATGGACCATTGCTGTCACGGACTAATCCTTTGGGAGCCCAAGGGATTGAGTTCGTGCGGCGTTCACGCACTCTCTCTACGGAACCAGCCTTTCTCACACACCTTAGACCTGCATCACCAGGGAACATAGGGTTAGGGCCGAAATAGGGCCATTATAGGTTATCATAGGAATAACATAAGGCAAGCACATAGACCATAGGGCATACAATCATGAAAGACATCACTTCATAGAATAAGCATACGATTACAGACAAGGGCCAAAAGGTCGCAGACAAGGGGGCCGCCCGCACAAAGGCCGACTCAAACGCCTTCCAATGAATAACCGAGCCCAAAGCATAAAGGGACTGATTACTCACTCCCCCAACCCGATTACAAAGATTATCTGTAAGCTCTCGTTAAGGTTAAGCGGCCATGGGCGTGAACATGCCCTGGACGAGCTTAGACCTTAACACTCTCCCCCACTCAGTTCGTCGACGCCCTCGTCGACCTGTCTTCGAGAAATTCCATAATCAATTCTTGTGCATCTACCAAGTCCTCTGCGCTTTCCCAACTGATTTCTTCATTGCCCAAGTCTTTCCACTTGACGAGGAATTGTCGTTGGTGGATCTGTTTCTTCACATTTTGAATTTGCCGCCTGATTGCCACCTTGCGTTCAGCCAGGATAGCTTCAACTACCTTTACTGGTTGAGGCTGCACCTTGAACCGGACTTCAGCTCTGACTGGCTGATTTCTACTAGCATCTTCCTCATCCGCGTGAAACGGTTTTAAATGGCTCACATGAAACACTGGGTGGCACTTCTTCATCCAATCTGGTGGGTCAACCCGATATGAGACTCTGCCTATTTTCTCAATAACCGTCACGGGGCCCTCATATCGTCGTAGGAGGCGGCGATCCTGTCGTTGGAGCGCTCGAATCTGTCCTGGCATCAGTCTCACCATTACTTTATCGCCCGCTTGAAATTCGAGGGCCCTCCTCCCTTTATCCGCCCATTGTTTCATTCGGCAGGAAGCTCTCTCCAATAAGGCTTTGGCTATTTCAGCGTTCTGCTTCCATTCCTTAGCAAAGTTAAAGGCACTGGGACTCTTCCCCCGATACTCATTCACCGTGTGTGGAAACAACGGTTGTTGGCCTGTAACTAGTTCAAAAGGGCTCTTGTTAGTCGCAGAACTTTTCAAGGAATTAAAGCAGAATTGTGCCACGTCGAGGAGTTCGATCCAGTTCTTCTGATTAGCATGAACAAAATGCCTTAGATACTCTTCTAGAATCGCATTCATTCTCTCAGTTTGCCCATCAGTCTGAGGATGGAATCCTGAAGACATATTCAGCCTAGAGCCCAGCAAGTTGAATAATTCCTTCCAAAAGGTGCCAGTGAATCGAGGGTCTCTATCGCTAATAATGCTTTCCGGGATACCCCAATACTTCACAATGTTTTTAAAGAACAATCGCGCCGTTTCCTCTGCAGTGCAAGTCTTAGATACCGGAGCAAAAGTCGCATACTTCGAGAATCGATCTACTACCACAAAGATTCCACAAAGATTCCCCACTTTTGGGAGGCAAGTAATGAAGTCCATAGATACACTCTCCCACGGCCGGTTGGGAACTGGCAATGGATCAAGTAGACCTGCAGACTTCTGTCTATCTACCTTATCCTGTTGACAAATCAAACAAGTCTTCGTAAACATGCGAACATCATCTCTCATTGCCGGCCAAAAGTAGGCCTGCCTAATAAGCGCCAAGGTTCTACGCCACCCGCAGTGTCCTGCCCATAAGGTATCATGACATTCGCGAAGCAATTTCTTCCTTAAATCCCCTCCTTTTGGCACATAGACTAACTGTCCCTTCGTCATTAACAGGTCGTCCTCCACCCAAAACCTTCGAGTTTTACCTTCTTTCACGAGTGTCAATAGCGCCTGTGCAATTGAATCTGACTTCATCTGTTCTCTAATTTCTCCTCTCAGTGGGGTACTGATTTTGCTTACACTAGCCTGAGTCATTATACGCATTGAAGCCAAGTCACTTCTCCGGCTTAAGGCATCCGCAACTTGGTTAGACTTCCCAGCCTTATGTTCGAAGTTCACATCGAACTCTGCTAAAATCTCCTGCCATCTAGCCTGCTTGGCAGTAAGCTTCGGTTGGGTGAGAAAATGACTAGTTGCCATATTATCTGTCTTCGCTATGAAGTCAGAACCCAATAGGTAGTGACGCCATTTGGTGACACAATAAATAATAGCTAGAAGCTCTTTTTCCTGCACCGTGTATCTCCTTTCCGCATCATTCAGCTTCCTACTCTCAAAAGCTACCGGGTGTTGGTTTTGGAGGAGCACCCCACCTAGCGCAAAGTCAGACGCGTCAGTTTGAACTTCATAAGGTTGTGTCGGGTCTGGGAGTGCCAAAACGGGATCTTCCATCATAGCTCGCTTGATATCTCTGAATGCCTCTTCGCACTCCATAGACCACACCCATCTCACTCCCTTTTTCAGTAAGTTCGTAAGAGGGCTAACCCTCCTAGCATATCCCTCAATGAACCGACGATAGTAGTTGGCTAAACCCAAGAATGAACGCAGTTCTGTCAGCCCGCTCGGGGGTTGCCATTCTTGAATCGCTTGTACTTTACTCATATCCATGCGAATCCTACCCCGTTCAATGACATGACCCAAGAAGTTAATCTTGGTTTGGGCAAAGGCGCATTTCTCCCTTTTCACGTAAAGTTGGTTCGCTTTGAGTTTGTCGAACACAAGTCTCAGGTGTTCTAAGTGGTCCTCCAAAGTGGTTGAATAAATCACAATGTCATCGATATACACGACCACAAACTTGTCCAGGTACTCTCGAAAAACCTGATTCATTAGTGTGCAGAAGGTGGCAGGGGCGTTGGTCAACCCGAAGGGCATTACTAAAAATTCAAAGGAACCATATCTCGTAACGCACGTTGTCTTAGCTTCATCACCTTCAGCTATTCTAACTTGATAATACCCTGATCTCAAGTCTAACTTCGTGAAGAACTTCGCCCCGCTTAATTGATCAAATAGATCGGCTATCAAAGGAAGCGGATACCGATTCTTCACCGTCACCTTATTCAACGCTCGATAATCCACACACATGCGAAGGCTACCATCGTGTTTCTTCTGGAAAAGCACCGGAGCTCCATACGGGGCCTTTGCTGGTCTAATGAACCCACCGTCCAACAATTCAGCCAATTGTTTTCGTAACTCGGCCAACTCAGGAGGGGCCATCCGGTAGGCTGCCTTCGCTGGGGCTTTGGCACCGGGGATTAATTCAATCTCATGATCAATATTCCTACGCGGAGGCAAGTGTTTGGGCAACTGGTCAGGCATCACCTCTGCGTATTCCTCCAACAGCTGACTAACTATGGGTGGGCATTCTGCCAATACACTATCATCACTCCAAGAGGCTATAGCCAAGAAGGTTGCCTCTTTTTTCTTCAAGCCGCGTTTAAGCTGCATAGCAGAGAGTAGTCTTTTCTCTCTCGTAGGACTTATCGTCACTGGGATTACCACCGGTTCTTCGCCCATCAGTAAGAGGCAACGAGCTGATGGGACAGGAACGGCTTTAGCCAAAAGAAGGAAGTCCAAGCCAAGGACTACATCAAAATCGTCGATAACGGCCACTACAAAATCTGATTTGCCCTTCCAAGAGCTCATCTGTATGTCAACGTTTTTCGCACTTCCCTCCGTCTCCCTTGCTTCCGAATTCACCGCCTTCAGTTTTCCCCCATCTGGGACAACCGTCACTCCAAGTTTTCTTGCAAAGGAGTCCGACAGGAAGCTATCGGTGGCACCCGTGTCGATAAGTGCCTCCATAGAATAGCGTCCCATTTGGACAGTCGCATACATTAAGCCCTTCGCCATCTCCTGTGTGGCCAACTGCTTTTTCAAGGCCGATAAGAAACTCCTCTCTGAAGGGTGGTCCCCCTGGGTTAACGCCAACACCTTCTCAGGTTCAGGGCTCATAGATCCTCGAACTGTCTGCAGCGCGCTTAAGGCAACCTTTGTAGGGCATTCAGCCGCTTTGTGAGGACCTTCACAGATGAAACACGCAATAGGTCGTGGGACTCTATTGCCGAACTTGTTAGGGCCTTGGAAGTTTGTTGAGTTCCTAGCTGGGAACCGATTCTCACTAGTTCCAGTACTAGGCCTAGTAAACTTGTTCGACTTAGCATCAGGACCATTAGATCCTCCAAACTTCCGTTTTGTCCCCACATCCGATCTATCCTCTACTCTCTCCGCTATTGTGATTGCATCATTCAGGGTCTTAGGATTCTGCCGGCGGACTTCGTTCCTGGGGTAAGGCTTTAACCCCTGAGTAAAATTGAACATTCTATCGGCCTCCGCCATTTCCTTAATATCGAGCATAAGCGTGGAGTATCTATTCACATATTCTCTCATAGAGGTCGTTTGCACTAGTTCGCGCAAGCTTATACGAGCGGCATATTCCACATCCTCTGGGCAGAACGACTTCCTTAACTCCACTTTAAACTCCTCCCACGTGACGATGCTATTGGCGCGAGTCCTCCACCATACTTTAGCATCGTCGGATAGTAACATTACTACCACCGTCAGTTTCAACTCGTCTGACAGAACCTGGCACATATTGAAGTAGTTTTCTATGTCAAACAAGAAATTATCTATCTCTTTCGCACTCCTCATTCCATTATAAGGCTTTGGTTGAAAACTTTTGCACTTGTTTAGTTCGGTCATCCCCATCGCCAAAGGGCCAGGAGAATTCCTTTGCCCAATTTCCGTAAGCTTGCCCTGTATCTCAATCAGGGAGGCGTCCAGCAGTTCCACCTTCTTGTCGGTCTCACGAAACATATCCCACGCTTCTTTAAGATTATCTTGCAATTCATCCACCCTAGTACCAGTGGTGGTGAGTGCCACATTCAGTTCTCTAATGTCTGCCCTCTCTAGCAGCTCATCAAGAGTTTCATAAGGGCCACCCTCTCTCTCTGGGGTTCGACCTTCGAAGCTTAAGAGTCTCCTTGTTAATTGTGCTTCTAGCGCCTCTACGCGTCGCACCCGTTCCGCAAAAAGGCGAAACGTTTCCACATTCTCTTCCACCGAGAAATCATTATCGGCGCTCTCGCCTTTAAACAACTCATCGTATTGGGTCAGACGGGATTCTAGCATCTCAATGCGTTTATCCCTCTCAAGTATCTGTTCCAGTGTTACTTGTGTCTGTGAGGAGCCAATACCTAGAGTCCTCTGACTCTGTATCCACGCGTCAATCGCATCCACGCGATTCTCTAGTTCTGTGCACCTAACTTTCGAAGTCTTTGCCATTACAAAGAAATCAAAATCGCTCCGCTACCAACTGTCACGGACTAATCCTTTGGGAGCCCAAGGGATTGAGTTCGTGCGGCGTTCACGCACTCTCTCTACGGAACCAGCCTTTCTCACACACCTTAGACCTGCATCACCAGGGAACATAGGGTTAGGGCCGAAATAGGGCCATTATAGGTTATCATAGGAATAACATAAGGCAAGCACATAGACCATAGGGCATACAATCATGAAAGACATCACTTCATAGAATAAGCATACGATTACAGACAAGGGCCAAAAGGTCGCAGACAAGGGGGCCGCCCGCACAAAGGCCGACTCAAACGCCTTCCAATGAATAACCGAGCCCAAAGCATAAAGGGACTGATTACTCACTCCCCCAACCCGATTACAAAGATTATCTGTAAGCTCTCGTTAAGGTTAAGCGGCCATGGGCGTGAACATGCCCTGGACGAGCTTAGACCTTAACAATTGCAGTCCATGGCCATATTTTACTCATTGGTTCTTTTGGGTTAGTATTTCTTTTAATTTATTTTGCAAACGATTTGGGTTGTGGGGTTGTGTAGTTTTTAAAGATGATGAGGTATAATTAGACATACATGACTCAATCACCGAAGTTTATTATTCAATGGCTTCTACTACGAACCACCTTTAGGAACTAGGTAGCAAGTTGTCAGGTATTGGACTTTTTCGGGTGAAAAAAGGGGCGAACGGAAGTCTAAAACTTTTACTAATTTTCTGCATTTGTATAAACATCAACTGACTGATGATATTTTGTTTCATTTGGTTACACATTTTTATCACCGTTGTCGTTAGCACTGAGTTTGTGTCTCGCACCCTCTAGTTAATTGAGCGCCCTCTCCAATTTGGTTCCGGGGCTCACATTTCTTATGGCAATCCTGTTCAGGTAACATTAAGCTACTAGCTAATAGCAAAAGAAGTTACATAACTAATATAATTAAACCAAAAGAAAAGCTATGTAACTCTTATAGTAAAAGAAGTTACATAACTAATATAATTAATTATGGTTTGTAGGCCGATGAAGTAGATACTTTTTGGCTCCATTTTGGCATCTACAACTCGTGAACTCCTCGAGTTTGAGTCCTATGTGTCTTCTTTTTCTTCGTCCGAAATCGCTCACGAGGGTGCGAAACTCACCGTATTTCATGTGACTTGATCATAGGTCATGCCAATGCTTTTTGCTATTAACATATATAACTGTAAACAATTTGCCACTATTTTTCTACTAATTATATCACGAATAAATACATGTCTTTGTTGTGGCATTGTATATTTCTTTTCATTTTTTTTATATCAAATGGTTCATATAATTATATAACATTGTTTATTTGTTGTTTTTTATTTTTCATCTTATAGATGGCTTTTGTCGATTATCTCCCGTTGATTGTGATGAATATTGTGCAGACAGTCGGTGCAGGGACGAGTATCCTATACCGGATGGCATTTGATTATTAGATGAATGTAAATGTTTTGGTGCTTTATCGCTAGTTGTTCGCGGCTGCTTTTACTATCCTCTTGGCTCTTACCAAAAAGTGGTATTTCTTTTTTCTTTTTTCAGCTCCTAATTAAGATATAAATAAATTCTTTTTATAGATTATTCTAATTTTGTATAATTTGTCCTTCAGGATTTGGAGAGGGGGAGAGGCCAGAGCCGTATGGACCATTGCAGCCCATGGCCATATTTTACCCATTGGTTCTTCTGGGTTAGTATTTCTTTTAATTTATTTTGCAAACGATTTGGGTTGTGGGGTTGTGTAGTTTTTAAAGATGATGAGGTATAATTAGACATACATGACTCAATCACCGAAGTTTATTATTCAATGGCTTCTACTACGAACCACCTTTAGGAACTAGGTAGCAAGTTGTCATGTATTGGACTTTTTCGGGTGAAAAAAGGGGCGAACGGAAGTTCAAAACTTTTACTAATTTTCTGCATTTGTATAAACATCAACTGACTGATGATATTTTTTTTCATTTGGTTGCACATTTTTATCACCGTTGTCGTTAGCACTGAGTTTGTGTCTCGCATCCTCTAGTTATTTGAGCGCCCTCTCCAATTTGGTTCCGGGGGTCACATTTCTTATGGCAATCCTGTTCAGGTAACATTAAGCTACTAGCTAATAGCAAAAGAAGTTACATAACTAATATAATTAAACCAAAAGAAAAGCTATGTAACTACTATAGTAAAAGGAGTTACATAACTAATATAATTAATTATGGTTTGTAGGCCGATGAAGTAGATACTTTTTGGCTCCATTTAGGCATCTACAACTCGTGAACTCCTCGAGATTGAGTCCTATGTGCGCTCTTTTTCTTCGTCCGGAATCGCTCGCGAGGGTGCGAAGCTCACCATATTTCATGTGACTTGATCATAAGTCATACCAATGCTTTTTGCTATTAACATATATAACTGTAAACAGTATGCCACTATTTTTCTACTAATTATATCACGAATAAATAAATGTCTTTGTTGTGGCATTGTATATTTATTTTCATTTGTTTATATCTAGTGGTTCATATAATTATATAACATTGTTTATTTATTGTTTTTTTTTATTCATCTTATAGATGGCTTTTGTCGATTATCTCCTGTTGATTGTGATGAATATTGTGCTGACAGTCGGTGCAGAGATGAGTATCCTATACCGGCTGGCATTTGATTATTAGATGAATGTAAATGTTTTGGTGCTTTATCGCTAGTTGTTCGCGACTGCTTTTACTATCCTCTTGGCTCTTACAAAAAAAGTGGTATTTTTTTTCCTTTTTTCAGCACCTAATTAAGTTATAAATCAATTCTTTTTTATAGATTATTCTAATTTTGTATAATTTGTCCTTTAGGATTTGGAGAGGGGGAGAGGCCAGACCCGTATTGACCATTGCAGTCCATGGCCATATTTTACTCATTGGTTTTTTTGGGTTAGTATTTTTTTAATTTATTTTGCAATCGATTTGGGTTGTGGGGTTGTGTAGTTTTTAAAGATGATGAGGTATAATTAGACATGCATGACTCAAAAATCGAAGTTTATTACTCAATGGCTACTTCTACGAACCACATTTAGGAACTAGGTAGCTAGTTGTCATGTATTGGACTTTTTCGGGTGAAAAAAGGGGCGAACTGAAGTCTAAAACTTTTACTAATTTTCTGCATTTGTATAAACATCAACTGACTGATGATATTTTGTTTCATTTGGTTACACATTTTTATCACTGTTGTCGTTAGCACTGAGTTTGTGTCTCACACCCTCTAGTTAATTGAGCGCCCTCTCCAATTTGGTTCCGGGGGTCACATTTCTTATGGCAATCCTGTTCAGGTAACATTAAGCTACTAGCTAATAGCAAAAGAAGTTACATAACTAATATAATTAAACCAAAAGAAAAGCTATGTAACTCTTATAGTAAAAGAAGTTACATAACTAATATAATTAATTATGGTTTGTAGGCCGATGAAGTAGATACTTTTTGGCTCCATTTTGGCATCTACAACTCGTGAACTCCTCGAGTTTGAGTCCTATGTGTCTTCTTTTTCTTCGTCCGAAATCGCTCACGAGGGTGCGAAACTCACCGTATTTCATGTGACTTGATCATAGGTCATGCCAATGCTTTTTGCTATTAACATATATAACTGTAAACAATTTGCCACTATTTTTCTACTAATTATATCACGAATAAATACATGTCTTTGTTGTGGCATTGTATATTTCTTTTCATTTTTTTTATATCAAATGGTTCATATAATTATATAACATTGTTTATTTGTTGTTTTTTATTTTTCATCTTATAGATGGCTTTTGTCGATTATCTCCCGTTGATTGTGATGAATATTGTGCAGACAGTCGGTGCAGGGACGAGTATCCTATACCGGATGGCATTTGATTATTAGATGAATGTAAATGTTTTGGTGCTTTATCGCTAGTTGTTCGCGGCTGCTTTTACTATCCTCTTGGCTCTTACCAAAAAGTGGTATTTCTTTTTTCTTTTTTCAGCTCCTAATTAAGATATAAATAAATTCTTTTTATAGATTATTCTAATTTTGTATAATTTGTCCTTCAGGATTTGGAGAGGGGGAGAGGCCAGAGCCGTATGGACCATTGCAGCCCATGGCCATATTTTACCCATTGGTTCTTCTGGGTTAGTATTTCTTTTAATTTATTTTGCAAACGATTTGGGTTGTGGGGTTGTGTAGTTTTTAAAGATGATGAGGTATAATTAGACATACATGACTCAATCACCGAAGTTTATTATTCAATGGCTTCTACTACGAACCACCTTTAGGAACTAGGTAGCAAGTTGTCATGTATTGGACTTTTTCGGGTGAAAAAAGGGGCGAACGGAAGTTCAAAACTTTTACTAATTTTCTGCATTTGTATAAACATCAACTGACTGATGATATTTTTTTTCATTTGGTTGCACATTTTTATCACCGTTGTCGTTAGCACTGAGTTTGTGTCTCGCATCCTCTAGTTATTTGAGCGCCCTCTCCAATTTGGTTCCGGGGGTCACATTTCTTATGGCAATCCTGTTCAGGTAACATTAAGCTACTAGCTAATAGCAAAAGAAGTTACATAACTAATATAATTAAACCAAAAGAAAAGCTATGTAACTACTATAGTAAAAGGAGTTACATAACTAATATAATTAATTATGGTTTGTAGGCCGATGAAGTAGATACTTTTTGGCTCCATTTAGGCATCTACAACTCGTGAACTCCTCGAGATTGAGTCCTATGTGCGCTCTTTTTCTTCGTTCGGAATCGCTCGCGAGGGTGCGAAGCTCACCATATTTCATGTGACTTGATCATAAGTCATACCAATGCTTTTTGCTATTAACATATATAACTGTAAACAGTATGCCACTATTTTTCTACTAATTATATCACGAATAAATAAATGTCTTTGTTGTGGCATTGTATATTTATTTTCATTTGTTTATATCTAGTGGTTCATATAATTATATAACATTGTTTATTTATTGTTTTTTTTTATTCATCTTATAGATGGCTTTTGTCGATTATCTCCTGTTGATTGTGATGAATATTGTGCTGACAGTCGGTGCAGAGATGAGTATCCTATACCGGCTGGCATTTGATTATTAGATGAATGTAAATGTTTTGGTGCTTTATCGCTAGTTGTTCGCGACTGCTTTTACTATCCTCTTGGCTCTTACCAAAAAAGTGGTATTTTTTTTCCTTTTTTCAGCACCTAATTAAGTTATAAATCAATTCTTTTTTATAGATTATTCTAATTTTGTATAATTTGTCCTTTAGGATTTGGAGAGGGGGAGAGGCCAGACCCGTATTGACCATTGCAGTCCATGGCCATATTTTGCTCATTGGTTTTTTTGGGTTAGTATTTTTTTAATTTATTTTGCAATCGATTTGGGTTGTGGGGTTGTGTAGTTTTTAAAGATGATGAGGTACAATTAGACATGCATGACTCAAAAATCGAAGTTTATTACTCAATGGCTACTTCTACGAACCACATTTAGGAACTAGGTAGCTAGTTGTCATGTATTGGACTTTTTCGGGTGAAAAAAGGGGCGAACTGAAGTCTAAAACTTTTACTAATTTTCTGCATTTGTATAAACATCAACTGACTGATGATATTTTGTTTCATTTGGTTACACATTTTTATCACTGTTGTCGTTAGCACTGAGTTTGTGTCTCACACCCTCTAGTTAATTGAGCGCCCTCTCCAATTTGGTTCCGGGGCTCACATTTCTTATGGCAATCCTGTTCAGGTAACATTAAGCTACTAGCTAATAGCAAAAGAAGTTACATAACTAATATAATTAAACCAAAAGAAAAGCTATGTAACTCTTATAGTAAAAGAAGTTACATAACTAATATAATTAATTATGGTTTGTAGGCCGATGAAGTAGATACTTTTTGGCTCCATTTTGGCATCTACAACTCGTGAACTCCTCCAGTTTGAGTCCTATGTGCCTTCTTTTTCTTCGTCCGAAATCGCTCACGAGTGTGCGAAACTCACCGTATTTCATGTGACTTGATCATAGGTCATGCCAATGCTTTTTGCTATTAACATATATAACTGTAAACAATTTGCCACTATTTTTCTACTAATTATATCACGAATAAATACATGTCTTTGTTGTGGCATTGTATATTTCTTTTCATTTTTTTTATATCAAATGGTTCATATAATTATATAACATTGTTTATTTGTTGTTTTTTATTTTTCATCTTATAGATGGCTTTTGTCGATTATCTCCCGTTGATTGTGATGAATATTGTGCAGACAGTCGGTGCAGGGATGAGTATCCTATACCGGATGGCATTTGATTATGAGATGAATGTAAATGTTTTGGTGCTTTATCGCTAGTTGTTCGCGGCTGCTTTTACTATCCTCTTGGCTCTTACCAAAAAGTGGTATTTCTTTTTTCTTTTTTCAGCTCCTAATTAAGATATAAATAAATTCTTTTTATAGATTATTCTAATTTTGTATAATTTGTCCTTTAGGATTTGGAGAGGGGGAGAGGCCAGAGCCGTATGGACCATTGCAGTCCATGGCCATATTTTACTCATTGGTTCTTTTGGGTTAGTATTTCTTTTAATTTATTTTGCAAACGATTTGGGTTGTGGGGTTGTGTAGTTTTTAAAGATGATGAGGTATAATTAGACATACATGACTCAATCACCGAAGTTTATTATTCAATGGCTTCTACTACGAACCACCTTTAGGAACTAGGTAGCAAGTTGTCATGTATTGGACTTTTTCGGGTGAAAAAAGGGGCGAACGGAAGTCTAAAACTTTTACTAATTTTCTGCATTTGTATAAACATCAACTGACTGATGATATTTTTTTTCATTTGGTTGCACATTTTTATCACCGTTGTCGTTAGCACTGAGTTTGTGTCTCGCATCCTCTAGTTATTTGAGCGCCCTCTCCAATTTGGTTCCGGGGGTCACATTTCTTATGGCAATCCTGTTCAGGTAACATTAACCTACTAGCTAATAGCAAAAGAAGTTACATAACTAATATAATTAAACCAAAAGAAAAGCTATGTAACTCCTATAGTAAAAGGAGTTACATAACTAATATAATTAATTATGGTTTGTAGGCCGATGAAGTAGATACTTTTTGGCTCCATTTTGGCATCTACAACTCGTGAACTCCTTGAGATTGAGTCCTATGTGCGCTCTTTTTCTTCGTCCGGAATCGCTCGTGAGGGTGCGAAGCTCACCATATTTCATGTGACTTGATCATAAGTCATACCAATGCTTTTTGCTATTAACATATATAACTGTAAACAGTATGCCACTATTTTTCTACTAATTATGTCACGAATAAATAAATGTCTTTGTTGTGGCATTGTATATTTATTTTCATTTTTTTATATCTAGTGGTTCATATAATTATATAACATTGTTTATTTATTGTTTTTTTTTATTCATCTTATAGATGGCTTTTGTCGATTATCTCCCGTTGATTGTGATGAATATTGTGCTGACAGTCGGTGCAGAGATGAGTATCCTATACCGGCTGGCATTTGATTATTAGATGAATGTAAATGTTTTGGTGCTTTATCGCTACTTGTTCGCGACTGCTTTTACTATCCTCTTGGCTCTTACCAAAAAGTGGTATTTTTTTTTCCTTTTTTCAGCACCTAATTAAGTTATAAATCAATTCTTTTTTATAGATTATTCTAATTTTGTATAATTTGTCCTTTAGGATTTGGAGAGGGGGAGAGGCCAGACCCGTATTGTCCATTGCAGTCCATGGCCATATTTTACTCATTGGTTTTTTTGGGTTAGTTTTTTTTTAATTTATTTTGCAATCGATTTGGGTTGTGGGGTTGTGTAGTTTTTAAAGATGATGAGGTATAATTAGACATGCATGACTCAAAAATCGAAGTTTATTACTCAATGGCTACTACTACGAACCACCTTTAGGAACTAGGTAGCTAGTTGTCATGTATTGGACTTTTTCGGGTGAAAAAAGGGGCGAACTGAGGTCTAAAACTTTTACTAATTTTCTGCATTTGTATAAACATCAACTGACTGATGATATTTTGTTTCATTTGGTTACACATTTTTATCACCGTTGTCGTTAGCACTGAGTTTGTGTCTCGCACCCTCTAGTTAATTGAGCGCCCTCTCCAATTTGGTTCCGGGGCTCACATTTCTTATGGCAATCCTGTTCAGGTAACATTAAGCTACTAGCTAATAGCAAAAGAAGTTACATAACTAATATAATTAAACCAAAAGAATAGCTATGTAACTCTTATAGTAAAAGAAGTTACATAACTAATATAATTAATTATGGTTTGTAGGCCGATGAAATAGATACTTTTTGGCTCCATTTTGGCATCTACAACTCGTGAACTCCTCGAGTTTGAGTCCTATGTGCCTTCTTTTTCTTCGTCCGAAATCGCTCACGAGGGTGCGAAACTCACCGTATTTCATGTGACTTGATCATAGGTCATGCCAATGCTTTTTGCTATTAACATATATAACTGTAAACAATTTGCCACTATTTTTCTACTAATTATATCACGAATAAATACATGTCTTTGTTGTGGCATTGTATATTTCTTTTCATTTTTTTTATATCAAATGGTTCATATAATTATATAACATTGTTTATTTGTTGTTTTTTTTTTTCAACTTATAGATGGCTTTTGTCGATTATCTCCCGTTGATTGTGATGAATATTGTGCAGACAGTCGGTGCAGGGATGAGTATCCTATACCGGATGGCATTTGATTATTAGATGAATGTAAATGTTTTGGTGCTTTATCGCTAGTTGTTCGCGGCTGCTTTTACTATCCTCTTGGCTCTTACCAAAAAGTGGTATTTCTTTGTTCTTTTTTCAGCTCCTAATTAAGATATAAATAAATTCTTTTTATAGATTATTCTAATTTTGTATAATTTGTCCTTTAGGATTTGGAGAGGGGGAGAGGCCAGAGCCGTATGGACCATTGCAGTCCATGGCCATATTTTACTCATTGGTTCTTTTGGGTTAGTATTTCTTTTAATTTATTTTGCAAACGATTTGGGTTGTGGGGTTGTGTAGTTTTTAAAGATGATGAGGTATAATTAGACATACATGACTCAATCACCGAAGTTTATTATTCAATGGCTTCTACTACGAACCACCTTTAGGAACTAGGTAGCAAGTTGTCATGTATTGGACTTTTTCGGGTGAAAAAAGGGGCGAACGGAAGTCTAAAACTTTTACTAATTTTCTGCATTTGTATAAACATCAACTGACTGATGATATTTTTTTTCATTTGGTTGCACATTTTTATCACCGTTGTCGTTAGCACTGAGTTTGTGTCTCGCATCCTCTAGTTATTTGAGCGCCCTCTCCAATTTGGTTCCGGGGGTCACATTTCTTATGGCAATCCTGTTCAGGTAACATTAAGCTACTAGCTAATAGCAAAAGAAGTTACATAACTAATATAATTAAACCAAAAGAAAAGCTATGTAACTCCTATAGTAAAAGGAGTTACATAACTAATATAATTAATTATGGTTTGTAGGCCGATGAAGTAGATACTTTTTGGCTCCATTTTGGCATCTACAACTCGTGAACTCCTCGAGATTGAGTCCTATGTGCGCTCTTTTTCTTCGTCCGGAATCGCTCGCGAGGGTGCGAAGCTCACCATATTTCATGTGACTTGATCATAAGTCATACCAATGCTTTTTGCTATTAACATATATAACTGTAAACAGTATGCCACTATTTTTCTACTAATTATATCACGAATAAATAAATGTCTTTATTGTGGCATTGTATATTTATTTTCATTTTTTTATATCTAGTGGTTCATATAATTATATAACATTGTTTATTTATTGTTTTTTTTTATTCATCTTATAGATGGCTTTTGTCGATTATCTCCCGTTGATTGTGATGAATATTGTGCTGACAGTCGGTGCAGAGATGAGTATCCTATACCGGCTGGCATTTGATTATTAGATGAATGTAAATGTTTTGGTGCTTTATCGCTACTTGTTCGCGACTGCTTTTACTATCCTCTTGGCTCTTACCAAAAAGTGGTATTTTTTTTTCCTTTTTTCAGCACCTAATTAAGTTATAAATCAATTCTTTTTTATAGATTATTCTAATTTTGTATAATTTGTCCTTTAGGATTTGGAGAGGGGGAGAGGCCAGACCCGTATTGTCCATTGCAGTCCATGGCCATATTTTACTCATTGGTTTTTTTGGGTTAGTATTTTTTTAATTTATTTTGCAATCGATTTGGGTTGTGGGGTTGTGTAGTTTTTAAAGATGATGAGGTATAATTAGACATGCATGACTCAAAAATCGAAGTTTATTACTCAATGGCTACTACTACGAACCACCTTTAGGAACTAGGTAGCTAGTTGTCATGTATTGGACTTTTTCGGGTGAAAAAAGGGGCGAACTGAGGTCTAAAACTTTTACTAATTTTCTGCATTTGTATAAACATCAACTGACTGATGATATTTTGTTTCATTTGGTTACACATTTTTATCACCGTTGTCGTTAGCACTGAGTTTGTGTCTCGCACCCTCTAGTTAATTGAGCGCCCTCTCCAATTTGGTTCCGGGGCTCACATTTCTTATGGCAATCCTGTTCAGGTAACATTAAGCTACTAGCTAATAGCAAAAGAAGTTACATAACTAATATAATTAAACCAAAAGAATAGCTATGTAACTCTTATAGTAAAAGAAGTTACATAACTAATATAATTAATTATGGTTTGTAGGCCGATGAAATAGATACTTTTTGGCTCCATTTTGGCATCTACAACTCGTGAACTCCTCGAGTTTGAGTCCTATGTGCCTTCTTTTTCTTCGTCCGAAATCGCTCACGAGGGTGCGAAACTCACCGTATTTCATGTGACTTGATCATAGGTCATGCCAATGCTTTTTGCTATTAACATATATAACTGTAAACAATTTGCCACTATTTTTCTACTAATTATATCACGAATAAATACATGTCTTTGTTGTGGCATTGTATATTTCTTTTCATTTTTTTTATATCAAATGGTTCATATAATTATATAACATTGTTTATTTGTTGTTTTTTTTTTTCAACTTATAGATGGCTTTTGTCGATTATCTCCCGTTGATTGTGATGAATATTGTGCAGACAGTCGGTGCAGGGATGAGTATCCTATACCGGATGGCATTTGATTATTAGATGAATGTAAATGTTTTGGTGCTTTATCGCTAGTTGTTCGCGGCTGCTTTTACTATCCTCTTGGCTCTTACCAAAAAGTGGTATTTCTTTTTTCTTTTTTCAGCTCCTAATTAAGATATAAATAAATTCTTTTTATAGATTATTCTAATTTTGTATAATTTGTCCTTTAGGATTTGGAGAGGGGGAGAGGCCAGAGCCGTATGGACCATTGCAGTCCATGGCCATATTTTACTCATTGGTTCTTTTGGGTTAGTATTTCTTTTAATTTATTTTGCAAACGATTTGGGTTGTGGGGTTGTGTAGTTTTTAAAGATGATGAGGTATAATTAGACATACATGACTCAATCACCGAAGTTTATTATTCAATGGCTTCTACTACGAACCACCTTTAGGAACTAGGTAGCAAGTTGTCATGTATTGGACTTTTTCGGGTGAAAAAAGGGGCGAACGGAAGTCTAAAACTTTTACTAATTTTCTGCATTTGTATAAACATCAACTGACTGATGATATTTTTTTTCATTTGGTTGCACATTTTTATCACCGTTGTCGTTAGCACTGAGTTTGTGTCTCGCATCCTCTAGTTATTTGAGCGCCCTCTCCAATTTGGTTCCGGGGGTCACATTTCTTATGGCAATCCTGTTCAGGTAACATTAAGCTACTAGCTAATAGCAAAAGAAGTTACATAACTAATATAATTAAACCAAAAGAAAAGCTATGTAACTCCTATAGTAAAAGGAGTTACATAACTAATATAATTAATTATGGTTTGTAGGCCGATGAAGTAGATACTTTTTGGCTCCATTTTGGCATCTACAACTCGTGAACTCCTCGAGATTGAGTCCTATGTGCGCTCTTTTTCTTCGTCCGGAATCGCTCGCGAGGGTGCGAAGCTCACCATATTTCATGTGACTTGATCATAAGTCATACCAATGCTTTTTGCTATTAACATATATAACTGTAAACAGTATGCCACTATTTTTCTACTAATTATATCACGAATAAATAAATGTCTTTATTGTGGCATTGTATATTTATTTTCATTTTTTTATATCTAGTGGTTCATATAATTATATAACATTGTTTATTTATTGTTTTTTTTTATTCATCTTATAGATGGCTTTTGTCGATTATCTCCCGTTGATTGTGATGAATATTGTGCTGACAGTCGGTGCAGAGATGAGTATCCTATACCGGCTGGCATTTGATTATTAGATGAATGTAAATGTTTTGGTGCTTTATCGCTACTTGTTCGCGACTGCTTTTACTATCCTCTTGGCTCTTACCAAAAAGTGGTATTTTTTTTTCCTTTTTTCAGCACCTAATTAAGTTATAAATCAATTCTTTTTTATAGATTATTCTAATTTTGTATAATTTGTCCTTTAGGATTTGGAGAGGGGGAGAGGCCAGACCCGTATTGTCCATTGCAGTCCATGGCCATATTTTACTCATTGGTTTTTTTGGGTTAGTATTTTTTTAATTTATTTTGCAATCGATTTGGGTTGTGGGGTTGTGTAGTTTTTAAAGATGATGAGGTATAATTAGACATGCATGACTCAAAAATCGAAGTTTATTACTCAATGGCTACTACTACGAACCACCTTTAGGAACTAGGTAGCTAGTTGTCATGTATTGGACTTTTTCGGGTGAAAAAAGGGGCGAACTGAGGTCTAAAACTTTTACTAATTTTCTGCATTTGTATAAACATCAACTGACTGATGATATTTTGTTTCATTTGGTTACACATTTTTATCACCGTTGTCGTTAGCACTGAGTTTGTGTCTCGCACCCTCTAGTTAATTGAGCGCCCTCTCCAATTTGGTTCCGGGGCTCACATTTCTTATGGCAATCCTGTTCAGGTAACATTAAGCTACTAGCTAATAGCAAAAGAAGTTACATAACTAATATAATTAAACCAAAAGAATAGCTATGTAACTCTTATAGTAAAAGAAGTTACATAACTAATATAATTAATTATGGTTTGTAGGCCGATGAAATAGATACTTTTTGGCTCCATTTTGGCATCTACAACTCGTGAACTCCTCGAGTTTGAGTCCTATGTGCCTTCTTTTTCTTCGTCCGAAATCGCTCACGAGGGTGCGAAACTCACCGTATTTCATGTGACTTGATCATAGGTCATGCCAATGCTTTTTGCTATTAACATATATAACTGTAAACAATTTGCCACTATTTTTCTACTAATTATATCACGAATAAATACATGTCTTTGTTGTGGCATTGTATATTTCTTTTCATTTTTTTTATATCAAATGGTTCATATAATTATATAACATTGTTTATTTGTTGTTTTTTTTTTTCAACTTATAGATGGCTTTTGTCGATTATCTCCCGTTGATTGTGATGAATATTGTGCAGACAGTCGGTGCAGGGATGAGTATCCTATACCGGATGGCATTTGATTATTAGATGAATGTAAATGTTTTGGTGCTTTATCGCTAGTTGTTCGCGGCTGCTTTTACTATCCTCTTGGCTCTTACCAAAAAGTGGTATTTCTTTTTTCTTTTTTCAGCTCCTAATTAAGATATAAATAAATTCTTTTTATAGATTATTCTAATTTTGTATAATTTGTCCTTTAGGATTTGGAGAGGGGGAGAGGCCAGAGCCGTATGGACCATTGCAGTCCATGGCCATATTTTACTCATTGGTTCTTTTGGGTTAGTATTTCTTTTAATTTATTTTGCAAACGATTTGGGTTGTGGGGTTGTGTAGTTTTTAAAGATGATGAGGTATAATTAGACATACATGACTCAATCACCGAAGTTTATTATTCAATGGCTTCTACTACGAACCACCTTTACGAACTAGGTAGCAAGTTGTCATGTATTGGACTTTTTCGGGTGAAAAAAGGGGCGAACGGAAGTCTAAAACTTTTACTAATTTTCTGCATTTGTATAAACATCAACTGACTGATGATATTTTTTTTCATTTGGTTGCACATTTTTATCACCGTTGTCGTTAGCACTGAGTTTGTGTCTCGCATCCTCTAGTTATTTGAGCGCCCTCTCCAATTTGGTTCCGGGGGTCACATTTCTTATGGCAATCCTGTTCAGGTAACATTAAGCTACTAGCTAATAGCAAAAGAAGTTACATAACTAATATAATTAAACCAAAAGAAAAGCTATGTAACTCCTATAGTAAAAGGAGTTACATAACTAATATAATTAATTATGGTTTGTAGGCCGATGAAGTAGATACTTTTTGGCTCCATTTTGGCATCTACAACTCGTGAACTCCTCGAGATTGAGTCCTATGTGCGCTCTTTTTCTTCGTCCGGAATCGCTCGCGAGGGTGCGAAGCTCACCATATTTCATGTGACTTGATCATAAGTCATACCAATGCTTTTTGCTATTAACATATATAACTGTAAACAGTATGCCACTATTTTTCTACTAATTATATCACGAATAAATAAATGTCTTTATTGTGGCATTGTATATTTATTTTCATTTTTTTATATCTAGTGGTTCATATAATTATATAACATTGTTTATTTATTGTTTTTTTTTATTCATCTTATAGATGGCTTTTGTCGATTATCTCCCGTTGATTGTGATGAATATTGTGCTGACAGTCGGTGCAGAGATGAGTATCCTATACCGGCTGGCATTTGATTATTAGATGAATGTAAATGTTTTGGTGCTTTATCGCTACTTGTTCGCGACTGCTTTTACTATCCTCTTGGCTCTTACCAAAAAGTGGTATTTTTTTTTCCTTTTTTCAGCACCTAATTAAGTTATAAATCAATTCTTTTTTATAGATTATTCTAATTTTGTATAATTTGTCCTTTAGGATTTGGAGAGGGGGAGAGGCCAGACCCGTATTGTCCATTGCAGTCCATGGCCATATTTTACTCATTGGTTTTTTTGGGTTAGTATTTTTTTAATTTATTTTGCAATCGATTTGGGTTGTGGGGTTGTGTAGTTTTTAAAGATGATGAGGTATAATTAGACATGCATGACTCAAAAATCGAAGTTTATTACTCAATGGCTACTACTACGAACCACCTTTAGGAACTAGGTAGCTAGTTGTCATGTATTGGACTTTTTCGGGTGAAAAAAGGGGCGAACTGAGGTCTAAAACTTTTACTAATTTTCTGCATTTGTATAAACATCAACTGACTGATGATATTTTGTTTCATTTGGTTACACATTTTTATCACCGTTGTCGTTAGCACTGAGTTTGTGTCTCGCACCCTCTAGTTAATTGAGCGCCCTCTCCAATTTGGTTCCGGGGCTCACATTTCTTATGGCAATCCTGTTCAGGTAACATTAAGCTACTAGCTAATAGCAAAAGAAGTTACATAACTAATATAATTAAACCAAAAGAATAGCTATGTAACTCTTATAGTAAAAGAAGTTACATAACTAATATAATTAATTATGGTTTGTAGGCCGATGAAATAGATACTTTTTGGCTCCATTTTGGCATCTACAACTCGTGAACTCCTCGAGTTTGAGTCCTATGTGCCTTCTTTTTCTTCGTCCGAAATCGCTCACGAGGGTGCGAAACTCACCGTATTTCATGTGACTTGATCATAGGTCATGCCAATGCTTTTTGCTATTAACATATATAACTGTAAACAATTTGCCACTATTTTTCTACTAATTATATCACGAATAAATACATGTCTTTGTTGTGGCATTGTATATTTCTTTTCATTTTTTTTATATCAAATGGTTCATATAATTATATAACATTGTTTATTTGTTGTTTTTTTTTTTCAACTTATAGATGGCTTTTGTCGATTATCTCCTGTTGATTGTGATGAATATTGTGCAGACAGTCGGTGCAGGGATGAGTATCCTATACCGGATGGCATTTGATTATTAGATGAATGTAAATGTTTTGGTGCTTTATCGCTAGTTGTTCGCGGCTGCTTTTACTATCCTCTTGGCTCTTACCAAAAAGTGGTATTTCTTTTTTCTTTTTTCAGCTCCTAATTAAGATATAAATAAATTCTTTTTATAGATTATTCTAATTTTGTATAATTTGTCCTTTAGGATTTGGAGAGGGGGAGAGGCCAGAGCCGTATGGACCATTGCTGTTAAGGTCTAAGCTCGTCCAGGGCATGTTCACGCCCATGGCCGCTTAACCTTAACGAGAGCTTACAGATAATCTTTGTAATCGGGTTGGGGGAGTGAGTAATCAGTCCCTTTATGCTTTGGGCTCGGTTATTCATTGGAAGGCGTTTGAGTCGGCCTTTGTGCGGGCGGCCCCCTTGTCTGCGACCTTTTGGCCCTTGTCTGTAATCGTATGCTTATTCTATGAAGTGATGTCTTTCATGATTGTATGCCCTATGGTCTATGTGCTTGCCTTATGTTATTCCTATGATAACCTATAATGGCCCTATTACGGCCCTAACCCTATGTTCCCTGTTGATGCAGGTCTAAGGTGTGTGAGAAAGGCTGGTTCCGTAGAGAGAGTGCGTGAACGCCGCACGAACTCAATCCCTTGGGCTCCCAAAGGATTAGTCCGTGACAGTTGGTAGCGGAGCGATTTTGATTTCTTTGTAATGGCAAAGACTTCGAAAGTTAGGTGCACAGAACTAGAGAAGCGCGTGGATGCGATCGACGCGTGGATACAGAGTCAGAGGACTCTAGGTATTGGCTCCTCACAGACACAAGTAACACTGGAACAGATACTTGAGAGGGATAAACGCATTGAGATGCTAGAATCCCGTCTGACCCAATACGATGAGTTGTTTAAAGGCGAGAGCGCCGATAATGATTTCTCGGTGGAAGAGAATGTGGAAACGTTTCGCCTTTTTGCGGAACGGGTGCGACGCGTAGAGGCGCTAGAAGCACAATTAACAAGGAGACTCTTAAGCTTCGAAGGTCGAACCCCAGAGAGAGAGGGTGGCCCTCATGAAACTCTTGATGAGCTGCTAGAGAGGGCAGACATTAGAGAACTGAATGTGGCACTCACCACCACTGGTACTAGGGTGGATGAATTGCAAGATAATCTTAAAGAAGCGTGGGATATGTTTCGTGAGACTGACAAGAAGGTGGGACTGCTGGACGCCTCCCTGATTGAGATACAGGGCAAGCTTACGGAAATTGGGCAAAGGAATTCTCCTGGCCCTTTGGCGATGGGGATGACCGAACTAAACAAGTGCAAAAGTTTTCAACCAAAGCCTTATAATGGAATGAGGAGTGCGAAAGAGATAGATAATTTCTTGTTTGACATAGAAAACTACTTCAATATGTGCCAGGTTCTGTCAGACGAGTTGAAACTGACGGTGGTAGTAATGTTACTATCCGACGATGCTAAAGTATGGTGGAGGACTCGCGCCAATAGCATCGTCACGTGGGAGGAGTTTAAAGTGGAGTTAAAGAAGTCGTTCTGCCCAGAGGATGTGGAATATGCCGCTCGTATAAGCTTGCGCGAACTAGTGCAAACGACCTCTATGAGAGAATATGTGAATAGATACTCCACGCTTATGCTCGATATTAAGGAAATGGCGGAGGCCGATAGAATGTTCAATTTTACTCAGGGGTTAAAGCCTTACCCCAGGAACGAAGTCCGCCGGCAGAATCCTAAGACCCTGAATGATGCAATCACAATAGCGGAGAGAGTAGAGGATAGATCGGATGTGGGGACAAAACGGAAGTTTGGAGGATCTAATGGTCCTGATGCTAAGTCGAACAAGTTTACTAGGCCTAGTACTGGAACTAGTGAGAATCGGTTCCCAGCTAGGAACTCAACAAACTTCCAAGGCCCTAACAAGTTCGGCAATAGAGTCCCGCGACCTATTGCGTGTTTCATCTGTGAAGGTCCTCACAAAGCGGCTGAATGCCCTACAAAGGTTGCCTTAAGCGCGCTGCAGACAGTTCGAGGATCTATGAGCCCTGAACCTGAGAAGGTGTTGGCGTTAACCCAGGGGGACCACCCTTCAGAGAGGAGTTTCTTATCGGCCTTGAAAAAGCAGTTGGCCACACAGGAGATGGCGAAGGGCTTAATGTATGCGACTGTCCAAATGGGACGCTATTCTATGGAGGCACTTATCGACACGGGTGCCACCGATAGCTTCCTGTCGGACTCCTTTGCAAGAAAACTTGGAGTGACGGTTGTCCCAGATGGGGGAAAACTGAAGGCGGTGAATTCGGAAGCAAGGGAGACGGAGGGAAGTGCGAAAAACGTTGACATACAGATGAGCTCTTGGAAGGGCAAATCAGATTTTGTAGTGGCCGTTATCGACGATTTTGATGTAGTCCTTGGCTTGGACTTCCTTCTTTTGGCTAAAGCCGTTCCTGTCCCATCAGCTCGTTGCCTCTTACTGATGGGCGAAGAACCGGTGGTAATCCCAGTGACGATAAGTCCTACGAGAGAGAAAAGACTACTCTCTGCTATGCAGCTTAAACGCGGCTTGAAGAAAAAAGAGGCAACCTTCTTGGCTATAGCCTCTTGGAGTGATGATAGTGTATTGGCAGAATGCCCACCCATAGTTAGTCAGCTGTTGGAGGAATACGCAGAGGTGATGCCTGACCAGTTGCCCAAACACTTGCCTCCGCGTAGGAATATTGATCATGAGATTGAATTAATCCCCGGTGCCAAAGCCCCAGCGAAGGCAGCCTACCGGATGGCCCCTCCTGAGTTGGCCGAGTTACGAAAACAATTGGCTGAATTGTTGGATGGTGGGTTCATTAGACCAGCAAAGGCCCCGTATGGAGCTCCGGTGCTTTTCCAGAAGAAACACGATGGTAGCCTTCGCATGTGTGTGGATTATCGAGCGTTGAATAAGGTGATGAAGCTAAGACAACGTGCGTTACGAGATATGGTTCCTTTGAATTTTTAGTAATGCCCTTCGGGTTGACCAACGCCCCTGCCACCTTCTGCACACTAATGAATCAGGTTTTTCGAGAGTACCTGGACAAGTTTGTGGTCGTGTATATTGATGACATTGTGATTTATTCAACCACTTTGGAGGACCACTTAGAACACCTGAGACTTGTGTTCGACAAACTCAAAGCGAACCAACTTTACGTGAAAAGGGAGAAATGCGCCTTTGCCCAAACCAAGATTAACTTCTTGGGTCATGTCATTGAACGGGGTAGGATTCGCATGGATATGAGTAAAGTACAAGCGATTCAAGAATGGCAACCCCCGAGCGGGCTGACAGAACTGCGTTCATTCTTGGGTTTAGCCAACTACTATCGTCGGTTCATTGAGGGATATGCTAGGAGGGTTAGCCCTCTTACGAACTTACTGAAAAAGGGAGTGAGATGGGTGTGGTCTATGGAGTGCGAAGAGGCATTCAGAGATATCAAGCGAGCTATGATGGAAGATCCCGTTTTGGCACTCCCAGACCCGACACAACCTTATGAAGTTCAAACTGACGCGTCTGACTTTGCGCTAGGTGGGGTGCTCCTCCAAAACCAACACCCGGTAGCTTTTGAGAGTAGGAAGCTGAATGATGCGGAAAGGAGATACACGGTGCAGGAAAAAGAGCTTCTAGCTATTATTTATTGTGTCACCAAATGGCGTCACTACCTATTGGGTTCTGACTTCATAGCGAAGACAGATAATATGGCAACTAGTCATTTTCTCACCCAACCGAAGCTTACTGCCAAGCAGGCTAGATGGCAGGAGATTTTAGCAGAGTTCGATGTGAACTTCGAACATAAGGCTGGGAAGTCTAACCAAGTTGCGGATGCCTTAAGCCGGAGAAGTGACTTGGCTTCAATGCGTATAATGACTCAGGCTAGTGTAAGCAAAATCAGTACCCCACTGAGAGGAGAAATTAGAGAACAGATGAAGTCAGATTCAATTGCACAGGCGCTATTGACACTCGTGAAAGAAGGTAAAACTCGAAGGTTTTGGGTGGAGGACGACCTGTTAATGACGAAGGGACAGTTAGTCTATGTGCCAAAAGGAGGGGATTTAAGGAAGAAATTGCTTCGCGAATGTCATGATACCTTATGGGCAGGACACTGCGGGTGGCGTAGAACCTTGGCGCTTATTAGGCAGGCCTACTTTTGGCCGGCAATGAGAGATGATGTTCGCATGTTTACGAAGACTTGTTTGATTTGTCAACAGGATAAGGTAGATAGACAGAAGTCTGCAGGTCTACTTGATCCATTGCCAGTTCCCAACCGGCCGTGGGAGAGTGTATCTATGGACTTCATTACTTGCCTCCCAAAAGTGGGGAATCTTTGTGGAATCTTTGTGGTAGTAGATCGATTCTCGAAGTATGCGACTTTTGCTCCGGTATCTAAGACTTGCACTGCAGAGGAAACGGCGCGATTGTTCTTTATAAACTTTGTGAAGTATTGGGGTATCCCGGAAAGCATTATTAGCGATAGAGACCCTCGATTCACTGGCACCTTTTGGAAGGAATTATTCAACTTGCTGGGCTCTAGGCTGAATATGTCTTCAGGATTCCATCCTCAGACTGATGGGCAAACTGAGAGAATGAATGCGATTCTAGAAGAGTATCTAAGGCATTTTGTTCATGCTAATCAGAAGAACTGGATCGAACTCCTCGACGTGGCACAATTCTGCTTTAATTCCTTGAAAAGTTCTGCGACTAACAAGAGCCCTTTTGAACTAGTTACAGGCAAACAACCGTTGTTTCCACACACGGTGAATGAGTATCGGGGGAAGAGTCCCAGTGCCTTTAACTTTGCTAAGGAATGGAAGCAGAACGCTGAAATAGCCAAAGCCTTGTTGGAGAGAGCTTCCTGCCGAATGAAACAATGGGCGGATAAAGGGAGGAGGGCCCTCGAATTTCAAGCGGGCGATAAAGTAATGGTGAGACTGATGCCAGGACAGATTCGAGCGCTCCAACGACAGGATCGCCGCCTCCTACGACGATATGAGGGCCCCGTGACGGTTATTGAGAAAATAGGCAGAGTCTCATATCGGGTTGACCCACCAGATTGGATGAAGAAGTGCCACCCAGTGTTTCATGTGAGCCATTTAAAACCGTTTCACGCGGATGAGGAAGATGCTAGTAGAAATCAGCCAGTCAGAGCTGAAGTCCGGTTCAAGGTGCAGCCTCAACCAGTAAAGGTAGTTGAAGCTATCCTGGCTGAACGCAAGGTGGCAATCAGGCGGCAAATTCAAAATGTGAAGAAACAGATCCACCAACGACAATTCCTCGTCAAGTGGAAAGACTTGGGCAATGAAGAAATCAGTTGGGAAAGCGCAGAGGACTTGGTAGATGCACAAGAATTGATTATGGAATTTCTCGAAGACAGGTCGACGAGGGCGTCGACGAACTGAGTGGGGGAGAGTGTTAAGGTCTAAGCTCGTCCAGGGCATGTTCACGCCCATGGCCGCTTAACCTTAACGAGAGCTTACAGATAATCTTTGTAATCGGGTTGGGGGAGTGAGTAATCAGTCCCTTTATGCTTTGGGCTCGGTTATTCATTGGAAGGCGTTTGAGTCGGCCTTTGTGCGGGCGGCCCCCTTGTCTGCGACCTTTTGGCCCTTGTCTGTAATCGTATGCTTATTCTATGAAGTGATGTCTTTCATGATTGTATGCCCTATGGTCTATGTGCTTGCCTTATGTTATTCCTATGATAACCTATAATGGCCCTATTACGGCCCTAACCCTATGTTCCCTGTTGATGCAGGTCTAAGGTGTGTGAGAAAGGCTGGTTCCGTAGAGAGAGTGCGTGAACGCCGCACGAACTCAATCCCTTGGGCTCCCAAAGGATTAGTCCGTGACAATTGCAGTCCATGGCCATTTTTTACTCATTGGTTCTTTTGGGTTAGTATTTCTTTTAATTTATTTTGCAAACGATTTGGGTTGTGGGGTTGTGTAGTTTTTAAAGATGATGAGGTATAATTAGACATACATGACTCAATCACCGAAGTTTATTATTCAATGGCTTCTACTACGAACCACCTTTAGGAACTAGGTAGCAAGTTGTCATGTATTGGACTTTTTCGGGTGAAAAAAGGGGGGAACGGAAGTCTAAAACTTTTACTAATTTTCTGCATTTGTATAAACATCAACTGACTGATGATATTTTTTTTCATTTGGTTGCACATTTTTATCACCGTTGTCGTTAGCACTGAGTTTGTGTCTCGCATCCTCTAGTTATTTGAGCGCCCTCTCCAATTTGGTTCCGGGGGTCACATTTCTTATGGCAATCCTGTTCAGGTAACATTAACCTACTAGCTAATAGCAAAAGAAGTTACATAACTAATATAATTAAACCAAAAGAAAAGCTATGTAACTCCTATAGTAAAAGGAGTTACATAACTAATATAATTAATTATGGTTTGTAGGCCGATGAAGTAGATACTTTTTGGCTCCATTTTGGCATCTACAACTCGTGAACTCCTTGAGATTGAGTCCTATGTGCGCTCTTTTTCTTCGTCCGGAATCGCTCGTGAGGGTGCGAAGCTCACCATATTTCATGTGACTTGATCATAAGTCATACCAATGCTTTTTGCTATTAACATATATAACTGTAAACAGTATGCCACTATTTTTCTACTAATTATATCACGAATAAATAAATGTCTTTGTTGTGGCATTGTATATTTATTTTCATTTTTTTATATCTAGTGGTTCATATAATTATATAACATTGTTTATTTATTGTTTTTTTTTATTCATCTTATAGATGGCTTTTGTCGATTATCTCCCGTTGATTGTGATGAATATTGTGCTGACAGTCGGTGCAGAGATGAGTATCCTATACCGGCTGGCATTTAATTATTAGATGAATGTAAATGTTTTGGTGCTTTATCGCTACTTGTTCGCGACTGCTTTTACTATCCTCTTGGCTCTTACCAAAAAGTGGTATTTTTTTTTCCTTTTTTCAGCACCTAATTAAGTTATAAATCAATTCTTTTTTATAGATTATTCTAATTTTGTATAATTTGTCCTTTAGGATTTGGAGAGGGGGAGAGGCCAGACCCGTATTGTCCATTGCAGTCCATGGCCATATTTTACTCATTGGTTTTTTTGGGTTAGTATTTTTTTAATTTATTTTGCAATCGATTTGGGTTGTGGGGTTGTGTAGTTTTTAAAGATGATGAGGTATAATTAGACATGCATGACTCAAAAATCGAAGTTTATTACTCAATGGCTACTACTACGAACCACCTTTAGGAACTAGGTAGCTAGTTGTCATGTATTGGACTTTTTCGGGTGAAAAAAGGGGCGAACTGAGGTCTAAAACTTTTACTAATTTTCTGCATTTGTATAAACATCAACTGACTGATGATATTTTGTTTCATTTGGTTACACATTTTTATCACCGTTGTCGTTAGCACTGAGTTTGTGTCTCGCACCCTCTAGTTAATTGAGCGCCCTCTCCAATTTGGTTCCGGGGCTCAATTTCTTATGGCAATCCTGTTCAGGTAACATTAAGCTACTAGCTAATAGCAAAAGAAGTTACATAACTAATATAATTAAACCAAAAGAATAGCTATGTAACTCCTATAGTAAAAGGAGTTACATAACTAATATAATTAATTATGGTTTGTAGGCCGATGAAGTAGATACTTTTTGGCTCCATTTTGGCATCTACAACTCGTGAACTCCTCGAGATTGAGTCCTATGTGCGCTCTTTTTCTTCGTCCGGAATCGCTCGCGAGGGTGCGAAGCTCACCATATTTCATGTGACTTGATCATAAGTCATACCAATGCTTTTTGCTATTAACATATATAACTGTAAACAATTTGCCACTATTTTTCTACTAATTATATCACGAATAAATACATGTCTTTGTTGTGGCATTGTATATTTCTTTTCATTTTTTTTATATCAAATGGTTCATATAATTATATAACATTGTTTATTTGTTGTTTTTTATTTTTCATCTTATAGATGGCTTTTGTCGATTATCTCCCGTTGATTGTGATGAATATTGTGCAGACAGTCGGTGTAGGGATGAGTATCCTATACCGGATGGCATTTGATTATTAGATGAATGTAAATATTTTGGTGCTTTATCGCTAGTTGTTCGCGGCTGCTTTTACTATCCTCTTGGCTCTTACCAAAAAGTGGTATTTCTTTTTTCTTTTTTCAGCTCCTAATTAAGATATAAATAAATTCTTTTTATAGATTATTGTAATTTTGTATAATTTGTCCTTTAGGATTTGGAGAGGGGGAGAGGCCAGAGCCGTATGGACCATTGCAGTCCATGGCCATATTTTACTCATTGGTTCTTTTGGGTTAGTATTTTTTTTAATTTATTTTGCAAACGATTTGGGTTGTGGGGTTGTGTAGTTTTTAAACATGATGAGGTATAATTAGACATGCATGACTCAATCACCGAAGTATATTATTCAATGGCTTCTACTACGAACCACCTTTAGGAACTAGGTAGCAAGTTGTCATGTATTGGACTTTTTCGGGTGAAAAAAGGGGCGAACGGAAGTCTAAAACTTTTACTAATTTTCTGCATTTGTATAAACATCAACTGACTGATGATATTTTTTTTCATTTGGTTGCACATTTTTATCACCGTTGTCGTTAGCACTGAGTTTGTGTCTCGCATCCTCTAGTTATTTGAGCGCCCTCTCCAATTTGGTTCCGGGGGTCACATTTCTTATGGCAATCCTGTTCAGGTAACATTAACCTACTAGCTAATAGCAAACGAAGTTACATAACTAATATAATTAAACCAAAAGAAAAGCTATGTAACTCCTATAGTAAAAGGAGTTACATAACTAATATAATTAATTATGGTTTGTAGGCCGATGAAGTAGATACTTTTTGGCTCCATTTTGGCATCTACAACTCGTGAACTCCTCGAGATTGAGTCCTATGTGCGCTCTTTTTCTTCGTCCGGAATCGCTCGTGAGGGTGCGAAGCTCACCATATTTCATGTGACTTGATCATAAGTCATACCAATGCTTTTTGCTATTAACATATATAACTGTAAACAGTATGCCACTATTTTTCTACTAATTATATCATGAATAAATAAATGTCTTTGTTGTGGCATTGTATATTTATTTTCATTTTTTTATATCTAGTGGTTCATATAATTATATAACATTGTTTATTTATTGTTTTTTTTTATTCATCTTATAGATGGCTTTTGTCGATTATCTCCCGTTGATTGTGATGAATATTGTGCTGACAGTCGGTGCAGAGATGAGTATCCTATACCGGCTGGCATTTGATTATTAGATGAATGTAAATGTTTTGGTGCTTTATCGCTACTTGTTCGCGACTGCTTTTACTATCCTCTTGGCTCTTACCAAAAAGTGGTATTTTTTTTTCCTTTTTTCAGCACCTAATTAAGTTATAAATCAATTCTTTTTTATAGATTATTCTAATTTTGTATAATTTGTCCTTTAGGATTTGGAGAGGGGGAGAGGCCAGACCCGTATTGACCATTGCAGTCCATGGCCATATTTTACTCATTGGTTTTTTTGGGTTAGTATTTTTTTAATTTATTTTGCAATCGATTTGGGTTGTGGGGTTGTGTAGTTTTTAAAGATGATGAGGTATAATTAGACATGCATGACTCAAAAATCGAAGTTTATTACTCAATGGCTACTACTACGAACCACCTTTAGGAACTAGGTAGCTAGTTGTCATGTATTGGACTTTTTCGGGTGAAAAAAGGGGCGAACTGAGGTCTAAAACTTTTACTAATTTTCTGCATTTGTATAAACATCAACTGACTGATGATATTTTGTTTCATTTGGTTACACATTTTTATCACCGTTGTCGTTAGCACTGAGTTTGTGTCTCGCACCCTCTAGTTAATTGAGCGCCCTCTTCAATTTCGTTCCGGGGCTCACATTTCTTATGGCAATCCTGTTCAGGTAACATTAAGCTACTAGCTAATAGCAAAAGAAGTTACATAACTAATATAATTAAACCAAAAGAATAGCTATGTAACTCCTATAGTAAAAGGAGTTACATAACTAATATAATTAATTATGGTTTGTAGGCCGATGAAGTAGATACTTTTTGGCTCCATTTTGGCATCTACAACTCGTGAACTCCTCGAGATTGAGTCCTATGTGCGCTCTTTTTCTTCGTCCGGAATCGCTCGCGAGGGTGCGAAGCTCACCATATTTCATGTGACTTGATCATAAGTCATACCAATGCTTTTTGCTATTAACATATATAACTGTAAACAATTTGCCACTATTTTTCTACTAATTATATCACGAATAAATACATGTCTTTGTTGTGGCATTGTATATTTCTTTTCATTTTTTTTATATCATATGGTTCATATAATTATATAACATTGTTTATTTGTTGTTTTTTATTTTTCATCTTATAGATGGCTTTTGTCGATTATCTCCCGTTGATTGTGATGAATATTGTGCAGACAGTCGGTGTAGGGATGAGTATCCTATACCGGATGGCATTTGATTATTAGATGAATGTAAATATTTTGGTGCTTTATCGCTAGTTGTTCGCGGCTGCTTTTACTATCCTCTTGGCTCTTACCAAAAAGTGGTATTTCTTTTTTCTTTTTTCAGCTCCTAATTAAGATATAAATAAATTCTTTTTATAGATTATTGTAATTTTGTATAATTTGTCCTTTAGGATTTGGAGAGGGGGAGAGGCCAGAGCCGTATGGACCATTGCAGTCCATGGCCATATTTTACTCATTGGTTCTTTTGGGTTAGTATTTTTTTTAATTTATTTTGCAAACGATTTGGGTTGTGGGGTTGTGTAGTTTTTAAACATGATGAGGTATAATTAGACATGCATGACTCAATCACCGAAGTATATTATTCAATGGCTTCTACTACGAACCACCTTTACGAACTAGGTAGCAAGTTGTCATGTATTGGACTTTTTCGGGTGAAAAAAGGGGCGAACGGAAGTCTAAAACTTTTACTAATTTTCTGCATTTGTATAAACATCAACTGACTGATGATATTTTTTTTCATTTGGTTGCACATTTTTATCACCGTTGTCGTTAGCACTGAGTTTGTGTCTCGCATCCTCTAGTTATTTGAATGCCCTCTCCAATTTGGTTCCGGGGGTCACATTTCTTATGGCAATCCTGTTCAGGTAACATTAACCTACTAGCTAATAGCAAAAGAAGTTACATAACTAATATAATTAAACCAAAAGAAAAGCTATGTAACTCCTATAGTAAAAGTAGTTACATAACTAACATAATTAATTATGGTTTGTAGGCCGATGAAGTAGATACTTTTTGGCTCCATTTTGGCATCTACAACTCGTGAACTCCTCGAGATTGAGTCCTATGTGCGCTCTTTTTCTTCGTCCGGAATCGCTCGCGAGGGTGCGAAGCTCACCATATTTCATGTGACTTGATCATAAGTCATACCAATGCTTTTTGCTATTAACATATATAACTGTAAACAGTATGCCACTATTTTTCTACTAATTATATCACGAATAAATAAATGTCTTTGTTGTGGCATTGTATATTTATTTTCATTTTTTTATATCTAGTGGTTCATATAATTATATAACATTGTTTATTTATTGTTTTTTTTATTCATCTTATAGATGGCTTTTGTCGATTATCTCCCGTTGATTGTGACGAATATTGTGCTGACAGTCGGTGCAGAGATGAGTATCCTATACCGGCTGGCATTTGATTATTAGATGAATGTAAATGTTTTGGTGCTTTATCGCTAGTTGTTCGCGACTGCTTTTACTATCCTCTTGGCTCTTACCAAAAAGTGGTATTTTTTTTTCCTTTTTTCAGCACCTAATTAAGTTATAAATCAATTCTTTTTTATAGATTATTCTAATTTTGTATAATTTGTCCTTTAGGATTTGGAGAGGGGGAGAGGCCAGACCCGTATTGACTATTGCAGTCCATGGCCATATTTTACTCATTGGTTTTTTTGGGTTAGTATTATTTTAATTTATTTTGCAATCGATTTGGGTTGTGGGGTTGTGTAGTTTTTAAAGATGATGACGTATAATTAGACATGCATGACTCAAAAATCGAAGTTTATTACTCAATGGCTACTACTACGAACCACCTTTAGGAACTAGGTAGCTAGTTGTCATGTATTGGACTTTTTCGGGTGAAAAATGGGGCGAACGGAAGTCTAAAACTTTTACTAATTTTCTGCATTTGTATAAACATCAACTGACTGATGATATTTTTTTTCATTTGGTTGCACATTTTTATCACCGTTGTCGTTACCACTGAGTTTGTGTCTCGCATCCTCTAGTTATTTGAGCGCCCTCTCCAATTTGGTTCCGGGGGTCACATTTCTTATGGCAATCCTGTTCAGGTAACATTAAGCTACTAGCTAATAGCAAAAGAAGTTACATAACTAATATAATTAAACCAAAAGAAAAGCTATGTAACTCCTATAGTAAAAGGAGTTACATAACTAATATAATTAATTATGGTTTGTAGGCCGATGAAGTAGATACTTTTTGGCTCCATTTTGGCATCTACAACTCGTGAACTCCTCGAGATTGAGTCCTATGTGCGCTCTTTTTCTTCGTCCGAAATCGCTCGCGAGGGTGCGAAGCTCACCATATTTCATGTGACTTGATCATAAGCCATACCAATGCTTTTTGCTATTAACATATATAACTGTAAACAATTTGCCACTATTTTTCTACTAATTATATCACGAATAAATACATGTCTTTGTTGTGGCATTGTATATTTCTTTTCATTTTTTTTATATCAAATGGTTCATATAATTATATAACATTGTTTATTTGTTGTTTTTTATTTTTCATCTTATAGATGGCTTTTGTCGATTATCTCCCGTTGATTGTGATGAATATTGTGCAGACAGTCGGTGCAGGGATGAGTATCCTATACCGGATGGCATTTGATTATTAGATGAATGTAAATGTTTTGGTGCTTTATCGCTAGTTGTTCGCGGCTGCTTTTACTATCCTCTTGGCTCTTACCAAAAAGTGGTATTTCTTTTTTCTTTTTTCAGCTCCTAATTAAGATATAAATAAATTCTTTTTATAGATTATTCTAATTTTGTATAATTTGTCCTTTAGGATTTGGAGAGGGGGAGAGGCCAGACCCGTATTGACCATTGCAGTCCATGGCCATATTTTACTCATTGGTTTTTTTGGGTTAGTATTATTTTAATTTATTTTGCAATCGATTTGGGTTGTGGGGTTGTGTAGTTTTTAAAGATGATGACGTATAATTAGACATGCATGACTCAAAAATCGAAGTTTATTACTCAATGGCTACTACTACGAACCACCTTTAGGAACTAGGTAGCTAGTTGTCATGTATTGGACTTTTTCGGGTGAAAAATGGGGCGAACGGAAGTCTAAAACTTTTACTAATTTTCTGCATTTGTATAAACATCAACTGACTGATGATATTTTTTTTCATTTGGTTGCACATTTTTATCACCGTTGTCGTTACCACTGAGTTTGTGTCTCGCATCCTCTAGTTATTTGAGCGCCCTCTCCAATTTGGTTCCGGGGGTCACATTTCTTATGGCAATCCTGTTCAGGTAACATTAAGCTACTAGCTAATAGCAAAAGAAGTTACATAACTAATATAATTAAACCAAAAGAAAAGCTATGTAACTCCTATAGTAAAAGGAGTTACATAACTAATATAATTAATTATGGTTTGTAGGCCGATGAAGTAGAAACTTTTTGGCTCCATTTTGGCATCTACAACTCGTGAACTCCTCGAGATTGAGTCCTATGTGCGCTCTTTTTCTTCGTCCGGAATCGCTCGCGAGGGTGCGAAGCTCACCATATTTCATGTGACTTGATCATAAGTCATACCAATGCTTTTTGCTATTAACATATATAACTGTAAACAATTTGCCACTATTTTTCTACTAATTATATCACGAATAAATACATGTCTTTGTTGTGGCATTGTATATTTCTTTTCATTTTTTTTATATCAAATGGTTCATATAATTATATAACATTGTTTATTTGTTGTTTTTTATTTTTCATCTTATAGATGGCTTTTGTCGATTATCTCCCGTTGATTGTGATGAATATTGTGCAGACAGTCGGTGCAGGGATGAGTATCCTATACCGGATGGCATTTGATTATTAGATGAATGTAAATGTTTTGGTGCTTTATCGCTAGTTGTTCGCGGCTGCTTTTACTATCCTCTTGGCTCTTACCAAAAAGTGGTATTTCTTTTTTCTTTTTTCAGCTCCTAATTAAGATATAAATAAATTCTTTTTATAGATTATTCTAATTTTGTATAATTTGTCCTTTAGGATTTGGAGAGGGGGAGAGGCCAGAGCCGTATGGACCATTGCAGTCCATGGCCATATTTTACTCATTGGTTTTTTTGGGTTAGTATTTTTTTAATTTATTTTGCAATCGATTTGGGTTGTGGGGTTGTGTAGTTTTTAAAGATGATGAGGTATAATTAGAGATGCATGACTCAAAAATCGAAGTTTATTACTCAATGGCTACTACTACGAACCACCTTTAGGAACTAGGTAGCTAGTTGTCATGTATTGGACTTTTTCGGGTGAAAAAAGGGGCGAACTGAAGTCTAAAACTTTTACTAATTTTCTGCATTTGTATAAACATCAACTGACTGATGATATTTTGTTTCATTTGGTTACTCATTTTTATCACCGTTGTCGTTAGCACTGAGTTTGTGTCTCGTACCCTCTAGTTAATTGAGCGCCCTCTCCAATTTGGTTCCGGGGGTCACATTTCTTATGGCAATCCTGTTCAGGTAACATTAAGCTACTAGCTAATAGCAAAAGAAGTTACATAACTAATATAATTAAACCAAAAGAAAAGCTATGTAACTCCTATAGTAAAAGGAGTTACATAACTAATATAATTAATTATGGTTTGTAGGCCGATGAAGTAGATACTTTTTGGCTCCATTTTGGCATCTACAACTCGTGAACTCCTCGAGATTGAGTCCTATGTGCGCTCTTTTTCTTCGTCCGGAATCGCTCGCGAGGGTGCGAAGCTCACCATATTTCATGTGACTTGATCATAAGTCATACCAATGCTTTTTGCTATTAACATATATAACTGTAAACAGTATGCCACTATTTTTCTACTAACTATATCACGAATAAATAAATGTCTTTGTTGTGGCATTGTATATTTATTTTCATTTTTTTATATCTAGTGGTTCATATAATTATATAACATTGTTTATTTATTGTTTTTTTTTATTCATCTTATAGATGACTTTTGTCGATTATCTCCCGTTGATTGTGATGAATATTGTGCTGACAGGCGGTGCAGAGATGAGTATCCTATACCGGCTGGCATTTGGTTATTAGATGAATGTAAATGTTTTGGTGCTTTATCGCTAGTTGTTCGCGGCTGCTTTTACTATCCTCTTGGCTCTTACCAAAAAGTGGTATTTCTTTTTTCTTTTTTCAGCTCCTAATTAAGATATAAATAAATTCTTTTTATAGATTATTCTAATTTTGTATAATTTGTCCTTTAGGATTTGGAGAGGGGGAGAGGCCAGAGCCATATGGACCATTGCAGTCAATGGCCATATTTTACTCTGGTTCTTTTGGGTTAGTATTTTTTTTAATTTATTTTGCAAACGATTTGGGTTGTGGGGTTGTGTAGTTTTTAAACATGATGAGGTATAATTAGACATGCATGACTCAATCACCGAAGTATATTATTCAATGGCTTCTACTACGAACCACCTTTAGGAACTAGGTAGCAAGTTGTCATGTATTGGACTTTTTCGGGTGAAAAAAGGGGCGAATTGAAGTCTAAAACTTTTACTAATTTTCTGCATTTGTATAAACATCAACTGACTGATGATATTTTGTTTAATTTGGTTGCACATTTTTATCACCGTTGTCGTTAGCACTGAGTTTGTGTCTCGCACCCTCTAGTTATTTGAGCGCCCTCTCCAATTTGGTTCCGGGGCTCACATTTCTTATGGCAATTCTGTTCAGGGAACATTAAGCTACTAGCTAATAGCAAAAGAAGTTACATAACTAATATAATTAAACCAAAAGAAAAGCTATGTAACTCTTATAGTAAAAGAAGTTACATAACTAATATAATTAATTATGGTTTGTGGGCCGATGAAGTAGATAGTTTTTGGCTCCATTTTGGCATCTACAACTCGTGAACTCCTCGAGTTTGAGTCCTATGTGCCTTCTTTTTCTTCGTCCGAAATCGCTCACGAGGGTGCGAAACTCACCGTATTTCATGTGACTTGATCATAGGTCATGCCAATGCTTTTTGCTATTAACATATATAACGGTAAACAATTTGCCACTATTTTTCTACTAATTATATCACGAATAAATACAAGTCTTTGTTGTGGCATTGTATATTTCTTTTCATTTTTTTTATATCAAATGGTTCATATAATTATATAACATTGTTTATTTGTTGTTTTTTATTTTTCATCTTATAGATGGCTTTTGTCGATTATCTCCCGTTGATTGTGATGAATATTGTGCAGACAGTCGGTGCAGGGATGAGTATCCTATACCGGATGGCATTTGATTATTAGATGAATGTAAATGTTTTGGTGCTTTATCGCTAGTTGTTCGCGGCTGCTTTTACTATCCTCTTGGCTCTTACCAAAAAATGGTATTTCTTTTTTCTTTTTTCAGCTCCTAATTAAGATATAAATAAATTCTTTTTATAGATTTTTCTAATTTTGTATAATTTGTCCTTTAGGATTTGGAGAGGGGGAGAGGCCAGAGCCGTATGGACCATTGCAGTCCATGGCCATATTTTACTCATTGGTTCTTTTGGGTTAGTATTTTTTTCAATTGATTTTGCAAACGATTTGGGTTGTGGGGTTGTGTAGTTTTTAAACATGATGAGGTATAATTATACATGCATGACTCAATCACCGAAGTATATTATTCAATGGCTTCTACTACGAACCACCTTTAGGAACTAGGTAGCAAGTTGTCATGTATTGGACTTTTTCGGGTGAAAAAAGGGGCGAATTGAAGTCTAAAACTTTTACTAATTTTCTGCATTTTTATAAACATCAACTGACTGATGATATTTTGTTTCATTTGGTTGCACATTTTTATCACCGTTGTCGTTAGCACTGAGTTTGTGTCTCGCACCCTCTAGTTATTTGAGCGCCCTCTCCAATTTGGTTCCGGGGCTCACATTTCTTATGGCAATTCTGTTCAGGTAACATTAAGCTACTAGCTAATAGCAAAAGAAGTTACATAACTAATATAATTAAACCAAAAGAAAAGCTATGTAACTCTTATAGTAAAAGAAGTTACATAACTAATATAATTAATTATGGTTTGTAGGCCGATGAAGAAGATAGTTTTTGGCTCCCTTTTGGCATCTACAACTCGTGAACTCCTCGAGTTTGAGTCCTATGTGCCTTCTTTTTCTTCGTCCGAAATCGCTCACGAGGGTGCGAAACTCACCGTATTTCATGTGACTTAATCATAGGTCATGCCAATGCTTTTTGCTATTAACATATATAACGGTAAACAATTTGCCACTATTTTTCTACTAATTATATCACGAATAAATACATGTCTTTGTTGTGGCATTGTATATTTCTTTTCATTTTTTTATATCAAATGGTTCATATAATTATATAACATTGTTTATTTGTTGTTTTTTATTTTTCATCTTATAGATGGCTTTTGTCGATTATCTCCCGTTGATTGTGATGAATATTGTGCAGACAGTCGGTGCAGGGATGAGTATCCTATACCGGATGGCATTTGATTATTAGATGAATGTAAATGTTTTGGTGCTTTATCGCTAGTTGTTCGCGGCTGCTTTTACTATCCTCTTGGCTCTTACCAAAAAGTGGTATTTCTTTTTTCTTTTTTCAGCTCCTAATTAAGATATAAATAAATTCTTTTTATAGATTATTCTAATTTTGTATAATTTGTCCTTTAGGATTTGGAGAGGGGGAGAGGCCAGAGCCGTATGGACCATTGCAGTCCATGGCCATATTTTACTCTGGTTCTTTTGGGTTAGTATTTTTTTTTATTTATTTTGCAAACGATTTGGGTTGTGGGGTTGTGTAGTTTTTAAACATGATGAGGTATAATTAGACATGTATGACTCAATCACCGAAGTATATTATTCAATGGCTTCTACTACGAACCACCTTTAGGAACTAGGTAGCAAGTTGTTATGTATTGGACTTTTTCGGGTGAAAAAAGGGGCGAATTGAAGTCTAAAACTTTTACTAATTTTCTGCATTTGTATAAACATCAACTAACTGATGATATTTTGCTTCATTTGGTTGCACATTTTTATCACCGTTGTCGTTAGCACTGAGTTTGTGTCTCGCACCCTCTAGTTATTTGAGCGCCCTCTCCAATTTGGTTCCGGGGCTCACATTTCTTATGGCAATCCTGTTCAGGTAACATTAAGCTACTAGCTAATAGCAAAAGAAGTTACATAACTAATATAATTAATTATGGTTTGTAGGCCGATGAAGTAGATACTTTTTGACTCCATTTTGGCATCTACAACTCGTGAATTCCTCGAGTTTGAGTCCTATGTGCGCTCTTTTCCTTCGTCCGGAATCGCTCGCGAGGGTGCGAAACTCACCATATTTCCTGTGACTTGATCATAAGTCATACCAATGCTTTTTCCTATTAACATATATAACTGTAAAACGTTTACCACTATTTTTCTACTAATTATATCACGAATAAATAAATGTCTTTGTTGCGGCATTGTATATTTATTTTCATTTTTTTATATCTAGTGGTTCATATAATTATATAACATTGTTTATTTGTTGTTTTTTATTTTTCATCTTATAGATGGCTTTTGTCGATTATCTCCCGTTGATTGTGATGAATATTGTGCAGACAGTCGGTGCAGAGATGAGTATCCTATACCGGCTGGCATTTGATTATTAGATGAATGTAAATGTTTTGGTGCTTTATCGCTAGTTGTTCGCGACTGCTTTTACTATCCTCTTGGCTCTTACCAAAAACACATATTTTTTTTCCTTTTTTCAGCACCTAATTAAGTTATAAATCAATTCTTTTTTATAGATTATTCTAATTTTGTATAATTTGTCCTTTAGGATTTGGAGAGGGGGAGAGGCCAGACCTGTATTGACCATTGCAGTCCATGGCCATATTTTACTCATTTGTTTTTTTGGGTTAGTATTTTTTTAATTTATTTTGCAATCGATTTGGATTATGGGGTTGTGTAGTTTTTAAAGATGATGAGGTATAATTAGACATGCATGACTCAAAAACCGAAGTTTATTACTCAATGGCTACTACTACGAACCACCTTTAGGAACTAGGTAGCTAGTTGTCATGTATTGGACTTTTTAGGGTGAAAAAAGGGGGGAACTGAAGTCTAAAACTTTTACTAATTTTATGCATTTGTATAAACATCAACTGACTGATGATATTTTGTTTCATTTGGTTGTACATTTTTATCACCGTTGTCGTTAGCACTGAGTTTGTGTCTCAGATCCTCTAGTTATTTGAGTGCCCTCTTCAATTTGGTTCCGGGGCTCACATTTGTTATGGCAATCCTGTTTAGGTAACATTAAGCTACTAGCTAATAGCAAAAGAAGTTCCATAACTAATATAATTAAACCAAAAGAAAAGCAGTGTAACTCTTATAGTAAAAGAAGTTACATAACTAATATAATTAATTATGGTTTGTAGGCCGATGAAGTAGATACTTTTTGGCTTCATTTTGGCATCTACAACTCGTGAACTCCTCGAGTTTGAGTCCTATGTGCATTCTTTTTCTTCGTCCGGAATCGCTCGCGAGGGTGCGAAACTCACTATATTTCATGTGACTTGATCATAAGTCATACCAATGCTTTTTCCTATTAACATATATAACTGTAAAAAGTTTGCCACTATTTTTCTACTAATTATATCACGAATAAATAAATGTCTTTGTTGCGGCATTGTATATTTATTTTCATTTTTTTATATCTAGTGGTTCATATAATTATATAACATTGTTTATTTGTTGTTTTTTATTTTTCATCTTATAGATGGCCTTTGTCGATTATCTCCCGTTGATTGTGATGAATATTGTGCAGACAGTCGGTGCAGGGATGAGTATCCTATACCGGCTGGCATTTGATTATTAGATGAATGTAAATGTTTTGGTGCTTTATCGCTAGTTGTTCGCGGCTGCTTTTACTATCCTCTTGGCTCTTACCAAAAAGTGGTATTTCTTTTTTCTTTTTTCAGCTCCTAATTAAGATATAAATAAATTCTTTTTATAGATTATTCTAATTTTGTATAATTTGTCCTTTAGGATTTGGACAGGGGGAGAGGCCAGAGCCGTATGGACCATTGCAGTCCATGGCCATATTTTACTCATTGGTTATTTTGGGTTAGTATTTTTTTTAATTTATTTTGCAAACGATTTGGGTTGTGGGGTTGTGTAGTTTTTAAACATGATGAGGTATAATTAGACATGCATGACTCAATCACCGAAGTATATTATTCAATGGCTTCTACTACGAACCACCTTTAGGAACTAGGTAGCAAGTTGTCATGTATTGGACTTTTTCGGGTGAAAAAAGGGGCGAATTGAAGTCTAAAACTTTTACTAATTTTCTGCATTTGTATAAACATCAACTGACTGATGATATTTTGTTTCATTTGGTTGCACATTTTTATCACTGTTGTCGTTAGCACTGAGTTTGTGTCTCGCACCCTCTAGTTATTTGAGCGCCCTCTCCAATTTGGTTCCGGGGCTCACATATCTTATGGCAATCCTGTTCAATTAACATTAAGCTACTAGCTAATAGCAAAAGAAGTTACATAACTAATATAATTAAACCAAAAGAAAAGCTATGTAACTCCTATAGTAAAAGAAGTTACATAACTAATATAATTAATTATGGTTTGTAGGCCGATGAAGTAGATACTTTTTGACTCCATTTTGGCATCTACAACTCGTGAACTCCTCGAGTTTCAGTCATATGTGCGTTCTTTTTCTTCGTCCGAAATCGCTCGCGAGGGTGCGAAACTCACCATATTTCATGTGACTTGATCATAAGTCATACCAATGCTTTTTGCTATTAACATATATAACTGTAAACAATTTGCCACTATTTTTCTACTAATTATACCATGAATAAATGCATGTCTTTATTGTGGCATTGTATATTAATTTTCATTTTTTTATATCAAGTGGTTCATATAATTATATAACATTGTTTATTTGTTGTTTTTTATTTTTCATCGTGTAGATGGCTTTTATCGATTATCTCCCGTTGATTGTGATGAATATTGTGCACACAGTCGGTTCAGAGATGAGTATCCTATACCAGCTGGCATTGGATTATTAGATGAATGTAAATGTTTTGGTGCTTTATCGCTAGTTGTTCGCGACTGCTTTTACTATCCTCTTAGCTCTTACCAAAAAGTGGTATTTTTTTTCCTTTTTTCAGCACCTAATTAAGTTATAAATAAATTCTTTTTTATAGATTATTCTAATTTTGTATAATTTGTCCTTTAGGATTTGGAGAGGGGGAGAGGCCAGACCCGTATTGACCATTGCAGTCCATGGCCATATTTTACTCATTGGTTTTTTTGGGATAGTATTTTTTTTAAATTTATTTTGCAAACGATTTGGGTTGTGGGGTTGTGTAGTTTTTAAAGATGATGAGGTATAATTAGACATGCATGACTCAAAAACCGAAGTTTATTATTCAATGGCTACTACTACGAACCACCTTTAGGAACTAGGTAGCAAGTTGCCATGTATTGGACTTTTTCGGGTGAAAAAAGGGGCGAACTGAAGTCTAAAACTTTTACTAGTTTTCTGCATTTGTGTAAACATCAAGTGACTAATGATATTTTGTTTCATTTGGTAGCGCATTTTTGTCACCGTTGTTGTTAGCACTGAGTTTGTGTGTCACATCCTCTAGTTATTTGAGCGCCCTCTCCAATTTGGTTCCAAGGCTGACATTTGTTATGGCGATCCTGTTTAGGTAACATTAAGCTACTAGCTAATAGGAAAAGAAGTTACACAACTAATATAATTAAACCAAAAGAAAAGCTATGTAACTCCTATAGTAAAAGAAGTTACATAACTAATATAATTAATTATGGTTTGTAGGCCGATGAAGTAGATACTTTTTGACTCCATTTTGGCATCTACAACTCGTGAACTCCTCGAGTTTCAGTCATATGTGCGTTCTTTTTCTTCGTCCGAAATCGCTCGCGAGGGTGCGAAACTCACCATATTTCATGTGACTTGATCATAAGTCATACCAATGCTTTTTGCTATTAACATATATAACTGTAAACAATTTGCCACTATTTTTCTACTAATTATACCATGAATAAATGCATGTCTTTATTGTGGCATTGTATATTAATTTTCATTTTTTTATATCAAGTGGTTCATATAATTATATAACATTGTTTATTTGTTGTTTTTTATTTTTCATCGTGTAGATGGCTTTTATCGATTATCTCCCGTTGATTGTGATGAATATTGTGCACACAGTCGGTTCAGAGATGAGTATCCTATACCAGCTGGCATTGGATTATTAGATGAATGTAAATGTTTTGGTGCTTTATCGCTAGTTGTTCGCGACTGCTTTTACTATCCTCTTAGCTCTTACCAAAAAGTGGTATTTTTTTTCCTTTTTTCAGCACCTAATTAAGTTATAAATAAATTCTTTTTTATAGATTATTCTAATTTTGTATAATTTGTCCTTTAGGATTTGGAGAGGGGGAGAGGCCAGACCCGTATTGACCATTGCAGTCCATGGCCATATTTTACTCATTGGTTTTTTTGGGATAGTATTTTTTTTAAATTTATTTTGCAAACGATTTGGGTTGTGGGGTTGTGTAGTTTTTAAAGATGATGAGGTATAATTAGACATGCATGACTCAAAAACCGAAGTTTATTATTCAATGGCTACTACTACGAACCACCTTTAGGAACTAGGTAGCAAGTTGCCATGTATTGGACTTTTTCGGGTGAAAAAAGGGGCGAACTGAAGTCTAAAACTTTTACTAGTTTTCTGCATTTGTGTAAACATCAAGTGACTAATGATATTTTGTTTCATTTGGTAGCGCATTTTTGTCACCGTTGTTGTTAGCACTGAGTTTGTGTGTCACATCCTCTAGTTATTTGAGCGCCCTCTCCAATTTGGTTCCAAGGCTGACATTTGTTATGGCGATCCTGTTTAGGTAACATTAAGCTACTAGCTAATAGGAAAAGAAGTTACACAACTAATATAATTAAACCAAAAGAAAAGCTATGTAACTCCTATAGTAAAAGAAGTTACATAACTAATATAATTAATTATGGTTTGTAGGCCGATGAAGTAGATACTTTTTGACTCCATTTTGGCATCTACAACTCGTGAACTCCTCGAGTTTCAGTCATATGTGCGTTCTTTTTCTTCGTCCGAAATCGCTCGCGAGGGTGCGAAACTCACCATATTTCATGTGACTTGATCATAAGTCATACCAATGCTTTTTGCTATTAACATATATAACTGTAAACAATTTGCCACTATTTTTCTACTAATTATACCATGAATAAATGCATGTCTTTATTGTGGCATTGTATATTAATTTTCATTTTTTTATATCAAGTGGTTCATATAATTATATAACATTGTTTATTTGTTGTTTTTTATTTTTCATCGTGTAGATGGCTTTTATCGATTATCTCCCGTTGATTGTGATGAATATTGTGCACACAGTCGGTTCAGAGATGAGTATCCTATACCGGCTGGCATTGGATTATTAGATGAATGTAAATGTTTTGGTGCTTTATCGCTAGTTGTTCGCGGCTGCTTTTACAATCCTCTTCGCTCTTACCAAAAAGTGGTATTTTTTTTTCTTTTTTCAGCACCTAATTAAGTTTTAAATAATTTCTTTTTATAGATAATTCTAATTTTGTATAATTTGTCCTTAAGGATTTGGAGGGGGGGAGAGGCCATACCCGTATTGACCATTGCAGTCCATGGCCATATTTTACTCATTGGCTTTTTAGGGCAGTATTTTTTTTAATTTATTTTGCAAACTATTTGGGTTGTGGGGTTGTGTAGTTTTTAAAGATGATGAGCTATAATTAGACATTCATGACTCAATCACCGAAGTTTATAATTCAATGGCTACTACTACTAACCACCTTTAGGAACTAGTTAGCAAATTGTCATGTATTGGACATTTTCGGGTGAAAAAAGGGACGAACTGAAGTCTAAACCTTTTACTAATTTTCCAAATTTGTATAAACATCAACTGACTGATGATATTTTGTTTCATTTGGTAGCCCATTTTTATCACCGTTGCCGTTAGCACTGAGTTTGTGTCTCACATCCTCTAGTTATTTGAGCGCCCTCTCCAATTTGGTTCCAGGGCTCACATTTGTTATGGCGATCCTGTTTAGGTAACATTAAGCTACTAGCTAATAGCAAAAGAAGTTACACAACTAATATAATTAAACCAAAAGAAAAGCTATGTAACTCTTATAGTAAAAGAAGTTACATAACTAATATAATTAATTATGGTTTGTTGGTCGATGTAGTAGATACATTTTGGCTCCATTTTAGCGTCTACAACTCGTGAACTCCTCGAGTTTGAGTCCTATGTGCGGTCTTTTTCTTCTTCCGGAATCGCTCGCGAGGGTGCGAAAGTCACCATATTTCTTGTGACTTGATCATAAGTCATACCAATGCTTTTTGCTATTAACATATATAACTGTAAACAGTATGCCACTATTTTTCTACTAATTATATCACGAATAAATAAATGTCTTTGTTGTGGCATTGTATATTTATTTTCAATTTTTTATATCTACTGGTTCATATAATTATATAACATTGTTTATTTGTTGTTTTTTATTATTCATCTTATAGATGGCTTTTGTCGATTATCTCCCGTTGATTGTGATGAATATTGTGCAGACAGTCGGTGCAGAGATGAGTATCCTATACCGGCTGGCATTTGATTATTAGATCAATGTAAATGTTTTGGTGCTTTATCGCTAGTTGTTCGCGACTGCTTTTACTATCCTCTTGGCTCTTACCAAAAAGTGGTATTTTTTTTCCTTTTTTCAGCACCGAATTAAGTTATAAATCAATTCTTTTTTATAGATTATTCTAATTTTGTATAATTTGTCCTTTAGGATTTGGAGAGGGGGAGAGGCCAGACCCGTATTGACCATTGCAGTCCAGGGCCATATTTTACTCATTGGTTTTTTTGGGATAGTATTTTTTTTAATTGATTTTGCAAACGATTTGGGTTGTGGGGTTGTGTAGTTTTTAAAGATGATGAGGTATAATTATACATGCATGACTCAAAAACTGAAGTTTATTATTCAATGGCTACTACTACGAACCACCTTTAGGAACTAGGTAGCAAGTTGCCATGTATTGGACTTTTTCGGGTGAAAAAAGGGGAGAACTGAAGTCTAAAACTTTTACTAATTTTCTGCATTTGTGTAAACATCAAGTGACTAATGATATTTTTTTCATTTGGTAGCGCATTTTTATCACCGTTGTTGTTAGCACTGAGTTTGTGTGTCACATCCTCTAGTTATTTGAGCGCCCTCTCCAATTTGGTTCCAGGGCTCACATTTGTTATGGCGATCCTGTTCAAGTAACATTAAGCTACTAGCTAATAGCAAAAGAAGTTACATAACTAATATAATTAAACCAAACGAAAAGCTATGTAACTCCTATAGTAAAAGAAGTTACATAACTAATATAATGAATTATGGTTTGTAGGCCGATGAAGTAGATACTTTTTGACTCCATTTTGGCATCTACAACTCGTGAACTCCTCGAGTTTGAGTCCTATGTGCCTTCTTTTTCTTCGTCCGAAATCACTCACGAGGGTGCGAAACTCACCGTATTTCATGTGACTTGATCATAGGTCATGCCAATGCTTTTTGCTATTAACATATATAACTGTAAAAAATTTGCCACTATTTTTCTACTAATTATATCACGAATAAATACATGTCTTTGTTGTGGCATTGTATATTTCTTTTCATTTTTTTTATATCAAGTGGTTCATATAATTATATAACATTGTTTATTTGTTGTTTTTTATTTTTCATCTTATAGATGGCTTTTGTCGATTATCTCCCGTTGATTGTGATGAATATTGTGCAAACAGTCGGTGCAGGGATGAGCATCCTATACCGGTTGGCATTTGATTATTAGATGAATGTAAATGTTTTGGTGCTTTATCGCTAGTTGTTTGCGGCTGCTTTTACTATCCTCTTGGCTCTTACCAAAAAGTGGTATTTTTTTTCTTTTGTCAGCGCCTAATTAAGTTATAAATAAATGCTTTCTATAGATTATTCTAATTTGGTATAATTTGTCCTTTAGGTTTTGGAGAGGGGGAGAGGCCAGACCCGTATTGACCATTGCAGTCCACGGCCATATTTTACTCATTGGTTATTTTGGGTGAGTATTTTTTTAAATTTATTTTGCAAACGATTTGGGTTGTGGGGTTGTGTAGTTTTTAAAGATGATGAGGTATAATTAGACTTGCATGACTCAATCAGCGAAGTTTATTATTCAATGGCTACTACTACGAACCACCTTTAGGAACTGGGTAGCAAGATGTCATGTATTGGACTTTTTCGGGTGAAAAAAGGGGCGAACTGAAGTCTAAAAATTTTACTAATTTTCTGCATTTGTATAAACATCAACCGACTAATGATATTTTGTTTCATTTGGTAGCACACTTTTATCACCGTTGCTGTCGCGCCTCGGAAATTTAAAAAAATTCGCGAGTGTGCAACGAAATTTGAGACCTTCAGATGCTCGGCGTAAAAGGGACGCCTAGCAGCATGCAATGAAGCCGCCACCCTAATTTGGTTGCTAGGCTTAGGGAACCCTAATCGTCATGGCATAGGAAATATAATAAGTAAAAAACTAAAGGCACAAAAAAAAGGGGGTCTGGACCCCAGACAAAGGTTCGGGGTCGTATTATGGTCTCGGGAAGATGTTAGGCACCCGAGACACATCCGAAAACGGTTACCGGTTGATGAGAGAGGTGTTTAAAAAAGTGTTTGAGAAATGCGTTTTGAAAAAGGGGGCCCTCAGAGGAATCGTCACTTTAGTCTTTTTTATGATCGTGATGGGACTGAATTTTCCGTAAGACTGAATGAGCGCCCTCTTTTTCATCATCGGGCCATGCATGATTAACCTAATTACTACGTGATCCTAACATGGATTGCTAACAGAGTACAGATTTAAATGATTGATTTTAATAGTGGAAAACTGATGTGGGATCGAAAATCCCCATGTACATGCAGTCAATACAAGCGAGAATTTAAAATCATATGAACATGGCATTTTAAGCAACTCTTTAAACACGTTGTTCATGTGGGTTGATTTTAATTCTAGCAGTTCTATATATCATGCATGCAGTTGATATTCGCAGAAAGCATCGAATAAATAAAAAGGACTTGTGAGGTGTACTTTCGAGCGAAGCTTGAAATTAACCTACAAAAGGAGAGTGTTAGTGATAGCTCGAGAAATAAATAAACCGTTTTATGTGTGCAAAAATTTAAATGACAGTTGATTGCATACGAGAAATGATGGATTTCACGCATACGAAAGTGAGATGCTGAGTTTGATAAAATGATGACAGTTGATTGTATGCGAAAAATGATGGATTTTACGCATACGAGATTTAAATGCTGAGTTGATTGCATGGGAAAAATGATTGATTTTAAGCACACGAGAATTTAAATGCTGTGTTGATTGCATGCGAAAAATGATTGATTTTACGCATACGAGAATTTAAATGCTAGGTTGATTGCATTCGAAAAAGGAGTGATTTTACGCATACGAGAATTTAAATGCTGGGTTGATTGCATGCGAAAAATGATTGATTTTACGCATACGAGAATTTAAATGCTGGGTTAATTGCATGCGAAAAATGATTGATTTTACGCATACGAGAATTTAAATACTGGGTTGATTGCATGCGAAAAATGATGGATTTTACGCATACGAAAATGAAATGCTGTTTTGATAAGTGCAGAAAAATTAAATGCTATTGGCGATTTACAGGGAAGAAAAAAAGTTTAATGATTTGCAGAAAATAAAACAGGTTGATAATGCAGGGAATAAACAGTTGGATATTTGCGGAAAATAAACAGTTGATATTGCGACCGACCATGTAGGCGGTATTGAATTTAAATTGCTGAAAGTAAATTGCTGAAATTTAAAGTGCGGGAAAGTAAAGTGCGGAAAAGTAAACAGTTGATAATTTGCGGAAGGATTTCCATCAATTTTGTGAAAACTTAAAGCAGTTGATATTGCAGAAAATAAACAGTTGATATTGCAACTGACCATGTAGGCGGTATTGAATTTAAATTGCTGAAATTTAAAGTGTGGAAAAGTAAAGTGCGGAAAAGTAAACAGTTGATAATTTGCGGAAGGATTTCCAGCAGTGTGCGAAAAATTAAAGCAGTTGAATGTTTACGAAAATTAAAATGCGACCGACCATGTAGGCGGTATTGAATTTAAATTGCTGAAAGTAAATTGCTGGAATTTAAAGTGCGGAAAATTAAACAGTTGATAAGTGCGACCGACCATGTAGGCGGTATTGAATTTAAATTGCCGAAAGTAAATTGCGGAAAATTAAACAGTTGATAAGTGCGACCGACCATGTAGGCGGTATTGAATTTAAATTGCCGAAAGTAAATTGCAGAAAATTAAAGTGCGGAAGAGTAGAGTGCGGAAAATTAAACAGTTGATAAGTTGCGGAAGGATTTCCAGCAGTGTGCGAAAAATTAAAGCAGTTGAATATTTACGAAAATTAAAATGCGACCGACCATATAGGCGGTATAATAAATTTAACTTAAACGGTTAGATATAAATGACTGAGGTTAGATAACATGACAATAAATATCACGATAAAGAATGAGCAATTCACGTATAAAAGCAATTCAAGAAACAACTTGTTAAAAATTAAACATATGAGATATTTTACGAAAAAAGTGAATTAAATAATTCATGTATAAAACATACGAAAAATAACACGTAACATAAAAAATAAATATATGAAACATGCGAGCATCTTACGAAAAAAATGGCGACTCGAAAACCCAGAAAAATGCAAATGGGCTGGGCTTGACTTGGAAATTTGAAAGAAATGGGCTAGGAATTGTTCCTGGCCCAAAGATAATTCATTTAAGTGGTGATGGGCCAAGCCCATCACCTTTCTTCCCTCTCACCCGAAGGGCCATGAGGCCCGTATTGCTTCATCTTCTTCTTCCTCACGTCGCCGGCGCCACTGCCGGCGACGGAGGTCACGAACCAGGCGTCCGATTCGCCTGGTTCTTGGCCCAAACTGACCGTCTCCCCTCCCTCAATACAGAAACTCAATCACAGCAGTAAAACGGGCCCAAAACAGTGACGTTTTTTGGAGAAAACCGAAAGATGCATTTTTACGTTTATTAACGAAACAATTAAACTAAGCCACGATAATTCAAACGAATGTTAGCATGGTGAAATTAGGTTGAAACTCAAGCAATTAGAACACGTTTGAGCAGTTAAATGGTCATCGAAGTCAAGAACAAAAACTAGAGAGAGAAACCGTAAGTGAGAGAGAGAGAGAAGCTTACCTTGGTTTGTCTCGAGAGGAAATGATTGCGCAAGGAAGGGCTCAAATGCTCGTGAATGGGACCGGAAAATAGAGAGGGAGTAGTGTGGTTTTTTTTTTGGGTGAAAATTCGGCCCCTTTGACGAAGGAACAGACGGCTATTTATAGCCGAAAGACGCGTGGGAGAGTGGAGGAGGGAGCTGCGCGTGGTGGCCGGACATCGTGGTGGCAAGGCTACGGGATAGCCGTGATGATGGTGGAGGGACAAGAGCTACGGGAGCAGTTGGCTTGGGCGTGGGCTGCTCCGCTGCGTGCTGATCGCCACTATGCATGTGCATTATGCACATTAAATTGTCAACCGTTGATCTGGTTGACTTTCCTTGGTTGACCAGATCAACGGTTGAGATCAAAGGCCATTAAGTCTCATTTAAATGGCCTCGAGCCGAGACTCGCGGGCAAACGTACTGACTTTTTGAGCCGAAGGTACTGGCGCGTAGAGAAAAATATGACGGTTTTAGCCGTCTACAGTGAATCATGAAAATTTTCCGTTTAACGTTTTTATTTCCTCGTTCAAAGACGCGGAACGCGGGAACGGAAAAAATAAAGCGTTACACCGAAAATTGCGCGAAACGCTGTAGACCATTGCGAGCAGAAAAAAATCTAGCAACTAGTTGATGGAAAACATTTTGAAGTCAAGCTGTTGTCCGAGCGAACTTACTCGGGTCCAATAAAAGCTCGACCGTAAATAATAATAAAAAATAAAAATACTAAAAAAAAGTGCTAAAATATTAAAAATCCTAAAAATCATGAGATGACCTAAAATGAAGAAACGACTCGCAAACGACTGCCGGATAGTAAAAAATGTGAGTTTTAAGGCTAAAAATACTAATGATAATAATGACGAAAATACTTGATGAAAAATTAAAAGCGCGATTTTCGAAAGCTGACGAAGCTAACGATGTTGCTAAAATGCGAGGAAAACCCTAAAAATGCTAGCGATAGTAAACTAACTACAGATGACTGTAAATTAAGTAAAAATGATGGTAAATTAAATAAATGACAGAAATGCTAAAATTAAGTAAAAATGGCGTCAAAATTCGGGTATCAACAGTTGCCGTTAGGACTGAGTTTGTGTCTCACATCCTCTAGTTATTTGAGCGCCCTCTCCAATTTGGTTTCGGGGCTCACATTTGTTATGGCAATCCTGTTCTGGTAACATTAAGCTACTAGCTAATAGCTAAAGAAGTTACATAACTAATATAATTAAACCAAAAGAAAAGCTATGTAACTCCTATAGTAAAAGAAGTTACATAACTAATATAATTAATTATGGTTTGTAGGCCGATGAAGTAGATACTTTTTGACTCCATTTTGGCATCTACAACTCGTGAACTCCTCGAGCTTGACTCCTATGTGCGTTCTTTTTCTTCGTCCGAAATCGCTCGCGAGGGTGCGAAAATCAGCATATTTCATGTGACTTGATCATAGGTCATCCCAATGCTTTTTGCTATGAACATATATAACTGTAAACAATTTGGCACTAATTTTCTACTAATTATATCACGAATAAATACATGTGTTTGTTGTGGCATTGTATATTTCTTTTCATTTTTTTATATCTAGTGGTTCATATAATTATATAATATTGTTTATTTGTTGTTTTTTATTATTCATCTTATAGATGGCTTTTGTCGATTATCTCCCGTTGATTGTGATGAATATTGTGCAGACAGTCGGTGCAGAGATGAGTATCCTATACCGGCTGGCATTTGATTATTAGATGAATGTAAATGTTTTGGTGCTTTATCGTTAGTTGTTCGCGACTGCTTTTACTATCCTGTTGGCTCTTACCAAAAAGTGGCATTTTTTTTCCTTTTTTCAGCACCGAATTAAGTTATAAATCAATTCTTTTTTATAGATTATTCTAATTTTGTATAATTTGTCCTTTAGGATTTGGAGAGGGGGAGAGGCCAGACCCGTATTGACCATTGCAGTCCATGGCCATATTTTACTCATTGGTTTTTTTGGGATAGTATTTTTGTTAATTTATTTTGCAAACGATTTGGGTTGTGGGGTTGTGTAGTTTTTAAAGATGATGAGGTATAATTAGACATGCATGACTCAAAAACCGAAGTTTATTATTCAATGGCTACTACTACGAACAACCTTTAGGAACTGGGTAGCAAGTTGCCATGTATTGGACTTTTTCGGGTGAAAAAAGGGGAGAACTGAAGTCTAAAACTTTTACTAATTTTCTGCATTTGTGTAAACATCAAGTGACTAATGATATTTTGTTTCATTTGGTAGCGCATTTTTATCACCGTTGTTGTTAGCACTGAGTTTGTGTGTCACATCCTCTAGTTCTTTGAGCGCCCTCTCCAATTTGGTTCCAGGGCTCACATTTGTTATGGCGATCCTGTTAAGGTAACATTAAGCTACTAGCTAATAGCAAAAGAAGTTACATAACTAATATAATTAAACCAAAAGAAAAGCTATGTAACTCCTATAGTAAAAGAAGTTACATAACTAATATAATGAATTATGGTTTGTAGGCCGATGAAGTAGATACTTTTTGAATCCTTTTTGGCATCTACATTTCGTGAACTCCTCGAGTTTGAGTCCTAGGTGAGCTCTTTTTCTTCGTCCAAAATCGCTCGCGAGGGTGCGAAACTCACCATATTTCATGTGACTTGATCATAGGTCATACCAATGCTTTTTGCTATTAACATATATAACTGTAAACAATTTGGCACTATTTTTCTACTAATTATATCACTAATAAATACATGTCTTTGTTGTGGCATTGTATATTTCTTTTAATTTTTTTTATATCAAGTGGTTCATATAATTATATAACATTGTTTATTTGTTGTTTTTTATTTTTCATCTTATAGATGGCTTTTGTCGATTATCTCCTATTGATTGTGATCAATATTGTGCAGACAGTCAGTGTAGGGATGAGTATCCTATACCGGCTGGCATTTGATTATTAGATGAATGTAAATGTTTTGGTGCTTTATCGCTAGTTGTTTGCGGCTGCTTTTACTATCCTCTTGGCTCTTACCAAAAAGTGGTGTTTTTTTTTCTTTTTTCAGCACCTAATTAAGTTATAAATAAATTCTTTTTATAGATTATTCTAATTTTGTATAATTTGTCCTTTAGGTTTTGGAGAGGGGGAGAGGCCAGACCCGTATTGACCGTTGCAATCCATGGCCATATTTTACTCATTGGTTTTTTTGGGTTAGTATTTTTTTAAATTTATTTTGCAAACGATTTGGGTTGTGGGGTTGTGTAGTTTTTAAAGATGATCAGGTATAATTAGACTTGCATGACTCAATCAGCGAAGTTTATTATTCAATGGCTACTACTACGAACCACCTTTAGGAACTAGGTAGCAAGTTGCCATGTATTGGACTTTTTCGGGTGAAAAATGGGCGAACTGAAGTCTAAAACTTTTACTAATTTTCTACATTTGTATAAACATCAACTGACTGATGATATTTTGTTTCATTTGGTAGCACATTTTTATCGCCGTTGCCGTTAGCACTGACTTTGTGTCTCACATCCTCTATTTATTTGAGCGCCCTCTCCAATTTGGTTTCGGGGTCACATTTGTTATGGCAATCCTGTTCAGGTAACATTAAGCTACTAGCTAATAGCAATAGAAATTACATAACTAATATAATTAAACCAAAAGAAAAGGTATGTAACACCTATAGGAAAAGAAGTTCATAACAAATATAACTAATTATGGTTTGTATGCCGATGAAGTAGATACTTTTTGGCTCCATTTTGGCATCTAAAACTCGTGAACTCCTCGAGTTTGAGTCCTATGTGCGCTCTTTTTCTTCGTCCGAAATCACTCGCGAGGGTGCGAAACTCACCATATTTCATGTGACTTGATCATAGGTCATACCAATGCTTTTTGCTATTAGCATATATAACTGTAAACAATTTGCCACTATTTTTCTACTAATTATATCACGAATAAATACATGTCTTTGTTATGGCATTGTATATTTCTTTTCATTTTTTTTAATTCAAGTGGTTCATATAATTATATAACTTTGTTTATTTGTTGTTTTTATTTATCATCTTATAGATGGCTTTTATCGATTATCTCCCATTGATTGTGATGAATATTGTGCAGACAGTCAGTGCAGGGATGAGTATCCTATACCGGCTGGCATTTGATTATTAGATGAGTGTAAATATTTTGGTGCTTTATCGCTAGTTGTTCGCGACTGCTTTTACTATCCTGTTGGCTCTTACCAAAAAGTGGTATTTTTTTTCCTTTTTTCAGCACCGAATTAAGTTATAAATCAATTCTTTTTTATAGATTATTCTAATTTTGTATAATTTGTCCTTTAGGATTTGGAGAGGGGGAGAGGCCAGACCCGTATTGCCCATTGCAGTCCATGGCCATATTTTACTCATTGGTTTTTTTGGGATAGTATTTTTGTTAATTTATTTTGCAAACGATTTGGGTTGTGGGGTTGTGTAGTTTTTAAAGATGATGAGGTATAATTAGACATGCATGACTCAAAAACCGAAGTTTATTATTCAATGGCTACTACTACGAACAACCTTTAGGAACTGGGTAGCAAGTTGCCATGTATTGGACTTTTTCGGGTGAAAAAAGGGGAGAACTGAAGTCTAAAACTTTTACTAATTTTCTGCATTTGTGTAAACATCAAGTGACTAATGATATTTTGTTTCATTTGGTAGCGCATTTTTATCACCGTTGTTGTTAGCACTGAGTTTGTGTGTCACATCCTCTAGTTCTTTGAGCGCCCTCTCCAATTTGGTTCCAGGGCTCACATTTGCTATGGCGATCCTGTTCAGGTAACATTAAGCTACTAGCAAATAGCTAAATAAGTTACATAACTAATATAATTAAACCAAAAGAAAAGCTATGTAACTCCTATAGTAAAAGAAGTTACATAACTAATATAATTAATTATGGTTTGTAGGCCGATGAAGTAGATACTTTTTGGCTTCATTTTGGCATCTACAACTCGTGAACTCCTCGAGCTTGAGTCCTATGTGCGTTCTTTTTCTTCGTCCAAAATCGCTCGCGAGGGTGCGAAACTCACTATATTTCATGTGACTTGATCATAAGTCATACCAATGCTTTTTGCTATTAACATATATAACTGTAAACAATTTGCCACTATTTTTCTACTAATTATATCACGAATAAATACATGTCTTTCTTGTGGCATTGTATATTTCTTTTAATTTTTTTATATCAAATGGTTCATATAATTATATAACATTGTTTATTTGTTGATTTTTATTTTTTATCTTATTGATGGCTTTTGTCGATTATCTCCTATTGATTGTGATCAATATTGTGCAGACAGTCAGTGTAGGGATGAGTATCCTATACCGGCTGGCATTTGATTATTAGATGAATGTAAATGTTTTGGTGCTTTATCGCTAGTTGTTCGTGGCTGCTTTTACTATCCTCTTGGCTCTTACCAAAAGATGGTATTTTTTTTTTCTTTTTTCAGCACCTAATTAAGTTATAAATAAATTCTTTTTATAGATTATTCTTATTTTGTATAATTTGTCCTTTAGGATTTGGAGAGGGGGAGAGGCCAGACCCGTATTGACCATTGCAGTCCATGGCCATATTTTACTCATTGGTTTTTTTGGGATAGTATTTTTGTTAATTTATTTTGCAAACGATTTGGGTTGTGGGGTTGTGTAGTTTTTAAAGATGATGAGGTATAATTAGACATGCATGACTCAAAAACCGAAGTTTATTATTCAATGGCTACTACTACGAACAACCTTTAGGAACTGGGTAGCAAGTTGCCATGTATTGGACTTTTTCGGGTGAAAAAAGGGGAGAACTGAAGTCTAAAACTTTTACTAATTTTCTGCATTTGTGTAAACATCAAGTGACTAATGATATTTTGTTTCATTTGGTAGCGCATTTTTATCACCGTTGTTGTTAGCACTGAGTTTGTGTGTCACATCCTCTAGTTCTTTGAGCGCCCTCTCCAATTTGGTTCCAGGGCTCACATTTGTTATGGCGATCCTGTTAAGGTAACATTAAGCTACTAGCTAATAGCAAAAGAAGTTACATAACTAATATAATTAAACCAAAAGAAAAGCTATGTAACTCCTATAGTAAAAGAAGTTACATAACTAATATAATGAATTATGGTTTGTAGGCCGATGAAGTAGATACTTTTTGAATCCTTTTTGGCATCTACATTTCGTGAACTCCTCGAGTTTGAGTCCTAGGTGAGCTCTTTTTCTTCGTCCAAAATCGCTCGCGAGGGTGCGAAACTCACCATATTTCATGTGACTTGATCATAGGTCATACCAATGCTTTTTGCTATTAACATATATAACTGTAAACAATTTGGCACTATTTTTCTACTAATTATATCACTAATAAATACATGTCTTTGTTGTGGCATTGTATATTTCTTTTAATTTTTTTTATATCAAGTGGTTCATATAATTATATAACATTGTTTATTTGTTGTTTTTTATTTTTCATCTTATAGATGGCTTTTGTCGATTATCTCCTATTGATTGTGATCAATATTGTGCAGACAGTCAGTGTAGGGATGAGTATCCTATACCGGCTGGCATTTGATTATTAGATGAATGTAAATGTTTTGGTGCTTTATCGCTAGTTGTTTGCGGCTGCTTTTACTATCCTCTTGGCTCTTACCAAAAAGTGGTGTTTTTTTTTCTTTTTTCAGCACCTAATTAAGTTATAAATAAATTCTTTTTATAGATTATTCTAATTTTGTATAATTTGTCCTTTAGGTTTTGGAGAGGGGGAGAGGCCAGACCCGTATTGACCGTTGCAGTCCATGGCCATATTTTACTCATTGGTTTTTTTGGGTTAGTATTTTTTTAAATTTATTTTGCAAACGATTTGGGTTGTGGGGTTGTGTAGTTTTTAAAGATGATCAGGTATAATTAGACTTGCATGACTCAATCAGCGAAGTTTATTATTCAATGGCTACTACTACGAACCACCTTTAGGAACTAGGTAGCAAGTTGCCATGTATTGGACTTTTTCGGGTGAAAAATGGGCGAACTGAAGTCTAAAACTTTTACTAATTTTCTACATTTGTATAAACATCAACTGACTGATGATATTTTGTTTCATTTGGTAGCACATTTTTATCGCCGTTGCCGTTAGCACTGACTTTGTGTCTCACATCCTCTATTTATTTGAGCGCCCTCTCCAATTTGGTTTCGGGGTCACATTTGTTATGGCAATCCTGTTCAGGTAACATTAAGCTACTAGCTAATAGCAATAGAAATTACATAACTAATATAATTAAACCAAAAGAAAAGGTATGTAACACCTATAGGAAAAGAAGTTCATAACAAATATAACTAATTATGGTTTGTATGCCGATGAAGTAGATACTTTTTGGCTCCATTTTGGCATCTAAAACTCGTGAACTCCTCGAGTTTGAGTCCTATGTGCGCTCTTTTTCTTCGTCCGAAATCACTCGCGAGGGTGCGAAACTCACCATATTTCATGTGACTTGATCATAGGTCATACCAATGCTTTTTGCTATTAGCATATATAACTGTAAACAATTTGCCACTATTTTTCTACTAATTATATCACGAATAAATACATGTCTTTGTTATGGCATTGTATATTTCTTTTCATTTTTTTTAATTCAAGTGGTTCATATAATTATATAACTTTGTTTATTTGTTGTTTTTATTTATCATCTTATAGATGGCTTTTATCGATTATCTCCCATTGATTGTGATGAATATTGTGCAGACAGTCAGTGCAGGGATGAGTATCCTATACCGGCTGGCATTTGATTATTAGATGAGTGTAAATATTTTGGTGCTTTATCGCTAGTTGTTCGCGACTGCTTTTACTATCCTGTTGGCTCTTACCAAAAAGTGGTATTTTTTTTCCTTTTTTCAGCACCGAATTAAGTTATAAATCAATTCTTTTTTATAGATTATTCTAATTTTGTATAATTTGTCCTTTAGGATTTGGAGAGGGGGAGAGGCCAGACCCGTATTGCCCATTGCAGTCCATGGCCATATTTTACTCATTGGTTTTTTTGGGATAGTATTTTTGTTAATTTATTTTGCAAACGATTTGGGTTGTGGGGTTGTGTAGTTTTTAAAGATGATGAGGTATAATTAGACATGCATGACTCAAAAACCGAAGTTTATTATTCAATGGCTACTACTACGAACAACCTTTAGGAACTGGGTAGCAAGTTGCCATGTATTGGACTTTTTCGGGTGAAAAAAGGGGAGAACTGAAGTCTAAAACTTTTACTAATTTTCTGCATTTGTGTAAACATCAAGTGACTAATGATATTTTGTTTCATTTGGTAGCGCATTTTTATCACCGTTGTTGTTAGCACTGAGTTTGTGTGTCACATCCTCTAGTTCTTTGAGCGCCCTCTCCAATTTGGTTCCAGGGCTCACATTTGCTATGGCGATCCTGTTCAGGTAACATTAAGCTACTAGCAAATAGCTAAATAAGTTACATAACTAATATAATTAAACCAAAAGAAAAGCTATGTAACTCCTATAGTAAAAGAAGTTACATAACTAATATAATTAATTATGGTTTGTAGGCCGATGAAGTAGATACTTTTTGGCTTCATTTTGGCATCTACAACTCGTGAACTCCTCGAGCTTGAGTCCTATGTGCGTTCTTTTTCTTCGTCCAAAATCGCTCGCGAGGGTGCGAAACTCACTATATTTCATGTGACTTGATCATAAGTCATACCAATGCTTTTTGCTATTAACATATATAACTGTAAACAATTTGCCACTATTTTTCTACTAATTATATCACGAATAAATACATGTCTTTCTTGTGGCATTGTATATTTCTTTTAATTTTTTTATATCAAATGGTTCATATAATTATATAACATTGTTTATTTGTTGATTTTTATTTTTTATCTTATTGATGGCTTTTGTCGATTATCTCCTATTGATTGTGATCAATATTGTGCAGACAGTCAGTGTAGGGATGAGTATCCTATACCGGCTGGCATTTGATTATTAGATGAATGTAAATGTTTTGGTGCTTTATCGCTAGTTGTTCGTGGCTGCTTTTACTATCCTCTTGGCTCTTACCAAAAGATGGTATTTTTTTTTTCTTTTTTCAGCACCTAATTAAGTTATAAATAAATTCTTTTTATAGATTATTCTTATTTTGTATAATTTGTCCTTTAGGATTTGGAGAGGGGGAGAGGCCAGACCCGTATTGACCATTGCAGTCCATGGCCATATTTTACTCATTGGTTTTTTTGGGATAGTATTTTTGTTAATTTATTTTGCAAACGATTTGGGTTGTGGGGTTGTGTAGTTTTTAAAGATGATGAGGTATAATTAGACATGCATGACTCAAAAACCGAAGTTTATTATTCAATGGCTACTACTACGAACAACCTTTAGGAACTGGGTAGCAAGTTGCCATGTATTGGACTTTTTCGGGTGAAAAAAGGGGAGAACTGAAGTCTAAAACTTTTACTAATTTTCTGCATTTGTGTAAACATCAAGTGACTAATGATATTTTGTTTCATTTGGTAGCGCATTTTTATCACCGTTGTTGTTAGCACTGAGTTTGTGTGTCACATCCTCTAGTTCTTTGAGCGCCCTCTCCAATTTGGTTCCAGGGCTCACATTTGCTATGGCGATCCTGTTCAGGTAACATTAAGCTACTAGCAAATAGCTAAATAAGTTACATAACTAATATAATTAAACCAAAAGAAAAGCTATGTAACTCCTATAGTAAAAGAAGTTACATAACTAATATAATTAATTATGGTTTGTAGGCCGATGAAGTAGATACTTTTTGGCTTCATTTTGGCATCTACAACTCGTGAACTCCTCGAGCTTGAGTCCTATGTGCGTTCTTTTTCTTCGTCCAAAATCGCTCGCGAGGGTGCGAAACTCACTATATTTCATGTGACTTGATCATAAGTCATACCAATGCTTTTTGCTATTAACATATATAACTGTAAACAATTTGCCACTATTTTTCTACTAATTATATCACGAATAAATACATGTCTTTCTTGTGGCATTGTATATTTCTTTTAATTTTTTTATATCAAATGGTTCATATAATTATATAACATTGTTTATTTGTTGATTTTTATTTTTTATCTTATTGATGGCTTTTGTCGATTATCTCCTATTGATTGTGATCAATATTGTGCAGACAGTCAGTGTAGGGATGAGTATCCTATACCGGCTGGCATTTGATTATTAGATGAATGTAAATGTTTTGGTGCTTTATCGCTAGTTGTTCGTGGCTGCTTTTACTATCCTCTTGGCTCTTACCAAAAGATGGTATTTTTTTTTTCTTTTTTCAGCACCTAATTAAGTTATAAATAAATTCTTTTTATAGATTATTCTTATTTTGTATAATTTGTCCTTTAGGATTTGGAGAGGGGGAGAGGCCAGACCCGTATTGACCATTGCAGTCCATGGCCATATTTTACTCATTGGTTTTTTTGGGATAGTATTTTTGTTAATTTATTTTGCAAACGATTTGGGTTGTGGGGTTGTGTAGTTTTTAAAGATGATGAGGTATAATTAGACATGCATGACTCAAAAACCGAAGTTTATTATTCAATGGCTACTACTACGAACAACCTTTAGGAACTGGGTAGCAAGTTGCCATGTATTGGACTTTTTCGGGTGAAAAAAGGGGAGAACTGAAGTCTAAAACTTTTACTAATTTTCTGCATTTGTGTAAACATCAAGTGACTAATGATATTTTGTTTCATTTGGTAGCGCATTTTTATCACCGTTGTTGTTAGCACTGAGTTTGTGTGTCACATCCTCTAGTTCTTTGAGCGCCCTCTCCAATTTGGTTCCAGGGCTCACATTTGCTATGGCGATCCTGTTCAGGTAACATTAAGCTACTAGCAAATAGCTAAATAAGTTACATAACTAATATAATTAAACCAAAAGAAAAGCTATGTAACTCCTATAGTAAAAGAAGTTACATAACTAATATAATTAATTATGGTTTGTAGGCCGATGAAGTAGATACTTTTTGGCTTCATTTTGGCATCTACAACTCGTGAACTCCTCGAGCTTGAGTCCTATGTGCGTTCTTTTTCTTCGTCCAAAATCGCTCGCGAGGGTGCGAAACTCACTATATTTCATGTGACTTGATCATAAGTCATACCAATGCTTTTTGCTATTAACATATATAACTGTAAACAATTTGCCACTATTTTTCTACTAATTATATCACGAATAAATACATGTCTTTCTTGTGGCATTGTATATTTCTTTTAATTTTTTTATATCAAATGGTTCATATAATTATATAACATTGTTTATTTGTTGATTTTTATTTTTTATCTTATTGATGGCTTTTGTCGATTATCTCCTATTGATTGTGATCAATATTGTGCAGACAGTCAGTGTAGGGATGAGTATCCTATACCGGCTGGCATTTGATTATTAGATGAATGTAAATGTTTTGGTGCTTTATCGCTAGTTGTTCGTGGCTGCTTTTACTATCCTCTTGGCTCTTACCAAAAGATGGTATTTTTTTTTTCTTTTTTCAGCACCTAATTAAGTTATAAATAAATTCTTTTTATAGATTATTCTTATTTTGTATAATTTGTCCTTTAGGATTTGGAGAGGGGGAGAGGCCAGACCCGTATTGACCATTGCAGTCCATGGCCATATTTTACTCATTGGTTTTTTTGGGTTAGTATTTTTTTTAATTTATTTTGCAAACGATTTGGGTTGTGGGGTTCTGTAGTTTTTAAAGATGATGAGGTATAATTAGACATGCATGACTCAATCACCGAAGTTTATTATTCAATGGCTACTACTACTAACCACCTTTAGGAACTAGGTAGCAAGTTGTCATGTATTGGACTTTTTCGGGTAAAAAAGGGACGAACTGAAGTCTAAATCTTTTACTAATTTTCTGCATTTGTATAAACATGAACTGACTGATGATATTTTGTTTCATTTGGTAGCGCATTTTTATCACCGTTGCTGTTAGCACTGAGTTTGTGTCTCACATCCTCTAGTTATTTGAGCGCCCTCCCCAATTTGGTTTCGGGGCTCACAATTGTTATGGTGATCCTGTTCAGGTAACAATAAGCTACTAGCTAATAGCAAAAGAAGTTACATAACTAATATAATTAAACCAAAAGAAAAGCTATGTAACTCCTATAGTAAAAGAAGTTACATAACTAATATAATTAATTATGGTTTGTAGGCCTATGAAGTAGATACTTTTTGGCTCTACTTTTGCATCTACACCTCGTGAACTCCTCGAGTTTGAGTCCTATGTGCGTTATTTTTCTTCGTCCGAAATCGTTCGCGAGGGTGCGAAACTCACCATATTTCATGTGACTTGATCATAAGTCATACCAATGCCTTTTGCTATTAACATATTGATTGTGATGAATATTGTGCAGACAGTCGGTGCAGGGATGAGTATCCTATACCGGCTAGAATTTGATTATTAAATGAATGTAAATATTTTATGTAAATATTTTGGTGCTTTATCGCTAGTTGTTTACGGCTGCTTTTACTATCCTCTTGGCTCTTACCAAAAAGTGGTATTTTTTTTCATTTTTCAACACCTAATTAAGTTATAAATAAATTCTTTTTTATAGATTATTCTAATTTTTTATAATTTGTCCTTTAGGATTTAGAGAGGGGGAGAGGCCAGACTCGTATTGACCATTGCAGTCCATGGCCATATCAATAAGCCAGCTGGCTGTTACGTCCCTTGGATGGACTCTCGGATGTAATCTGATTTGAACAAAAACTATATGTTTAGTATTGATCAATTGGGGTTTTTATCCCTATCTTTTAACTATTTGAAGTTTGGAATTTGGAAAGGAACGTGATTGGTTGGGAGTCTAACCTATTAAAGGTTAGGGAAGACTATCAATTTGGGGATCTTCCTTCTTCGAACTTCTGGTTCTTGTAAACATTTTGCTCTGTGATAATTCGGTTGAATATCATAGACTTTAATTTTAATTCATGTTCTTCAATTATTTCTTTGTCTTCTTAATTATTATGTCTAGTAGCTAAACACTTAATTCTTGGTAGGGGTTGAGTGAGCGTACTTGTGATTCGTGAGACCGATCGTTCTTATTATCCTCTCATTCATAATTAATTCAAGTTCTATTTTAACAAACCGGTTCCCGTCTAGGCTAAGACTTGATCAATCTTAGGCAAGACGACGAATTTGTAGCCAGTCATAAAGGGGACGAGCGAAACCGGAGTGACGCAAGTAGGCAGCTAGCCTCGCGGAGGTTAGTGAACTTGAATCGATATAGACTTAACCAGACTGACAATCTAGGGCTCCGAGTTAGGAGTAGCTTCGCCTAGACTCTGTCTTTCCCTACGCCATTGAGAAAACACATATTCCTCAAGCTAGCAACCAATTGGATAAACCCTTTAACCAACAAGGTGTCCACTGGCCAGGATCAGAAAGGGGGTTCCCTCCAAGTGATTTAAATAGGAGGAAAGTAGGATTAGAAAGGGGTTCCTCCCAATCTATGGCAGAGTTATGAGAGAGAAGGGGAAAATCTAAGGTCGATGATCTATTAAACAAGGAATACGCTCACGAATTCGCCCTTACTAGGAGTTTACCTCATGACAGTTCACAACCAACCTCAACCTACAATCTTAGCTAAGATTTCCTTCTATCTAAGATTGCACCATTTTTATTTAATTATTGCCTGTTCTCTTTTATGCTTTGTTTATCTTGATTGCAGAAACAAAACCCCTCAACTCTAGTCACGAGAAAGTCGAGTCAAAACTACAATTTCCCGAAAGATCTTTGTGGACGATCTTTTTACCACAATTTATAAGTTCCTTGTGGACGAGTGATAAGTTGTATTCCTACCCCTTATTTCGTATATTTTATACAACTAAATTTGATGCCCTCGACACGCAATCAAATTTTGGCGCCGTTGCCGGGGATCTTTTGACGGTGTTTTTGTAGTTTTGTTTTTATTTTTGTATTTTGCAGTTGATGACCAGGTCCTCAAAGGAAGATTTACTACCTTTGAATCCAGAACTTACGAAGACTGAAGCACAAAATAGAAAGAAAGCCAAGAGGGAGTTTGACGGTGAATTTTCAGGGGCACAAACAGAATCTAGTCCCAGCAGCAGTCTAGGCCAAGATCCAAGCCCAGCTGAAAACCCAATACCAATCATGGAGGAAAACTAACCAGAACAGACGATGAGGGAACAAAATAGGGGGGGGGCAGAACGAGTGACCTACTCCTGTATTAATCTACCCCCAATGGCTAATGATTGGTCTGTCAAGACAAACATCATAGCCAACTTAACCAAGTTCCATAGCCACTCGAACGAGAATCCGTATTACCATTTGCGGAACCTTTACCTTCAATGTGATACCCTAAATCCAGTAGGAGTATCAATCGAGGGGGCCAAACTAAAATCATTTCCATGGTCTCTTAAAGACTTAGCTAAGAATTGGTTTTATAGCTTGCCCCATAACACTATTACAATATGGGGAGATATGTTTGCGACCTTCCTGAACAAGTATTGGAACGTGACTAAGGCAGGAACAACAAGGAAGAATTTAGTCTCCATCCAGCAGAGGGGAAGCGAGAGCTTGAGTGAATATCATCAGAGGTATAGGGACCTTCAAGATATTTGCCCTACACATAGCGTGGCCGACAATCTTCTGATACAATATTTCTATGACAGAATGTGTGTAAAGGATAAGGAGAGAGTGGACGCAGCTGCTGGAGGGGAACTTCAAAACCTTACACCAACAAGAGCCAAATTGCTTCTCCAAACAATGGCCGATAATTGCCAAAATAATGCCTCATCCGAGAGAAATTCTGCACCTTCTTCTTTGAATGCTTTAAATGTTGAAAATAAGATTGATAAGATTACTAACATACTGATGAATCTTTCTACAGGTGCCACATCTCAAGTACAACCTACAGTAGCAGCAACTAATCCTATGCCCTCGATATGCGGGATTTGTCAACAATTAGATCATCCAACCCATAGTAGTTACATGGTGGAACAGCCAGGTGATCCAGCCCCAATCCCAGTGAATGCGGCATATGGTTACAATCAAGGACAACCTAGATTCCCACACGAAAGTAACCAATACCCTTGGAGACAACATCCCAATCTAAGGTGGAGACAAGATTCGCCTCAGCCTAGCCAACAACCACAACAATAATACAATCAGCAACCCCAGCAATCCCCTATAAATTTTCAATACTTCGTACGCAGACCACGTCAATCAAACCAGGCCAATGTCCCACTGTTACCCCCAGCACCTCAACCGCTTAAGATTACTAGAGTTCCCATAGAGGATACGTTGCAAAAATTCATGCAGGCAACCCGGTCTAGTCTTGTTGAGATGCAAAAGCAAATCAGCTAACTTGCCCAACAGACGCAGCAACCTGAGTCAGGTGGCAAATTACCTTCCACCACTGAAAATAATCCAAGGCACAATGTAAGTGCTATTAATCTTAGGAGTGGAAGCGTCCTACCTGAAAGGAAGGGAGCAAAGTCAGACCGGGAGGTACACAATTAGTCGTTTGAGGATGACGATGATGATGTGGACGAAGAAACCCAGGTGGAGTCTCAGCCGGAACCAATCTTGGGTAAGACTGAGACTAAGACTGACGATCCAGCCGAAACAGAAAAGGAGCAACCGACCTTAGCCAAGCCAGTTGCTAAGACTGATGAGTAGAGTTCCAAACCTCTGGAAACAGTGGAGATTCCACCACCCTATCCTCCCAAGTCTTCCAAACAAAAGAAGTTAGACGAGGCTAAGGAATTCATGACCATTTTTGGCAAAGTGGCAGTGAATATTCTCATGCTAGATTTAATTTCTAAAGTACCATCTTATGCAAAAAAATTAAAAGAACTCTGTACTAACAAAAGAAAACTTGCAGGAATGGAGAGAGTGAATCTTACATAGAATGTTTCCTCAGTACTTCAGAGAAAACTCCCAGAGAAGTGCGGAGATCAAGGAACCTGCACCATCCCTTGTAAGATAGGGAACAAAACAGTGGAAAAAGCTCTTTGCGACTTAGGGGCTGGAATCAACGTGATGTCCTTGAAAGAATACGAGACATTGCAAATGGGACCAATGAAAGAGACGCAGGTGGTGATTCAATTGGCTCACCGAACCGTAATTCATCCTAAGGGAGTAGTAGAGGACGTTCTTATCCAAGTCAATAATTTTATATACCCTGTGGATTTTTATATTGTTGAGATGGGTTCTGACTTGCCTTCTTGTACAACAGATGTGCTTCTAGGGAGACCTTTCCTTAGGTCAGCAAGAGCAAAGATAGATGTTTATGAAGGAAGTATCATTTTAGAATTTTTTGGGAGAACGATTAAGTTCTATATGAAGGAGGGATTAAAATATCAAAATGAGACGCACAGTGTTAATTTTATTGATATTTTATACCCTATCGAAGAAGAAACTGCGGATTTGAGTGCTACTGACCCACTTGATTTTGTCTTAAGCAGAAGTATCTCAGCTAAGACACTGACAGAATTGGAAGACCGAGTGGGAAACCTAGAAGATCTTAACAGATCTTCACGAGACTGAACCATTGAAGGAATCATTGAACTGCCCATTGTTTAGCATGTCTGACTCTAACGTTTTAACATCTATTGTGCAGGCACCCAAGCTAGATCTTAAGGAGTTTCCAGAACACCTTAAGTATGCCTATCTAGGCCAAGACAAAACTCTGCCAGTAATAATCTCAGCTAAGCTTTCCAGTGAGGAAGAGGCCAGATTGACAAACGTGTTGAAGGAACATAAAGAGGCGATTGGGTAGACCTTGGCAGACATTAAAGGCATATCCTCAACCATTTGTACCCATAAGATTCATGGGGAAAAGGATAAGAAAACAGTCCGACAACCCCAGAGGAGGCTAAACCCTCCGATGATGGAAGTTGTTAAGAAAGAAATTATTAAGTTACTTGATGCTGGAATTATTTACCCGATCTCTAATAGTTCGTGGGTTTCCCCTGTGCAGGTTGTACCTAACAAGACAGGAATTACTGTGACCGAAAGAGAAGATGGAGTAAAAAGGACCACAAGAATTCAGAATGGATGGAGGGTCTGCATAGACTACCGTCGACTTAACAAAGTCACGAGGAAGGATCACTTTCCGTTACCATTCATCGACCAAATGATGGAACGATTAACTGGGAAATCCCACTATTGTTTCTTGGATGGTTACTCGGGATTTCATCAAATTCCAGTGGCGTTAGAAGACCAAGAGAAGACGACATTCACATGTCCCTTCGGAAACTTTGCGTATAGAAGGATGCCATTCGGATTGTGCAACGCACCAGCCACCTTTCAAAGGTGTATGGTTAGTATCTTTTCAGACTATGTGGAAAAAGGTATTGAAGTGTTCATGGACGACTTCACCGTTTATGGTGATGATTTTGATCAATGCTTATCTAATCTAAAAAACATTTTGAAAAGATGCGTGGCCACTAATCTTGTGTTAAACTTTGAAAAATGCCATTTTATGGTAGAACAAGGTATTGCCTTAGGCCATGTAGTTTCTAAGAAAGGCATAGAAGTAGACTAGGCTAAGATTGATGTTATAAAGAGTTTACCTTACCCCTCATGCGTGCGTGAGGTTAGAAGTTTTCTTGGCCACGTAGGATTTTACCGCAGGTTTATTAAAGTTTTTTCGAAGATAGTGGAGCCGATGTGTAAGCTGTTACAAAAAGAAGTGGACTTCAATTTTTGCGAAGTTTTCCAAGTGGCGTTTGATAAGATTAAGGAAAAACTCACAACAACCCCAATCATCCAAGCACTAGATTGGAGCCTTCCATTCAAGTTGATGTGTGATGTCAGCAACTCAGTCGTTGGTGCGATTCTAGGGTAGAAAAATGGTAGAGATCCACACGTGATCTACTACACCTCTAAGATGCTTGACAAGACATAAAAGAACTATACCACAACCGGAAAGGAATTATTTGCAATAATCTTTGCATTGGATAAATTCAGATCATATTTGTTGGGAACAAAAGTCATAGTCTTTTCTGACCATGCAGCCTTGAGGTACCTCCTAACCAAATCAGAATCTAAGCCAAGACTGATCCGCTGGATTTTACTTTTGCAGGAATATAATCTGGAGATTAAGGACAAAGCAGGAAAGGAAAACTTAGTCACGGAGCACTTGAGCAGATGCCTTGTAAAAGGCAATCTGCAACCAATCAGAGATGATTTTCCGGACAACACCTATTTGCTATCCAGGTGATGAGACCATGGTTCGCTGACCTCATCAATTTCTTAGCCATGGGTAAGCATCATGGAGACTTAACGGCTCAAGAAAAGGTAAAGATTAAGCATGACAGTAGGTATTTCGTCTGGGATGACCCCTATGTATGGAAAATTGGATCTAATCAATTGATTAGGAGATGTATTCCTGAAAGTGAAATTCCGCCTGTCTTAAGATTTTGTCATTCTTATGCATGTGGTGGGCATTTTGGAGCCAAGAGGACAACCTTAAAAGTCCTTATGTATAGTTACATGTCCCGAATGCCAAAAGATAGGAAACATAAGTTCTAAAAAAGAAATGCCCATGAATGTTATATTAAATTGTGAGATTTTTGATTTATGGGGTATTGATTTTATGGGGCCTTTTCATATGTCAAATGGAAAACAATATATATTGCTTGCTGTGGATTACGTGTCTAAGTGGATAGAAGCGAAAGCAACTAGGACCAATGATGCTAAAACTGTTGTTTTATTTTTGAAATCTAACATTTTGAACAGATTTGGTGTGCCTAGGGGGATCATTAGCGACCGTGGGACACATTTTTGCAATAGTATTATTGTTTCGCTTTTCAGGAAATATGGTGAAACCTATAGAGCTTCCACTCCTTACCATCCTCAGTCAAATGGCTAAGCGGAGGTATCAAACAGAGAAGTCAAGTCGATCTTGGCTAAGACAGTTCGCTTAGATCGGCGAGATTGGAGCCAAAGGCTGGATGATGCTTTGTGGGCATATAGGACTGCCTATAAATCTCCCATAGGAATGACTCCGTACAAATTGGTGTACGGGAAAGCATGCCACCTACCAGTAGGTATGGAACATAGAGCTTAATGGGCAATTCGGAAATGCAATCTAAGGTACGACTAGGCAGGTGAGGAAAGGAAACTTCAAATCCACGAGATGGAAGAACTGAATAATCAAGTATATGATAACCAACTCTTAGATAAGATCAGGATGAAGACATACCATGACAGCAAGATTGTTGAGAAGAATCTCCATCTTGGGGGAAAAGTCCTTCTATACAGCACTAGATTTAAGCTCTTTCCTAGTAAGCTTAAGACTAAATGGGAAGGTCCATATGTTATCACTAATATCTACCCTCATGGTGCAGTGGACATTAAGAACGAAAATATAGGAATAGTGTTCAAGGTCAATGGACAGCGACTCAAACTATTCCTAGAGGGATTTCCAACATTTAAGGAAAATCCGGCGATTGAAGCCCCACCTGAGATTCAGTAAAAGAAAAGCAGAGTCATGCCTAGGACTATAACTAGGGTGCTACATGGGAGGCAACCCATGCTTTCTGTTTTTAATTTTAGTGAATAAATTGTTTGTTCAAAATTAGTCCAGAGTCACTTACTAATTTTCTCTTTCAGGGATTTCTTGGAGTTTTCTGGAGGGTTGCGAGGAATTAAGTGTGGTGAGGAAGCTTGGCTAAGTCTTTTTGATCTAGGCCACACATTATTTAGCCAAGGATTGGATGACACTCGGGGGAAAAGGGAAAGAAGAGCAGATTACGTGTAAAGAGGAGGAGAAAAAGTAGGAGTAACGGTTATAATTTTGAAATTAATTCTCATTTGGAAATTAACTTTTTAGATTTTAATTAATTATGGATTATGATGATTTAGACTCCTTACCTCCCACTAAAACCTCAAATCTCTAAAATCTCTCTCTCACCCGAATATCTCTCAAAACATCCTCAGCTACTTTCACTCCACTCTCCTACTTTCACTCCACGATCAATCCTCTTTAAACATGGGAAAATCCAAGAAATCCTCCAATAAATCAGCCACACCAAAATCTCCCATCCCTTTGCAATATCCTTCTCTTTCAAATCCAGAGAAAGATCTCCCCCAGAATCTTAATGAAGTACTCAGTATAGTGAGGATAATCATGTCCATGGATAAAGACCTCTCTGGTTCCCCAAGCCAGCATACAAAGCAAGTTCTATCTACTCCTCCTCCTATTCCAACCTCTAAGTCTCCTCAGGGCACCCTCCCGACTAGGAGGAAGATTGATCTCATCGAAGAGCTGAAAACCCAATCTAGGGTTAGCCAAGAGGGTAGCCTAGAGGTAGAAGTTAATTCGGAGACTAATTCTGATAAGAAACCCTCTGCTAGAGCCAAGCAGGTGGCTCGCAAGAAGAAGGGAGCTGATTCCGAACCACAATGTGAAAAAGGTTCGGCGAAGAAGAAGAAATCGGGGAAGAGAAAAATAGAAGCGGGTGATGAAGCAGCCCCAGCCAAGAGGACACGTTCTACGGCTATGAAAGGGAAGAAGAAAGTTGAGGAAGTTGATATTGACGATGACTTAGACGCTGATGCAGCTGCATTCTTGGCCAAGCTTGCGGCCAAGACTGCCAAGGTATTCCTACCCCCCTTAAACTCATTGAATGGCTGTTTGAGGCCTGATACCCCTGATTTTAAGATTATATTAATTGAGAAGCATGCTTGCGAAATTACTCAGTTTGCAATCCTTGATTTCTCGTTTCTTGATGCTTTGGGTGTGGGTACTAGGATTAGGCAGTACATAATCAATCTTGGGTGGGAATGTTTTATGTACCTTGATTTACCTGCTTACGCTGAGTTGTGTTTGGAATTTCATGCATTTTTCTGGCTTGATCATGATAGGTTGTCTGCTAATGGTAGAGCCAATCCTGATCTTGGCGCGTCTGATGTGGTCTCACTTGTCTATTGATGAATTTAATCTCTTGCTTGGATTTGTAACTGAAGAAGGACTTACTTCTGACGAGTATAGGAATGCCCTGACTGATTATCCCCCTGATTGGGATAAGGCAGTAGCTTATGGAGAGTTGATTGGTGACCCTAATGGGAAACTCGATAAGAATGCTAAGGCTCACCAGATCCGAGATCCTACCTTGAGGATTCTCCAAAGGATCCTCTCTAGTAATCTCTCTAGCAAGACAACTGTCTCGGGCAATAATTCTAAGCTTGAAACTTTTTTACTATGGTGCATGTGGCATAAGAAGAGAGTAAATTTAGGCTACTGGATTGTTAGGCAAATTAAGACATGCGATTCAATCCCTAAGCTGATCCTAGGCACTCTTATTTCCCATATCACTGCAGCTGCTAGGGGTATTGATCTGTCTACTTTAAACATGCACAAATCCTGTGCCGTTAAGATCATGGATCTTAAGGCTTTTAACCAGATGGGTCATTTCCACGAGGAAAAAGGCTTTCTTTGTTTTAATACAGGTTTCACACAAGTAGCAGATCACCTCTATGGTAAGAGGATCAATGGCAATTTCAAGATGCGGCCAGTCCAGCTTAATGATGCAGGCAGAGAGCCCAATCTTGGGCAAGATGCCAAGAAGCCAAAGACAACCTAATGTGACTTAGATCCAGACCACCCATTGCTTCCAGAATGGGCTGACCACCTCCTGAAACTTATTAATGAGCAGCTCATAGTCTTCACTGACCACCAGCAGTTGTTCCATGAATTCCAAGTGTCTGCTAAAAAGCAGCTGCAGTAGGTTGTAGACCAGCAGCAGGCTCTATTCCAGAGCATTGAAAAAGCTCAGCAGGAGCAGCTCAACAAGTTTTTGGAGCAGCAAGAGGTCAAGTTCCAACGAATCCAGGCCCACTTAGACGTTTCCTTCAAATTTATCCAAGCCATGGATAAGGCTGTTGAGCACATACGAGACAAGGTGGATGACCATTTCAGCAGCAGTGACTCCAGTGACTCCTCTGAAGAAGGAGATGGTTCTGTACCATCTGTGCCAGATCCAAACCAACCACCTCCACCTCCCGCAGCTCAGTAAATGCCCCCAGGTCGTGTTTTTCTTTCTTTTCTATTTCCATTTTTTGTGTCTTTTTATTTTAATTTTTTACTCTCATTTACACATTGAGGACAATGTGTCCTTTAAGTGCGGTGAGGTGTTTTTAGGTGATGTGTCTGTATATACATGTCTTTGATGTGCTTTTGTGTGACTCTCTTTAGTTGCATGAATTTTTTTGTGAATCTTGGCTAAGGTAGTTGGCCTAGATTGTCTAGTTAGAGTTTGATGCATGATTTTCTTTGTTTTCATGTGTGTTTTTAGGCATGTGTGTTCTGTGTTTTATGTGAGTGTCGGCAAAAATCTAGACTATGCTTAAAGCCTTTTTCTTAATGTCTTAACCTTGACCTTTAGCATCCTTCACCTTGTGACCCCGTAACTTTTGAACAAGGCAAATCAATGGGTTAACATATTCAACACCAGTAAGGGGACGGGTCCTGGTATCCATTAAGCATCCATATTGTACATGATCATGAGGTCTAGCATTGTGTAACAGGCTCAACAAATAGGCAAGCTTGCACCAAATATTTTTAATATCCCCTTAAGGAAAACTGCTAGTGGATAATGAAGTTTGTTGCCTTGTGTTGTGCTGAATTTCTCTAATACAGAGAACTACTTTTATGCCCAGTAATTGCATGCTCTTAAAATATATTTTATAAAAATATTAATGAAATAAAATGTCTTGATATTTCTGCCTCACTAAGTGGAAATATTCAAGAAACTTTCAGCAGAGCAATGAAAAAAAAAGAGAGAAAAAAATTATTTGTATTAGTGTTGATATTTCTGCCTCATAAGCATTAATATTCAAGAAACTTGTAGCAATACTAGCATAGGAAATTTCCAGACAAGGTATTTGAATGATGATGTTGAGCAGTTGAATTAAAGGGAGAATACCCAAGTAGGTGGATGTCTTGTCTTGTTGAGTCTGTTGTGGAATGCAAAGATGTTATGATCATGTGGCATTTGGATGTTTGGGGTGTTGAATAGACCTTGTTCATAAGGGTTGGGATCCATTGAGAAGTATGCTGACTGTCATAGGTATGAAGGTGTAAAGGAACCGGTTAAGGGTTGTCTATCCAGAAATTTGCCAATGTGTGTTTCCTCTATTTTGAGTCTGTCTTTTCTTTTTCTTAGTTAAGAGTCCAGTATGCTTGGGGGCAAGCATTGTTCAAGTGTGGTGAGGTTTGATTGACGTTTATTTCCATGGCAGCCGAAATGAAAGAATTAAAGAACAGAGGCAGGCTCTCTGGACAAACCGAAGCAAACCCCAAGCACGAGGCTTGCGCTGTCACTCTCCGCAGTGGGCGTGAATTGCCATCCAGAGTTAGTCCATATCTAGACGCCGAACAAACAGTCGAGCCCGGGATTAAGCCAAGAAAAAATGAGACGATTCCAGATGTCATGATTGACAGAATACGATCTCTTAGAGGTTCTCCGAGGAATGACAAGAAGCCCCTAGAATTCACTCAAGAATATATTCATAAGATCCTTGAGCCTCCATTTCCCCAACGGTTGGTCAAATCAAAAAAGAGAAGGATGACCGAGAAATATTTGATATGTTCAGTAAGGTTCTTGTCAATATCCCTTTGATTCAAGCAATCAAAAATGTGCCCCGTTATGCCAAGTTCCTTAAAACTCTTTGCACCAACAAATGTCATTTGGCCGGGGTCAACAAGATAAGTGTGGGAGCAAATGCTACTGCCCATATCCAAGAGAAATTGCCTCCGAAATGTAAAGATCAGGGTATGTTTGTTATTCCATGTAAGATTGGATCGATCGAACTTGGAAAAGCTATGTGCGATCTAGGCGCAGGCATAAACGTTATGCCTTTGACAGTTTATAATAGTGTAGGCCTGGGTCCATTGAAGGAAACCCGCCTTGTTATCCAGTTGGCCGACCGATCCATTGTCTACCCTGAAGGTATTCTAGAAGATGTCCTCGTGCAAGTAGGAGATTTTCTATACCCTGCTGATTTTTATGTTATTACCATGGCTGAAGGAGAATCAACCAAGCCTTCGGATATTCTCCTTGGACGTCCGTTTCTCACCACAGCGCATGCCAAGATTGATGTTCATGATGCATCGATTACTCTCGAATTTGATGGCGAGATCATCAAATTTGATATGATTGAAGTTATGTGACACCCTACTGATTTTGCCAGCGTTAACTTCATCGATGTTATTGACTCCTGTGTTGAGGATGTTTCCGATCCAGCCCTGGACAACCCCCTCCGACTTGCCCTCGAGAAAAGTATTACTTCAGAAGCACTCGAAGGGATTGCCATCGCGCAAGTTACCACTCCAGAACTTCATTCTGTGGTCGCATCCCTTGATGCTCTACCTATTGATCATTCGACATCTCCAGCCCTCGCTCTCTATAGTGCTGAGCATGTCAAGCTTCCTTCTTCTATCATTCAAGCTCCCGCCCTGGACTTGAAAGAACTACCTTCACACCTGACAACAAGACCCTTCCAATGATTGTCTCGAACAAATTAAGTGAGAAGGAAGAAACGGAATTGATCGATATATTGATGATACCAATAAAATAGTTCGTCAGCCTCAACGTCGGTTGAACCCTCCCATGATGGAAGTAGTGAAGAAAGAAGTGCTGAAATTATTAGATGCTGGTGTCATCTACCCCATATCTGATAGCCCCTGGGTCAGCCCTATCCAGGTCGTCCCAAAGAAATCTAGCATTACCATCACTCCAGGCCAATCGAGTGTGTATTGACTATCGGCGTCTCAACGCTGCCACAAGGAAGGATCATTTCCTGTTTCCATTCATCGACCAGATGTTGGAATGTCTCGCTGGCAAGACACACTACTGCTGTCTAGACGGCTATTCCGGATTCCATCAGATCCCAGTTGCCCTTTTAGAACCTTCGCGTATCGCCGAATGCCCTTTGGTCTTTGTAACGCCCCCGCTACTTTCCAGCGCTGTATGATGAGTATCTTCTCAGAATTCATCGAGGACGGTATCGAGGTCTTTATGGATGACTTCACGGTATATGGGAATTCTTTCCACGAATGCATCTCCAATTTGAGAAAAGTCTTGCGCCGATGTGTTGAGACCAATCTAGTCCTGAACTTTGAAAAATGCCACTTCATGGTCGATCGAGGTCTCGTCCTTGGTCACATTGTATCCAGCAAGGGAATCGGAGTTGATAAGGCCAAGGTCGAGGTGATTGAAACCCTTCCATACCCATCCAGTGTGCGAGATATTCGATCCTTCCTCGGACATGTCGGGTTCTATCGACGCTTCATTAAGGACTTCTCGAAAATCTCCAGACCCATGTGCCGACTACTGCAAAAAGATGTGGAGTTTCTATTCAATGAAGAATGCAAGGCTGCGTTTGATCTGCTGAAAAGCAAACTCATTTCTGCTCCTATCATTCGAGCCTCCGACTGGACCCTTCCATTTGAAATTATGTGTGATGCAAGCAACTAGGCCCTGGGCGCCGTTTTGGGTCAGAAGAAAGACAAAGAAACCTATGTTATCTATTACGCGTCTAAACTTCTGGATCCAGCCCAACAGAATTACACCACTATCGAAAAAGAACTCCTGGCAGTTGTTTATGCCCTGGACAAGTTCCGTCAGTATCTCCTTCGGACTCATGTTATAGTGTATTCTGATCATTCTGCTCTCCGGTGCTTGTTGACCAAGGCTGATGCCAAGCCACGTCTCATAGGATGGATCCTCGTGCTACAAGAATTTGATGTTTTAATCAAGGACAAGAAAGGATGCGAGAATCTTGTGGCTGACCATCTCAGCAGGCTTCCAGCCCAAGACGACAATTCCAAGGAACCCATCCAAGATACCTTCCCGGATGAGTACCTTTGTCTAGCCCAAGCTGTTCAGTACCCATGGTTCTCAGATATAGCTAACTTTTGTGGCACTGGATCTTTTCCAGCAGATGCTTCAGCTTCAGAGCGAACTCGCATTCGAAAGCAGTCCAAGTATTACATATGGGATAGCCTATATCTCTGGAAACATTGTTCAGACCAGATCGTTAGGCGGTGTGTTACACTTGATGAAGTGCCCTCGATCCTAAGATTCTGTCATTCCTCAACAGAAGGAGGCCACTTTGCATCAAAGAAGACGACCCTCAAGGTGTTGGAGGCTGGATTCTATTGGCCCTCAGTCTTTAAGGATAGCTATATGTATTGTGCGTCCTGCCCTAGATGCCAGGTCATGGGTAATATAGGTGCACGGAACCAGATGCCCTTGACGAGCATTATCTCTTGCGAAATCTTTGATCTATGGGGCATCGACTTCATGGGCCCGCTCCCGAACTCCCATGGTAACACGTATATCCTCCTTGCTGTGGACTATGTCTCGAAATGGATTGAGGCCAAGGCCACTAGGACTGATGATTCCAAAGTGGTGGTCGAGTTCTTGCGCACCAACATCTTTAGCCGGTTCGGAGTCCCTAGAGCACTTATCAGCGACCGTAGCACTCATTTCTGTAACCGTGTTGTAGCATCTCTATTGACCAGGTATGGAGTTACCCATCGGGTTTCCACAGCTTACCACCCCCAGACAAATGGTCAGGCAGAGGTGTCTAACCGGGAGATTAAAGCAATCTTGGAAAAAACGGTCAACCAGTCCCGAAAGGATTGGAGTCTGAACCTAGATGATGCTCTTTGGGCGTACCGTACAGCCTACAAGACCCCGATTGGGATGACCCCTTATCACCTTGTCTATGGTAAGCCATGCCACTTACCCATCGAGATCGAACACAAAGCCTTTTGGGAAATTCGCAAGGTTAACATGGATCCAGGCCAGCCCGGGCAGCAATGCCGCTTACAAATTCAAGAGCTCGAGGAGCTCCGAAGTGACGCCTATGAGAATGCCCTGATTTACAAGGGTAAGACCAAGGACTACCATGACAAGATGCTGACACCAAAGTTCTTCGAAATTGGCCAGAAAGTTCTACTCTACAACTCTCGATTGAGACTCTTCGCGGGCAAGCTGAAATCTAAATGGACTGGTCCCTACCTAGTCACTACTATTTTTGATCATGGTGCTGTCGAGATCCAGAGCATGGATACAGGAGTTCTATTCAAGGTCAATGGCCACAGGCTCAAGCCCTACTACGAAGGATTTCGTCCCTTCACCATCGACAAGATGGGGTTGGAGGATCCTTCCATGTCGACCTAGACTCCGTTGAACGTCCAGGCCTGGACGTCAATGTCAAGGCCAACTGAACGGGCATCCCGCATGCCGTTCCCCTCTCTTTCCCTTCTCTCTATTCTCTTGCCCTGAACTTGCATTTAATTTCCTGCCTGATTGTATAATTTATGCCCATGCATGCGCTCTTTTATTTTTAATGTGAATTTAATTTGTTTCTCTTTTCCCATACATGCCATTAATTTCCTTGTTTCCTTTCCATGTTTATCCATTTATTATCTTTATTTTTATTTTCCCTCTTTCCCTTTTATCTTTTCGTCTTCATGTGCATTTGAAATTTGAATTCACTTACCTTTTTGCAGGTGGACACTGACAAGGAGCGCTACGCCAAACCCCAGCGCGCCACGTCCACACTGTGTGATTCCCTCCATCCGTCTCTATCTCTTCCCATCCCTCCCCTTTTTACGCCTTGTCAGCCTCACTTCTCTCACATATCCCTTTCACCCAAACAACTCACCATCTCTACCACCTCTTTCTTCTCTCTTTTTCACCTCACCACCAACCTTTCACCATGGTAAGAGTGAAGAAGATGGCCCACAGAAACACCCCCAGGCTCCAGCCCCAACACTCCACCTCATAGCCCCGTGGTTTCTTCTTCCTCCACTACACATAGTGAAAAGCCATCTCCTTCACCCTCTCTCACTCTACCTCCACCTACTACTCCCACCTCACAACCTCCAGCCACCGAGTCAGCCGCCGCTGATTCTCCTAGAAAGGAGCCCGATGCCACTACTGCCGTTCCTCAACTCTCACCCATGACCAGATCCGGCAAATCCAGGGCTCCAGTGCGTCACCCCACCACCAAAAGCTCTCGCCCCATGAAAGCCAAGGCCTCTCCCGCGGCCAAACGTGAACTCACGATGTCGGAGGTGCTGAAAGAGGTCCTCATCTCTGGATCTGATGGGGAAACTGAATCCCCTGGTTCTGAGGTTGCCCCGGAGCTTGAAGTTGAAGGGAAGGACGTCAATGGCGATGGAAGAGAAGAAGAAGAGGACGTCGAGGGCGTCAGCGAAGAGGCGACCGAGTCTGGCCCAGCTGAGCAAACCCCTGAGCCCAAATCCATGGCGAAAGTTCCACCAGCGCCGGAGGATGAACCCACTCTGACTACCCAGAAGCACAAAGCACCACCATCCAGCAATGGGAAAGCCAAGGTCTCGACTGCCAAAAAGGCCAGGCCTTCTGTCGAGGTCTCGACATCGTCTTCCGCGTCCACCCCTCAACCTTCCCAGGTGACTTCTATCCCTTCTGCTGGTTGGGTTAAGTTTAATGACAAGCCGTCTTTAGATAGGTTGGCTGTGTTGCTCCCGAAAGGCGTGCGCCCTTGTGCACGCCTGGATATGAGTTTTCTTGAAAAGATGCATGTAGGGTCAAGAGTTAAGGAGTTTATTGCCAATATTGGGTGGGAAGTGTTGTTCTTCCTCGAGCATATTAGGCTTTTGGGTTGCCACCACTGTCACTGGTATTCAAAACAATAGTCGAGGCCCGCCTTTGGTTCTCTTATCACTCTGCTTGCCATTAATTTGCGTGGTCTCGACCTTGCTAAGCATAGCTCTTTAACCCCTGTCCCGGACATGGTTCTGGACCTCAGAACTCTTGACCGGATGGGGCACCTTTGTCTCTCACGCAAAGTTTTGACTTTCAGTACAGTTTGCACCAGCCAAAAAGAGCAGGTTTTTGGAGCAAAGCACGGTGGCAAGTTTACTTGGCCTTCAGAAGCGCAATCTTCGACTCAACACCCTCCAGACCCAGCTAGTAGTTCCCGCCCAGCAACGACTCCAGCCCCCGATATCACTCCTATGTCCATCAATACTCCAGCCCTTGAAAGGCTCGTCCACGCAATCCTTACTGAACTCCGCAGTCTGACTACTGAAGTCGCGCGCCGTAATCTTCCTCCCCATTAAGCCCGCCCTGAACAATCGTTCCACCCTCGTGGAGGGTTTTAATTTTCTGTCTTGTACTTTTCTTTAAATTTGAACTTTTGTGTTTGTGTGCCCTTCTCGCATTGAGGACAATGCGAAGCCTAAGTGTGGGGAGGGACTTTATCCTTGCTTGCTTTTTAATTTTTGTGTGTGAATGCATGTTTATTTTCATGTTCGTTGCATGACTGCATGATGCGGATTTTGTCGGATTTTTCTCGGATGTTTCCAGCTATCTTTTTGCACTGCCAGTTTTGTTTTAAAACCCCCAAGGCATGGACACACACTTCCAGCTTGGGCGCATGAAAAAGGTCCTTTTTATCAGTCTAGGCCTAGTCACGCAGTCTTTGCCTGTTGCCCCTTATGTCCACATCTAAGTCTGGATAGTTGCAATCAAAATTAAACCTTGTGAGCATGATTGAGCCTCAACGATAATTTTTTTTTTGTTCATGTGTGAATAGTTGTATGGCTTAGCAAAGCACTAAATTTGCACGATATCCCTGGGTGCGGACACCATTAGTCATAGGAAAGCGTTGAAAGGACAAAAGACTTTGTAAAAATTTCTTTTTGCTTCTCTTCTCCTTTGTTTTTCGCCATCTTCTTCTCTCCATCTCTAGACCCCGACACCCCCTTCTCACCCTATTTTCTTAACCATTTGAGTTGATTCATTCATCTTTTCCTTAGCAGGTGAGGTAGAGTTCGAAGAGGGCAATGTCGAGGGCTAGACAACACAACCAAGCCGAAGTGGGGGGAAGATACATTAAAATAACAGTGCTGAAAGCAGGAAAAAGGGCCAGCAGCAACAGAATGAAGAAATGAAACCAATAGCAGAAATGTCTCACCCTAGCCATGAGAAATCCAAGCATCCAAGGTTCTTGGCCTCGATATATCTTTCTTCCCAAAAAAAAAAAAATACAATAAAGGATCGAGGCACGAACATAAGTGAGCAAAGAACCTGCCAGCATATTATCAAAGAAAGAAACTCCCCTCTCCAGAAGAAGTACCAGTTGTCTAGCCCTCATCCTTCGTCCAGCCCTCGATGAGCGTTACCTCGCCAATTTGCTTCTTTCAGCTAAGGAAACATTCCGGGTTTCATTTCATCTCTCATCTCTTCCTTAGCCACCTCTTTCACTGTTCTTTCTTTCCCACTTTTGCAAAGTCTTTTAGATCCAATGATTGCCTATGCATGTGGATCGCTACTCGGATTGATGTGCAAATTGTATGTTATGTTGTGTCATTGCATTAGTTTGAGTGATTTAAACACATGAACCCTACTTATGAGAGCGAGTGTAAACACGACCTGTGAGGATTGCTTCTGTTTGGGCCTGGATGTGGAAAATTTTAATCTCTAGGGTCGTTATCCTTTTGGTTTAACACAGGTGTGCATCTAGGCAAGGTCTATTGTGTCGCAGCTTGGTCTGATCCTAAGGATCCTTGCTCTTGTGTCTCATTGGATGTGTGTCGTGGGGTGGTTTTAAGTTTTGATTGATGCTCAAAGGCGAGCATTGGGCAGTGTGGGGATGTTTGATATGCGTGTATTTCCTAAATATTTTCTCTTTAATTTTGCATATTTTCCCTCCTTGATGCTACTAACTTTCTCTGTTTTCAATACTTTTTGCCATATCTAGCCATGGAGGAGAAAAAGACAGAAAGCACACGCCTTGGGATGGAATTGAGCAGCTTTGGAAGCCCCCCAGTCTTCGTCGCGGCCTAGACGTATTTCCTCAGTTGAGCCCTAGATGCGCGCATTCGTGTCCAGCCCGGGACTATCTGTGAAGCCGAAAAGTGCTGCGTTTTGCCCTCGATCAGAAGCTGCACGTGCTTGCAATCCATCTTGGAGCACACGAAGAGAGACGCCAGCGAGATTCCTTTTGAGCGTCCTAGGAATATTCTCCCTAGGACGTGGTCCAGCCCAGCTGTCCCTTTCCTCCCATTTTGTCTTCTTCCCTTAGCTGGATTTGTCCTCTAGTTAGCTTAGGGTTGTATTTAAGCAGTAACTTTAGGATTTTTAGGGTAAGCAATATTGGTAGGAGGCAGAAATCAGCATACTTTCTATTTTTTAGTCTTCTTTGGGATTTGTTCCTCCATCTTCAAGCTGTAGCCGCCGGCCAGCCTTACTCTTTCACCGGAGCTTTTCAGCTCCGGCTGGTATTTAATAGTTTTCTTCCCATTTTCTTGTTTTCCCTTTTATGCTTGCTATTGAATCTATTTATATTTATGTTATTATGAGTATGAGTAGCTAGATCTCTTTGTCTTAGCAAAGGTTTTTCCAAGGGTTGCAAGGGTAGTTGTGAAGCCTTAATGTTCTTCATAAACTCTTATGAATGTATTCAATCTCTTGCCATTTTACTGTCATATTGCACTGGATCTATAGAAGCCTGATCAACTGCTGTATTTTCTTTTGTAATTACTGCCATTTCTTTAGAATCAGTAGGCACCTAGCCCAGAGTCATCAGGTTGCTGGTCCAATCCGGCTAGGGCTGGAGGTTAACTAGGGTGGATCTAACAACGTCTTGCCCTAGACGTGTCTTCCTCCACTTTATGGACCTCTGGATCTCCCCATAAGCGAACCTTGGGGAAGGACGGAGTGTCAAGGTCTTGCCCATAAGCGTACCTTGGGCGAGACTTCTCTTACGAAGGTAGACAGGAGGCCTAAGCATACCTGGCCTCTATAGCACGTCTGCACTGTGAGAGTGGAATATCCTTGAGCTGATGACCAACTAGACCTAGACGCAACCCGCAGAATCACTTTGCTAAGACTCTTTCCTATTATCTGATTTACCCCTCTTATGATACTGTTTTATTGCCTTTAGATAATTTTTACTTAATTTAGTTCACTTGTTAGCTTTAGTATCCAAATCTCGCTGGTTAATTTCATTAGCCAGCCCAACCCCCCCCCCCCCCCCCCCTGTGTCACTTGTTACTGTTTAGACCTGGACATACACTATGAACAGAATATTACAATTAATCCTTGTGGTTCGACTCTGATTTGCCCTATACACATTTATTGTGCATTTTGCTTAGCAGAAAATATTACTTTTGAGTGACGATCACTTAGCACCTCCGAAAATTGCTCTCTTTGATCACTATCAGATGGAGCATACACATTCAACACCGCGCATCTCATGTTACTCTCCGCTACAACTCCCTCTAACGATATAAAGTTGTTCCTTATCTCCACCTGATCCTTTTGAAAAACATTAGAATTCCTCATCGAGATTAATCCCCCTGATCTCCCGCTCGATGGGGCGAATGCCTAGCTGGTCTCTCTATCTCCCCCTAATTCATTTATAAGAAACTTGTCAACCACCTCTCTTTTGCTTTCCTGTAACAGGCAGAAAGTTGCCTGCTCTCCAAGATAAATATTCTTAATAAATCTCCTTTTTCCAAATCGAACACAGCCCCCTACAATTCCAAGAAAGTACCTGTATCATTGTGAGTAATATGGCCTCGCTAGCTCCTCCACCTCTCTACGAACATTGTCCACTTCCACTTCAAATCTCTCACGATCAAAGGACCGGACTGCTGTTTCGTTGGCCTAGTTTGTGATAGAGAGTAATCTGCCAAACTCCCACACATCTGTCTCCACCATGATGGCATCAGCCAGCTAATTCATATTTTCTAACTCGTTATCCTCTGCCCGACACACCATTCTTGATTCCACGGTTTTGTTTGTCGTGTGTAGACTACCTGTTATACCCGTGATCCTCTTGATCTTGTCCCTCTTTCATTTCCTCGTCACTAGTGGGAATTCAGTATTATTTTATGCCACTGGAGTTTGTGTAACCACAGCCGGCATATTTGTTACCTTTTCCTTAGTAATACTATGTTGTTCATTAATCACTGCCTCATCTGATTCTCCAAACTCATCATCATTTAGCCCTAGGTTGCATTCCTATCGTCCAATCGAGGTTAGACATTGCCCCCTGTAGGGGTTCCTCATGACAGTTCATTAAAAATAATTTATCCTATACCTTTATCCGTATTTCTTCCTTAACATGCATCTTGTCCGTCATAATTAGCATCCTCGCTACATCAAATCTTTTACGGGTGAGTGTGTTATCATCTACCGTCACTAGTTTACCCATCTTGCTTCCTATTTTCTCAAAAGTCTCATAGCCCCAACTCTGTATTAGGATCCCAGTACATTAAACCCAGTACATTCTACCCGCTGTTGCCAATATTTCTGTCCATGGAATCACCTTAGAAAACAATCGCTGAGTGTTCTCATTGATGATGTTAAGCGCTTCCTCCTTATCCTCTTGTCTGTCGAATTCAATCAAAATTAAGCCCCGGCCAAGGTTTTTGGTTTTGCATATCCATCCCGCTTCAAGAACTAATTCCTGTATTTCTGGTAAGTCCTCTATCTTTCTGAGTATGCCAACCACACTACGGGATAACCACTCTCTATTTTCAGCAGGTACATCTAATCCTACTATGTCATTCTCTTCAGAATCTGTCTCCTTCTCCTCTTCGGCGTTCACTACCTTATTGTTTAAGAGTATCTCCATCTCTCTTTTTTCTACTGTCTCCTGCTGACGTTCACAGTTGTTGTCCCGACCTCTCACCTGATAGCCTCTTTCTAGGTTTTCTTCATGTCTACGTAACCGGGGAGCCCGCCTCCTCTCAGTTCGTGATTTTTCCTTTTGATCAAGATGTCCATCTCTAGCTCTCCGTCCTTCTGCATGGCCTAAATTGGCCCTTATGGCTGAAGCTCCAATACTTTGGAGATCCAACGCCAATTCCATATCAATTCGATTTTCAACCCAATCGAATCGGACAAAACCAAAGCGTTTCCCCAGCTTGTTCCGTCTGTTAGGAATAAACACATCTACTAGCCTGCTAAATGGCGGCAACCTCCACCTTTGCAAGATAAGGTATCAGAGAGCTCATTGATCCACATGAAGGGGTAAATTTTCCACATAGTAAGTTATCACAGTCGCTGACGTCCGCTTGGCCGCATCCTAGACCATAGATGTTGTCATCGGATAGAGGTAAGGAAGGAGGTAATTTCACTCCGGCCACAGTGGGTGTGCCGGTGATTAGGTTAGCTCCGGTAGCAGTGGCTTGCACGGAGGGGAGAGTGTTGTTAGAGTTTTTTTTGGCAAACTTATCAACTCCTCGAGTTTGAGTCCTATGTGTGTTATTTTTCTTCGTCCGAAATCCCTTGCGAGGATGCGAAACTCACCATATTTCATGTAACTTGATCATATGTCATACCAATGCGTTTTACTATTAACATATATAACTGTAAACAATTAGCTACTTTTTTTCAACTAATTTTATCACGAATAAATGGATGTCTTTGTTGTGGCATGGTATACTTATCTTCATTTTTTTAATATATAAAGTTGTTCATATAATTATTTAACATTGTTTATTTGTTATTATTTATTTTTCATCTTATAGATGTCTTTTGTCGATTACCTCCCGTTGATTATGATGATAGTTGTGCACACAGTTGGTGCCGGGATGAGTATCCTATACCGGCTGGCATTTGATGATTAGATGAATGTAAATTTTTTGGTGCTTTATCGCTTGTTGTTCGCGGCTGCTTTTACTATCCTCTTGGCTTTAGCCAAAGAGTGGTATGTTTTGTTTTCTTTTTTCAGCACCTTATTAAGTTATAAATAATTATTATTTTTATAGATTATTCTAATGTTTTACAATTTGTCATTTAGGATTTGGAGAGGGGGGAGAGGCCAAACCTATATTGACCATTGTAGTCCATGGCCAGACGTTACTTCAAATCACCTAAGTTTTGTAAACTTGGAGGATTTGGAGGCTTTTTAGGGTTAGTATTTCTTTCTAATATATTTTGTAAACTATTTGGGTTGTGGGGTGGTGTAGTTTTTAAAGATGATGAGCTATAATCACCCAAGTTTATTCTTCAATGGCTACTGCTACTAACTACCTTTAGGAACTATGTAGCATGTTGTCATGTGTTGGACTTTTTCGAGTGAAAAAAGTGGCGAATTGAAGTCTAAAAGTTTTACTAATGTTCTGCATTTTTATAAGCATCAACTGACTTATGATATTTTGTTTTCATTTGGTAGCGCATTTTTATCACCGTTGTTGTTAGCATTGAGTTTGTGTCTCACATCCTCTAGTTATTTGAGTGCCCTCTCCAATTTGGTTGCGGGGCTCACATTTGTTATGGCGATGTTGTTCACATTAAGCTACTAGGAAAGAGCAAAAGAAGTTACATAACTAATAAAATTAAACAAAAAGAAAAGCTATGTAACTCCTATAGTAAAAGAAGTTACATAACTAACATAATTAATTAAGGTTTGTAGGCTGACGAAGCAGATACTTTTGGCTCAATTTTGGCATATACAACTCGTGAACCCCTTGAGTTAGAGTCATATGTGTCTTCTTTTTCTTCGCCCTAAATCGCTCGCGAGGGTGCGACACGCAATATATTTTATGTAACTTGATCATAAGTCATACCAACGCTTTTTGCTATTAACATATATACTGTAAACAATTAGCTACTATTTTTGTACTAATTATATCATGAATAAATACATGTCTTTGTTGTGGCATTGTATATTTATTTTCATTTTTTTATATCAAGTTGTTCATGTAATTATATAACATTGTTTATTTGTTGTTTTTTTATTTTTCATCTTATAGATGGCTTTTGTCAATTATCTCCCATTGATTGTGATGATAGTTGTGCACACAGTCGGTGGAGAGTGTTCTAATTTGGTACAATTTGTTGTTTAGGATTTGGAGAGTGGGAGAGGCCAGACCCATATTGACCATTGCAGTCCATGGCCAGATTTTACTCATTGGCTTTTTTGGGTTAGTATTTTTATTTATTTATTTTGGAAACGATTTGGGTTGTGGGATTGTGTAGTTTTTAAAGATGATGAGGTATAATTAGACATGCATGACTCAATCATCATAGTTTATTCTTCAATGGCTACTGCTACTAACTACCTTTAGAATCTAGGTACGAAGTTGTCATGTATAGAACTTTTTCGGCAGAAAAAAGGGGCGAGTTGAAGTCTAAAACTCTTATTAATTTTCTGCATTTCTATAAACATCAACTGACTTTTGATATTTTATTTTCACTTGGTAGCACATTTTTATCACCGTTGTTGTTAGCAACGAGTTTGTGTCTCACATCCTCTAGGTATTTAAGCGTCGTCTCCAATTTGGTTCTAGGGCTCATATTTATTATGGCGATCCTATTCAGGTAACATTAGGCTACTAGCTAATAGCAAAATAAGTTACATAACTAATATAATTAAACCAAACGAAAAGCTATGTAACTCCTACAGTAAAAGAAGTTACATAACTAATATAATAAATTATGGTTTGTAGGCCGACGAAGTGGAAACTTTTGGCTGCATTTTGGCATCTACAAGTCGTGAAATCCTCGAGTTGGAGTCCTATGTGTGTTCTTTTTCTTCGTCCGAAATCGCTCGCAAGGGTGCGAAACTCACCATATTTCATGTAACTTGATCATATGTCATACCAATGCTTTTTGCTATTAACATATATAACTGTAAATAATTAGCTACTTTTTTTCAACTAATTTTATCACGAATAAATGGATATCTTTGTTGCGGCATTGTATACTTATCTTCATTTTTTTATATATAAAGTTGTTCATATACTTATATAATAATGTTTATTTGTTATTATTTATTTTTCATCTTATAGATGTCTTTTGTCGAATACCTCCCGTTGATTGTGATGATAGTTGAGTATGTCTTATTTTCTTTTTCCAGATCCTAATTAAGTTATAAATAATTATTATTTTTATAGATTATTCCAATGTTGTACAATTTGTCATTTAGGATTTGGAGGGGGAGAGAGGCCAAACCTGTATTGACCATTGTAGTCCATGCAGACATTACTTAGTGGCTTTTTAGGGTTAGTATTTTTTTAATATGTTTTGTAAACTATTTGGGTTGTGGGGTGGTGTAGTTTTTAAAGATGATGAGGTATAATTAGACATGCATGACACAATCACCTTTAAAGTTTATTCTTCAATGGCTACTGCTACTAACTACCTTTAGGAACTAGGTAGCATGTTGTCATGTGTTGGAATTTTTCGGGTGAAAAAAGTGGCGAATTGAAGTCTAAAATATTTACTAATTTTCTGCATTTGTATAAGCAACAACTGACTTATGATATTTTGCTTTCATTTGGTAGCGTATTTTTATCACCGTTGCTGTTAGAACTGAGTTTGTTTCCCACATCCTCTAGTTATCTGAGTGCCCTCTCTAAATTAGTTGCGGGGCTCACATTTGTTATGGCGATGTTGTTCACGTAACATTAAGCTACTAGCAAAGAGCAAAAGAAGTTACATAACTAATAAAATTAAACAAAAAGAAAAGCTATGTAACTCATATAGTAAAAGAAGTTACATAACTAACATAATTAATTAAGGTTTGTAGGCTGACGAGGCAGATACTTTTGGCTCAATTTTGGCATCTACAACTCGTGAACCCCTTGAGTTTGAGTCATATGTGTCTTCTTTTTCTTCACCCTAAATCGCTCGCGAGGGTGCGACACGCAATATATTTGATGTAACTTGATCATAAGTCATACCAACGCTTTTTGCTATTAACATATATACTATAAACAATTAGCTACTATTTTTCTACTAATTATATCACGAATATTTATTTTCATTTTTTTATATCAAGTTGTTCATGTAATTATATAACATTGTTTATTTGTTATTTTTTATTTTTCATCTTATAGATGGCTTTTGTCGATTATCTCCCGTTGATTGTGATGATAGTTGTGCACACAGTTGGTGTAGGGGGGAGTGTCCTATACCGGCAGGCATTTGATTATTAGATGAATGTAAATGTTTTGGTGCTTTATCTCTAGTTGTTCGCGGCTGCTTTTACTATCCTTTTGGCTCTTGCCAAAAAGTGGTATGTTTTTTTTTCTTTTTTCAGCACCCAATTAAGTCATAAATAATTTTTTTTTATAGATTATTCTAATTTGGTACAATTTGTTGTTTAGGATTTGGAGAGGCGGAGAGGCCAGACCCGTATTGACCATTGCAGTCCATGGCCAGATTTTACACATTGGCTTTTTTGGGTTAGTATTTTTTTTAATTTGTTTTGGAAACGATTTGGGTTGTGGGACTGTGTAGTTTTTAAAGATGATGAGGTATAATTAGACAAGCATGACACAATCACCATAGTTTATTCTTCAATGGATACTGCTACAAACTACCTTTAGAATCTAGGTAGCAAGTTGTCATGTATTGAACTTTTTCGGGCGAAAAAAGGGGCGAGTTGAAGTCTAAAACTCTTATTAATTTTCTGCATTTGTATAAACATCAACTGACTTTTGATATTTTATTTTCACTTGGTAGCGCATTTTTATCACCGTTGCTGTTAGCAACGAGTTTGTGTCACACATCCTCTACTTATTTAAGCGCCCTCTCCAATTTGGTTCCAGGGCTCACATTTATTATGCCGATTCTATTCAGGTAACATTAGGCTACTAGCTAATAGAAAAATAAGTTACATAACTAATATAATTAAATCAAACGAAAAGTTGTGTAACTACTACAGTAAAAGAAGTTACATAACTAATATAATAAATTATGGTTTGTAGGTCGACAAAGTGGAAACTTTTGGCTGCATTTTGGCATCTACAAGTCGTGAACTCCTCGAGTTTGAGTCCTATGTGTGTTCTTTTTCTTCGTCCGAAATCGCTCGCTCGGGTGCGAAACTCACCATATTTCATGTAACTTGATCATATGTCATACCAATGCTTTTTGCTATTAACATATATAACTGTAAACAATTAGCTACTTTTTTTCAACTAATTATATCACGAATAAATGGATGTCTTTGTTGTGGCATTGTATATATTTTTTTTGTTTTTTTCATATCAAGTTGCTCATGTAATTATATAACATTGTTTATTTGTTATTTTTTATTTTTCATCTTATAGATGTCTTTTGTCGATTACCTCCCGTTGATTGTGATGATAGTTGAGTATGTCTTGTTTTCTTTTTCTAGCACCTAATTAAGTTATAAATAATTATTATTTTTATATATTATTCCAATGTTGTACAATTTCTCATTTAGGATTTGGAGGGGGGGAGAGGCCAAACCCGTATTGACCATTGTAGTCCATGGCCAGACGTTACTTAGTGGCTTTTTAGGGTTAGTATTTTTTCTAATATTCTTTGTAAACTATTTTGGTTGTGGGGTGGTGTAATTTTTAAGGATGATGAGGTATAATTAGACATGCATGACTCAATCACCAAAGTTTATTCTTCAATGGTTACTGCTACTAACTACCTTTAGGAACTAGGTAGCATGTTGTCATGTATTGGACTTTTTCGGGTGAAAAAAGTGGCGAATTGAAGTCTAAAACTTTTACTAATTTTCTACATTTGTATAAGCATCAACTAACTTATGATATTTTGTTTCCATTTGGTAGCTCATTTTTATCACTGTTGCTGTTATATACTTGATGTAATTATATCAAGTTGTTCATGTAATTATATAACATTGTTTATTTATTTTATTTTTTTCATCTTATAGATGCCTTTTGTCGATCTTCCATTGATTGTGATGATAGTTGCGCACACAGTCGGTGCAGGGATGAGTATCGTATACCGGCTGGCATTTGATTATTAGATGAATGTAAATATTTTAGTGCTTTATCGCTAGTTGTTCGCGGCTGCTTTTACTATCCTCTTGGCTTTAGCCAAAGAGTGGTATGTTTTGTTTTCTTTTTGCAGCAGCTAATTAAGTTATAAATAATTCTTATTTTTATAGATTATTCTAATGTTGTACGATTTGTCATTTAGGATTTGGAGGGGGGGAGAGGCCTGACCCGTATTGACCGTTGTAGTCCATGGCCAGACATTACTTAGTGACTTTTTAGGGTTAGTATTTTTTTTTAATTCATTTTGCAAACTATTTGGGTTGTGCGGTGGTGTAGTTTTTAAAGATGATGAGTATAATTAGACATACATGACTCAATAACCCAAGTTTATTCATCAATGGCTACTGCTACTAACTACCTTTAGAATCTAGGTAGCAAGTTGTCATGTATTGAACTTTTTCGGGCTAAAAAAGGGGCGAGTTGAAGTCTAAAACTCTTATTAATTTTCTGCATTTGTTTAAACATCAACTGACTTTTGATATTTGGTTTTCACTTGGTAGCGCATTTTTATCACCGTTGCTGTTAGCAACGAGTTTGTGTCACACATCCTCTAGTTATTTATGCGCCCTCTCCAATTTGGTTCCAGGGCTCGCATTTATTATGGCGATCCTATTCAGGTAACATTAGGCTACTAGCTAATAGCAAAATAAGTTACATAACTAATATAATTAAACCAAAAGAAAAGTTGTGTAACTCCTATAGTAAATGAAGTTACATAACTAATATAATTAATTTTGGTCTTTAGGCCGATGAAGTGGAAACTTTGGGCTGTATTTTGGCATCTACAAGTCGTGAACTCCTCGAGTTTGAGTCCTATGTGTGTTCTTTTTCTTCGTCCGAAATCGCTCGCTCGGGTGCGAAACTCACCATATTTCATGTAACTTGATCATATGTCATACCAATGCTTTTTGCTATTAACATATATAACTGTAAACAATTAGCTACTTTTTTTCAACTAATTATATAACGAATAAATGGATGTCTTTGTTGTGGCATTGTATATTTTTTTTTTTGTTTTTTTCATATCAAGTTGCTCATGTAATTATATAACATTGTTTATTTGTTATTTTTTATTTTTCATCTTATAGATGTCTTTTGTCGATTACCTCCCGTTGATTGTGATGATATTTGAGTATGTCTTGTTTTCTTTTTCTAGCACCTAATTAAGTTATAAATAATTATTATTTTTATATATTATTCCAATGTTGTACAATTTCTCATTTAGGATTTGGAGGGGGGGAGAGGCCAAACCCATATTGACCATTGTAGTCCATGGCCAGACGTTACTTAGTGGCTTTTTAGGGTCAGTATTTTTTCTAATATTCTTTGTAAACTATTTTGGTTGTGGGGTGGTGTAATTTTTAAGGATGATGAGGTATAATTAGACATGCATGACTCAATCACCCAAGTTTATTCTTCAATGGTTACTGCTACTAACTACCTTTAGGAACTAGGTAGCATGTTGTCATGTATTGGACTTTTTCGGGTGAAAAAAGTGGCGAATTGAAGTCTAAAACTTTTACTAATTTTCTGCATTTGTATAAGCATCAACTAACTTATGATATTTTGTTTCCATTTGGTAGCGCATTTTTATCACTGGTGTTGTTATATACTTGATGTAATTATATCAAGTTGTTCATGTAATTATATAACATTGTTTATTTATTTTATTTTTTTCATCTTATAGATGCCTTTTGTCGATCTTCCATTGATTGTGATGATAGTTGTGCACACAGTCGGTGCAGGGATGAGTATCGTATACCGGCTGGCATTTGATTATTAGATGAATGTAAATATTTTGGTGCTTTATCGCTAGTTGTTCGCGGCTGCTTTTACTATCCTCTTGGCTTTAGCCAAAGAATGGTATGTTTTGTTTCCTTTTTGCAGCAGCTAATTAAGTTATAAATAATTATTATTTTTATAGATTATTCTAATGTTGTACGATTTGTCATTTAGGATTTGGAGGGGGGGAGAGGCCTGACCCATATTGACCGTTGTAGTCCATGGCCAGACATTACTTAGTGACTTTTTAGGGTTAGTAATTTTTTTTAATTCATTTTGCAAACTATTTGGGTTGTGCGGTGGTGTAGTTTTTAAAGATGATGAGTATAATTAGACATACATGACTCAATAACCCAAGTTTATTCATCAATGGCTACTGCTACTAACTACCTTTAGAATCTAGGTAGCAAGTTGTCATGTATTGATCTTTTTCGGGCTAAAAAAGGGGCGAGTTGAAGTCTAAAACTCTTATTAATTTTCTGCATTTGTTTAAACATCAACTGACTTTTGATATTTGGTTTTCACTTGGTAGCGCATTTTTATCACCGTTGCTGTTAGCAACGAGTTTGTGTCACACATCCTCTAGTTATTTATGCGCCCTCTCCAATTTGGTTCCAGGGCTCACATTTATTATGGCGATCCTATTCAGGTAACATTAGGCTACTAGCTAATAGCAAAATAAGTTACATAACTAATATAATTAAACCAAAAGAAAAGTTGTGTAACTCCTATAGTAAATGAAGTTACATAACTAATATAATTAATTTTGGTCTTTAGGCCGATGAAGTGGAAACTTTGGGCTGTATTTTGGCATCTACAAGTCGTGAACTCCTCGAGTTTAAGTCCTATGTGTGTTCTTTTTCTTCGTCCGAAATCGCTCGCGAGGCTGCAAAACTCACCATATTTCATATAACTTGACCATGTCATACCAATGCTTTTTGCTATTAACATATCTAACTGTAAATAATTACCTACTTTTTTTCAACTAATTATATCACGAATAAATGGATGTCTTTGTTGTGGCATTGTATACTTATCTTCATTTTTTTTATATAAAGTTGTTCATATAATTATATAACATTGTTTATTTTTCATTTTTTATTTTTGATCTTATAGATGTCTTTTGTCGATTACCTCCCGTTGATTGTGATGATAGTTGAGTATGGCTTGTTTTCTTTTTCTAGCACCTAATGAAGTTATAAATAATTATTATTTTTATATATTATTCCAATGTTGTACAATTTGTCATTTAGGATTTGGAGGGGGGAGAGGCCAAACCCGTATTGACCATTGTAGTCCATGGCCAGACGTTACTTCGTGGCTTTTTAGGGTTAGTATTTTTTCAAATATTTTTTGTAAACTATTTTGGTTGTGGGGTGGTGTAATTTTTAAGGATGATGAGGTATAATTAGACATGCATGACTCAATCACCCAAGTTTATTCTTCAATGGTTACTGCTACGAACTACCTTTAGGAACTAGGTAGTATGTTGTCATGTATTGGACTTTTTCGGGTGAAAAAAGTGGCGAATTGAAGTCTAAAACTTTTACTAATTTTCTGCATTTGTATAAGCATCAACTAACTTATGATATTTTGTTTCCATTTGGTTGCGCATTTTTATCACTGTTGCTGTTATATACTTGATGTAAATATATCAAGTTGTTTATGTAATTATATAACATTGTTTATTTAAATTTTTTTTTCATCTTATATATGCCTTTTGTTGATCTTCCATTGATTGTGATGATAGTTGTGCCCACAGTCGGTGCAGGGATGAGTATCGTATACCGACTGGCATTTGATTATTAGATGAATGTAAATATTTTGGTGCTTTATCGCTAGTTGTTCGCGGCTGCTTTTACTATCCTCTTGGCTTTAGCCAAAGAGTGGTATGTTTTGTTTTCTTTTTTCAGCCGCTAATTAAGTTATAAATAATTATTATTTTTATAGATTATTCCAATGTTGTACTATTTGTCATTTAGGATTTGGAGGGGGGGAGAGGCCTGACCCGTATTGACCGTTGTAGTCCATGGCCAGACATTACTTAGTGACTTTTTATGGTTAGTATTTTTTTTAATTCATTTTGCAAACTATTTGGGTTGTGGGGTGGTGTAGTTTTTAAAGATGATGAGTATAATTAGACATGCATGACTCAATCACCCAAGTTTATTCATGAATGGCTACTGCTACTAACTACCTTTAGGAACTAGGTTGTATGTTGTCATGTATTGGACATTTTCGGGTGAAAAAAGTGGCGAATTGAAGTCTAAAACTTTTACTAATTTTCTGCATTTGTATAAGCATCAACTGACTTATGATATTTTGTTTTCATTTGTGATAACAATATCCCTAGCGACAAGGGCATTTTCATCTTATACCTCGCATTGGGGAAAAGCTGCTCCTACCGCCCTGGTAGGATCGAGGCTATCGCCTCCCCACATGTGACTGGCACTGGGATGGTCGACATCAGCGAGGGGGTCCCACACATCACACTGATACGGGGCGTTATCCCATCTCAGGCCAAACTAGGCATCTTGTGACGAGCGAAGGCGTTGCCTTACCTGAGTAACGCCTACCCCTCATACCTATATCTAACGTAGCGATAGCGCATTTCCTTAACGAGGAATTCTCACCCCTTGATAATCTGTGATTAGGGGTATGCCCTTTTAGGTAATTGTATAGGTTGTCAATTCTTCAAGTCCACACCGTAATACCTGCAATGCACCGGAGAAGGTCTCCGGCGTAGATTCTCCGACGATCAAGTCAGTATGCTGTCTAAAATGGCTTAAGGTCAATCTGTCTCTAGTATGCGTGTGTGTGTACGTGTGTATTACCTTGCCTTACTTTGCTATTTATAAGCCATTCCTGACGACCGTTACACTGGCATCAATGTAGCAATTAACACCATTAAAGGGGAACAATAACTCAGTCTGCAACGTGCGTAACGGTCCCCGAATGACCATTACGAGCCAGTAACTGGAGCCATTATGTCAACCGGTACTTAGTTACCGTTAGCCCCTTCTAATCATCTTACGAGTACCCGGTAGCTCATTCTACCGGTATCGTTGTGGCTTGGAACCGTAAATCTTACGACTACCCGGTACACCAGCCTACCGGTACCTTGTATCAACTTATCTTGACTACGCTTACGTGGCCATTCAGCCAGTCAATACTCCGAGTCAAAAGACCCCTTTACCCTCGGGGATTTATCTATGTATTATCAGAAGCCCCAACGAAAACGAGCCCGAGTGTTCACCAAGGGCTATCAATTCCATGACCTCCGAGTCACTGTACTCTGAACTTCCAGACTTGACATTTAAGATTATCGCAACATAATACCGTATGCCCATATTTTAAGTTTCCCGTTTCAGACTAGTACCGGTTTTGCAGATTTTCAACTTCGTCAAAATTCCCGCCAAAACCTAAAAGTCAAACGTAATGATGATTTTTCTCAGTCGATGACGTGGCTCGCTTTTATCTGCATAACGTTCTACACGCCGTTTCACGATTCCTCTTCCCAATACGACGATTCATCATTCAAATCAATCCAAAGGTCGCATCCCCCTGATTTGATCACAATTGTTTCCCTCTTTCCATAAAAAAACAATCTTTCCTCATTTTAATTTCTTTTTACCTTCCTCCAACTACAAAACCCTAAGTTGCAATTTGCTCTTCTCCAAGGACTTCCTCGCCGTGTCGCCGCTTCTCCTACAACTTTAAGGTATACCATCCCCTCTTTTCTTCCTCTTTACTCTCCTTTTCACCCATGGCTAGCCGTACGCTCTCCAATGCTCAGGCTGTGGAAAAAATGGATCTCATCCCCTCCGTTATTACCAAAGAGGTGACCTTGGCAGCCATCCTTAGAAGCCTAAAAGTTCAGATCCCTGACGGCTGTCACGCCCACGTTGCCGGTCCACACCTTAGGATGACCAACGTGATGGAGGGTACCCGCTGTATAGTGTATACTAAAATGTTTTCATACGGGTTCTACCTTCCAGTCGAAAAAATGGTGGAAGACCTCTTGAAATACAGCCAACTTAACCCAGTTCAGATAACTCCACCCTCTTGGAGCTATATTTATGCTTTCATCCGGATCTGCAGAATCTATGGGGTCGAACCTTCTCTTCGACTCTTCCGTCACTTCTTTGCCATGCACTACCGCAAAGGAGTGATCGGCTTTAGCCCAGATGGTTCACAGATGCAATTTTCCCCTTCCTCCGAAACTTCCAAAAGATCGAAGACTTAGTCAAAGGATGGAAAGAAAACTTTTTTGTTCTCGAATTCAATGAAACCATTTGGAGACCCGATTTTAATTTTACTATTGTCGAAAATGACTGGAGACTCCTTAGGAACCTTGATGAAAGTGAAAAAGAGAATATTGCCAAGATTGTTGCCGTGCAAACTCCGTTTCACGTGAAAAAACTGGCTACCGGTGTCCCTCTCAAAGACTGCCATGAGGGTGAGCCCCAGGATTTCTTTCTATTATACTACTTTTTCTGACCATTATATTTTCTTTTGTGTTTTCTTGCAGACGTTCCCCCAGGCTGGAAGCCAACGTGTATGAGACGACGAGAAAATAAAAGAGTTGCTGCTCAACCTCGCATTCCGAAAAGAAAACGAACCAGATCAACCGGATCTGGGAGAATCACCGTTAGCATCCCTCGTCCATCACCCGAAGTTGCCTCAGCCTCTAACGACCCCATCGATACCGACATCGATCAAGTTTCTGATAGAGATATTGCTGAAGCCATCGATCCATTAGTGGCTAAGGAAATTGCAGCCAGTACTGACCAATCGATTCCTCAACTCGTTGTTACCGTTGAAGACTGTTCTACTGAAGGCGAGATGCCTCTTCAATCATGCGTTGGCTTCGCCAAAACTGCTAAGAGGAAACTAGCCAGGGAAGGTCCTTCCGGAAAGAAACGAAGGCCTCATGCTTCCAGAGAAGATCATCTTCCCAAGGATGCAGGAATAATCAATCTCCACCCTTCTTCTCCGCGTGTGACAGAACCAGAAGTTACTCTCTCTGTCAACACTCCTTTAGAACCTCCTCCGGATACTTCTGTCACCCTTTTGAACAATGCTCACCTAGACGTGATTTGTGAAGATCTTCCTCCTTCTTATTTAACTCCGGCGGTAGCCACCAGTAGCGCCCCAGAAAATGCCACGACGATTATGTCAACATCCTCCACCAACCTCTCTGAACCCAATGCCCAAGACCCTTTCAAGCTAGAGCCTCTCCTCTCCAAACGGTGTTCGAAGAAATCAGCCCCTTCTGCCAGTAACTTGGGTGACCTCGTTCTTGGGCTCCTTCCTGGTACTAATGCTCCTCTATTTCCCGTGGATGATTTTAGAGTGCCCCCTGCTCCTGATCTCCACGTCACCGTCTATGATCCTAAATCCCCTGATATTCCTTTGGGCAAAATAGATTTATGAAATTTCACCCAGAACAGCTGCCTTGCTCTTGGGGTGCCGGATCCCAGCTATCGCGATATTCAAATAGGCCGATTGATGTCTGAAATGATGACCTACGAGACTGACAGAGCCAACTACCAGAAAGCCCCTCTCAGCGCTCAATGGGACGGGCTATGTGATGAAATCAACCTGGAAAATGAGATGGTTTCCACGCTGCAGGAATAACTCACTCTCCAAAAGGAATCCATGGAGCAAGAGCTGGACCTACACCGGCAAGACTTGTTTTCTACTCAGAAGGATTTGACGGAGAAACAAGCGCTTCTGGATGCTGTCCCTACCCGCATAGAGAATTGGAGAAATGCCACCGCTCACGCTGTCATTACCGGTTGCGTGGATTATTATGGCCCTAAAAACTTTGATGCTATCAGGGCTGGGGAATTTGCCGACGCCAGGTGCCAGGCACTCACAGAAGAAATCGTCAACGCTCCTCCAGACAACGAGGACAGTTTAGGAGACGCTGATGATGCAGAAGACGACGTCGAGGTAGGCAACGATGATGAAGATTATGACGACACGGAAGTTCGTCCCGTTGAAGGTGCCGAAACAGCTGATGGGGCCGGTAACTCAAGTGCAAATGACTATGCCATGGACGGGGACCAACAGCATCCCCAGACTTTGTGATTTTATTTTACTTCTCTAGTTTTCACTAGGATTTTTTGTAGCTACTTAAGCTACCGGATGTATTAAACTTTAATTTTATTATAACTTTGCGCCGTTACTCATCCTGCTTTAATTCCGTCACGATTATACTTTCATCTCTTCTAACAGAATCTCCCTTAAAACTTCTTTTAAACCAAAATAGTTGTGCCTGTTTCTTTGCACAACCTGCTTATTATAGAGTAAAGATGAGTAACTTTCCCTCGCTGTTTAACTCAAAACTTCATTTACCCAACCGCTGACTTGTTAAAGACTTTCTTCCCTTGACTGGATGTCACTTGCCATTAAGTCCATTAACCTTGTCGATTTTAAAATGGACCATGTTACCGTCTTCTCAAAAAACCGGTGACACCCCCAAGTACCGTCACTACCATGCACTCATCTTAACAAAGATGAAGATGGATCCTCATGAGGCTTTTTTATTTTAAAATGGACCATGTTACCGTCTTCTCAAAAGACCGGTAACACCCCCAAGTACCGTCACTACCATGCACTCATCTTAACAACGATGAAGATGGATCCTCATGAGGTTTTTTTATTTTAAAATGGACCATGTTACCGTCTTCTCAAAAGACCGGTAACACCCCCAAGTACCGTCACTACCATGCACTCATCTTAACAAAGATGAAGATGGATCCTCATGAGGCTTTTTATTTTAAAATGGACCATGTTACCGTCTTCTCAAAAGACCGGTAACACCCCCAAGTACCGTCACTACCATGCACTCATCTTAACAAAGATGAAGATGGATCCTCATGAGGCTTTTTTATTTTAAAATGGACCATGTTACTGTCTTCTCAAAAGACCGGTAACACCCCCAAGTACCGTCACTACCATGCACTCATCTTAACAAAGATGAAGATTGATCCTCATGAGGCTTTTTTATTTTAAAATGGACCATGTTACCGTCTTCTCAAAAGACCGGTAACACCCCCAAGTACCGTCACTACCATGCACTCATCTTAACAAAGATGAAGATGGATCTTCATGAGGCTTTTTATTAACCTATTACCGTCTTCTCCAAAGACCGGTAATAACGCGAGGTTCCTTCATTATCCCGCAACCATTCTGGTAAACAGAATGAGACAGATCCTAGCAGTTTCCCTGCGTACTGCCTCCCACCTGCACAAAATAAATAACTCGTATACACACATATTTTTTAACGTGGTTCATCCAGAAATGCCTACGTCCACGGTGTTACTTATTTATTCAGAGAGTATAAACAACACATCCGCCCTTGGATGATACAATTTTAAATTAATGATGTTCCAAGAGTTGGGTAACGGGGTACCATCCTCTTCTTCAAGATGATATGCGCCCCTACCGACAACTCTTGCAACCCGATACGGCCCGTCCCAATTAGGACTTAACTTTCTCATCTTGTCCTGCCGCTTGTCTATTGCGCAGAACCAGATCACCCACCTTCAGTAATCGCTCCTTAACTTTTCGGTTGTGATATTTCGCCATCTTGCGCTTATAATGCAGGTTCTTCAAGAACGCTTGCTCACGAAGTTCCGATAACAAATCAAGCTGTGCTTGTAGTAATTCCTGATTTCGTTCCTCCTCGAAATGCTCCACCCGCAAACTGATGACCCCCAATTCTACCGGAATCACTGCCTCGGTTCCATAGGTAAGCGCAAATGGTGTTTCCTGTGCTCATTTTCTCTGTCATTCGGTAATCCCACATAACATTTGGCAACTCATCCACACTTTCTACGAGCGCCTTCGAAGTTCTTCTTGATTCCACTCAAGATTGTTCGATTTGTTACTTCTGTTTGACCGTTTGTCTGCGGGTGTGCCACCGACGTAAACCTCTACTCAATGGCCAATGACAGACATTTTTCTTGAAAATATCTACTTTTGAACTGAGTGCCGTTATCACTGATTAGGATTCGAGGAATGCCAAACCGATAAATGACTTGAGTCAAAAAGAAGCGCCAGCCATTTTAGCCGTTATCCTTGCTAACGGCCTTACCTCTGCCCACTTAGTGAAGTAGTCTACCGCGACTATCACGTATTCCAACTGAGATCGAGACTTTAGAAACGGTCCCAAAATATCAATTCCCCACTGAGCAAACGGACAGGGACTGATTAAAGCCATTATGTCTGCTGCTGGCTGTCTTTGAATTCTCACAAACTCCTGGCACTTTTTACATGTTCGCACAAATTGGTCACAATATCCTCTTATCGTACGCCAATAAAACCCCAGTCGTAGTACCTGCGCTGCCATGGTTCCTCCTGACACGTGCATCTCACAAATTCCCTCATGAATCTCTCTCAGCACGTACTGTCCTTCTATCTCAGAGATACACTTCGCCGCTGGATGAGAAAAACAACGACGTATAAGCTCATCATCATATAGAGAACATCTATCTGCCCGTTTCAAGATTTTCTTCGCTTCTTTTTTATCCTCCGGTAGCGTACCATGCTTAAGGTAATCCATGACCGGTACCCGCCAGTCGCTTTCACTCATTGCAACACACAACGACAACTGTTCCTCCATGAATGAGGGCGTCAATATTTCCTCTACCAAGAGATCTTTTGGCATGACTGCTACCGGATCAGCAACTAACTGTGCAATCTCCTCTGCCTCTGAATTCTCTTCTCGCGGGGCATACTCGATGTAGACCCGTATCCCCATCCTCCTTGACTGCTATCAACTCTTTCTGCACCTTTTCTAAGTACCGGATCATCATGGGATTTTTAGCTTGAGAAACACCGTTAACCTGGTCAGTTATCAGCTTAGAATCCCCATGGATCCTCAAACAGAGATCACTAATTTCCCCATGATCATGAACTCCTTTGGTACTCAACTCCTTCCCAATACGCAATCCCGTTATCAACGGCTCATACTCGGCTGCGTTGTTAGACAGTGGCTTTAAAATTCACAGGGCATATCTCATCTTAACCCCATCTGGCCCAGCGATGATAACGCCCACTCCTGCTGACTCCTGGTTTTTCGCCCCATCGACGTGAATTGTCCACGTGTCTCCATATATTTCCAGTTGCGGTAGAGAGTTGTCAGTAGTCACCCCTGCCTCCACCAAAGGTGTGTCCGAAAAGGTACATTCAGCCACAAAATCAGCTAAAGCCTGAGCCTTAATGGATGGCCGCGTTTGGTAACGCAGCCCATATTGCTCCAATTCGAAAGCCCAAATAACCATCCTACCGGATATTTTTGGCTTCTTTAATATCCACTTCAAAGGTGTGTTCGTCAACACAATGACCAAATACGCTTGAAAGTACCGGTTCATTTTTCTTGTTGCCTGCACCAAAGCATAACCTACCTTCTCTATTCAGTAGTACCTTAACTCGGCGCCTTTCATAATTCTACTTACGAAGCAAACGGGCCGATGGATTCCCTCATCATCACGCACTAGTACCGCGCTTACAACCTCCTCGGCTACTCCCAAATATAAATACAGAGTATCCCCTTCCTTTGGCCATGTGAGCAGTAAATCCGACGCTAGATACTCTTTGAAGTCCACGAAAGCTTTCTCGCACTCCTCAATCCAACCAAACGGGGCTTTCTTTCTGATCAGTTTGAAGAAAGGCAAATACCTCTCCCCCTGCTTCTGCACCTCCCGGTAAGCCTCTGCACCTCTTTCATATTGCGAGGCAATATCATATCATGAACTGCTCGCAGCTTCGAAGGATTTGGCTGGATATCTTTCCGGCTAACAACATAACCCAGAAATTTACCCGTTTGAAATGCGAACATGCACTTTTTAGGATTGACTTTCATCCCATACCGGTTCATGACCTCGAATGCCTCTTGCAAGTCTGCCAAGTGCGCCTCAAAAATTTTACTCTTTATTAACATATCATCAACATACACCGACATGTTTCTCCCAATTTGGGCTTCAAAAATTTTGTTTGCTGTTCTCTAAAATGTCGCACCAGTATTTTTCAACCCAAAGGGCATGGCTGTGTAACAATAGGTTGCTTTCGGGGTTATGAAAGCTGTTTTCTCTTCGTCCTCCACTACCATCAGAATCTGATGGTAACCGAAATTAGCATCTAGCGAACTTAGATACTCTTAACCCGCCGTTTGGTCTACCAATTGCTCAATCCTAGGAAGCGGATAGCAATCTTTTGGACATGCCTCATTCAAGTCCATGAAGTCAATACACATTCACCACTCCCCGTTAGGCTTAGGTACAACCACCGGGTTGGCCAACCAAGGAGGATACTGCACTTCTCTGATAAAGCCTGCCTTGAGGAGTTTGGCTACCTCCTTCTCGATGGTATCCGCCTTTTCCTTCGAGAAAGACCGCCGTTTCTATTGGACCGGCTTCACCGCAGGATCCACATTCAACCGATGCTCTGCCGTTTCCCTAGGGATGCCACGCATATCCGAAGATGTCCACGCAAAATTCCCCGCATATTTCCCCAATAGTTGTATTAGTTGCGTTTGTTCTTCTAACGTTAGCTTTTCACTGACCAAAAAATGACCACCCTTTACCCCCTCAACGGGTACCGATATCATTTTCTCTACCGGCTGGGCTCTTCTCTCATTTGGCTGGTCAAACAGATCAGAGGCTACACAAACATAACGATCAGTGGCCCCACTAGTCATGACGAGATAACATTCTGCGGCCAACCTCTGATCTCCCCTGATAGTGACAACTCTATCCCACGAAGGATACTTCAACTTCAAATGTCGCTGGGATATGACCGCCCCAAAAGCATTGAGAAATGGCCGACGCAAGATCCCATTGTACGGTAGATTGAGATCTACTACCATGAACAACTGCTCCACCGTCCTCATCCTAGTGTCCTCCAAAAAGAATACAGAAAAATGCGTCACCCCTACTACAGGAATATGAATCCTGTCAACCCCAATGATGGGCTTAGGGCACGATATCAGCTCAGATTCAGGACGGCCCATCACCTTGTACGCCTTGTACGACAGAAGGTTGACGGCGCTACCATTATCAACCAAAGTCCTCGCGACCCGGTAGCCCCCTACGACCGTTGTTGTGACCATAGCATCATTCTGAGGGTATATGACCCCCATTTCATCTTCCTCTGAGAATGAGATCACCATGCGATCTAACATGTCGAAACCCATATCTTCCTTCAAGGATTCCCCTCTCTTCCTCTTTTCTCCAACCAAGGACCCCTCATCCTCTTTTGCCGGAGCACTAGTAGATCCTTTCAGGCTCTTAGCTCCACCAGCTATTAGAGAGATTAGAGGGAAATCCCCCATGGCTGCCGCGACAACCTCCTTGGATTTGTCCTTTCACTGGTCGGTAACGGGCATCTCCGTAGATTCCCTATTAGCCGTTTCCTCCCTATTGGTTTCCTGTTGCCTTTCATTTCCCTGACGACGACCTTGGGTTGCGATTTCCCCCTAATAGCCATCTTCTGTTAGTCTCTCGATTGCCAATTTCAACGCTTGATATAGCTCAGTGTCATGCCCAGTAGGTTTGTGGAAACGGCAATAAAGATCCTTCCGTCCTCCCAAGTTCATTCCCGGCCTGTGAACTGGGTATCTGATTGGCAATCCTTTCCGCTCAATGATGGCTAATATCTCGTTCCATTTTATTCCCTGCCTTCTTCGAGGAATACTCTTTCCGCGTCTTCTCCTCGCTCCTTTTTACCGGTGGTGACACGTCCCGTTTCCTCCTCTAGTAGTCCACCTCCTCCATCCTGGCGAAATTATTTGCCCGGATACGCAAGAGATCTAAAGTCATGGGCGGGTCAACCAACAATGTATCCTCCAACTTGTCGTAGCTACAGTTACGTTTCATCGCCTCTACAGCGATTTCCACTGTGACATCAGTCATAACGGCCATTTCCAGGTTAAAGCGTTCCAAGTAGGCCTTCAGAGCCTCCCATTTCTTCCTCTTTATGTCAAACAAATCCGCCGAGGATTTCTTGAGGGGAATAGAGGTGCTAAACCTGCTATGGAAGCGTTCTTCCAACGTAGCGAAAGAATCGATAGACCCAGCCACTAGTCCTTCAAACCATTTCCTAGCCACTCCAGTGAGCGTGAGGAGGAAAAGCTGACATAGAGCCTCATCTCTTCGTGTCTGAATCTTCACAAAGTCTTTCACTCTTTTAAGGTGAGTGACAGGATCCTTTGTCCCATCGTACTGCTCCGTGGGCAGTTTGATCCTTCGGCTAACTTGATGCTGACGGACCCTGTTACTTAACGGATGCCTAGGATCGTCATCCTTCTCCCTTCGCCGAGCCTAGGTAGCCGATGGTGAACCTCGACGCGGTTCTCTCCCCTGTCTACTGTGCAGATCACGCACGGAGCGGTTTTCCCGTGGTGACCTGTCCCGACTTAGCCTATCCTCTGATTCCCTGGCCCTTCGCTGTGACCTACTTCGTGCGAGGCTACGCTCCACCCCCTGTTCCTCTTCCTTTTTGAAGTTTTCCATACATTCCTCCTCCCTCCGCGGGACCACCTCCGATTGCAACCTCTGATGGATGGGTTGACCTCTTCCTATTTCCGGGACAAACGGTGGTAGCGGAGGAAGAGGTTGCGACACCTGTGGCAAAGAGGTGAATGGATTCGGGAACGGGTGAGGGTACGCCAGTGACTGCCCAGCTAAGTTTGATAATAACAACATCATCTCGTCCATTCTCTAGTGCAGCATGGCTACCGAATCCGCCGTCCCCAGTAACGGCCACCCTGAAACACTTGATCCCGCCAAGAGGGAATTGGACGTATTCGTATTATTTCCCAGCGTTTGGAGAAAATCCAAATGCCTGAAAAGTGGCTGATTCCTGCCCACATTGGGTAGAGTTAACGGTTGCGTCAGTTTAGAAATCTCCTTACTCGAGACCATCGGAGGATTGATGTGTCCAGAAACCTGAGGTTCTGAAGTCATTTCTCGCAAGTGTCAGAAATTTCTCTAGCTATGTAGAAAGAAGAGCTTGGATTATTAAGGCTGTCTCACTCAACGATCTAAGGCTCTCAATGAAAGCACCAAATGATAATCTGTGATTAGGGGTATGCCCTTTTAGGTAATTGTATAGGTTGTCAATTCTTCAAGTCCATATCGCAATACCTGCAATACGCCGGAGAAGGTCTCCAGCGTAGATTCTCCGATGATCAAGTCAGTATACTGTCTAAAATAGCTTAAGGTCAATCTGTCTCTAGTATGCCTGTGTGTGTATGTGTGTATTACCTTGCCTTACTTTGCTATTTATAAGCCATTCCTAACGACCGTTACAATGGCATCAATGTAGCAATTAACACCATTAAATAGGAACAATAACTCAGTCTGCAACGTGCGTAACGGTCCCCGAATGACCGTTACGAGCCAGTAACTGGAGCCATTATGTCAACCGGTACTTAGTTATCGTTATCCCCTTCTAATCATCTTACGAGTACCCGGTAGCTCATTCTACCGGTATCGTTGTGGCTTGGAACCGTTAATCTTACGACTACCCGGTACACCAGCCTACCGGTACCTTGTATCAACTTATCTTGACTATGCTTACGTGGCCATTCAGCCAGTCAATACTCCGAGTCAAAAGACCCCTTTACCCTTGGGGATTTATCTATGTATTATCACCCCCCCCCCCCCCACCCTGCTGGGCGCGGTAGCACCTTGTGATCAAGATCACCAAAAAATGCTCCATTTTTTCCTATAAATACCTCTGCCACAAAGGAGGAAGGTAAACCTAAGATTGCTAGTAAAAGCTCTACCATTTTACACAATCAATACTGACTTAAGCATCGGAGTGTTTACGCCGGAGACCCCCTCCGGCGCTGTGCAGGTTCATCGGGCATCGTGGACAATCGACCTCAAGAGCCATAATCCTCTGCAACCCTTCAGCAAGTAGTCCGAATCTTATCAAATTGGTGCTTTCATTGAGAGTATTGGTTTTATTAAGTGAGCATCCTTAATAACCAAGCTCCGTCTTCTTGAAATTTCAAGGATTATGGATTCTGACTCAGATCCCGCACTGTCTCAGTCTTCTAGCCTTCTATTTTCTACTCGTAGGAGACTCTTCCCTTTTGCCACCACTGATGCTTCCATCACGGTGTAGGAAATTCCATTAGGCATGCTAGATCCCTCTTTTGAGCGAGCAGTGGGAACAGTTGCATCTCAAGCACATACTCCTTTATCTCAGATGCCTGGTCCCAGTTACTCTATCCCCCATTCAAGGGCACCTGCGGTAGATGGTGTAGGCAATCCTCTCGCGAATTCAATATCGACCCTTCGAGCCCAACTAGACCAGCTGACAGAATTAGCCGCATAATTTTTGCCTCATGTTTCGGGACCTAGTGTGCCTTCTCATATAGTTTTTACTCCATCCATCATCGCGGACCGACCATTGTCACCCCGACAATCTAGGGGTTTCCCATTATCTCTACCGGTGACATCAGCCCCTGTCAGTGTCATGCAACTTGCGCATGGACGCGTTGAGTCGTCTGAGCAATGTAGGAGGGAAGCCCCTGTCCTTGAAGGAGAACGATGGGACGGTGAATATAGAGATCCCTGGGATAATAGACGAGACGAGATGTTCAGGGACCCATCTCCCAGGCACAGCGAAAGATCGAGCAGCAGAAGACATCGAACTCGAACCCCAAGAAGTCGCAGCCGATCTCCAAGACGGCATCGTGAGTATGATTTTGAGCTCTCTCCTCCTCGACAACTGCAGAGGATTCCTGATGATGATAACGACCATCTATTCAGCCGCCGCGTGAGACATCACCAGGTCAATCGACATGTAAAACTCCCTGTGGAATCATATGATGGCACAAAGGATCCCATTTCTCATCTTAATAAAGTGAAAGATTTTGTACAATTTCAAACTCACAGTGACGTCGCGTTATGTCAAATCTTTGTAATGACGCTATCTGGTGTGGCATGTCTTTGGTTCGAGGGGCTTCCAGTAGCTTCCATTGACAATTTCTCCCAACTGGAAGCCAAATTTTGGAGTCGGTTCAGCACGACTGTTCCTATTAGAAAATCTACGGCAGCATTATTCGATATTCATCGAAAGACACAGGAATCCTTGATGTATTTTCTGAGTCATTTTGACCTTGAGATGTCCCTAACGCCAGGGGTCACCATTGACTTCGCTGTAGAAGCATTGAAACGCAACTGCCAGTATGGAAAATTGCGAGATACTTTGATGGTGGACCCACCGTTGACTTTAGACGCGCTAAGACTGAAAGCTCACAATTATGCGAGAATGGAGGAAGAAGAAAATAGGGAGCGAATTCAGAGCATGCCCCAAGATATGCATCCAGCCCCTAGCGCTCGCGTTAGCACAACCCCGATACGCAGCCAACCGATGACTATGGGCAAAGGAAAGACCACATTCCTAGAGCCTCAAATCGGCAGAGGAGCAACTTCTCGAGAGGAAAATTTGGGAATCCCCCTACCGCAAGGCAAGCGGATCCACCCAAGGGGCGAATATACTACCCTGACCTTCCTTCCCTCATACTCCCAAGAGCAGAAATTTTAGCGATAGTCCAGCAGTGAAACCTGCATATCCGTTACCCAGCTCCTGTGAAACCAGGAGTAATTATGGGAGGAAGGGAAAATGCATTCTGCAAGTTCCATAAAGTCAAAGGGCACTCCACGGACGTGTGCAGAGAATTGAAACTAGCGATAGAGCGCTTAGTCGAAGAAGGCTACCTCGGAGAATTTTGCCACTAAAGTAAGAGAAGAAATTAGAAACGATCCAGCAGACAAAGCGACTGGTGATAGGCAAGCGCCCCCTTACGCCACGGGAGCCAATGCCATCCCTATCGGGAGAAACAAGGAATCATTTGTGGTTAACGAGGATGGTGTTCCTATGATCAATATTATAGCAGGAGGCACTCCATATCTCGATGAACCCGTGACGTTAGCACCCGTGGCTGGTGACAAGCGAAAGAGAGAAAGTACATTTACAAAAAGTGAAGCAATAAGCGCGTTAGATCGAATGGTACTATCATTCTCTGAAGAGGATGAGATAGGCATTGTCTATCCACACAACGATGCGCTAGTAGTCACACCCGTCATTGGCAAACATGGAGTCAAGAGAACTCTTGTTGACAATGGGAGCTCGGTCAATCTATTCTCGCTTGAAGCATACAATTTGATGAAGCGTCTTGGCAGTGAGCTAGCACCTTGTAAAAAGCCAATAATTGGAGTAGACGGGGTCCCAATCCCTGTGGTAGGAGTCACATCATTACCAGTATACTTTAGAGAAGATACGGCTAAATGATCAGAAGAGCTGTTATTCCTGGTCGTAGACCTATCCTTGCCTTACAACGCTATACTCGGGCGGCCATACCTCAACCTCTTTGGAGCGGAGATATCGCAAAAGCATCTGAAGATGAAATACCCTTCGTGGGATGGAGTGGTCTCAATCAAAGAGGACCAGAAACTAGCTGCCGAGTGCTATTTACTCATGACCCAAAAGAGTTGCGATCGCTACGTGTGCGTAGCAGACGATCCCTTCGAGGACAGAGAGGAAAGGCGTACTCAGCCAGTAGACAACATGAGGCCACTTCCCGTTAACGGAGTCAAAGAAACAAATTTTCTGGTTAGTGAAAAATTGAGCGTGGAAGAAAGCGTATAGTTAGCCCAATTATTGAACAAATACAAAGGTGAATTCGCATGGAAGCCAGCAGATATGCCTGGAATTTCGCGAGAAATAGCAGAACACCGACTCAACGTTAACCCTAAGGCCAAGCCTGTTCAGCAAAAGCGGCGGGCTTTCTCTCCAGAAAAAATGATAGCCATCGAGAAGGAGATATCAAAACTCATGGATGTTGGCTTCATCCGAGAAGTCCAATACCCGACATGGTTGGCCAATCCTATTCTAGTTCCAAAACCTAACGGAGAGTGGCGAATGTGTATTGACTTCACTAATTTGAATGACGCATGTCCTAAAGATTGTTATCCCCTCCCCCGAATCGATCAGTTGGTCGACCAAACCGCCGGGTACGCCTACCTAAGCTTATTAGATGCTAACTAGGGATATCACCAAATCCCCATGGCTGTGGAAGACGAAGAAAAGACCGCCTTCATCACGCCAGAGGCTACCTATTGCTGCATAGCAATGCTGTTCGGATTGAAAAATGCTGGGGTAACATTTCAACGTATGGCAAATAAGGTTTTTAAGGAGCAAATCGGGAAAAAGATGGAAGCCTACATGGATGATATACTTGTCAAAAGCCGAAGCTTTGAGGACCATGTGACTAATTTGGAAGAAGTTTTCAAAGTGATGAGAGAATACAAGATGAAGCTGAAACCCCCGAAAATGCATGTTTGCATTTCAAACAGGCAAATTCTTAGGCTACGTGGTCAGCCAGAAAGGCATCCAGCCTAATCCTTCAAAGGTGAAGGCGATTCAAGACATGATATCTCCGCGAACCGTCAAAGAAGTGCAAAAGCTCACAGGGCGTATCATCGCGTTAGGGCGGTTTATCTCCAAACAAGGCGAAAGGTGTTTACCTTTCTTCAAAGTCATCCGCAGGAAAGCCCCCTTTGGGTGGACAGAAGAATATGAAGAGGCGTTTACCGGCATAAAAGCCTACCTCTCATCTGACCTAGTGTTGACAAGACCTGAACCAGGCGACGCGTTGTACTTGTATCTGGTTGTCGCAGATGAGGTGATCAGTGCTGTTCTTGTACGAAGTGATGGGCATATTCATCGGCCTGTATTTTTCATCAGTCACATACTGAAAGAGGCCGAATTACGGTACACTCACATTGAGAAAGTAGCGTTTGCCCTCGTACAGGCAACACGAAAGATGGATCGGTATTTCCAAGCTCATCCTGTCATAGTACTCACTGATCAACCATTTGGAAATTGTTTTAGGAAACCTGAATCTTCAGGGAGAATGCTGATTTGGGTGATTGAACTTGAGCAATACGGATTACAATATAAGGCCAGACCGTCTATCAAAGCCCAAGCGTTAGCAGACTTTATAGCAGAATGCACATTTACGCAAGGGCCACCGCTAGACCCACCAGAAGGGGAAATAGAAGACTCAGATCTCCCGTCCCCAGACACTTACAATGACACATGGATCATCCACGTGGACGGAGCCAAAAATCAAGAGTTAGTTGGCGCTGGAATTTTTATGATTGGACCTGACAACATACATATCCGCCATGCCATTAGAATTCTGCAACCGTTGTCGAATAACGCGGCCGAGTACGAGGCGTTACTAGCAGGACTCAGAATAGGCAATAGCTTCTCCATTGAAGCTACGCATGACTCAGGAACAATGCGCGATCCGCAGATAAAGATGCGCGAAGACTCTAAGCTGATAATAGATCAAGTCTTGGGAAATTCCCAAGCTCGAGAACCTATCATGATCCAATACCTCGCAAAGGTAAAACGGGAGCTAACAGAGATACAGCAAAAGGGCATTCGAGTTTGCTTCGAGCATATCCCTCGGGAAGGCAATAGTGAGGCTGATAATCTCGCTAAAATGACAGCTAACCCGGTATCCCCCATACCCAAAGACGTGCACTACGGCGAGATACCAGTGCCCTCAATCATGGAAGAACAGGTGTCCCTTTACATGGAAGAGGCGGAGAACGATTGGAGAATCCCCATTGTAAAGTATTTGAAATATGATGAGCTGCCAGCAGATAGCACCGAAAAAAGGAAAATTTTGAAACAAGCGGCACGGTGCACATACTACAACGGGGAGTTAATTCGAAAATGCTTCTCTCATCCAGCCACCAAGTGCATAACAGAGCAAAAAGGCCTCCATACTTTGCGAGAAATCCATGAAGGAATATGCGGCATGCACGTGGCTGGTGACACCCTAGCGGCACAAGTCTTTCGTTCAGGATTTTACTGGCCCACCATTCGCAGAGACTGTCACAACTTTGTGAAATCTTGTCAGAAATGCCAGGAATACACCAAGATCCCTCGAAGACCAGCCGTGCAAATCTCAGAAATTGTTGCCCCCTGCCCGTTTGCGAAATGGGGTATAGTTATTTTGGGCCCGTTTCCAAAAGCCAGGTCCCAATTAAAATTTGTGGTCGTGGCGGTAGATTATTTCACGAAATGGGCAGAAGCAGAGGCGGTAGCCACCATCACCACGGAAACAATTTAGCGTTTCTTCAAATATCAAGTCATAATACGATTTGGGGTACCTCGTATATTGGTCAGTGACAACGGAACACAATTCACGAGCCAATTTTTTAGAAACCAATGCGCGGAATTCCAGATCGAATAGAGATTCTCTTCTGTAGCGCACCCGCAAACCAACGGACAGGCTGAAGTGACCAATCGCAGTATCCTTAGTGGCATCAAGAGGAACCTAGAAGGTTCTAAAAAGAAATGGGCAGACGAACTGCCATATGTAATGTGGGCCTATCGCATGACCGTCAAAACTACCACGGGAGAAACCCCTTTGCGTTAGCCTTTGGCACAGAGGTTGTCACACCGGTAGAAATTGGCACCCTGAGCCTCTTTCAGTGGCATATTTCAATGAAGAAATGAATGAAGAAAGGTTACGTACTAATCTTGACGCGCTGCTAGAGGCGCAAGAGGAGGCTCTCGTGAAAGCCTTGCATTACAAAAGAAAAATGATGCAATACCATAACAGACAAGTTAGAGAGAGGCTGCTCAAAGCGGGAGATTTAGTGCTTAGAGACAAGCGAGCGATAGGATAGCGCATGGGAAAGCTCAGCCCAAACTGGGATGGGCCATATCGCGTCAGCCACGTCATCGGAAAGGAGGCGTATCATTTGGAAACACTTGACGGTACCCCTTTACCAAACTCTTGGAATATAGCCCGTTTGAAACTATATCATGCTAAAAGCTAATCTCTCCTGTTTGATATTATTAACATTGCTCTAACGCATGAATGAAAGGCATTTCTTGTGCACATTATGGCCAATCATATACAGATGGCGAAGAATGCCAGGAGTGAAAATCCTATCCTTGTGATGGCTGGTCCTGATCAGACAGCTCACTAAGACGAGGCACGCCCCGGCATAGATAGCGTTGGGAGTGAAAATCCTATCCTTGTGGCAACCGTGCTAACATAGACGACCCATTAAGACGAGGCACACCCTGGCATCCTTAGGAGTGAAAATCCTATCCTTGTGGCAACCGTGCTAACATAGACGGGCCATTAAGACGAGGCATGCGCTAAGGAGATAGTAACTCCGTCCTGGAAGTGAAAATCCTATCCTTGTGGCAACCGTGCTAGCATAGACGGGCCACTAAGACGAGGCACGCTCCAAGGACGCGAGGTTTCAACGCTTGGGAGTGAAAATCCTATCCTTGTGATGGCCGGTCCTGATCAGACGGCTCACTAAGACGAGGCACACCCCAAGCCGATCGTTGGCATCTGAAATAAAGAGAGATATCCCAGCTAGTAACCGAGCTGTTGATACCCGGTGAAGTTGAGCTAGAGAGATGTCTCTATCACAATAGTAATGAACGAACTTAGCAAGGCTAAGTGATTCCCCCTAGCAACAAAGGGCGGTATCGAGCTGTATGCAACATGAGTGGAAATAATAATAATTTTATTCATCGGTAATTAATGATAACACAATTAAATTCCTCCTGATTCTCAACAGAGAAAAGAGCATATAGAGGCACTACAGGAAAGTCCTCCTCAGAGAACAAGCCATTGTGGCTGTCGTAGAAGCACCAAGCCTCTAAAGATAGAGATATCCTAGCAACTATGAATGGTGTGCACATGCAAACACAACGGTTAGCCAACCGAATAAGGTACGATGACCATATTACCGTGATCTTAGTAATAAAGCCCACTAACCATGCTAGGGCAGTAATATCATAAAGACAAGACCAACAAAGGAATTATAAACAAAAGCGAGGGCCTGAAGAGAAGCTGATACTGTCAGAATTACAAAATATCCTCATAAGAGTGGTCCAAGACATATCAATAGTAAAAGTCAAGGAACAAAAGCGCAAGACCTAAGAAGCGGCTGACATGTTATTCCCTCCTTGTTGGGCGGCCTTTGAATTGTAGAAATCCTCATCAGACACACCCGAGGACCTCTCCTCAAAATATTTAGAAAGAGTCTTAAGTTGAAGATCGTCCATCCCGTGATATCGCATGAAGCCCTCAGACATAAGCATTGCCCCTCCCTTAAGATACCAGCGGCATTTTTCAGCAGAAAGGCTAAGATCGGCAGCCAGATCAGCGTTCCTCTGCCTTTCTAACGTTAGCCAAGCCACTTCCTCAGAAAGTCGTGTGCTCAAAGCGACACCTTTCTGTTTTTCTTCCTCTAACGCAAGCTTGGCAGCCTCTGCCTCTTGCTTAGCAGCGCTAGCTTCTCGCCTAGCCAACTCTGCCTCTTGCTTAGCAGATGTTGCAACATCCAAAAGACCCTAACGCTTAGTCGTCAATACATTTATTTCTCTCTGCTTGTCCGCCGCCTCCATAGCATTAGCCTCCTCCATATAATGAGCATGACAGAAGAAAGAAAACATCTGAGAGTGAAGGAAATCCATATGCCCCTGGTGACTCTTGGTTAAAAACGCATCCTTTTCCCTTTGATGTGACATCATTCGATCCGCCAACAGAGATGTAGATGCGAGAACAGCCTCAGCGCTATCGGTCTTAGAAACTTGAAAAGTTGTCTCTCTAAGGACACTTAGGTTAACGCGATGAGTAGGAAAGCTGGGAGGAGCATACAGAGTCATGCCAACTATAAAGTTAGAGGCAGAATTGTCCCTCGTGGTAGCAATCGGAGATGAAGGAACAAAAAACATAGTAGGAGGAGAAGGAGGACGGTCAGCAGTACCCTCTACGGTAGAGATGAAAGACTCACCACCACCGACTGTCTCATAACCCAGCATGTCTGAACTAAAACCTACATTGCCAGAGGTAGAATGGAGGGGAGAGTCAGCAAAAGTGTGAGGATTGATAGCAGGGCCAGTATTTTGAGATTTCCTGAGAGGCGCGTCGCCTCCTGGGGCAATCGTTAAGGGTGGGTTAACACGGGATGACGACGGGCTACTCTGAAGGTCGTGGCGAACCTTCTTCCTGCGCTCAGTAAGCTCACTCGCAAATGACATGTCTTCGTCAGAAAGAGAACGAGTGGAAGTGGGGCCAACTTCCTAAGAAAATGAGACACAATAAGAGAGCGACAAAAGAGCGAAGGAACCAGAAGTGGTAAGTGAATAAAGGTACCTGAGCAGAGGAAGAGATCAAAGGAATCCCGGTAGGAATCAAACCAGTAGACACTTCTGGAGGAGAAGTAGCTTGAGAAAGGACAGCGGGCACAGTGGTTGCTTTTTTACTTCTTTTCCTTCTCGTAGCATGGGTTTGTGAAGATGACGCCTGAATAGCGCTTGTGGTAGCGGCAACTCCTTGAGAAAGTGGCGCAGCTAAAGTAACACCGATAGCCCCACTCTCAGTCGCAGCGACAGCAGCAGCAGCAGCCTGGCCCTTCTCGTTTGCTCCCTTCTCTTTTTCCTCCAAATGTATTCGGGCTCCCAACCGGGCGGAACTACTGTGTAGTAATGAAAAAATGTTAGCGTTAGCATTTCCCAGCAGTGCGAAGAAAGAAGGATAAAACTAACCCATTTTACACTCTGTAACTGCCACCCCGTTTGCCACTTTACGAGTGTCAACGCTAAAATCCATTTGGAGCAGTGTCTTTAGCCAACCATCGTCCGGGTCGGAAAGAGGTTTTCTGCTACCCACGGCCCCATCTTTGATTTCCTCATTGAAACCGGTTCTCCGCAAAGGTTCAGGCAGGTCCACAACAAAAAATTCTTCCTTCCAGCGAGGAACAGAAGATTCGATACCCATAAGTTTCCAAGTAAAGGGCTTCAGTGAGTCATCATCATAACGGGGTGATATCGATATTACCCCCTTACGAGAATACAACTGGAAAATATCGTGAAGCAACGATAGCGAAGGAGATTTAATCCCCTTGAATCGGCATAACGCCGCAAAAGCACTAACAACGCAGATAGCGTTAGGACTCAGTTGGGCCGGATTCAAGTCAGAATCGGCCAACAACAGTTTTACAAGAGGGTCAAGGGGAATCCGAAACCCATGGTCAAACAGCTTGGCATACAATATCCTACTATTACCGGCCAATGCACTATTAAGGCGGAGAGGGTCAGTTGCAACACTAACAGCGTAATCCTGAGGGAGACGAATGGTGAAACCTGACAGACAACGATGAACTAAAGGCAAAGTGTAGAGAGAAGTGGGGGTATTATTAATTTTCTTTTCCCCGGCAGATTTTTGGGAACTTTCCCCCTCAGCAGATTTTGAAGAGCGAGTCTTCGCCATAACCAGTAAAGAAGAAAAAGAGAGAATAAAAGGGGGAAGTAATGCGTGTACCTTCATAAAAGAAACCCCAAGAATCCCAGAAAAGAGAAGAAGGAGCGGCGTGAGTTATTTCTGGAAGGAAGCAGTGGGTGAAAAAGGAGATAAAAGAGAAAAAAGAAGGCAGAAAAAAAAACATTATATATAACCCTAAAAGGATTGAAAGGGCGTGACCAGTTGATGACTGACACATGGCGAGATAGCATAATGAAAGGGCGCGACACGCGTGAAGGGCACAACTCTAAAAGAGAGACGCTTCAATCCCTGCTACTCCCTAGAAGGTGCCTATTTCAAACGCTTCATCACAAGAAAGACACGTGTCCCTTTTCATCATTTCTTTTCGATCGTATCAATGAGGAGATTCATAGCATTTAATACTCTAAAAAGTAGCACCAGCTCTGACACGCGGTTCAAGAAATGGTGCGATAGCAAAAAATGTCAAGCAAAAGCATAAGCATATTGGTAATACATCAAAACCCATCGTTTGAGGGAAAAGCATAAATCATCACAGGGCGTTAGCCTTATTACAAGAATAGCAAGTGACAAATGTCTTTGGGAGGAGCGATTAATCAATAAATAAGTATAGTAACCAAGGCAGAGGCTGTTACGCGTTATCGCCATCGTCACTAGACTTCTCTCCCCCGAAGGCAGACGCATCGTCTCCATTTTTATTAACCTTGTTTATTATGGCAGCGGCACAATCGGCAACCTTGTTCGGACTGAAGGAATCACTCCTGAAACGGGCAGCAAGCCCAGAAGTGAGGGCTTCCTGAACCTTCTTCTTCCAGCATTCCATCTTTAGCGGAAGCCTGGTAAATTCCTCTTCTCGAGCCAGCATCTCTTCGCGAAGAAGAAGATTTTTCTTCTTTTCCAAAGTTAGCTCTGCCTCCAGAACATCGGCTTTTGCCTCCAGAACATCGGCGTTAGCCCCTCCTGGCGACTGGAAACCGGTATCTCCTGACAAGAGAACATGTGAGAACAACAAAAAAGCGGGAAAGGGAAATGTAGAGTAAGACAAACTCACCCATAACGCACTCATCTAGAGGCTTATATGAGGCGAACTCCCGAATGCGATAGCGTACACTCTTATCCAGCAAAGCGTTGGCTTGACCCAACTCGTTTTGAGTCAGCACCACTAGGTTCGCCCAAAGGGGACCTATGAGTTCTTGATTGAAACCACAGCGCCACCAACGGGACGGTAGCTCAAGAATAAAGAAACTGTTTTTCCAGTCATCCCATCTTGAAGTAATACTGATTAAACAATCATGGCAAGTCATGCTAAAGAATTTACGAAATAAATTGAGAGATGGGGCGAGAATGCCCTCCAACTCGCAAGCGCGAAGAAAGGCATAAACCCCACACCAGGAAGAAGGAGTTATCTGGGCAGGATTAAGCTTGTATTCCCGCAGTAGTGTTGTTATTGAAGCATGGACTGGGAGGCGGAAACCATAAAGGAACATTTTAAAATAAACCAATCTATAGTTCCCTTGGATCGTGAAGGCGCATATCACCCTCAGGAACGATAGGGACGCACCCGGGAGGAAAAGTAATACCATTCTCCTCCAGTTCAGCGTTTAAAACAGCATCGCAGGTGAAAATACTAGGTGATTGCACGATTTCTGGATCCACGGGCCTCTAGAGGAATCGTCTGGTTCTAGTCACAACCATAATAAATTAATGAACAGAAAATCTGAAGGGATGAAGTGATACCTTGAAAGAAAAGATCCGTAGGCAAATCGGTGAAGGGTGGAGGACAGATGAGAACCTTTTCCAGAGAAAGGGCAGAGAAGAACAAAAATTTGAAATAAGGGCAAAAAGCATCAGAAAGAGAAGATAACTCCTTTAAAAGGACTGAATATCACTACATCAATTGAACTACTAGTCGCACGAGGACGCGGGTAAAAAACATGGGCCACGTGGAACCACGCTCAGAAGTTAGAAGTAAGTAGTTATTCACCACGACCTACCAAGCGGCAGTTAATGATTGGTGAAGTTAGAACCATTGCAGAACGCTCGACTCAATAAAGCTAACGCTTTCATGTCAATCATTAACAAAATAGCACGGTGGCCAAGAAAAGAAAACACCAGTTTATATAATAAAAGCCACGCGGCACCTACAACAACCCTAACGCTAGGCCCCTAATCCTCATCAGGCCAGTACATGTCATAGTAAAAAACATCATCGTCATCAGAGAACGACAGACCACCATTGTAAGGAGGAAAAGGTTCGTCAACCCTTTTCTCCTGACCCAGCAGCGCTGAATTCGGCCCGTCTGCAACGTTAGCAACCGTGTCCCCAGAATCTGTGTCATGAAGAGAATATTTTTCCAAGACAAGAGTGGCAGAAGGAAACTGTCCATTATCCTTCCACGAAGAAAAAACGGAAGGAGTGTCAACTGCCTTAGGGCTATTCTTCCTCCGCCTTTTACGACCCTTCCGGCGGACCGGCGGCCTCCATGGGGGCGATGGAGGAGGATGATCTGAATCTGGTGAAGTTGGAGGAGTTGGCGGGGAGTCACGCGCTGCAGCATCGAGGAAATAGGAGTCTGCCATGGATTCACAAATAATCTAGGGAAAGAAATCAGAAGAAGAAAGGTGAACGAGAAAAAGGAAAGAACCCCCCCCCCCCTCCACTTTAAATAGCCAAGGCAAAAAGGCACCCCGATCTCTTTGCGTGTTCCAGGAAAGCAATAAGTACACCTAGAGAAGAACAATCATAATTGTAGAATCTAATACGGCGCACGCAACTGATCGAGATTTGCGCCAATCAAAAGGCACCAAAAAACCGCCCAATCACCCACCATGGGGAGCGCGGCGTGAGGGGCGCTTGAGTAAGCATTTATTGCTAATTTGGGCATTAAAGAATTCTATTCCAGAGAAGACTCATTTTCGGTTAGGCTTATAACGGCTGTACCTGACTCGAGCAGCAAACGACGAAAGATCAAAGATAGAAGGCGAAACAATATTTAAAGCAACATTTTATTTAGTTATGGCCTCAATGGCCTAAGCACTCAAGCGCGTACACAAAAGTCGTAAACACGAAGGGACAGTAATTAAGAGTCAAGCACGGGACCCAGCCTCCTCGTCCTCAAGAGCAGCAGGGATCTCCTTTAGAGCATCCACCACTAAAGACAGTTCGGCGGAGGCAACCCTCATACCCTTCAACCAGCACATTAGCAGGTCTTTCCTATGCTGCAGCATAGTGATGGTCACCTCGATGTGGGAGATTGCAACACCCAGCTTTGACACGCTCTGTATAGGACTGAAATCCTCCATAGAAGTAGCCCCTTGCCTAGACAACAAGGGGGTCATCATTCCTTGAAGCTCGGACATCTTCAGAGGTCTTGGTCAGCATGGTCTCTAGGAAACCAATGTCAGACTCGCTGAGATTCTTCAGGCTGTGCGCCTTCGAAATCAGAAAGTTCCTTGTAAGGTCATTCATAGTCAAAAAATCAGAGGAAGTGCAGAAATGGTTGTGAAAAAAGCCAGCGCGACAAAAGGATAATTTATAGACCTGAGAAGGATGACGGTTGGAAGAAATATGTCTCGGTAAACGGATCATCTCTACACAAGAAAAAACCAGTTGACTTGGCAAGAGTAAAGATGAAGTGACAACCCTTGGTAAACACTCGGGCTCATTTTTGGTTGGGCTTATGATAACAATATCCCTAGCGACAAGGGCATTTTTGTCTTATACCTCAAATTGGGGAAAAGCTGCTCCTACCGCCCCGGTAGCATCGAGGCTATCGCCTCCCTACATGTGACTGGCACTGGGATGGTCGACATCAGCGAGGGGGTCCCACACATCACACTGATACGGGGCGTTATCCCATCTCAGGCCAAACCAGGCATCTTGTGAGGAGCGTAGGCATTGCCTTACCTGAGTAACGCCTACCCCCCATACCTATATCTAACGCAGCGATAACGCATTTCCTTAACGAGGAATTCTCACCCCCCCCCCCCACCATGCTGGGCGCGTTAGCACCTTTTGATCAAGATCACCCAAAAATGCTCCATTTTTTCCTATAAATACCTCCGCCATAAAGGAGGAAGGCTAAGATATACTGACTTAAGCATCGGAGTGTTTACGCCGGAGACCCCCTCCGGCGCTGTGCAGGTACATCGGGCATCGTGGACAGTCGACCTCAAGAGCCATAATCCTCTGCTACCCTTCAGCAAGTAGTCCGAATCTTATCAATTTCGTAGCACATTTTTATCACCGTTGCTGGTAGCACTGAGTTTGTGTCTCACATCCTATAGTTATTTAAGTGCCCTCTCTAATTTAGTTGTGGGGGTCACATTTGTTATGCCGATGTTGTTCACATAACATTAAGCTACTAGCAAATAGCAAAAGAAGTTACATAACAAATAAAATTAAACAAAAAGAAAAGCTATGTAACTGCTATAGTAAAAGAAGTTACATAACTAACATAATTAATTATGGTTTATAGATGCCTTTTTTTGATCTCCCATTGATTGTGATGATAGTTGTTCACACAGTCGGTGTAGGGATGAGTATCGTATACCGGCAGCCATTTGATTATTAAATAAATGTAAATATTTTGGTGCTTTATCGCTAGTTATTCGAGGCTGCTTTTACTATCCTCTTGGCTCTTACAAAAAAGTGGTATGTTTTCTTTTTTCTTTTTTCAACACCTAATTAAGTTATAAATAATTTTTTTTTTTATAGATTATTCTAATTTGGTACAATTTGTCGTTTAGGATTTGGAGAGGGGGAGAGGCCAGACAAGTATTGACCATTGCAGTCTATGGCCAGATTTTACTCATTGGCTTTTTTGGGTTAGTATTTTTTTTTATTTGTTTTGGAAACGATTAGGGTTGTGGGGTTGTGTAGTTTTTAAAGATAATGAGGTATAATTAGACATGTATGACTCAATCACCATAGTTTATTCTTCAATGGCTACTGCTAGTAACTACCTTTATGACCTAGGTAGCAAGTTGTCATGTATTGTACTTTTTCGGGCGAAATAAGGGGCGAGTTGAAGTCTAAAACTCTTATTAATTTTCTGCATTTGCATTTTTATCACCGTTGCTGTTAGCAACGAGTTTGTGTCTCACATCCTCCAGTTATTTAAACGCCCTCTCCAATTTGGTTCCAGGGCTCACATTTGTTATGGCGATCCTGTTCAGGTAACATTAAGCTACTAGCTAATAGCAAAATAAGTTACATAACTAATATAATTAAACCAAAAGAAAAGCTATGTAACTCCTATAGTAAAAGAAGTTACATAACTAATATAATTAATTATGGTTTGTAGGCCGACGAAGTGGAAACTTTTGGCTGCATTTTGGCATCTACAAGTCGTGAACTCCTCGAGTTTGAGTCCTATGTGTGTTCTTTTTCTTCGTCCAAAATGGCTCGCGAGGGTGCGAAACTCACCATATTTCATGTAACTTGATCATATGTCATACCAATGCTTTTTGGTATTAACATATATAACTGTAAACAATTAGCTACTTTTTTTTGACTAATTATATCACGCATAAATGGATGTCTTTGTTGTGGCATTGTATACTTATCTTCATTTTTTTTATATAAAGTTGTTCATATAATTATATAACATTTTTTATTTTTTATTTTTTATTTTTCATCTTATAGATGTCTTTTGTCGATTACCTCCCGTTGATTGTGATGATAGTTGAGCACACAGTTGGTGCCGGGATGAGTATCCTATACCAGCTGGCATTTGATGATTAGATGAATGTAAATGTTTTGGTCCTTTATGGCTTGTTGTTCGTGGCTGCCTTTACTATCCTTTTGGCTTTAGCCCAACAGTGGTATGTTTTGTTTTCTTTTTTCAGCACCTAATTAAGTTATAAATAATTATTATTTTTATAGATTATTCTAATGTTGTACAATTTGTCATTTAAGATTTGGAGGAGGGGAGAGGCCAGACTCGTATTGACCATTGTAGTCCATGGCCAGACATTACTTAGTGACTTTTTAGGGTTATTATTTTTTTTAATCATTTTGCAAACTATTTTGGTTGTGGGGTAGTGTAGTTTTTAAAGATGATGAGTATAATTAGACATACATGACTCAATCACCCAAGTTTATTCTTCAATGGCTAATCCTACTAACTACCTTTAGGAACTAGGTAGCTTGTTGCCACGTATTGGACTTTTTCGGGTGAAAAAAGTGGCGAATTGAAGTCTAAAACTTTTACTAATTTTCTGCATTTGTATAAGCATCAACTGACTTATGATATTTTGTTTTCATTTGGTAGCGCATTTTTGTCACCATTGCTGTTAGCACTGAGTTTGTGTTTGACATCCTCTAGTTATTTGAGTGCCCTCTCCAATATAGTTGCGAGGCTCACATTTGTTATGGTGATGTTGTTCACGTAACAATAAGCTACTAGCAAATAGCAAAAGAAGTTACATAACTAATAAAATTAAACAAAAAGAAAAGCTATGTAACTCCTATAGTAAAAGAAGTTACATAACTAACATAATTAATTAAGGTTTGTAGGCTGACGAAGTAGATACTTTTGACTCAATTTTGGCATCTATAACTCGTGAACCCCTTGAGTTTGAGTCATATGTGTCTTTTTTTTCTTCGCCCGAAATCGTTCGCGAGGGTGCGACATGCAATATATTTCATTTAACTTGATCATAAGTCATACCAACGCTTTTTGCTACTAACATATATAACTGTAAACAATTAGCTACTATTTTTCTACTAATTATATCATGAATAAATACATGTCTTTGTTGTGGCATTGTATATTTATTTTCGTTTTTTTAATATCAAGTTGTTCATGTAATTATATAACATTGTTTACTTGTTGTTTTTTATTTTTCATCTTATAGATGCGTTTTGTCGATCTCCCATTGATTGTGATGATAGTTGTGCACACAGTCGGTGCAGGGATGAGTATCCTATACCGGCTGGCATTTGATTATTAGATGAATGTAAATGTTTTCGTCCTTTATCGCTAGTTGTTCGTTCCTGCTTTTACTATCCTCTTGGCTCTTGCCAAAAAGTAGTATGTTTTTTATTTCTTTTTTCAGCACCTAATTAAGTTATAAATAATTTTTTTTAATAGATTATTCTAATTTGGTACAATTTGTCCTTTAGGATTTGGAGAGCGGGAGAGGCCAGACCCCTATTGACCATTGCAGTTAATGGCCAGATTTTACCCATTGGCTTTTTTGGGTTAGTATTTTTTTTAATTTGTTTTGGAAACGATTTGGGTTGTGGGGTTGTGTAGTTTTTAAAGATGATGAGGTATAATTAGACATGTATGACTCAATCACCATAGTTTATTCTTCAATGGCTACTGCTACTAACTACCTTTAGGAACTAGGTAGCAAGTTGTCATGTATTGTACTTTTTCGGGAGAAATAAGGGGCGAGTTGAAGTCTAAAACTCTTATTAATTTTCTGCATTTGTATAAACATCAACTGACTTTTGATATTTAGTTTTCATTTGCTAGCGCATTTTTATCACCGTTGCTCTTAGCAATGAGTTTGTGTCTCATGTCCTCTAGTTATTTAAGCACCCTCTCCAATTTGGTTCCAGGGCTCACATTTGTTATGGAGATCCTATTCAGGTAACATTAAGCTACTAGCTAATAGCAAAATAATTTACATAACTAATATAATTAAACCAAAAGAAAAGCTATGTAACTCCTACAGTAAAAGAAGTTACATAACTAATATAATTAATTATGGTTTGTAGGCCGACGAAGTGGAAACTTTTGGCTGCATTTTGGCATCTATAAGTCGTGAAGTCCTCAAGTTTGAGTCCTATGTGTGTTCTTTTTCTTCGTCCGAATTGGCTCGCGAGGGTGCGAAACTCACCATTTTTCATATAACTTGATCATATGTCATACCAATGCTTTTTGCTATTAACATATATAACTGTAAACAATTAGCTACTTGTTTTCTACTAATTATATCACGCATAAATGGATGTCTTTGTTGTGGCATTGTATACTTATCTTCATTTTTTTATATAAAGTTGTTCTTATAATTATATAACATTGTTTATTTGTTATTTGTTATTTTTCATCTTATAGATGTCTTTTGTCGATTACCTCCCGTTGAGTGTGATGATAGTTGAGCACACAGTTGGTGCCGGGATGAGTATCCTATACCGGCTGGTATTTGATGATTAGATGAATGTAAATGTTTTGGTGCTTTATGGCTTGTTGTCCGCGGCTGCTTTTACTATCCTCTTGGCTTTAGCCAAAGAGTGGTATATATTTTTTTTCTTTTTTCAGCACCTAATTAAGTTATAAAGAATTAATTTTTTTATAGATTATTCTAATTTGGTACAATTTATCGTTTAGGATTTGCAGAGTGGGAGAGGCCAGACCCGTATTGACCATTGGAGTCCATGGCCAGATTTTACACATTTGTTATGGCGATCCGATTCAAGTAACATTAAGCTACTAGCTAATAGCAAAATAATTTACATAACTAATATAATTTAACCAAAAGAAAACCTATGTAACTCCTATAGTAAAAGAAGTTACATAACTAATATAATTAATTATGGTTTGTAGGCCGACGAAGTAGATACTTTTGCTCCATTTTGGGATCTACAACTCGTGAACTCCTCGAGTTTGAGTCCTATGTGTGTTCTTTTTCTTCGTCCAAAATCTATCGTGAGGGTGCGAAACTCACCATATTTCATGTAACTTGATGATATGTCATACCCAAGCTTTTTGTTATTGACATATATAATTGTAAACAATTAGCTACTTTTTTTCAACTAATTATATCACAAATAAATGGATGTCTTTGTTGTGGCATTGTATACTTATCTTCATTTTTTTTATATAAAGTTGTTCATATAATTATATAACATTGTTTATTTGTTATTTTTTATATTTCATCTTATAGATGGCTTTTGTCGATTATCTCCCGTTGATTGTGATGATAGTTGTGCACACAGTTGGTGCAGGGATGACTATCCTATACAGGCTAATTATTAAAATGATAATTATTAATACCTTAATTATGTGTTAAAAAAAGAAAAAAACTTACTACTCTTTGGCTAGAGCCAAGAGGATAGTAAAAGCAACCGCGAACAATTGGCGATAAAGTACTAAAACATTTTCGTTCATTTGATCATCAAATGCCAGCCGGTATAGGATATGCATCCGTGCAACGACTGCCTGCATAGCCTTCATCACAATCAACGGGAGATAATCGACAAAACCATCTATAAGATGAAAAATAAAAAAAATAACAATTAAATAATGTTATATAATTACGTGAGCAACATGATATAAAAAAATGAAATTAAATATACATTGCCACAATGAAAGACAACCATTTATACGTGATATAATTAGTTGAAAAAGTTGAGTATTATTGTAAAATATTACAAAAAGCAATAGCTGATTGTTTACAATTATATAAGTTAATAGAAAAAGCAGTGGTATGACTTATGATCAAGTTACTTAAAATATGGTAAGCGTCTCACCCTCACGAGCGATTTCGGACGAAGAAAAAGAACACATAGGACTCAAACTCGAGGAGTTCACGGGTTGTAGATGCCAAAATGGAGCCAAAAGTATCTACTTCGTCGGCCTACATACCTTAATTAATTATATTAGTTATGTAACTTCTTTGGCCATTTTCTAGTAGCTTAATGTTCCCTGAATAGGATTGCCATAACAAATGTGAGCCCCGAAACCAAATTGGAGAGGGCACTCAAATAACTAGAGGATGTGAAACGCAAACTCGTTGCTAACAGCAGCGGTGATAAAAATACGCTACCAAGTGAAAACAAAATAGCATAAGTCACTTGATGTTTATAAAAATGCATAAAATTAGTAAAAGTTTTAGACTTCAACTCGCCTCTAGTTTCGCCAGAAAAAGACCAATACATGACAACTTGCTACCTATTTCCTAAAAGTAGTTAGTAGCAGCACCTATTGAAGAATAAACTATGGTGATTGAGTCTTGCATCTCTAATTATACCTCATCATCTTTAAAAACTACACCACCCCAGAACCCAAATAGTTTGCAAAACAAATTAAAAAAAATACAAACCCAAAAAAGCCAATGAGTAATATCTAGCCATGGACTGCAATGGTCAGTACGGGCTTGGCCTCTCCCCCCTCCAAATCCTAAACGATAAATTTTATAACATTAGAATAATATATAAAATAATAATTATTAATACCTTAATTATGTGCTAAAAAAAGAAAAAACCTTACCACTCTTTGGCAAGAGCCAAGAAGATAGTAAAAGCAGCCGCGAACAACTAGCGATAAAGCACAAAAACATATACATTCATATGATCATCAAATGCCAGCCACTATAGGATACACATCCCTGCAACGATTGTCTGCATAGTCATCACAATCAACGGGAGATAATCGACCAAACCATCTAAAAGATGAAAAAGAGAAATTACATGAGCAAGTTGATATAAAAAAACTAAATTAAATATACAATGCCACAACGAGTAGCTAATTTCAAAAAACAGTAGCTAATTGTTTAGGTTAATAGAAAAAGCATTGGTATGACTTTTGATGAAGTTATTTGAAATATGGTAAGTGTCTCACCATCGCGAGTGATTACGGACGAGAAAAAAAACACACATAGGAGTCAAACTCAAGAAGTTCACGAGTTATAGATGCCAAAATCGTCGGGCTACAGACCTTAATTAATTATATTAGGTATGTAACTTCTTTTACTATAGAAGTTACATAGCTTTTCTTTTACTTTAATTGTATTAGTTATGTAACTTCTTTGGCCATTCGCTAGAAGCTTAATGTTACCTGAATAGGATCGCCATAACAAATGTGAGTCCCGGAACGAAATTGGAGAGGGCACTCAAATAACTAGAGGATGTGTGACGCAAACTCGTTCCTAACAGCAGTAGTGATAAAAAGACGCTACTAAGTGAAAATAAAATAGCATAAGTCACTTGATGTTAATACAAATGCATAAAATTAGTAAAAGGTTTATACTTCAACTCGCCCCTTGTTTCGCCCGAAAAAGAACAATACATTACAACTTGCTACCTAGTTCCTAAAGGAAGTTAGTAGCAGCACCCATTGAAGAATAAAGTATGGTGATTGAGTCCTGCATGTCTAATTATACCTCATCATCTTTAAAAACTACACCACCCCACAACCTAAATCGTTTGCAACAAGAATTAAAAAAAATACAAACCCAAAAAAGCCAATGAGTTATATCTAGCCATGGACTGCAATGGTCAATAAAGGTCTGGCCTCTCCTCCCCTCCAAATCCTAAATGATAAATTTTAGAACATTTGAATAATGCATAAAAATAATAATTATTAATACCTTAATCATGTGCTAAAAAAAGTAAAAAAACTTACCACTATTTGGCTAGAGCCAAGAGGATAGTAAAAGCAGCCGCAAACAACTAGCGGTAAAACACCAAAACATTTACATTCATCTGATCATCAAATGCCAGCCGGTATAGGATACGCATCCCTGCAACGACTGTCTTCATAGCCATCATCACAATCAACGGGAGATAATCGACAAAACCGTCTATCAGATGAAAAATATAAAACCACAATTAAACAATGTTATATAATTACATGAGCAACTTGATATAAAAAAAACTAAATTAAATATACAATGCCACAACGAAGACATCCATTTATACGTGATATAATTAGTAGAAAAATTTGAGTATTATTATAACAATATTTCAAAAAAAAAGTATCTAATTGTTTATGTGAATAGAAAAAGCAGTGGTATGACTTACGTTCAAGTCACATGAAATATGGTAAGTATCTCACCCTCACGAGCAATTTCAGATGAAGAAAAAGAACACATATAGGAGTCAAACTTGAGAAGTTCACCAGTTGTAGATGCCAAAATGGAGCCAAAAGTATCTGCTTCGTCGGCCTACAAACCTTAATTTATTATATTAGGTATGTAAGTTCTTTGGCCCTTTGCTAGTAGCTTAATGTTACTTGAATAGGATCCCCATAACAAATATGAGCCCCGGAACGAAATTGGAGAGGGCACTCAAATAACTAGAGGATGTGAGAAGCAAACTCGTTGCTAACAGCAGCAGTCATAAAAATACGCTACCAAGTGAAAATAAAATAGCATAAGTCACTTGATGTTTATACAAATGCATAACATTAGTAAAAGTTTTAGACTTTAACTCGCCCCTTGTTTCGCTCGAAAAAGGCCAATACATGACAACTTGCTACCTAGTTCCTAAAGGTAGTTAGTACCAGCACCCATTGAAGAATAAGCTATGGTGATTGAGTCCTGCATGGCTAATTATACCTCATCATCTTTAAAAACTACACCACCCCATAACCCAAATCGTTCGCAAAAAAAATTAAAAAAAATACTAACCCAAAAAAGCAAAGGACTAATATCTAGCCATAGACTGCAATAGTCAATACGGGTCTGATCTCTCCCCCCCTCCAAATGCTAAACGATAAATTTTACAACATTAGAATAATATATTATAATTATAATTATTAATACCTTAATTATGTGCTAAAAAAAGAAAAAAAACATAATACTCTTTGGCTAGAGCCAAGGGGATAGTAAAAGCAACCGCGAACAACTGGCGATAAAGTACTAAAACATTTACATTCATTTCATCATCAAATGCCAGCCGGTGTAGGATATGCATCCCTACAACGGCTGTCTGCATAGCCATCATCACAATCAACGGGAGATAATCGACAAAACCATCTATAAGATGAAAAATAAAAAACCACAATTAAACAATGTTACATAATTGCATGAGCAACTTGATATAAAAAAACTAAATTAAATAAACAATGCTACAACGAGTACCTAATTTCAAAAAACAGTAGCAAATTGTTTAGCTTAATAGAAAAAGTAGTGGTATGACTTATGATCAAGTTACTTGAAATATGGTAGGCGTGTCACCCTCACGATCGATTTCGGACGAAGAAAAAGAACACACATAGGACTCAAGCTCGAGGAGTTCACGAGTTGTAAATGCCAGAATGAAGCCAAAAGTATCTGCTTCGTCGGCCTACAGACCTTAATTAATTATATTAGTTATGTAACTTCTTTGGCCATTTGCTAGTTGCTTAATGTTACCTGAATAGGATCGCCATTACAAATGTGAGCCCCGAAACCAAATTGGAGAGGGCACTCAAATAACTAGAGTATGTGAAACGCAAACTCGTTGCTAACCGCAGCGGTGATAAAAATACGCTACTAAGTGAAAACAAAATAGCATAAGTCACTTGATGTTTATAAAAATGCATAAAGTTAGTAAAAGTTTTAGACTTCAACTCGCGCCTTGTTTCGCTCGAAAAAGACCAATACATGACAACTTGCTACCAAGTTCCTAAAGGTAGTTAGTAGCAACTCCTATTGAAGAATAAACTATGGTGATTGAGTCTTGCATCTCAAATTATACCTCATCATCATTAAAAAGTACACCACCCTAGAACCCAAATCGGTTGCAAAATAAATTAAAAAAATACAAACCCAAAAAAGCCAATGAGAAATATCTAGCCATGGTCTGCAATGGTAGTACGACTTTGACCTTTCCCCCCCTCCAAGTCCTAAACCATAAATTTTACAACATTAGAATAATATATAAAATAATAATTATACAAGAGCCAAGAGGATAGTAAAAGCAGCCGAGAACAACTAGCGATAAAGCACAAAAACATATACATTCATCTGATCATCAAATGCCAACCGGTATAGGATACGCATCCCTGTAACGACTGTCTTCATAGCCATTATCACAATCAACGGGAGATAATCGACAAAACCATCTATAAGATGAAAAATAAAAAACCACAATTAAACAATGTTATATAATTACATGAGTGATTACACTGCATTTCATCATGTTCTATTATTCTTTTACTTGTTATTATGAGCATTAAAAATACTGATTTACCCTTGTATTTCCCATATCTTTGCAGAACTGGTCTGGAGGCAAATTATTGGAGAGTCGATTAATGAAGAGCTGGAGCTGATTTCCCGAGTCTTGGCCTGGATCTAGGCCTAGACATATTAGCATCTGAAGCAGCGCGCACCAAAATCGTCTTGGCTAGGCAGTAGTGCGGACCGTTTGGACTGCGGCCAAGACACTTTCGCGATGAAGACAGTAGTGCGGACCGTTTGGACTGCTTCCCACATTGGGCTTCGCAGCTGGCAAGTCGCAGCTGTCCCGCATATCTAGAGGGATATGAAGCATATCTCTTGAAGAATCCCGCATGGGATCTCCCTCTTTTGTATTGCGATTTACTTTCCATTGTTAGAACAATTTATTATAGCTATCTTTTAGAGATTTTCTAGGAATTAGAGTTGGAGTAGGACAGAGGGTTTTTAGGGCTATTTAGCCGAATATTGTTCACCTCTGTCCGGGGATCCCAACACACACTATCGTTCGGAACCTTTCTTCCCTTTTCTTCTTCTTTGATATCAATAACAATTTGCTCCGAGATTTATTTCTCGGATTCAGTTTATGTAATATATATTTTTATATTCTTACCTATGAGTATGAGTAACTAAAATACCCATCCTTGGTAAGGGTTGATGAGCTGAAGTTCTTATGCGTTCGTGAGATCAATTCGTACTTAATAATCTCTTCTCTTAATCCATCGCTTACTCACTAGAGACAAGGTTTGATTATCCTTCTACTCTTGTAGAGAAGAGTTGCAGCCAGTCTAGAAGGAAAGGGAGCACCCGTCGGCTAGACAAAGTAGGTGACTAGTCTCGCGCCAGACTAGAAGAAATAAGTGATCTAGGTCAAGACCAGATTGACAACCTAGGGTTTCCACAGGGAAACACCTTGACCTAGGTACTGTCTTCCCCTATACCATTGAGGAAGCGAACAACCATTCAAGAAAGCAGCCAAACGGATAAACCCTTTAACCAGCAAGGTGTCCCTTGGCCAGGATTATCAGGAGAGGGAGTACTCGCCAGGTAATTTGAAGAGGAGGGAAAACAGGAGTGAACAGGAGTACCTCCACTCTATAGCAGTACTATGAACTGAAGAGATGAATATCCTTGAGTCTATGATCGAAGCATAAGAACGCCAGCTCTCACATCACCCTTACCTGGAATTCCCTTTTACCAGACTTATTTCAATCTTGACCCTTGTCTTGGCCAAGACTTTGGCCAATACTACTTTGAACTATTTTTACCGCTTTCTATTTTGTCTTTATTTTCAGAAACAACCAAAACCAAATCCAGTGACGAGGAAGTCAAACCATGAATTACATTTCCTAGAGGTCTCTGTGGACGATCCTCTTACCATCATCTACAAACTCTTGTAGAGAGTGTTAAGTTGTATTTCTATTCCTAATTCCATACCTATTTCACTATTATATTTGACGTGTTCGATGCGCGATCAAATTTTGGCGCCGTTGCCGGGGACCTCTAACGGTATTTGTTGTTTTTGTTTTATTTTTGTTTTTGATAGTTGATGACCAGGTCCTCTTGTAGAGAAGAAGATTTGCTACCATACAATCCGAATCTCACTAAGGCCGAAGCACAACTCCGGAAGTTAGCTCAGAAAAAGAAAAACCCTAAGGAAAGAGAATTAGAAGCCTCTAGTTCCGAAACAGATCGTAGTCTTGACCACGATCTTGGCCTAGATTCAGACCAAGATGAACTCTTTGGTCCAGACATGGCAGAAAATCTACCAGAACCCACGATGAGGGAACTAAATAGAACAGCAGAGCAGGAAACCTTCTCCTGCATAGCTTTGCCAACAGTGGCAAATGATTGGTCCATCAAGACCAATATGGTGGCCAACCTTCCTAGGTTTTATGGCCATTCGAATGAGAACCCATTCAAGCACCTAAGGAACCTACATGTTCAGTGTGATATGATGAAGCCAGTTACTGTGAATATGGAGAGAGCAAAGTTGAAAGCTTTTCCATGCTCTCTTGAGGGGGCTGCCCAAAATTGGTTCTACAACCTACCTCACAACACGGTCAACACCTGGGCCGAGATGTCCACGTTATTCCTCAACAAATACTGGAATGCAACAAAAGCAGGAGCAGCTAGAAAGAATATGGCTGCCATCCAGCAGAGGAACAATGAAGGTTTAAGCGAATTTCACCAAAGGTTCAGAGAATTGCAAGAAGTTTGCCCTACTCATGGAGTTGCGGATCAGACCATGATCCAATATTTTTATGATGGAATGCTCTTACCTAGCAAAGAAAAAGTTGATGTAGCCGCGGGTGGAGCATTACAGGACTTGACAGTCACAAAAGCCAAGCTTCTACTACAGACCATGGCAGACAATAGCTAAAATAATACCATTTCTGACAGAACTCCTATCCCTTCTAGTCTTTGTTCTATTGATGTTGAGCAAAAATTAGCGGAATTAACTGATATGGTTAAAACCATTTCTGTCAATATTTCAGGTACCATGACCACAGGAAACTCAAATCAGGAGCAAGTAGCATCAATTTGTGGAATCTGCCAGCAACAAGATCATCAGACCAATAACTGTTACATGGTACAACATCCTGAAGATGTAGCACAAGTAAATGCGGTCTATGGACAAAACCAAGGGAGTATGCAGAATTTCCCTCAAGGAAGCAATCAGTATTCATGGAGAGGCCATCCGAATTTTAGATGGAGAGACCTAGTCTCTCCAAATCAGAATCCAAATCAGAATATGCCCCAGCAACATCCTGGCCAACCTCCTGGCCAAGCCTCGGTACCTCAGCTGCCTCCAGCACCTCAACCCTTGCAAATAACCGGTCCCTCTATGGAGGACACACTTAAGAGTTTGGTTGAGATGCAGAAGAACTTGATGCAATCGACGCAGTCTAGCCTAGCGGAGATGCAAAAACAAATCAATCAAATGGCCAATCAAGGGAAATTACCTTCTACAACTGTAGAAAACCCGAAACATAATGTAAGTGCCATGAGTCTTAGGAGTGGAGTTGTACTACCAGAGAGGGAAGAAGCGAAAATAGATGAAGAAATAAGGAAAATCCAATCACAAGAGATGGATGAAGATGAGGAAGAAGAGGCTGAATCAGAGGCAGTCTTGGCTAAACCTCAGGCCAAGCCTGCAGTTATCGCGGAACCAGAAAAGGCAGAACCTGTCTTGGCCAAGACTCAGGCCAAGCTAGATCGTAAGGAAGAAATCATAGAAATCCCTCCACCATTCCCTCCTAGATCATCGAAAGAAAAGAGGCAAGATGAAGCGAGAGATTTCATGGCTGTTTTTGGGAAAATAACCGTTAATATACCTATGTTGGATTTAATTGCAAAAGTTCCCTCTTATGCTAAATTTCTTAAAGAATTGTGTACTAATAAAAAGAAAATTGCAAGCATAGAGAGGGTGAATTTATCTCACAATGTCTCTGCAGTGCAGCAGCTCCCAGAGAAGTGCAAGGACCAAGGGACTTTCACCATTCCGTGTCAAATCGGGAATAAGAAAATTGAGAAGGCCCTTTGCGACTTAGGGGCTGGCATCACTGTGATGTCCCTAAGTGAATTCGAGACCTTGAAGATCGGGACAATGAAGGAGACTGACTTGGTGATCCAGCTGGCTGATCGAACAATCATCCGATCTAAGGGTGTGGTGACTGATGTCTTGGTAATGGTAAACGATTTTATTTATCCGGTGGACTTTTATATAGTTGAGATGAATGTTCAACTACCTTCTTGTACCACTGAGATTTTATTAGGAAGACCTTTTCTAAGGACATCCAAGGCAAAGATCGATTGCTTTGAAGGAAGTATAATTCTAGAATTTTGTGGAAGAATAATTAAATTCAACATTATTGAAGCCCTAAAACATCCTAATGATTTTCATTGCGTTAATTTTCTTGATGTTTTAGATCCAATTACTAAGGAAATTGCTGATATTAATATTAATGACCCCCTAGAGTATGTTTTGAGCAGGGGAATATCCACAAGAACTCTTAAAGAATTGGAGGACAGGACTGGAGATCAAAAGGAACTCTAAGAAATTTTGGACAGTTTGGCCGATACGGAAAACACAGACCTGGTCTTAGCATCAAGCTTGGCCAAGACGCAGGCCAAGACTACCAAAATCGGGAAGAAAACTATGAATTGTCAATTTGTGCAGTCTTCGATTCCTAAATTTCTACCTTCTGTTGTGCAGCCACCACAGTTGGAATTAAAATCTCTGCCAGATCATCTCAAGTATGCCTATCTAGGCCTAGACGACACCCTACCCGTTATTATTTCAGCAAAACTAACGGAGGATGAAGAGGAAAGATTGGTGGCAGTCTTGAAGATGCACAAAGAAGTGATTGGCTGGACCATGGCGGATATCAAGGGAATATCAGCCAACATCTGTACCCACAATATTTACGTGGAAGAGGATAAGAAACCCATTCGGCAACCCCAGAGGAGATTAAACCCTCCGATGATGGAAGTGGTTAAAAAAGAAATAATCAAATTGTTAGATTCGGGTGTTATTTATCCTATCTCAGATAGTAATTGGGTCTCTCATGTGCAGGTTGTTCCTAAGAAAACTGGAATCATAGTGATCGAAGGAGATGATGGCACCCAAAGAACGACACGAATCCAAAATGGATGGAGGGTATGTATTGACTACCGAAGGCTGAATCAAGTCACTCGGATGGACCATTTCCCATTGCCATTTATCGACCAAATAGTTGAGAGACTTACTGGAAAGTCTCACTACTGCTTCTTGGACGGCTACTCGGGGTTTCAGCAAATCCCCGTTGCACTAGAAGATCAAGAAAAGACGACGTTCACATGTCCATTTGGAACGTTCGCCTATAAACGCATGCCATTTGGGCTATGCAATGCGCCTACAACCTTTCAAAGGTGCATGGTAAGTATATTTTCTGAATATGTGGAGAAGAGCATTGAAGTGTTCATGGATGACTTTACCGTATATGGTAATAATTTCGAACAATGCTTACATAATTTAGAAAATATTTTAAAGAGATGTGTTGATACAAGTTTAGTCTTAAACTTTGAAAAATGCCATTTTATGGTAGACCCAGGAATTGTCCTTGGCCATGTGATTTCAAAGAAAGGCATTGAGGTTGATCAAGCCAAAATCGACACTATCAAGAACTTGCCTTACCCCTCATGCTTGCGTGAGGTTAGGAGCTTTCTTAGACATGCAGGTTTCTATCGTAGGTTCATAAAAGACTTCTCGAAAGTAGCTAAACCAATGTGCAAGCTACTACAAAAGGAGGTAGAGTTCGACTTCAACGAAGCATGTCAGAAATCGTTCGAGGAACTGAAGGAATGATTGACCACAGCACCGATCATCCAAGCACCGGACTGGAGCTTGCCATTCGAGCTGATGTGCGATGCAAGTGACGCTGCTGTTGGGGCTGTTCTTGGGCAAAAGAAAGGGAAAGATCCGCGCGTGATCTATTATGCATCAAAAATGCTAGATGATGCCCAAAGAAATTACACCACAACCGAAAAAGAACTCTTTGCAATAGTTTTTGCCTTGGAAAAATTTAGATCTTATTTATTGGGCACAAAAATTATTGTATTTTCTGATCATGCGGCGTTGAAATATCTCTTGGTCAAGCATGAGGCCAAACCTAGACTAATCCGATGGATTCTTCTTTTGTAGGAGCACAATCTGGAAATTAAGGATAAGAGCGGCAAGGAAAATCTTGTTGCAGACCACCTTAGCCGCTGCCTAGCAGAAGGAGACCTCGAACCAGTAAGAGCAAAATTCCCTGACGAAAAACTATTTTCAATCTCACTGTCTTGCCCGGAGTCTAGGCCTAGACCTCAGCCAAACCCACGACCATGGTATGCTGAAATTGCGAATTACCTTGCAACAGGTAAACACTATGGTGATATGACTACCTACGAAAGAGTAAAAGTCAAACATGATAGTAAGTACTATGTTTGGGATGACCCATATTTATGGAAACTAGGGACTGACCAATTACTTAGGAGGTGTATACCTCAAGATGAAACCTTGTCTATCCTTAAATTCTATCATTCTCAAGCATGTGGAGGCCATTTTGGAGCAAGAAGGACAGCCCTAAAAGTCTTAGAGGCTAGTTTTTATTGGCCTAGTATTTTTCAGGACAGTTTTATATTTTGTAAAACTTGTCCTGCGTGCCAAAAGGTAGGGAATATAAGTTCCCGAAATGAAATGCCTATGAATTTTATTCTTTCATGTGAAATATTTGATATATGGGGCATAGATTTTATAGGACCTTTCCCCACTTCTTTTGGCAACAGATATATTCTTTTAGCTGTGGATTATGTATCAAAATGGATAGAGGTGAAAGCCACTAAGAATGATGATGCTAGAACTGTTATTTCCTTCATTAAATCTAACATCTTGAATAGATTTGGAATTCCTCGAGGGATCATTAGTGATCGAGGAACACACTTCTGCAACAAAATTCTGTCTTTCCTTTTTAGGAAATACGGCATCACTCATAGGGTATCCACAGCCTACCACCCTCAATTAAACGGCCAAGCAGAAGTATCGAATAGAGAGGTGAAATCTGTCTTGGCCAAGACAGTAGGCCTAGGCAGGCGCGATTGGAGCCAGTGGTTAGATAACGCATTGTGGGCCTACAGAATGACTTAAAAAGGACCAATCGGGATGACGCCTTACAAGCTGGTCTATGGGAAGACGTGCCACTTGCCAGTAGGGTTGCAACACAAAGCATATTGGGCTATACGAAAGTGCAACTTGAGCTATGACGAAGTTGGGCAAGAAAGGAAATTACAACTCCAAGAGCTAGAGGAGTTGAGAGATCAAGCTTATGACAACCAGCTGATTGTCAAAATCAGAATGAAAGCTTACCACGACAAGAGAATTAAAGGGAAACCTCTCCACACAGGGGAGAAAGTTCTCCTTTATAATTCACGTTTTAAATTGTTTCCTGGAAAATTGAAAACTAGATAGGAAGGCCCTTTTGTTATTACTAATATTTACCCACATGGTGCAGTAGATATTAGAAATGAGAAAATAGGTGCCGAGCTCAAGGTGAACGGACAGAGATTGAAACCATTCTTTGAAAATTTCCAGGAAGAGCAAATTTCTGAAAAGGTGGACATGCCACTAGAAAACAAGTAAAGAAAATTCAGAGTCAAGCCTAGGACTTAAAATAAGGGTGCTATAAGGGAGGCAACCCTTGTTTCTTTTATTTTTAGGACGTATTTATTTTTATTTTATTTTTGTCACATTTGATTTCACTAGGTTATTTTTGATTTTGTGCAGGAAATTAAGTGTGGGGAAATTGAAGCAGGCTGGCCAAGCTCTAGGCCAAGCCTTGGGTCTAGACTGTTTTACACCAGAGCCACTTTTTCTTAGTTAGTGGGACACGTGTCAGCGCCGTCTTTTATAGCCTTTAATTGCTTTTTGAACGGACAAATTCAAAAGCAATTAAAAGGGAATTAATTGAAAGCGTGGGAAAATAAACCACCACCTCTGTGTATTCCTCTTCCCACTCTGACACGATCATCCCACGTAACCAACAAAATTTGCCCTCTCACCTGAGCTAAAAAGCAACAGTCCCTTCCCCTTCTTCTTCCCCAAATCGCACAAGCTTTCCAGCAAAACCTAAACTCCAAAAAAAAACCCACCATTATCCCACTCTCAACAACTCCATACCATGAACCCACCAAATCAGTCCCCCTCCTCCGACATTCCCGAGGCTAGCGACGACCTCCGTGGCGCTCTGCCGCCCGCCTTTCCGACCGACGGCATCTCAGCCGCGAGACGACTGCTGGAAGCACTAGAGAACACTAATTCAATGTCCTCAGAGGACGATTTTCCCAGAGAATTGGAAGATAGTGTCGAAGGAGTCGACCGTGTAGTGGTCGTGAGCGACGAGGACTCCGACGAAGAACCTCTCGCGAAAAAGATGAAGCCGTCTGTCCCTGCGTCTGCAGGAGAGCGAGAGAGTCGTCAAGAGGGCAGACTGCTAAAGAAGATGGCAGCAGCCGAAGCATCAAAACCTCCTCCTGTCACCGCCGCTGCTACACCCACACCACCGCCACCTCCGGCGAAGAAGCCAGCCACCACTGCTCCGCTAAAGAAGACCGGGCGCATCAAGCAAGTGGCCCACAAGAAGACGCCGACTAAGAAACCGGCGAGGATCCCAAATTCATCACCACCACCAAACCCTAAAAAGAACAAGACCAGTGCTGGTCCTTCCACTGCCAAGAGCAAAGGGAAGAAAAAGGTGATCGAGGAAGACTTTGTTGAGGATGATGAAGACGATTCAGTCTTGGCCAAGACTCCGGCCAAGACTGCTAAGGTACCCTCTCTTCCTCCCCTGCACACACCAGACCTCAAAGCCAAATTCCTGTGACATTCCTGCATTTGCTAGATTGGATTTTGACAGGACGCATCATTGCTCTAGGGTGATTCATCTATAAGCAGGGCGAGAAGTGCTTGTCGTTCTTTAAATTTATATGTAAGAAAGCTTCTTTTGGATGGACGCAAGAGTGTGAAGAGGCGTTCGTGGGCTTGAAAACATACTTGTCGTCCGACTTGGTACTAATACGACCGCAGCCGGGCGACACCCTATTTTTGTACCTCGGCGTCGCGGATGAAGTGGTCAGTGCTGTTTTGGTCCGGGAGGACAATCACGCCCACCGCCCTGTGTTCTTTGTTAGTCATGTGTTAAAAGATGCCGAGGTGCGATACACCCACATTGAAAAGGTGCCATTCGCCCTGCTACAGTCCACACGGAAGATGGACAGGTACTTCCAGGCCCATCCAGTTATCGTGCTAACGGATCAGCCGTTGAGAAGAATTCTTAGGAAACTAGAATCCTCGGGGAGGATGTTGATTTGGTCAATTGAGCTGGAACAATACGGATTACAGTACAAAGCTCGGCCATCCGTAAAAGCTCACGTTCTGGCAAATTTTATCGCCGAGTGTACATTTGCTGGGGACAAGGCGGCGGAGCCGCTCAAAAAGAAAGAAAGCAATGCAAAGGTCCCACCCTCAGAGGCCCCCGCGGACATATGGGTCATCTATGTAGGTGGCGCCAAAAATCAGGAGCTGGCGGGAGCTGGCATATACATGGTCGGGCCACATAATGTGCAGGTGCAGCACGCCATTAGAATCCTGCAACCATTGTCCAACAACGCAGCAGAGTATGAAGCGCTATTGGCGGGGCTTAGAATAGGAAGAAGCCTTTTCGCTAAAACTGAAAGTGACTTGGTAACAGGAGCCCCACGGTTGAGAATACGAGGGGACTCCAAATTGATAATTGATCAAGTCCTGGGACATTCCCAAGCTAGAGAACCGATCATGGCGCAATACCTCTCGAAAGTGAAAAAGAAATTGGCAGAAATGGAACAAAGCGGCGTGTGTGTTACTTTCGAACACATTCTGCGGGAGGACAATACAGAGGCGGATAATCTTGTCAAGGCGGCAGCTAATCAGGAGGTTGTCATACCAGAAGGCGTGCACTATGAGGAAAGGTCATTACCGTCCTTCATGGAGAAACAACTATCGCTATGTGTGGAGGAGATTGAAAAGGACTGGAGAGTCCCTGTGATAAAATTTTTGAAACACGACGAGCTACCCAGCGATAGTACAGAGAAGAAAAAAGTGCTGAAGCAAGCGGCAAGGTGCACTTACTATGATGGGGAGTTAATTCGGAGATGTTTCTCGCACCCAGCCGCAAAATGTATAACGGAACAAGAAGGCCTCCATACCCTGCACCAGATTCATGAAGGCATCTGCGGCATGCACGTGTCGGCAGGTGTTCCGGTCAGGATTCTATTGGCCCACTATTCGCAGGGATTGTATCAACTTTGTGCAGTCATGCCATAAATGTCAAGAATTTGCCAAAATCCCTCGACGACCCACCACTGAAATATCTCAGATCGTGGCACCTTGTCCTTTTGCTAAGTGGGGAATCGATATTTTAGGCCCTTTTCCTAAGGCCAGGTCTCAACTAAAATTCGTAATTGTAGCAGTGGACTACTTTACCAAATGGGCAGAAGCGGTTGCGGTGGCCAGTATTACGACGGAAAAGGTGTGGCACTTCTTTAAGCACCAAGTGATCATGCGTTTCGGGGTGCCTTCGACCAAATGGGATACTTCCATTTGGACGGAGAGTTTGTTGCTTGTAATACAGGTTTTACACCAGTTGGGGAGCACATTTTCTCAAAGAAAAATGAAGGGAAGTACAAGCTGCGTCCAATACAAATTCCTGGAGAAGCAGCAGAGGACCATATTGCCCCGGGTCTAGGCCAAGACGCAGGCCAAGACACTCCCATTCCTGATGTTGCAGCTGATCTAGGCCAAGACGCAGGCCAAGATCCCCCTGCCAGTAGCATCAATGAACCTCCAGAGTGGGCCAGGGAATTTCAAGCTCGCCAGTTGCTCATCCTTGAGCAGCAGAAGATCATTTTGGACCATCTAGGCCAAGACAAGCCCCAAGACACACCGCAAGACCCTTCATCCGCATCCACCAGTGCAGAGGTGCCTCGTTGGGCCAAAGCACTTAATAACCGACAAGATGTCCACCTTGAGCAAATGAAGCTCACCAGGACGAACGTCCTCCATGTGTACCAACATCTTCAAGTCCACCTCAAGTACCTCAGAGCCCTGTACGACAATTTGAGCTCCGAGAGTGAGTCCTCTGATGAGGAGGATGATCCCGAGCCATCAGCGCCGCCAGCTAAGACATCGCATCCGTCTATGCCTCCTCCTGCTCCACGCTATCCAAAGCTGAAAGATCCTCCAGCCCCTGATCTAGGCCAAGCTTCAGGCCAAGATCACCAGACTCCAGCAACATGATCTGCTGTTTACCCCCAGGTCGTTTCTTTCTTTTCTTTTATTTTTCTATCTTTTGTCTGTCTCTCCACACAATGAGGACATTGTGTCTTTTAAGTGTGGGGAGGATTTGTACATCGGTTTGTGTTTTATTTGTTTTATAATTTTTGTTGTGTTTTGGATAATTGTTATGTTGTGTTTTTTATAATTGTGAGTCAGTTTTTGCATGATTTAAATTCTCTTTTTGCATGCGTCGGTCCAGTGTAGAGTCTGTCATTTGCATGGTTTTTATTTTTTATTTTTCTGCATGTTTTGAGTCTATTTTGTGAGTGCATCCGAACCCCTGTTTCCTTGTTTGAGCTGTTTAGTCTTTCGGTGGACTGCATTTAGACACTTTCTTAGGAGACACAATGCTTTAGTGACAGGGAAGCGAGTGAGCGTAAATGATTAATGCCTAAGGGGCATATACTCTAATGATTCCCAAACATTAACCGTCCACATGGTCGTAAGGACACTTAGCTAGAACCTTAAACTTTTTCTAGGGTGATAGGGTTTGCTGCTATGATTTGGGTGTGTTGTTTTATCTGCCTAAGAGTGTGAGACAGTGAAAGGTGTTGGAACGTCACAGGGCAGACATAGCAAAGGTAGAAGTCCCCGCAGAAAAGGACAAGCTCTGTCTATGTGCTATGTCTGTAAAAATACAAAGGACACTTAATATGTCTAAAAAAATAAATTTGCTAAGACATAAAAAGAAAATAAAAGAAGAAAATATTTGTCAAAGAGATTTAAATGACACCAGTCTTTAGGCACTTTTGGATAGACAACACAGCGGTGGGACTCAAATCCGTGGTGAACTCTTTGCCCTATACCTTATCAATCTTTTCTAGTGAGGTGTCTTGATACCATGTGGAAGGGGTATGTTTAGGGTATTGATTATTCCTTGTTAGTCTAGCATTGGATATCCTAGTAAAGTGTCTTGGCAGATTCAGTGAAGGGGTAAAATAGCCTGAAATTGAGGAAGTCCAGGGGGTTCATGACGTCTGTTCTGTTTTTGTTGTGTTTTTGTTTTTATTTCTTTCTTTTGTCAGTTTTTGAGTCTGTATGCTTGGGGGCAAGCATAGTTTAAGTGTGGGGAATTTGATTACACTGCATTTCATCATATTCTATTGTCCTTTTACTTGTTATTATGGGCAGTAAAACTACTGATTTACCCTTGTATTTCCCATATCTTTGCAGAATTGGTCTGGAGGCAAATTATTGGAGATTCGATTAATGAAGAGCTGGAGCTGATTTCCTGAGTCTTGGCCTGGATCTAGGCCTAGACATATTAGCATCTGAAGCAGCGCACACCAAAATCGTTGATAACTATCGATACCACAGAAGCGGCATCTCCACTACCCCGCCGGGTGACCCGGCCAGCATACTGTACCCGTCGCGGGAGACGAGGCCTTGTTCATGCTGCCCTTAGCCTGGCGACCGACCCTGGGATGGTCGACATCAGCGGGGGGGCTCTCATGCGGCATCCGCACGGCGGCATCCCATCCCAGGTCATCTATGACGTCACTCCACATGACGTCACTCCGCATGACGTCATCCCGTATGACGTCACTGAAGGCCACTCCAGTGGCATATATCACCCCAGCGACACCTGCCAGGGACTATTCCCACCCCTTGTCGGTACACTCCTTCCTTTGCCTATAAATACCCCCATCTTTTCAGACAAGAGGGTAAGCCTAAGATAGCATACTGAACCCCTGTCATTTTGACTACCTGTACTGACTTTGGCATCGGAGTGTTTACGTCGGAGACCCCCTCCGGCGCTTTGCAGGTGACGAAGACCCTAGTACAGTGTTCCCGACCAGCCCAGATCAAGCCGATCCTGCTCAGTATCCCCCGGACTCTTATCAAATGGTGCTTTCATTGAGAGCTTTGGTTAATTAAGTGAGTTTTCCTTAGTAACCAAGCTCTGTTCTTTCTGAGAGTCAAAGGATCATGGCTTCAGATTCAAAATCTACACCCCCTCACACTCGTAGGGTTCACGCGCGTAGGGAACTTTTTTCCACGTCTTCGTCAAGTACATACGTCACATCACGTGAAACATCTTCTGCGCAGGCAGACTTTCTTTCCGGGCTGACAGCTGGCACCTCGTTTTCTCAAACGGGCACCCCGTTTTCCCAAATGGGTAGCCCATTTCCGCAAAGGGGTTCCCTTATTTCCTCAATGGGTTCCCCGTTTTCTCACACGGGCGGATCCAGTCACTCCGTCCCTCCGCTTGTAAGTTCTAGGATGGATGGCCCAACTACTCCCTCGGTAAGCTCGATGTTAGCTCTTCGTGCCCACTTGGACTATTTACTTGGGATGGCCGCATGCTGCATTTCTAGTGTAGCGACATCAGGTGTGTCTCCTCGAGTTATTTTCACCTCGTCTATTGTCGCTGATCGACCAGTATCGCCTCGTCGCTAGGAGAGCATCCCTCTGACCTCACCAGCGATAAGTATGCCATTCAGCTTTGCGCAATTGGCAGACGGGCAAGAGGAGCACTACATACCGCGGATACCGCGGATTCCTGTCTCCCAAGTAGAGCGATCGGTAGATGAATACCGAGAGCGCTGGGACGGCAGGAGAGAGGGAGCCGGTAGGGAGGTATCTATGGAACAGAGTGAAAGATCAGGCAGTAGGAGGTGACGAACCCGTTCGCCTAGGAGTCGTAGCAGGTCTCACAGACAGCAACGCACCCCGGAACCTCGAGGGCACAGGCGACACCTGGACATGTCTCCTCCTCATCATGATCGTGAGATCTTGGACGACACCGCTGGTCATCCTTTCACCTATCATGTGAGGCACCACAGGGTCAACCGACATGTGAAGCTCCCCACGGAATCATACGATGGCACCAAAGACCCCATTTCGCATCTTAATAAGGTGAAGGATTTCGTCCAGTTTCAAACACATAATGACGCAGCGTTGTGTTAGATATTTGTTATGACATTGTCAAGGGTAGCCCGCCTCTGGTTTGAAGGACTTCCTGCTCGATCGATTGATAATTTCCTGCAACTGGAGGCCAAGTTTAAGAGCCGCTTCAGCACAGCTATCCCCATTTAAAAGTCTGCAGCAGCCTTGTTTGATATATGTAGAAAACCAGAGGAGTCTTTGAATAGTTATCTTGGTCGCTTTGATATGGAAATGTCGTTAACCCCTGGCATTACTATTGATTTTGCCATAGAAGCTTTGAAGCGGAATTGTGGATATGGGAAGCTGAGAGATACGCTGATGGTGGATCCCCCAACAACTTTAGACGCGTTAAGGTTGAAGGCTCATAATTATGTGAGAATGGAAGAAGAGGAATACAGAAACAGGATACAGGATGCGCCTCAGAACGCCCCTCCTGCTCCCACGGCTCAAGGCAGTGTGACCCACGACACCCGTCCGGGTGACGAGTACACCCAGCGGAAAGATTACATTCCCAAGGCGTCGAGTCGCCAGAAGGGTAGTTACTCTAGAGGAAGGGGCGGCGGTATGAATGTTCAGCGATAGGGGGACCCCCCTAAGGGTCGAACGTATGATCCCGACCTTCCTCCCCTTACACTCCCACGAGCGGAGATCTTAGCCATCATTCAGCAGCGGAACCTGTCGATCCGTTATCCAGCCCCTATGAAGCCAGGGGTGGTCATGGGAGGAAGGGAAAACACTTTCTGAAAATTCCATAAGGTTAAGGGGCATTCTACAGAGGCATGCAGGGAATTGAAGTTAGCAATAAAGCGCCTGTTGGAAGAAGGCTATCTTGGAGAATTCGCCACTCGTATGAGAGAAGAAACCAGGAGCGACCCTCCGCACGGGGCGTTGGGTAACCATCAATTGCCTCCTCCCCTCGGGAACAGCGGAACTTCTGAGGCAAAGGGGAAAGAAACGCTAATGATGTATGACGAGGACATCCCTATTATTAACATTATCACTGGGGGCACGCCGTTCCTAGATGAGATTACCCCAGCAACACTCGTGGCAGGAGAGAAGCGGAAACGGGAAAGCCAGCCCGTAAAAAAAGGGGTGATCGATGCACTAGACAGGATGGTAATATCTTTTTCGGAAGAAGACGAGAAGGGCGTCGTCTTCCCTCACAATGATGCGCTAGTAGTCACACCGGTTGTGGGAAGCCATGGCGTACGAAGGGCCCTCATTGATAACGGCAGTGCGGTAAACTTATTTTCATTGGAAGCATATAATCTCCTGAAACGCCCTGCCGCGGAACTGGCGCCTTGCAAGAAACCAATTATTGGAGTGGACGGTATTCCTATACCTGTGATTGGAGTCACAACGGTGCCTGTGTATTTTAGAGAAGACGCGTCGAGACGATCAGAAGAGTTGATGTTCTTGGTCGTGGATCTTATTTTACCGTATAATGCTATTCTAGGGCGGCCATTCCTCAATCGTTTTGGGGCGGCGGTATCTCAGAAACATCTCAGAATGAAATACCCCTCCTAGGAAGGGGTAGTATCGATCAAGGGGGATCAAAAGCTAGCCGTCGAGTGTTATTCACTCATGATTCAAAAAAACTGTGATCAGTATGTGTGCGTGGCAGCGGATCCTGATGAGCAAAGGGACGAAAGGCGAACCCAGCCAGTGGATGCGATGATGTCCATCCCTGTCCAAGGCAATGATAAGGCGAACTTCCAGGCTAGTGACAAGTTGACCCTTGAGGAGAGGGCACAATTGGCCCGGCTGTTGAACAAGTGCAAAGGAGAGTTCGCGTGGAAACTGGCGGACATGCCTGGCATGTCTAGGGAAGTGGCTGAGCATTGACTCAACATCGACCCGGGCGCCACGCCAGTTCAACAGAAGCGGCGAGCATTCTCCGCGGAAAAGTCGGCGGTGATTGATAAGGAGGTAGTAAAGCTGATGGACACAGGATTCATCCGAGAAGTTCAATACCCCACTTGGTTGGCCAACCCCGTCTTAGTCCACAAGCCCAACGGAGACTGGCGCATGTGTATTGATTTCACTAACTTGAATTACGCTTGCCCTAAGGACTGTTATCCGCTCCCTCGGATTGATCAGTTGGTCGATCAAGCGGCAGGGTACGCATATTTGAGTTCCCTGGACGCCAATTCTGGATATCATCAAATTCCTATGGCCAAGGAAGATGAAGAAAAAATAGCATTTATAACTCCGAAGGCCACCTACTGGTACACAGCAATGCCTTTTGGTTTAAAGAATGCAGGGGCGACCTTCCAGCGTATGGCCAATAAAGTGTTTGAAAAGCAAATCGGGAGAAATGTAGAAGCGTACGTAGACGATGTACTGGTCAAGAGCAGAAGTTTCAGTGACCATCTGGCCGATTTGCAGGAAGTGTTTGATACATTGAGGAAGTACCAGATAAAGCTGAACCCCCGCAAGTGCGCGTTCGCATTCCAAACAGGAAAATTCTTGGGGTATGTGGTAAGCCAAAAGGGCATCCAGCCGAACCCATCAAAGATTAAGGCTATCCATGATATGGTATCGCCGCGAACCCTTCAGGAGGTTCAGAGATTGACAGGACGCATCATTGCTCTAGGGTGATTCATCTATAAGCAGGGCGAGAAGTGCTTGTCGTTCTTTAAATTTATATGTAAGAAAGCTTCTTTTGGATGGACGCAAGAGTGTGAAGAGGCGTTCGTGGGCTTGAAAACATACTTGTCGTCCGACTTGGTACTAATACGACCGCAGCCGGGCGACACCCTATTTTTGTACCTCGGCGTCGCGGATGAAGTGGTCAGTGCTATTTTGGTCCGGGAGGACAATCACGCCCACCGCCCTGTGTTCTTTGTTAGTCATGTGTTAAAAGATGCCGAGGTGCGATACACCCACATTGAAAAGGTGCCATTCGCCCTGCTACAGTCCACACGGAAGATGGACAGGTACTTCCAGGCCCATCCAGTTATCGTGCTAACGGATCAGCCGTTGAGAAGAATTCTTAGGAAACTAGAATCCTCGGGGAGGATGTTGATTTGGTCAATTGAGCTGGAACAATACGGATTACAGTACAAAGCTCGGCCATCCGTAAAAGCTCACGTTCTGGCAAATTTTATCGCCGAGTGTACATTTGCTGGGGACAAGGCGGCGGAGCCGCTCGAAAAGAAAGAAAGCAATGCAAAGGTCCCACCCTCAGAGGCCCCCGCGGACATATGGGTCATCTATGTAGGTGGCGCCAAAAATCAGGAGCTGGCGGGAGCTGGCATATACATGGTCGGGCCACATAATGTGCAGGTGCAGCACGCCATTAGAATCCTGCAACCATTGTCCAACAACGTAGCAGAGTATGAAGCGCTATTGGCGGGGCTTAGAATAGGAAGAAGCCTTTTCGCTAAAACTGAAAGTGACCTGGTAACAGGAGCCCCACGGTTGAGAATACGAGGGGACTCCAAATTGATAATTGATCAAGTCCTGGGACATTCCCAAGCTAGAGAACCGATCATGGCGCAATACCTCTCGAAAGTGAAAAAGAAATTGGCAGAAATGGAACAAAGCGGCGTGTGTGTTACTTTCGAACACATTCTGCGGGAGGACAATACAGAGGCGGATAATCTTGTCAAGGCGGCAGCTAATCAGGAGGTTGTCATACCAGAAGGCGTGCACTATGAGGAAAGGTCATTACCGTCCTTCATGGAGAAACAACTATCGCTATGTGTGGAGGAGATTGAAAAGGACTGGAGAGTCCCTGTGATAAAATTTTTGAAACACGACGAGCTACCCAGCGATAGTACAGAGAAGAAAAAAGTGCTGAAGCAAGCGGCAAGGTGCACTTACTATGATGGGGAGTTAATTCGGAGATGTTTCTCGCACCCAGCCGCAAAATGTATAACGGAACAAGAAGGCCTCCATACCCTGCACCAGATTCATGAAGGCATCTGCGGCATGCACGTGTCGGCAGGTGTTCCGGTCAGGATTCTATTGGCCCACTATTCACAGGGATTGTATCAACTTTGTGCAGTCATGCCATAAATGTCAAGAATTTGCCAAAATCCCTCGACGACCCACCACTGAAATATCTCAGATCGTGGCACCTTGTCCTTTTGCTAAGTGGGGAATCGATATTTTAGGCCCTTTTCCTAAGGCCAGGTCTCAACTAAAATTCGTAATTGTAGTAGTGGACTACTTTACCAAATGGGCAGAAGCGGTTGCGGTGGCCAGTATTACGACGGAAAAGGTGTGGCACTTCTTTAAGCACCAAGTGATCATGCGTTTCGGGGTGCCTTCGACCAAATGGGATACTTCCATTTGGACGGAGAGTTTGTTGCTTGTAATACAGGTTTTACACCAGTTGGGGAGCACATTTTCTCAAAGAAAAATGAAGGGAAGTACAAGCTGCGTCCAATACAAATTCCTGGAGAAGCAGCAGAGGACCATATTGCCCCGGGTCTAGGCCAAGACGCAGGCCAAGACACTCCCATTCCTGATGTTGCAGCTGATCTAGGCCAAGACGCAGGCCAAGATCCCCCTGCCAGTAGCATCAATGAACCTCCAGAGTGGGCCAGGGAATTTCAAGCTCGCCAGTTGCTCATCCTTGAGCAGCAGAAGATCATTTTGGACCATCTAGGCCAAGACAAGCCCCAAGACACACCGCAAGACCCTTCATCCGCATCCACCAGTGCAGAGGTGCCTCGTTGGGCCAAAGCACTTAATAACCGACAAGATGTCCACCTTGAGCAAATGAAGCTCACCAGGACGAACGTCCTCCATGTGTACCAACATCTTCAAGTCCACCTCAAGTACCTCAGAGCCCTGTACGACAATTTGAGCTCCGAGAGTGAGTCCTCTGATGAGGAGGATGATCCCGAGCCATCAGCGCCGCCAGCTAAGACATCGCATCCGTCTATGCCTCCTCCTGCTCCACGCTATCCAAAGCTGAAAGATCCTCCAGCCCCTGATCTAGGCCAAGCTTCAGGCCAAGATCACCAGACTCCAGCAACATGATCTGCTGTTTACCCCCAGGTCGTTTCTTTCTTTTCTTTTATTTTTCTATCTTTTGTCTGTCTCTCCACACAATGAGGACATTGTGTCTTTTAAGTGTGGGGAGGATTTGTACATCGGTTTGTGTTTTATTTGTTTTATAATTTTTGTTGTGTTTTGGATAATTGTTATGTTGTGTTTTTTATAATTGTGAGTCAGTTTTTGCATGATTTAAATTCTCTTTTTGCATGCGTCGGTCCAGTGTAGAGTCTGTCATTTGCATGGTTTTTATTTTTTATTTTTCTGCATGTTTTGAGTCTATTTTGTGAGTGCATCCGAACCCCTGTTTCCTTGTTTGAGCTGTTTAGTCTTTCGGTGGACTGCATTTAGACACTTTCTTAGGAGACACAATGCTTTAGTGACAGGGAAGCGAGTGAGCGTAAATGATTAATGCCTAAGGGGCATATACTCTAATGATTCCCAAACATTAACCGTCCACATGGTCGTAAGGACACTTAGCTAGAACCTTAAACTTTTTCTAGGGTGATAGGGTTTGCTGCTATGATTTGGGTGTGTTGTTTTATCTGCCTAAGAGTGTGAGACAGTGAAAGGTGTTGGAACGTCACAGGGCAGACATAGCAAAGGTAGAAGTCCCCGCAGAAAAGGACAAGCTCTGTCTATGTGCTATGTCTGTAAAAATACAAAGGACACTTAATATGTCTAAAAAAATAAATTTGCTAAGACATAAAAAGAAAATAAAAGAAGAAAATATTTGTCAAAGAGATTTAAATGACACCAGTCTTTAGGCACTTTTGGATAGACAACACAGCGGTGGGACTCAAATCCGTGGTGAACTCTTTGCCCTATACCTTATCAATCTTTTCTAGTGAGGTGTCTTGATACCATGTGGAAGGGGTATGTTTAGGGTATTGATTATTCCTTGTTAGTCTAGCATTGGATATCCTAGTAAAGTGTCTTGGCAGATTCAGTGAAGGGGTAAAATAGCCTGAAATTGAGGAAGTCCAGGGGGTTCATGACGTCTGTTCTGTTTTTGTTGTGTTTTTGTTTTTATTTCTTTCTTTTGTCAGTTTTTGAGTCTGTATGCTTGGGGGCAAGCATAGTTTAAGTGTGGGGAATTTGATTACACTGCATTTCATCATATTCTATTGTCCTTTTACTTGTTATTATGGGCAGTAAAACTACTGATTTACCCTTGTATTTCCCATATCTTTGCAGAATTGGTCTGGAGGCAAATTATTGGAGATTCGATTAATGAAGAGCTGGAGCTGATTTCCTGAGTCTTGGCCTGGATCTAGGCCTAGACATATTAGCATCTGAAGCAGCGCACACCAAAATCGTTGATAACTATCGATACCACAGAAGCGGCATCTCCACTACCCCGCCGGGTGACCCGGCCAGCATACTGTACCCGTCGCGGGAGACGAGGCCTTGTTCATGCTGCCCTTAGCCTGGCGACCGACCCTGGGATGGTCGACATCAGCGGGGGGGCTCTCATGCGGCATCCGCACGGCGGCATCCCATCCCAGGTCATCTATGACGTCACTCCACATGACGTCACTCCGCATGACGTCATCCCGTATGACGTGACTGAAGGCCACTCCAGTGGCATATATCACCCCAGCGACACCTGCCAGGGACTATTCCCACCCCTTGTCGGTACACTCCTTCCTTTGCCTATAAATACCCCCATCTTTTCAGACAAGAGGGTAAGCCTAAGATAGCATACTGAACCCCTGTCATTTTGACTACCTGTACTGACTTTGGCATCGGAGTGTTTACGCCGGAGACCCCCTCCGGCGCTTTGCAGGTGACGAAGACCCTAGTACAGTGTTCCCGACCAGCCCAGATCAAGCCGATCCTGCTCAGTATCCCCCGGACTCTTATCAAATGGTGCTTTCATTGAGAGCTTTGGTTAATTAAGTGAGTTTTCCTTAGTAACCAAGCTCTGTTCTTTCTGAGAGTCAAAGGATCATGGCTTCAGATTCAAAATCTACACCCCCTCACACTCGTAGGGTTCACGCGCGTAGTGTCGAAGGAGTCGACCGTGTAGTGGTCGTGAGCGACGAGGACTCCGACGAAGAACCTCTCGCGAAAAAGATGAAGTCGTCTGTCCCTGCGTCTGCAGGAGAGCGAGAGAGTCGTCAAGAGGGCAGACTGCTAAAGAAGATGGCAGCAGCCGAAGCATCAAAACCTCCTCCTGTCACCGCCGCTGCTACACCCACACCACCGCCACCTCCGGCGAAGAAGCCAGCCACCACTGCTCCGCTAAAGAAGACCGGGCGCATCAAGCAAGTGGCCCACAAGAAGACGCCGACTAAGAAACCGGCGAGGATCCCAAATTCATCACCACCACCAAACCCTAAAAAGAACAAGACCAGTGCTGGTCCTTCCACTGCCAAGAGCAAAGGGAAGAAAAAGGTGATCGAGGAAGACTTTGTTGAGGATGATGAAGACGATTCAGTCTTGGCCAAGACTCCGGCCAAGACTGCTAAGGTACCCTCTCTTCCTCCCCTGCACACACCAGACCTCAAAGCCAAATTCCTGTGACATTCCTGCATTTGCTAGATTGGATTTTGACAGGACGCATCATTGCTCTAGGGTGATTCATCTATAAGCAGGGCGAGAAGTGCTTGTCGTTCTTTAAATTTATATGTAAGAAAGCTTCTTTTGGATGGACGCAAGAGTGTGAAGAGGCGTTCGTGGGCTTGAAAACATACTTGTCGTCCGACTTGGTACTAATACGACCGCAGCCGGGCGACACCCTATTTTTGTACCTCGGCGTCGCGGATGAAGTGGTCAGTGCTGTTTTGGTCCGGGAGGACAATCACGCCCACCGCCCTGTGTTCTTTGTTAGTCATGTGTTAAAAGATGCCGAGGTGCGATACACCCACATTGAAAAGGTGCCATTCGCCCTGCTACAGTCCACACGGAAGATGGACAGGTACTTCCAGGCCCATCCAGTTATCGTGCTAACGGATCAGCCGTTGAGAAGAATTCTTAGGAAACTAGAATCCTCGGGGAGGATGTTGATTTGGTCAATTGAGCTGGAACAATACGGATTACAGTACAAAGCTCGGCCATCCGTAAAAGCTCACGTTCTGGCAAATTTTATCGCCGAGTGTACATTTGCTGGGGACAAGGCGGCGGAGCCGCTCGAAAAGAAAGAAAGCAATGCAAAGGTCCCACCCTCAGAGGCCCCCGCGGACATATGGGTCATCTATGTAGGTGGCGCCAAAAATCAGGAGCTGGCGGGAGCTGGCATATACATGGTCGGGCCACATAATGTGCAGGTGCAGCACGCCATTAGAATCCTGCAACCATTGTCCAACAACGCAGCAGAGTATGAAGTGCTATTGGCGGGGCTTAGAATAGGAAGAAGCCTTTTCGCTAAAACTGAAAGTGACCTGGTAATAGGAGCCCCACGGTTGAGAATACGAGGGGACTCCAAATTGATAATTGATCAAGTCCTGGGACATTCCCAAGCTAGAGAACCGATCATGGCGCAATACCTCTCGAAAGTGAAAAAGAAATTGGCAGAAATGGAACAAAGCGGCGTGCGTGTTACTTTCGAACACATTCTGCGGGAGGACAATACAGAGGCGGATAATCTTGTCAAGGCGGCAGCTAATCAGGAGGTTGTCATACCAGAAGGCGTGCACTATGAGGAAAGGTCATTACCGTCCTTCATGGAGAAACAACTATCGCTATGTGTGGAGGAGATTGAAAAGGACTAGAGAGTCCCTGTGATAAAATTTTTGAAACCCGACGAGCTACCCAGCGATAGTACAGAGAAGAAAAAAGTGCTGAAGCAAGCGGCAAGGTGCACTTACTATGATGGGGAGTTAATTCGGAGATGTTTCTCGCACCCAGCCGCAAAATGTATAACGGAACAAGAAGGCCTCCATACCCTGCACCAGATTCATGAAGGCATCTGCGGCATGCACGTGTCGGCAGGTGTTCCGGTCAGGATTCTATTGGCCCACTATTCGCAGGGATTGTATCAACTTTGTGCAGTCATGCCATAAATGTTAAGAATTTGCCAAAATCCCTCGACGACCCACCACTGAAATATCTCAGATCGTGGCACCTTGTCCTTTTGCTAAGTGGGGAATCGATATTTTAGGCCCTTTTCCTAAGGCCAGGTCTCAACTAAAATTCGTAATTGTAGCAGTGGACTACTTTACCAAATGGGCAGAAGCGGTTGCGGTGGCCAGTATTACGACGGAAAAGGTGTGGCACTTCTTTAAGCACCAAGTGATCATGCGTTTCGGGGTGCCTCGTGTGCTAGTTAGCGATAACGGAGCACAGTTTACCAGCCACTTCTTCAAAGAGCAATGTGAAGAATTCCAGATCGAACAGAGGTTTTCCTCTGTGGCACATCCTCAGACTAATGGCCAAGCGGAGGTAACCAACCGAAGCATACTGAGCGGTATCAAGAAAAATCTTGAGGGGTCGAAAAAGAAGTGGCCAGACGAGCTACCCTATGTAATGTGGGCTTACCGCATGATCGTGAAAACTAGTACGGGGGAAACGCCCTTTGCGATGGCCTTTGGTACTGAAGCGGTAATGCCTGTCGAAATTGGCACCCTAAGCTTAAGGGTGGAATATTTCAAGGAGGAGTTAAACGAGGAAAGGTTACGTGCTAACCTTGATATGCTGCCTGAGGCGCGCGAGGAAGCCCTCTTGAAAATAATGCACTACAAAAGAAGAATGGCGCGGTATCACAATAGACATGTTAAGGAGCGGCTGCTCAAGGTGGGAGACCTCGTGCTCAGGGACAAACGAGCAGCGGGCCAACGAATGTGGAAACTTAGCCCAAGCTGGGAGGGCCCATACCCCGTCACTCGTGTTATCGGAAAGGGAGCGTATCACCTCGAAACAATTGACGGTACTCCCCTACCTAACTCTTGGAATATTGCTCGATTAAAATTATATCATGCTAGAATTTGACATGCCGTGTGGCATGGTTTTGAAATTGAAAATGTGACATGCCGGGTGGCATGGTCTTCAAATGAAAAATATGCTTTGATGAAATGTGGACATGCCGTTGGGCATGGTTTTGAAATTATGAAATTTTGACATGCCGTTGGGCATGGTCTTTGAAATTGAAATTTTGACATGCCGTTGGGCATGGTCTTTGAAATTGAAATTTTGACATGCCGGTGGGCATGGCCTTTGAAATTGAAATTTTGACATGCCGGTGGGCATGGCCTTTGAAATTGAAATTTTGACATGCCGGTGGGCATGGCCTTTGAAATTGAAATTTTGACATGCCGGTGGGCATGGTCTTTGAAATTGAAATTTTGACATGACGGTGGGCATGGTCTAACAATTGTTGTGGAAATATTATTGTTCCTTGTTGGTTGTCTGTGTAATGTGCAGATAACAAGGAAAGGAGGATGTCGGGGGTGAAAAGTCCTAGCCTTGGGGCAGAGTGGGCTAATACAGACGGGTCGTCAAGACGAGGCACGCCCCGGCGATCCTAATATATGGTGCTGGAAGTGAAAAATTCTGGCCTTGCGAGGCCGGCCTTGATCAGGCGGCTCGCTAAGACGAGACACGCTCCAGCACTGTCGGGAGTGAAAAATCCTATCCTGGGGAAACCCAGAGAGGGCACGCCCCGACTCCCCTGGGGGTGTAAAGTCCTATCCTTGTGACAGCTCGCGCTTACAAAGGCGGATGATCATTAATTGAGGCACGACCCTAGGGAAGATAAAAACTCCACCTCGCAAGTGAAAATCCTATCCTTACGATGGTAGCGCTAACATAGGCCCTTCGTTAAGAGAGGGCACGTTCCGAGGTGTGAGGGCAACGCTGAGGAAGTGAAAAGTCCTATCCTCGTGATGGCCGACCCTGATTAGGTGGCGCACTGAGAGAGGGCACTTCCCGGCCGATTAAAGAAATAAGAAAGGTCACGGTACCCCAGCTAGTAATCGGAAGGGACAAACCCGGTGAAGTTTGGCTGGAAGAGTACGTGACACGAGCGACATCGGGGGAGATCGCGCCAAGTGAGTTGGGAAAATACGCGCTCACACCCCGAGGTAATTAAGATATTTTAATAGATGTCGCTGCTAATATAAATGATAAGTGAAAATGTGCAGAAAATTCAGCACAGGCGATATCTCGGAAGGATCGCGCTAAGAAAGTGAGGAGCGCGCGCAACAATGGCCCAAGGTAACTAAGACCTTTTGAGAATATGTCGTTACTAACGAAGTGATAAGTGAAAATTGGCAGAAAATTGTGCGAACTGTTTATACAAGAGGGGATACTTGCTTAAACAAAAGGCCCTAAAAAACACAAAAAGGGGCAAAGAAGTCAGAGAGCCCGATGGACAAAAAGAGAAGTGACATTTATGGCCCGGGCATGCTGTTGTCCCCCTCGTCAGGTCGTGGCCTCTTCGCTTGACGGTAGCCCTCTTCTGTGAGGAACCCAGACTTTTGCTTGAAGAGGCGGATGATGGCGTCAGCGTCGAAGAAATGGCGGCCGTGAAGCTTAATGAAGCAGTCGGCCATGAGGCCTGCAGTTTGTTCCATAAACCATTTGCACTTGTCCGCCGTTTCCTCCGTAAGAGCGGCATACTTACTTTGCTCCGCCTGAGGGGCGGTATCCCTCGCAGCCCGGAGTCCTTTGGCCTCCTCCAACTCTTTCCTCGCAACTCCCAAACTGTTTTCCACACATTGTCGCTCGTCAACACTCTTCCGCAGCTCCTCTTGAGTTTTATGAAGTTCCCTTTGATACTTGCTAATTTCTTCCAAGAGCTGGTGGTTAGTGTTGCGCCATTCCTGGGAGGAAGATTGGAGAGAGCTCATTCGTCTTGTCACATTCCTAGACCAGTAATGGAAACCCTGAAAGCTAGAGAACAGATAAGTCCTTATCTGCTGCAATTGCTCGCCCTCGGCAAGAGAGTGGAAGCCCTGCTCTTCCTCCTCAACTGACAACAGATGTCCTGCCAGTAAGGCGGATGTCGCTAAGGAGCTGTAGCCTCCTAACGCTGGGAACCCGCGCTGGCGAATGCTGCTTAAATCAACTTGATGGGTAGCGGCTCCGCTGGAGAGTATAGTGCTTAGGTCAGCCACCATGCGCGGAGTGTCCACCGGGGGAAGAGAGGGAAAGACTGTCTGAACATCAGTAGGAACGAAGAAGACATCAGGAGGGGACGAAAGGGAACGATTAGATGGCCCAGCGTCAATGTTGGTAGGGAAGGAAAGTGCTCCTCTGTAAGGTCCTCTAGAAAGTCCAAGGGATTGCCTGGAGGAGGAGATGATGCGGCAAAAGAAGAATGAAGCGGCGTAGAGGTAGCCCCGTTCCCTGCCAGGCCAGAGCCTTGGTTATCTGTCAAGGGACCGGTGTTGGCGATGCCGTTCTGCCTATCCTTACCAGCGGCAAGGTCGTTCGCTAAAGTTGAGTCCTCATCAAGACGCGGTCGCTTGGGGCCAAGAATACCCGACAAATCCATACCGCTACGCGAAGGAGTGACAGAAGAGGCAACAACCGCGGTATCCTACAACCAAAAGAAACAGGGGAATTAAGAAATGGACACAAAACATATAGACGGAGGGAATCTTGTGAAAAAACCACCTGAACAGGAGGACGGGTAGGTGCAATAACGCGAAGGCGGAGAGTTCTTTTCTTCTTTCTTGCAACGGGAGGACGAGAAGATGGCGCTTGGGCAGGAACAATGCTAGGGGAGGAAACTGGCTCAGCAGCTGGTGTGGCAGTAGCCTCCGCTCGAGGGAGAGAAGAGGACACAGGCGCAGAAGTGGACGCGTGCGTGGTGTCAGTCACGGCACCAGCCGAGGTGGCAGAAAGAGCCTTTTTTCTCTCTTCTGCTGAGGTCTTCTCTCTCTTTTCTTGATGCAGTCAGGTTTCCACCCGGCTGGAGGATCTGTAGAAGCAAGAAATGAATGTTAGAGTTAGTATTGGCATGGAATAGTGAACAAAGGGACGGTGCTCACTTTGAATGCAATTCTGGGCGTCGCCCTGGCACGCGAGTTCGCGAGTGCGAACACCGAGAATCCCCGACAGGTTGAGCAGCCTGTCCAGCCAGCCTTGGTCAATTGGTCCTAACTCTGGCCTGCCACCCCAGGCAGAGTCTCTGGCGACGAGATTAAACCCGCTCCGCCACAAAGGCTGGGCAGATTGATGATGAAGAATCCTTTCTTCCAAGCATCAATAGAAGATTCAAGGAATAACAACTTCCAGGTAAAGGGGAGCTTCAACATCATAGCGAGGCGATATCGCTATGATGCCGTTGTTATGGTGGTACAATTGAAAAAGGGAGCGAAGTAACAACAAAGAAGGAGATTCATTCCCTATATATCTACAGAGGGCTATAAAAGCATAAATGCCGCAGTAGGCGTTTGGACTCAATTGGGCAGCATTCAGATCAAATTCATAGAATAACTCGGCAATTAAGGGATCTAGAGGCAACCGAAAACCATAATGAAATATTTTGGCATAAAGAACCCTACTGTTGCCAGGTAATTCGCTATTAAGGCGAAGGGACTTTGGGGCAACTTCAGTGGAATACCCCTCTAGCTGGTCAAGAGCAGCATTGTAGCTTCGTAGGCGCCGTCGAAGGACGGTGGTGGAAGCAATGGTGGAAACAGTAGTCTCAATATCCCCCTCCCCAGCAGAGCGGGCATCACTCATAGGGTATCCACAGCCTACCACCCTCAATTAAACGGCCAAGCAGAAGTATCGAATAGAGAGGTGAAATCTGTCTTGGCCAAGACAGTAGGCCTAGGCAGGCGCGATTGGAGCCAGTGGTTAGATAACGCATTGTGGGCCTACAGAATGACTTAAAAAGGACCAATCGGGATGACGCCTTACAAGCTGGTCTATGGGAAGACGTGCCACTTGCCAGTAGGGTTGCAACACAAAGCATATTGGGCTATACGAAAGTGCAACTTGAGCTATGACGAAGTTGGGCAAGAAAGGAAATTACAACTCCAAGAGCTAGAGGAGTTGAGAGATCAAGCTTATGACAACTAGCTGATTGTCAAAATCAGAATGAAAGCTTACCACGACAAGAGAATTAAAGGGAAACCTCTCCACACAGGGGAGAAAGCTCTCCTTTATAATTCACGTTTTAAATTATTTCCTGGAAAATTGAAAACTAGATGGGAAGGCCCTTTTGTTATTACTAATATTTACCCACATGGTGCAGTAGATATTAGAAATGAGAAAACAGGTGCCGAGCTCAAGGTGAACGGACAGAGATTGAAACCATTCTTTGAAAATTTCCAGGAAGAGCAAATTTCTGAAAAGGTGGACATGCCACTAGAAAACAAGTAAAGAAAATTCAGAGTCAAGCCTAGGACTTAAAATAAGGGTGCTACAAGGGAGGCAACCCTTGTTTCTTTTATTTTTAGGACGTATTTATTTTTATTTTATTTTTGTCACATTTGATTTCACTAGGTTATTTTTGATTTTGTGCAGGAAATTAAGTGTGGGGAAATTGAAGCAGGCTGGCCAAGCTCTAGGCCAAGCCTTGGGTCTAGACTGTTTTACACCAGAGCCGTTTTTTCTTAGTTAGTGGGACACGTGTCAGCGCCGTCTTTTATAGCCTTTAATTGCTTTTTGAACGGACAAATTCAAAAGCAATTAAAAGGGAATTAATTGAAAGCGTGGGAAAATAAACCACCACCTCTGTGTATTCCTCTTCCCACTCTGACACGATCATCCCACGTAACCAACAAAATTTGCCCTCTCACCTGAGCTAAAAAGCAACAGTCCCTTCCCCTTCTTCTTCCCCAAATCGCACAAGCTTTCCAGCAAAACCTAAACTCCAAAAAAAAACCCACCATTATCCCACTCTCAACAACTCCATACCATGAACCCACCAAATCAGTCCCCCTCCTCCGACATTCCCGAGGCTAGCGACGACCTCCGTGGCGCTCTGCCGCCCGCCTTTCCGACCGACGGCATCTCAGCCGCGAGACGACTGCTGGAAGCACTAGAGAACACTAATTCAATGTCCTCAGAGGACGATTTTCCTAGAGAATTGGAAGATAGTGTCGAAGGAGTCGACCGTGTAGTGGTCGTGAGCGACGAGGACTCCGACGAAGAACCTCTCGCGAAAAAGATGAAGTCGTCTGTCCCTGCGTCTGCAGGAGAGCGAGAGAGTCGTCAAGAGGGCAGACTGCTAAAGAAGATGGCAGCAGCCGAAGCATCAAAACCTCCTCCTGTCACCGCCGCTGCTACACCCACACCACCGCCACCTCCGGCGAAGAAGCCAGCCACCACTGCTCCGCTAAAGAAGACCGGGCGCATCAAGCAAGTGGCCCACAAGAAGACGCCGACTAAGAAACCGGCGAGGATCCCAAATTCATCACCACCACCAAACCCTAAAAAGAACAAGACCAGTGCTGGTCCTTCCACTGCCAAGAGCAAAGGGAAGAAAAAGGTGATCGAGGAAGACTTTGTTGAGGATGATGAAGACGATTCAGTCTTGGCCAAGACTCCGGCCAAGACTGCTAAGGTACCCTCTCTTCCTCCCCTGCACACACCAGACCTCAAAGCCAAATTCCTGTGACATTCCTGCATTTGCTAGATTGGATTTTGACAGGACGCATCATTGCTCTAGGGTGATTCATCTATAAGCAGGGCGAGAAGTGCTTGTCGTTCTTTAAATTTATATGTAAGAAAGCTTCTTTTGGATGGACGCAAGAGTGTGAAGAGGCGTTCGTGGGCTTGAAAACATACTTGTCGTCCGACTTGGTACTAATACGACCGCAGCCGTGCGACACCCTATTTTTGTACCTCGGCGTCGCGGATGAAGTGGTCAGTGCTGTTTTGGTCCGGGAGGACAATCACGCCCACCGCCCTGTATTCTTTGTTAGTCATGTGTTAAAAGATGCCGAGGTGCGATACACCCACATTGAAAAGGTGCCATTCGCCCTGCTACAGTCCACACGGAAGATGGACAGGTACTTCCAGGCCCATCCAGTTATCGTGCTAACGGATCAGCCGTTGAGAAGAATTCTTAGGAAACTAGAATCCTCGGGGAGGATGTTGATTTGGTCAATTGAGCTGGAACAATACGGATTACAGTACAAAGCTCGGCCATCCGTAAAAGCTCACGTTCTGGCAAATTTTATCGCCGAGTGTACATTTGCTGGGGACAAGGCGGCGGAGCCGCTCGAAAAGAAAGAAAGCAATGCAAAGGTCCCACCCTCAGAGGCCCCCGCGGACATATGGGTCATCTATGTAGGTGGCGCCAAAAATCAGGAGCTGGCGGGAGCTGGCATATACATGGTCGGGCCACATAATGTGCAGGTGCAGCACGCCATTAGAATCCTGCAACCATTGTCCAACAACGCAGCAGAGTATGAAGCGCTATTGGCGGGGCTTAGAATAGGAAGAAGCCTTTTCGCTAAAACTGAAAGTGACCTGGTAATAGGAGCCCCACGGTTGAGAATACGAGGGGACTCCAAATTGATAATTGATCAAGTCCTGGGACATTCCCAAGCTAGAGAACCGATCATGGCGCAATACCTCTCGAAAGTGAAAAAGAAATTGGCAGAAATGGAACAAAGCGGCGTGTGTGTTACTTTCGAACACATTCTGCGGGAGGACAATACAGAGGCGGATAATCTTGTCAAGGCGGCAGCTAATCAGGAGGTTGTCATACCAGAAGGCGTGCACTATGAGGAAAGGTCATTACCGTCCTTCATGGAGAAACAACTATCGCTATGTGTGGAGGAGATTGAAAAGGACTGGAGAGTCCCTGTGATAAAATTTTTGAAACACGACGAGCTACCCAGCGATAGTACAGAGAAGAAAAAAGTGCTGAAGCAAGCGGCAAGGTGCACTTACTATGATGGGGAGTTAATTCGGAGATGTTTCTCGCACCCAGCCGCAAAATGTATAACGGAACAAGAAGGCCTCCATACCCTGCACCAGATTCATGAAGGCATCTGCGGCATGCACGTGTCGGCATGCACGTGTCGGCAGGTGTTCCGGTCAGGATTCTATTGGCCCACTATTCGCAGGGATTGTATCAACTTTGTGCAGTCATGCCATAAATGTTAAGAATTTGCCAAAATCCCTCGACGACCCACCACTGAAATATCTCAGATCGTGGCACCTTGTCCTTTTGCTAAGTGGGGAATCGATATTTTAGGCCCTTTTCCTAAGGCCAGGTCTCAACTAAAATTCGTAATTGTAGCAGTGGACTACTTTACCAAATGGGCAGAAGCGGTTGCGGTGGCCAGTATTACGACGGAAAAGGTGTGGCACTTCTTTAAGCACCAAGTGATCATGCGTTTCGGGGTGCCTCGTGTGCTAGTTAGCGACAACGGAGCACAGTTTACCAGCCACTTCTTCAAAGAGCAATGTGAAGAATTCCAGATCGAACAGAGGTTTTCCTCTGTGGCACATCCTCAGACTAATGGCCAAGCGGAGGTAACCAACCGAAGCATACTGAGCGGTATCAAGAAAAATCTTGAGGGGTCGAAAAAGAAGTGGCCAGACGAGCTACCCTATGTAATGTAGGCTTACCGCATGATCGTGAAAACTAGTACGGGGGAAACGCCCTTTGCGATGGCCTTTGGTACTGAAGCGGTAACGCCTGTCGAAATTGGCACCCTAAGCTTAAGGGTGGAATATTTCAAGGAGGAGTTAAATGAGGAAAGGTTACGTGCTAACCTTGATATGCTGCCTGAGGCACGCGAGGAAGCCCTCTTGAAAATAATGCACTACAAAAGAAGAATGGCGCGGTATCACAATAGACATGTTAAGGAGCGGCTGCTCAAGGTGGGAGACCTCGTGCTCAGGGACAAACGAGCAGCGGGCCAACGAATGTGGAAACTTAGCCCAAGCTGGGAGGGCCCATACCCCGTCACTCGTGTTATCGGAAAGGGAGCGTATCACCTCGAAACAATTGACGGTACTCCCCTACCTAACTCTTGGAATATTGCTCGATTAAAATTATATCATGCTAGAATTTGACATGCCGTGTGGCATGGTTTTGAAATTGAAAATGTGACATGCCGGGTGGCATGGTCTTCAAATGAAAAATATGCTTTGATGAAATGTGGACATGCCGTTGGGCATGGTTTTGAAATTATGAAATTTTGACATGCCGTTGGGCATGGTCTTTGAAATTGAAATTTTGACATGCCGTTGGGCATGGTCTTTGAAATTGAAATTTTGACATGCCGGTGGGCATGGCCTTTGAAATTGAAATTTTGACATGCCGGTGGGCATGGCCTTTGAAATTGAAATTTTGACATGCCGGTGGGCATGGTCTTTGAAATTGAAATTTTGACATGCCGGTGGGCATGGTCTTTGAAATTGAAATTTTGACATGCCGGTGGGCATGGTCTAACAATTGTTGTGGAAATATTATTGTTCCTTGTTGGTTGTCTGTGTAATGTGCAGATAACAAGGAAAGGAGGATGTCGGGGGTGAAAAGTCCTAGCCTTGGGGCAGAGTGGGCTAATACAGACGGGTCGTCAAGACGAGGCACGCCCCGGCGATCCTAATATATGGTGCTGGAAGTGAAAAATTCTGGCCTTGCGAGGCCGGCCTTGATCAGGCGGCTCGCTAAGACGAGACACGCTCCAGCACTGTCGGGAGTGAAAAATCCTATCCTGGGGAAACCCAGAGAGGGCACGCCCCGACTCCCCTAGGGGTGTAAAGTCCTATCCTTGTGACAGCTCGCGCTTACAAAGGCGGATGATCATTAATTGAGGCACGACCCTAGGGAAGATAAAAACTCCACCTCGCAAGTGAAAATCCTATCCTTACGATGGTAGCGCTAACATAGGCCCTTCGTTAAGAGAGGGCACGTTCCGAGGTGTGAGGGCAACGCTGAGGAAGTGAAAAGTCCTATCCTCGTGATGGCCGACCCTGATTAGGTGGCGCACTGAGAAAGGGCACTTCCCGGCCGATTAAAGAAATAAGAAAGGTCACGGTACCCCAGCTAGTAATCGGAAGGGACAAACCCGGTGAAGTTTGGCTGGAAGAGTACGTGACACGAGCGACATCGGGGGAGATCGCGCCAAGTGAGTTGGGAAAATACGCGCTCACACCCCGAGGTAATTAAGATATTTTAATAGATGTCGCTGCTAATATAAATGATAAGTGAAAATGTGCAGAAAATTCAGCACAGGCGATATCTCGGAAGGATCGCGCTAAGAAAGTGAGGAGCGCGCGCGACAATGGCCCAAGGTAACTAAGACCTTTTGAGAATATGTCGTTACTAACGAAGTGATAAGTGAAAATTGGCAGAAAATTGTGCGAACTGTTTATACAAGAGGGGATACTTGCTTAAACAAAAGGCCCTAAAAAACACAAAAAGGGGCAAAGAAGTCAGAGAGCCCGATGGACAAAAAGAGAAGTGACATTTATGGCCCGGGCATGCTGTTGTCCCCCTCGTCAGGTCGTGGCCTCTTCGCTTGACGGTAGCCCTCTTCTGTGAGGAACCCAGACTTTTGCTTGAAGAGGCGGATGATGGCGTCAGCGTCGAAGAAATGGCGGCCGTGAAGCTTAATGAAGCAGTCGGCCATGAGGCCTGCAGTTTGTTCCATAAACCATTTGCACTTGTCCGCCGTTTCCTCCGTAAGAGCGGCATACTTACTTTGCTCCGCCTGAGGGGCGGTATCCCCCGCAGCCCGGAGTCCTTTAGCCTCCTCCAACTCTTTCCTCGCAACTCCCAAACTGTTTTCCACACATTGTCGCTCGTCAACACTCTTCCGCAGCTCCTCTTGAGTTTTATGAAGTTCCCTTTGATACTTGCTAATTTCTTCCAAGAGCTGGTGGTTAGTGTTGCGCCATTCCTGGGAGGAAGATTGGAGAGAGCTCATTCGTCTTGTCACATTCCTAGACCAGTAATGGAAACCCTGAAAGCTAGAGAACAGATAAGTCCTTATCTGCTGCAATTGCTCGCCCTCGGCAAGAGAGTGGAAGCCCTGCTCTTCCTCCTCAACTGACAACAGATGCCCTGCCAGTAAGGCGGATGTCGATAAGGAGCTGTCGCCTCCTAACGCTGGGAACCCGCGCTGGCGAATGCTGCTTAAATCAACTTGATGGGTAGCGGCTCCGCTGGAGAGTATAGTGCTTAGGTCAGCCACTATGCGCGGAGTGTCCACCGGGGGAAGAGAGGGAAAGACTGTCTGAACATCAGTAGGAACGAAGAAGACATCAGGAGGGGACGAAAGGGAACGATTAGATGGCCCAGCGTCAATGTTGGTAGGGAAGGAAAGTGCTCCTCTGTAAGGTCCTCTAGAAAGTCCAAGGGATTGCCTGGAGGAGGAGATGATGCGGCAAAAGAAGAATGAAGCGGCGTAGAGGTAGCCCCGTTCCCTGCCAGGCCAGAGCCTTGGTTATCTGTCAAGGGACCGGTGTTGGCGATGCCGTTCTGCCTATCCTGACCAGCGGCAAGGTCGTTCGCTAAAGTTGAGTCCTCATCAAGACGCGGTCGCTTGGGGCCAAGAATACCCGACAAATCCATACCGCTACGCGAAGGAGTGACAGAAGAGGCAACAGCCGCGGTATCCTACGACCAAAAGAAACAGGGGAATTAAGAAATGGACACAAAACATATAGACGGAGGGAATCTTGTGAAAAAACCACCTGAACAGGAGGACGGGTAGGTGCAATAACGCGAAGGCGGAGAGTTCTTTTCTTCTTTCTTGCAACGGGAGGACGAGAAGATGGCGCTTGGGCAGGAACAATGCTAGGGGAGGAAACTGGCTCAGCAGCTGGTGTGGCAGTAGCCTCCGCTCGAGGGAGAGAAGAGGACACAGGCGCAGAAGTGGACGCGTGCGTGGTGTCAGTCACGGCACCAGCCGAGGTGGCAGAAAGAGCCTTTTTTCTCTCTTCTGCTGAGGTCTTCTCTCTCTTTTCTTGATGCAGTCAGGTTTCCACCCGGCTGGAGGATCTGTAGAAGCAAGAAATGAATGTTAGAGTTAGTATTGGCATGGAATAGTGAACAAAGGGACGGTGCTCACTTTGAATGCAATTCTGGGCGTCGCCCTGGCACGCGAGTTCGCGAGTGCGAACACCGAGAATCCCCGACAGGTTGAGCAGCCTGTCCAGCCAGCCTTGGTCAATTGGTCCTAACTCTGGCCTGCCACCCCAGGCAGAGTCTCTGGCGACGAGATTAAACCCGCTCCGCCACAAAGGCTGGGCAGATTGATGATGAAGAATCCTTTCTTCCAAGCATCAATAGAAGATTCAAGGAATAACAACTTCCAGGTAAAGGGGAGCTTCAACATCATAGCGAGGCGATATCGCTATGATGCCGTTGTTATGGTGGTACAATTGAAAAAGGGAGCGAAGTAACAACAAAGAAGGAGATTCATTCCCTATATATCTACAGAGGGCTATAACAGCATAAATGCCGCAGTAGGCGTTTGGACTCAATTGGGCAGCATTCAGATCAAATTCATAGAATAACTCGGCAATTAAGGGATCTAGAGGCAACCGAAAACCATAATGAAATATTTTGGCATAAAGAACCCTACTATTGCCAGGTAATTCGCTATTAAGGCGAAGGGACTTTGGGGCAACTTCAGTGGAATACCCCTCTAGCTGGTCAAGAGCAGCATTGTAGCTTCGTAGGCGCCGTCGAAGGACGGTGGTGGAAGCAATGGTGGAAACAGTAGTCTCAATATCCCCCTCCCCAGCAGAGCGGGCATCACTCATAGGGTATCCACAGCCTACCACCCTCAATTAAACGGCCAAGCAGAAGTATCGAATAGAGAGGTGAAATCTGTCTTGGCCAAGACAGTAGGCCTAGGCAGGCGCGATTGGAGCCAGTGGTTAGATAACGCATTGTGGGCCTACAGAATGACTTAAAAAGGACCAATCGGGATGACGCCTTACAAGCTGGTCTATGGGAAGACGTGCCACTTGCCAGTAGGGTTGCAACACAAAGCATATTGGGCTATACGAAAGTGCAACTTGAGCTATGACGAAGTTGGGCAAGAAAGGAAATTACAACTCCAAGAGCTAGAGGAGTTGAGAGATCAAGCTTATGACAACCAGCTGATTGTCAAAATCAGAATGAAAGCTTACCACGACAAGAGAATTAAAGGGAAACCTCTCCACACAGGGGAGAAAGTTCTCCTTTATAATTCACGTTTTAAATTGTTTCCTGGAAAATTGAAAACTAGATGGGAAGGCCCTTTTGTTATTACTAATATTTACCCACATGGTGCAGTAGATATTAGAAATGAGAAAACAGGTGCCGAGCTCAAGGTGAACGGACAGAGATTGAAACCATTCTTTGAAAATTTCCAGGAAGAGCAAATTTCTGAAAAGGTGGACATGCCACTAGAAAACAAGTAAAGAAAATTCAGAGTCAAGCCTAGGACTTAAAATAAGGGTGCTACAAGGGAGGTAGAGAGGAAGGTACATGTGGTGAGAAGAAGATCGGAGCACCCGGGCGGTGGCGGATTGTAGGAGGAAGAAGAGGAATTGTCTTTTCTTCTTTTTGTTTTTCGAAAGAGAAAGGTAACAAGAGATAAAGAGAAAGCACGTGGGGATTTTTATAACCCTAAGGACTAAAGGGGACGACGGGTCAAGTGATTGTAGTGTGTGACGTGTCTAGGGCAAGGAGACGCGGGAAGCGGGTGCAATCCCTGAGGAGCGAAAAGACATGCTCAGCCCGCCAGTCTTTTAGCGTTCCCCTTTGATGACACGTGGGCTCAAAGCATCATGGTTGTCTCCCCCGTATCGAGCCAAAGAAGTCAGAGCATTAAATGCTCTGAAAAGGGCACAGTCAAACCAGGCGCAAAGGAGCGGCAAGATGTAATGACACGACATGCAAGAGGTAAAGTGCGAAGAAAAGGTAGTCAAGCGACATCGTTAAGAAGCACGCATTATTTGGTCAAGATTGCAAGATCTATTAATTATTACAAGCAAGGAGGCGACGACAAAGTCCAAATGGGAAAAATAGCACAACAAGGGAGTAAGTAAAGAAGCGACACCCGCAATCAAGCGGCATCAAATAGGCCCTTCCCAGGCACTAATCCGCTACTCCTCTTCGGAGGAGAGGAAACCCTCTTGGCTCTCGTCAATCTCTTTCATCCTGGCAGAGGCATACTTGGCGACCTCAGCGGAGTCAGCGGACCTACCGCGGTGCTGATCTGTCACCCCGGCGATAAAGGCTTGTTCGGTTTTCTTCTTCCACCAGGTCACCTTCTTGAAAGCTTTTGATAGGTTCGCATCGTGGGAGGCCACCTCCTCAAGAAGGAACGAGTTTTTCTTCTTCTCAGCCACCAACTCAGCCTCTAGAGCTTCAATCTAGGCTTTTCCTTTAGATCTTTCCCGAGAAAGGTCAGCGCGGCACTCGCGCAGTTCGAGGAAGCTGCAGCAGCCTACTCTCCTCCTCGGAGGCGCGAAACATATCACAGGCCAAGATAGCCGTTGGCTGATCTTGCGATAAGGGGTCTGATATACCCAGGGCACGGAACCCGTCAGTCCTAAATTTTGACAGATTTAGCCGGTGGGAGGGGGCCCCTTGAGGCCCGTCACGGGAAAGATCAGCAACAAAGCAAGGGGTGCAGATACCGCCTGAGCCCCCAATGTCTCGAATCAAAGTAAGGAACAATGGGCAAGGGCACTTCGGGGGAGAGTGAGAAGAACCAGGTCCGCTTAGGACTGAGGGTCGCACGTCAGGAATACAGGGGCCAATGGGCGAATATAGACACTCCGTGGCAGGAGCGGAATCCGCGGCGGATGGTGGCATCATTGCGGCAGATGAGTTCTTATTGAGGGCAGCCAGCCCCAGAGTCGAGGAAGCGGCACCCAGTGAAGCGGCACCCTCCATAGTGGTGTCGGGAGAAGCGGCAGTCTAGGAAGCGACAGTAGCTGCGGCGTCACTTGGAGGAGGTTGAGCAGCCACTTTGGTCGCTTGAACTTCACTTGCTTCCCTTAGCTTCCTTCGTTGAGCTGAGGAAGCCCGGCGGAGGCTCAGTTCCATGTCCATGTCCTCCATGTCCTCGACTCCGTAGGAGAAAATCTTTGTCTCAGTCACTAGCAAACCAGACCCGGACCTCTTCTTCCGGCTGGGTAACCAGTTTTCCACGAAGCGGGAAGTGCGGAAGGAGGAACCGCTTTCCCCGGAGCGAATCTCCTCTAAAGCTCTTTTCTTTATGGGCATACGGTGATCAGTTCGAGCCCCAGCGGAAGTAGAGGGAGCAGTCGTTGAAGGGGCGACAACCTTGTGAGGAGCGTCAACATCGGAGAGCGGTCGAGCGATGGTTTCCCCTGCGAAAAGTTATGTTAGTAAACAAGGGGTAAGCAAGGCAGCAGCAAAGCTCAAAAGCTCACCTATGGTACACTCAGTTAAAGGCCTGTACAAGGCAAAGTTTCGGATCTGGAAAGAGGACTCCATCTCCAGTAAGGCGTTGGCCTAATCCAACTCTTCCCTAGACAGAGGAGCTCGCCTCGCCCAATCAACCACCTCCAGGTTGAAATCAAGACGCCACAGGCGAGAGGTTAATTCGACAACGAAGAAACCGCTGTTCCAGTTTTCGACGTTCCCCTCGAATCCTCGAAATTTCTGCCAAAAAGGCCTCACTAGAGCATCATCCCATCTTGGAAAAATATTAATGAAGTCGTCGCGAAAAACCAGAGTCAAGAACTTACAAAATAAAGCGACGGAGGGAGCAAGAATATCTTTTAATTCACAAGCACGAAGGAAGGTGTAGATGCAGCTCCATGAGGGAGGGGTAATCTGCGCAGGGTTAAGCCGGTGCTCGCGCAACACACGCTCTAGCGTGTCATGAACTGGGAGGCGGAACCCATATTGAAACATTTTAAAATAAAGAATCCTATGAGTTTTCCAGAGCCGGCTATGAAGCCTCATAGTGTCAGAAGGAATTGTGGGGCGATAGCCGCAGGGGAAGGTAACATTATTACTTTCCAGTTTGAGGCGTAAGACAGTGGGGCAAGTAAAGATGCTAGGGGTGTTTTCAAGTTCGGGATATCGAGAAATTGGCCTTGGGGTAGCTAAAGAGCTAGATTGAGATCTCGTGCGAGGCATGATAGATAAAGAAGCAAAGGAAAATCAAAAGCAAGATCGAGCAGAATACCTTGAAAGAGAGAAGGTTGAAATTAATGGGCGAGTCGTCTGGATGCGAACGAGAGAATTTCCTCGGAGCGAGCGAAAAACGAAGAGAGTTCTGAAGTATAAAAAGGAGCAAAAAGGTACGAAGAAGGAGCGTTTTTCCTTTTAAAAGAGACGGTGGAAAATTCAGCCAGAAGGGCAACCTATCACAGCAAGACACGTACGGGACGAGTGGGACACGTGGAAAGACCCTGACAGAAACTTAAAGTCAAGCGCTCGCCTCGAATGTCGTAAAAGAAAGACTCGTTAATTACAAAAAACCCCACAAAGGTGGTCATATGAAGCGACAATTAGCTGTCCAGTGACAGTTATCCTATGGGCCGGCGATTATAGCAAAAGCAAAAGCGAAAAGAAAAAGACAAGCGACATTTCGTTTCATTTCATTCTGTTTTATTCATTGAAAGAGAAAGCCAGCGGCATCTACAATAAGTGCGACATCATCAGTCTTCGTCCAGTGTACGTCATAAACGTAATCGTAATCTTCCGGAGACGATGGTGACCCGCTGTTATAGAAAGGAAAGGGCTCGCCAATCTCGAAAGGTCTTTTACCAAGCCCAGTCGCGGAAGCTGTCGTAGGGGCAGTTTCTTCCTTTGAAGCGGCATGGGAGTTTTCCTCTAGGGTTGAGGTAACCAATCCTGTGGTGGCATCTTGTGTAGAAGTCCTGTCCTTGGGAAAAGGACAAGGGACGGATGGTGACGCTTCATCCTTTTGCCGCAGCGAAAGGTAGTAAGGTTCAAAGCCGGCAAAGAAGGACTCGAAAGATTATTTCTTTGTTTTCTTCAATCTCTTGCGACCCCGGCACTTCACGGAATGTCTGGCAGGCCTCCAGGGGGGTGTGAGTGGAGGATTGTCGGAGTCGGGAGAAGTCGGAGGGGTCGGAGGAGAATCGCGGGTGGCAGCATACAAAAAACGAGAGTCAGCCATGGGAATATCAGTAAGAGTGAGAAGAAAAAAGAAAAAAGATGAACAAAGAAGGAAAGAAAGAACCCCATTATATAGCCGAGGTGAGGTGAGGAGGCGTGCCTGCCTTTTCGCGTATTATCGAGGACAGTTAATGCTATCAGAGATAACGTCTGTTGGCGGAAAAAGATCTGACTCCGCAACTGTCAAAAGTCTGCACTAGCTAGGAGGCACCGAAATCGTTGCCCAATCCGTTAACACCAAAAACGGCGCAAAATATATTCAGAATGGATGCGATATAGGAAAATCATCATTATGAACCAGGTAGGCAAATAAAGTTACGGGATCCCAAGGGACACCAAGCTCGCAATAAGTGGGAACAAAATTTGTTTTCTAAGAAAGATGATATGAGAAAGAAGAAAAACATTGACAGCGCGGCAAGTGAATAAGGGAAAACATGTTTATTTATTTAAAGGGCTCAGCGGCCCGAGGTTACAAAAAGGCCTAACGGCCCGGAGTTACAAAAGGTGGCCCCAGAGGAGCACAGAAAGACACGCCAAGAGGATCCCCATCGCTGGTCAGGCATTCGACCCAGCGTCATCATCTTCCCATTCCAGGAAAGGAATTTCCCTCAGGGCATCCGCAAGAGCCGTTAGTTCAGAAGAATAGGCCCTCATGCTCTTCAGGCAGCATCCCAGTAAATCCTTCCTATGCTGTAGCGTTGACATCAGTAGCTGAATCTGAGAAACAACCACTAACAGCTTCACCGCTTTCTCCACGGGACTGAAATCCTCCAGGGTAACAACAGCTTGCCTAGCTTGCAGGGGATTCAGCATCCCCTGGAGCTCCAGCATATCCTCCGAGGTCTTAATGCTCAGCGAACCCAGGAAATCAGTATCTGCCTGAGTAAGGTTCCTCAGGGCATGGGTTTTGGAGAGCAGAAATTTTTTGATGACTTCGTCCATAAGGAGAAGAGAGATGAAGAAATTCGAAGAGAGAGGTGAAAAAGTTGTGAGAGTTATGAGGCAAGTGCAAAATGAAAGGCCTATTTATAGACTTCAGAAAAAAGCATTTCGAAGATATACCTTTATCGATCGTCGAGCCCACATTAGGGGAGAAACCTCTAAGGGGCAAGACCGGAGACGCTGTGATAGCCCTTGGTAAAGACTCGGGCTAGTTTTCGTTTGGGCATATGATAACTATCGATACCACAGAAGCGGCATCTCTACTACCCCGTCGGGTGACCCGGCCAGCATACTGTACCCGTCGCGGGAGACGAGGCCTTGTTCATACCGCCCTTAGCCTGGCAACCGACCCTGGGATGATCGACATCAGCGGGGGGGCTCTCATGCGGCATCCGCACGGCGGCATCCCATCCCAGGTCATCCATGATGTCACTCCGCATGACGTCATCCCGTATGACGTCACTGAAGGCCACCCTAGCGGCATATATCACCCCAGCGACACCTGCCAGGGACTATTCCCACCCCTTGTCGGTACACTCCTTCCTTTGCCTATAAATACCCCCATCTTTTCAGACAAGAGGGTAAGCCTAAGATAGCATACTGAACCCCTGTCATTTTGACTACCTGCACTGACTTTGGCATCGGAGAGTTTACCCCGGAGACCCCCTCCAGTGCTTTCCAGGTGACGAAGACCCCAGCACAGTGTTCCCGACCAGCCCAGATCAAGCCGATCCTGCTCAGTATCCCCCGGACTCTTATCAATCGTCTTGGCCAAGACTGCGGCCAAGACACTTTCGCGATGAAGACAGTATTGCGGATCGTTTGGACCGCTTCCCACATTGGGCTTCGCAGCTGGCAAGTCGCAGTTGTCCCGCATATCTAGAGGGATCTGAAGCATATCTCTTGAAGAATCCCGCATGGGATATCCCTCTTTTGTATTGCGATTTACTTTCCATTGTTAGAACAATTTATTATAGCTATCTTTTAGAGATTTTCTAGGAATTAGAGTTGGAGTAGGACAGAGGGTTTTTAGGGCTATTTAGCCAAATATTGTTCACCTCTGTCCGGGGATCCCAACACACACTATCGTTCGGAACCTTTCTTCTCTTTTCTCCTTATTTGATATCAATAACAATTTGCTCCGAGATTTATTTCTCGGATTCAGTTTATGCAATATATATTTTTATATTCTTACCTATGAGTATGAGTAACTAAAACACCCATCCTTGGTAAGGGTTGATGAGCTGAAGTTCTTATGCGTTCGTGAGATCAATTCGTACTTAATAATCTCTTCTCTTGTATTTATTTATTTCTTGAACTTAACCCATCGCTTACTCACTAGAGACAAGGTTTGATCATCCTTGTACTCTAGTAGAGAAGAGTTGCAGTCGGTCTAGAAGGAAAGGGAGCACCCGTCGGCTAGACAAAGTAGGTGACTAGTCTCGCGCCAGACTAGAAGAAATAAGTGATCTAGGTCAAGACCAGATTGACAACCTAGGGTTTCCATAGGGAAACACCTTGACCTAGGTACTGTCTTCCCCTATACCGTTGAGGAAGCGAACAACCATTCAAGACAGCAGTCAAACGGATAAACCCTTTAACCAGCAAGGTGTCACTTGGCTAGGATTATCAGAAGAGGGAGTACCCGCCAGGTAATTTGAAGAGGAGGGAAGACAGGAGTGAACAGGAGTTCCTCCACTCTATAGCAGTACTATGAACTGAAGAGATGAATATCCTTGAGTCTATGATCGAAGCATAAGAACGCAAGCTCTCACATCACCCTTACCTTGAATTCCCTTTTACCAGACTTATTTCAATCTTGACCCCTGTCTTGGCCAAGACTTTGGCCAATACTACTTTGAACTATTTTTACTGCTTACTGTTTTGTCTTTATTTTCAGAAACAACCAAAACCAAAACCAGTGACGAGGAAGTCAAACCAAGAATTACATTTCCTAGAGGTCTCTGTGGACGATCCTCTTACAATCATCTACAAACTCTTGTAGACAGTGATAAGTTGTATTTCTATTCCTAATTCCATACCTATTTCACTATTATATTTGACGTGTTCGACGCGCGATCAATGAGAAACTTGATATAAAAAAACAAAATTAAATATACAATGCCACAACCAAGACATCCATTTATACGTGATAAAATTAGTTGAGAAACTTGAGTATTATTATAAGAATATTTCAAAAAACAGTAGGTAATTATTTAGGTTAGTAGAAAAAGCAATGGTATGCCTTATGATCAAGTTACTAGAAATATAGTATCTCACCCTCGCGAGCGATTTCGGATGAAGAAAAAGAACGCACATAGGAGTCATACTCGAGAAGTTCAGGAGTTGTAGATGCCAAAATGGAGCCAAAGGTATCTGCTTCGTCGGCCTATAGACCTTAATTAATTATATTAGTTATGTAACTTCTTTTACTATAGAAGTATTTGCTAGTAGCTTAATGTTACCTGAATAGGATCACCATAACAAATGTGAGCCCCGAAACAAAATTAGAGAGGGCACTCAAATAACTAGAGGATGTGAGACGCAAACTCGTTGCTAGAAACAACGGAGATAAAAATACGCTACCAAGTGAAAACAAAATTGCATAAGTCACTAGATGTTTATACAAATGCATAAAGTTAGTAAAAGTTTTAGACTTCAACTCGCCCCTTGTTTCGCTCGAAAAAGACCAATACATGACAACTTGGTACCTAGTTCCTAAAGGTAGTTACTTGCAGGACCCATTGAAGAATAAACTATGGTGATTGAGTCCTGCATGTCTAATTATACCTCATCATCTTTAAAAACTACACCACCCCACAACCCAAATCGTTTGCAAAACAAATTAAAAATAATACTAACCTAAAAAAGTCAATGAGTAATATCTAGCCATAGACTGCAATGGTCAATACGGGTCTGGCCTCTCCCGCCCTCCAAATCCTAAACGATAAATTATACAACATTAGAATAATATATAAAAATAATTATTATTAATACCTTAATTATGTGCTAAAAAAAGAAAGCAAACTTACTACTCTTTGGCTAGAGCCAAGAGGATAGTAAAAGCAGCCGCGAACAACTGGCGATAAAGCACTAAAACATTTACATTCATCTGATCATCAAATGGCAGCCGGTCTTCATAGCCATCATGACAATCAACGGGAGATAATCGACAAAACCATCTATAAGATGAAAAATAAAAAAAAACAACAATTAAACAATGTTATATAATTACATGAGCAAGATGATATAAAAAAATAAAATTAAATATACAATGCCACAATGAAGACAACCATTTATACGTGATATAATTAGTTGAAAAATTGAGTATTATTATAAAATATTTCAAAATGCAGTAGCTAATTGTTTACAATTATATAAGTTAATAGAAAAAGCAGTGGTATGACTTATGATCAAGTTACTTAAAATATGGTAAGCGTCTCACCCTACAGACCTTAATTAATTATATTAGTTATGTAACTTCTTTGGCCATTCGCTAGTAGCTTAATGTTACCTGAATAGAATCACCATAACAAATGTAAGCCCCGGAACCAAATTGGAGAGGGTACTCAAGTAACTAAGGGATGTGAGATGCAAAATCGTTGCTAGCAGCAGCGGTGATAAAAATACGCTACCAAGTGAAAAACAAAATTAGCATAAGTCACTAGATGTTTATACAAATGCATAAAATTAGTAAAAGTTTTAGACTTTAACTCGCCCCTTGTTTCGCTCGAAGAAGACCAATACATGACAACTTGCTACCAAGTTCCTAAAGGTAGTTAGTAGCAGCACCCATTGGAGAATAACTATGGTGATTGAGTCCTGCATGTCTAATTATACCTCATCATCTTTAAAAATTAGACAACCCAAATCGTTTGCAAAACAAATTAAAAAAAATACTAACCCAAAAAAGCCAATAAGTAATACCTAGCCAAGGACTGCAATGGTCAATACGGGTCTGGGCTCTCCCTTCCTCCAAATCCTAAACGATAAATTTTACAACATTACAATAATATATATAAAAAACATTTATTAATACCTTAATTATGTGGAAAAAAATAAAAAAACCTTACCACTCTTTGGCTAGAGCCTAGAGGATAGTAAAAGCAGTCGCGAACAACTGGCGATAAAGCACCAAAACATTTACATTCATCTGATCATCAAATTCCAGCCGGTATAGGATGCGTATCCCTGTAATGACTGTCTTCATAGCCATCGTCACAATCAACGGGAGATAATTGATAAAACCGTCTAAAAGATAAAAAATAAAAAACCCCAATTAAACAATGTTATATAATTACATAAGCAACTTTATATAAAAAAAAAATTAAATATACAATGCCACAACCAAGACATCCATTTATACGTGATATAATTAGTTGAAAAACTTGAGTATTATTATAAGAATATTTCAAAAAACAGTAGGTAATTATTTAGGTTAGTAGAAAAAGCAATGGTATGACTTATGATCAAGTTACTTGAAATATAGTAAGTATCACACCCTCACAAGCGATTTCGGACGAAGAAAAAGAACGCACATAGGAGTCATACTCGAGAAGTTCACGAGTGGTAGATGCCAAAATGGAGCCAAAGGTATCTGATTCGTCGGCCTACAGACCTTAATTAATTATATTAGTTATGTAACTTCTTTTACTATAGAAATATTTGCTCGTAGCTTAATGTTACTTGAATAGGATCGCCATAACAAATGTGAGCCCCGAAACTAAATTGGAGCGGGCACTCAAATAACTAGAGGATGTGAGACGCAAAGTCGTTGCTAGAAATAGCAGAGATAAAAATACGCTACCAAGTGAAAACAAAATAGCATAAGTCACTAGATATTTATACAAATGCATAAAATTAGTAAAAGTTTTAGACTTCAACTGCCCCTTGTTTCGCTCGAAAATGACCAATACATGACAACTTGGTACCAAGGTCCTAAAGGTAGTTAGTAGCAGCACCCATTGAAGAATAAACTATGGTGATTGAGTCCTGCATGTCTAATTATACCTCATCATCTTTAAAAACTACACCACCCCACAACCCAAATCGTTTGCAAAACAAATAAAAAAAAATACTAACCCAAAAAATCCAATAAGTAATATCTAGCCAAGGACTGCAATGGTCAATACGGGTCTGGCCTCTCCTCTTCTCCAAAGCCTAAACGATAAATTTTAAAACATTAGAATAATATATAAAAATAATAATTATTAATACCTTAATTATGTGCTAAAAAAAGAAAAAAACCTTACCACTATTTGGTTAGAGCCAAGTAGATAGTAAAAGCAGTCGCGAACAATTGGCGATAAAGCACCAAAACATTTACATTCATCTGATCATCAAATGCCAGCCGGTATAGCATACGCATCCCTGTAACAACTGTCTTCATAGCCATCATCACAATCAACGGGATATAATCGATAAAACCATCTATAAGTTGAAAAAAAAACACAAGTAAACAATGTTATATAATTACATGAGCAACTTGATATAAAAAAACTAAATTAAATATACAATGCCACAACAAAGACATCCATTTATACGTGATGTAATTAGTTGAAAAACTTCACTATTATTATAAGAATATTTCAAAAAACAGTAGCTAATTGTTTAGGTTAGTCGAAAAAGCAGTGGTATGACTTATGATCAAGTTACTTGAAATATAGTATGTATCTCACCCTCGCGAGCGATTTCGGACGAAGAAAAAGAACACACATAGGAGTCAAACTCAAGAAGTTCACGAGTTGTAGATGCCACAATGGAGCCAAATGTATCTGCTTCGTCGGCCTACAGACCTTAATTAATTATATTAGTTATGTAACTTCTTTGGCCATTCGCTAGTAGCTTAATGTTATCTGAATAGGATCACCATAACAAATGTGAGCCCCGGAACCAAATTGGAGAGGGTACTCAAGTAACTAGGGGATGTGAGACGCAAACTCGTTGCTAGCAGCAGCGGTGATAAAAATACGCTACCAAGTGAAAAACAAAAATAGCATAAGTCACTAGATGTTTATACAAATGCATAAAATTAGTAAAAGTTTTAGACTTTAACTCGCCCCTAGTTACAAAAGCAGTGGTATGACTTATGATCAAGTTACTTGAAATATAGTATGTATCTCACCCTCGCGAGCGATTTCGGATGAAGAAAAAGAACACACAGGTGTCAAACTCGAGAAGTTCACAAGTTGTAGATGCCAAAATGGAGCCAAAAGTATCTGCTTCGTCGGCCTATAGACCTTAATTAATTATATTAGTTATGTAACTTCTTTTACTATAGAAGTATTTGCTAGTAGCTTAATGTTACCTGAATAGGATCGCCATAACAAATGTGAGCCCCGAAACCAAATTGGAGAGGGCACTCGAATAACTAGAGGATATGAGACGCAAACTCGTTGCTAGAAACATCGGTAATAAAAATACGCTACCAAGTGAAAACAAAATAGCATAAGTCACTAGATGTTTATACAAATGCATAAAATTAGTAAAAGTTTTAGAGTTTAACTCGCCCCTTGTTTCACCCGAAAAAGACCAATACATGACAACTTGCTACCTAGTTCCTAAAGGCAGTTAGTAGCAGCACCCATTGAAGAATAAACTATGGTGATTGAGTCCTGCATGTCTAATTATACCTCGACATCTTTAAAAACTACACCACCCCACAACCCAAAACGTTTGCAAAACAAATTTAAAAAAATACTAACCCAAAAAAGCCAATAACTAATATTAGCCATGGAGTGCAATGCTCAATACGGGTCTGGCCTCTCCCCTCCTCCAAATCCTAAACGATAAATTTTACAACATTAGAATAATATAGAAAATAATAATTATTAATACCTTAATTATGTGCTAAAGAAATAAAAAATCCTTACCACTCTTTGGCAGGAGCCAAGAGGATAGTAAAAGCAGTCGCGAACAACTGGCGATAAAGCACCAAAACATTTACATTCATGTAATCATCAAATGCCAGCCGGTATAGGATACGCATCCCTGTAACGACTGTCTTCATAGCCATCATCATAATCAACGGGAGATAATCGATAAAACCGTCTAGAAGATGAAAAATAAAAAACCACAATTAAACAATGTTATGTAATTACATGAGCAACTTGATATAAAACAACTAAATTAAATATACAACGCCACAACCAAGACATCCATTTATACGTGATATAATTAGTTGAAAAACTTGAGTATTATTATAAGAATATTTCAAAAAATAGTAGCTAATTGTTTAGGTTAGTAGAAAAACAGTGGTATGACTTATGATCAAGTTACTTGAAATATAGTAAGTATGTCACCGTCGCGAGCGATTTTGGACGAAGAAAAAGAACGCACATAGGAGTCAAACTCAAGAAGTTCACGAGTTGTAGATGCCAAAATGGAGCCAAAGGTATCTGCTTCCTCGACCTACAGACCTTAATTAATTATATTAGTTATGTAACTTCTTTTACTATAGAAGTTACATACCTTTTCTTTTACTTTAATTATATTAGTTATGTAACTTCTTTGGCCATTTGCTATTAGTTTAATGTTACCTGAATAGGATCACCATAACAAATGTGAGCGCCGGAACCAAATTGGAGAGGGTACTCAAATAAATAGAGGATGTGAGACGCAAACTCGTTGCTAGAAACAACGGTGATAAAAATACGCTACCAAGTGAAAAAAAATAGCATAAGTCACTAGATGTTTATACAAATGCATAAAATTAGAAAAAGTTTTAGACTTCAACTCGCCCCTTGTTTCGCCCGAAAAAGACCAATTCATGACAACTTGCTACCTAGTTCCTAAAGGCAGTTAGTAGCAGCACCCATTGAAGAATAAACTATGGTTATTGAGTCCTGCATGTCTAATTATACCTCATCGTCTTTAAAAACTACACCACCCCACAACCCAAATCGTTTGCAAAACAAAATAAAAAAAATACTAACCCAAAAAAGCCAACAACTAATATCTAACCAAGGACTGCAATGCTCAATACGGGTTTGGCCTCTCCCCTCCTTCAAATCCTAAACAATAAATTTTACAACATTAGAATAATATATAAAAATAATAATTATTAATACCTTAATTATGTGCTAAAGAAAGAAAAAAACCTTACCACTCTTTGGCTAGAGCCAAGAGGATAGTAAAAGCAGTCGCGAACAACTGGCGATAAAGCACCAAAACATTTACATTCATCTGATCATCAAATGCCAGCCGGTATAGGATACGCATCCCTGTAACGACTGTCTTCATAGCTATCATCACAATCAACGGGAGACAATCGATAAAACCATCTAGAAGTTGAAAAACGAAACCACAATTAAACAATGTTATATAATTACACAAGGAAGAAATCCATTTATACGTGATATAATTAGTTGAAAAACTTGAGTATTATTATAACAATATTTCAAAAAATAGTAGCTAATTTTTTTGGTTAATAGAAAAAGTAGTGGTATGACTTGTGATCAAGTTACTTTAAATATGGTAAGTGTCTCACCCTCGCGAGCGATTTCGGACGAAGAAAAAGAACACACATTGGACTCAAACTCGAGAAGTTCACGAGTTATAGATGCCAAAATGGAGCCAAAAGTATCTGCTTCGTCGGCCTACAGACCTTAATTAATTATATTAGGTATGTAACTTCTTTTACTATAGAAGTTACATAGCTTTTCTTTTAATTTAATTATATTAGTTATGTAAGTTCTTTGGCCATTTGCTAGTAGCTTAATGTTACCTGAATAGGATCGCCATAGCAAATGTGAGCCCCGAAACCAAATTGGAGAGCGCAGTCAAATAACAGTAGCAGTGATAAAAATACGCTACCAAGTGAAAACAAAATAGCATAAGTCACTTGATGTTTATACAAATGCATAAAATTAGTAAAAGGTTAAAGTCACCAAGTGAAAACAAAATAGCATAAGTCACTTGATGTTTATACAAATGCATAAAATTAGTAAAAGGTTTAGACTTTAACTCGCCCCTTGTTTTGCCTGAAAAAGAACAATACATGACAACTTGCTACCTAGTTCCTAAAGGTAGTTAGTTGCAGAATAAACTATGGTGATTGAGTCCTGTATCTCTCATTATACCTCATCATCTTTAAAACCTACACCACCTCATAACCCAAATCGTTTGCAAAAAAAAATAAAAAATACAAACCCAAAAAAGCCAATGAGTAATATCAAGCCGTGGACTACAATGGTTAATACGGGTCTGGCCTCTCCCCCCCTCCAAATCCTAAACGATAAATTTTACAACATTAGAATAATATATAAAATTATTAATTATTAATACCTTAATCATGTGCTAAAAAAAGAAAAAAAACTTACCACTCTTTGGCTAGAGCCAAGAGGATAGTAAAAGCAGCCGCGAACAACTGGCGCTAAAGCACCAAAACATTTACATTCATCTGATCATAAAATGCCAGCCGATATAGGATACGCATCCCTGCAATGACTGTCTTCATAGCCATCACCACAATCAACGAGAGATAATTGATATAGGGTATTTTGGCCATGTTTTCCTCTATGTTTTTGGGCTTGTCTTGGGCATGATTATGCTAATTCTCCTTTGAAATCACTCTTTTTACAGATTTGAGCTCAAAGAGGAAAAGATGCAGAAAATTGCCCCTTTTTTGTGGAATTTTATGAGGATCAAAATCGTCGAGGCCTTGCTGTTCCTATTCTCGTCGAGACCTTGAAGCCAGTTGTGTCATCTTGCCCTGGACAGCAACTTTTGTCATTCACTACCGCACGTGCAGACTTCTTCTCAAGGACGCGCACAGCGAGATTCCTTCCCCGATTTCTCTTGGCTATCCTAGGAATATTCCTTTAGGGTGCCCTCCCTCTTTTGTCTCTTTCTCTTAGCTGTCCCTTATCCTTTAGTGAGCTTTGAGAGTATTTAAACAGTAGTGGTAGGGTTTTTAGGGCATCACTACTTATATTTTTACATCATAGTATCTTTTTGTGAGCAGCCGCTCTCCTTTCTTCTTGGGATTTGTCACTCCCATTTCCTTGTAGCCGTCGCCGTCATTACTCTCTAAACCAGAGCTTTAGCTCCAGCTGCTATTTAATATTATCGCATTTTTCTTTCATTTCTCTTATCTTGTATGCTCCTCTTTACTTTTATTTTGTTATTGATTAATATGAGTGGATAAGTTCTTTAGCTTAGCAAGGGTGTTTTAAGGGTTGCATGAGGTAGTCTTGAGAACAAACTATTTTTAATATAGATCTAGATAGTTTTGTTAGGAGCTTGATCACCTTTTAATTTACTATTCTAGATCTCCGTCATTTCCTTTGTTATAACTAACGCGAAGCTTTGGAATAGAGTAGACACTAGATGGATTGTCATTAGCTTGGTCTGTTCCGTCTAGAGCAAGTAGGTAATTAGGGCAGTGTCGCAAGCCTGATAAACTGAGAGGCATCGAGCCCTAGACGTGTCTTTCCTTCTCTTCAAGGGCGTTGTGCGTATTTCCTCCCCGCCTTTGGCCTAGGAGGACGACGCAACGTCACGACTACCCTATTAATAGTGAAAATGGGGGTTAGTTTCTCTTAAGAGGAAATCAGGAGGCCTAAACGTACCTAGCCTCTATAGCATATCTGTAGCATGAGAGTGGACTATCTTTGCGTCGATCACTGATGAGACCTCGACGCAACCCGAGGAAATACCTTTGCTAAGACTTCTCTTTATCCGATTTTAGCCTATTTCCCCCTTGACTACTTTGTTTATGATTTCCATTTCTATTGTTTTTATTATTTCTGTCTTTGTTAGCTGTCGTGCCCTCGATCTCTCTCGGTTAACTAGTTTAACCAACAAAACCCCCCTGTGTTACTTTTCGGTTGAATGTTATCTTTATCGTACATCTAGGGCAAGATTTAGTATTTCACTTTCTCCCTGTGGATCGACCCTGTTACCGCTGTATGCAAATTAATTTGTGCATCTAGGCCTCAGGACTTATTATTATTTTTAACCCGTTTTGACGGCGAGTCAAATTTTGGCACCGTTGCCGGGGAGTTTCTTGATTTATACTAATTTTTGTTGTTATTTGTATGACTAGGAGATCTGCTCCATACCTCATACCACTTGATCTCAAGCTTACCAGAACAGAGAGAGAACTTCGAAAGCAAGCCAGGGGACCAACCATCCCTCATCTTGCCCGCGATAGGAATCTAGCCGATCTGAATAATCCCGAGGGTTTCTTTCTTGCAGAGTTCCCTTTCTTTCATCAAGATCTCAACGACGCCGAGTTTGCCAACCCCTACATTCCAAACATGGAAGACGAATGACCCCCACATCCACCCCCTCCGCCTCCTATTGACCAAACAATAGACGATCTCAATGTTGCTCCCGAAGCTCCTAGTAGCTGCATCGTCTGGCCAGTTGTTCCAAATGACTGGATACTCAAATCCACTATCATGCACCATCTGCCCTCTTTACACAAATTTCCCAAGGAGAATCCGCATCGCCACCTACAACATCTTCATTCGGTCTGCGAGGCCATGAAACCTACTAATGTCGATATTGACCGGGGTAAGCTGCGAGCTTTCATGTGGTCCCTCAAGGATGTTGCCAAGGATTGGTTCTACGACCTTCCTCCTAGATCTATCACGTCATGGGCTAAGATGTCTAAGGCCTTCACGGATAAATATTACCCAGCAGCCACAACAAGCGTGACTCGCAAGCAACTAGTTTCTATCGTGCAAAAGGGTGATGAGAGTCTAGGGCAATACCATGAGTGCTACAAGAAGATGCAAGCCTTGTGCCCTTCGCACAATCTCACCGATCATGCCCTTATCCAGTACTTTTATGAAGGCTTGAAACCACATGACAATGCCTTGTTGGACGCCGCAACCGGTGGTTCTCTTTGTGCCCGCACTCCAGCTGCAGCCAAGGCTATTATTGAGCTCATGGCCAAGACTATTGTTGCATCTGAAATAGTGACAGGAAGCTGCCAGAATGCCCATGTTGCTGCCATGCAGGGCCAATTAGATAACATCACGGGTATATTGCAGAATATGGCCTCCGGACAACCTCTCTAGATTAAGGCCTGTCAGATTTGTAATTTTGTGGATCATGCCACAGACACCTGCCCTTACATTCCCGAGGAAATTCCAGTCAATGCAGTTGGAGGATACAATATTCCCTATGGCGAGAATCACAATCAAGGCAGGAAACACCCAAATTTTAGCTGGTCTCATAATCCGCAATCATCGGGCCCTAGTTAACAACCACAACAGCAATACCATTACGGTAACCAATCTCAGCCTCCTTTCAACATACAGAACTTTAGGCTAGCACAACCAGCAGTATCCATACCCTCCATCGAAAGATCAAGCCCCTACCCCTCCGTCAGCTAACGAGGGCATTCCCTACAAGAGTGTTATCTCCGAACTCCAAAAACAAATGAGTATGATGACTGTCGACATGAAGGAATTGAAAAATAGAGGTCGACTTCCTAGGCAGACTGAACCTAACCCAAAGCACGAGGCATGTGCCATGAATCTTCAAAGTGGTACTGAATTGCCCACCAGAATTAATCCTGCCCTCGACATTGCATAGCATCTCGAGCCCGAACTCAAAGTTAAGAAGAGGAAGGAGCCTAAAATTCCAAATGTGATGGTTGACCGTATTCGTTCCCCGAGAGGATCTCCGAGGAATGATCCGAATCCACCCGAATTCACGCAAGAATACATTCACTAAATCCTCGAACCTCCTTTTCTCGAACGCCTTGTCAAGTCCAAAAAATGCAAAGAAGAGCGGGAAATCTTCGATATGTTCAGCAAAGTCGTCATCAATATTCCCCTACTTCAAGCAATCAAGAGTATTCCACGCTATGCCAAGTTCCTCAAGACCTTGTGCATCAACAAGCATAACATGGTCGGGAGTCAACAAAATTACTGTGGGTGCCAATGTCTCAGCCCATATTCAGCAAAAAATCAGAACAGTCGACGTTGGAAAGGCCATGTGTGATCTAGGAGCTGGTATCAATGTCATGCCCTTGAAGATTTATAACCGTCTAGGCCTCGGTCCTTTGCAAAGCACCAAACTTGCAATCCAGTTAGCTGACAGATCTGTGATCTACCCCGAGGGCGTTATTACAGATGTCTTTGTCCAAGTTGGAGAATTTATTTTCCAGTAGATTTTTACGATACTTCCATGGAAGGAGGTGGTTCAGCTAAAGCCACAGATGTACTTCTGGGCAGGCCATTCATTGCCACCGCCAGGGCCAAGATAGATGTCTACGACGCAACCATTTCGCTTGAGTTTGATGGAGAAATCATTAAATTTAATATGCTTTAGAGTTTTCTAGTCTCAATTATATTGATGCGTTAGATCCATTTGTTGATGAACTATCTGAACTGAATTATGTTGATCCATTGCAGCTTGCCCTCGAGAGGAGTCTTACACCAGCAACTCTAGAAGACTTGGCCGCGACAATCGCCACACCTCCTGAGTTGCATTCAGCAGTTTCAGATCTCGAAGAGCTACCTATCCTCTCCCTAGAACCACCTGTTATCTCCCCTCATCAAGATAACAATGTCCGACTTCTTTCCTCCCTAGAGCAAGCCTCGACTCTTGAATTGAAGGTCTTGCCCTCGTATCTCAAGTATGCTTATCTTGGCGCCGAAAAGTCCCTTCTAGTGATTATTTCCAGCAAGTTGATTTAATCAGAAGAAAAGGAATTGATTTCTTTGTTGAAGGAATTCCAAAAAGCCATCGGATGGACAATAGCTGACATCAAGGGCTTGTCACCAGCCGTATGCACCTATCGAATTCATCTTGAGGATGCCAGCAAGAGCGTCCACCAACCTCACCGAAGATTGAACCCTCCTATGATCGAGGTGGTCAAGAAAGAAGTGCTGAAGTTATTGGATGCGGGAGTCATCTACCCCATTTCCGATAGCCCGTAGGTGAGCCCTATCCAAGTGGTGCCAAAGAAAACCGGCATCAGGATCACTACAGGCCAAGATGGTGCGTATGTATTGACTATCGTCACTTGAACGCGGCCACGAGGAAAGATCATTTTTCGTTTCCCTTTATTGATCAGATGTTAGAGCGCCTCGCAGGCAAGACACACTATTGCTGTTTGGATGGATATTTAGGCTTCCACCAAATTCTAGTCGCTCTTGAGGATCAGGAAAAGACTACCTTTACATGTTTGTTTGGTACGTTCGCCTATAGGAGGATGCCCTTTGGTTTATGTAATGCCCCCGCCACCTTCCAGCAATGCATGATGAGCATCTTTTAAGAATTCGTCGAGAAGGGCATCGAGGTCTTTATGGATGATTTTACTGTCTATGGCAACTCCTTTGCCGAATGTCTTGCCAATCTGAAGAAAATCCTATAGCACTGAATCGAGACCAATCTGGTCCTGAATTTTGAGAAATGTCATTTTATGGTTGATCAAGGCTTTGTCCTGGGTCATATTGTTTCCAGCAGAGGCAGTGAGGTAGATAAGGCAAAGATCGAAGTCATCGAGTCCCTACCCTACCCTACTTGTGTCAAAGACATTCGTTCCTTTCTAGGGCATGCTCGTTTTTACCGACGCTTCATCAAGGATTTCTCGAAAATCACTCAACCCATGTGTCGTCTACTTCAAAAGGACGTGGAATTTATTTTTGATGAAAAATGTAAACGCTCGTTTGACCTGCTCAAGACAAAACTCATTTCTGCCCCAATTATTCGAGCCCCGGATGGGTCTATTCCCTTCGAGATCATATGCGACGCTAGCAATAACGCCCTCGGTACCGTTTTGGGTCAAAAGAAGGACAAGGAGACGTACATCATCTGTCAGAATTACACTACCATAGAAAAAGAACTCTTGGTAGTTGTCTATGCCCTCGAAAAATTCAGGCAATACCTCTTGGGCACGGACGTCATTATGTACTCAGATCATTCAGCCCTCAGGTGCCTCTTGACAAAGGCTGACGCTAAGCCTCGACTAATTTGGTGGATCTTGTTGCTACAAGAATTTGATATCTTGATCAAGGAGAAGAAAGGAAGAGAAAATCTGGTGGCAGATCATTTAAGCAGACTGCCAGCCCAAGAGGATGATTCACAAATCCCAATCCGTGATATTTTTCCCGATGAATATTTATGTCTTGCCCACGCTGTCCATTTCCCTTGGTTCTCTAATATAGCCAATTACCTGGGCACTGGATCATTTCCAGCAGATTCCTCACCCTTAGAGAGAAAGCGTATCCAAACGCAATCAAGGTATTATATCTAGGACGACCCCTATCTTTGGAAGCATTGTTACGATCAACTCATCAGGAGATGCATCACAATGGACGAAGTGCCCTCGATCATGACCTTCTGCCACTCCTCGAGAGAAGGTGGTCATTTTGCGTTAAAGAAAACAGCACTGAAGGTCCTTGAGGGTGGTCTTTATTGGCCAACTACTTTCAAGGACAACTACATGTATTGCGCATCATGCCCCCGATGTCAAGCCACAGGAAATATAGGCGCTCAGAAGTAGATGCCATTGACCAATATTATCTCTTGTGAAATTTTTGACATCTGGGGGATAGACTTCATGGGCCCGTTCCCGAATTATTTTGGCAACATCTATATCTTGTTGGCCGTTGACTACGTTTCTAAGTGGGTCGAGACCAAGGCAACGAAAATAGATGACTCAAAGGTGGTCGTCAATTTTCTTTGCACAAATATCTTCAATCGATTCGGCACGCCTCGCGCACTCATCAGTGATAGGGGTACCCATTTCTGTAATCGCGTCCTAACCTCTCTTCTTGCCAAATATGGAGTCCATCACAAGGTATCTATAGCTTACCATCCTTAGACTAATGGGCAAGCTGAAGTCTCCAACAGAGAGATCAAGTCCATTCTCGAGAAAATAGTTAATCAGTCCTGCAAATATTGGAGCTCAAAACTAGATGATGCTCTCTGGGCTTACAGGACCGCCTTCAAGACCCCGATCGGAATGATCCCTTATCGACTGGTCTACGGCAAGCCTTGCCATCTCCCTGTCGAGATCGAACACAAGGCCTTTTGGATCTCGGAGAGGCAGGTACACCGTAGGTTGCAGATTCAAGAGCTTGAGGAACTTCGCGACGACGCCTATGAGAACACCCTTATCTACAAGGGCAAGACAAAAGCCTATCACGATAAGTTGCTCTTGCCCAAATCTTTTGTCGTTGGTCAAAAAGTTCTTTAGTACAACTCTCGTTCGAGACTTTTTGCAAGCAAATTAAAATCGAAGTGGACTGGCCCCTATAGAGTCACAACCGGTTTTTACTATGGAGCCGTTGAGATCCAGAGCCTCGACTCTAATACAATTTTCAAAGTGAATGGGCATCGCCTGAAACCTTTCTATGAGGGGTTCAAGCCCTTCACAATAGAAGAGGAAGTGGTGGACAACCCACTTGTCCAACTCTAGACGGCTGGTAAACGTCTAGGCCTAGACGATAAAGACGGCCACTAGAGGCAGCGTATCATGGTTAATTTAATTTGCCTCCCGCTCTTTTCATTAATTGCAGAACTTTTATTTCTTCCCGTTAATTTATTCTCTTTGCTTTTTATTAATTAGTTGTCTTTATTAATTAGGATGTTTGTTTGTTTCATTCCTTTATTTAATTTGTCTCTTTTCCCTATATTAACTACCCACTAGTCTTTTCCTTATTTATTACCTCTGTCTCCTCTTTATCTTATTTATTTTTATTCCTTAATTATCTTCCCTTTATTCCCTCTTTTTGTACACATCCCTTTCCTAACACCCTTTTCAAAATTTGAAAAGGGATATCTTTTGGCAGTTGGGATACACAGCGACAGCTTGCGTCCTCTGCCCTTGCACCACGTTAGCAGCAAGGACAGAGCCAAATCCCTCTGACCGTGTGAATCCCTCTCTCCGTCCTTTCCACTTTTCCACGATTTCCTTTCCCCACGCCTCCCTTATCACTATCAATCATCATCGTCCTCACTCCCTACTCTTTCTCTCTCTAAGCAAACACGCAACCCTAACCATCACCAACCTTCAAACCCTAATCTTCTTCTCTCATCACCATGGGTAGAATCAAGCGCGTGGCTCACAAAATGTCCTCCGGCGTCAGACCTCGAGCTCTACCTCACAGCCCTATCACTTCATCATCCTCTCCCTCGAACACATCCTTCAAGTCCCTCACCAACACTCCATCCTCCAAATCAAACCCTAACACCGAAATCCCAGCCGCTCAATCCATTGAAACCACACCTACCTCCCATCCTCTGACTAGTTCTCCAGTAGAGCAACCTAGCCCAGCTAACGACGACGTCGTCATCACCAGTTCGGTCCCTGCCACGTCCCCCATGACTAGATCTGGATGCGTGTCCAGACACCAACCAGAGTCGGCCGCTGCAAGCTCCAAGTCGCCCCTATCTAAGAAGCCTTCACCGTCAGCAACTTGAAAGCTGACGGTGAAGGACGTGCTAAATGATATTCTGGTGTCGGCTTTAGACGCCGAAAAAGAAGAAGAGGCTCCAACTGAAAAGGAGGTGAAAGAAGAAGCCGAGTCGAGCGACGCCGGTGAGGAGCAGATGGGTGATAGTGATGAAGGCGCTGATGACCACGCTGATGTTGATGCTGATGGAGATGACGGCGAGGAGGCCGACGAAGAAAGAGAAGAGAGAGAAGTTGCGGAGAGACCCCCGCAGACCGTAAACGCAAGAGCTCGACAACGAGCAAGGGCAAGGTCCAGGCCTCTACATCCAAAAAGCGTAAGGGTCCCGAGGATCGACCTCCCATCGAGGGCGCGACACCAGTTCCAGCGTCTACCCCTCGATTGTCATCCCAGGTTCCCTCTGACCTTTCATCTTTAAAAGGCTGGTTAAAATTCCATGACAAGGCCTCTCTTAAAAAGTTTCATGCTTTTAACCATAAAAGGGTTAGCCCTTGCGCGCGCCTTGACATGGATTTCTTAGCCGCTATGCATGTAGGATCTCGGGTGCGAGAGCTCGTGTGGAATATCGGGTGGGAAGCTTTGTTCTTCCCCGAACACCACACTTTCCTCGAGCCTTCCCTCGAATTTTTTACTTCTTTATGGATGGCGCCTGAGTACTTTAAGCCTAAGGATAAATCTATCCCCAACTTGTCTGCTGTTGATGTCATTAATTTTAGATTGATGAATGAATGCTCTGTTATATCCGTTGATGCTTTTAACTGCTTGCTTGGATTTGTGACTGCCTCTGATTTGAAAACCCTTCAGTATAAAAATACTTTGACCTCTTACCCTTCCAACTTTGATGCTACTGTGGCCTTTCGGGAGCTAAGCGGCAATCCTAATGCCAAATTCAGCCCCCGAACCTCTAAGCCCATGAGATCCAGGATCCTTGTTTGCACATCTTGGATATTTGCTTGGCCATTCCCTTCGTAGGTAAATATCAAAATTTAGGCCATCTCTCGTTGCAAGAGCTATTTTTCTTATGGTGCATGTTGCATGGGAATAAAGTCAATTTAGGGTACAGGGTTGCGACTACTATCACTAGCATTCAAAATAATTCTCGCAGCCCAACTTTCAGTTCCCTTATTACTTTACTCGCTGTTAATCATACCCTAATCCCCATTGTATTTAAACTTCTAGACCCCCGTACCCTTGATGGGATGGGGCATTTTTGTATCTCATGGGGTATTTTGAGCTTTAGTGCAGGTCTCACGCCGCAAAAGGAGCAAATCTTCGGCACCAAGAAGAGAGGTGACTTTCGATTTCCAGCAGTCGAGCAACCGCCAAAGCAGCCTCGTCCTGCCTGCGATGGTCCCTCTCGACCATCTGCCTCTCCAGCCTATGACACTGCCCCTACAGGTCCCGTGATCATTCAAGGCGCGCCATCTCTTGAGCGACTTCGCCAAGCCATTCTCACCGAACTCCAAGGACTCACTGCGGAGGTTGCCAGGCGCAATCTCCCGCCCTCTTGATTCCCCCCCCCCCCCCCCGCATAACATTTATCTGGCACCCGAGGACAATGCGCGGCCTAAGTGTGGGGAGGGATTTACTTATTCTGTTTGCACTTTTTATTTTGCATGACTGCATGTTTAATTACATATCTGTTGCATGATTGTATGTTTTAGTGTTTTTATCCTTTTTTCGGATTTTCTTTATTTTTTCGGATTTAATTACTTATCTGTAAGATGAAAAATAAAAAACAACAATTAAACAATGTTATATAATTAGATGAACAACTTGATATAAAAAAAAGAAATTAAATATATAGTGCCACAACGAAGACATCCATTTATACGTGATACAATTACTTGAAAAACTTGACTATTATTATAGCAATATTTCAAAAAACAGTAGCTTACAATTATATAAGTTAATAGCAAAAAGCAGTGGTATGACTTATGATCAAGTTACATGAAATATGATAAGTGTCACACCCTCGTGAGCGATTTTGGGCGAAGGAAAAGAACACACATAGGACTCAAACTCGAGGAGTTTACGAATTGTAGATGCCAAAATGGAGCCAAAACTATCTGCTTCGTCGGCCTATAGACCTTTATTAATTATATTAGTTATGTAATTTCTTTTACTATAGGAGTTACATAGCTTATCTTTTACTTTAATTATATTAGTTATGTAACTTCTTTTGCTATTTGCTAGTAGCTTAATGTTCCCTGAACAGGATCGTCATAACAAATGTGAGCCCCGAAACCAAATTGGAGAGGGCACTCAAATAACTAGAGGTTGTGAGACGCAAACTCGTTGCTAACGTCAACGGTGATAAAAATGCGCTAGCAAGTGAAAACCAAATATCATAAGTCAGTTGATGTTTATACAAATGCATAAAATTAGAAAAACTTTTAGACTTCAACTCGCCCCTTCTTTCCCCCAAAAAAGACCAATACATGACAACTTGCTACCTAGTTCCTAAAGGTAGTTAGTAGCAGCACCCATTGAAGAATAAACTATGGTGATTGAGTACTACATATCTAATTATACCTCATCATTTTTAAAAACTACATCACCCCATAACCCAAATCGTTCTCAAAACAAATTAAAAAAAATACTAACCTTAAAAACCTAAAGAGTAATATCTAGCCATGGACTGCAATGGTCAATACGGGTCTGGCCTTTCCCCCCTCCAAATCCTAAATGATAAATTTTATAAAATTAGAATAATATAAAATTAGCAAGTAGAGGATACGCATCCCTGCACCAAAACATTTACATTCATCTTTTACAAATGCATAAAATTAGTAAAAGTTTTAGACTTCAACTCGCCCCTTCGTTCGCCCGAAAAAGACCAATAGATGACAACTTGCTACCTAGTTCCTAAAGGTAGTTAGTAGCAGCACCCATTGAAGAATAAACTTGGTTATTGAGTGCTGCATATCTAATCATACCTCATTATTTTTAAAAACTACACCACCTCATAACCCAGATCGTTTGCAAAACAAATTAAAAAAAATACTAACCCAAAAAAGCGAATGAGTAATATCTAGCCATGGACTGCAATGGTCAATACGGGTCTGGCCTTTCCCCCCTCCAAATCCTAAATGATAAATTTTATAAAATTAGAATAATATATAAAAATAATAATTATTAACACATTAATTATGTGCTAAAAAAGGTTAAAAACTTACCACTCTTTGGCTAGGGTCGAGAGGATAGTAAAAGCAGTCGCGAACAACTAGCGATAAAGCACCAAAACATTTACATTCATCTGATCATCAAATGCTAGCAAGTATAGGATACGCATCCCTACACCAAAACATTTACATTCATCTTTTACAAATGCATAAAATTAGTAAAAGTTTTAGACTTCAACTCGCCTCTTCTTTCGCCCGAAAAAACCAATACATGACAACTTGCTACCTAGTTCCTAAAGGTAGTTAGTAGCAGCACCCATTGAAGAATAAACTACGGTGATTGAGTACTGCATGTCTAATTATACCTCATCATTTTTAAAAACTACACCACCCCATAACCCAAATCGTTTGCAAAACAAATTAAAAAAAACTAACCCAAAAAAGCCAACGAGTAATATCTAGCCATGGACTGCAATGGTCAATACGGGTCTGGTCACTCCCCCCCTCCAAATCCTAAACGATAAATTTTATAAAATTAGAATAATATATAAAAATAATAATTATTAACACCTTAATTATGTGCTAAAAAAAGTTAAAAACTTACCGCTCTTTGGCTAAGGTCGGGAGGATAGTAAAACCAGCCGCGAACAACTAGCGATAAAGCACCAAAACATTTACATTCATCTGATCATCAAATGCCAGGAAGTATAGGATAGGCATCCCTGCACCGACTGTCTGCATAGCCATCATCACAATCAACGAGAGATAATCGACAAAAACAAATCTGTAAGATGAAAAATAAAATACAACAACTAAACAATGTTATATAACTACATGAACAATTTGATATAAAAAAGAGAAATTAAATATACAATGCCACAACGAAGACATCCATTTATACGTGATATAATTACTTGAAAAACTTGAGTATAATTATAGCAATATTTCAAAAAACAGTAGTCAATTGTTTACAATTATATAAGTTAATAGCAAAAAGCAGTCGTATTCCTTATGATCAACTTACATGAAATATGATAAGTGTGAGCGATTTTGGATGAAGGAAAAGAACACACATAGGACTCAAACTTGAGGATTTCACGAGTTGTAGATGCCAAAATGGAGCCAAATGTATCAACTTCGTCGACCTATAGACCTTTATTAATTATATTAGTTATGTAACTTCTTTTACTATAGGAGTTACATAGCTTATCTTTTATTTTAATTATTATTTATGTAACTTCTTTTGCTATTTACTACTAGCTTAATGTTACCTGAACAGTATCGCCATAACAAATGTGAGCCCCGGAATTAATCTGGAGAGGGCATTTTAATAACTAGAGGATGTGAGACGCAAACTCGTTGCTAACAGCAGCGGTGATAGAAATGCGCTACCAAGTGAAAACCAAATATCATGAGTCAGTTGATGTTTATACAAATGCATAAAATTAGTAAAATATGTTGAGCAAAAGTTTTTTTTATTTCATCATCTCTTGAAGGACCAACAATCTGCAATGGCTATGAAGGTACAGGTAGTTGGGGAGGTGGGTTATTTTGGTTCTGAAGTGGTCTAGGAACAAAGTTTTATAGGTTGAATAGTGGTTGTTGGGACTGGTTAGAGAGTGTGGAATTAGTTTGAGTCTGATTCTGACTCCAACTGAAATTGGGGTGGTTCCTCCATCCAAGGTTATAAGTATTTGAGTAAGGATTGTTGTTTGGAGGGTATTTATTCTGATTGTTCTGATTACAACCATAGGCAGCATTCACTTGAGTAGTGAGCTCCTCCACTGTTGCTGGTCGAAGCATGGAACATTGGTTGGTGTGATGGTTAGTCTAGCAGCACACTCCGCAAACACAAAAATCAGTATCCGTTAATTCCCCGGCAACGACGCCAAAATTTGATGTGTGTCGAATCCATTAAAAATAAATATAAGTTACAACTTACGACTAAACACAAATAAATTGTAGATAGTAAGTAAGAGGTTGGATCCATAGGGAGCAAAGGTATGATTTTTTTTTGTGCTTGGTAATGACTAAAAGTAACACTTAGGTGAGAATGGAGGTTTATTTTAGAACTAAAACATGAAAGCAAATAAAACGGTGAAATAGTCTTGGCCAAGATAGGTATTCTTAGTCAAGACGGAACATCCAGAAACAAAAATCAAATAGGGGAAGAATTCCTAGTAGAGGCAAGCAGCTATGAGGCATGAGTTACAATCATCAACACAGATGTATTCATCTTCAATCTACATAGTTGCTATATGATCAAGGTACGCTTATGATCCCTACTTCCCTCCTGTTTCAACACCACCTAGGTATGCTTAGAGATGATGCCTAACCAACCAGCACCTTGCTGGTTAAAGGGTTTACTAAGTGGTTGATGATCGACCAAGGGAAGACAACTCTAAACTAGTATCCTCGGGCGTCAATTGGGACTAGGTCTGATTAATCTTTCCCCCTACCATTTCACAGAATTCTGCTAGCGTATAGGTGATACGATCACGCTTAGCTTCTTTTCGGCGATGAATGGGAACACATTTGGAGGCCGAGAGACATTCCTGGGGTCACCAAAAGTAGGCGAAACCCGTTCCAACCCGAGGCCACCAGCATGGCCGAGCTTTTCTTGGGACTTGCCCAAGACAGCCCTAAAGACTGCACCTGGGGGCATACCGCCAGACACTAGTGGCATACCGCCAGGAATTAGTTTATTTTTCATTATTTGGAACGAAGCTAACAATATACCGTTATGCTCTAAACGGTATACCACCAAAGCTATTTTTTTCTTCCGAGAAGAGTGTTTTCAAGGCCTTTTGTGCTTAGTATAAATAGCTCTCTTCTTTATTTTTCTTCCTTAGTTTTTGATGAGTGTTTATTGCTTGAGTTGGAGAGTGCTCCTCCCTCTAAACACCTTAAAATCTCCTTATAAGGAACAATCTTGGGAGGCTCCTTGATTCATTGCAAGTAAAAACCTCTTACCTTCTATCTTTAATACTTGTCATTGTTTACAATTGAAGAAAACTTTGGGATTATGATGTTTATTGAATATTATGGATTCCCATTGGTGGATCATTGATTATAATGTGATTTGAATGTTTGCCTATTGATTGATCAATTCCAATTTAATTTCTATCCGCAAATCTTCCTTTAATTTCCAGAATTTCATTCATCTTCATTTTGTCAAAATCCGCTACGTTTTCTCCAATTACCTATCCAATTCTCATGTTTATTGTTCATAATTTATTGGACTTTGTTGGGTAACTCAAGCTACATCCATTGATGCGATTCGACTCATTAAAACAAGGTCGGATCGCATCAAGTGGTAGCGGAGCCAAATTGCTTGAGTTTTTCTAGATTTTTGAAATTTTTGCATCTATTCAAAATTGAGCCAAAATTGCTAGATGAAACGTTCGGCTATTGTGTCGTTTATGGTTATCTTGAGTTTTCTGAACTTTTGGTGAAGAAATCACATCATTTGATCAACAAATTTGAGAATTACCATTTTCTAGCATTTGGTGTTCTTCATGTTCATAGCTGTCAAATTTTCTTTGTAAATTCAACCAAATTTCTTCTTCTTTCTTGGTTGAATCTTGTCGTCCTGAGTCATAAAAAGTGTTTTGAGTCAAGAATAGTGGATTTCGTACTTGTTTTTCCACTCCGGAAGTAAAATTGAAATTTTCCCACCAAGAACATGTGTTCTTGAGCAAGTTGAAGAAAAACCTGTGTTTGATCCACTCCTGTCATCTAAATTCATGTATTTTGTGTTTAAAATCAGTAGCCATTAATTTTCCCCTCTTCCATGGCCTTGCAATCACTGACTTACACAAATTGTCTATTTTATTGATACACAAGAAAAATCACAAAAGAAACACAGCTGCAGATTTCTTCTTTAATTTCCACCAACTGTAACTTGTATTTCTTGAGTCTTGTTTGCATTTCAGTTTTCCTTCTTTTGCCTCTTTGAGTCTCATAATTGTGTGCTATTCTTGTTGAGTCTTACGGTGGTTATTCAAGACGAAAGGATTGATCGATTGTGAGCTTTCGAATCGAGATTTTGTGACAACAATTTTTCAAGAGTTCTTAAACACGAGCGCAAACACGTGAGGATGTGTGATTTTGCTAACACGTATCTAGGCGTATAGCTTGTGTTAATTTTTGTAGGCATGATGTCACAAGAGAGTGATAGTGAATGGTGTGGTCAAGAAGTGTGTGATGATGATGGTAACTACCAATGCGGTGGTGATGATGGATATGATTCCTATGGTGAGGTTAGCAACCACCCCAATGATGATGATGATTACCAACTAGCTAGTGATGAAGATTATGGATCCTATGGTGTCACTAGCAACCATTTCAATGATGATGGTGGTTACCTACCGTCTAGTGTTGATGATTATGGTTCCTATGGTAATGCTAGCAACCATTCCAATGGCGATAAGAGCTCCTCTTATGCGAGTAATGGTTACTAATTTCATGGTAATTGGGCATATGAATTTTATGGCGAAAATGACTACCAGCGTGGTATTGATGGTGCAGACGAATACCAAGATCAAGATGATGAAGGTTGTAATGAATACAAAGACTATGAAGGACCTACAAGTTCTCATGTCTCAAGCTATGGCCTAGGTATCCATTCCGGTCAAAGCCTTGGCATGGCCCTAATTCTAGAAGACCCGTCCTCCATAAAAGCACGCAAGTGCGACGAAATCATGATAGAACCCAAGTCTGAGCACCTACACCTTCTCCTCCTCACTCAAGCTATGGCCTTTGTTCCTCAAGACAAAGCCTTAGCCATAGCCCCTCTACTAGCGCTCCGTCTTTCCCTTCTTATCGAAGGGCTACTCCAAGGCACCATTAACCATTCCAACGCCGCCAAAGAAACCAAAAGTCTTCTTCCCCAACTCCTTTTGAGCACAACCCATGCTTGGAACACCACACACTAACACAAGAGGAATTAAAGGCCATGTTCTGAACGTGGTGGCTTGGGCAAGGCAAGTCGATTGATGATCTTCCATCTATACTTAAACCTAACAATGACCATGCGGGTGGGAATTTGAGTGGAGAGATAAGAGAGGATATTGTGCTTAATAATTGTGTTGAGAATGATATGGTTGAGCACCCTACTAGTGAAATGAGTAGAGAGACAATTGAGGGTGAGTGTACCCAAACAATTGGGAAAGAGTTGTGTGAGTATAGCCAAACACTTGGAAGTGACTTGGGTGAGTGCCACCAAACACTTGGGAATGAGTCGGGTGAGTGCCACCAAACACTCGGGAGTGAATCGGGTAAACACATGGGGCTATATGTGTTCGATGTTTTTGTCAACCCGTTGTTTAAATTTGGGAGGGTTACATTGGGGAGTGAAAAGAGTAAGCGTGTCATTGAGAGTAGATGCAACCTTGGAAATAAATCGGGTGATCACATTGAGCTAAATATCTTTCAAGGTTTTGACAACCCTTTGATTGGACTTGAAAAAATTACTTGGGAGAGTGAAAAGAGTGGGGAAAGGGATAGAGAGGATACCTTGTATTCTAACATGGATGGCCCTTTCTTTTCTATGTTTGATTCTCCTTTGCAGAAATTTCCTATGGGTTTGATCAAAAATTTTGGTGCTTATGAGGATCCTTTCCTTTGCTACATTCGTAGCCAACATCATGAACTTCTAGTGATGTGCTCCTTGCAAGGAGTGTTGAGTTGTGTGCGCCCAAGTTACAACCAAAAATTTAAAGCAATGGATTAGAGGACAATCCTTTCGAAGGGAAAGGTGATGATACGATCACGCTTAGCTTATTTTCGGCGATGAATGAGCAGACATTCAGAGGCCGAGAGACATGCCCTGGGTCAACCCGAGGCCACCCGCGTGGTCGAGCTTTTCCCGCGACTTGCCCACATACTTGAAACTTAAATCATATCCTACACCCTCGTACTTGAAACTCAAATCATATATTGATAATATGGATACTTATTGAATCTAATTTTTTTTACAAAATGACTACCTAATATGGATGCTTATTACTTCTAAATCTACTTCATACACTAAGCCCTCAATACTCCATAACCTAGACCTCAAACCCTGACCTGAACCCAAAATCCCATATCCAAACTAAAATTATATATGAATTATATTCGTAAGACAAAAAATGAGAAATCGACAAAAACATTTGTAGCAAAGACATAAAAAAAACATGATATTCAGTAAAAAAAAATTGAAAAACAAAGGGGGGAAAATGTTGGCCTATGACTATTTGGGACATCGTAGATCTCAAAAAATGGATTCGTTAAAAAAACATTCACCTCAATAAGACATATAAGCGTAAAGTTATAACCGCTCAAATTTTGCAAGGAAAACCATTATCACTATTGACCAGATTTTATGAATATTATTTTGTATGTTAAGTAACTTAATTAGTATACATTAATTTTTAGTATAAGAAATCGAATTTTGACTAGAAAATATTAATACATTAAATTTTAGTATAAGAAATCAAATTAGTTAATTTAATTTAACACATTTCATAATTAATAAATATTTTTAATTTGGATTACATATTACCTAACAAAATATTATACTACCATATATTTTCTAATTATTTTCGGGTATGAATATTATTAGTTAAGTAATATTGACATATTAATTTACATGTTAAATAATTTAAATTGTTAATATATAACGTGAATAAATGTATTAAAATTTTATTATAAATAATTATTTATTTCAGATATTAAATAATCTTATAACATTTGCTACAGAAAAGTTTTCCGTCACTAAAATATAATAATTTCGATGAAAATTCCATCTCAAATGAGCAAATATTTTGACGGACTGTACGATGAAATTTCTGTTGCAAATGCTTCGTGCGCATTTTTTGATGAAAAATTTGGTCGACAGAGTTTCGTGCCAAACTTCACGCGCAAAGAAAGATAGTTTTCGACGGACCCCTCCCTGTCAAAAGCTTTAGCGATGGTTTTTTTTGTCGCAAAATATTAAATTTTCGTCGCTAACAGTCTTGTCGCGTAAAAACAATATTGTTTTCCATTTTCGAAAGGAAATTCCATAAAAAATTGTCAAAATTTGTGACGAAATTATTTTCGTCAAAACCTTTCCGTCGAAATGGGGCAGTTTTTTTTGTACTGTTAGGAAAAAAGGTATATCAAATTCTGACATTTTTTCTCACTCCTAAGTAAGACCCTAATTTCGTGCTTTGTTACTCACCTTTGCCCATAACTTATCCTCCGTTAGTCACTTACACACCTGTACCACTCCACTTTCTAACAAACTAAACTAACACTATCTATTTCATTCTGTCAAGTAGTTAGCACGATTTTCTTTTTCTTTTTCCTCCAATCTCCACTATAAAACGAGTCATTTAAGTGATGTTAAAAAAACCAAACTTAATTCTAATTTGAGAATAATCCTCGGAAGAAAAAGTCTTAATTAATTTACCACATCCCAAATATATATTTTTTTAAGTGCAAGAAAAAAAAATTTAAAAATTAATAGAAAGAATAAAATTTTAAATGTAAAGTTGTGAAAAGAAAACCAAAATGGAGATGTGAGTCATCATGGGTCAATGTGTGTGTGTGTTTTTTTTTTTTCTACGAAAGGTTTCATAATATTTTTAAAAACAATTATCTGATTTTGTCTAACAAAAATTAAAAATTTCTATAATTCGTAGATCTAATTTTAAGACTTTTTTTTTCCGTAAGGGAGAAATGAAAATTAATTTGGATCAAGTGTTATGTTAGTTTAATTTATTTTAAGAAAAAAGTTATATTAGACCCTGATTTTTTCCCTCACTCTTAATTCAGATCCTAAATTTAACCCCTCGCTAAATAAGCCCCATAATTTTATATTATGTCGCGTACGTTTACCCCTAACTTAGTTAATATATCATGTAAAAATGATGTTGTTTAAAACACGTGTCGATTAGACGGGACTGAACGGAAGAGACTGATGACGTTAGTCTTTATTAGTTGAAAAATTAGGGGTTTAATTATATTAGACTCTATTTTATCTCACTCATAAACTATATTATAATTTTAACCCCTCAATGAATAGGTCCCTAATTTTATATTTTGTCGCTCATGTTTTTCCCTAAATTAGTTATCATTAGTTTAATGATAACTAATTTAGGGAAAAACATAAAATATAAAATTAGGGACCTATTCAATGAGGGGTTAAAATTATAATATAATTTATGAGTGAGATAAAATAGAGTCTAATATAATTTATTTTTTTAAAGCGTCGTTCTAGGGTATTGCCATTTTCACATCTCCAGCTTTATGAATGTGTTTGTTAAATATTATGTTTGACATACATTTCCGTTTTCTGTTTGCTGGAACCATTTTTTGTAGTTAAATTTGTAATAAATAAAATAATATTCATTCCACAACCCAACTTTTTATATTATTATTTGATCCCCAGTTGAGACAGTAGATTGCAAATGATGACTTTTAAGAACAAAAATATTAAACGAAAGTGGGTTTAGATAACTGTCAATCCACGCCTTACCAAATGATTGGTGTAGATATGTAAACGTGAGTATTATTTATTTTAAATTTTAAATTTTTTCTTTCTTCTTTTTAAAGTTGGAGATGAAATGCGAAATTAGTTTAAATTTCTTTTTATTAACCAATCATATGCTGAATGGTAATAAACAGTTGTTTAATGTGACCGTCCATAGCATTACGCGTAATTATATTTACATCACTATAGAATCTGCTTGTACAACCTATAGCATATTATTGCTATCCAATTTTTGACTTTTCGTCACAATTTTACGCATTTTTACGCTTATCATATTTAATAGCTCGTCTGGGTCAAAATTCAGTCAATTCTTGATCCTAAGCTAGTTTGTTTAAAATTTTGTGTCAATTCGTGCCTTTTAATTTTTTCGTACTTTTAACTGTCTTCACGTGAACTTCTATCGGTCCCGAGTAAACTTTCTCGGACCCTAGATCGAACGCGTAATTTCTTTAATTGATAATTACGTACTATTTTTCACTTTCACGCCACCTCATTCAGTTTCGTTCAATTTTCGTCGCAAGGACATTTATTTTGCGTCCGAACTTATAATATTTCAGAAAGAGAAAATAAATACGTTAAACCAAGTTTTGCATTTCTTCACTATATACTAGTTTTCTCGTCTTATTTTTCTACACGGCGTGGTTTCTTCGGCTCGGATTTATTTTCATTTTCGAGCGATTTCGCTCGTACAAAAAATATCCCGTTCGTGTCCAAAAATAGGATAAACTCTACATAAATGCCTTTTAATTCATTCTCACCCTTCAGCTCGTCTCCAGCTCACCTTGATCATCACCCCATCCCATCCGATCAACCTTGGCCACAAGACACCCCCACTAGCTCATTATTTCCGGCCTACAGCCCATCATCACCTCCCATTTTTTCTTCCCGTCGGTTTGCAGCCACATGTGCAAACCGACTCCAATTTTTTCTTTCCCCTATAAATGGAGAGCAACCAGCAATGAATAAAGGGAACCAAAATCTCCTCTTAATCTCCATTTCTTGCTCATCCTTCTTGGTCCAAAACTCTCCTGGAGAGGTAAGCTTTCTCACTCTAGTTTTCTTTTAATTTTCGTTTATAGCTTAATGCATGAATAAATTGCTCAAACTTGTTTCTAATACTTTGTTAGTGAGTTAAAATCAGCATGCTAGCTTCAATTTAATTATTCCTTACCTTGGTTAATTGATTGAGCAATTGATGCATTAATTGTTTATTTTCATTTTCCTTAAATTGCCACTATTTTGCTTAAAATTTTCTTGTTGTTTTTGTTGATTTGTGCTACTGTTGTGTTGCTGGTCCCATTGGGTTCGGATTGGGCGGTTTTAGTTAAGGTAAGGACAACTTGGTCGCCGGCCATGGCGCCGGCGACACAAGGAGGAAGAAGAGAGGGAATGGGCTAGGCGGGAAATGAAAATTGCAAAGGTGGTGGGCTTGAGTTTGTCACAAGCCCATTTTGGTTTTTAAATGAGGGCTGGGCTTGATTTCATCCCAAGCCCAGCCACTGTTTTGATCAAATAGTGAGCCCCGCCTATTTAATTTTCATACAAAAGTTTCATATGCTTGTTAAATTTTCGTAAACTTTCGTATTTAATTTTTGTATAATTGTTGCATGTTTATAAATTATTTAATTATTTTATGCGTTGATTTCTATATGCAATTGTGCACATGAAAATTTGCTTACTTGTATTTTCACATGAAATATTCATATGCTCACATGACGATTTGCTTCGTTTATGTCATGTTTAATTATCGTAAAAAATACTTGTATGCTTGCATGTTATGAATCATTTGTTTAATGTTTGTCATGCTTTATTTAATTAAATGCTTGCATGTTATAAATGATTTGTTTATTTACTATGCCATATTTTATTTAATTAATTGCTTACTTGTCATAAATTAAATAAATGTTTGCATGCGTTTTTCTTATTTATTATCTTCGAAACGTCGCTAACACTCTCACTTTGCAAGGTAGATCAAGATCACGCAACGCAAGTATGCCCCTTCTAAGTCTCTTTTATTTATTCAATATTTTCCCCAAATATTACTTATATGCATATTATTTAGAAATGTTAAAACTCATATCGTAATTGTATGCATGATATTTAGAATTGTTAGAAAATAAAATCAACGCACATGTTTACATGTTTACATCACTTGCTTTTGACGCCATGAAATTAATTGTACATTTGCGTTGATACATGAGCATGGTGGCTTCGATCCCACACGATTATTTGCGTTCATTAAAATGGTACGATGTTAGTTTTTATCCAGGATTGGATCACGTAGTAATTAATTAATCATGCATGGCCCGATGATGACAAAGAGGGCTACCGCTTTAGTAAAAAATCAACGATTAATTAGTCCCGACCAGTCCCAACCAGAAATGATTAATCAGTCCCTACAGTACCGATCGAAAATAACAAAACACTAAAGCGATGAATACCTCTGAGGGACCATGGACAACTGGAAGGTGGCCCAATCTTCGTAATAGGATTTCATTTGACACTTTGCAATCATTTACTCCGTAAATGATTGAAAAGTGGCGCGTTTTCGTGCGCGGGATCGGACGACACTTTTCGGTTACTTACTCGTGTTCATGTTAAAAATTGTTTTCCAAACACCTTTTTACCAGTAACCTTTTTAAGGATGAGACTTGGGTGCCTAACATCTTCCCAAGTCCATAACACGACCTCGAACCTTCGTTCTTTGATTTAGACCACATGTGTCTTAGTTTTTATTTTTTATGCCATGACGCTTAGGTTCCCTAAACCTTAGAAAATAGGGTGGCGACTTCATTGTATTATGTGAGGCATCCATTTATGCTTAGCATCCATCCCGAACCTAAACTCGTTTTCAACGAAAAAAATGGTGCGATAGTTTGGCGACTTCACTGGGGACCTTAGGGTCGAAGCCGGTTTTTTTGAAAGGTGTTTGTTTTTTTATTTACTTGCTTTAATAAACTATTTTCGTGACTATTTGTTATACGCTTTGATCAACTGTCATACACATCTCATGCATAGGCCCTCCACCTAGGGGTCGTCATACCAAATAAGTTAGAACGAGTAGTAGTGACGGCCCGGGACTCATGTCCTAGGTAGTGTTCACGAACTCCACTCGGACGAACCCTTAAAGCTAGCCGAAAGGTGTCCTGGTTCAGCAAGGAATCGGTTGACGCTTGCCGACACTTTAGGGATCATTCTATAGGATTGCCCGGGAACTTTCGGCCGTTAGAGTCTAGTCGACGATAAAAGCCCTCATCATGTGCATCATAGGTGTTTTATCATACCTTTGATTATCATGTTTTCTACATTTATTTTCCCGCACCATTTTAGTAATGCATGTAAAGAACCTAGTAACACATTTCGTTCAATTTACTAATACTTGAACTCTGTTTTATTTTTCCCAAGACCCATCCTACTTGTTCAAAATGATAGTGCCTATGCTACTTTCACTTGATACTTTTGGGGGAAGAAGTTTTGGGAACCAAGCTGCACGAGGGGATATGTTGAAATCCGGTTTCATTCCCGATATTACGGCCAAGATTGGGATAGAGGAAACGGCGATGCAAAAAAAGAGGAGAGATTGTGTCATTAGAGTATTTTCATGAGCAAACGGGCCCCGACTTCCAAGATTGTTGCCTTTCAGAATCAAGCATTAGTTGCTTAGATTTTCTTTTCTTTTACCCCATGTAACAATGTTTCTAGACTTTTGTCTACTAACCATTTTTAGATAGGTCGAGATAGTCGATTAAGCTTGTAAACGGTTGTAACCCCTTTTGAAGAAAAAAAGAAAAAAAGAAAAAAGAAAAAGAGAGGGGTTTAATTGATGAAATTCGTACTTATTAGGTTACCTATGGAATAAGTGTCTTTACCTTTTAGAGAAATTTTGTTGTTCGTTCAAAGGCATCAGACGACGAATACCTACAAATATATATAACCTCCCCCAAAATAACCACATATAAAGCCCACAAAAGAAAAACACCAAAGGCTAGCCCTTGAAATAAAAGCACACTCAAAAAGAATTTTAAAAGAAAAAACCAAAAAATTTTAGACGTGAGGACAGTTGTTCCTTCTCGGTCTCAGCTGCGCGATCGTTTGTTTTGGCCAAAACGGATATGATTTACTTGGAGTTTCCACTCAGCCAAAACATAAAAGATATTGGCAACGGGTTGAAATTTACCCATGCAAAAGTTCATAAAATTCTAGGCAGAAAATCTCTCAAAAACAAATTCGAAACGCAAGGACAGTTGCTCCTTCTCGGTCTCAGCTGCGCGATCTTTTGTCTTGGCCAAAACGGATATGATTTGCTCAGAGTTTCCGCTCGTCCAAAACATGAAAGATATTGGAAACAAGTTGAAATTTACCCATGAAATATTTCATAAAGTTTTGGGCAGCCAACCTCTGACAAACAAATTCGAAACGCAAGGACAGTTGCTCCTTCTTGGTCTCAGCTGCGCGATCTTTTGTCTTGTCCAAAACGGATATGATTTACTCTGACTTTCTGCTCGGCCAAAACATGAAAGATATTGGCTATGGGTGGAAATTTACCCATGCAAAATTTCATAAATTTCTGGGCAGCCAATCTCTCAAAACAAATTCGAAACTCAAGGATAGTTGCTCCCTCTCGGCCTCAGCTGTGCGATCTTTTGTCTTGGCCAAAATAGAGATGATTTGCTCAGAGTTTCCTCTCGACTAAAACATGAAAGATGTTCATCACACATGGAAGTTCGCCCTTACCAAATTTCAGAATTTTCGGGGTAGTGCATCTCCGTCCCAAAGAAGGCTTACAGAGGGTCACAATTGGCTCCCAAGTCTGTCTCTAGCGACATACCGCCTGACCCCTAGCGGCATGATGCTAGCTTCGGCTCCAAAGCTCTTCAAAGTCATTTGCTCAGCCGCGCGCTATTTTGTTTTGGCCAATATCGACACGATTGGCTCGGAATTTCCGCTTGGCCAAAACACGAAAGATGTTGGTAACAGACTGCATATTGCCCACACCAAATTTCAGATCTTTCTAGGCGACACATCTCTCACATATAATTTAGACGTGAAGATAGTTGCTCTCCTCAGTCTCAGCTGCCCGCTATTGTGTTTTGGCCAATATTGATATGATTGGCTCAGAATTTCCACTCGGACAAAAGACAAAAGATGTCGCTAACAGAATATAGTTTTCCCACACCAAATGTCAGATTTTTCCGTGTGACACATCTCTCACAAATAATTTAGACGTGAAGATGACTGCTTTCATCGGTCTCACGTGTGCGCTCTTTTGTTTTAGCCGATATAAAGATGATTTGCTCGGAATTCCGGCTCGGCCAAAACATGAAAGACATTGATAAACGGCTTGAGGATTGTCCACACCAAATTTCAGAATTTTTGGAGCAGCGCATTGTAGTCCCAAGAAAGGCCCACAGAAAGTCATGATTGGCTCCCAAGTCTGTCTCTGGCGGCATACCGCCTGGGCCCTAGCGGCATGCCACCAGTCTCATCCCCAAATTCCTCCAAAGTCCTTTTCGGCCTCCGAGTGTCGCTCCAGGTGCTTACCAGCCGAGTTTTATCATCTATGCTCATCATAGACATGGCTTTCAGCGAAACCTCTCGGCATGATAACCTCGCTCTTCAAATAAAGAATAGACTCATCAACCCATCACAAAAAAGAAAGCTTCCTAGCATGATAACACTAACCGTCCGCACGGGTTTATTTCGGGGCTTCCGTCGATGACATCCAAGATCAGGCTACGCCGTGGAATGAATAAAAGCTTCCTTCGCATCTCCACCAAAAATGCCAATCCAAGATGCATCGTCTTCTCGTTTACCCAGAAAGTATCAAGTGAAAGTGTGGCTTAAAGAGTGAATAAGCATCGTGGAGGCCTCGGGATTGCATGTCATGCATGTTATCACTTATACTCACTATTATTTTCTTTTTCAGGATAAACAATAGCTCCTAGAAAGCAAGCTATCCCCCACTTTTTGTCAAAACAATTGTGCGGTGATTCACCCCCCACTTCAATTTTGATCACGTAATAGAGGCATGAAAGGAAGCTTCACCATTAGTCGAGCCTAAGACTTTAAATAAGGACGCTTCGTGGGAGACAAACCACGTGTTCTTTTCAATATTTCTATTTTTTTAAATTCAACCTTAGTATATCTTTTTCCTGTGAGTTTACAATTTAATTCCCTCTTCATTTTTGGTGCAACGAGACTTGTAAACTTGGGGGCAAGCGAGTGAAGTGATGACCAAAAGAAGGCGTTGAAAAATGTCAAAGCTCATTTTTCAGGGAAGTTGTCCTTTACGTTTTTACAATTTACGTTTCCGTAATTTATGTTTTTGCAATTTACATTTCCGCAATTTTAAATTCCCACAATTCACGTTGTTGCAAAAGTGCGCGTGCGCACGAGTGTGTGCGTCATGTTTGCGAAAATTTCTTAGCTTTTGACAAAAAAATAATAATAAATATATTTTGCTTGGCTTGAAAATCCTACATTTTAAACATTCCATAAAATCAAACATAATCGTCATTTTATTGCATCACGGATAACTTGTGCGTTCATTAGGAATTATATAAATATACATGATCTTGTCTGTTAACACTTATATCCATGACATGTTAGGCGTCAACAGTCACAAACATAACCCTGTGAATATTTTGGGCCTTCACGCCTTATTTCTTTCATCAGTATAAATGCTAAGCTAGGTGCTAGTTAGATTTGCATAATATCCAGGGTATATGAACCATTAGGCATGGGATAGCGGTAAGATGACATTGGACTTTGCTTTGCTCTTCTTCCACATTTTCATTTTTAACCTTTTTGCCCTCAAAACACATATTTTGTACACCATGTACGACTCTATCAAACACCCAAAAGCCTTTTAACCAAAGTGAGTTAGTGCTCGACTGGGACCGCTAAATTGGAGATACACGTCAAGCAAGGGAATGACAAGGGAGCCCTTAGAGGATCGCTAACAAATCAACGTCAAAAGAAGGCCAAATAAAACAAGAGTTGGAGGCCTCTGGCAAAGACAGAGAGGATGAAAAACCAAAAACAAAAGACCAAAAAAAAAAACAAAAGATAAACAAAAGAAAAAAAAACTACAAAAAAAACAAAACACAAAAAAAAAAACAAAAAAAAAAAATAATATATAAAAAAAGAAGAAGAGAGTGTTCAAAGAACACAACCAACAAGACAACAACAGAAGCAAGCACTTACAAAAAAAATGGTCAAACATCAAACAACAAAAAGAAATGAAATCGTTCCCCGCAAATATTGAAGAACTCGGGCATAGTGCCCTCAAAACAATCCAGAAGGAACATCTCAAGTAAAGATTCAACAATTTGTGCACTTTGCCCTCGTCGCTATCAAATCATCAAGCATCATTCACCACAATTTGTCCTCATCACAATTAGTCGTCGAGCACAAACTCATTAAAACCTTCCGCAAAAAAACACAACACTTTTCCCTTTCTTCTACAAAATCCTCCTTTCTTCCTCCCTCGCAAAGTCCTTTCGATTATTAGCAGGCTCATGCATGTGCATTTTCACTCGGATTGAGATTGCAAATTTAATTTTTGTGCTATGTTTATTGCATTTTTAGGAGTGTAAACACATAGCCCTATTTTTGAGCGTGAGCGCAAACACTAATATCTGGTGAGGATTGCTTACAACTGCATGTCATGGGAAAGTCTTGTTCTTGAGGTCGTTATTTCCTGAACAAGACGCAGACGTTATCTAGACCTGAATCAATCATGTTTATATAACGAAAAATTGGACGAACATTTTATCCGAAAATGCTTGAATTTATTTTCTTAAACAAAGAAATCATTTTCATTCCAAACAAAACAAACTTGGGGGCAAGCCATGGGTTAAATGTAGGAATATTTGATATTTCTCACATAGGTCATTTGCTCTTTTTCCATCTGTTGCTGCTTTGTGTTTGCTTCCTCCTTATTTGCAGAATACAGATATGGAAGTCAACTTCGGTAAAATTTTGCCCTCGCCATTGGGTCTTCAATGAAGCAATCTTTGTAATCCCCCGTCAGGGATTTCCATCAAACAAACCCAGATCATTTCCTTATTATCAGAGAAGACCATATCGACTTTCCTCATTATCAGAGAAGAGAAGATCATCAACGTCCTCACTATCAGAGATCATCAGACATCCTCACTATCAGAGATAGCCGATTTCACTATCAGAGATCATCGACGTCCTCACTATCAGAGACAACCTATTTCACTATCAAAGATCATAAACGTCCTAACTATTAGAGAAAACCGATTTCACTATCAGAGATCATCAACATCCTCATTATCAGAGAAGATCATCAGAGACAACCGATTTTACTATCAGAGATCATCAACGTCCTCACTATCAGAGACAACCAATTTCACTATCAGAGATCATCAACGTCCTCACTATTAGAGACAACCGATTTCATTATCAGAGATCATCAACATTCTCATTATCAGAGAAGATCATTAGAGACAACCGATTTCACTATCAGAAATCATTAATGTCCTCACTATCAGAGACAACCAATTTCATATCAGAGATCATCAGCGACCTCACTATTAGAGACAACCGATTTCACTATCAGAGATCACCAACGTCAACACTATCAGAGACAACCGATTTCACTATCAGAGATCATTATTTCCTCATTATCAGAGAAGATCATCATATCCTCAATATCAGAGACAACCGTCCTCATTATCCGGGAATACCATCCTTCTCATTACCCGAGAAAACCATCTTCCTCACTATCAGAGACATTTCCCTCAAAGGTATGTTACTATCAACCAACACCAAACCAAAGGTACGTTCTAATCTTCATTTACAATTCTGCAATTTACATTTTTTCCTCACTATCAGAGTAGTTGTCATTTACATTTCTGCATTTCTGCATTTTCACTCAATATCCGAGTAGTCTGCATTTATTTTCCCGCAATTGGCATTGTTTCTGAAATTCCCGACTATAGTCTACAATTCTACATACCTAAATACTCCTCCTTGAGCGACTACTTTCTTGTCTAACTAAATACTCCTCCTTTAGGGACTACTTTCCTGTCTATCTAAATACTCCTCCTTGAGCGACTACTTTCCTGCATAATTCTACATTTCTGCATAATTAATTACTCCTCCTTGAGCGACTACATTTCTTGCATAATTCTACATTTCTGCATAATTAATTACTCCTCCTTGAGCGATTACATTTCTTGCATCATTTTACACTTCTGCATAATTATCTACTCCTACTTGAGCGACATCATTTACATTTTTGCAATGCATTTCCCAAAACCGTGGTAAGTACAATGGGCAACCATCTTTACTGCTAATCAAAATTTTTAGTTACACTGCATTTTTGATCACACAGTAAAGAGGGGGCAATTGTTGCTACCCGATTTTTGACTTTTCGTCACAACTTTACGCATTTTTACGCTTATCACATTTAATAGCTCGTCTGGGTCAAAATTCTATCGATTCTTGGTCCTAAGCTAGTTTGTTTAAAATTTTATATCAATTCGTGCTTTTAATTTTTTCGTACTTTTAACTGTCTTCACGCGAACTTTTATCGGTCCCGAGTAAACTTTCTCGGACCCTAGATCGAACACGTAATTTCTTTAATTGATAATTACATACTATTTTTATCTTTCACGCCACCTCATTCAGTTTCGTTCAATTTTCGTCGTAAGGACATTTATTTTGCATCCGAACTTTTAACATTTCCGAAAGAGAAAATAAATACATTAAACTAAGTTTTGCATTTCTTCACTGTATACTAGTTTTCTCCTCTTATTTTTCTACACGACGTGGTTTCCTTGACAAGGATTTATTTTCATTTTCGAGCGATTTCGCTCGTACAAAAAATATCTCGTTCGTGTCCAAAAATAGGATAAACTCTACATAAATGCCATTTAATTAATTCTCACCCTCCAGCTCGTCTCCAGCTCACTTTGATCATCACCCCATCCCATCCGATCAACCTTGGCCACAAGACACCCTCACTAGCTCACTATTTCCGGCCTAGAGCTCATCATCACCTCCCCATTTTTCTTCCCGTCGGTTTGCAGCCACATGTGCAAACCGACTCCAATTTTTTCTTTCCCCTATAAATAGAGAGCAACCAGCAATGAATAAAGGGAACCAAAATCTCCTCTTAATCTCCATTTCTTGCTCATCCTTCTTGGTCCAAAACTCTCCTGGAGAGGTAAGTTTTCTCACTCTAGTTTTCTTTTAATTTTCCTTTATAGCTTTAATTCAGGAATAAATTGCTCAAACTTCTTTCTAATACTTTGTTAGTGAGTTAAAATCAGCATGCTAGCTTCAATTTAATTATTCCTTGCCTTGTTTAATTGATTGAGCAATTGATCCATTAATTGTTTATTTTCGTTTTCCTTAAATTGCCACTGTTTTGCTTCAAATTTTCTTGCTGTTTTTGTTGCTTTGTACTACTGTTGTGTTGCTGGTCCCATTGGGTTCGGATTGGGTGGTTTTAATTAAGGTAAGAACACCTTGGTCGTCGGCCATGGCGTCGGCGACGCAAAGAGGAAGAAGAGAGGGAATGGGCTAGGCGGGAAAGGAAAATTGCAAAGGTGATGGGCTTGAGTTTGTCACAAGCCTATCTTGGTTTTTAAATGAGGGCTGGGCTTGATTTCATCCCAAGCCCAGCCACTGTTTTGATCAAATAGTGAGCCCCGCCCATTTAATTTTCGTACAAAAGTTACGTATGCCTGTTAAATTTTCGTAAACTTTCGTATTTAATTTTCGTATAATTGTTGCATGTTTATAAATTGTTTAATTATTTTATGCGTTGATTTTTATATGCAATTGTTCACATGAAAATTTGCTTACTTGTATTTTCACATGAAATATTCATATGCTCACATGGCGATTTGCTTCGTTTATGCCATGTTTAATTATCATAAAAAATACTCGTATGCTTGCATGTTATGAATCATTTGTTTAATGTTTGTCATGCTTTATTTAATTAAATGCTTGCATGTTATAAATGATTTGTTTATTTACCATGCCATGTTTTATGTAATTAATTGCTTACTTGTCATAAATTAAATAAATGTTAGCATGTGCTTTTCTTATTTATTATCTTCGAAACATCGGTAGATCAAGATCACGCAACGCAAGTACGCCCCTTCTAAGTCTCTTTTATTTATTCAATATTTTCCGCAAATATTACTTATATGGATATTATTTAGAAATGTTAAAACTCATATCGTAATTGTATGCACGGTATTTAGAATTGTTAGAAAATAAAATCAACGCACATGTTTACGTGTTTACATCACTTGCTTTTTATGCCATGAAATTAATTGTACATTTGCGTTGATACATGAGCATGGTGGCTTCGATCCCACACGATTATTTGCATTCATTAAAATGGTATGATGTTAGTTTTTAGCCATGATTGGATCACGTAGTAATTAAATAATCATGCATGGCCCGATGATGACAAAGAGGGCTCTCGCTTTAGTAAAAAATTAACGATTAATCAGTCCCGACCAGTCCCAACCAGAAATGATTAATCAGTCCCTACAGTCCCGATCGAAAATAACAAAACACTAAAGCGATGAATACCTGTGAGGGCCTATAGACAACTAGAAGGTGGCCCAATCTTCGTAATAGGATTTCGTTTGACACTTTGCGATCATTTACTTCGTAAATGATTGAAAAGTGGCACGTTTTCGTGCGCGGGATCGGACGACACTTTTCGGTTACTTACTCGTTTTCATGTTAAAAATTATTTTCCGAACACCTTTTTACCAGTAACCTTTTTAAGCATGAGACTTGGGTGCCTAACACCTTCCCAAGTCCATAACACGACCTCGAACCTTCGTTCTTTGGTTTAGACCACATGTGCCTTAGTTTTTATTTTTTATGCCATGACGCTTAGGTTCCCTAAACCTTAGAAAATAGGGTGGCGACTTCATTGTATTATGTAAGGCATCTATTTATGCTTAGCATCCATCCCGAACCTAAACTCGTTTTCAACGAAAAAAGGGGGTGCGACACATATAGCCATAGATACAAGTCAGGGAGTAATCAAATTTCCCAAAATTTACACTTAGTAATTCACTAATTTAAATTCCAGATCACCAGCAACACTTGCAAGATTTTTATTCCAATTTTGCGAAATTGAATGGTTATCTAGTAATTAACCTAAATTTATTTCAAATAATATTTAAATGAAATTAATTTATAATTTACGAGGGTATTAAGAAGACCTCAAGTTCTGAAGACCTGAAGTTCTCCTCGAACCTATAACTGTATTTTTTAAGTTTTTACACAGGTATGAAAATACTTGGCAACCACCAACGTCATTTCGCTTTGAAGTGGAAGTTGACAAAAATGAAATCTCCCTGCAATTTAAAAAATAGAGCACAAAAAACAAGTAGACAATCCCAGCTACGTCCTGGGTACTGCACCCTCCCCCATTAATTACCATTCATAAATACATAAGACTTCGATATCATTAAACAAAACCAAACACAACGTGCGCCACCATATCGTACGTTATTGACATGAAATCATACACCACCACCACCACCACCACCATACACACAACTATTGGGATACCAGCGTAAAATTAGTGTAAACGGTTTATCACTCTCATTATTTAAACATGAGACTGCAAATTCGATCATTATATATAGAAAAATTATTTATCCAAAATACTTTACTCCTTAAACGGATAAATTCAGTATAATCATGATTCGTCACAATCAAATAAATTTTGAGATATAATATTTTTTTAAGAAAACCAGAATTACTCAAACGAGCAATTAATCAAATACATACTCTGTTTTTCCTCCCTCACTATCTCACTTCACTTCACTCCATTTTCCTCCTTCTCCTCAAATTGGCATAAACCCAACAACAACAACAAAAAAAAACTAAACAATGTCATATTCAGCTCATCTCTCAAAAACATACTCAGAAGTGAGCAGCTTAACCCCATCTTCTCCAATTACAAGATCATCATCATCTCCTCCTCGCCGCCCTGTTTACTACGTTCAAAGCCCATCAAGAGACTCATCATCGCACGATGGAGAAAAGGCCAAATATTCCTTCCACTCAACCCCTGTTCTTAGCCCCATGGGCTCTCCTCCTCACTCCCATTCCAACTCCTCTTTAGGACCCCACTCCCGCGAATCCTCCTCCACCCGCTTCTCCGGGACCACCACCGCCAAGCCCTACCGAGGATCCACCCGCAAAGAACGCAACAAACCCTGGAAAGGATTCGACGCCATTGAAGAAGAATGCCTTCTTGATGGAGACATTGGTCCGTACGGCTTGTCTCGCTGCTGCTATTTCCTTGCTTTTGTGTTGGGTTTCTCTGTTCTTTTTACTCTCTTTTCTTTGATCCTTTGGGGAGCAAGCAAGCCCCAAAAACCTACCATCACCATGAAGGTACTTAATAAATTAATTAGTGAGACGCTAATTTCATTTTTTTTGTCAAGATAATTCGGTATTCAGAAACTCTAATAATTATTCTGAATTTGAGTCAGAGTTTCTCTATTTATTTTATTGATAGTCTAAAGAGTTCTATTTAATTAGTTTCTATTGTTGATTTTGTTTGTTTCTGATATTTTGGGTGCAGAGCATAGTGTTTGATCAATTTATTGTGCAAGCGGGTGCGGATTTTTCAGGAGTGGCAACGGAAATGGTGTCTATGAACTGCTCAGTGAAATTGACATTTCGCAACACTGCTTCTTTCTTTGGAGTCCATGTCGCATCCACACCTTTGGATCTATCCTACTCCCTACTCACTCTAGCCACCGGCAGTGTAAGTCATTTTAATTAATCTAGCTTTCAATATAACAGTAAATTAACCTCTCTTTTTCTTTTAATCTTCGAGTTTTGCTGTTAATACAAAAACCATTATACTACATGTTTATTAATTATGTGCAATTAGACACAGTGTGTACCAGTATAGCTCGTAGTTACGAGCCGTTTAACAATCTCATATTTAAGAGGATGTTAGTATAATCTTTATATATAAAGAAATTAGATATTATGACCACTTAACCTATTAATGGTCCGAGTTAGTACAAACATATTTAGTTTTCACTATTAAGGTTAAGGATATACTCTATCACTTTGTAGTCCGACCCATTAGGAATATGTTTAGTCCTCCGTAACCTTAGAGATACAAATGATAATTTTTTTTATCTTGCTTGTTGTGTTTAATTTTTTTGCAGTTGACTAAGTTTTATCAATCAAGAAAGAGCCAAAGATCGTTAACGGTGATGGTGAAAGGGAGTAAGATTCCATTGTATGGTGGTGGAAGTAGCTTGAGCAGCTTGAATGGTGCACCGATTCAACCAGTGCCATTGACACTCAACTTCATGGTCCGATCAAGAGCTTATGTTTTAGGGAAGCTGGTGAAGCCCAAGTTCTACAAGAGGGTCCAGTGCTACCTTGTCATGGACCCTCGAAAAATGAGTGTCCCAATCTCACTCGCCAAGAAGTGCAATTATGATGAATAATAATGTCTTACTCAATCAAAGAGTTGGCATCACGTGTGTGATCATAAATTTCATAAATTGGAAAGGGGAGGTTTGAATTAATGATAGAACTACATACTATATATTGTTCCTCCAAAAAAATAAAATTGCTACTATATGTTGTTATAGTGATTTTGTTATCTCTTTTACCTTTTGGCATAACTATGCCAGATATTTTATTTTTATTGTTAAAATTCAATTTCTAAATTAAACATAGTTATAAGAAACATCTAGCCAAAACGTGTGGTTAATTCCGTTAGAGCAATATATGGCTCCATCCAATGTGACATGAAACTCTCGGCGCTTTGTTCTATTCTTAAAAGTTGAACTCCAAATATTAATAAAAGGTAAAAAAATTCGTTACCATTCGGTCACAATTAATATTGATTAAAAAAAACTTATTTTGCTTATAAACTTCTATTCGTATTTATTTGTATAACCATACTCTCTCCTGTTTTTATTTAAATTAATTTTAATAATTCTCACAGATTAAAGTTATGGTTAATTACGATTTTTAAGAATATTTTTTTAGTTTAAATAATGTCTTCTCTCTTTATATTAAATAATTTTAGTTTACTTTACTAAAGATTAATTAAAACATACTAAAAATTTATTTTACTAATTAAATTGTATAATTTATAAATCATATAAAAAGTAATAAAATATTATTTTACACGAGTCAATTTTGTAAAAGATGGAGTAATGGTTTTATTAGTTCCTATAGTATAAAATATCTCCGTACACGTAGAGTGAGCGAGGAAATTATGGCCTTTTGTGATTAAATTCTGGCCAAGGATGAACCGGACCCATACACGAATCCACGAAATAAAATGCAGGATTCGTCGGTGGACTTTAGTTATAAAACAAAGAGACAAAATGCTGTTTTTCCCTAGATGGCAGTAGAAATATAAGATTGATTACTTATTTTTGTCCTTTCGTCGAAGATTGCAGTGTGTAATTTCAGCAAACGAAGAAATAATCTTTCTTACTACATATAAGGGTATACCACTATATATATATATACTCTACTTATATCAATACATATACATGTATAATATCTATATATTCTAACATTCCCCCTCAAGCTGGAGCATAGATATTAATCATGCCCAACTTATTGTAAAGGTAATCCACTCGAGGACTTGAAAGAGCTTTTGTGAAGAGATCACCCAATTGTTCTCCTGTCTTCACGTAATGAGTAGAAATGAGATTTTCTTGAATTTCTCACGAGTGAAGTGGCAATCTATTTCAATGTGTTTAGTCCTCTCATGATAAACAAATTTTGCAGCAATGTGAAGAGTAGCTTGATTATCACACCAGAGTTTTGAAGGAGAAGAATGTTCTATACCAATTTCAGTTAGAAGTTGTCGCATCCATAGAATCTCACAAGAGGATTGTGCCATTGCTCTGTATTTGGATTCTGTACTAGATTGCGACACCACATTTTGCTTCTTGCTCCTCCATGACATCAGATTCCCACCAGCAAAGACACAGTAACCGGTTATTGATCTTCTATCAATCTTCAACCTGACCCAATCCGCATCTGCAAAACACTCAATCCGGTTGTGACCATGGTTACTATATAGGATCCCAAGACCAGGTGCCCCTTTCAGATAACACAAGATATGCTCCAGAGTCTCCTAATGCTTATCTGTTGGAGTAGACATGAACTGACTGACAACACTAACCGCGAAGGTGATGTCAGGACGTGTCACTGTGAGATAGTTTAGTTTCCTAACTAATATCCTACACTTCTCGGGATCATTAAACGGGTCACCATCATCTTTGGTGAGATGGACATTTGGAGCCATAGGAGAACTACAGGGCTTGGCTCCCAACTTTCCTGTTTCTGCAAGAAGATCAAGAACATACTTTCTTAGAGATAAGAAGATACCTTTATTGCTCCTGGAAACTTCTATCCCTAGAAAGTATTTCAGCTGATCCAAGTCTTTTGTACTAAACTTGGTATGCAGGAAAGATTTGAGCGAAGAGACCCCAACACTATCATCTCTTGTAATAATAATACCATTCACACACACAACAAGCAAAATAATACCAGTAGCAGATTGTCTATAAAAGATTGAATGATCACACTAACTCTTTTGCATGCCAAATTCTAAAACTACTTCACTGAACTTGCCAAACTAGGCACAATGACTCTATTTTAGACCAGACAAAGCTTTCTTGAAACGACAAACTTTCCCATACTCCCCTGAGCAATAAACTCAGGTGGTTGCTCCATATAGACTTCCTCCTATAGGTCACCATAAAGGAAGGCATTCTTGATGTCCAACTGATGTAGGGGCCAATTGCTGGAAGCAGCCAAAGAAATGAGTAACCTCACAGAGGATAATTTGGCCACAGGAGAAAAAGTGTCAGAGTAATCCACCCCATATGTTTGAGCATATCCTTTGGCAACAAGTCGATCCTTAAGGCGGGCCACAAAACCATCTGGATTGACTTTGACTGCAAACACCAATTTACACCCCACAACTTTCTTCTCCTTTGGTAAATTCACCAAATCCCAAGTCTGATTATCATCCAAAGTTGTAATCTCCTCAAGCATTGCATTCATCCAACCAGGTTGACTCAATGCTTCCTTTACTATTTTAGGAACAACAACAGAGTCTAGAGAAGAAATCAAAGTACGTGTGGAACCAGACAAGCCATCATAAGAGACAAAGTTGGCAATTAAGTAAACAGATTTGCATTGTCGTTTACCTTTGCGAAGAATGATGGGTAGATCCAGATCAGTAGAAGGAGCAGGTACCGATGTAGTGGGTCTCCCATAACTGAGAGATCAGGAGACTGAATTATAACAGTATTTGCAGGTGAATGCTCAGGGGTACTTAAAGAAGTCGCCTGGTCCAGAGCAGTATCTTTAGAAGACTGATCAAAAGTACCAGGAGAAGGAAGCAACGAAGTAGCCTAGTGCAGGATAGTATCACTAGAAGATTGCTTAGAAACATCCAAAGGAGTGGAGGAATAGACCAACCAATTATCATCATCATGATCATCATGTCGAGTGGGAGTAGGATGAGGTGAGAAGAATGGTACCTATTCAGAAAAGACAACATCAGTGGACACAAGGTACTTTTGAAGGTCGGGAGAGTAGCATCGATACCCCTTCTGAAGTCTAGCATACCCCAAGAAGACAAACTTTAAAGCCTTAGGATCCAAATTTGTGATGTGAGGATGAACATCACGAACATAACAGGTGCTACCAAAAATCTTAGGCTCAATGGAGAATAATGGTTTACCAGGAGCAAGTACAGTAATTGGAATACCATCATCAAGAACTGCAGAAGTCATACGATTAATCAAGAAGCAAGCTATAGAAACAACGTCAACCCAAAATTGTGTAGGAACCTTGTTCTGAAATAATAGACCACGAGCAGTCTCTAAGAGGTGTCTATTCTTCCTTTCAACCACACCGTTTTAAGCCGGTGTGTCAACACAAGAAGATTGATGCAAGATACCATACTTAGTCATATACCGATGAAAGGATTCAGACATATATTCCTTAGCATTATCACTTCGCAATATACGAACAGACACATCAAACTGAGTTTTTATTTCAGTACAAAATGCACAAAAATGAGAAAACACTTCATAATGATTTTTCATGAAATATATCCAAGTGTGATAAAGTATCTAAAACCTGGTTTGGAAGTCACAGAACATCGACCCACACATCCGAATGAACTAATGCAAAAGCAGAATCCGTACGTTTACTAGTACGAGGGCCCAAAGAGGTGCGATGATGTTTCACAAAGTGACAAGACTCGAAATCCAGAGAAGTAACGAACTTGAATTGTGGATACAATTTCCTTAGATATTGTGGACATGGATTTCCCAAACGGTAGTGAGTTTCAAACAAGGAAGTACTGCTGAGACAAGCTATTGACTTTGGTACCTACAGATCAAGGACATAAAGACCACCAGACACATGCCCTCTACCAATTATCATCGACATCATCAACTTCCATCTCCGTAATTTAGTCTCGCTTAAAGTCTAGTCTCATCCTACTTATAAGAAAAATAACTATTTGATGTATTTACTTTTTCTTAACTTGTGCTAAATATTCTATTCTTAATTTAGTCGTATTAATTAGGGGTGACAATATGGGACATTGTCCATATACCCATCCCGTCCGTCCAATATTAGAAGGGATATGGACAACAATTTTAGTCCCATTTAATAAACGCGGACAAACCCGAAGGATTCCCGTCTGTCCGTTTATTATTTAAATTTTTTTACCACATTATTTAATTTAAAAAACACGTTTCCTCACCGAGCTCCTCCCCGGCCGCCCCGTACTCATGCTAGATCTCATTCGCTCCAGCGACACCGTCTGTCTAGGACTTTCATATGCACCCTCAATGGGACTTTCACATCCACCCTCTCCCGCTGCACGCCTAGCCACAACCGTTGTCGCTTCTATTGCTGTTGCTTCCTCGGCATACTCGTCTCCGTCATGCTCCTCACCGGACTCACCGTTGGCGTATTCTACCTCGTGTTCCACCCGAAATTGCCGAATTACTCCATCGATTCCATCTCTATCCCCAACTCTTTTTCCTAATCGCTTCCTCAGTCTCCTCCGCCATTCCTACTTCCTAATTCCTATGGCTCCTACCTGCGCGATAGACACGACGAGCGTCTTGAGCTGCCGCGACACCGCCGCCGTAACACACTTGAAGCTAATCTCAATCCTAGCAATTTTCTTCACCAACGTCATAGGCATCTCATCTCTAGTCCTCTTGGCCCGTTCTTTCCAAGGTAAGCCCATTTATGATAAGGCAACTCTAATCAAGTGCTTCACGGTAGGGGTGATTCTCTCCACCTCACTGGTCCATGTCCTCCCCGACACCTACGACGCTCTCCGGAAGAAATTCCCGTTCGCCGGACTGGTGACTCTGATCGGAGTTGTATCGGTGGAGGCACAGGAAGTTAGGGGAATCGAAATTGGAGGTGAGGGAAGAGGAGAGTGAGGATTTGGTGAAGATGAAGTAGAAATTGGTGTCACAGGTTTTGGAGATTGGGATTGTTTTTCATTTAGTGATAATTGGGGTTATGATGGGCATGTCACAGAATAAATGCACAATTAGACCTCTAGTTGCTGTGCTTGCATTTCACCAGATCTTTGAAGGGATGGGTCTTGGTGGATGCATTGCTCAAGTTATTCATACTGTCCACTCCAAAAAAAAAATCTATTAGAAATTCCATCTCAATCAAGAACTTCATTGTGTCCTTCTCATCCTCTATATCGCCGGAGTTCGATGTGACCGTCAGAGCTGACAATTTGAACAACAAGATCGGGATCTATTACTTGATGGGGAGCTCGGTTAGCGTGTTTCACGAGGACTCCAAGCTGTCGAGTGGTGCGCTGCCGGTTTTCTTCCAGGGGAAGAACAATGTGACAATGTTTATGGCGGTGCTGAATGGGACAGGGTTGAGCTAACAAGTGATGCGCGGCTAAGATTGGTGGGTGAAGTGAACAACGGAGCGGTGTCGTTGAGGGTGGACATTAAAGTCCCGGTGAAAATTAAAGTTGGGTTGGTTAAAACATGGAAAATTATTTGGATGGGAACCTGATAAGAATTTGTCTTCGGCCGAAGGATAGAAGGGGAAAAGGCTCCTCCAGTTCGATGTCCACGGTGGTTCGTTGTACCTGCAAGACGTCGGAGGGGGTCTCCGGCGGAAACACTCTGATGCTTAAGTTAGTATTTGTGGTGAAATTGGCAGAGATTGGGCCAGTGAATACTGCTTACCTTCCTCCTTTGTGAGGGAGGTATTTATAGATGAAATAAGCATTTCTGCGCGAGTGGGATCGCTGGGGGGCAACCGGTACCGTCAGGGGCCGGGGCTTGCCCGTGTTATGATACGCCGTCGTGGCGGTAGGTGTGGGGGGTAGTTGTTACCCAGGCAAGGTAACGGTTAGTGTGTTCTCTCTAACGCGTGGTTTTCACTGGGTGGGATAGCACCTCTGGTCGTCTAGAAGTTCCAGGCGGGAGCCTCCTGTGTGACGTCAGCCCTCCTGGCGTCAGTCTCTTAGAGGGAGATGACAGCTTTGGCCCTACCGTGGCGGTAGGAACAGTAACTCTTTCCTTTCCATATGGGGTAAGAGACGAAAATGCCCTTGTCGTTAGGCGGATTGTTATCATAAGCCCAACTGAAAATGAGCCCGAGTGTTTACCAAGGGCTAACACCCCCTCTTCACACACCAGTCTCCTATATACCAGAGCGACTCTTTGTCAGGAGGTGGGCTGACCCAGACCGTACTTGTCCAGAAGCTATAAATTGAAGCTTTCCTTTGCGCAAATTTCTTCACACCTTTTCGTCCTTTCTTTTCATATTTCACCATGGATGAGCTGACCAGAAATTTCCTGATCTCCAAAACTTTGACCCTGAAGAACCATACTGAGGGCGACATCGGCTTCCTGGAGAGGATGATCCTCAAGACCTCAGAGGATGTTCTGGAGCTGCAGGGGATACTGACCCCTATTTTGTCTAAGTAGCTGGGGATATCTTTGGAGGACTTTAGCCCTCTGGAGAGTTTGGCGAAGCTGGCCACCACCACCTCTCACCTTGATGTGGTTGCTTCAATGCTGCAGCAGAGGAAGGACTTACTGACCTGCTGCTTGAAGGGTATGAGGGCCTGCTCTGCCGAGATGACCTCCGTTGCTGACGCCTTGAGGGAGGTTCCCGTCGTGCCCAGAGAAGATGATGCTGGGTCTAACGCTTGACCGCTGTCTTCGCTTCCTCTTGTTGCTTTCTCTTATGCTTTATTGTACATATCTAGACGCTAAGGCCGCTCAGGCCATAAATAAATGGTTGTTTCTACTATTATCAAGTCTTCTTTTTCTTGTTTGATTTCTTGATGCTTTGGTTGGGAGTATTTGTTATAAGCCCAACTGAAAATGAGTCTACCTCGAGACATAGCCATTGTAGTGGTTATGCTCCAGGAATTAGCAATGAATGTTCTGCCTCAACTGTTTCCAGGGCCGTTTTCCAGGGGTAGATGGTTGGGCGGTTATTTGGTGCCTTTTGATTGGCGCATTTAACGAGTGGGTATGCTTGTGCCGGATCGGATTCTGCAATTACGGTTACTTTTCCCAGGCGCCTTAATTGTTTTTCAGAGGCCTGCGCGAGGATCGGAGCGCTTCCTTGGCTATTTAAGGGAGTTACTTTCCCCCTCTTCCTGTTCATCTTCATCCTCTTCCTTCTCTTGTACTTTTTTGCAGGTCGAATGGCAGATTTCTACTTTTTGAGTTCCACGGATCGCGACTCCTTGCCAACTCCTCCGACTTCGCCGGACTCAGATCACCCTCCTCCGTCGCCACCGTGGAGGCCTCTGGTCCGCCGAAAGGGCCGCAAGAGGCAAAGGGAAAGAACTTCCAAGGTGTCCGCCATGAGTTTAGATTCTTCTGGCTCCACTACCCAAGAGGGCGGCAGACGCTTTCCTTTATCTGACTGTTCGTTGGAGAAAATTTCCTCTACCGATGCCGGTGTTGGATTGGCAGGGTCAGGTGTCAAGGGGAAGTTAGGGCCGTCAGGGTCCTGCTTAGGGAGGGAAGTGGACGAACCTGCCCCGACTGCTGACGGAAAGATGTCATTCCTGGATGACGACATGGTTTATCACCACGGCATTTACTGGCCTGATGAGGATTAGCGCCTTTACGTTAGGCACATTGTACATGCCTCTGGGCATTTTATGAATAAAATAATGCTTTCTATCTTTTCTCCTTGTCATTATCTTTTCGTCAGCAGTTGGTTGATAGCTAACGCGTGGGGTTAGCCTTGCCGAGGCAACCATTTCGTGGTTATTTTGACTGGGTCAACTTTATCGCCCTTCTGGGAATCACGACGAATAACTTCTCTTTTCGTATTCTTTTAATGCTTTCCACGTGGCCAACTTCTTTTTACACGCGTCCCAGCATGATTGGTGGCTTAATTAATACGGTGGCATTTTAATCCTTTAAAAAAGACCATTTTCTCTTTCCAAAACTTTTGCCTTCGCTTCGAATTTTTCCCTTCGTCTTCCTTCGTCTTCTTCTCCGAATAACTTTCTGGTCGCTTGCTGTCATCCACCGATTCTCCCGTAAATCTTTCCTTCTAAGGTACCCCTTTAATGCTTCTCAGATTTCCTATTTGCTGGTTTATTATGGTTAGGAATAGGCCTCGCCAGGTTATCTGGAAACCCATGGATCCGGAAGTCGCGCAATCACCCAGTATTTTTACATGCGATGTGGTTCTAAAAGCCGAGCTGGAGGAACACGGTATCACCTTTCCTCCCGGGTATGAACCCTTTATTTCCTGAAGGTCATATGCGGCTTCACAATCCGGCGTGGGGTTTCTATAGGCTACTTTATTTTAAGATGTTCCTTTATGGTTTCCGCTTTCCCGTTCATGAATCAATACTAACACTGCTGCGGGAGCACAACCTTAATCCTACCCTCCAAACATGACATGGCAAAGCTCCTTTGAATGTAGCGCCACTCCAAACTTTACCAGCCTCCCCTCCTACCGAAGGCTCTAATCAGGAAAGCGTTCGACCCCCTAGGAGGAGAACCAAGAAGGTTGCCCGGGGAGGGCGAAGGCTCGGCGGCTCTGTCCGAGCTTCTTGTTTCGTGGAAAATTGGCTACTAGATCGTCGCAAGGGAACAGACTCTAGTGATAAGTCAGACCTTTGCCATGCTTCTTCTTCGCGTCGGAAAAAACTTCGAGTGGATGCAAGTGAACAGGCTACCGGGGCATCTTCTACTGATGCGGCGACTGCTTCTACACCTGTCGTTTCGCCTGAGGCAAGGACCTCTCAGCCAGTGAAGATTACTGAGGTGCCGGCTGCTACCTGCTCTACCAAGGCAGAGGCCCCCCGATAGCATGTCCTCTTCCTACAGCTAACGCTCCTGATTCCCCGATTTCTCACTGTATCCCTGACATAGTGACCACATCTTCCACTGCGGACTCAGCTGCTGGCCTGCCGCCTAAACCCCTTCCACAACTATTTTTCACTCCTATCTCGAATGTTCTTACTAAGGATTCTTCTACCGTTTCGTCAATCAATCTTTCTTACGATGGCCCTAACGGGACCCTGGCCTATCGTATGAACTTGGCAGGATTCTGCTTTGACGGTCTCCGTGCTGTAGGGGTTTCCCAACTCTTTTCTAGAGATGAGTTTACCGCGCCCTTGATAGGGGAGATGATGGGCTCCCAGGCAGAGAAAGAGAAATTTCTTCAGCTTCCTCCAACGGCCCGTCTCCGGCATGTTATGAATGACTCTCTGGATACCTTCCGTTATCTTAACTATCTGTTCGAAATTCATGATCGCGAGTCATGAAATTTCTCTAGCGCGATGTGTGTTCAAAAGGTGCAGCTTCAAAAATCGGCGGACCATGTGAGACTGCTAACGCGTCTTCATGACGAGTCACAAAAGGAACTGAACAGAGAGAGGTCTGCCGGGAAAGCGAAAATAGAGGTTCTGGAGGCAGAGTTAGCGTTGGAAAGGAAGAGAAATCTCCTTCTCCGCGAAGAGATGTTGGAGGCAGAGTCAGAGTCTGCCAGGGCACCATTAAAGGAGGAGTTGTGGAAAAAGAAGGTCTTGGAGGCCTTCACTTCTGGATTTGCAGCCCGTTTCAAGGGTGATTCTTCTAATCCAGCCCAGGTTGCTGATTATATCTCTACCGTGATGGATGAGGTTAGCAAAGGTGGGAACGGTTCTTCTGCCCTAGAGGGGGAAAGGGGCTGACGATAACGGTGGTGCGTGACTTTTTCCTTCGACGGGTGCCTCAAATTCTGCCACGGATTTCTGGGTCCTCCTTTTGTTGCTATTCTCATTGCTATCTATTTTCTTTTGTTCTTTCCTGAAGATCATTTGACATTATTCCTTCTGTAATAATGCTGACGTTATGTAACCCTTATTGCGCCGTTTGATTCATTGTGATGTTACCGTTGTTTCTTCATTATCTTCCTTGTATCGTCGCGTCGTGCCGTTTGGTGAGGCTAGCACTGCTTTTTAGGTCATTAAATGCCGCAGTCCCCCTATTTGATGCGATTTGAAAAGTAATGATGAAGTGGGACACGTGTCCTTTCACGGAGAGGCGTTTGAAGCAAGCGTCTTCTAGGGAGACGCGAATGCTGAAGCGTTTCAACATTGTTTCAAAACTTAAACCTTCTCGCGCGTGCCTCTCTTTTTGACGCGCTGCTTCGCCATGTGTCAGTTGCTAATTGGTCGTGCCCTTTTAGGGTTATATATAATGTTTTCCCTACCTTCTCTTTCTTTTTTAACCTCCTTTTTTGCACGTTGTTGCCTTCTAGACAAATAACCCGCGCCGCTTCTTCTTTCCTGGTCTGAGACTCCTGGTGTTCTCTTTTGCCAAGGTACACACCCTTTTCTTTCCTCCTCCTTTCTCCTTTGTTAGTTATGGCTAAAACTCGTTCTGAGAAATCTGCCGAGGAAGGGGATCCTCAAAGGTCTGCTGGGGAAGAAAAAATTGATAGTACACCCACTTCCCTTTATACATTGCCCTTAGTTCATCGCAAGCTTGCCGGGTCTAAGGCTCGATTTCCCAAAGATTATCCCGTGCGTGCTGCTTCTGAATCACTTCGTCTAAACAACGTTTTGCCTGATAATAGTAGAATGTTGTATGCTAAGTTATTTGATTACGGGTTTTGTCTTCCCTTTGACCCGCTTGTAAAATTGCTGTTGGCTGATTCTGACTTGGCTCCGGCTCAGTTGAGCCCCAACGCGATTTGCGTTGTTAGCGCATTTGCCGCTTTGTGCCGCTTCAAAGGGATTGCTTCTCCCACTTTGGCATTGCTTCATGATATTTTCCATCTGTATTCTCGCAAGGGGGTTATATCAATATCCCCCCGTTATGAAGATGGCTCGTTAAAGCCCTTTACTTGGAAACTCATGGGCATCGAGTCTTTTGTTCCTCACTGGAAAGAAGAATTTTTTATTGTTGATCTGCCCGAGCCTTTATGGAGGGCCGGCTTTAATGAGGAGATTAAAGATGGGGCTTGGGGTAATCGAAAACCCCTTTCTGACCCGGAGGACGGTTGGTTGAAGACGCTGCTTCAACTAGACTTCAGTGTTGACGCCCGTAAAGTAGCTAACGGGTTGGACATGGAGAAGTGTAAAAAGGGTGAGCGTTTGACCTTTCCTTTTGTGCTGCCAAGAAGTACTAACGCTAACATTTTGTAACTGTGCAGTGCCTCTGCCCGATTGAGAGCCTGAATATTTTCGGAGGAAAAGGAAATGGGAGCAAAAGAAGAAGGCTGAAGCCGAAGCCAGAGCTGCCGCGGCCGCTGCGGCTACTGCTACTGAAGGGGAGACCACCGCTACCGCTCCGGACATTGCCCAACCACCTCCTCGTACTCGTGTTGTAAAGAAGAAGAGGGCTAGGAAAGTGCGTGCTACGCATCCCGTTTCCTCCCAGACTGCCGTCTCTTCAGAGGCAACGGCTACCCCGATCCCCACTGGAATTCCTCTAGCTTCTTTAGGCACCCAGGTATGTATTTATCTCCTCTTACGATTTTCTTTTCTTTTCGCGCAACTTTCTTATTATGTTTTGTGTTATCTAGGAAGCCACCACTATTTCTGCTCATTCGTCCTCTCAAGGTGACATGTCTATCGTGGAATTCCTTCGAGAGTGGCCCGCTATGAGCTTCAACATAGCCCCTCGTCGTCTGCTGCTAATCCTTCTCTGGCGGCCCTTGGGGGTGGGGGTATGCCTGTTGAGCAGTCGCAAGGTGCTAATTTCGGCAGTGGTCCTCACATTTTAAGCGATTCCCCAATCTATTCTAATCCAAGTGCCCTTAATCTTGAAGCACTTGGGTGAGATGGGTCCTCTGTACCTAACGCGGAAGGTTCCAGCAGTCGACCCCCTTCTCCTGCTACTTTGCTTTTTGTTCTGATGTCTCCTCCTATTACCGCGAGAGGTGGCCCTACTCCCAGCTTGATGGCTGGCGCCTCTTCATATACTCCTCCTCTCCTTCCTACTCACCAGCTTAGCTTGCGCTCCTTCCGGGATAACTATTTGCAGTTTCCCGCGGATGCTGATCATGATGTTGTCTTCGCGTCTACCTCCTTTCTGGCAGCCGAGATTATGTCTCTTCCAAGGGAGAGAGATGCCTTCATGGCTAGGAGCCAGCAGGAACGCATAAACTTTCTTCGCTCCCAAATATTTTCTACGTTCTGCCATCTTCATTACATGGATGAGGAAAATGCCAGAGTGGCAGAAAATGGGCAGGGGGAGATAAATAGGCTACTGTCTGAGCGTCAGGGTTACGTGGATGCCCTTGCCGTTGCCAATCAAGAATCGGAGACTGCCAGGCGGGAGGCCGCAGTTGCTGCGCAGGAGGCAACAACTGTTAAGCAAGAGATGGAGGCTGTCAGGCTTGCTCTGGAGGAGGAAAAATGGAAGAGTGCTGCCCTCAGCGAACGCCTTTCTCAAGAGGAGAACAGGCTTCATCAGGAAAGACAGAGAAATGCTGAGCTATCTGCCGAGCTTGCTCTTTCTGCTGAGAAGAGCCGTTGGTATTTGAGAAAAGGTGGAGTCATCATGTCGGACGCTTTTATGCGTAAGTATGGGGTAGAGAACCTTGACATTGATGTTCTTGCTGAGTATTTTGATGAGAAGGTCCCAGACGTCACTGATGAGGACTTCTATTGCTGGAGATCTGCTCAGCAAGGAGGAGGCAATGCACCACCCGCTCCTTAGACATCATTCTTTATATGTCTTTTGATTTTTGTGGCTGATGTACCTCCCTTTATTTTGTAATATTGACAATATCACTTCTTTTCTTGATTAAGCCGCTGCTTTGGAATGGAATTTCGCTATCTACTTTGTTTCATAATACTGCTTGTGCAATTGTTCACCCATGGCGTTTGCTGCGTTACTTCTGCCCGTGTTGCGCTTAACTTCATGCCACCCTTTGTTGTTAGGGGGAACCCTCTAGCCTTGCTAGGCCTGCCGCGACGGTGTTGTTGCGGTATGGATATCTTTCTAGCGTTACTTCACTGGGTATCAACCGCTCGGTTACTAGCTGGGGTATCCTTTCTTTCCGTATGTCAAAGATTGGCTTGGGGCGTGCCTCGTCTTAGTGAGCCGTCTGATCAGGACCGGACATCACAAGGATAGGATTTTCACTCCCAAGCGTTGAAACCTCGCGTCTCTGGATCGTGCCTCGTCTTAATGGGTCGTCTATGTGAGCACGGTTACCACAAGGATAGGATTTTCACTTCCAGGACGGAGTTGGTCTCTCCTTGGGGCGTGCCTCATCTTAGTGGGTCGTCTATGTGAGCACGGTTGCCACAAGGATAGGATTTTCACTCCCAAGGATGCCGGGGCGTGCCTCATCTTAATGGGCCGTCTATGTGAGCACGGTTGCCACAAGGATAGGATTTTCACTCCCGGGGGCGTTGGGGTCGTGCCTCGTCTTAATGGGTCGTCTATGTGAGCACGGTTGCCACAAGGATAGGATTTTCACTCCCAACGCTTTGTTATGCCAGGGCGTGCCTCGTCTTAGTGAGCTGTCTGATCAGGACCAGCCATCACAAGGATAGGATTTTCACTCCTGGCATTCTTCACTACCTGCATATTTTCAATGGCAAATGCACGGAGAATATTTCTAATTCATCTGTTAGCATAACGTTGATATTGCCAGATAGGATAGGCTAGTTTCGGGCGTGATATAGCTTCAGCCGAGCTATGTTCTAAGAATTCTGCAGGGGCATTCCATCGAGTGTTTCCAAATGGTAGGCTCCTCTCCCCATAACACGGGTGATGCGATACGGTCCATCCCAGTTTGGCCTAAGTTTTCCCATACCTTGCCCTGCCGCTCGTTTATCTCTGAGCACTAAATCTCCGGCTTTAAGCAATCGTTCTCTCACCTGCCTGTTGTGGTATTGTGCCATTTTCCTTTTATAGTGCAGGGTTTTTAGGAGAGTTTCCTAGTGTTTTTCTGGCAGTGCGTCAAGGTTAGCACGTAACCTTTCTTCATTAGTTTCTTCTTTGAAATGAGCCACCCGAAGGCTAACGGTGCCGATTTCTACCGGTGTGACAACTTCTGTTCCGAAGGCCAATGCGAAAGGAGTCTCTCTCGTGCTGACTTTAACAGTCATACGGTAGGCCCATAATACATATGGCAGTTCGTCTGGCCATTTCTTTTTGGAACCTTCCAGGTTTCTTTTGATGCCACTAAGAATGCTACGGTTGGTCACTTCGGCCTGGCCATTAGTTTGGGGGTGTGCCACAGAAGAGAACCTTTGTTCAATCTCAAATTCCGCGCACTGATCCCTGAAGAATTGGCTTGTAAACTGTGTTCCATTGTCGCTAACCAGTATGCGCGGTACCCCGAATCCCATAATGACTTGGTGTTTGAAGAAATGCCAGATTTTCTCGGTGGTGATGGTGGCTAACGCCTCGGCTTCAGCCCATTTTGTGAAATAATCTACCGCCACGACCACGAATTTTAACTGAGATCTGGCCTTCGGAAACGGACCCAAAATGTCAATGCCCCATTTAGCAAATGGGCATGGAGCGACTATCTCTAAAATCTGCACGATTGGTTTTCGAGGGATCTTGGCATATTCTTGACATTTCTGATAGGTTTTCACGAAGTTATGGCAATCTCTCCGAATGGTGGGCCAGTAGAACCCTGACCGAAAGACTTGGGATGCCAAAGTGTCGCTAGCGATGTGCATGCCACATATCCCTTCATGAATTTCTCGTAGTACATGCAAGAATTCTTGCTCCGTTATGCACTTAGCGGCAGGATGGGAGAAGCACCTCCGTATTAACTCTCCATTGTAATATGTGCATCTCGCCGCCCGTTTCAGGATTTTCCTCCTTTCCTCGTTCTCCTCCGGTAACTTATCATGTTTCAGATATTCTATCACTGGGGTTCTCCAGTCACCTTCTATTTCTTCCACACAAAGCGATGCTTGTTCTTCCATGAAAGAAGGTGTGGATAGTTCTCCGTAGCACACGTCATTGGGTATGGGGGCTTCTAAATTGGCTGCCATCTTGGCGAGACTGTCAGCCTCTTCGTTGCTTTCCCTGGGGATATGTTCAAAGGTGACCTGAGTGCCTTTTTCCTACATCTTCGACAGCTCACGCTTTACTTTGGCCAGGTATTGAATCATGATGGGTTCTCTGGCTTGAGAGTTCCCCAGAACTTGATCCATTACTAGTTTAGAGTCCCCACGTATCTTTAAGCGCAGGCCGCGTTCCGCTTGCGAGACGGGTGTAGCTTCGACGGAGAAGTTGTTTCCTATTCTGAGTCCTACTAACAACGCTTCATATTCAGCTGCATTGTTGGACAAGGGTTGCAGGATTCTGATGGCGTATCGTATCTCCATGCCGTTTGGTCCGACTAGGAAAACACCTGCGCCTGCTAACTCTTGATTTTTTGCTCCATCCACGTGAATAACCCATGAATCTGCATACGTTTCCGGGGATCGGAGACATAAATCCTCTGATTCTTCTTCTGACAATTCTACCAACGCGTCTTTTGTGAATATGCATTCCGCTATGAAGTCTGCTAACGCTTGGGCTTTAATAGCCGGTCTAGCTTTGTACTGCAACCCATATTGTTCGAGCTCGATTGCCCAAATCAACATTCTCCCCGAGGATTCTGGCTTTCTAAAGATTTTTCTCAACGGCTGATCAGTGAGTATGGTGACGGGGTGGGCTTGGAAGTATCGGTCCATCTTTCGCGTTGCCTGTATTAGGGCAAGCGCTATCTTCTCAATGCGGGCGTATCGCAGCTCAGCATCTTTCAATATGTGGCTGACGAAAAATACAGGACGATGAATATGCCCTTCACTTCGTACAAGGACGGCACTAACTACCTCGTCAGCGACGCCCAGGTATAGGTATATCTCATCGCCAAATTCAGGCCTCGTTAACACTAGATCGGACGACAGGTAAGCTTTTAGCCCTGCAAACGCTTTCTCACACTCCTTTGTCCATCCGAAGGGGGCCTTGTTTCGAATGACTTTGAAGAAAGGTAAGCATCTCTCACCCTGTTTAGATATGAACCGTCCCAACGCGATGATGCGCCCGGTGAGATTCTGTATTTCTTTAACAGTCCGAGGGGGTATCATATCCTGGATGGCCTTTATCTTTGAAGGGTTGGGCTGGATACCTTTCCGGCTAACCACGTAGCCCAAGAATTTTCCCGTTTGGAACGCGAACATGCATTTCCTCGGATTCAACTTCATTTCGTATTCTTTCATCACACTGAAGACTTCTTCCAAGTCGGTTAGGTGGTCCTTAAAGCTTCAACTTTTGACTAGGATGTCGTCCACGTAAGCTTCTACATTTCTCCCGATTTTCTTTTGGAAAACATTATTCGCCATGCGTTGGAACGTTGCCCCGGCATTTTTCAGCCCAAACGGCATTGCAGTGTAGCAGTAAGTAGCCCTCAGGGTGATGAAGGCGGTTTTTTCTTCATCTTCTATGGCCATGGGAATTTGATGATACCCGGAGTTAGCATCTAGGGAGCTTAGGTAGGCGTATCCAGCGGTTTGGTCGACCAACTGATCGATTCGAGGAAGGGGATAGCAATCTTTGGGGCAGGCGTTGTTCAGGTCAGTGAAATCGATGCACATGCGCCAATCCCCGTTAGGCTTTGGAACTAACACAGGGTTAGCTAGCCAGGTTGGGTATTGGACTTCTCGGACGAACCCCGTGTCTGTGAGCTTTAGTAACTCTTTCTCGATGGCTGCTATCTTTTCCGGTGAGAAACCGTGCCGGTTTTGTTGAATAGGCTTAGTGTCAGGGCTAACGTTTAACCGGTGTTCCGCGACTTCTCGTGAAATTCCAGGCATGTCCAATTCTCCTTTACATTTTCTTAGCAGTCGGGTTAATTGCACATTCTCTTCGGGACTTAGTTTCTCACTAATCAGGAGGTTCGCTTCATTGTCCTCACCGATAGGTATTGACATCATCTGATCCAGCAGCTGAGTGCGCTTTTCTTCTTTATCGTCGAAGGGATCGTCTGCCACGCACACGTAACGGCCGCAACTCCTTTGAGTCATAAGCAGGTAGCATTCAGCGGCTAGCTTCTGGTCTCCTTTGATTGAGACCTCGCCGTCCCACGAGGGGTATTTCATCCGCAGGTGTTTTTGGGATATTTCGAGCCCAAAGCGATTGAGGAACGGTCGCCCCAGTATGGCATTATAAGGCAGCGTCAGGTCTACAACCAGAAATAATAGCTCTTCAGAGAGTTTGGATGTGTCTTCTCGAAAATATACTGACAATGACGTGATTCCCGCTACCGGGATCGGTACCCCATCAATCCCAACAATTGGTCTTTTGCAAGGTGCCAGCTCGCCGTCAGGACATTTCATCAGGTTGTATGCTTCTAGCAAAAATAAATTTACCGCACTCCCGTTATCGACAAGGGTTCTTCTTACTCCGTGGCTGCCGATGACGGGTGTTACTACCAACGCGTCATTGTGCGGGAAAACAATGCCTTTTTCGTCTTCTTCTGAGAAGGATAATACCATCCTGTCTAAAGTGCTTATTGCCTCAATTTTTACCTGCGCTTTCTTGTTTGCGATTTTCCCCGGGACTGGGCGTTTGTTGCATAGTTTCCTCGAAGTAAGGCGTTCCTCCTGCAATGATATTAATCATAGGCATCTAATCGCTGTGAACAATGAGAGCTTCTCTATTTAGCCCCCGTTGCGTGGGAAGGCGTTTGCCTATGATCAGTTATTACTTCAGTTGGGTTATTCCTAGCTCCTTCTCTTGTCTTGGTGGCAAATTCTCCGAGGTAGCGTTCCTCAACTAACCGTTCTATGGCCAGTTTTAGTTCTCTACACACATCGGTCGAGTGTCCTTTGACCTTGTAGAACTTGCAATATGCATTCTCTCTTCCTCCCATGATTACTCCAGGTTTCACAGGAGCTGGGTAACGGATGGGCAGATTTCGCTGCTGAACTATCGCTAGGATTTCTGCCCTTGGGAGTATGAGGGAAGGAAGGTCAGGGTCATATATCTGGCCCTTTGGCGGATCTGCCTATTTCCCAGTGGGGGACCCTCCGGGTTTCCCTTTCGAAAAATTACCTCTCTACCGATTAGAGGCCTTGGCGGTGTGCTCTTTCTGTTGGATATAATCATCATTGGGCCGCGTGTCGGGGGCGCTACTATACGGAGCGTTAGGGGCCAGGTATGGGTCTGTCGGTATGTCCCGCATCCGTTCTCTATTTTCCTCCTCTTCCATCCTCGCATAATTATGCGCTTTTAGTCTTAACGCATCCAGGGTCAATGGTGGATCCACCATTAGGGTATCTTTTAATTTTCCGTATCGATAGTTGCATTTTAGGGCCTCCACCGCAAAATCAATAGTGACCCTTGGCGTCAGGGACATTTCGAGATCAAATCGACTTAAAAATTCATTCAATGACTCCTGCGGTTTTCGATGAATATCGAATAGCGCGGCTGCTGACTTCCTAATAGGAACTGCCGTGCTAAACTGACTCCTGAACTTTTCCTCCAGCTGAGAGAAGTCATCAATAGATCCGGCTGGGAGTCCCTCGAACCAGAGACGTGCCACCCCTGATAGTGTCATGACGAAGATCTGGCATAGCGCTGCATCGCTACGAGTTTGGAATTACACAAAATCTTTCACCTTATTAAGGTGAGAAATAGGGTCTTTCATGCCATCATATGATTCGGCGGGGAGTTTCACATGTCGATGGACCCTGTGATGCCTCACACGATAACTGAACGAGTGGCCAGCATTGCCATCAGGGACTCTACGAGGGCGATGCGGGGGTGGAATTTTGACATCATATCTGGGGTTCTGAGGGTCATATTCATGATGCCGCCTGGGAGATCGGCTGCGGCTTCTCGGAGTTCGAGTTCGCCGGCCCCTGCTGCTGGATCTTTCACTGTATCTAGGAGATGGTTCTCTGAACATCTCACCTCGCCTATCATCCCAGTGTTCTCTATATTCATCACGTCGGGGGCCTTCTTCAGGGAGAGGGATTTCTCCCCTGTATTGCCCAGAAAGTTCAACAGGTCCGTGTGCAGGCGGTGGGATATTTATGGGGGCCGATGGCAGAGATAGGGAAAACGGAAGCCTTCCAGGTTGCCGGGGCGACAACGGTCGTTCGTTAACAATAGGTGGAGTGAAAACCATCTGGGAGAACACGCCGGATCCCGAGGCATGGGGCGTAAATCCAGCTGCCACCTCTGTCAACTGATCCAGCTGGGCTCGAAGAGCCGCTATTGAGTTTGCAAGGGGGTGGTTTGCTTCGCCGATCGCGGATCCCCTCGCCTGGGGTGTAGAATAACTGGGTCCCGCTATGTGGGAAAAAGGGGAACAAATCTGGAATACTGTTGCTTCTGTCATTTGCCCAGAGGGAGGATCTGATCCTCCCGCAGTGACTTCTTGCACTGAGTTAGAGATGTCAGAGGTAGCAAAAGCAAAAAGTCATCGGCGAGTGTTATACGGGATGCTGGAGGCTTGGGACAGTGATAACAATCCACCTAAGGAAAAGGGTATTTTCGTCTATTGCCCTGAACTGAAAGAAGAGATCACTGTTCCCACCTTCGCGGTAAGGAGAGGGACACCGCCTCCCCTAGAGGCTGACGCCAAGAAGGCAAAACAGCGCTCAGGAGTATCCCCAAAACGAACCTTCTAGATGGCTCGAGGAGCTGTCTCATTCTGAGGAATACCACCCGTCAGGGGGACCACTCAGTCGCTACCCTATCGTGGTAGCATTTATCCCATGGCTATCGCCACGTTAACATATCATCCGAGGGGCAAACCACGATCCCTAACGTTAGGGATAGCTCTCTAGCTATCCCCAAACGCGAAAATGCTCAATTCTTCTATATATATACCTCCCCCTCAAAGGAGGCAGGTAAGCTTAATCTGACTGGCCCAAGCTCTGCCAAATTCAGTACACATACTGACTTAAGCATCGGAGTGTTTCCGCCGGAGACCCCCTCCGGCGTATTGCAAGTACAGCGGACCGTCGTGAGCACTGATATGAGAGGAGCCGTTCCGCCATACATCCTTCGGCAGAAGACAAAATCTTATCAAATTGGTGCTTTCGTTGAGAGTATTGGTTCTATTAAGTGAGCATCCTTAATAACCAAGCTCCTCCTCTCCGAAGCTAGAAGGATTATGGCCTCAGAGTCAGATCCGGCGCTGTCCCAAACTTCCAACATCCCATACAACACCCGCAGACGACTATTTGCCTTCGCTACCTCTGATACCTCCACCCCAGTGCAGGACGTCACTGCGGGAGAATCAGATCTTCCTCCTGGGCAAAGTACGGAAGAGATTACATTCCAGATTTGTTCTCCCTTTTCTCACGTAGCAGGAACCAGTCGTCTTACCCCCCAAGCAGGGAGATCCATGATAGGTGAAGCGGATAACCCTTTCGTAAATTCAATAGCAGCTCCCCAAGCTCAATTGGATCAGTTGACAGAGATGGCTGCTGGATTTACTCCTCATGCCTCGAGACCTGGTGTGTCCTCCTAAGTAGTCTTCACCCCGTCCATTGTCAATGAACGACCATTATCGCCCCGACAATCCAGAGGACTCCCGTCCTCCTTACCATTTTCATTGGCCCCCATCAACGTCCCGCCGCTCGCGCGTGGACCTGCTGAACATTCTGGACAATACAGGGGAGGAATCTCTATCCCTGAAGTAGCCCGCCGACGCGATGAGTACATAGAACATTGGGATGATCGACGAGGGGATATATTGAGAGAGCCATCTCCTAGATACAGTGAGAGATCTAGCAGCAGAGGTCGACGAGTTAGAACTCCAAGAAGCCGCAGCCGATCTCCCAGGCGGCATCAGGAATATGACCCTCAGAATCCCAGATATGAAGTTGAAATTCCACACCCGCATCAGCCTCGTGGGGTCCCTGATATTAACGTTGGCCATCCGTTCAGTTACCGTGTCAGGCACCACAGAGTCCATCGACACGTGAAACTCCCAGCAGAATCATATGATGGCACGAAAGATCCCATTTCTCACCTCAATAAGGTGAAAGATTTTGTGCAATTCCAAACGCGCAGTGACACAGCATTGTGTCAGATCTTCGTAATGACGCTGTCAGGCGTGGCACGTCTATGGTTTGAGGGACTCCCGGCCGGATCTATTGATAATTTTTCTCAACTGGAAGAAAAATTCAAAAGTCAGTTTAGCACGGCTATTCCTATCAGGAAGTCAGCAGCTGCACTGTTCGATATCCATCGAAAACCGCAGGAATCGTTGAACGACTTTTTAGGTCGATTTGATCTTGAAATGTCCCTAACGCCAGGGGTCACTATTGATTTTGCGGTTGAGGCCCTAAAACACAACTGCCGATACGGAAAGTTGAGAGACACGCTAACGGTGGACCCACCGATGACCCTGGATGCGCTGAGGCTGAAAGCGCATAATTATGCGAGAATGGAAGAGGAGGAAAATAGAGAATGGATCCGAGACATGCCAACAGACCCATATGTGGCCCCTAACGCCCCGCATAGCAGTGCCCCTGACGTACGACCCACTGATGATCATGGGCAACGAAAAGAGCATACTGTCAAGGCCTCTAACCGGCAGAGAGTCAATTTCTCGAAAGGAAGACCCGGAGGGTCCCCCACTCGGAAACAAGCGGACCCGCCAAAAGGCCGAATATATGATCCTGACCTTCCATCTCTTATACTCCCAAGGGCTGAAATCCTAGCGATAGTCCAACAGCGAAATCTGCCCATTAGATATCCGGCTCCTGTGAAGCCAGGAGTGATCATGGGAGGAAGGGAAAACGCGTATTGCAAGTTCCACAAGGTCAAGGGACATTCGACAGATGTATGCAGAGAACTGAAATTGGCCATAGAGCGATTGGTCGAAGAGGGCTACCTAGGAGAATTTGCCACCAAGGCAAGAGAAGAGGCCAGGAACAACCCAACGGGAATGACAACTGATCAGAGGCAAACGCTTTCACGCGCCACGGGGGCTAACTCAATTCCCCTTGGATAAAATAGAGAAGCTCTCGTTGTTCATAGCCATCATATGCCTATGATTAATATTATTGCCGGGGGAACACCCTACTTCGAGGAGGCCATACCACAAACACCCAGTCCTGGGGAAAAGCGCAAGCGAGAAAGCGCCCAGGTAAAAATTGAGACGATAAACGCCTTAGATAGAATGATATTGTCCTTCTCAGAAGAAGATGAAAAGGGCATTGTTTTCCCACACAACGACGCGTTGGTAGTAACACCTGTCATAGGAAGTCACGGGGTGAGGAGAACCCTTGTTGACAACGGGAGCGCAGTAAATCTATTTTTGCTGGAAGCGTATAACTTGATGAAACGCCCTGACGGTGAGCTAGCGCCATGCGTAAGGTCAATTATTGGGATTGATGGCGTACCTATACCGGTAGCCGAAATAACATCCTTGCCAGTGTACTTCCGAGAAGACACATCCAAGCGCTCTGAAGAGCTATTATTCCTGGTCGTAGACCTAATGTTACCATACAACGCTATACTGGGGCGACCGTTCCTCAATCGTTTCGGGGTAGCGATATCCCAAAAACACCTGCGGATGAAATACCCCTCGTTGGACGGAGTGGTCTCAATCAAAGGAGACCAGAAACTGGCAGCCGAATGTTATTTGCTTATGACTCAGAGGAGTTGTGACCACTACGTTTGCGTGGCAGACGATCCTTTCGACGATAAAGAAGAAAAACACACTCAGCCACTAGATCAGATGATGTCAATACCTATCGCTGAGGACAATGGGGCAAATCTCTTGGTCAGTGAGAAACTAAGCCCTGAAGAGAGCGTGCAACTAACCCGACTATTAAGAAAATGCAAGGGAGAATTTGCATGGAAACCAGCGGACATGCCTGGAATCTCGCGAGAAGTCGCGGAGCATCGACTAAACGTCAGCCCTGAGGCCAAGCCTATTCAGCAGAAACGACGCGCCTTTTCATTAGAAAAAGTAGCAGCTATCGAGAAGGAGTTACTGAAGCTCATGGACGCGGGGTTCATTCGAGAAGTTCAGTACCCAACTTGGCTGGCTAACCCGGTGCTAGTTCCAAAGCCTAACAGAGATTGGCGCATGTGCATCGATTTCACTGACCTAAATAATGCTTGTCCCAAAGATTGCTATCCCCTTCCTCGAATTGACCAGCTGGTCGACCAAACTGCGGGGTACGCTTATTTAAGCTCTCTAGATGCCAACTCTGGGTATCACCAAATCCCAATGGCCGCAGAAGACGAAGAAAAAACTACCTTCATCACCCCTAAGGCCACATATTGCTACACCGCAATGCCGTTTGGGCTGAAGAATGCTGGGGCAACGTTTCAGCGCATGGCGAATAAGATTTTCGAAAAGAAAATAGGGAAAAATGTAGAGGCCTACGTGGACGATATTCTGATTAAAAGTCGAAGCTTCAAAGACCATCTTGCCGATTTGGAAGAAGTTTTCAATGTGATGAAAAAATACAAAATGAAGCTGAACCCACGAAAGTGCATGTTCGCGTTCCAAACGGGAAAATTCTTGGGCTACGTGGTTAGCCGAAAGGGTATTCAGCCCAACCCTTCAAAGGTAAAGGCCATTCAGGACATGATATCCCCGCGAACCGTCAAGGAAATACAAAAGCTCACTGGCCGCATCATCGTGTTAGGACGGTTCATATCTAAGCAAGGAGAGAGATGCCTCCCCTTTTTCAAGGTCATTCGAAATAAGACCCCGTTCGGGTGGACAGAGGAATGTGAAAACGCGTTTGCAGGACTGAAAGCCTACTTGTCATCCGATCTAGTACTAACGAGGCCTGAGTTCGGCGATGAGCTATACCTATACCTGGGAGTAGCTGACGAGGTAGTCAGCGCCATCCTCGTACGAAGTGAAGGGCATGTACACCGCCCTGTATTTTTTGTGAGTCACATATTAAAAGACGCGGAGCTACGATACGCCCGCATCGAGAAGATAGCGCTTGATACTGGGCAATCGATCTCGAACAATACGGGCTGCAATACAAAGCCAGGCCGGCAATAAAAGCCCAGGCGTTAGCTGACTTCATAGCGGAGTGCACATTCACCAAGGAGGTGTTGGAAAAACTGTCAGAGGAAGAATTAGAAAACTCATGCCTACCGTTCCCGGAAACGCACACAGACTCATGTGTTATTCACGTGGACGGCGCAAAAAATCAAGAGCTAGCAGGAGCAGGCATTTTCCTGGTAGGGCCAAACGGCATGGAAATGCGATATGCCATCAGAATCCTGCAGCCCCGTTAAGCCAACAACGCCGCTGAATATGAAGCGCTGCTGGCAGGACTCAGAATTGGAAACACCTTCTCCGTCGAAGCCTCTACCGTGGCGAAAGAGCAATACGGCTTGCGCCTAAAGATACGAGGAGATTCTAAATTGATAATGGATCAAGTCCTTGGAAACTCCCTAGCCCGAGAACCCGTCATGATTCAATACTTGGCCAAAGTAAAGCGTGAGTTGTCGAAAATGCAGAAAAAAGGTACTCGGGTCATCTTCAAACACATCCCCAGAGAAAGTAACGAAGAGGCCGATAGCCTCGCCAAGATGGCAGCCAACGCAGACGCCTCCATACCCAACGAGGTACATTACGGGGAGCTATCCATACCCTCTTTCATGGAGGAGCAAACATCGTTGTGTGTGGAAGAAATAGAAAGTGACTGGAGGATTCCAGTGGTAGAATATCTGAAGCATGATAGGCTACCAGAAGAAATTGCGGAAAGAAGGAAAATCCTAAAACAGGCGGCGCGATGTACATATTACAATGGAGAGTTAATACGGAGGTGCTTCTCCCATCCAGCCGCTAAATGCATAACGGAACAAGAAGGCCTGCATGTGCTGAGAGAAATTCACGAAGGGATATGCGGCATGCACATCACGAGCGATACTCTGGCAACTCAAGTCTTTCGGTCGGGATTCTACTAGCCCACCATACGAAGAGATTGCCATAACTTCGTAAAAACCTGTCAGAAATGTCAAGAATACGCTAAGATTCCTCGAAAACCGGCCACGCCAATCTCAGAAATAATCGCTCCATGCCCGTTTGCCAAATGGGGCATCGACATATTAGGCCCATTTCCAATGGCTAGATCTCAGCTAAAATTCGTGGTCGTAGCGGTAGACTACTTCACAAAATGGGCTGAAGCCGAGGCATTAGCCACCATCACCACTGAAAAAATTTAGCGTTTTTTCAAACACCAAGTCATCATGCGATTCGGGGTTCCGCGCATACTAGTTAGCGACAATGGAGCACAGTTCACAAGCCAATTCTTCAGGGATCAGTGTGCGGAATTCCAGATCGAACAAAGGTTCTCTTCCGTGGCACACCCCCAAACCAATGGCCAGGCAGAGGTAACCAACCGCAGCATCCTTAGTGGCATCAAAAGAAACCTTGAAGGTTCCAAAAAGAAATGGCCAGACGAACTGCCATACGTACTATGGGCCTATCGCATGACTGTCAAGACCGGCACTGGAGAGACCCCGTTTGCGTTAGCATTCGGAACCGAAGCTGTCACACCGGTTGAGATCGGAATGATGAGCCTTCGGGTGACTCATTTCAGAGAAGAAAATAACGAGGAAAGGTTACGTGCTAACCTTGACGCCCTACTAGAAACACATGAGGAAACACTGCTGAAAACTCTGCACTATAAAAGAAAAATGGCGCAATACCACAATTGACAAGTGAGAGAGCGATTGCTCAAAGCTGGAGATTTAGTGCTCAGAGATAGACGAGCGGCAGGGCAGCGCATGGGCAAACTCAGCCCAAACTGGGATGGACCGTATCGCGTCACCTGTATTGTGGGAAGAGGAGCTTACCACTTGGAAACGCTCGATGGAATGCCCCTACAGAACTCGTGGAATATAGCCCGGCTGAAGCTATACCACGCCAGGAACTAGCTCACCCTATCTGGTAACATCAATACTATTCTAACAAGATATATCTTTCTGTGCATTTGTTGTTGAATAAAATGCAGATAGTGAAAATCCTATCCTTGTGATGGCTGGTCCTGATCAGACAGGTCACTAAGACGAGGCACGCCCTGGCATGACTAAGCGTTGGGAGTGAAAATCCTATCCTTGTGGCAACCATGCTCACACAGACGGCTCATTAAGACGAGGCACGACCCCAAGGAGAGACCAGCTCCGTCCTGGAAGTGAAAATCCTATCCTTGTGGCAACCATGCTCACATAGACGACCCATTGAGACGAGGCACGTTCCAGGGACGCAAGGTTTCAACGCTTAGGAGTGAAAATCCTATCCTTGCGATGGCTGGTCCTGATCAGACAGCTCGCTAAGATGAGGCACTCCCCAAGCCAATCTCCGGCGGAAGGAAGGAGGGGACACTCCAGCTAGAAATTGAGCGGTCGATGCCCAGCGAAGTAAGGTTGGAAAGACATCCGTACTGAAACAACAACGTCGTAGTAGGCCTAACGGGGCAAGAAAGCTCCCCAGACAACAAAGGGTGATTTGAATCTGAGCAATGCTGAGTTATTCTTGGAAATGCTATTGGAAGGCAATGATAAGGCCATCGAAAAGGCAGCTGAGGAACCTGTATGAAGGTCATGCGAGAACAAAGTGGGCATATCTATAGAGGCGCAGCAGCAAACCCCACGGACGAATAATTGCGCAAGCAGTATTATGAAACATAGCAGATAAGGAAGTTCCGTTCAAAAGGGGTAGCCCAACCAAGGCAAAAAGTGATATCATTAATATTACAAAATAAGGAAGGGCTCGTCGGCCGCAAAAATCAGAATATATCTAAATTCAAAAAACTAAGGAGGGGGTGGTGCGTTGACTCCTCCTTGCTGTCTCGATTTCCATAAATAGAAGTCGTCATCAGTAATAGTGGAGACCCTCCTATCAAAACACGCAGCCAGCTCATCAATACGGAGTTTTTCTACCCCATGATGATGCATCAACGCCTCCGACATGAGCCCTCCGCCTTTCTTTAAGTACCATTGATTCTTCTCAACGTTTAAAGCCAGATCGGCAGTCAGCTCGGCATTCCTCTGCCTCTCCTAGCGCAACTCATTCTCCTCACGAGAAAGGCGTTCGGTCAGAATCTGTTTCTCCTCCTCCAAAGCGTGCTTGACAGCCTCCAGCTCTTGCTTGACAGTCGTCACTTCCTGTCGGGCAGACTCCGTTTCTTGGTTGGCAAGGTTAAGTGCATCCACAAAACTCTGGCGCTCGTTCTACAGCCTGGTTATCTCCCCCTGCCCGTTTGCGGCAATCCTAGCATTCTCCTCATCCATGTAATGGAGATGGCAGAAAAAAGAAAGCGCTTGGGAGCGAAGAAAGTTTATACGCTCCTGCTCACTCCTAGCCGCAAAGGCATCCCTCTCCCTTGGAAGAGACATAATCTCGGCTACCAGGTAAGAGGTAGACGCGAGAATGGAATCATGATCAGTCCCGGCAGGAAATTGCAAAATGTTGTCCCTGAAGGAACACAAACCAATATGATGAGTGGGCATGAGGGGAGGATGATAAGTAGAGGCACCAGCTATCAAAGCAGGGGCAGAGCCACCTCTCGCGACAGTGGGAGGAGACATCGGAACAAAAAACAGAGCGACAGGAGAAGGGGGTCGACTGCCGGAACCTCCCGCATTGGGCACTGGGGACCCATCTCCACCAAGTACTTCAAGGTTAAGGGCACTTGAGGTATAACCTGTCATAGTGGAGGAATCACCTAAAATGTGAGGATTACCACCGAAATCAATACCCTACGATTGCTCGGTAGGAATGCCACCGCCCTCAGGGACGTTTAGAGGAGGATTCGCAGCAGAAGAGGTAGGGCTGTGCTGAAGCTCATAGCGAGCCTTCTTCTGACACTCTCGAAGGACCTCAGCAATAGACATATCACCTGGAGAGGTTGACTGAGCAGAAACAGTGGAAGCCTCCTAGAAAATGCAGTGCACGCATAGAGAAGAAAACCTTAGAGAGAAATGAACGCATACCTGGGTGACTGTGGAAACCAGAGGTATCGCGGTAGGAATGGGATCAACTGTCGCCCCTGAAGAAACAACAGTGTGGAGGGAAACGGGTTGCGTGGCATGTGTTTTCCTCACTTTCTTCTTCCTTGCAACAAGGGTGCGAGGAGGTGGCGAGGAGGTAGTACCCGTAGCGGTAGCAATGCCTTCCTCTTCCGCAGCGGCAGCAGCCCTATCGGCGGCGGCAGCTTTCTTCCTTTGTTCCTGTTTCCTCTTCCTCCGGAAGTACTCGGGCTCCCAACCAGGCGGAGGCACTGCACAGTTAAAGAAACATTAGCGTTAGTACCTCTTGGCAGCACAAAAAGAAAAAGGGCAAACGCTCACCCTTTTTGCACTGTTCCATTTCCAGACCGTTAGCCACTTTTCGGGCATCAACGCTGAAATCTAGTTGAAGTAGCGTCTTCAACCAGCCATCTTCTGGATCAAAAAGGGGTTTCCGATGGCCCCAAGCTCCATCTTTAATTTTCTCATTGAAGCCGGCCCTCCATAACGGCTCGGGCAAATCAATAATAAAAAATTCCTCTTTCCAATGAGGAACAAAAGACTCGATACCCATAAGCTTCCAGGTAAAGGGCTTCAACGAGCCATCTTCATAACGAGGAGATATTGATATCACCCCCTTACGAGAATACAACTGGAAAATGTCATGAAGCAGGGCCAGAGTGGGAGACTCGATCCCCTTGAAACGGCACAGTGCGGCAAACGCACTAACAACGCAAATCGCGTTAGGGCTCAATTGAGCCGGAGCCAAATCAGAATCAGCCAATAGCAACTCAACAAGCGGGTCAAGAGGAAGACAAAACCCATGGTCAAATAACTTAGCATATAATATTCTACTGTTACCGGGCAGAACGCTGTTCAGGCGAAGTGATTCGGAAGCAGCGTGCACGGGATATTCTCTGGGAAATTGCGCATTGCACGCGGCAAGCCTACGATTAACTAAGGGCAGAGTATAGAGAGAAGTGGGGGTAATGTTAATGTTTTCTTCTCCGGCGGACCCTTGAGGATCCTCCTCATCGGAAGATCTCTTAGTCTTAGCCATGACCAACAAAGGAGAAGTGACGAGCAAAAAAAGGGTATGTACCTTCGCAAAGAGAACACCAGGAGTCTCAGACCAAAAAGAAGAGAGCGGCGCGAGTTGTTTGTCCAGAAAGCAGCAGCGTGCGAGAGAGGAGATTAAAAAAGAAAAAGGAGGAAGGAAAAACATTATATATAACACTGAAAGGGCGTGACCAATCAGCGGTGGACACATGGCAAAGCAGCGCGTCGGGAAATGAGGCACGCGCGAGGAGAAGGAGATACAAGTTTAAAAAATGATGACGAAACGCTTCGGCGATTCACGTCTCCCTAGGAGACGCTTGCTTCAAATGCCTTTTCGTAGAAAGACACGTGTCCTTTTCCATCATTGCTTTTCAGATCGTATTAAATGGAAGGACTGCGGTATTTAATGGCCTAAAAAGTAGTGCTGGCTTAGCCAAACAGCGCAGCAACACAAGGAAGATAATGAAGAGATGGCGATAGCATCACAACAATTCACACGAATGCGATAAAGGTTATGTAGCGTCAGCATTATTACAAGAGGAATAATGAAAAATGGTTTTCGGGAAAAAATAGAAGCAAACAACAACAAGAATAACAAGGGTGGGTCCAGAAACCCGTTGTGACACTTCTCGAAAAGCAAGGTGGCGCCCCAATCTTTGGCGTTAGCCCCTTTCTCCTTCTGAGGAAGAAGAACCAATCCCGCCTTTGCTAACCTCATCCATCATGGTAGAAATATAGTCAACAACCTGGGCAGGGTCGGAAGAGTTACCCTTGAAACGGGTTGCGAATCCAGAAGTAAAGACTTCCAAGATTTTCTTCTTCCACCATTCCTCCTTTAATGATGTCCTAGCGGACTCCTCGTCTCGAGCAGACATCTCTTCGCGAAGAAGGAGATTTTTCTTCCTCTTCAGCGCTAACTCTGCCTCTAGAACCTCCACCTTCGCTTTCCCGACAGACCTCTCTCTATTTAATTCCTTTTGCCACTCATCGCAAAGACGCGTTAGCAACCCCATTTGCCCCACCGCTTTCTCAAGCTGCACTTGCTTAAGACACATCGCGTTGGAAAAATTGTGTGACTCGCGATCATGAATCTCGAACAGATAGTTCAGGTGACGGAAGAAATCCAGAGAATTATTCATCATATGGCGAAGACGAGCCGGTGGAAGAAGCTGAAGAAACTTTTCCTTCTCCTTCTGGGAGCCCAGCATCTCTTCTATCAAAGGCGCAGTAAACTCATCTCTGGAAAAAGGTTGGGGAACCCCGACAGCACGAAGACCATCAAAGCAGAATCCCTTCAAGCCCATACGGTAGGAGGGGGTCTCGGTAGGACTGCCATAAGAAAGATTGATTGAAAAGAACAGTTGTGGAAGGACTTTAGGCGGTAGCCCAGCAGCCGAATCCGCAGTAGAAGGTGTAGCGACTATGTCAGGAATACAATGAGAAATTGGAGAATCGGGAGCGTCAACTGTAGGAACAGGACACGCTGTCGATGGAACCTCCGCCTCGGCAGAACACGTAGCAGTCAACGCCTCAGTAACTCCCACCGGTTGGGAGGCACTCATCCCAGTCGAAGCGGTAGAGATAGGAACAGTTGCTGCATCTACAGAAGAAGACCCGGTGGCCTGCTCACCCGTGGCAAATCGAAGTTTTTTCCGACGCAAGGAAGAGGCATGGCAAAGGTCCGACGTGACATCCACATCCTCATCATCACTAGCAATCACCGTCGTTGCGGCTGGACTGGAGTCCGTCCTCTTGCGACACTCCGGTAGCCAATTTTCCACAAAGCGAGAAACTCGGGTAGAGCTAACGGGCTTTCGCCCTCCCCGGGCAACCGTCTTGGTTCTCCTCCTCGGGGGACGAACGCTACCCTGATTAGAGCCATCGGCAGGGGGGGAAGCTGGTAAAGTTTGAAGTGGCGTAACATTCAAAGGAGCGCCAGCGTCACCTGGGAATTAACCGTTAGCCTCCTATAACAAAAGAAACGCGCAAAGACAAAAACAAAGAAAATGCGAAAAGAGGCAGACTCACCCATAGTACACTCCTCCAGAGGTTTGAACAAGGCAAAGCTACAGATGCGGTAGTGAGTACCTTTGCCTACCAGAGCGTTAGCTTGCTCCAACTCAGCCCTGATCAATATCGAGGGATTCGACCAAATGGGGCCTATCAGCTCCTGGTTGAAATTAATATGCCACAAACGGGACGGTAGCTCTAGAACAAAGAAACTGCTTTTCCAATCAGCTACACCCTTCTTAAAGCCATGAAAACGCTGCCAGAATGACTGCACGAGCGCGTCATTCCACCGAGGAGTAATTTCGATTAAACAATTATGGCAATTCATACTAAAGAATTTGCGAAATAAATTGAGAGATGGGGTAGAAATGTTCTTCAACTCGCAAGTGCGAAGAAAAGCATAAACCGCACACCAGGAAGAGGGAGTTATCTGGGCAGGATTAAGGTTATACTCCCGCAGCAGCGTTAGTATCGACTCATTAACAGGAAAGCGGAAACCGTAAAGGAACATCTTAAAGTAAAAAAGCCTACTGTAACCCCACGCCGGATTATGGAGCCGCATATCACTTCCAGGGATAGAGGGCTCATACCCAGGAGGAAAGGTAATACCGTGTTCCTCCAGTTCGGCTTTCAGAACCACATCGCATGTAAAAATACTGGGTGATTGCGCGACCTCTGGATCCATGGGTTTCCAGATAACCTGGCGAGGTCTATTTCTAGCCATAACAAACCAGCAAAAAGGAAATCTGAGAAAGATTGAATTGGTACCTTGAAAGGGGAGAGTTACAGAGGAATCGGCGGACGACGACGGACGGCCGGTAAGATATTCGGGGAAGAAGACGAAGGAAGATAAGAGAAAAAATTCGAAGCAAGGGCAAAAGTTCTGATAAAAGATAAATGGCCCCTCTTAAAGGATTAAAATGCCACCGCATTGATTGAGCCACCAATCGCGCGGAGACGCGTGTAAAAAGAGGTTGGCCACGTGGAAGCACATTAAAGAAATTTGAAAAAGAGAAGTTATTGGTCGTGATTCCCCAAAAGGGCGACAGAGTTGACCCAGTCAAAACAACTGCGAAGCGACTGCTTCGGCCAAGCCAACCGCTTATGCTGGCTATCACCAAGGACCAGTAGGCTAACGGAAAATAATGACAAAAGAAAAAGGCAGAAAACATCATCTTATTCATAAAATGCCAATAGGCATATACAAGACAGAGGCGTTAATCCTCATCAGCCCAATCCATGTCATAGCAGTACTCATAGTCCTCCGGGGACGACGGCAATCCACTGTTGTAGGAAAAGAAATATTCGACAAGTTTGGGCACAAGCTTTGTCGCATGGGCTACCGCCTTGTCATAACGGGCACGGGAACTCTCCCCAACGGTAGAAGCTGCTGGCTTAAAATCAGTGCCGTGAGAAATAGCCTCATTCTCGGAAGAAGGAGAAGGAGGGGCAGACGATGACGCTTCATCACCTTTCGGTAGCATCACATAGTGGGGCACAAAGCCGGTAAAGAAGGACTCAAAGGTCTGCTTCTTCACTTTCACTGGTTTCTTGCGACCCTGGCGTCTAGCAGGACATTTAGTAGGTCTCCACGGTGGAGTCGGAGGAGGACTATCTGAATCCGGCGAAGTCAGGGGTGTTAGTAAGGAATCACGCCCGCAAAAATCTGTCATTCTGACCTGCAAAAAGCAAAGAGAAGGAAAAGATGAAGATAAACAGGGAAAGGGAAAGCATTTCCCTTAAATAACCAAGGAAGCGCTCCGATCCTCACACAGATCCTGAAAAATCAATTAAGATGTCTGGAAAAAATAACCGCAATGGCAGAAGCTGATTCGGCACCAATATACCTGCTCGTTAAATGCGCCAACCAAAAGGCACCAAATAACTACCCAATCACTCACCCCTGGAACGGCGGCTTTGGAAACAGTTGAGTCAAAGCATTCATTGCTCATTCATGGAACGCAACCACTGAAAGGGTATGTACTGAAGAAGGCTCATTTTCAGTTGGGCTTGCCACCAACACATTCAGCCAATGCAGCAAGAAATAAACGAAAAGACTGGAAAAAGCAAAAACAACCATTTATTTATGGCCTGAGCGGCCTCAGCGTTCAGATATATACATAAAAGCATAAGAGAAAGGCAACAAGAGGAAACAAAGGCAGCGGTCAGGCATTGGATCCGGCATCATCCTCCCCTGGTACGACCGGGATATCCCTCAGCGCGTCAGCAACGGAGGTCAGCTCAGCGGAGCAGACCCTCATCCCCTTCAAGCAGTAGGCTAGCAAGTCCTTCCGCTGCTGCAGCATCGAGGCAACCACGTCAAGGTGGGCAGTAGTAGTGGCCAGCTTCGCCAAGCTCTCCAAAGGACTGAAGTCCTCCAAAGATATCCCCAGCTGTTTGGACAAAATAGGGGTCAGTATCCCCTGCAGCTCCAGGACATCCTCCGAGGTCTTGGTGATCATCCTCTCCAGGAAGCCGATGTCACCTTCAGTAAGGTTCTTCAGGGTCAAAGTTTTAGAGATCAGGAAATTTCGGGTCAGTTCATCCATGGCGAAATATGGAAAAGAAAGGGACGTGCAAGTGCGAGGAAACTGGCGCAGAAGAAACTTCAATTTATAAGCCCTAACAGAAATCATCTAAACCACCTTCTGACAAGGAAACGCTCTGATACCTCACTGAGAAAGGGCGTTAGCCCTTGGTAAACACTCAGGCTCATTTTCAGTTGGGCTTATGATAACAATCCACCTAAGGAAAAGGGTATTTCCGTCTATTGCCCTGAACTGAAAGAAGAGATCACTGTTCCCACCTTCGCGGTAGGGAGAGGGACACCGCCTCCCCCAAAGGCTGACGCCAAGAAGGCAAAACAGCGCTCAGGAGTATCCCCAAAATGAACCTTCTAGATGGCTCGAGGAGCTGTCTCCTTCTAAGGAATACCACCCGTCAGGGGGACCACTCAGTCGCTACCCTATCGTGGTAGCATTTATCCCATGGTTATCGCCACGTTAACATATCATCCGAGGGGAGAACCACGATCCCTAACGTTAGGGATAGCTAGCTATCCCCAAACGCGGAAATGCTCAATTCTTCTATATATATACCTCCCCCTCAAAGGAGGTAGGTAAGCTTAATCTGACTGGCCCAAGCTCTGCCAAATTCAGTACACATACTGACTTAAGCATCGGAGTGTTTCCGCCGGAGACCCCCTCCGGCGTATTGCAGGTACAGCGGACCGTCGTGAGCACTGATCTGAGAGGAGCCGTTCCGCCATACATCCTTCGGCAGAAGACAAAATCTTATCAGATAGCGCGGGATCTGACTCTGAAGCCATAGTCCTCCTAGCTTCGGGAAGAATGGAGCTTTGTTATTAAGGATGCTCACTTAATAGAACCAAAGCTCTCAATGAAAGCACCAATTTGATAAGAATTTGTCTTCGGCTGAAGGATAGAAGGGGAAAAGGCTCCTCCAGTTCGATGTCCACGGTGGTCCGTTGTACCTGCAAGACGTCGGAGGGGGTCTCCGCCGGAAACACTCCGATGCTTAAGTTAGTATTTGTAGTGAAATTGGCAGAGCTTGGGCCAGTGAATACTGCTTACCTTCCTCCTTCGTGGGGGAGGTATTTATAGATGAAATAAGCATTTCTGCGTGAGTGGGATCGCTGGGGGGCAACCGGTACCGTCAGGGGACGGGGCTTGCCCGTGTTATGATACGCCGTCGTAGCGGTAGGTGTGGGGGGTAGTTGTTACCCAGGCAAGGTAACGGTTAGTGTGTTCTCTCTAATGCGTGGTTTTCACTGGGGTGGGATAGCACCTCTTGTCATCTAGAAGTTCCAGGCGGGAGCCTCCTGCGTGACGTCAGCCCTCCTGGCGTCAGTCTCTTAGAGGGAGATGACAGCCTTGGCCCTACCGTAGCGGTTGGAACAGTAACTCTTTCCTTTCCATATGGGGTAAGAGACGAAAATGCCCTTGTCGTTAGGCGGATTGTTATCAAAACCCGTCCAAACCCGACTCATTTAGATGGACAGGTCTGGTCTGTCCGTTTATTAAATGGACTGAGACTAGTCTGTCTAGTTTATTTATTGGACTAAATGGGATTGGTCCATGGACATCCGTCCATCCGTTTTGCCACGCCTAATATTAATGAGAGATTATTAGATGCATATGCATATAGACTTCAGTGAAAATTAGCAATTTTAGACTTATTTTAGACTCAAAATTCTCTAAATGATCTATGAATAAAAAGTTAGGGCTAAATTCACCTCTGAAACAAAATGAGTAATAGTTTTTTTTAGGGAAAAAGAAAATCACCCCAACTTTTTTTATCACTCCTAAGTTAGACCTTAACTTATGACCCTCTTTAAATTGACTCCCAATTTCTTGCTCTGTTACTCACGTTGGCTCCCAACTTATCCATCATTAGTCATATAGAACCCCGTACCCCCAACTTTGCATTAACACCGTTAAAAAGTTGTCGTTAGTCATATTTTCCTTCTCATTGCTCTAATTAGTTTATTGTACAAATAATTTTTCCCTAAACCCTAAATCCTAATACTAACATAATTATCAAAATTAAAGTAATAAAAAATTTCACAACTAACCTAATTATCCCTAATTATGAAGTTACTAATAATCTACCAAATAAAAGTATATGTGTATTATTATGCTAAATTATAATTATGTACAATTTAAAATTATATTTTTTTTGTTTCTTAGAAATTATATATTTAAAAGAACTACGAAATTAACTGACCCATCTTTTTCACAAAAAAATCAAAACAATCCCTAATAAGTTAATCCTAAAAATCTTATCCAACTTTAAAAATAAAGTAATTACTATAATAATAAAAATAACAATTAATTGAAAAAAGTCTAAATAAAACCTATACTTTTTTATACATCTTTTATTTATTTTTATAATGAATAAATAACACATAATTTCATAATATACTAATTTTAATTTAGGATAATAATAGTAATTAAGTAAATTAAATGTAGACAAATTAAAATTGCTAACCTAAAACAACACAAAAGAAAAAAATACTTGTATTATTTTCAGATATAATAACCCTATTTTTCTAAGAAACAAACAAATATAAAATTTTAAATTTTAAAACATTCTATTTTAGTACAATAATGTACATATACTTTTATTTGGTAAATTATAGAGTTAGTTCTCAACCCTCGATTAATTTGCTTTCAATTAATATATTTATATATATATATATAGTTAATTCTTTTTTTTCATCTTTGATTAGTTATCATGTAGTTAAATCTATATTCGATTCTATTCCAATATATAAAATTTTAATTATTTTTATTTTTAATAAGAAATTTATTTTTAATTTTAAAATGACGTCATTTTATGGAGGAAAATGTGACTAACGACAATTTTTTAACGGTGTTAGTGCATTGTTGGGGGTACGGGGGTCTGTTGATACCTGAATTTTGACTTCATTTTTACTTAATTTTAGCATTCCTGTTATTTAGTTAATTTACAGTCATTTTCAGTTGATTTATTGTCACTAGCATTTTTAAGTGTTTCGTTGCATTTTAACATCATCGTTAGCATCGTCAGCTTTCGAAATCATATTTTTAATTTTTCGGCACGTATTTTCATTATTATTATCGTTATTATTTTTAGCCTTAAAAATAATATTTTTAATTATCCGGCAGTCGTTTGCTAGTTTTTTCTTCGTTTTAAGTCATCACATGAATTTCAGGATTTTTTATATTTTAGCGCATTTTTTAGTATTTTTGTTATTTTATTATTATTTTCGTTAGAGCTTTTATTGGACCCGAGTAAGTCTGCTTGGACAATAGCCCGACTTTAAAATGTTTTCCATCAACTAGTTGCTAGCTTTTTTCCTGCTCGCAACGGTCTACAGCGTTTCGTGTAATTTTCGACGTAACTTTTTTATTTTTCCGTTCGCTCGTTTCACGTTGTTGAACTAGAAAATAAACACACTAAACGAAAAATTCTCGTCACTCGGTGTAGACGGTTAGACTCGTCGTATTTTCTCTACGCGCAGGTACTGTCGGTTCGAAAAGTCTGAACAATTGCTCGCGGGACTTGGCTCGAGGCCATTTAAAAAAGACTAAAAGGGCCTTTGATCTCAACCGGTGATCTGGTCAACCATGAAAAGTCAACCAGATCAACGGTTGACCATTTAAGTGCATGGTGCACATGCACCGTACGCACGAATCAGCAGCGGAGCGGCCCAACAAGCAGCCTGCTCCCGTCGCCTCCAAGATCGTTTCCCATCCCATCCACCATCATCACGGCGACCTAAACCCTCCACCTCATTGCCGTAGACCCGCCATCACACGAGGAACGGCCACCACGCGCAGCTCCAGCGCCGGCAACCCACGCGACTCAAGGCTATAAATAGCAAGCCAATCCTTCGGAAAAAAAGCACCAATTCAGCAAGAAAAACTTGCTCTCTCTCCCTCTTGATCAGCTTGCTCATTTAGAGCGACAATCGCCCAGTTCAAAGTTTGAAACGTGAGCTTTCTCTCTCTAGCTCATTTTCAGTTTTTGAGCAAGTTTTTTCTTTAATTTCGTTTAGCTTGGTCTTGAGCAAATAAATTACTTTCTTTTATGCCATTAATTCACATACATGATGTAGATTAAATACAGGTTTTCAATTTTAAAAATAGTTAGCTAGATTGTGAGTATTAATTAGTTTTCGATAATTAACAGTTTTGTCATTTTTTTCGAAATTAAACTCAGTGTGTTTTGAAATAAAATTCAAGCTTCGTACGGTCGAGACGCCGTCGAGGAGACGAGCGTCTCGGTATGAAGATCGCGAGAAACGGACAAGACTAGCCAGACCTTGGCCGCCGGCAGTAGCGCCGACGACCAAGGAAAAAGATGAACAGTGCCATGTCTCAGCACTGTTCACGTGTGCATGGGTGATGGGTACTGTTTAAATGATTTCCTTGGGCCAGGCACTATTCCTAGCCCATTTCAATTTTTCCTTTCCTTTTTAAATCAGGCCCAGCCCATTTTCAATTCTTTCCGAGACTTCGAATCACGCTTTTCCGTAAAAATAATTCGTATGCTTCGTATGATTATTTTTCATACTATCAACTGTTTAATTTTCTGTACTTATCAACTGTTTAAATTATTCGCACTTTAAATTTCCGTAATTTACTTTCGGCAATTTAAATTCAATTATTCATTTTACCGCTTACATGGTCGGTCGCATTTTAATTCTCGTAAATATCAACTGCTTTAATTTTTCGCAAACTGTTGGAAATTCTTCCGCAATATCAACTATTTTATTTTCTGCAAATATCAATTCTTTATTTTCTGCAAATATCAATTGTTTTATTTTCTACAAATATCAATTATTTATTTTCTGCAAATATCAATTGTTTTATTTTCTGCAAATATCAATTGTTTTATTTTCTGCAAATATAAATTGTTTATTTTCTGCAAATATCAATTGTTTATTTTCTGCAAATATCAATTGTTTATTTCCTGCAAAATATCAATTGTTTTATTTTCTGCAAATATCAATTGTTTATTTTCTGCAAATATCAAACTGTTTATTTCCTGCAAAATATCAATTGTTTTAAATTCCACACTTATCATGCTGCTGGAAATTCTTCCACAAATATCAACTGTTTATTTTCTGCAAATCATCAAACTGTTTTAATTCCTTGTAAATCGTCAACTACATATAATTTTTTCTACACTTATCAAAACAGCATTTAAATTTCGTATGCGTCAAATAAATCATTTTTCGCATGCAATCAACTTAGCATTTAAATTTCGTATGCGTCAAATAAATCATTTTTCGCATGCAATCAACTCAGCATATAAATTTCGTATGCGTCAAATAAATCATTTTTCGCATGCAATCAACTCAGCATTTAATTTTCGTATGCGTTAAATCCATCATTTCTCGCATGCAATCATGTCAGCATTTAATTTTCGTATGCGCTAAATCCATCATTTCTCGCATGCAATCATGTCAGCATTTAATTTTCGTATGCGTCAAATAAATCATTTTTTCACATGCAATCAACTCAGCATTTAATTCTCGTATGCATTAAATCCATCATTTCTCGCATACAATCAACTGTCATCATTTATTTTCCTGCACTTATCAAACTCAGCATTTAATTCTCGTATGCGTAAAATCCACCATTTTACGTATGCAATCAACTGTCATTTAAAATTTTCGCACTCATAAAATTGCTTATTTATTTCTCAAGCTATCGCTAACACTCTCATTTTGTAGGTTTTAATTTCAAGCTTCGCTCGAAAGTACGCCTTTCGATTCCTTTTTATTTATTCAACGCTTTTCGTAAATATCAATCGTACGCATGATGTATAGAACTGCTAGAACTAGAATCAACCCACATGAACAACGTGTTTAAAGAGTTGCTTAAAATGCCATGCTCATGTGATTTTAAATTCTCGCATATATTGACTGCATGTACATGGGGACTTTCGATCCCACATCAGTTTTTTCCACTTCAAAATCTATCATTTAAATTTGTACTCTGTTAGCAATCTATGATAGGATCACGTAGTAATTAATCTAATCATGCATGGCCCGATGATGAAATAAGAGGGCGCTCATTCAGTCTTACAGAAAATTCAGTCCCATCACGTTACGTTCAAGAATAATCAATCGGTCTTGATAAACGGTAACCCCGTCCGAAAGACGTTCAAACGGTAACCCCGTTCAATGATTAATTATTTCTGAATGTCACGATCATAAAAAGACTAAAGTGACGATTCCTCTGAGGGTCCCCCTTTCAAAATAAAAACGCATTTTATCAAACACCTTTTTAAAACACCTCTCTCATCAACCGGTAACCGTTTTCGGATGTGACTCGGGTGCCTAACACCTTCCCGAGACCATAATACAACCCCGAACCTTTGTCTGGGGTCCAGACCTCTCTTTTGTGCCTTTAGTTTTTTACTTATTATATTTTCCTATGCTATGACGATTAAGGTTCCCTAAACCTAGCAACCAAATTAGGGTGGCGACTTCATTGCATGTTGCGAGGTGTCTGTTTACGCCGAGCATTGTAAGGTCCCAAATTTTGTTGCACACTCGCAAATGACTTCTTTGTTAATTTTCGGGGCGCGACAGTTTGGCGACTTCACTAGGGACTTAGGGTCGGAGCCGGTTTTATCTTTTTAGAGAGGTGTTTTATTTGTTTATTTATTTATTTGCTTTGATCAATTGCTGGCCTGTTCATTTATTTGCTTTATCAATTGTCATATGCATTTCATAGTGCCCTACACCCAGGGGACAATTACCAAATTAGGAGGGTAGTAGTGACGCCCTAGGACACATGTCCTGGGTAGTGTTCACCAACCCCAACTCGGATGAACCCCTAAAGCCAGTCGAAAGGTTACTCGATTTCGCAAAGAATCGGGACACTGGACGACACTTTAGGGACCTTTTCATGGTATCATCCGGGAACCGTTCAAGCCAGTTTGAGGTGTCGGAATAAGAGCCCCAGCACGTGCATCATGATTATAACTGGTTGTCGTGGCTCTATTTGTCTTGTTGGCATATTGACGTGATTTTTCTGTTATACGAACTGCGGATTTCTCACACGCATAGTTTACTTAGCACTTAAAATTCTATTGTCCCACAGGACCCATTTTGCTCATTCGCTATGATACCACCTATGTTACTTTCATTTGATATTTTTGGGGGATGAAGCTTCGACGATCAAGCTGCCCGAGGAGATCTGTTGGAACAGGGATTCTCCCCTGACATCACCACTAAAATCAAAGTAGAGGTCGTAGACTTTGATTTAACTAGGATTCGGATGTTGAGAAATGAGTTGACTGAAGACGAGGAGACTCAGTTTGAGGGTAGTTATGGAAAGCTACTGACCCTAGTTGACGTCAAGACTGATTGGGGTTGCATCCGGGCGGCCCTGAGGTTCTGGGATCCCTATTATCGTTGCTTCTCTTTCAACAAAGGAGTAGACTTGACTCCCACGCTCGAGGAGTACTCAGCTCTGATGTGTTTCACATCTCCCATATCAACTATCTACCAGAACGTCCGACTTGACTCTGCAAGTGTAAAAATAAGAATCAACAAGCTATTAGGAATCACTACTCATGTCAAGGAGGGTGACTACTTCTAGTGCTGGTCGGATATCGAGGCCCGATTTCAGCTGTCTAATGGAGCAAGACGCTTAAGGATTCTGGCCTTCGCCATTGTAGGATTCGTCCTTTTTCCGAGGATGAGAAACGCCATCGACTTTTCAGCAGCCAACATCTTTTACGAAATGGAGGTAAATGCCATCAATCCTACAACAACCATCTTGGCCGAGACCTTTCACTCCTTGGACTCTTGCCGAAGAAAAGGGAAAGGGAGGCGTACCTGCTGCACCCAATTACTGACAGTATGGTTGGTCAGCCACTTCAAACAAATTCCTGATCAGTCCATCTTCTTCGAAAGCTACATAAGGTCGTGCCCTCTGCTCAGAGTTATCAACGCAATGACCACGGATAGATGGGAGATGGAAAACAAGGACGTCTGGACCGACCGATTCATCAACCTCTCAGAAGAGGACTTCAGTTGGCATGCCAAGTGGCTGCGGACCTCGGATCCCATCGTCTGCTGCGGACCCCTACCTTGGGTTCCTCTGATCGGAGCATGGGGATGTACTCACTACTGCCCTGCCCTCGTACTGAGGTAGTTTTGCATCACCCAAATCATTCCAGTGACTTTCGACATGACAAAATCAGATCTACCACACACCAGAGAAAATCAGAACATCCAGGTGTATGCCCAAGACTGGGCCCACCCCTTTTGTCTCAAAGGACGCGTTGCTCCTGCAGCGACGATACCACAATATCTACAGTGGAGGTTGAAACGAGTCAACGGCAATGTCCTACCTTGCCCAGAAAATCAGAAATTGATGGAAGAGGAAGGGGAATCGCAAGTAAGTGGAGGAATGGATGCTATGGCTTACGCCCAAGTAGTAGAGCAAATGCGAGCAGCGCAGGAAGAGCGAGATCTGATGACAGAGGAAAGAGATACCGCCGAAGCACGTCAATGCTACGCAGAAGTCCAGATGAATGAGCTGGACAGGCATAACAAGGATTTTATCCGCATACAAGCAGTAAAACAGAAGGTGGCCCTCAGGGCCTTTAAAGAACACTTGAGCAGCGAAACCCGCAAGAGAGAAGCATCAAGTGCCATAATCAAAGACAGGGATTCGACGATAAGGGTCTTGACTACTCGTGCAGATTTGGGGGATAGGAAAAGTCAGGCATTGCAAAGTCGAATTACCGCATTAGAGGCTGAGATAGAGATGCAGAAAGGGGAGTTGGCTTCAATGGATTACCTTTGGCAGGAGAACTCTGACGTCCAGGATTGACGCCTTCATGGAAAGGCTCGGATATCGGCAGACCTTTTCTTTTTAGCTAGAACCCCCGATTTTATCTATCTTAGCCATTTTTTATGAATTTAGGTAGTTGGCAAGTTTACCATACTTTTGTAAGCACTTTTAATAAAGTCGTACTCTTTCAGATATTTATTAAAATCGCCTCATCTTTTCCATATCGATTATCTATCCAAAGCAACTCAAAAGACTATCGCAAAAAGAAAGAGAAAATCCCTCCGGGATAAACACAGTCGTTTCACCCAAAGAACCGAAAAATTAAACCAAACATTTGAAAACAGCCAAATATTGCCCACTCGTGGCCTTGTCCTCTTAGCTTATCACAAACTCCAAGTTCATAGCATAGATTGTCATCCCTCCCCTCGGTTGGGTTCACCAGGCGTCAGGCCCTGCGTCATTTGCAAGCACAGTATGAAAGAGATCTTCCTAGCATGGCGGCATTGGTTGCCCCTGTTGATTTGGGTTTCGCAGATAGCATCTCAGATTACATCACCTCGTTGGAATGAATAGAGGCTTCTTTCGCATATCATCCACAACCAGGAGATCACGCCTCTCCGACCGCCCTAAAAATATCAAGTGAAAGTGTGGCCGGGAAGCGAATGAGCAAACATAGAGGCCTCGGGATTGCACATCACTTGTGTATCCTCACTTGTACTTACTCTTTCTGTGTTTTTCCCTTTTTCAGGTTCACAATAGCTCCTCGGAGGCACGCTACTCCGCACAGGCTCCCTGTAACTAGACTTCAAAAATGAAAATGACTGAATAGGTAAAGCCAATGAAGCACTAACGACCAGAATAGTAGAACTAGAAGAACGAGTTCGAGCATTGCAAACTAAAAAAGGATGGGGTCCTTCGTCAACCCCACCACCTTCTGTTCAGTGGAAGTGGCAGGATCCCTACATTTATCCCAACCCTACAGCTGCAGTAGGTACAACCAGATAGTGTTCCCACCCATCTCAGGGGTTGTTCTACCCAAATCACAATTTCGGGACCATCAGAAACTAAGCTTCCGGGAAGCGATCCGACAAAGCCACAGTCCTCTCTTGAGTATTCACCGACCATGGGTTTTGGCACCATTAGCGCGAAAGGGTCGAGTATTAATCAATTGAGCCTACTAGAGGAAAAACTAAGAGCTATTGATAGATATGACCCTAGGGATCCCGCCACTAAAAGCATGATGCTAGAAATTGCGATGCCTCAGAAATTCAAGATTCCACAACCCGAGAGTTACGCGAGGATTGAATGCCCCAAAACTCGCCTCAACATCCACCACAACGAAATGTCCGAACAATACAAACTCGATGTAGAAATCACACCTAACCGTTCTGATTTGCAAAATCAGGAGAAAAGGGTCGAGGAATCAGTAAAAGCCTATGCTTAGAGATGGAAAGAACTAGCTGCAAGGATTTCTTCTCCTTTGGATGACAGGGAACTCTTGTCAATTTTCGTGAAAACCTTTAAAGCTCCCTACTACGCTTATCTTACCCTCGGTCCGTCGAGTAGCTTCCTCGACATGGTCCGGATTGCTGAGAGAATAGAGCAAGAGATTAATTCAGGAAGGATTATCATTCCTACGCCAGAGGCGACGCCTATCATAAGGAGAGACGTTGGCTTTGTCTCTCCCCAACCTAATCACAGGCGACCTTTCCCGCCACCTCCCCCTTATTTGTCACCACCACCATATCCTTCCTCATCACTATATCGACCCACAGTTTTTCCTTTTCCACCAACGCCCGTTGCTAACAGGGCTCCCCAAAACCCTACGCCATCTCTACATTACCCATCACCTCCAAAACAAATACCGCAACTTAAACAACCTAGACCATATAAACTGCCAAATAAACCAAGAAACCAAAGTAACCATTGGGATCGGGGACCATTGCCTCCACTTCCCGTTCCTTTGGGGGAGATTTACGAGTACCTTTTGGTCGCTAAACAAATTGCACCCACCCCAATCCAACCTTTGCAGCCTCCTTACCCGAAGTGGTACGATCATAATGCTAGATGCGAGTACCATGCCGGAGCTCAGGGTCACACAATAGAAAATTGCTCCGCCCTAAGAGGAAAGATTCACCACTTGATCAAATGTGGGTGGATCTCTTTCGAGGATTTAGCCAAAAGACCCACACAACCTAGTCCCTCCAATCCACCAAAGGCACCAAATCGAGGACCAGTACCACCACTCCCACTCCCCGCGGGGGAAATATACAAACAACTCATCACAGCTGGACAGATTGTGCCAATCCCGGCCCAACCTCTACAACCTCCCTACCCAAAGTGGTATGATCCTAATGCTAGATGCGAGTATCATGCTGGAGCCTAGTGCCACATGCTAGAAAAATGCTTTACCTTTAAGAGAAAAGTTAATCACTTGATCAAGAATGGATGGGTCTCCTTCGAGGGTTTGGCGAAAGGACCTAACACGGCCATCAACCCTCTCCCAAACCGTGCCTCAGGGGGTGAAGGTACGAATGCTATTTTGATGGAAACGGTTGAGAAAAAGACTTGTGAGTTAGAGACAATTGACACCGTCAATAACGGTCCTCTCACCCATAGTTATCAGAACCGGACCGGACAGCGAACCGTTTTCGCCAATTTGGTGGTTCAACCAGGTTGAACCGGGTTCGACCGGATTGTAGATGCTGGTCCGTCCGGAACCATTTACACATTAAACCGGAAAATCTTAGACAAAAAACAGGATTAAACCGGATTGAACCGGCTGGTTTTTACTGTAGCATTTTATAATATATCAAAAAATATTATTAAAATTGAAAAAGTCCAAAAACGACGTCGTTTTGGCACCCAAAACGGCGTCGTTTTGGTTGCCTCTCTGATGGCCTGGCCCATGCCTGTAATGGGCCGGCCCATCAAATATTTTTTTTTTAAAAAAAAAAACAAACCAAAACGGCGTCGTTTTGGTTTGGCTCATCAAACCGGCTGGTTCAACCCGGTTCGCCGGTTACGTAAAAACCGGCTGGTTCGTCCGGTCCGACCCGAGTCAGAAGGCAATCCGGTCCGAAAGGTGAATCGGACCGGAAACGTGAAAATGGCCGGTTGAACCGGACGGACCGGCCGGTCCGGTTCTAAAAACATGGCTCTCACCTCTTGTTCCCGCAAATATATGTCTCAAGTTGGGCTAGTAACAAGTGAATTTGCTGATACTGGGGGCATAACATGGAAGGCAGAATGTATCCCCACATCAGAGCCACATTCTCCCTCGCAGTCGAAATCGTCAATATGAATCCTACCGTGGTCAAGATAGCTTCAAATTCCTGTATTGATGCTCCGGGAGAAGAAGAGTCGTCGCCTGGTTCAGTCATTTTCGTAAGGAAGTCAGGGGAGTCTGTGTGCAACTGGACCATCACCATGCTTCCGGATGTCTCTCCGTAATTACTCCTTTTAGAAAAATATATGTTTGCACGTTTTCTCACGAGAATATTTTTATAGGAACTCACGTTCCCCTTTTGTTAAAAATCAAATATATATGCAATTTTCATTTTACGCATCTCCTCTTTTCGCACTTTTATTTCAGGATGAATGTTAGTTCGGATTGTCTTGATAAAACCTATGTCTTTACTGGCGAAGAAATCATCGGTACGACCGAAGACAAAGCCGAAATCTCTGACGAATTGGCCCATTTACTAGAAAGTTCAGAAAAGGAAATAACCCCTTATCGGGAGGAATGGGACGAAGTAAATCTGGGGGCATGCAATGAGAATCAGAAGCTGGTTAAGATCGGAACCACCCTGGACATAATTCAGATAGAAAGGTTAATTTCCCTCCTCAAAAACTACTCGGACGTATTTGCATACGCCGATATGCCAGGTCTTGATCCTGGGATAGTTGAGCATCGTATCCCATTAGAGCCTGAGTTTAAGCCTGTCAAAACAAAAAAAATCGGAGGATATATCCAGACATCCTTTTGAAAATCAAAGAAGAAGTTGACCAAGCAATGGGATACGATGCTCGTAAAACCAACCCCAGGATCTATGGCAGACACGGGATTCCAAGCTCATCCCTCATCAAAAGTTACTCACCCAACTCACACGGGAATTCAAGGAAACCAAGTTCGACCGAGTCGACAGAGAAAAGAACCGCTTCGCAGATGTCCAAGTTAGAGTGCGGAGTAATGCTTCAGCCTCTGAGGGTAGAAGTAAAGGAAACTCCGGCATGCTGCGTAGCCTTAGAAGAGGAACCCGATGGGAAACCTTGGTTCCACGACTTAGTACGATTCATCAGAAACCGGGAGTATCCACCGGGGGCAAGCCGAGTTAGCAAAAAGACCCTCCAGCACTTAGCACTAGACTTCTACCTCGACGGTGAATTTTTATACAAAAGGAGAACTGATGGAGCTTTGCTTCGATGCGTCACCACGGTAGAGGCAAAGAGAATCATAACAGAAATCCATGAAGGCGTTTGTTCCACCCACGCAAGTGGGCACATGATGGCAAGACAGATCATTAGGCAAGGTTACTTTTGGCCCACCATCGAGCGCGATTGCATCAGCTATTTTTGAAAGTGCCACAAATGTCAAGTTTACGCGGACCATATCCATGTCCCTCCAGCCCCTTTCTTCAGCATGACATCACCTTGGCCTTTTGCGATGTGGGGAATCGACATCATCGGCCAGATTCATCCAACAACCTTTAATGTCCATCGTTTCATCCTCGTAGCGATCGACTACTTCACCAAGTGGGTAGAGGCCGCCTCTTACTCCAGCATCACTCAGAAAATGACCATGCGATTCATTGAGAGGAACATCATCTGCCGTCATAGAGTCCCGGAAACAATCATCACAGACAACGACACCAATCTCAATGGAAAAATGATCAACGGTCTTTGCCAACGTTGGAAGGTGAAGCACCGAAACTCATCTCCATATCGACCAAAAATAAATGGCGCAGTCGAAGCAGCAAACAAAAACCTGAAGAAGATCATCCAGAAGATGGTAATCACTCATAAAGACTGGCATGACATGCTTCCCTTCGCGCTGCATGCTTACCGGATAGCAACCCGTACATCTACAGGGGCAACTCCCTACTCATTAGTTTACGGCATGGAAGCCGTAATTCCCCTTGAGGTAGAAATCCCTTCTCTCAGAATCCTGGCAGAGTCTGAAGTAGAAGAATCAGATTGGGCAAGAGTGAGGTACGAGCAGCTGAGCCTTCTTCCCGAAAAGCATTTGATCGCTATCTGCCATGCACAATTATATCAGCAAAGAATGGCCAACGCTTATAATAAGAAAGTGCGGCCTCGCAAGTTCGAGGCTGGGGATTTAGTGCTGAAGAAGATTCTCCCTCATCAGGAGGCCAGTCAAGGAAAGTGGGCCCCAAGGTACGAGGGCCCATATCTAGTTAAAAGTGCATTCTCGGGGGGTGCCCTAGTGCTGACCAACATGGACGAAGATGATCTCCCAAGACCGGTAAACACCGATGCAGTCAAGATATACTTCGCCTGAAGCATCACGAACTAAGCGTTCGGCCAGACCAAGGACATAGGGTTTTATCATGACAATCTATCACAAATATTTGTCCTGAAATGAATAAAACAAGTTGTTTTCAGGAGATGCTTATTGTTTTAAAATTTGTTGTCCCCTTTTTCTTAAAACTTGTGAGATGACAAAAGGAGGCATGGCATAGATGGCTCCCCAGGAGTAGCCCGAGATGTAGGATACGTCACTTAGACTAACGCCACTAATCAATTTTAAGTTTTGCAGAGACGTAAGGTCTCACGCCTCAGCTCGTCATCACGATAGAACCAGGGAGTTCCGCTCGTAGCAGCTTCTGAATTGCCGCAACAAGCCACCTTCAAAAGCGAATCAGGAAAGATTTTAAGACAAACAATCACCATCTAAAGTGAAACTTCTTTTCCTCGCAGTGCTACCAGCACAACCGGCATCGCAAACAACTGGCCTCAAAGGACTAAATGTTGGACCAAAGTCACAAAGCCCATCCGAGGCCGGCCGAGCTGTCGGAATACTAGCAACATTGGCTCCCATCTTCGATTCACCTATTCGGAGGGGCTCATCACCAAAACGCCATGGTCTCCCAGCGCACCCTTGCAGGCAACAACTCAGGGAAAAAGCACGACAAAAAGCTGTCCTCCTAGGACCACCATCAACATACTTAATGCAGTCTTGTTCAAGAAGTTTACCAACATCCGCACCATGATCAACACGGTGAAGATCAACCCGTTAGTTGAGGGACAGCCAGGCTGCAAGCATCACCCAAGCCGAAGCAGGAGCTGCGGTAAAGCATCTAAAAGTAAAGCCATCATCAACCAACATCCGATGCCAGTCACACCGCAATGACCCACGGATGGCCCGTCTAAAAGGGAGAGCTTAAAACTTCTCAATCACATTACTTTTGCTAAAAATTATCTCGCATTTACTCCTCATTAGTTCTCGCCGTGTCTTTTTTAGGAACTGGCTCGCCCCATTCGTTGCCTGCAGAAGAACGGTAAGCATACGCCCTTGCAGCCCCGCTGCAAATCACGGGGACAGAGGGTTTTCCCCTTTATCCCCGAGCAATCATGAAGCCAATCAGCGAAGGCCCAGCAGGACCGGCAAGCAAATAAACCGAATGCGGATCTCGTCCTCGCTACGGCTCGGATCGGTAGTTTCCGCAAAGCAGCTGAAAAAGAAACCAATCAAAGCAAAGCGTCCCAGAACTGGGACCATGTCGTAGGCACCCTCGAAAGGCCGGGCTAAAGGAAGGGAGAATCCTTGAACTTATATTGTTTTTGTTTTCAGATTAATTTCCCTTTCTACTCTATTGTCCCCTCAGCATCTCTCACAGGGACTTGAAGCATCTCACTGTCATCCGCATGAAGCTGGTGGAAGACGCCCTTGTAGCCCCGCTGCACATCTCAGGGGAGTCCATCTTTCTTTCCCCTTTATTTAAATTTGTTTTCATTCCTGCTCGCTTTGTTAGCTTTAAGTCGAGTACGGTCGTCTGGCCCACTGGGGGCAACCTGAGGTTCTCGTTAGACCCTTGCAAATAAGTCGCCCCCCACATCCTAGCAATCAAACCATCAAGCAATCAAACCACCAAGCAATCAAACCATCAAGCAATCAAACCATCAAGCAATCAGACTATCAATCAATCAAACCATCAATCAGTCAAAAAATCAAAAATCAATCAAAATCCCTTTTAGCCCGACTAAAACAAAAGCATACTACTCTCATAAGCATTTTCATGCATTGCATAGGTCGGGAATGTCCAATCCCTCTGTCAAAAAACATCCATCTAAATTGCATGTCATGCATGATATTGCTTGTTTGCTCTTATATCCGCGGTTTGCTCCGACGTAAGCAGTCATAGACAAATCCCGGTAAGTATTTTTGAGCCATCACGCCTTATCCTTCATGAGTGTAAGAGCCTGACTAGGTACTAGTTGAGTTCGCATAATATCCAGGGTACATGTGCAATTAGACATGGGATAGCTATAAAATGACGTGGGACTTTTACGATCTTCTCCGTTTTTTTCGTTTCTTCCCTCTTTCCACCATATGCCATCACTCCTACTAAAACCTTCACTATCACTCATACCCCGGGAGCCAAGGAGCAGTCTCAGCTAAGATTGCCAGCCGGAGATAAAAGCACACCGAGTTCAAGCACACGACGAAGGAGATAGAAGGGATCACCGGAGGATCGCTGGGGACTATCACCGAAGAAAGGCTAAAAACCCAAATGTGAAGGTCGAAGCCTTAAGCCAGAACGAGAAGAGATCAAGACAAAGGTTGTGCTTGCTCTGCTCTGTTGCATTTCAAATCAAATCAAAAAGCGGGGGAATAAAAAAAAAAAAAAAAACAGAGAGAGAAAAAAAAAGGAAGAGAGGAAAAAATAAGAAGAAAAAAGAGAGAGGGGAAAAGGGAAAAGAAAAGAAAAGAGAAATGCTCAGAGACATTCGAAGAATACAAACAATTGAAGAGCTGAAGCAGGCACAGCCCGGGGACAACTCAATTCGACAAATTTCGAAGAAAACTTTCCCCAGTGAACTTGAGCAAAATAGGCCCAAGGCCAACTCGAGAAATCTCAAAGCAAGCATCCCTAGTAAGGACACGAGAAGGAAAGGGCTCAAGGCCAACTCAAGTAGTGAGTCGCAAAAAGAACAGCGACGACACTCCCCAGTGAAGACTCGAGTAAAGGGCCCCTGGCCGAACAGAAAGCACCCCCAGCAAGGATCCCAGAGCTCACGCACTCTGTCCAGAAAGCATCCCCAGTAAAAAGCGAAGGAACTCGTACACCTCGCCCTCATCCGGGCCAATCAACAAAGCATCATTCATCAAAAACCTTCCAGCAAAGCAATCTTTCCCAAAACAAACTCCTTTACGGACTTTTCATGTCCTTTCATTCTTTTCCGTAAAAGTCCCATCGATTATTAGAACGCCCATGCATGTGCATCTTCATTTGAAGTCTATTCACTTGGATTGACATTGCGAATTGAAAATTATGTATCATGTTAGTTGCATCTTTATGAGCGTAAAACAATTAGCCTTGTTTCAGAGCGTGAGTGCAAACACTAATATCAGGTGAGGACTGCTTACAGCTGCAAATCGTGGGAAAGTCTTGTCCTTGGGGTTGTTACCTCCTGAGCAGGATGCAGGCGCATTCTAGGTTCGTATCAAGGCCACTGGCAGCATTAGCATTTTTCTCCTCCTAGAGTGACCTTAGTTTAGTTTCCGCATTTTGCATCTTCTCCTACGGGAATTGACGTTGTTTGCATTTCTGTACCGTATTTCCTCCTCCCAGAGTGACAGCATCAGCATTTTTCTCCTCCCACAGTGACCTTAGTTTAGTTTCTGCATTTCGCGTCTTCTCCTACGGGAATTGACGTTGTTTACATTTCTGTACCGTATTTCCTCCTCCTAGAGTGACAGCATCAGCATTTTTCTCCTCCCAGAGTGACCTTAGTTTAGTTTCCGTATTTCGCGTCTTCTCCTACGGGAATTGACGTTGTTTGCATTTCTGTACCGTATTTCCTCCTCCTAGAGTGACAGCATCAGCATTTTTCTCTTCCCAGAGTGACCTTAGTTTAGTTTCCGCATTTCGCGTCTTCTCCTACGGGAATTGACGTTGTTTGCATTTCTGTACCGTATTTCCTCCTCCCAGAGTGACAGCATCAGCATTTTTCTCCTCCCAGAGTGACCTTAGTTTAGTTTCCGCATTTCACGTCTTCTCCTACGGGAATTGACATTGTTTGCATTTCTGTACTATATTTCCTCCTCCTAGAGTGACACCATCATGCATTTTCTCCTCCCAGAGTGACATCATTTACATAATTCTACATTTCTGCATAATTATTTCCTCCTCCTAGAGTGACATCATTAGGACAAATCATTCATACTTCTGCGAATCGCGCATTATCCTTCCGAAGCAACGTCAGTCACATGTCAAGCGATTATCCCCCCAGGGGAGCCGTCATTTACGTTTTCATAAAATTACCTTCGATTTCTGGTAGAGTAGTTGTCATTTACATTTTCTGCAAATTATATTTCTCTCGATATCCGAATAGATCTAAGTTTATATCTTTGCAGGACATCCGATCGAATCTATCTCCTCCCAGAGTGACGACATCAAAGCATACCTCCTCCCATAGTGACATCAGCGATTACCTCCTCCCAGAGTGACATCGACGAATCTATCTCCTCCCAGAGTGACGACATCAACAAAACTATCTCCTTCCAGAGTGACAGCAACCAACTATCTCCTCCCAGAGTGACATCGAAAGCATACCTCCTCCCAGAGTGACATCAACGATTACCTCCTCTTAGAGTGACTGCAACCAACTATCTCCTCCCAGAGTGACATCGAAAGCATACCTCCTCCCAGAGTGACATCTACGATATACCTCCTCCCAGAGTGACGTCTACGATATACCTCCTCCTAGAGTGACATCAACTTACCTCCTCCTAGAGTGACATCAACTTACCTCCTCCCAGAGTGACATCGACCAAATACCTCCTCCCACAGTGACATCCAAAAGCATACCTCCTCCTAGAGTGACATCAACCAATTATCTCCTCCCAGAGTGACATCCACGAACAATATCATCAATTTTATAGACACCTTTTTAATCCCTAGTGACAACATCAATTTCCACATCACCAAATAACACCATCAAAAGCATACCTCCTCCCAGAGTGACATCAACTTACCTCCTCCCAGAGTGACATTCAACAAACTACCTCCCCCCAGAGTGACATCCCAAAAATATACCTCCTCCCAGAGTGACGTCCACAGCAATATCTCCTCCCAGAGTGACGTCCACAACAATATCTCCTCCCAGAGTGACATTCAACAAATTTATCTCCTCCCAGAGTGACATCCACTACATATCTCCTCCCAGAGTGACAATCAACGAATAACATCAACGACCTACCTCTTCCCAGAGCGACATCATCACTGTAAGCTTGAGGTAAGACCTGTTGTGTCGCCAAAATTTGGATATATAGGGGCAACCGTCTTTGCTGCTTATCAAATACTTCGATAAGACAGTAAAGAGGGGGCAACTGTTGATACCCGAATTTTGACGTCATTTTTACTTAATTTTAGCATTCCTGTTATTTAGTTAATTTACAGTCATTTTCAGTTGATTTACTGTCACTAGCATTTTTAAGTGTTTCGTTGCATTTTAACATCATCGTTAGCATCGTCAGCTTTCGAAATCGTATTTTTAATTTTTCGGCACGTATTTTCATTATTATTATCGTTATTATTTTTAGCCTTAAAAATCATATTTTTAATTATCCGGCAGTCGTTTGCTAGTTTTTTCTTCGTTATAGGTCATCACATGAATTTCAGGATTTCTTATATTTTAGCGCATTTTTTACAATTTTTGTTATTTTATTATTATTTTCGTTCGAGCTTTTATTGGACCCGAGTAAGTTTGCTCGGACAATAGCTCGACTTTAAAATGTTTTCCATCAACTAGTTGCTAGCTTTTTTCCTGCTCGCAACGGTCTACAGCGTTTCGTGTAATTTTTGACGTAACGTTTTTATTTTTCCGTTCGCGCGTTTCACGCTGTTGAACGAGAAAATAAACACGCTAAATGAAAAATTCTCGTCACTCGCTGTAGAGGGTTAGACTCGTCGTATTTTTCTCTAGGCGCAGGTACTGTCGGTTCGAAAAGTCTGAACGATTACTCGCGGGTCTCGGCTCGAGGCCATTTAAAAATGACTAAAAGGGCCTTTGATCTCAACCGTTGATCTGGTCAACCATGAAAAGTCAACCAGATCAACGGTTGACCATTTAAGTGCATGGTGCACATGCACCGTACGCACGAACCAGCAACGGAGCAGGCCACCAAGCAGCTTGATCCCGTCGCCTCCAATATCGTTTCCCGTCCCATCCACCATCATCACGGCGACCTAGACTCTCCACCTCATTGCCTTAGACCCGCCAACACACGAGGAACGGCCACCACGCGCAGCTCCAGCGCCGGCAACCCACGCGACTCAAGGCTATAAATAGCAAGCCAATCCTTCGGAAAAATGACACCAATTCAGCAAGAAAAACTTGCTTTCTCTCCCTCTTGATCAGCTTGCTCATTTAGAGCGACAATCGCCCAGTTCAAAGTTTGAAACGTGAGCTTTCTCTCTCTAGCTCATTTTCGGTTTTTGAGCAAGTTTTTTCTTTAATTTCGTTTAGCTTGGTCTTGAGCAAATAAATTACTTTGTTTTATGCCATTAATTCACATACATGATGTAGATTAAATACACGTTTTAAAATTTAAAAATCGTTAGCTAGATTGTGCGAATTAATTAGTTTTTGATAATTAACGGTTTTGTCATTTTTTCGAAATTAAACTCAGTGTGTTTTGAAATAAAATTCGAGCTTCGTACGGTCGAGACGCCGTCGAGGAGACGAGCGTCTCGGTACGAAGATCGCAAGAAATGGACAAGGCTAGCCGGACCTTGGCCGCTGGCAGTAGCGCCGACGACCAAGGAAGAAGATGAACAGTGCCATGTCTCGGCACTGTTCACGTGTGCATGGGTGATGGGCTTGGCCCATCACCGTTTAAATGATTTCCTTGGGCCAGGCACTATTCCTGCCCCCTTTCAATTTTGCCTTTCCTTTTTAAATCAGGCCCAGCCCATTTTCAATTCTTTCCGAGACTTCGGATCACGCTTTTCTGTAAAAATAATTCGTATGCTTCGTATGATTATTTTTCGTACTATCAACTGTTTAATTTTCTATCCTTATCAACTGTTTAAATTATTCGCACTTTAAATTTCCGCAATTTACTTTCGGTAATTTAAATTCAATTATTCATTTTACCGCCTACATAGTCGGTCGCATTTTAATTCTCGTAAATATCAACTGCTTTAATTTTTCCCAAACTGCCGGAAATTCTTCCGCAATATCAACTGTTTTATTTTCTGCAAATATCAATTGTTTGTTTTCTGCAAATATCAATTGTTTTATTTTCTGCAAATATAAATTGTTTTATTTTCTGGAAATATTAATTGTTTATTTTCTGCAGATATCAATTGTTTTATTTTGTGCAAATATCAATTGTTTATTTTCTGCAAATATCAAACTGTTTATTTCCTGCAAAATATCAATTGTTTTAAATTCCGCACTTATCATGCTGCTGGAAATTCTTCCACAAATATCAACTGTTTATTTTCTGCAAATCATCAAACTGTTTTAATTCCTTGTAAATCGTCAACTACATTTAATTTTTTCTACACTTATCAAAACAACATTTAAATTTCGTATGCGTCATATAAATCATTTTTCGCATGCAATCAACTCAGCATTTAAATTTCGTATGCGTCAAATAAATCATTTTTCGCATGCAATCAACTCAGCATTTAATTTTCGTATGCGTTAAATCCATCATTTCTCGCATGCAATCAACTCAGCATTTAATTTTCGTATGCGCTAAATCCATCATTTCTCGCATGCAATCATGTCAGCATTTAATTTTCGTATGCGTCAAATAAATCATTTTTCGCATGCAATCAACTCAGCATTTAATTCTCGTATGCGTTAAATCCATCATTTCTCGCATACAATCAACTGTCATCATTTATTTTCCTGCACTTATCAAACTCAGCATTTAATTCTCGTATGCGTAAAATCCATCATTTTACGTATGCAATCAACTGTCATTTAAAATTTTCGCACTCATAAAATTGCTTATTTATTTCTCAAGCTATCGCTAGCACTCTCATTTTGTAGGTTTTAATTTCAAGCTTCGCTCGAAAGTACGCCTTTCGATTCCTTTTTATTTATTCAACGCTTTTCGTAAATATCAATCGTACGCATGATGCATAGAACTGCTAGAATTAGAATCAACCCACATGAACAACGTGTTTAAAGAGTTGCTTAAAATGCCATGCTCATGTGATTTTAAATTCTCGCATATATTGACTGCATGTACATGGGGACTTTCGATCCCACATCAGTTTTTTCCACTTCAAAATCTATCATTTAAATTTGTACTCTGTTAGCAATCCATGATAGGATCACGTAGTATTAATCTAATCATGCATGGCCCGATGATGAAATAAGAGGGCGCTCATTCAGTCTTACAGAAAATTCAGTCCCATCACGTTACGTTCAAGAATAATCAATCGGTCTTGATAAACGGTAACCCCGTCCGAAAGACGTTCAAACGGTAACCCCGTTCAACAATTAATTATTTCTGAACGTCACGATCATAAAAAGACTAAAGTGACGATTCCTCTGAGGGCCCCCCTTTCAAAATGAAAATGCATTTTATCAAACACCTTTTTAAAACACCTCTCTCATCAACCGGTAACCATTTTCGGATGTGACTTGGGTGCCTAACACCTTCCCGAGACCATAATACGACCCCGAACCTTGTCTGGGGTCCAGACCCCTCTTTTGTGCCTTTAGTTTTTTACTTATTATATTTTCCTATGCCATCACGATTAAGGTTCCCTAAACCTAGCAACTAAATTAGGGTGGTGACTTCATTGTATGTTGCGAGGTGTCTGTTTACGCCGAGCATTGTAAGGTCCCAAATTTCATTGCACACTCGCAAATGACTTCTTTGTTAATTTTCGGGGCGCGACAGGGTCTAATTGACTAACGGTGGATAAATAGGGGGGTAACATGACTAACAGAGCAAGAAGTTGGAGCCCCATTTGAAGAGAGCCTTAAGTTAGGGTCTGACATAGAAGTGTTAAATAAAGTTGAGAGTTGATTTAAATTTTTCTCTTTTTTTAATCAGCCGAATATAAATAATTAATAGAAAAATAGTAAAATTTAAAGTATAGAAAGATTAAAAAGTTTGGGCGGGATGCTAGGGGTGGACATGGGGCGGTTCAGTATGGTTTTTGGGAGAAAACCAGACTAAACAAGATATTTACGGGTCCAAAAATTGGAGAACCGAATTAAACCATTTCATAACGGTTCGGTCCTGAATTAACGGTTTAGTTCGGGCCAATTTTGATTCTGACCCGTATTTCTTATTCTTCTTTTTATTATTTTTATTAAGAAAAAAGAAAGAAAATGAGGTGGCTAATAGGTTTTGAACTCATGACCTTAAGGAAAAATTTAGAATCAAGGTTGTTTATTAAAAGAATTAGTAAGTGATTGATGGTTTAATTCATATATTTTTGTTATCTAATTCTGGCAAATTGGATGGCAAAACTACTCAGAATCTCCCTACCTGTGCAGATATTCGAGGAGGCAGCAAGAATGGAGAATATATCAGCTTCAAGCTTGTACCACACAAATACTCAATCTTGGCCGTAGGCTTGGCCAAGATTGATTTGCTAGAGGCGCGCTGATTGAGGAGTCACGGAGTCGCATGTGGATTGGAGCAACAACTGGATACAAGCTAGAAGGCAGAGTCGTTTGGCGAGATGACTTGTAGATCCTGATCCGATCCTGCTTTGAACAAACAATCTTTTTATCTTTATGCTAGTTTTTGGATTTGAACAATTATTTTGTAATATTTTTTGTTTTGAAATTTGGATTTGGAAAGAAGTCGTGAAAGATGGGGATCCTAGTTTTTGTTAAAAGTTAGGTAAGGCTACCGATTACAAACATCTTCCATCTCCTATTTCTGGATTGAAATCAAACTCGCTCTGTAATTTTCATTCGGAAAAATACAGATTTAATTTCATCTTTCATTTTTTCAACCTTTGTTTATTATCTTTTCTATAATGACATTTAATAGCTAAGCCTCCATTTCTGGTAAGGGCTGTTGAGCTATTCTTATGCTTCGTGAGATCAAAAACGAACATCATAAGCTTCTCGTTTGTAATTGTCTCAAACTCTACTTTAACAAACCGGTCTTTATTAAAACCAAGGTTTGATCACCCTTAGGCTTTAATGAGAGATTTGCAGTCAGCCAAGGAGGGGACGAGTTGAAACCAAATTGGTCAAGTAGACAACTAATCTCTGGCAGATTAGTGAGTATTTAGAGATATAGGCCTAACCAGACTGACAATCTAGGGCTCCGACTAGGGAGTAGCTTGGCCTAGATATTGTCTTCCCTTGTACCATCGAAGAAGCGCATGCGACTCAAGCCAACAATCAATTGGATAAACCTTTTAACTAGTAAGGTGTCCATTGATTAGGATCATCAAGAGAGGGAGTACCCGCCAGGTGGTTAATTGAGGAGGGAAGTAGGATTGGAAAGGAGTTCCTCCCAATCTATAGCAATGTTATGAATATGGAATGTGAAAATCCATGAATCAGTGATCGAGGCATAAGAATAAGTGCTCTAGTGTCGCCGTTACCAGGAATTCCTTCTTCTCATTTACACCTCTTTATTTGCAACACTTGAATCTTGGCCAACTATCTTGACCAAGATTACTTCTTTCACGACATTCACTCGATCTTGGCCAATCCATCTGACCAAGATCGCTTTTACTGTTTAATTTGTTATTTGTTTGTTTTAGTTTCAGGAACATCTAATCAACTTCAGTGACGAGCAAGTCAACCAAAACTACAATTCCCAATCAGATCTCTGAGGACGATCCTCTTACCATGATCTACAAGTTCTTGTGGACAGTGATAAGTTGTAACCTTTTTCATCCATATTCATATCTATTTTACAACTATATTTGATGCTCTCGATAGACAATCAAATTTTGGCGCCATTGCCGGGGATCTAACGGTATTTTGTAGTTTTGTTTTAATTTTTATTTTTGCAATTGATGACCAGGTCCTCGAAAGAAGACTTGCTTCCACTCAATCCAGAGCTTACAAGAACTGAAAGCCAAAATAAAAAAGAAAGCCAAAAGACTTGGTTTTCTGGTTCGCAAACGAATTCTGGTCCAGGCATCAATCTTGGCCAAGCTTCAGACCAAGAAGAAAACTAAGTTCTAGACCAAAACCCAAACCAAGTACATAACTAGGAAGAAAATAACAATCCAACCATGGTAGAAGGGCCAGAGAGAACCATGAGAGAGTTAAATAGAGGGGCAGAGAGAGAAACCTATTCATGTATCCAACTACGCCCTATCGCAAATGATTGGTCAATCAAGACAAACATAATATCCAATCTCACTACATTCCATAGCCACTTAAATGAAAACCCATACAACCATTTACGAAAGCTACACCTCCAATGTGACACTTTGAAGCCAGTAGGAGTTACAATAGAGAGAGACAAATGGAAAGCATTCCCTTGGTCGCTTGAGGATTCCGCGAAGAATTGGTTTTATAGTCTCCCCCATAACACCATCACAACATGGGGAGAAATTTCTTCTATTTTCCTAAACAAATATTGGAACGCGACCAAGGTAGGAGCAGCTAGGAAGAACTTGGTCTCCATCCAGTAAAGGGACAATGAAAGTCTTAGTGAGTATCATCAGTGACTCAGGGATTTACAATACATTTGCCCCACGCATGGTGTTGCAGACCAAGTCTTGGTGCATTATTTCTACGACGGGATGAGTCAAAAAGACAAGGAAAGGGTGGATTCATTAGTTGGGGGAGCCCTTCAAGATCTCACCCCAACTAGAGCTAAACTTCTTCTCCAGACTATGGCAGACAATGACCATTATTCATCTACCGAGAGAAACTCTATCCCTTCCAATTTAAATACAATTAATGTTAAACATAAATTAAATGGAATATCTAATATGCTTCTTAATCTCTCTATAGGTCCAGCAATGGCAATCCCGCCAACACCAGAACAGGTCACCATGATGACCCCTGAATAAATACCCACAACATGTGGTCTCTGCCAACAGACGGATCACCATACGCACACCTGTTACATGGTGCAACAGCCGGGAGATCCAGTGCCAGTCAATGCCACCTATGGGCAGTTCCCCTATGAAAGTAATCAGTACTTCTGGAGGCAGCATCCCAACCTTAGGTGGAGGCAAGATACACCTCAACCAAACAACAATACCAACAGCCAAAACAGCATTAACAAGCCCCCACAAACTTCCAACATTTTGTGCTCCTCAAAATTAGGCTCCTATACCCTAGTTGCCACCTACACCTCAGCCTCTGAAAATTACTAGTGTACCCATAGAAGAAACCATGCAAAAATTTATACAGACCACCGAGGCGTGCACCATCGGGGTCATCTCCCCAAACTCCATGCGGAACTCTCGAAACTCTGGGATGGTCGACATCAGTGGGTGGGGTGGTCTCACATGTTGTCTAGCCACACAAACTGTGTTATCCCATCTCAGAGAAGACAAGGCGTCACTCAAAGGATTCGGGCATTATCTTCCCATGATAACGCCCACCCCCTAGAGATAACACCCACGTTTTGCTTATAAATACCTCACCACTCAATGTAAAAAGGTAAGCCTATGATCGCCAGTCGAATCCCTGCCATCTTGAATAGCCATACACCCCCTCCGGCGCTTTTCAGGTACACCGGACGACAAGAACAACGATTCTGAGCGGCCATTTTCCTCATCTACCCCTCTCAAGAACCTCATTATTAACGAGGGAATACAACGACGGTAAGGAGAGCAACACTACAATATCTTCCACCCACAGTGTTGGGGGAAAATTTATCGCCGTATTATCTCTCTCCGGTAGGGGAACGTATATTCTACCATGTTATACTGCCCTAATATGTATTCCTGTAGAAAGCACACGTCTACATCTATTAATATGGCATTCTCTGCCATTGATGAAAAATATTCACACCAACACAGCGGTATTATGAAAATTCTCGCTTCTAAAGTCACCTCGTTGGTCAAGTTATCTCTTGAAAGGAATAACGGCGACATCTAAGCCAGTAATGCCTCCAGAATGATATTCTCGGCTTGAAGGTGCATACGGTGATAACGCCATAATATCTTCTCTTGTTGATAAGCATCATATGCTATATTTCGGGGATAACATCTATTATGATATCTCGCTATCGTGAGTTGTGTTTCTAAAGCTATCGGGTAAGCAGCGTTATCTCACAAAGACATTCTGTTTGGCATGAAAATGCGCATGCTTAGCCATTCTGTTTGGAAAATCGAACTCCATAAGGTCACCAGTGAAGTCCATGACTTGGGAAATGGAAGAAGGAGGCGACGTGCCGAAAGAATTGGGCGAAACATGAAAGAGCGCGATAGCTTCCGTAGTCCTTAAAAGATTAGAAACCTGATCACCAGAAGGTGCTTCAGAAACGGAGGCGGTGCCACGCTCCCCCTGGTCGATAACGCGACCCTCCGATACCCCCACGGTATCCTGGCTATGTCACACCTTCTTATGTCGCTCTTCAAACATACTGGACAGATCCATGTTATCATCCGGGGAAGCACGAACAGAAGTGATGGTAGTCTCCTAGAAAAAGATGCATCAGAAAAAGTAAAGAAATAAGAGAAAGCGTTGAAAAACGTTAAAAAATGCACTTGAGATAACGGGAAATCGAAGGGACGCCTACGGGAATGGCCTCTTCAGTTGTTGTCTCTGAAGAGATAATTGTATTGGAAGGCGGAGCAGGGGCGTTAACGCTTCTTGTTTTTCTCTTCTTGGTAACGCGAGGCCGAGAAGAAGACTCTTGAATAGGATTAACGGCGACAGAAACAGCCGGAACCAAAACAGGAACGACGACAGCTCCCTCGCCAATCTAAGAAGAAGACGCTAACGAGACTAGTAGCCACAGTAGACGATTGAACAGGATTAATGGCCGCAGCGGCAGCGGCAGTGGCAACTTCCTCTATTTCCTTCTTCTTTTGAGCTCTTCTATCCCGTCTCCTAATACATTCAGGCTTCCAGCTGCGTAGAGGAACTGCACAAACACGAGATAACGTTACCGTTAGTATCCTCCAAAACAACAATGAAAATGGAAAAATACTCACCCTCAACACATTTTTTAAGGTTGATCCCGTAGGCCAATTTGCGAGTATGGATACTAAAATCCAACTCGAGTAGTTTGTCCAACCAACCTTGCTCAGGTGAAGGAAGAGGCTACTGCCCACCACAGGCCTCGTCCCTGATGTCATGATTAAAACCAGTCCTCTACCAAGGGCCAGGCAGATTAATAATAAAGAATCCATTTTTCCAGCTATCAATGGAAGACTCAAGGTACATGAGCTTCCAGGTAAAGGGTTTTAGCGATTCGTCATCATAACTAGGCGATATCGCTATCAAGCCTCTACGATTATACAATTGAAAAAGGGAACGAAGTAGTAAAAGGGAGGGAGAAGCAATCCCCTTAAATCTACAGAGGTTTATGAAGGTGTAAATACAACAGTATGCATTAGGGCTCAGCTGGGCAGGATTTAAATCAAGTTCAGTAACCAATTATATCACTAAGGGATCAAGAAGAAACTGGAAACCATAACCAAACATCTTGGCATACAAAATTCTATAGTTGCCGGGTAATTCACTGTTCAGACGGGGCGAATTAGGGGCAATCTCAACCGAACAATCTTCAAGAATGTGGGCATTATATTTATTTAACCGCCACTGGAGCACGACCGGAGAAGTGTTAGAGGAAATGATGTTTTCAATCTTTTCCTCCCTAATAGATTTGGGTCGAGGACGACGAGTTCTAGCCATGATAAAATTAAAAAGAAGAAGAGAGTGACAGAGAAGAACTGAAGTACCTTTCTAAAGAGAAACTCAGAGTATCCAGACGGTGGAAAGACAAAACGCAAATCGCCTTTTGGAGTACTATGGAAAAAGTGAAATAGCAAAAGAAGGAAAAGAAGCACATGGTAGGTTTTATAACCCTAGCGGTTAACCAAAACGACTGTTGTAACGGTCGTTGTGTGGGACACGTCAAGGGGGAAAAGACACGCGCAATGAGTACAATTTTGGAAAAGCGAGAAGACGCTTAGATTTTACAAATCCCTAGGGGGGCACCAACTCATAACACCTCCACAAAGGGACACGTGCATTCTGGTCATCATGACTTCCTCCCTTGCATTAATGAAGGAATCTCAAGCATTAAATGCTCTGAAAAGTGGAATCGATTCTCAAGTCAGAATAAACGCGATAACGCGATAGTCAAGGTAACACTGGGCAGAGCGTTAACACGATTGGTATCCGTCAAGATAGCACGAAGGAGGAAGATAATGCTACAAAGATCAATTATTATTTAAATAAGAGTCTATGCATTATTACAAGCGTTATTGAAAAGCAAATGACGACAATGTTCAAATTTAGAAAGAAACAACAATTAATGGGGACGGGCGGAGCCTTCTACGTCCTTCGAGCCACCTAAATCATCCGACAACGGGAGCGCCTCGGTATCGCTGCCGTCGCCTACTTCTTCCTCTTCTGAGGAAAGGAGACCTTCCATGCTCCCGTCAATCTCATTCATTTTTGCAGAAGCATCATTGGCTATCTTAATAGGATCAAAAACCCTACTGTGGTAATAGTCCGCGAACCCAGCGTTAAATTCCCACATAGTTTTCTTCTTCCACCAGTCTATCCTCGGCGGAACCTTGGCCAAGTCCGCGTCACGGGCCAATATCTCTTCCCGAAGAAGAGAGTTTTTCTTCTCAGCTGCCACCAGTTCTGTCTCCAAGGCCTCGATTTTAGCTTTCCCCTTGGATTTTTCCCTTGCGAAGTTGGCTAGACAGTGGTCCAGTTCTGCTTGGGTCCGATTCTGGAGCCGTGTTAACTTCCTTACTTTGACCAATCCCTTTGTGTCGTATGAATCTTGAAACTTGCCAGCATGATCCTTGATAAAATAATGCATCTTGCGGAAGTTGGCCAAAGAATCATTCATAACACGTGCGTGCTGAATGTCGGGAGGAAGCTGTAGCAACTTTTCCTCATCCTCAGGAAGACCTAACATTTCACCAACCAAAATGGTTGTCGGTTGATCTCGTGACAATGGGTCCGACACCCCCAAGGCACGAAGCCCGTCAATTTCAAAGTTCGACAGGTCCAACTGAAAAGAAGGAGCCCCTTGAGGCCCTTGAGAAGAAAGAGTGGCGATGAGAGAAGAAGCGGAAAAACCAACAGAACTGTTAACACGCCAAATAGAAGTAAAGAATAACGGTTGAGGAACTCTCGCCGGCGGATCAGGAAATGCACTCGAACTCAGAGCTGGTACCGCCACGTTAGGAATGCAAGAAGAGATGGGAGAATATGGAGTCTCAACGGTAGGGGAGGTATTTGTTATCAATGGCGTTTCTTCTGGAACCACAGAAATCTCGATAACAGGAGAAGATGTCGTTATCAGGGGAGCTTCAGTTGACGGCACAAGAACTTCAGCAATCGAGAAAGGGGGCATCGTTGGTGAAACTCTAGCCCCCATCGAAGGAACACCTTTGGCGTTACCAGAAGAAGTGGCAATATCGGAGAAAATAGGGCATGTCATTGGCGCCAAAGGAGGACATGCAGTAGTCTCACTCGCCTGACTCTCTCTTTCTTCCCTAAGCCTTATTTGCTGAGCCTTAGAAACCTATCAAAGGCAAGCCTCCGTGTCCATGTCCTCACCCTCGTATGAAAAAATCTTTGTCTCGACCATTGTCGGGCCTGAGCTACGCGTTATATCCCGAACAGGCAACCAATTTTCCAAAAAATAAGAAGCACGAGTGGAAGCGTCGCACCCCCTTCGAAGGGCTGCCCCCGAAGTCCTTCTTTTCTTTAACGGGACACTACAGGTGGAGCCCTGGAAAGCACGGAGGAAGTCGTTGTTAGAGATGGCACGACTCTCGAATGAGCGTATCCTAAGTCACATCAGTAAATAAGAAAGAAAGACTCACCTACGACGCACTCGGATAGAGGCTTGTACAAAGCAAAGTTTCGGATTTGAAAAGGGTTCTCCATCTCTAACAAGGCATAAGCTTGAGCCAACTCCTTCCTAGACAAGACAACTGGCTTCACCCAGTCAGTATCGGTGATGCCCCGGTTAAAACCCCTACGCCACAAGTGGGAAGGCAACTCAACAATGAAGAAACTGCTCTTTCAGTCATCAACGGTCACCTCAAACTCTTGAAAATTTTGCCAGAAGGACTAGGCGTATGCGTCATTCCATCTCAGAGTAACGCCTACTAGACCATTGCGACAAGCGAGGCTGAAGAATTTACGAAATAATTGGACAGAGGTGGCAAAGATATTCTTCATTTCACAGGCGCGGATGAAAGCATAAATACCACACCATGATGAGGGCGTTATTTGTGCCGGGTTAATCTTACATTGGCATAGTATATTCTCTATCGAAGTATGAACAGGAAGGCGAAAGCCGTAAAGAAACATCTTAAAATACAATATCCTACGGGTTTCTCACAGGCCGTCGTGAAGTCTCATATGCTTCTCTAGAAGCATAACGGTATAACCGTTAGGGAAGGAGATGCCATGACTCTCTAACTCGAGTCGCAGAATGATCTCACAAGTAAAAACACTCGCAGTATTCTCGATCTCAGAATCTAAAGGCTCCCGAGGGGCTGTCTGAGATCTCGTGTGTCGCATAGTGAAGAGGCAGTAAAAGAAAAACCAGAAGAAGGTGGAATAAGGTACCTTAGAAAGGAGAACAACAGAATAGACGGATCGCTTGAGCCGACGAACGGTTGAGAAAATTTTCTTCAAGAGAAGGAGAAGAGCAGAGAATAGCTGGAAAAATTCGAAATACGAGTAAAGGGTTGAGAAGAAAGAAGTTGTTTCCTTTTAAAGGTCAAACCTCATGAAGATGACCAAATGACCTATCAGAATGAGACACGCGTAAAACAGAAGATGACACGTGGAAAGGCATTAAAAGAAAACTTAAAGCGAAGCACCTGCGATTCTAGAGGAAAATAGTTAAAAAGACGGTTCTGCGGAGCAATAATTAACCACTCGGTGTCAATCACCCAACGATCATAGGGTTAACGCGAGAGCAAGAAAGAGAAAGCAGGAAATGTTACTTCATTCATAAAAAATCCGTACGACATCTATAAAGCACTTGACGCGTATGTCAATCCTCATCAAGCCAATAAGAAGGCCAATAGAAATCATCTTCGTCTGAAGATGGTAGTTCTTCGTTAAGTAAAGGAAAAGGTTCGTCAGGTTTTCTCTCTTTGCCTTGCTCTAACCGGGGGTCCTCCAAAAGACTTCTCCCTTCGAAGTAGTCGTGCACGGGTCCCCTCTGACGACAGAGGCCGTAATTTCAGGACCAACACCGCAAGCAGGGATTCCTTCCCTCGATATGAAGCGTCTAACGTGAGGAAATAACCCATTATCGCCCTGTAATATTGGCAAAGCAAAAGTCGTGAAACTGGAAGAGCCACTGCCAGTGATAAGAATATGTGAGATCCGGACTCTTGTTGGAGGGTGATAAGATCCCGGACTGTTGGGGAAGAGGAGTCAGGATTATGGCTGTCTGGAATCACTGTAACAGTAGTCCGTCGTACCTGTAAGGCGCCTAAGAGGGGACTCCGGTGTAGACACTCCGATGCTTAGGTTAGTATGGCTATGAAATTTGGCAGAGATTTTGGTAGAGAAATTGCTCTTACCTTTGATCTAGAAACGGGTGATATTTATAGCCGAAAAAAGAAAGGTCGTTACCCCCAGGGGTGGGTGTTATCAAGGGGAGATAACACCCAGGAAGACGTCAGCATGAGGATATCGCTGTGGGAGATATCGCCCATGGGGCGCTGCCGGGGTATCCTGGGATGGGATAACGCCGTGTGCCCCCCCCCCCCCCCCCCCCCCCCCCCCCCCCCCGCTGTTGTTGACCATCCCAGGATCCTTGGCATAATGGGGCGGCAGCCGGGTGCCATTTGTCAGTCAAAGTCTACAGGGATCCGGCTTGGACTTGAAGTGAGGAGACGATTATACCCTTGGTGTCTCCTTAATTGTTATCATAAGCCCAACTGAAAATGAGCTCGAGTGTTCACCAAGGGCTGCCTCTCTTGTCCTCTGGTGGGATCGTGACTTTGCGTCGTGTCAGATTCAGGACTCCTTTGTAAGTTCCATTGTACCGAATATACGATAGCAAATCGGATAAGTGGGATCGGCCGCTAGCGATAGTGTAGGTCTTCTCCGAAGCTTCTGCTATCATTCGAAGGCGATATGTCCGTGTTTTTCCTGCACATTCTCAAATGTGGTTTTGTCATGTTAGCGAAAACAACATATAGTGACAAGTACTAGTTACCCTTAGGAGTTTTTCACCCACTCATGTTAGGGTGTTCTTGGTGTCGCCGTTTCCCTCCAAACTCGTGAGGTCTAGCCTTGCGGTAAGCCACCCATGATATTGTCGTGGTCTTATGCCATAAGCCGCTTACAGTCTGTGCGGTCTTACGCCAGAGCTACCGGTAATATTGACGCGGTTTTACGCTACTAGGAGCTACCTGTAATATCGACGCGGTTTCACGCTGTAGGCTGCCTACAAATTGTAAGGTCTTACGCTCCCTGACACATATTCTATTCAAGAATTTCGGGTGTCTATCAAGAGTTCCGCATTAGCCCTTCCCTCCCACTGCTTTGGGATAACGGTACGGCTCGATTTTCGAGGTGCACGCCTTGGTGCGCAACTATTGCCTTGGATCTATAAATGTGATCCTTTCCTGCAGATTCTTCACATTCTCTCTACCCCTCATTTGCCATTTTCTCATGGAAGATCTCACTAGAAACTTTCTGATCTCCAAGGCCCTGACCCTCAAAAATCTTACTGAGGGTGACATCAGTTTTTTGGAGAACATGATGACGAAGTCCGGTGAGGATATCCTGGAGCTCCGGGGAATGATGACTCCCATTCAGGCCAAGATCGGGGCTGCTACCAAGGAGGACTTCAATCCCATTGGGAATGTCTCCAAGTTGGCCGTCGCCGTCTACCGTATTGAGGTAGCCATTGCCATGCTGCAGCAGACAAAGGATCTGTTGAACTGCTGTCTGAAGAGCATGAGGAGCACCTCTTCTGAGCTGACTTTGGTGGAAGAGGCCTTGAGGGACATCCCTACTCTGCTGGTGGACGACGACAATGACGCCGGGTCCTGGGCTTGAATGCTTGTCGCTCTGCATTTTCTTTCTATTTTTTCTTTGTATATTTTATGTATGCGGACTTATATTCAGGCCGTTAGGCCGTAATGAAACTCCTTTCCGTTCTTGGACTTGTGATCTTTCTCCCCTTTTAGGGTGTTAGCCCCAGCTTCGATTGAGAGCTATGGCTAAGCCCAACTGAAAACGAGACTGACACTGGTCAGACTTTTGCAATATTTATTCTTCTTTATCTGCCAGGTGGCAACGGCTGCTTAGGAAAATTGCTATACTATTCTTCTTTATCTGTCTGTGGGCAGTTTTTCTGCGCTTCTTGATCGTTGAGAAATTTCAACAGGCGTGATCCAAGGATTTTGTGGAAAACCATTATGGTTGATCTTCTCGAGATGCATTACATTATCCTCCTCTCTTTTTGTGGAAAATCTGAAGAGTCTCGTCACTTCGACTATTTATGGGGAGTTCTTCATCTTTTTCCTATTCATCATCTTTTTTGAATTTTCTTGCTGCTACTGATTATCTTTTATGGCTGATTCATATGATCAGGTCTCCGACGAGCGAGAATCTCATCCGACTCCTCCCACTACCCCGGATTCCGACAATCCCCCCTCGCCGCCATGCCAGAAGAGGCGGCTGCCACGTTACAGAGGTCAGAAGAAGTCGAAGAGAGCACATTTTGATACCACTAGCTCGTATCCTTCTTTTTCAGCCCCTCCGGCCGGTGAGGGCAAAAGCTTGTTTCCTCCTGCTGACTGGTTTGAGGAGTAAATTCCTTCAGGTGCTACCGTCGCAAAGGCGGCATCCTCTGCTGCAAATGAGGAGTCAAAACCATTGATGCCGAGTCCGGCGCGGAAGGCTAACAAATCCCCTCCTTTTGCTGATGAAGAGCTTCCGTCCTCAAACAAGGAATACTGGTACTAGCCCTCTTACTGGCCTAACGATGATTGATTCTGCTCTTGGCCATCCTTTGTAGATGTCGTATGGCTTATTATTAAATGAAGTGACGATTTGCCTTTTTTAGTTTTGCATGCTCGGGCGTTAGCTCCTCTTTTGACTGATAGCTATCGCTGAGAGGAAAACTGTAGCCTCGATATAACCGCTGGCAACTGATTGTTAGTAACTACCCCCTCTAGAAGATATAAATGTGTGGACATAAATATCCTTCTGAGGTTTTCACACGTGTCACTTTTACTTTGGGACGTGTCCCACCTTTACAGGCTGTTCGATTCTTGAACTCAGCCTTTAAAAGGGAGCAACTGCTCTCTTTTAATACTCTTTCCCTGCACTTCAAAATTTTCCTCTCTCTAGATTTTTGCTCCAAAAGAAGCTACGACCACCGTTCATCGGCGCCGACGGTTTTGTCCACCGCCTTCTGTTCAAGGTACTTCGCTTCTTTTTCTCAGATTTTCTTCTTGCTGATTCATTATGAGTACCTCTAGGATACCCAAGGATTCTCAGCGGCCTCTAGTCGCAAATAGGTCTCTGAGGAGTCTCTAGACTCTCCGGCGACCCATAGATTTAGAAATTGAGAGAACTCCCAGTATTTTTGTTGATCAAGCGGTATTGGAGGCAGAGTTGGAGGAAAACAGTATCTTTTTCCCTCCTGGTTATTCCACTAGAATTCCTGACGCCGGTTACCGACTTCATGACCCTCTATCGGGGGGCGATAGGATGGTATATTTTGACATGTTCCTTTATGGCTTTCGCTTTCCTATCCATGAAGTAGTGAAAAGATTATTAGTTCGATATGACATTAATCTAGCTCAGATTACACCTCCTTCTTGGTGTGGGATTCATGCCTTCATTCATATTTGCGAGTTGCGGGGTAACCTTGGCCCATCTGTCCATTTATTCCGCAAGTTTTTTAGTTTTAGGTGCCGCGACTGTGTGGTAGATATCGCCCCAAGATGGAATGATGCACTGGTGCAGTCATTCTGGCAGAGATTCTGGGCTTTCAAAGAAACCGTGGCCGATTGGAAGAGCGGTTTCTTCATCGTAAATTTGCCTTTCCGCCCCTGGCCCAGAGGTTTTAATCAGTGTCTTAATGACTCCATTTGGACAAACCCGTCAACAATATCCAAGGAAGAGCTTCGGCAAACGAACGTGCTGCTGGGGCTGAAATCGTCCTTTCGCATTTGAGAGTTTGCCTTGCACAGGCTTATAGAGAAGTGTACTATAAGTAAGTTTCTTTTCTCCCATTATCGCTTCAGCTAATTTACTGTTCTGATATGTTTTGTTGGCAGGTGACGCTGAAAACTAACCGTCGAGCGATAAAGGCGTTCCTCTGAATGTAACGCCGCTTCAATCACTGCCGCCATCTCCTCCGCCTGAGAGTTCCAGTCACCCTGCCGCTCCTCCAAAAAGGAAAAGATTCAAGACTGTTGCTAAGCGCGGTATCTCCGACCGCACTTCCCATTTTCTCGAGAACTGGTTACCCGTTCGGCAAGGAGTGACTCCGAATCGTCCCAAGACTGAAGTACTTAACAGTGACAGCGAGGACATGGATACTCATTCTGGGCTTCGTCATGCTTCCGCAGCTCAGCGGAAGAAGCTACGAATGGGAAATAGCAACCCAATCGCTGAAGCCACTTTGAACAAGGGTAACGAAACCCCTACTACTGGGGCTGGTTCTTTTGGCGGTGCTAGTACTTCCAAGGCAGCGGTAGCAGCTAAGGTGTCAGCCGTCGTTCCTCCTAATATTTGTGACGTTGCTGGCCCAAATCTTGAACCTACTGCTACTCCTGACCCTCTACTGAATGGCCTTCTGCCATTATTCTGCACTTCTATCTCAGGAGTTAGCGGTTCCGCTGAAAGTTTCTTTCCTCCCTTTACTGCTAATCTGTCTTCTCAAGGTCCTCAAGGAGCCACTTCCTATCGCTTGGATCTGTCTACCTTTGGCACCAGCGGTCTTCGCGCACTGGGAATATCGGACCCATTATCGCGAAGTGAGCCGGTGGGCTCTGTTGTGGGTGCGATATTTGGCTCTGCTGAAGATAGGGAGGAGACGTCAGAGCTTCCTCTGGATGACGTGCTTTGAATGAAGTGTTGGCTAGCTTTCGCATGTTAAATTATTTTCTCGATATCCATGGCGATAAGGCTCGAGGTTCTCCCTCTAAGGTGGCGGAGTTGACGCAACTTCAAAGCGATACCCAAGCTGAGCTTAACGACTGTCGTGCTGAATTGGCTATAGAGAAGTCGATAGGGAAGGCCAAGATAGAGCTTCTGGAAGCAGAACTGGTGACTGCCAACAGAAGAAACTCTCTCCTTCATAAAGAGATATCGGCCCGCGATACGAAGCTAGCGAAGGTGCCCCATGAGATGTCGCGCTGGAAAGATAAGGCGATACAAGCCTTTGCTGCTGGATTCCCAAATTATTACCGTAGCAAGGCTTTCGATCCTGCCAGGATAGCGAACTACGCCTTTGAGAAGTTGAAGGATATAAATATCGGGGGCGACAAAGGAGTTCTTCCGTGATGGGAACATGGTAGCGCTTGAGAGTGTTTATTTTTTCTTCTAACATTGGCTTTATTTGGCTTGTAATAACTGATAACGCTTGCATAATAACGACTGTCATTCCGCTCTAGGTAACTATTAATTTACTTCTTGGCATTATCTCGTTGATGACGTCACCATGTTTGACCTCTTTCTGATAAAGTAATTCTACTTTTCGTAGTATTTAATGCTCAGGATCCCTTCATTGATGTGAGCGAAGGATCATGATGGTTTAGAGACACGTGTCTTCTCATCAGTTGATAGGATCAAAGCGTCTTCTCTCCTTTCTAGGGTTGTACTCATTGCTCACGTCTGTCATGCGCATAGCGACTGTTCCAGCAGTCATTTCTTTTAGCCTTTTAGGGTTATAAAACCCATCATTTTATTTCTTTTTTACACTTTCGATAATCTGTTTCTCTACACATTCTCAAATCATCTTGCATTTCTGGTTTTCACCTTCTGGGCACTTCAATTTTCTTCTAAAAAAGATACTTCTTCATTTCTCTTGCTGTGTTCTTCATCTTTTTATTTTCTTTTTCCACCATGGCGAAAAGAAAAACTCGTGCTTCTGGATCTAAATTAGTTGATGAAGAAAAAATAGAGACCATAGTCAGTACCATTACTTCTTCTGCCATTCTTGATAAACATCTGTCTGATCACGGTGCCACCCTCCCTGAGGGTTTTAAGGCTTCTGTCGCTCCTGAGTCTTTACGCATGAATAGCATTCTTATCGGCAAGCGCAGAATTATGTATGCCCAGATGTTCCGTTATAGTTTTCGATTTTCGGTTAACCCGTTTATCCAAGAGTTGCTTACCTCTCTGGATCTAAATCCTGTTCAACTGGCCCCGAATGCCTACTGTGGCATTTATGCATTTCTAGAACTCTGCAAGTACAAAGGAATTGCATCTCCTTCCCTTGCATTACTAAAGTCTTTGTTCAAGATGTATAACCGTCGGGGTGTGATAGCGATATCACCCCGCTATGATGATGATTCGCTCCAGAACTTCACCTGGAAACTCCTTCATTAAGAGTCTTCCATTGATAAATGGAAAGAGCAGTTTTTTGTGGTTGAGACTCTCGAGCTTCAGGAGCCATGGTGGCGGTCTGGTTTCAACCAGAGCGTTAAGGACAGGGCTTGGTGTCGGGAGGCTCTTGATGAGATGGAACAGGGCTGGTTTGAAAAATTTCTCAGTCTAGAAATCAGCGCTCACACCCGCCTTCTGGCTTGTGGAACCGATATCAGAACCTGCGTTAGACGTGAGTATCGTGTCAATCTTTGATTTCCAGTATTAGTACTAACACTGATGCTGTCTTGTGCTTTTGCAGCAACAGATCTGGAGTACGTTCCCGAGAGCGTTAGGAGGTGCCAAAAGAGAATTCGGGACAGAGAAGCGGCCGCGGCTGTCAATATCGCCAGCACTTCTGTTACCACTTCGAATCCTCTCTAAAAATCTCCAGCCGTAGTTGACAAGGAAACCGACACCATCCCGGTTGGTGTTCCTGTCATATCAATCGCTGCACCTCCTCCTCAGTCAGCTGCTCGCCGGGATTCCGCGAAAGGGAAGAAGAAAAGGAAGACAAGGAGCATTGCTACCCTTTATCCACTAATTCTGCCTTCTTCAGACGCGCCCAGCTCCTCGGAAGCACCTGCCGCTGAGGCGGTAACAACTACTGCTCCCTTATACTTCTTGCGCTGCTTTTTAATGCTTTCTGCCTTTTATTTAGTTTTTTATTGTTTTTCTTCATAGGTTACTTCTCGTGCCTCTACTCTTGCACCTTCGCGAGGTAATATGGACTTGAGGCGTATTCTTTCTCAACCAAGGAAGAAGAAGAAGTCCAATGAGGCAGGTCCAAGCCCGTCCTCGATTCAGGTGGATGTCGGGGTGGGGCCTCAAGCCCGTCCAAGCCAGACTGGTAACGTTTTTGAGAACGTGGTCATGCTTGGGTCTTTTGGGACTTCTCCACCTTCGTTTGGTTCGGAAATGCTTCACTTTTCCTCCAATACCGTCTATACTGACGAGCTGTCGGGTTTCTCCTCCTGTCAGCCTCAAGGAACATTCGTGCCCCAGGGGGGTTCCGCTTCCAACCAGCCTCCTTCTCCTGCCGCCGTAGTCTTTGTCCCTTCCGATGCTTCCATGCTTAAGCATTTTGGGGAGGGGACGGTAGTGTCCAATCTTATGGCCGACGTAAGCTCGTATAATGCCACTGGGCCCATCACTCATTAGGTGGATATGACTACGCTTCGTAGTTCGGGGATTGCGGCTATGGGGAGCGATAACTCGGCCATTACTGCTTCATTCTTGGCTGCACACATGCTGATGTCTCTTGAAGAACGAAATGCCTTTGCTGCTGTGGGAGACGAAGAGCAAGCTGAGTTGCTGCGCTCTAAACTTTTCACTGGGTTCCTCGAATTTCATCACTATACTGAGCGCGCATCGCAAAAGGAAGTTGACCTTGCCGCTTCCGTAGCCCAGCTTTCGCAGGAGCGAGAGGAAAAATAGCAGCTACTGGAAGAGCGAGACAGATATATGAAGGCCCTGGAGGCAGCCAAGGAGGAGGCAAAGGCAGCGAAGGAACAGTTGGCTAACTCTAACGCTACTCTAGCGGTTGAACAAGCAAAGATTATTGCTCTCGAGGGAGAGAAAACAACCTTAGCGGACGAGAAAGCAGCTTTGGTAGAAGAGAAAACAGCGCTTGAGGCAGAAACGTCAATCAACTGTCGCTGGTACATTGAAAAGACTGCTTCTATCATGGCTAACAGCTTTGTGGAGATTCACGGGGAAGAACTTTATGACGGAGACGCTTATATAAGAATTCTTCTAATCTGAAAGGCTACCCAGAGGGAGGAATTGTCGAAGACCAGCAGTAGGCAGGGTGTTGTTTACCCCTTCTTTCTTATGAGGATTGCGCATTCCCCCTTTTTTGTTCGCCTTTGTATATTTTTGTGTCCCTTCGTGGGTATTTGAACAATGACACTTCTATGATATCAGCTTTTGTTGGTGCCATTTTCCTTTCCCGTATTTTTTTTTCTTTGAATTTTTGTTTTTTTTTGTTTAGCATGGCCTTCGTGCCCTTATCACCCAGATCCCGTTTAACGGCTTTGTCATGCTTGACTTAACCACTGTCTGGCCCCGTCAGGGAGCACATTCCTGAAATAAGCATTCTTCTTTTTTCTTTGATCAAAAGAGATAACGAATAGGGTTTTTAGGCCCCATTCCTTAAACCGTGTCAACATCAGCATGGTTGGCTTCACGTCTATTTTGCCGACGAGTCATACAACTCTTTATCACCTCAAGTGTCGCGATCTCTCATAGTCAGAGATATCCTGCACACTCTCAATTAATATTTATTAGTAAGAAATAACAGACACGAGTTTCCCATAGGAGCCGATTCGCCGCCATTCTAGGGTATCGATGTCGCTTGTGATCGCTTTCTCAACCAGCTCACTTCACCAGGGATTCCGCATCTGGTTACTCGCTGGGATTTCGCGATTTTTTGCATTTCCACGATCAGCCAGAAAGTGCCTCTTCTTGGTGAGCCGTCTGATCAGGATAGGCCATCACAAGGCTAGGATTTTTTACTTTCGGCGTTACCCTCTCATCCTGGAATCGTGCCTTCACTTGGTGAGCCGTCTACATAAGCCCGACCGCAAGGATAGGATTTTCACTTCGAAGATGGAGTTATTATCTCCTTAGGATGTGTCTCTCCCTAACGAGCCGTCTCCACGAGAATGGCTGTTATAAGGATGAGACTTTTTCACCTTCAGGAATCCTGGGGCGTGCCCTCACTCAGTGAGTCGATGGATCCAGACCGACCATCATGAGGATAGGACTTTTCACTCCTAGGGGTGTCGGGGTGCGCCTCATCTTACGGCCCACACGTGGTTACCACAAGGATAGGACTTTTCACTCCCAACGCTACATATTAGGTGTGCCAGGGCATGCCCTCACTTAGTGAGCCGTCGGATCAGGACAGGCCATCACAAGGATATGACTTTTCACTCTTGGCAACCTCTTTTCCACTTTTCTTATCGCCTGTACACACACACGTAGCCACAAAACACAACAAAGCTCATTACTCGAGCGTTAGCAGGGGTTAGGGCTAGCGTTAGTGAAAAGGTGCAGAGATAAATCAAAATCTAGCATGATATAATTTCAAACGAGCGATATTCCAGGAGTTAGGTAAGGGGGTACCGTCGAGTGTCTCCAGATGGTACGCTCCTCTCCTGACAATACGGGTAACGCGGTATGGCCCCTCTCAGTTTGGGTTGAGCTTCCCCCGGCGTTGACCAGTCGCTCGTTGATCCCTGAGTACCAGGTCGCCTTCTTTTAGAAGTCGTTCTTTGGCACGCCTATTATGATAACGCGCCATCTTTTGCTTATAGTATGTCATTTTCAGAAGAGCTTCCTCTTGTAATTCGGGCAGCGCGTCAAGATTCGCACGGAGCCTTTCCTCATTTAGCTCTTCTCTGAAGTAAGCCACTCGTAGGCTCATGGTACCAATTTCCACGAGCGTGACGACCTCAGTGCCGAAAGCCAGTGTGAATGGTATCTCTCCTGTGCTGGTTTTCGTGGTCATGCGGTATGCCCACATCACATACGACAGTTCATCTGCCCACTTCTTTTTAGATCCCTCTAGGTTCTTCTTAACACCATTAAGGATGGCTCGGTTTGTCACCTCAGCCTGACCATTGGTCTGCGGATGAGCCACGGAAGAGAATCTTTGCTAGATTCCGAATTCCACACATTGGTCTCTAAAGAATTGGCTAGTGAATTGCGTTCCATTATCGCTGACTAGCACGCGGGGAACTCCGAAGCGCATGATAACTTGGTGTTTGAAGAAATGCCAGACTTTCTCTGTTGTGATGTTGGCGACCGCCTCAGCTTTCGCCCATTTGGTGAAGTAGTCTACCGCCACGGCCATAAATTTTAACTGAGATCTTGCCCTTGGAAACGGTCCGAGGATGTCAATTCCCCATTTCGCGAAAGGACAGGGAGCAATAATATCATAAACTTTTGTGGCGGGTTGTCGAGGAATTTTAGCAAATTCCTGAAACTTTTGGCAGGTTCTCACGTAATCATGGCAGTCTTTCCATATAGTGGGCCAATAGAACCCCGATCTAAAGACTTGTGCCGCCAAGGTTCCGCCGGATGCATGCATGTCGCAAATTCCTTCGTGGATTTCGCGGAGGGTATGAAGGCCCTCCTGTTCCGTTATGCATCTGGCGGCCGGATGGGAGAAACACTTCCGCATCAATTCTCCGTGCCGCTTGCTTAAGTACTTTTTTCTTCTCAGCATTATCCGCTGGCAGCTCGTCATGTTTCAAGTATCTTATGACGGGGATTCTCCAGTCATTGTCACTTTCTTCCACGCAGAGCGTCGCCTGCTCTTCCATAAAGGAAGGCACGGGTAGCTCCCGGTAGTACACCCCCTTTGGTATGGACGCTTCTGGGTTTGCTACGAGTTTGGCGAGGTTATCCACTTCAGCGTTATCCTCTCGACGAATGTGCTCGAAGCTAACCTGTATGCCACATTTCTTTATTTCTATCAACTCGCGTTTCACCTTAGCAAGGTATTGTACCATGATGGGTTCTCTAGCTTGAGAGTGTCCCAGCACCTGAGTCATGAATTCCTTTTATGGAGGCGATTTTCTCCATCCTGAATCCGGCTAATAACGCTTCATATTCTGTGGCGTTGTTGGACAACGGCTGCAAAATCCGGATGGAAAACCGCATATGGATGCCGTGAGGCCCACTCATAAAGATTCCGACCCTGGCAAGATCTTGATTTTTAGCGCCGTCTATGTGGATGACCCACATGTCGGTGTAGGTTTCAGGGAAGGGGAGATCCAACTCTTCTTTTTCCTTTTCAGTCAACTACGTCATTGGATCTGGCGTAAAGGTGCATTCCGCGATAAAGTCCGCTAGGATCTGAGCCTTTATGGACGGTCGGGATCTGTAGTGCAAACCATATTGTTCAAGCCCGATAGCCTAAATCAACATTCTTCCCGAGGATTCGGGCTTCCGGAATATCCTTTTTAAAGGTTAATCCGTAAGCACAATGACGGTGTGAGCTTGAAAATACCGACCCATTTTCCCCGTAGCATGTACCAATGCGAACGCTATCTTCTCAATTCGAGCGTATCTCAGCTCGACATCTTTCAGGATGTGACTTACAAAGTATACAGAGTGGTGTGTGTGATTATCATCTCGCACAAGGACCGCACTGACCACTTCGTCAGCAACCCCAAGGTATAGGTACAGGATTTCGCCAGGCTCTAGTCTTGTCAACACCAAGTCAGACGATAAATAAGCCTTCAGGCTTGCGAATGCTTCCTCGCATTCTGCCGTCCATCCGAAGACAACTTTCTTGCGTATAACCTTGAAGAAGGGGAGGCACCTCTCACCTTGCTTAGAGATAAACCGTCCCAGTGCGATAACATGCCCTGTTAACTTCTGGATCTCTTTTACAGTCCGAGGGGATATCATGTCTTGGATAGCTTTGACTTTTGATGGGTTAGGTTGAATGCCCTTTTGGCTGACCACGTAACCCAAGAATTTTCCCGTTTGAAAGGCAAACATGCACTTTCGAGGGTTCAGCTTCATCTGATATCGCCTCATTACTTCGAAGATTTCTACTAGGTCAGCTAAGTGTTCTTTGAAGCTTCGGATTTTGATCAGTATGTCATCGACATATGCCTCTACGTTTCGCCCGATCTGCTTCTCAAAGACTTCATTCGCCATTCGCTGGAAGGTAGCTCCAGCATTTTTCAACCCAAAAGGCATCGCCATGTAGCAATAAGTGGCCTTGGGAGTGATGAAAGCAGTTTTCTCTTCATCCTCCTTGCCCATGGGTATTTGATGATACCCCGAGTTGGCATCTAGCGAGCTCAAATATGCGTACCTGGCAGCCTGATCAACTAGCTGATCGATCCGAGGGAGTGGGTAACAATCTTTGGGGTAAGCATCGTTCAGACCTATGAAATCAATGCACATGCGCCACTCTCCGCTGGGCTTGGGAACCAAAACAGGGTCAACCAACCAGGTGGGATATTTCACTTCTCGAATAAAGCTAGCATCAAGAAGTTTAACAACTTCCCTCTCGACAGCCGTTGCTTTTTCAGCAGAGAAAGCACATCGTTTCTGCTGAACTGGTCTTGCGTCTGGGTTGACGTTGAGCCGATGTCCCGCCACCTCTCGCGAGATACCTGGCATGTCAGATGGTTTCCATGCGAACTCTCCTTTGCATTTGTTTAACAGTTGGGCTAACTGAGAATTTTTCTTGGGACTGAGGTTATTGCTAATAAGAAATAGGGCTCCATCTGCCCCGTTAAATAGGATGTGAGTCATCTTGTCCACAGGTTGAGTGCGTTTCTCCTCATTTTGTTCGTATGGGTCCACCGTTACGCACACGTACCTATCGCAACTCTTCTGCATCATGAGCAGGTAGCATTCAACCGCTAACTTCTGATTACCTTGGATCGAGACCACACCATCCTAGCGCATCGTTGTGTGGATATACCACACCCTTCTCATCCTCTTCAGAAAAGGACAATATCATACGATCCAGGGCACTTATCGCTTCACTCTTGATTGGCATGCCCGTTCGCTTCCGCTTATCCCCTAGCGCGGGTATCAGCTGTGCAGACTCATCCAGATAAGGTGTTCCTCCAGTGATGATGCTAATGATGGGAATATCCTCATCATCAATCGTAAGCATTTCTCGGCCTCCCCCCGTAGGACCAGTGTCACGGCCTGGGGGACGGTAAGGTGTCGCTCTGCCATCGGCTATTCTGTTTGTTGGGTTACTCTTGGCCTCTTCTCGCGTTTTCATGGCAAATTCTCCCAGATAGCCTTCCTCCACCAGACGCTTTATCGCCACTTTGAGTTCTCGACACGCCTCGGTTGAGTGCCCTTTAGCTTTGTGAAATTTGCAGTAGGTATTTTCTCTTCTTCCCAGGATTACCCCCGGTCTTACAGGGGCAGGATAACGGATGGGCAGGTTTCGTTGCTCCACTATTGCTAGTATTTCTGCTCTGGGTAGAATGAAGGAAGGAAGGTCTTAGTCATAAACTCGCCCCTTATGAGGATCCCCCTGCCACTGGGCTAAAGAGTCACCAGACTTTCCCTTTGAGGAGTTGCCTCTCCTCTGATTAGATGTCTTGGGAATGTGATCCTTTCGCTGGGCATAATCATCTATGAGCCGATCTTTGGAAGTAGCAGGAACATGAGTGTGATGGACTGGAGGCATAACTGGCGGCATGTTTCGAATCATATCCCTATTCTCTTCCTCTTCCATCCTCACATAATTATAGGCTTTCAGCCTTAACGCATCTAAGGTTGTCGGCGGGTCAACCGTTAAAGCATCTCTGAGCTTTCCATAACAACAGTTTCGCTTTAAGGCTTCGATAGCGAAATCAATCGTTACACTTGGTGTTAGCGACATCTCGGTGTGAAAATAATGGAGGAAACTCCTCAAAGATTCCTGAGGTTTCCTGTGTAGGTCAAACAAGGCAGCAGCAGACTTCCTGATAGGGATGGCAGTGCTGAATCGACTCCGAAACATGGATTCCAGTTGTGAGAAGCTGTCAATAGACCCACCCGGAAGACCTTCGAACCATAAGCGCGCAACCCCTGACAGGGTCATTACAAATATCTGACACAAGGTCGCGTCATTGTGGGTCTGGAATTGCACGAAGTCCTTCACCTTGTTAAGATGAGAGATAGGGTCTCTAGTACCATCATAGGATTCTGAGGGGAGCTTCACATGTCTACTAACTCTGTGACGCCTTATACGCTGGCTAAAGGGGTGGCCAGAAGTATCATCAAGAATTTCCCGCGCACGCCGAGGTGGGGATACCTCCAAATGACGCCTGCGATCTCGCGGATCTCGATCAGGATACCGCCTGGGAGTCGGACTGTGGCTCCTTGGTGAGCGAGTTCGATGCCTCCTACTGCTGGATCTCTCACTCCCTCCAGGAGACATATCTCTATCATTTTCACCCCTTCTACCGTCCCAATGACCTCTATCTTCCTCCCACCATTGACGCTCCTCTTGGGGAATGGGAAGTAAGGGCACTCACAGTATATACGGCTCTACCATCCTATGGGCAAACTGTACAAGACTGACTGGGGCACTTAACACAGGCAACGTCAAAGGGACGTTCATATACAATGGGGATGACAGTGGTCGTTCTGTAATAATGGGTGGAGTGAAAATGAACTGAGATGAGACGCCTGATCCAGAGGCACTAGGCGTGAATCTAGCAGCCAGTTCCGTTAAATGGTCCAACTGAGCACGGAGAGCTGAAATCGAGCTGGCGAAAGGGTTATTTGAGCCGTCTATCACGGATCCTCTCGACTGGGGAGTAACATGACTGGATCCCGCTATTTGGGATGAAGGAGTATACGGCTGGGACACAAACATTCCCACTGCTTGATCAAGGGACGGATCTGACGTTCCTGGAAAAATTTCTTGCACCGAGGTGGAAGCATCAGACGTGGCGAAAGCGAAAAGTCACCTACGAGTATCAAATGGAAGGCTAGAGGACTGAGTCAACGGAGGATCTAAATCAGAAGCCATAATCTTCCAATTCCCAGAAGAACAGAGCTTGGCTATTAAAGATGCTCACTTAAATAAAACCAAGACTCTCAATGAAAGTACCAATTTGATAAGGTCCGGACTGTTGGGGAAAAGGAGTCGGGATTATGGCTGTCTGGAATCACTGTAATAGTAGTCCATCGTACCTGCAAGGCGCTGGATGGGGGACTCCAGCGTAGACACTTTGATGCTTAAGTTGAACCGTACAGGATGACGTCAGCATACGTCAGCTGAACCGTACAGGACGACGTCAACATGAGGATATCGCTGTGGGAGATATCACCCATGGGGCGCTGCTAGGGTATCCTGGGATGGGATGACGCCGTGTGCCCCCCTCCCCCCCGCTGATCCTTGGCATAACGGGGGCGGCAGCCGGGTGCCGTTTGTCAGTCAAAGTCTACAGGGATCCGGCTTGGACTTGAAGTGAGGAGACGATTATACCCTTGGTGTCTCCTTAATTGTTATCAGAGGGCAAAAAGGGGAAGATGACCATCGTCCGATGTACCTGCAAAACGCCGAAGGGGGTCTCCGGCGTAAACACTCTGATGCTTAAGTCAGTGAGGGTAGTGAGGATAGCATAGTTTTGGCCAGCAATCTTAGGCTTACCTTAAATCTTATGTGCGGGGATCTTAATAGGTAAAATATGAGCGTTATTTCAAAGGGGTGGGCGTTATCTAGGGAAGATAACGCCTAAGTATCTCAAGTGACGTCATGGCCTGCCTTGGATGGGATAACCCGTAGTGTCACTTTGAAGCTTGACAACTGGCAAATAACTTCAGTATTTCATTTGCATGTCTTCATAAGGATTGTAGAACTTCAAATTATCTTCAAATCGAGCCATCACACACAAAACTCTGAGCACGTACGAAGAAGATATGATTTTTCTCGTAAAACCCAATACGACTGCCTAGTAGTGTACTCACAAGATTATCATGTTTTTCAGCCTTTCCCAAACCAGTGGCGTTACTTTGAGGCTTAAACTTACGCCTAGTTAACGTCAATATCTCGCTTAGATGTCTTCACAAGAATTTTAGCCCTTTAAATTACCTTCAAATCGAGCTATTACACAGAAAATTCAGAGCACGCATCAAAATGATATGATCTTCCTCGTGAAACCCGATATATCTTGCCAGCAGTGGACAAATCGCCATTATAATTAATTTGGCTTTTGGGTACTATTCCCGTTTGCTTGTTTCCTTCTTTGCTCTGTTTTCCCGTTACTGTTTTCCCGTTAACTTATTAAACACTGCCCCATTAACTTCCTTTCCTGCCATCTTCCCCTTAACGTTACCTCTTCTTTCCCATCATGTGCCATTACTAGAAGGAGAGATGGATCATTGGCTGCCGCTATGTTGCTAGGTAAACTCGGTATGCAGATCCAATGTATTGATACATAACTGCTGTCGTTAGCGTTAGGTGAACCCAGTACGCTTTATGGGCGTCATCTACATGTTGTTGCCGCGGAGATCTTTAACAAAGTGATAGACAGTAGATATAGCGTTATGTTGCTGGATGCCTAACCCATTAATTTGGAAAGATGCCTACCACGTTAACTTTCTTTATCCTCCCGTTGTCTTGGCCTGCTACTCTCTCCCGTTAATGTCACCCGTAAGCTCGCTTTCCATAGCATATGTGCATGCCGTTAGAGTACTTCCCGTTACCTTGTTACTTGCCATGTAGTCCCGTTACTTGATTCATTTGTTTCTTGCTAGTCAGCCTAGTAAATGCCAACATTAACAGAAAATATATACCGTTAACTTGCTGGAAATGTTACTGAATTCCTCATACAATCAAGAAACTCTCTAACGGTAACGCAATCATTATTCTTGACATAGCTGGTGATGATAATTGTCCATGTTAATTCATTTCTATCGCTCAAAATAGCTTCCTAGCGGCCCCACTGCGGAATGCAACTGTTGGCGCCGCTTTCCTTCTTCTTCTTCAGTAGGGTAAGCTGAAATCAAAGTAGTTCTTGCAGCGACATCTAGTTAAGGAATTTGGCTGAACAGATGGTGACCGTAGCCTAACTTTGACGACTTGCAGTAGATAACTATGAAGCAGTCGAGGAGATGGGCTCGTGATGATAATGAATAATTGATTATGATAACTGACCTGGAATCAATGATAACCCCACGGTAATTGGACACCGAACCCGCTAGTTTAATTACCGGTTGATTAACTCTAGACATTATGAGGTGATTCTGATGTGGAAAGGGCAAAGATGATGATGTGCCGTTAAGTTCCTTCTCTGTTTGCTATTCTTCCAATTGCTCTTGACCAACCGTTACCACTGTTGTGGTTTACTGCTAACGTGGCAGGAAAATGTTCACACTAGTTGCAGGTATAGTCATCGAAGAAAATGCTTCATCGTGGCGGTTGCAGCTGCCTCAATATTATAAAGATGATCCTGTTTGAGGGTAACGAGTAACGTACTCGATATTACATGGAAATTCAGATTTAATTATTTTATCTATTTGTTTCTCTAGTCAGTCTCTCTCTGCACATCTTCCTTTTTCTCTTCTTCCATTGTTTGTAGCAGTGATCACAAATAATCGATGATGATGATGGCCACAACAAGATAATCTTACCCTTCCACTAAGCGTAAACGATGATGGCCATTATTGAGAAAGGATGACGTGGTGATCGATAAGTAAGGGCGTGGTAGTGATGACGGTGGCTTAAGATTGAAGATAAGCTTGGACTTGATGATGATTGGCTCGTCAAGTTGAAGATATGATGATGGGTCTCTTAATTCAAAAACCCATTTTCCAACAGTAAAAAGATCCTTGACAGAGATCTTGATCTTGACGAAGACATCACAAGGTTGATGATAATGCCATAGGTTTGCAAAATACAACGATGATAATCATGACTTCTCTCCCTCTTTTTCTTTCTTTTCCAGATCTGGTCTTTCTTTTGAACATATAACAATAGATTATTAGTATAGACTGAGATCGCCACATACAAGCAAAACTTTAATCACCATTTTCCATATCTGATCCTTATAACAATGAAATGATCATATAAACTCATATCATCAGATCCCAGCAAGACTTAAATCATGTCATGAACCCATAACTAGAAAAACTACCAGCGACGATAGAGATTAATAAATATGAGTATGGAGAGGAGAGTCTTCAGTTCTCAAGGGACTCACTTGATGATCTAAATGCTCTCAATGAAAGCACCATTTTGATAAGATTCGATTAGATTTGTACCTGGGGTAGGAAGAATCCTAGAGATCTTCACCTCTAAGGGGGTGGTCCTCGCCGCCGCTTCACCTGTAAGGCACTGGAGGGGGTCCCCGGCGCAGGTACTCCTACGCTCAAGTAAGTATGGAAGGATCAGGAGTAATAGAGAGAAAATAGAGAGAGAGAGCCCCCCCCCTTTCTACCTAGGGGGGGTATTTATAGGAGATTTTGCGGGGCGTAATCATGGGATGTTAATGCTTATGGCTTACCGGGTGTGGGAATAGGCGCCATACCGTGTTGGATGGGGCCCCCTCCGCTGACGTCGACCACACCCCAGTAATGGGGAGAGCAGGATGCCGGGTAGGTGCTACAGTGGCTGAGGATGACGGTACCCCATGTAAAGACTTAAATACCCCGGGGGGTATATTATATTTATCAGCCAGTGTCAAAAACTTCAGAGGTTTTCCTCTTCAATCTCTTACGACCCTTACGTTGAGAAAGTCGCCTTTTGAGGCACGGCGGACAAGGATGGTCGGAATCCGGAGACGTAGGAGGAGTTAGTGGAGAGTTGCGTTCTGCAGCATCCATGGAGTGTGACTCAGCCATAGAAGGGCAAGCAATCTCCATAGTGGAATGGAAAGAAAAAAATAAACAGGAAAAGGAGAGAAAAATCTCATTAAATAGCCGTGGCAAAGAGGCTATCCTGCCTTTTCACATGCCCTCCGAAGATAATTAATACGCCTGGAGAAGGTTGATCATAATTATAGAATCTAATCCCGTGATCACGCCTGTTGAAAATTTGCATTAATCCAGAGGCGCTAGTAAAACCGTCCAATCAGTTAGTATTGGGAAGGCGACGTGAAATTAAGACATGAAACGGTTAGAAGGGATATTTATCATCATTTGGTGAATAAGGAAAGCAAATGTTGTAGAGGTCCAACGAACAACAGACCCATTTTTGGTTGGGCCAAGGTTAGCCTCGACTGATATGACGATTCACGCACAATAAAAAGCAGAATGTCACAAGCAAGGTAACAGAAAGTCATTTTATTTATGGCCTAAACGGCCTAAGCATACATATGCATACATATAAAATAAAAAAGAAAAGATAAGAAAATATAAAGATGGATGACGTCACCTCTAGGTATCGCCTGTGACGTCATCCAGAATGCTATCTTTTCGGGATATCACCTCTTTACCTGGGTATCGCCCCTAGCGGCCTATAAATACTCTCTCATTTTAAAACATCAAGTAAGCCGAAAATTGCCTACTAGAACCTCTGCTATTTTTGAACCACTTACTGACTTAAGCATCGGAGTGTCTACGCTGGAGCCCCCCTCCGGCGCTTTGCAGGTGCGTCCGACGTCATCTACAGCGACTCCGACCAACAGTAGACATCATCCCGATCGTCTCAAAGATCAAATCTTATCAAATTGGTGCTTTCATTGAGAGCCTTGGTACATTAAGTGAGCGTCCTTAATAGCCAAGCTCTATTTTACCCAGAGATCGGAACAATCATGACTTCTGAGTCGGAGCCGACGGGACCCTCATCCTCTAGTCTCCCTTTTTCGATTCGTAGACAGTTGTTCCCTTTTGCTACTGCTGATCTTTCTGTGACAGCGCAATAAATCAGTTTAGAATCTCCGGATCTTTCGACCAGGTCGGCAGGGGAAGCCCTTTCCTCGCAGACGACCATTTCGTTATCCCAGATGGCGGGATCTAGCTTTTCTACTCCTCCTCCGAGGGGATTTGTGTTAAACAGTACAGAACACCCTTTTGCGAGTGAAATAGCGGCCCTTGTTCTCGGTTGGACTATTTGACTGAAATGGCTGCCAGAATCACACCTAAGATTTCTGGATCGAGTGTCCCTCCCCGTGTCATGTTCACGCCATCTATTGTCACCGAGCGGCCCTTGTCACCGTTGTTACAGGGAAACCTCCAGTTAACTTTACCTACAACAGATCCCCCGATCAATTTTGTGCAGCTCACTAAAGGACGAGTAGAACCTTATGTGCCGCAGGTACCACAAGGTCCCATCCCTCAGGAGGATCGGCACCTCGAGGGGGTCAGAAACCGTTGGGACGGTCGAAGAGAAGGAGCGAATAGAGATTTATCTCCTGAGTACAGCGAGAGATCCAGTAGCAGAAGACGTAGAACTCGTTCACCCAGGAGCCGCAGCCGGTCTCCTAGGCGACATCTTACGCCCGAACCGCGAAACCAGCGGCGTCACGTGGAAATATCTCCCCCGCGCCATGCGCGTGAAATCCTTGATGACACATCGGGTCATCCATTTAGCCGTCGTATAAGACGCCATAAGGTCAGTCGACATGTGAAGCTTCCCACTGAGACTTATGACGGCACCAGAGATCCCATTTCACACGTCAACAAGGTGAAGGATTTCGTTCAATTTCAGACGCACAGTGATGCGGCGTTATGACATTATCAGGAGTCGCGCGTCTCTGGTTCGAGGGCCTTCCTGGTGGATCTATTAGCAATTTCGCACAATTGGAATCCAAGTTCCGGAGTAGATTTAGTACAGCGATTCCAATCAGGAAATCCGCCGCCGCGTTATTTGACATACGTCGAATGCCTCAAGAAACTTTGAAGGAATTTCTCAGTCGATTCGACTTGGAAATATCACTAACGCCGGGTGTTACCATTGATTTTGCTATAGAAGCCTTGAAAAGGAACTGCCATTATAGTAAATTGAAGGATGCACTGATGGTAGACCCTCCTGCGACTTTAGACGCATTAAGACTTAAAACCCATAATTACGCAAAAATGAAAGAAGCGGAAAACAAAGATAGAACCTATAACATGCCGTCTGAGACTCCTCTGAATCCTAACGCTCCTACAATTACCATTCCTAATGACCGCCTCACCGACGATTATGCTCGGCGGAAAGATCATATTCACAAGACCTCTAGTGGGCGGAAAGGTAACACTTCGAAGGGAAAGCCTAGTGGTTCCTCTACTCAGCGTCAAGGAGAACCTTCTAAAGGTCAGATGTACGACCCTGATTTCCCTTCCCTTAATATACCGAGGGCGGAGATTTTAGTGATAGTGGAGCAGCGAAACCTTCCCATCCGTTACCCTACGCCTGTGAAGCCCGGGGTGCTTCTAGGGAGAAGAGAAAATGCTTATTGCAAGTTCCACAGCCAGGGGGCATTCTACAGAAGTATGCAGAGAATTAAAATCAGCAATAGAACGTTTGGTGGAAGAGGGTTACTTGGGAGAATTCGCAGCCAAAGTAAGAGAAGACGCCAGAAATAATCCCACGAAAAGGATAGCAGACGACCGACAAGTACCTCCTCGCGTCCCACAGAAGGATAATACTCCCAGAGGGAGAGGTGAAGAAGCTTTCACGGTAGACGACGAGGACTTCCCTATGATTAACATCATAGCGGGAGGGACTCCTTACATAGACGAATCAGAGCCACTGACGACCGCGTTAGGAGAAAAACGCAAACGAGATGGCGCGATAAAGAAAGGTGAAGCAATAAGCATCCTAGATCGCATGATATTAGCCTTCTCAGAAGAGGACGAAAAAGGCGTTGTCTATCCGCATAATGACGCATTGGTGGTTACGCCCATCATTGCCAGTCACGGAGTCAGAAGAACTCTTATAGATAACGGGAGTGCAGTGAACCTCTTCTCGTTAGAGGCATACAATCTCATGAAATGACCCGACAACGACTTAATACCTTGTAAGAAACCCATAATGGGGGTGGACGAGGTCCCAATCCCTGTCACAGGGACAACTACTCTGCCCGTATTCCTTGTTGTGGACTTAAACTTGCCCTACAATGTCATACTCGGACGACCTTTTCTCAACCGCTTTGTGGCGGTGATATCTCAGAAGCATCTGAAGATGAAATACCCCTCCTGGGACGGAGTGGTATCGATAAAGGGCAACCAAAAACTGGCGGCAGAATGTTACCTGCTCATAACTCAAAATGGTGATGAGAAGGTATGTATGTATAACGGCGGACCCAGGGTGATGAAAATCGCGCTCAACCCCTGGACAAAATGGTGCCCGTACCAGTGATAGGCATAGAGGAGGCGAGTTTCCTAGTCAGCGAAAAGCTCAGTCCAGAGGAAAACCTTCAATTGGCCCGGTTATTGAACAAATGTCAAGGAGAGTTCGCATGGAAACCCGCAGACATGCCGGGTATATCACGCAAAATAGTTGAACATCGTCTCAATGTTGACCTTGGCGCCAGGCCGGTCCAGCAAAAGCGGCGTGCGTTCTCTATGGAAAAAGCTTTAGCCGTTGATAAAGAAGTGACAAAACTCCTTGATGCGGGGTTCATCCGCGAAGTTCAATACCCTACTTGGTTAGCCAACCCAGTTCTCCATCCTAAGCTCAACGGAGATTGGCGCATGTGTATCGAGTTTACCAATTTAAACGATGCTTGCCCTAAGGATTGCTACGCGCTTCCCCGGATTGACCAAGTAGTCGATCAGACTGTCGGGTACGCATATTTGAGTTCACTTGACACTAACTCCGGATACCACCAAATTCCCATGGCCGTTGAAGATAAAGAAAAGACTGCCTTCATCACTCCTAATGCCACTTACTGTTATACGGCGATGCCGTTTGGGCTGAAGAACGCAGGGGCGACGTTCCAACGTATGGCAAATAGAATATTCGAAGAACAGATAGGAAGGAATGTGGAAGCATACGTTGACGATATATTGGTAAAGAGCGCGAACTTTCAGGATCACTTGCAGGATCTAAAGGAAGTCTTTGATGTGATGAAAAGGCACCGCATGAAACTAAACCCCCGAAAATGCATGTTTGCATTTCAGACGGGGAAATTCCTAGCCTACGTAGTCAGCCGAAAAGGAATCCAGCCTAACCCCTCAAAGATTAAAGCCATACAAGATATGATATCTCCAAGAACCGTTCAGGAGGTACAAAGGCTAACAGGGCGCGTTATCGCCCTAGGGCGATTCATTTCCAAACAAGGCGAGAAGTGTCTCCCTTTTTTCAAAGTCATTCGCAAGAAAGCACCATTCGGGTGGACCCCGGAATGTGAAGAGGCATTCATTAGCTTAAAAGATTACCTATCGTCTGACCTACTGCTGACCAGGCCGGAACCGGGTGATAATTTATATCTATACCTTGGCGCTGCCGATGAAGTGGTTAGTGCCGTCCTCGTTCGCGACGATAGCCACGCGCACTGCCCTGTATATTTTGTAAGTCACGTTCTGAAAGATGCAGAGCTGCGATACGCCCGAATTGAGAAAATAGCGTTCGCACTAATACAGGTCACTCGAAAAATGGACAGATACTTCCAGTCCTACTCCATTATCGTGCTTACAGACCAACCTCTGAAGAGGATATTTCGAAAGCCTGAGTCTTCAGGAAGAATGTTAATCTGGGCGCTCGAACTTGAACAGTACGGGCTGAGGTACCAGTCTCGACCGTTCGTGAAGGCTCAAATCCTAGAAGATTTTATAGCAGAATGCACCTTTACGGAAGACCCGTTAATAGATGTACCCGAAGAGGAATGGGGCGACGTGGATCTCCCATTTTCGGAAACTTATACGGACCTCTAGATCATTCATGTAGATGGAGCTAAAAACTAAGAACTGGCTGGAGCAGGAATCTTCATAAATGGGCCGCACGATATGCGAATACAATACGCCATCCGAATCCTGCAACCATTATCCAATAATGCGGCAGAATACGAGGCGTTACTAGCCGGACTCAAGATAGGGAGAAGCCTTTCTTCCAAAGGTAGGCACGATACTGGAAGAACAGGAGACCTGCGTCTAAAAATTTGTGGTGACTCCAAACTAGTAATCGACCAGGTCTTGGGGTGCTCTCAGGCTCGGGAGCCCATCATGGTCCAGTACCTCGCCAAGGTAATGCGAGAGCTATTGGAAATAAAGAATGAAGGCATGCAAGTCAGCTTTGAGCACATTTCCCGAGAGGACAACGCTGAAGCTGACAGTCTCACCAAGCTGGCAGCAAACCCAGACACGTCCATACCCGAAGGGGTGTATTACCGTGAGTTATCTGTACCTTCTTTCATGGAAGAGCAAGCGTCTCTGTGTGTGGAAGAAATCAAGAATGACTGGCGGGTTCCCGTAATCAAATACTTGAAATACGAAGAACTACCTGTGAATATCGCTGAAAAGAAAAGGGTGCTGAAACAGGCAGCTCGCTGTACGTACTATGACGGGGACTTAGTTCGGAGATGTTTTTCTCACCCAGCCGCCAAATGTATAACGGAGCAAGAAGGTCTTCACACCCTACGCGAAATTCACGAAGGGGTGTGCGGTATGCACGTGTCGGGAGGCACCCTAGCTGCACAAGTTTTCAGATCTGGATTCTACTGGCCCACCATCCGGAGAGATTGCCACAACTATGTTCAAACTTGCTCGAAATGTCAGGAGTTATCTAAAATTCCTCGACGTCCCACCACCGAAATATCTGAGATTATCGCTCCTTGTCCTTTTGCTAAATGGGGGATCGATATCCTGGGCCCGTTTCCAAAGGCAACGTCTCAACTGAAATTTGTAATAGTGGCAATAGAATACTTTACGAAGTAGGCGGAAGCTGAAGCGGTCGCCAACATCACGGCGGAAAAAACTTGGCGTTTCTTAAAACACCAAGTCATCATGAGGTTTCACGTACCCCGTATCCTAGTCAGCAATTCCCTTCCAGCCAATTCTTCAAAGACCAGTGCTCGGAATTCGGGATTGAGCAGCGATTCTCTTCCGTGGCTCACCCGCAAACCAATGGACAGGCGGAAGTGACCAACCGGAGCATCCTCAACGGCATTAAGAAAAACCTGGAGGGGTCTAAAAAGAAGTGGGCTGACGAGCTGCCATACGTGATGTGGGCGTACCACATGACCGTTAAAACCAGTACTGGAGAAACACCTTTCGCATTGGCCTTCGGGACCGAGGCTCTTACGCCGGTAGAAATCGGCACCATGAGCTTGCGAGTGGCTCACTTTTGGGAGGAGCTGAATGAGGAAAGGTTACGAGCTAACCTTGACACGTTACCGGAGGTCCGAGAAGAAACCCTCCTGAAAATACAACATTACAAACGAAAGATGACCCGTTATCATAACAGGCGCGTCAAAGAACGGTTGCTAAAGGCAGGCGACCTGGTGCTTAGAGACAAGTGAGCGGCTGGTCAACGTGTGGGGAAGCTCAGTCCAAACTGGGATGGGCCGTATCGTGTTACCCTCGTTATCAGAAAAGGAGCCTATCATCTGGAGACACTCGATGGTACTCCCTTATCTAACTCTTGGAACATCGCTCGTTTGAAATTATATTATCCTAGAACTTGATTTTATCTGCATCTTTGGCTGATGCCAACCCTAACCTTAGCTAACGCTCGGTGAGAGAGCTTTCTTGGGTGTTTGTGGTTGCTTTTGTGCAGATAAAAAAGGGGGATCTTGGGAGTGAAAAGTCCTATCCTTGTGATGGCCGGTCCTGATCAGACGGCTCACTAAGTGAGGGCACGACCCAGCATGCCTTGAACTAGCGTTGGGATTGAAAGATCCCTAGTGCCCCCGGGAGTGAAAAGTCCTATCCTTGTGATGGCCGGTCCTGATAAGATGGCTCACTAAGTGAGGGCACTACGCGGTATCCTTGGGAGTGAAAAGTCCTTTTCTTGTACTGACTGTTCTCGTGGAGACGGCCCATTAAGACAAGGCACGCCCCAAGGAAATAGTAACTCCGTGCTAGAAACGAAAAGTCCTATCTTAGTAACCGGACTAGTGTAGTCGGTTCATCAAGTGAGGGCATGATTCTAGACGTGAGGACAACGCCTGAAAGTGAAAAGTCCTATCCTTGTGACGGCCTGTCCTGATCCAACGACTCACTAAGATGAGGCACTTTCCAGGCTGATCGTGGAAAGATGGAAACGTAAAGAATCGCGAAATCCCAGCTAGTAGCTAGATGCGTAATCCCTAGCGAAGTATAGAGTTGATAGAAAAAGCGATTTATGTGGTTTTCGTACTAACGCCCTATGACGGCAGCGGAAAGGCTCCTACGAGTAATTACTGTCTCTTGTAACCCGTTATGCTACTAATGGTTTACAATTAGAAATGTGCAGAATACTTTTCGAGCAGCGGAAAGATTGATGATCGCATAAGTGGCGATATTGTGAGGCTCGCAGGGAAAACCAACCCGATACTGACCTCAGCAATTTCTGTTGCTGAAATACTAGGAGCCTGCTCAAGAAAGTAAACACATTATGTTATCAGGGCGACAATGGCGCTAAGGGAGTTTCAAAAGGTGAAAACTAAAGGAAAGGAAAGACAGCGATAAGGATATAAACTATTTGAACATATGAAAATGCCTTTGAGGGGTCACAAGTTCTAAAGCCAAAATAATAACACCGCGAAGGCAAAAAACAAAAAGCCTGGCAATTCCCGATAGCTACGGAAGAGGCGGTGAAGCGTTAGGATGCGTCAGCCCTCGGGGTTCCTCCGTTTCCAACCCTCTACCTTAGCTTGGCGAAAACCCGCTTCATTGAGGTCGGCAGACTTCTGTTTGAAAGCCCTCGTGACCTCCTCACCTTTATACGCATCCACTCCATGGACCTCCTCGAAGCAATTAACCAAAATAGTGGCAGTTCGCTCGACATGCCACAGACACTTATCGGCTGACTCCTCTTCCAGAGCGATTTTCCTTTCCTCTAGGGCAGCTTTCTCCCTTGCCAAGGATGACTTCTCTTCCTCCAGGACAGCATTCTTCACTCTTTCCGCTGTCAAGGCCGGGTCAAGGGTGGACGCTTGCCCTTTCAGCTCCTGCTAGGTCAGCAATAATTGAGTGCGTTCCTCCAGCAACTTCTTCTTCTCATTTCGCTCTCGCGCAAGTTCAGAAAGGTAGGCGGTAAGAGAGGCAGCCTGACGCTGCGCGTGCTCTGTCCAGTAATGGAACTTCACAAAATTGGTAAAGAGGCTAGAGCGCAGCGAATTCGCCTTGTCATCATCAACCTTAGAGAGGAAAGCTTCCCGTTCGGCCGCGGACGATAATATTTGGGCAGCCAATAAAGCGGAAATCTCATCCGAGCCATCACCCCCAATAGCCGCTAAGCCTGTGTTACGAAAATCATACAAGCCAACTTGATGAGTCACAGTGCCGGACTCAGCCATCGGACTTAGATCCGCAACAAAATTAAAGGCGGTGGCCCCTTCGCCAGAACGCTGCGACAAGGGAACGCTCGAAGGGACAAACGCCAGGGGAACGGGAGGGTGAACCTGTGTAGAAGGGCCCCCTTGGATGATGTAGGAACCGTGGGGATGGTAGCCCGAAAAGTCCTGTAAACCCTCTTGATAGTCCAAGTTAGGACCATATGAGTGAACAGGCCCGCCGAAAGAATTGGGCGAAGCCCCGAAAGACTTAGCAGTACCCATGTTTACCAGACACTCAGAGGGGTGATTCTGGCGAACATCCGTAGAAACGAAGGCGCTGTCAGGTCGCACTTCCGTCGCAACGATAGTAGAGGATAAGCTTCCACCCTCACCGCCGAGGTCTCTTCTTGGAACCACCCAGCACATAACCCATGTCCATATCGCCTATGGGAGATGCGGAAGTAGAAACAACAACAGTATCCTGCAAAGAACCTAGTATAAAATGCAGATAAGAGAAACGGATGAAATGACGACAGACATGAATACACAGCATATCGCGGCCAAAAAGCACACTCACAATAGCAGTATTAAGAGGAGGCGCTTCCGAAGAAGCTGCCGCGTTCGGAGAAAGAGTGAGAGCGGCAACACTTCTCATTCTTTTCTTCTTTTTTCCTTTGGCAAGGGCCTTAGGGACTTTAGAAGAAGATGGCTGAATAGGAGGGGCAGCGACGGTCACGATGGGGATACCTGAAGGGATGTCGGTATTTCCCTCACCAGCTGAGGAAGAGGATACTTGACCAAGGCTCACGGAAGCAGCAGGTAGTACAATTGGGCTATCAGTAGCTCCCGTGGAGGCGGCCCACTCTTTTTCTTTTCTCTCCTGGGCCCTTTTCAGTCATCTCCTAATGCTTTCAGGCTTGTAATTGGAATCCGTCGCTGTATTATCGCAAAATAACGTTAGCATTAGTATCAGCAATAATAAGGAAGGAAGCAACACGACACTCACGTCTAACGCAGCCCTTGATATCAGCCCCGCATGCTAGATAACGGATGTGAACGCTGATTTCCAGTTGAAGCAATTTGTCTAGCCAGCCTTGTTCCCACTGAGGAAGGCTCTCCGGCCGGCCCTAGATGTTATCCTTGACGTCTTGGTTAAACCCAGATCGCCACCAGGAACCAGGAGTTTCAGGAAGATTTATCACAAAGAACTCTTTTTTTCCAAGCATCGACGGAAGACTCAATGTGAAGGAGTTTCCAAGTAAAGGACTTGAGTGAGTCATCGTCATAACGGGGCGATATCGTTATCACACCCCGACACTTCATCAGCTTAAAAACTGACTTAAGCAACAAAAGAGAAAGGGAAGTAATCCCCTTATATTTACAAAGTTCCAGAAAGGCACAAACACAGCAATATGCATTTGGGGCTAATTGGACGGGATTCCAATCGCAGGCAACAAGTAATTGTTTTATGAAAGGGTCGATGGGAAGCCAGAAACCATAATGGAACATTTGTGCGTACAGAACCCTACGTTTGCCCGTCAAAATGTTGTTCAAGCGTATTGACTCAGGGGCAACGGTGGCCTTATAACCGGCAGGGATAACAACATTATGTGTGGCTAAATGCTCATTGAGAGTGATTTCAGAGGTGATACTGCTAACCGTAATATCTATATTTTTCTCATCGGCAGACTTCGACTCAGGGCGACGAGTCTTGGCCATGGCAGGAAATAAAAAAGTAAAGACGAAGAAGACGATGGAAGAGCCTTGAAAGGTGGAAAGAAAACAAGACGGCTAGAGAGAGTATGAAGAAAGCAGAATGATAAAAGTAAGAAAAAGAAATAAGTGTTGGTTTTTATAACCCTAGTGGTCAAAGGAAATGATGGACGCTACAGTCGTTGCGTAAGAGCGTCACAAGGAACAGACTCAAGCAATGAGTGTAATTCTAGAGAAGCGCGACAACGCTTTGATTTTGCTAAAATTCTAGAGCACGCTAGCCCGTGGCGTCATAAAAAATGGACACGTGTGTCTGCGCCATCAGGACTTTTCTCTCGTATTAATAAGGGGATCGTGAGCATTAAATGCACTAGAAAGCAGAAATGATTTTCTGGAATAAGACGAGCGATATTGTAACAATGGAGATAATGCAGAATGGCGTTAACCAAGCCGGCAACTTTTGAGATAACGCAGGAAAGCGAAACGAAGATCAGTTATTATGTAAAATAAAGTATAGATATCGTTGCGCGATAAGGCGTTATTACAAGACAGAAAAAGCAAATAAAGAGGAAAATCCAAAATGGCATTAACCAACCTTGACCATTCATTGGTCGGCACAGATATCGCAGCCACCATTTCCCCTACTCCTCTCTGAAAGGAAGAAGATCTCCCTCGCTTTCGCCTAAATCCTTTATCTTCTTGGAGGCGTAATCAGCCAACTTAGATGGATCAACAGACTTCCAGGATCTTGTTTTTCCACCAGGCTATCTTCGAGGGTACTTTGGCCAAATCCGCGTCGCGGGACGATATCTCTTTGCGAAGGAAAGAGTTTCTTTTGTCGGCCGCCACCAATTCCGCCTCCAGCAGTTCTATCTTAGCCTTCACTTTTGACTTTTCTCATGCGAGCTCGGCGCGACACTCATTCAACTCTGCCCAGGTTCGATCTTGAAGCTTTGACAGCTCTGTTACCTTAGCCAAAGAGGTGTCTAGTTGTTCTTTCGAATCGGGAGAGCGCCGAACTTTGTCGCTCTGATCCTCGAGAAAATAGTACAGCTCGCGGAAGCTGGCCAACATGTCGTTCAGAAGGCGTGAGTGCTGAACTTCAGGGGGATGTCGTAGGAAATCTTCCTTGTCCTTCGAATAACTGAACATTTGGCCTACTATAGAACCTACTGGCTCATCTCGCGATAGCGGATCCGATATCCCTAAAGCGCGAAGCCCATTAGTACCAAAAGATGACAAATCTAGCTGGTATGCGACATTTCCTTGAGGACTTTGAGGGGAAAGATTGGCGATATAGGGAGGAGAACAACTTTTTGCAGAATTACCAATGCCCGAAATTGAAGAAAGGAATAAGGGTTGAGGCTTCCTCGGGAAAGGGTCAGGAGGAACACTTGGGTTCGAAACTGGCACGGTCACTTCCGGAATACAGGAAGAGATTGGAGAACCAGGGCCACTAGGCGGCAAGGGTGAGTCCACCGCCGATGAAACCTCATTAGCTTTGGAAGGAATGGCAGAAGACACCTTGACAACCTCTGCTATTTGCGAGGTACTCGCGACATGAGAAGTGTCAACCTCTGCGATAGGAACTGCGTTAACTTCCCTCAAGGGAGGAATCGGTGGACCAGTCTTCTCTTTCTGGACTTTCTTTCAGAGACGCTCCGTCTCGACAACCATCTATTCGCTATCGTCCTCGGTTGACTCCGCCGTAGAATCGATTTTTCTCGCACTAAGCTTCACTCGTTGGGCAAGGGTGGCGTGACGTAGTTCGGAACCGGCATTCATGCTCTCGCTATCGCTGTCAACCATTCCAGTCATATGATGACTCGGAGTCGCTCCCCTGCCCAGAGGCGGCAACCAATTCTCAAGAAAGCGAGAAGGTTGAGTGGAAGCACTGCGTGTTGCGACGGTCTTAATTCTCCTTCTCTTCGGCGGAATAGTCAGATGGCTGAAACTTTCAAGCGGTGGAGAAGGAGGTAACGTCTGAAGTGAAGCATGTTAATGCAACAAGCAAATCAAAGCGATAACATGGCAAAAGAAAAACTCACCAACGACACACTCTTTCAAGGGTCTGAACCGAGCAAATTCCCAAATGCTGAAAGACCCTTCTATTTCTAACAGGGCGGTAACATGGGACACATCAATGCTAGACAGCACTACTGGTTTTTTCCAAGTAGCGCTGGTAATGTCTCGGTTAAAACCCCCGCGCCACCAGTGGGACGGCATGCGAAGGGTGAAGAAGCCTTTTTTCCAGTTGACCACGTTGTCCTCAAAACCTTGAAAGTTCTGCCAGAAAAATTGCACGATGGCGTCATTCCATCTTGGGGTGATATCCACCAAGCAGTCACGATAGCTCAAGCTGAAAAATGTATGGAACAGATCGAGGGATGGAGTGAAAATATGTTTCATCTCGCATGCCCGAAGAAAGGCATAAATCCCACACCAGGAAGGCGGAGTTATTTGTACGGGATTGAGATCATAATCATTTAGCAGCTTCATCAGAGAAGTATGGATCGGAAGATGAAACCCGTAGAGGAACATCTTGAAATAAACCAGCCGGAACGTTCCCCACATGGCATCATGGAGCCGAATATCCTTCGTAGGGATATAAGGGCGGCAGCCCAAGGGGAAGGTGATACCATTCTCTTCTAACTTTTCCCTCAAAACTTCATTACAATCAAAAATACTACGAGCTCTCCTAGCCTCGAGATCTATGGGATTTTCGGCACTCGTAGAGGATTTAATATGAGACATAAGAGGCTGGAAAAATAAAACTACGACGAGAGAGGAACAGAATACCTGGAACGAAAAGCCAGTAAATAGGCTGTCGGCGCCGGCGAGCAGTTGCAGAAACTTCTCTTGAGCAGGAAGAAGCACAGGAGAAAGAGAAAGTGTGAAATTTTTTGAAATATTGGCAAAAGTAATAAAAGAGAATAGCGGTTCCTTTAGAAAGGTCAAACTTGAAGAAGAGACAGCCTATAAAAGTGAAACACGTGCAGAGCAGAAAGCGACACGTAGACAGTCATTTATGTCTTTGGGAGAAGATACTTACTAACAAAAAACTGAAAGATGGTTGCACCCAGCAACCGATATCCCTCCGCGGCAACCCTTGCTGTTTAAAGAAATGATGCGGGAAGGCGATAGGAGAACAAAAAGAAAATGAAGCGTTATCTTATTCATTTTCGAAAAACCATACGGCATCTACAAAGAAGCAAGACCCGCTAAACTAATCACCATCAGACCAAGAGATACCATAACAATAAACTACATCATCATCTGAGAACGATAGCTCCCTATTGACGGGAGGAAAAGGATCATCAACCCTCTTTCCTATGCGTATCGTTGATCGGCTGGACTCCTCCTCGATGGCTGACGTCACAGTTTCCACGACCGCGCAGGCAGGGAGAGCCATTTTTGGCGAATAGTGAGGAAGAAGAGATGGTTCATCCCCCTTTTGAACAGAAGGGACGGAAGAATTAGAAAGCGTTTCAGACACCTTTAAGGCATTTTTCCTTAGCCTTTTGCAACCCCGCCGGCGGACGAACGGCCTCCATGGAGGCGACGGAGGAGGATTGTCTGAATCTGGTGAAGTCGGAGGAGTTGGCGGAGAATCCCGCGCAGCAGTAGCCAAAAAATGAGAATTAGCCATGAAATCACAGGCAACCTGTCAAGGGGAAAAGCAAGCAAGAAGATGAATGGGAAAAATGGGATAGGATCCCATTAAATAGCCAAAAAAAGGGGGAGAAGCTTTTCGATCTTCCGGCGCGACTCTTGAGAACTGACACGCGTACAACCTGGAGTGCAAATCTAGATTTGCAGTCACGCCTGTTGAAATCTCCCACAGATCAAGGAAAATCGAAAATTAGCCCAATCAGTTGGCAAGGAAGCGGCGGCGCAAAATTAATGCAGAACGGTTAGCGAGGAAACCGTCATGAAAAAGTCGTCCAATAACTGACTCATTTTCGGTTGGGCTGAGGATGCCTCCAATCGAAAAAGGACAAAGGGCGCATTGAAGAAGAAGAATAGTTACAAAGGGCATAATAAAAATAGTTTATTTATTATGGCCTAACGGCCGAAAAGTACAGCTGCGTAAATAAAGAAAGAGAAAAAAGGCTCAAAGGGAGCCACCGTCGTCAGGCGTCAGAGCCAGCATCCTCGGGTATGTCTGAAATGTCTCTTAGGGAGTCCATGACCAGAGTGAGGTCAGTAGAGGTGACCCTCATTCCCTTCAAGAAGCACCGCAGCATGTCCTTGCGCTGCTGCAGCATGGCGATCACCACTTGAATCCGAGCGATGGAGGTGGCCAGCTTCGACATGCTCTCTAAAGGACTGAAATCCTCCAGATATGTAGCTCCCAGCCTGGAATGGAGTGGGGTCAGCATCCCTTGCAACTCCAAGATGTCCTCGGAGGTCTTGATCAGCATGTTCTCTAGGAACCCGACGTCACCATCATTGAGGTTCTTGAGAGTATGGCCTTTGGAAAGGAGGAAATTTTTGGTCAAATGATCCATGATGCAGATTGCGAAAGAAAAAGATGAGATGAACTTGAGTGAAGAAAGCTCTCAGATTTATAGGCTCCGAGAAATGGGCCTTTGGAAAGAGGAGGTCCTCAAAAGACGAGCCGCCCCGTTACCATGAAAGACTGATGGACCTGAGGCGAGAACGAGGATCGACGTCTATATGTTGCTAACGATGTAGGTACTGGAGAGGAGTACGAGCTAGAATCCTGGAAAATGTGAAGGAGCGCGATCTTACGGGTAGCCATGACGTAAAAGTCGTGTGATTGTAGGTATCCACAGTGTAAGGCCGCGTCGATGTCGCAGGTAGCTCCTAGCAGTGTAAAGCCTCGCCGGTATCGCGGGTATCTGGTGGAATAAAGCCGGACAAATCGTAGGCAGCTGATGGCATAAAACCGCGTCAATATCGCTGACACCATGAGCGGAAAGGAAAGAAAGAACCCGCGTGTTCTCAATATCCCTGTAAGTACAAAGTTTACTAATATCTCCGTAAGTACAAAGTTTACTAATATCTCCATAGAATGCCTATCTCCTCTACATATTTGTTGTTCGCCCGAAATGCCTATGGACTCGGAACGTATGCGAACCTAAGCCAACGGTATGAACCTGGTCGCAGTCCGCGGTGACATCAACAGTGGTCCGTCAGCGTCAAAAACTCTCCTACGGCACGGACGAGTTTGCAACCTTCTAAGCACTACTGATGGCCCAGGCCGGTTAATACCGCTAGGCGAAAATGACATCCTAACGGTTCTGGACGAGTTAGCGGCGTCTCTCGCTGATTCCTTGGCACACCATGAGGATGGGTCTTTGGACAAGCATGAAGACCGGAACCCACTTGATCGGAGGAAAGCTCCCGACCTAGGTGCTGCCTAACGTTCAATTGTTCTTTGTCGTATCGAAAGAGACAAAGAAGCTCGGAGATTCCGCAAATATATCGCCATAAGGAGGAAATGACCCTCACCTAAGATACCAGACATGGACAGGGAATGACAGCCCTTGGTAAACACTCGGGCTCGTTTTCAGTTGGGCTTATGATAACAATTAAGACAATCCCAAGGACATTACTGTAATTATGATCCTTGCCGAGGGCGGAATCCTATAAGCCTTCTCAGACATTTGAGCTATCGCCACTGGGCTATGAGGTGTTCTCCGGGATGGTCGACATCAGCAGGGGGGGGGAGGTCTCACGTGTCTCTGGACGCACAGCATCATCCCATCCTGGGGAATCTGCGGAGTTATCACCCCCAACATCACCATGGGTATCGCCTCTGACACCCTCTTCAGAGTTATCACCCCGACATCATTATAGGTATCGCCCCCGGCACCCTCCTCTGAGGTATTGCCCATGACGTCACCTCTAGGTATCGCCTGTGACGTCATCCAGAATGCTATCTTTTCGGGATATCACCTCTTTACCTGGGTATCGCCCCCAGCGGCCTATAAATACTCTCTCATTTTAAAACATCAAGTAAGCCGAAAATTGCCTACTAGAACCTTTGCTATTTTTGAACCACTTACTGACTTAAGCATCGGAGTGTCTACGCCAGAGCCCCCCTCCGGCGCTTTGCAGGTGCGTCCAACGTCATCTACAGCGACTCCGGCCAACAGTAGACATCGTCCCGATCGTCTCGAAGATCGAATCTTATCACTGTGCTGCAGCATGGTGATAACCACCTAGATGTGGGAGACAATGGCAGCTATCTTCGACACATTCTCTAGAGGATTGAAATCCTCCATGGAGGCTGCACCTTGCCTGGACAGCAGAGTGGTCAACATCCCTTGGAGTTCCAAGACATCCTCAGAAGTCTTGGTCACCATGGACTCTAGAAAGTCGATGTCAACCTGAGTCAGATTTTTCAGAGTGTGGGCCTTAGAGATCAGAAATTTTTTGGTCAGTTCATCCATGGTGAAAATGCCAAGAGAAATGTAGAAAAGATGTGAAGAATTAAGCGCATAGGAAGATTCAATTTATAGGCCTAAAGGAATGACGGTTTGAAAGGACGCGTCTCTCGGTAATCGAACCACCCCATTACCTTGAAGACCGTTAAATAGACAAGGCCGAAAATGAAGCGACAACCCTTGGTAAACACCCGAGCTCATTTTCGGTTGGGCTTGTGATAACTATAGACGTAAGTTATGAGCATTTTCGTCCTTATACCAGGCGTTAAGACCGGAACATTGTAGCTCCTACCGGGCGTGCACCACCGGAGTCATCTCCCCAAACTCCACGCGGAACTCTGGGATGGTCGACATCAGCAGGGGGGGAGGTGGTCTCACATGTTATCTAGCCATACAAACGGCGTTATCCCATCTTAGAGAAGACAAGGCATCACTCAAAGGACTCTGGCATTATCTTCCCAAGATAACGCCCACCCCCTAGAGATAACACCCACATTTTGCTTATAAATACTTCACCACTCAAGGTAAAAAGGTAAGCCTACGATCGCCAGTCGAATCCCTATCATCTTGAATAGCCATACTGACTTAAGCATCGGAGTCTCTACGTCGGAGACGCCCTCCGGCACTTTACAGGTACACCGAACGACAAGAACAACGATTTCGAGCGGCCATTTTCCTTATCTACCCCTCTCAAGAACTTCGAATCTTATCAGGTGCAAAAACAACAGCATGACAACCAAGGCAGATTGCCCTCTACTATAGTATATAACCCCAAGCACAATGTGAGTGCCATCAATCTAAGAAGTGGAAGCATACGTCTAGAGAGGGAAGGTGTAAGAACTAACCAAGAGATTAAGCAGTACGTTGATGAGGAAGAAGATGAGGAAGAAGAGGATATTCAGGCAGAAATAGTTCTACCAAGTGCAGAAAGCTTGCCCAAGGACGAACCAATGTTGGCCAAGCTAGTTACTAAGACAGAAGAGAAAGTTGCAGAAAAAGATGAAACAATGGAGATTCCACCCAGTTTTCCACCCAGATCCACAAAACAAAAGAAATTGGATGAGGATAAGGAGTTTATGAATATTTTTGGAAAAATTGTAGTGAACATTCCTATGCTTGATCTAATTTCTAAAGTACCTTCTTATGCTAAATTTTTGAAGGAGCAATGTACTAACAAAAGAAAACTTACAGGTATCAAAAGGGTAAATCTTAATCAAAATATTTATGCAGTGCTACAGGCCACCCTACCAGAAAAATACAAAGACCAAGGTACTTTCACTATCCAGTACAAGATTGGAAACAAGGTGGTGGGCAAGGCTCTGTGTGATCTAGGAGCTAGAATTAATGTGGTGTCTTTGAGTGAATATGAGTCATTACAGATGGGTACGATGAAAGAAACACAAGTGGTGATTCAATTAGCTGACAGAACCATCATCCACCCTAAGGGAGTTGTGGAAGATGTACTCATACAAGTCAATAATTTCATTTATCCCATTGATTTTTATATCATTGAAATGAACACTGACTTACCTTCTAGTGCTATAGATATGCTCCTAGGAAGACTATTCCTAAGGACAGCAAGGGCCTACCAAACAACTCCCTCCTATAACAGAAGAGCTACCCACCCAAACATCCTCTTCAAATTGTCCTCCAAAAGAAAGCGAAAAGTAAGAAAACCCTAACATCACCGACCTTAACTCCGTTCTCACCAAATCATTACTCATCATGGCCGAACAATCCACCCTCACTTTCAAAACTCCCAAAACAAACGTCTAGCCTCTTGGAACAGTGTATTCAACACCACTAGAAGAAACACCAGCCACACGAAAGAGCGGCGATCCTTCCACCTGATGTCGTATCATCATCCAAGAAACCATCGTCCAAAAAAAATCAAAAAATAGAGGACGAAGACGACGAGGTTGAGGAGGAATCTGAAAATCAGGGAGAAGAAGAGGAGGAAGGGGAAGAAGAGGCAAAACAAGGGTCAGAGAAGAATTAAAAAGAATTAGTGTTGGTTAGTGACATAGATTCAGAGGAGGTCCCATTGAGGAGGAGAAAGAAAGTAGTGCCACTTAGTCAGGTGGACGATAGGGAAGAGAGGAGGGTAAGGAGGAGAGGTGGTATCTCGACTGATGATCTGGCCTTCTAGGAATCAGCGATAAAACAACAAAAACCAACCATTGCCTATTTGAAGGTCAAGCCAATTGAGAAAGAACCAGGGGGGAAGGTAGATGCGAAACAAACCACTCCAGCCCCCAAGAGAGGCTACACTGTGAAGCAACTGGCTCATAAGAAAGTGGTGAGGAAAGTGGCACGAATCAACCCCCACTCCAAAAATAGGGAAAGATTGTGCTAAGAGAAACGTAGAGAAGGAGGAAGTAGAGAAGACAAATATAGTGCTAGAGGATGGGAAAAAGGAAGCTTTGGAGAAGAAAGTTGCTACCCCATTGAAGAGAAAAGCTGATACCACGACGGAGCAATCTGCTCTACCAAAGAAGATAAGAGCCACATGGGAAAAATCTAAAGGCAAAAAGCACATGCTAATATGATCCTAGTTGCCTAGGGTTCGTAACGAGTACCTTTTTGATCTAGTTCGAAGGATAGAATTTTGACTGCAGAATAAATAACTCTCTTGAGTGCTTAAACCTTCTAACAAACCTGCGTTAGGAAACCCAAGCTAAAGAATTAAGGTTCTTGATTCGAATTCCTAAACCTAGTAAGAGACCTGCCTTACTCAACCTAGGGGAAATGAAACAATGGGTTTGAACTCTCGGTCTTTTACTTGCAGATCGACTTAAGCGTTCAGACTTAAGAAGTTATAAGGCTCACACGTGAACAATTGAGAAAATCATCTCTAAATTTAATTGATAAAAATCTTGTAATTACAATTAGCATAATCGGCTCTATATATAGGCAAACGCCTAGTACTAGTTTAACTATATCTATAAGTTCTAATATGAGTAGGAATAGAAGCCTATCTAATAAATAACTCTAACAGCTTAATAAACTAAATAATAAATACTTAATTAAGTTCCAGAAGCTTCAAGATAGCTTTCGTCCACATGGGCTCCAAGATGGGCCGCTTCCTCCAAGTCGGGCTTGTCCACACGTTCACACTGCGTGCCAAAATATCCACCCACCCTAACTTTTGATTCGCTTGTCCGATAGGGCCGAAATGGTCCCAATTGAAAGCTAACACCCAAAAATAGTAGGAGGGTGATCCTTGTCCTGTCCGGGACTGACTGGACTGAATAATGGTCATTGGCGTTGACGGACGCATCCGAAAACCCTAATCTGGACGTCATGATGTCTCCATGAGCCAACTCGCAAATGACCCGTGCGTATAACAAAAGAGCTACCCACCCAAACATCCTTTTCAAATTGTCCTCCAAAAGAAAGTGAAAAAGCAAGAAAACCCTAACATCCCCGACCTTAACTCCGTTCTCACCAAATCATTACTCATCATGACCGAACAATCCACCCACACTTCTAAAATTCCCAAAACAAGCATTTTGCCTCCTTGAACAGTGTATTCAACACCACTGGAAGAAACACCAGCGATACAAAAGAGCGGCGGTCCTTCCACCTGATGTTGTATCGTCATCCAAGAAACCATCGTCCTAAAACAAATTCAAGAAATAGAGGACGAAGACGATGAGGTTGAGGAGGAATCTGAAAATCAGGGAGAAGAAGAGGAGGAAGGGGAAGCAGAGGCAAAACAGGGGTCAGAGAAGAATTAAAAAGAATCAGTGTTGGTTAGTGCACAGATTCGGAGGAGGTCCCATTGAGGAGGAGAAAGAAAGTAGTGCCACTTAGTCAGGTGGACGATAGGGAAGAGAGGAGGGTAAGGAGGAGAGGTGGTACCTCGACTGATGATCAGGCCTTTTGGGAATTAGCGATGAAACAAAAAAAACCAACCTTTGCCCATTTGAAGGTCAAGCCAGCTGAGAATGAACCAGATGGGAAGCCAGATGCAAAACAAACCACTCCAGATCCCAAGAGAGGCTACACTATGAAGCAAGTGGCTCATAAGAAAGTGGTTAGAAAGTGGCACGAATGAACCCCCACTCCAAAAATAAGGGAAGATTGTGCCAAGAAAAATATGGAGAAGGAGGAAGTAGAGAAGACAGATGTGGTGCTAGAGGTTGGGAAAAAGGAAGCTTTGGAGAAGAAAGTTGCCACCCTATTGAAGAGAAAAATAGATGCCACGACGGAGCAATCTGCCCTACCAAAGAAGATAAGAGCCACAGGGGCAAAATCCAATGGCAAGAAGCATATGGTGATACGATCCTAGTTGCCCAGGGTTCGTAATGAGTACCTTTTCGATCTAGTTCAAAGGATTGGATTTTGACCGCGGAATAAATAACTCTCTTGAGTGCTTAAACCTTCTAACAGACTTGCGTTAGGCAACCCAAGCTAAACAATTAAGGTTCTTGATTCGAATTCCTAAACCTAGTAAGAGACCTGCCTTACTCAACCTAGGGGAAACGAAATGGTCCCAATCGAAAACTAACACCAGAAAATAGTAGGAGGGTGATCCTTGTCCTGGCCCAGGCCTGACTGGACAGAAGAATGGTCGTTGGCGTTGACAGACGCATCCGAAAACCCTAATCTAGCCGTCATGATGTTTCCATGAGCCAACTCACAAATGACTTGTGCGTTTGACTTGAAATTTGGAAAGCAACTCCCTGACATCCCAATCGGTCTTGTATTTTATCACGGGCTCGTACAACTCATCGTATTCCCAAGAAGGCTTGGGGGTCAATCTCGCGGACATATATGGTGCGTGCTGTGCGTGTTTGGGATGCGTCTTGCACCAAGACTCTCTCCCTCGCAGCATAGCCTCCTCTACATGTGCCTTAACTCTTTGAATGACTTGTGCTAGCCTTTCATGCTTGTCTTCATGAAAGGAGAGAGTTTTGGAACACGCCATGCGCATGCGGTGCACTAGGGTTTATGTGAGGATTCGCATCATTCCCTCCCCCTTCGAAAGGATTCGTCCTCGAATCTGGGATGATACCTGCACGACAATACCTCAAGTTAGCATGAACTAAAGGCACCTTCAAAAGGTAGTATTTACCTGAGACATCCACATCGGTGGTGGTGTCTGCCTGTGCGGTGATGATGTGGGTCGAATCATCATCTTCCTTGGCTAAGGCCTTGTCAAATTGGGTAGGCAACCTTAGTTGGTGTAAGAACATCCTTCCCCAATCGAGAATCCTAACGAATAGCTTCAAATGATTACGGTATCCATGATCCGTTGGTGGCATACCCAAGCGCTCCATGTGCGTTATCGCTTGCTCGCGTGGTATCTTCGTCATCACCAAGTTCTTGTCAACACCTAAGCTTGTAAAATACTTTAAAGAACAACGGGTTAACGGTACCAAAATTATACATCTGTATCCAAATGAATTGCAAGTAAATAATAATGATAAGTCATCAATAAATGCAAACTTGCATACAATCGGATACTAAAAGAAACCAAGAGTTCGTTCTTTGTTATCAATCACACAGACCTTATCCTCAAATTTTCGCATACTCACATCATCAGTTAAATTAATTTTAAACTTAGGATAATACAACTCAATGATGTGCACAAATTCAAATTGTTTAGGTCTAAGGAAAGAAAGATTAGACAAACCGTTACGACTAGGGTTAGCTGCTCTAGTCTCCATCTTAGCGCAAAATTCTCCATGCTTCCTTGTCATCGTTGAACGTCGTCTTCTCACTGTCAATGACTCTATCTTTTGTTGTACATGAGGAAAAACAAAAGTAGAAGAGAAAACAAAACACAAAGGCAAAATTTTAGGGTTTTGGTGGCTCGCACCAAAACAAAATTTTCGCATAACCAATGCGTTTCTCACTTTCTTCTCTCTAGAATTATCACACATCTCTCTTTTTTTGTAAACGTTACTCTCTGCGTGCTCTCTCTTTTCACGTAACTATTTTCCTCTCGCATGCTCATTCTTTTCATGTGTGTTGTTTTCCTCATAAGCGCTCTTCCTATGCTCAATCTTTTCATAGGAGCTATTTTTATTTGCAACACTCTCTTTTTCCTTTCCTTTTCTCTCTCTCAAAATCAGCATAAGAGTCGTTTTTAATCTTCATGGATCTCCGCTTTCGTTAAAGGCGCTAGAGTAAACCGCTTCCCATCCTTGATCAATTTGTAGCGATTACTCTTCCCTTCATGTTCGGCACTCCTATCGAATTGCCAAGGTCTTCCAAGTAGAATGTGACTTGAATTCATTGGAACAACATCACAAAGCACTTCATCTTCGAATCTCCCAATTGAGAATGCAACCAATACTTGCTTCGTCACCTTTATTTCACCGCAATTATTCATCTATTGCAACGAATACGGTTTTGGATGCTTCTTGCTCGCCAAACCCAATTTGTGTACCAATAGGGTGCTTGCACAATTAGTACAACTCCTATTTTCAATCACTAATTAATACATCTTCTCTATGATCTGACAACGAGTGCAAAATAAATTCTCTCGTTGTTCCTCCTCACATGTCTCGGTCGCGGCTTGAGCGTTAAGAGCTCGCTTAATAACAAGGTTTATGTCGCCGCATCCTTCTTTATCTTCTTTCGAATCACTCTCAACTTCTTCTTTCACATCTTCGCTTGCTTCACTAGCTCTATCATCATCCGAATACATCTTACCATTGTCATGAATAAGCAAGACATGCTCATATGGCCTCTACTAGAGCACTTAAAGCAAATAATATCTTTTGTTGGAACTCTAGTTGCGGGTTTGGAAGGAGTATTACCGTTATTGAAGTTCCTTGTAGGTATTGGAGCACTTGTTGCTACTTTAGTGTCGTAGGTGTGCGGCAATACCATAGGTGGCTCCCTCGCACCTCTAGTATCCTTTGTCCACGGCGCGACTCTTCTGTTCGTTGAAGCCGAATTAGAATAAGTAGGCTTTTGTGCTCTATGCCTTTCAATCTTGATAGCCATATGCATCATCTCTTGTAGATTGTTATAATGTGTCAACTCCAATGCATTATCAATCTCACGGTTGAGCCCACTAAGTAACCTCGCCATCATGGCTTCTCTATCTTCCACCACTCGTGCTCTAGCTAGCGCTATCTCCATCTCATTGAAGTATTATCCCACACTCTTACTTCCTTGTTTCAAATTTTATAACCTTTGATGAAGGTCATGATTGAAGTAAGTGGGTACAAAGCGTTGCTTCATTAGATTCTTCATCTCTTCCCAAGCGTTAATTGGACCGGCGCCAACTCTCTCGCGATCTTCCAACAATTGATCCCACCAATGGATTGCATAACTGCTGAATTCTACTGCTGCTAATCTAACCTTCTTCTCTCTGAAGTAATTGTGATAATGAAATATGGATTGCACCTTTCTCTCCCACGCTAGCTAAGCGTCTGAATCGTCCTTGCCCACGAAAGGTGGAATTTTCATTTTAATGCTCCCTATGTTGGAGTCCATTATGTTTTCACCTCTAGTCGCCGCCCATAAGCTCGGTCACGCCTATCATACTCCTCGTCCTCATACTCGGACTCTTCATGCCAATGCGCGTGAGGCACGGAACGCTTGGCCCGTGCGTTATGCACTCGGGGCTCGTGCCTATGTATGCGATGCGGTCTCTCATTAGGACTAATGGGACCAGTCGTGAACCTCATCCCATCCTCTCCTCCACCAACGTAACCCTCGCGCTCATTCCCAAATATTTCGTTAGCATACTCCTCTTTCTGACTATCATACAAGTGCGTGGCGTTGTTAGGATTAAGTGTTTGTGAAAAATGCAGTAGGGGCTTCCCTTTCTTTGTCGCGGATAGCTTCTTCTCCTCTTCCTTAACTTCTTGAGCTGACACTTCTAATGAAATCAATCGGTCATTGAAAAGCCAAAACATCTTAAGCATCTCTCCCCTTTTGTCTTCCTCCATTCCTTTCTCTGATGACTTAGACATCCCTGAAAATTCGCAACAAGCAAAAGAAAACGTAAAATTGCACTAAACCTACGCTCCCTCACATGTTTTCTCTCATGTTTAAATGCTCTATTGGTCTCACAAAATTACTCACACTTCTCTGCAATTGCTCACGAGGAAACGCCAATGACTCAAGAATTTCAAAGGAATGCTTCCAAAGAGACACACAAGGAAAACTAGCTTCGAAAAGAATTTAGATGCTTAATAAAAGGTTAGTCGCAAAAAAATAAACAACTAAACAATTTATTAGGCTAGAGTAGAAAGATATATATGCTTGGAATCAAGGAAAAGCTCAAAACTCAATAGAAGTATCAAATAATTCACAAAAATTTCGTTTTTGACTAAACTTGTGAAATTAGGGTTTGCACTTGTAAACTTGATATCTCTCAACTCTGACCACCAAATCGAATGATTCTCTTTTCTACGAGTCTGAAATACTCTCTAGTATTTTGTATTTTCTTTTTTGTTCTGATTTATTTTTTTATTTATTTTTTACTCTAAGAACGAATTTAAATAACAATTAAATAAAGACTTCTTTTGAAATTTTTGATAGTTTTTCGACAGAAAATAAAGACACAGAAATCGCAACTATGATTTGTTACACAAAACGCAACTTGATCTAGAACCTTAGATCGACTCGATAAAACAAAACAAACTAACACGACGGGGACGCAAGGAGATTGATTATAGATAGGGAAGAAGAAGAATCAACCTCAACAAAGAAAACAAAATAATTAAAAGGATAAATACCAAACCTTGAATGCCTTGAGCTCCGCTACCAACTGATACGATCCTAGTTGCCTAGGGTTCATAACGAGTACCTTTTTGATCTAGTTCGAAGGATTAGATTTTGAGTGCGGAATAAATAACTCTCTTGAGTGCTTAAACCTCCTAAAAGACTTGCGTTATGCAACCCAAGATAAATAATTAAGGTTCTTGATTCGAATTCCTAAATCTAGTAAGAGACCTACCTTACTCAACCTAAGGGAAACGAACCAATGGAGTTTGAACTCTCGATCTTTTACTTACAGATAGACTTAAGCGTTCAGACTTAAGAAGTTACATGGCTCACACGTGAACAATTGAGAAAATCCTCTCTGAATTTAATTCATAAAAATCTTGTAATTACAATGAGCACAATCGGCTCTATATATAGGCAAACGTTTAGTACTAGTTTAACTATGACTATAAGTTCTAATATGAGTAGGAATAGAAGTCCTATCCAATAAATAACTCTAATATCTTAATAAACTAAATAATAAATACTTAATTAAGTTCCAGAAGCTTCAAGATAGCTTTCGTCCGCATGGGCTCCAAGATGGGCGGCTTCCGCCAAGTCGGGTTTGTCCACGGTTTCACATTGCGCGCCAAAATGTCCACCGACCCTAACTTTTGATTCGCTCATCCGATTGGGCTAAAACTACTTCCAATCGAAAGCTAACACCCGAAAATAGTAGGAGGGTGATCCTTATCCTAGTCCAGGCCTTACTGGACCGAAGTATGGTCATTGACGCTGACGGATGCATCCGAAAACCCTAATTTGGCCGTCATGATGTCTCCATGAGAGTCTTGGCCTGAAATTTGGACAGAAACTCCCTGACATCCAAATCGGTCTTGTATGTTTTCAAGGGCTTATGCAACTCGTCGTATTCCCAAGGTGGCTCGGGGGTCAATTTCGAGGACACATGGTGCGCGTTGTGCGCGTTTAGGCTGCGTCTTGCGCCAAGACTCTCTCCCTTGTAGTATAGCCTCCTCTACATGTGCCTTAACTCTTTGAATGACTTTTGCTAGCCTTGCATGCTCTTCTTCACCTCGCGCTTGCTTCCTTGGCTCGATTTGTGGTATGCGCACACCATGCGCATGCGGTGCACTAGGGTTTATGCGAGGATTCGCATCACATGTAGACTAACCAGCAAGATGATTTAGACCAGACCAAATTAGGAAAAGCAACAACAGTGACAACAACTCTAGTCTTGGCCAAGTCTACGTCCAAGACTTCCAAGGTACTACCAATTCACACACTGAAAGGCTGGCTGAGGTTTGGCACACCAGACCTCAAGGCCAAGCTCATAAAAAAACTTTCTTCTGAAATTGTTCCCCATGCTTTACTTGATTTTTCATTTTTAGATGCTATGGGTGCGGGGAATAGAACTAGGAAATACATGCTTAACATTGGATGGGAACCATTCTTGGTACTTAATTTGCCTACATATACCGAACTATGTTTAGAATTCCATTCCTCTTTTTGGCTTGACCAAGATGTGTTGTTTGCTGATGATAACGAGTCCCCTAATTTGTCTGCTGCTGATGTGATGAACTTTAGGCTTTGTAATGTCTGGTCTCACATGTCAGTAGATGAATTCAATATGATGATAGGCTTTGTAAGTCCTGATAATATTAAGTCTGCTAAGTATATGAATGTCGTGACTGAATATCCCTCTGACTGGGATAAGACAGTAGCTTACAGAGAGTTAACTGAAAATGACAAAATTAATTATGACAAAAATGCTAAGGCTCATAGGATTAGAGATCCTGCTCTGAGGATTCTCCACAGGACTCTGACCATTAATCTTAGTGGGAAAACCAATGTATCAAGAAACATGTCAAAAGTTGAAGTGTTATTGTTATGGTGCATGAAGCATGAAAAGAAACTTAACTTAGGCTACTGATTAGTTAAGCAAATTCAAGCTTGTGAAGCTACATCTAAACTGATCATGGGGACTTTGATCACTAGTCTAGTTGTGTCTTCTAGGGGTCTGGAAATAGAATCTGCAAATTTGCATGAGTTTTGTGGTGTGAGACTTATGGATTTAAAAGCATTTGACCAAATGGGCCACTTCTATAAGGAACAAGGCTTTGTGCATTTCAATGTAGGGTATACACCTGTGGAGGAGCATATTTTTGGCAGAAAGTACCAGGGGAATTTCAACTTGAAGCCAATCAGATTCGTAGATGAGGAAGCCCCTCCACAGCAGAAGGAAGAAGCAGATCCTGAAGTAAATCTTGGCCAAGCCAGTTGCCAAGATGACACTCTAAAACCCCAATAAGAGCCTGAGCCTGAGTTACCACAGTGGGCCTTAGTCCTCCTAGACTAGTAAACATCCCTGCTTCAGCACTTTGTAGCCAGCCAGAACACCTTCATGGACTTCCAAGAAGCTGCAAATGCCCAGCTCCAAAAATCCATTGACGCACATCAAGCCCAGTTCAAAGAAATTGAAACAGGCCTGGCAAATTGCCTCACAGACCTCCGAGTCCTAACAAATGCCTACGTCAGTCTTCACAAGAAAATTGATGTGTATCTCACCTTAGATTCGGAGGATGAAGCTCCCAAACTAACTCCACCTCCAGGACCTTCGGCTCCTCCAACAAACTAAACCCCAAGTTGTGTCTTTTCTTTTTTGTTTTTCTTTTTTATTTTATTTTCTTGTGAGTCTTGTTACCTTTTCACACAATGAGTACATTGTATCTTCTAAGTGTGGAGAGGGAGTAATTGTGTGTTTTTGTGTGTTTGAGTGTAAATACAAGCTTTTGTGTGTTTATATTTGATGCATGAATTTGTTTTTTGGAATCTTGGCTAAGACAGTAAACCAAGACAGTCTAGTTAGAATCTTGTGCATGACTGTTTTATAAATTTTTGTGTTTCTAGTAAGGATTTCATGTTTTGTGTGTTTTAAAAAATCTGGACTGCACTTGCTCTTGACTCTATGTTTGCCTCTCACCTAGGTATGAAAATGTTTTAGTCTCTGTTGACCCCGGACCATATTACTAGGGTAAGAAAATTGGGTTAATATACTCAATACTTATAAGAGTATAAAATCCTGGTACTCTTTAAGTATCCCAAATACGCATAACCACAAGTTATGATGCTTAACACCAAAACATGCAAAATAGGACTAGTCACCATTGTTTCTACCTTGAAAAAAATCTTGATGACACAAAACTACTAGGAATAAAAATAAATTGAGCCCCTAGTTGTGCTGCATCATTCTCTAGTAGTGTCTCCTCAACAAGTCAGAATGCCTAGAGAATTAAAACAAAAAAGAAACCAGTGATAATGATGAATCAATTGTCTTGATATTTCTACCTCATCAAGTAGGGATATTCAAGAAACTACAACAATTCTATCCTGGAAAAACTAAAGAGGCTCATAAAATTAAAAGAAAAATAACAATTGTTAAAAATAGGAAGAAATAAAGGAAAACAGTAGTTGTTTATTTTGATTTGCATTTTTCTATCGAGGGGTGCCTGGAATTTTTGGTTATGTGGATTTAGGATGCTTGGGGTATTGAGTAGGCCCTAGTAATAAGAAATGGGATCTGGAAACTGAAGCGTTTAAATTATTTGGGATAAAAGGGTGAACTGTTGAGTGCAAGTGTCGGTCTTGATTTTTGTTTTGTGTGTTTTGTTTTATATCGAGTCTTTCATGCTTGAGGGCAAGCATTATTTAAGTGTGGGGAGATTTGATTGATGGTTTAATTCATATATTTTTGTAATCTAATTCTGGCAAATTGGATGGCAAAACTACATAGAACCTCCCTACCTGTGCAGATATTCGAGGAGGCAGCGAGAATGGAGAATATATCAGCTTCAAGCGTGTACTAGACAAATAATCAATCTTGGCCGCAGGCTTGGCCAAGATTGATTAGCTAGAGGCGCGCAGGAAGGCAGAGTCGTTTGGCGAGATGACTTGTGGATCCTGATCCGATCCTGCTTTGAACAAACAATCTTTTTATCTTTATCCTAGTTTTTGAATTTGAACAATTATTTTGTAATATTTTTAGTTTTGAAATTTGGATTTGGAAAGAAGCCGTGAGAGGTGGGGGTCCTAGATTTTGTTAAAAGCTAGGAAAGGTTACCGATCTCTCATCTTTCATTTTTACAACCTTTGTTTGTTATCTTTTCCATTATGACGTTCAATAGCTAAGCCCTCATTTCTGGTAAGGGTTGTTGAGCTATTCTTATGCTTCGTGAGATAAAAAATGAACGTCATAACCTTCTCGTTTGTAATCCTCTCAAACTCTACTTTAACAAACCAGTCTCCATTAAAACCAAGGTTTGATCACCCTTAGGCTTTAATGAGAGATTTGCAGTTAGCCAAGGAGGGGAAGAGTTGAAACCAAATTGGTCAAGTAGACAACTAATCTCTGGCAGATTAGTGAGTATTGAGAGATATAGGCCTAACTAAACTGACAATCTAGGGCTCCAAATGGGGAGTAGCTTAGCCTAGATACTATCTTCCCCTATACCATTGAAGAAGCACATGCGACTCAAGCCAGGTGGTTAATTGAGGAGGGAAGTAAGATTGGAAAGGAGTTCCTCCCAATCTATAGCAATGTTATGAATGTGGAATGTGAAAATCCATGAATCAGTGATCGAGGCATAAGAATAAGTGCTCCACTGTCACCCTTACCAGGAATTCCTTCTTCTCATTTACATCTCTTTATTTGCAACACTTGAATCTTGCCCAACTATCTTGACCAAGATTACTTCTTTCACGACATTCACTCGATCTTGGCCAATCCATCTGAGCAAGATCGCTTTTACTGTGTAATTTATTATTTGTTTGTTTTAGTTTCTGGAACACCCAATCAACTTCAATGACGAGGAAGTCAACCAAAACTACAATTCCCAATCAGATCTCTGAGAACGATCCTCTTACCACAATCTACAAGTCCTTATGGACAGTGATAAGTTATAACTTTTTTCATCCATATTCATATGTATTTTACAACTATATTTGATGCTCTCGACAGGAAATCAGTAAGTATTCTAGAAAACACTTAGAGATTAGAATCAAGGTTGTTTATTAAAAGAATTAGTAAGTATTTTCTAGTTTTTCAGTTTCGTTTTCAGTTTTTAGAGATGAAGAATCGGACTTTTGGTTTGGTCCAGTTACCACTTTACGGTCTTTTAAAAAAATAAACTCAGAGCGAACTGGACCAAACCAAACCTAGGGAGGGCATGGCCGCTCTAGTCCCTTCTACCCTCCGTAATTGAATTGATTGACTGATATATTATATTTATAGACTGCTAGTGCCTAGTAGGCAATTATAAGATAAGCGCAGTGGCCCGTTATAATTACAATTGCATAGATTATGGCTTAGTTAGCTTTTGATAAAAAAAATGGCTTAGCTACTTAAGAAACTCTAGTTGTTACAAGTTTTTGGGGGAATTTACATGGAACACTGATAACCTTCTTTAAAACGGTAAAGTCACCTGTCATCAAAAGACCCACTTTTAAGGCATATAATTTCACCAGGCTAAGATCCTGACAAACAGAACGACCTTAAGTAGAACGTATATTGAAGATCCTAATAAAGAGAACAACCTTGTGTGGAATAGACATTGCAAAAATGGACATTTTTGTCGAATGACTTACTTCCTTATAAAGGAAGGTATATTCGTTTCTCCGCTAATAAAGGAATATTTACTATGATAATTATTCTCCTACTTACATACAACTTCTAAATTATGGCAAGAAATATATTTCCTTAATTAAAGGATCTAACCTCTACTATAAATACAATACATTCACACCTGAGGTACGCATGCAATTCTAAACCCTAGCCACACTTATACACATATTCTCTCTCAAATTGATCGTTAGAGCTTTTACGCTAGGATAACCCCCTGACGCTTTGCATGTACCTTTGGCGTCAAGGTTTACCCTACATTCATCCCTTGTGAGAAACCTCTTAGATAATAAAATTATTAAGCACGTATAAAGGGAAGTCTAGTGAAAAGGGAGTTTAGTCTTGACTCGAATATATTTAGACTAAGGCATGCATACGTCAAGACTAGGGGTGGCAATTTTAGCTTCGGTCCCGTGACCCATCCCGTTAGTACTAGTTCTGATAGGACCAATACCATTTAAAGATGGGAGTGGCCCGGGTCAGACCCAGGACCCGTACAGGTATGACCCATTATAATTCAACATTAGTCAATTAGGGTTTAACTTAGTTTGTCATTTCAATTTCCACACTTCCAATTTCCAATTTTTCAAACAACAACCAACCTATGCTATCTCGTCGTCCGCTGTGCTTTCGATTCGTTCGATGATGATCAACTCTAATCTCGCTGCCCATCTCCACATCTCCGACGATGACAATTTAATAAGAAATTTTTTCGCCAACGACGATGATTATCCCACCCCCAACCCAACAATCGTTCAATTTTTCCCCATCTCATCGAATCTCGTCGCCCTTCTCCTTATTGCCCATAAAGACGCTCATTCCACTTCTCCGATAGTGACTCTAACTCGTTCCACTTCTCCAACAATGACTCCAGCTCGTTCCACTTCTCCAAAAATTGCCAATGTCGTCATTGACGACACTCTCCTCGTCTAATCTGGGTTTAGCTTAGTTTATCATTTCATTTTTCACACTTCCAAATTCTAATTTTTCAAACAACAAACAACATCTGCTCTCTCGTCGTCTATTGCACTTTTGATTCATTCGTCAACCATCGACTCTAGTCTCGTCGACCCTCTCTTCATCTCCGACGATGACGTTGATGGTTCCGCTTCTCCGACGATGACGATTCAATAAAAAATTATTCGCAAACAATCGCCAATGATGATGATTCTCCCACGCCAACCCAATAATCATTTGATTCGTTCCACTCTCATCAAATCTTGCCACTCCTCTCCTCATCGCTGACGAATACGCTCATTCGACTTCTCCGATAATCAACAATCTTGTTACCTTCTCTGACGACGACACTCTCCTTACCTCATTTGCCGCTAACCAGTCCTCATCCCTCATTAGTCCTTTGCCGCTTCACATCAAGGTTCGTGTCTGCCTTATGTTTTCTTGAAATTGAATATCTTGATAGCATCTATTGAAGATTATATTTGTTTTTTTGGTAAAAGTAAGGGTAAATTGCGCCGCATTTTAATTTTTTTATCAGAATTTCCAGTTTCTTGATAGATTCTATAGGATTGGTCTGCTTTAGGCTACTTTCTTATGGAGAGTTGTTAATCAGAAGTTAGTTACCATGTTTACTCACACATCAAGCAGTGCTTGCAATTTATGGGAATTAAGTTAATGTTTCTCAATCAATTTTTAGATTGTGAGGGTTGCTCTCAAATGAATTATCGTCTCTATATACTTTGTTTTCTTTTTAAAAAAAATTATATCTATATTTTCCATTTCTAGGTTTTGACAATGTGACTATATGATATATCATATATATTAGTGGATTAGCTTGTCTACTTGCCCTTCTATTTCTGAACCGATTGGCACCTTTTAGTGTCCTGTTCGGATCATGTTTTGGAAAATCATATAATACTTAGATTTGTTTTGTTGTGTTTTGTTTTTTTTCATGCATCTACTTTGAAATCTTAATAAATTAGTAATTAGTTAGATTAATCTAGTGTATCATTAAAAATAATGCATTGATTTTTCTACTTCTATCTATTTTTGTTTCTGTTTTTGTTCTGTTTCCCACCTAATTTGTTTCTGTTTTATCAATCTATTTCAAATGCATATGGAACCTGATTGGATTACTACAATTAGGGAGGGGACAAAAAAAGAGGAAGAGGAAGAGGATAACATTGGTATATCTTCAAAACAAGCAAGTGAGGAAAATAGAGGAGAAAATGTTGGACCTCTTAAAAAGCAAAGGAAACTCACTTCAAATATGTGGAAATTCTTTGCCTTGTTGACACCGGATGGAGACGAGAGTCAAAGTTTTAGTAGACGTAAGAAGTGTGGAAAAAAGTACAAGTACAACTCTGATCAAGGAACAAAGAATATTAGGAAGCATAACAAAATGTACCAAAAGTTTGAGAAGAAACAACCTGATTTAAGTCAGCTTCAAATACAATCACTTGATGCTTCATTGAATTTGATACATGGTTTTGATAAATTTGTATTTAGAGACTTAGTGGCCCAATCTGTTGGCATGCATGATCTTCTATTTCAATTTACTGAGTTTGAGGGTGTAAGAAACCTTTTACGCCATCTCTGGGGGAAGATTTGAATGTTGATAGTAAAAATACTTGCAAGGCTGACTGTATGAAAATGTACTAGAGGGAGAAGGGTACAACACCAGGTAGGATTAGTTTTACTTCTGATTGCTGGACTTCTATTACCACTGAAGGATACATCAGTTTGAGTACTGCTCATTTTATTGATAGAGATTGGAAGATTTAGAAAAGAATTTTAAACTCTAGCTATATGCCACCTCCTCACAATGATATATGTTTGTCTTAAAAATTATTTTCATGTTTGAATGCTTGGGGGGTAGATAGTAAAGTTATGACAATTACTTTGGATAATACCACCTCTTATGACTCATCCATTGATTTGTTAATTGAAAAATTAAGGAGTAAAGGGGTGTTATTTTTTAATACAAAATACATTCATATCTCGTGTGGTGCTCATATAATTAACTTTTTTGTTCAAGATGGATTGAAAGAAAAGTTATAGATCATGTTTTTAAGAAGGTTAGAGAAAGTGTCAAGTATGTGAACGGATATCAGGCTAGGAAGCTGAAATTTTTATAATGTGTTGTTGATTGCTCACTTGATAAGAATAGGGGTTTAAAACAAGATGTTCCAACTGGGTGGAATTCAACGTATCCCATTCTTGATAGCGCTCTTTAGTATCGTCGACCTCTCATGAATTTGAAGTTAACTAATTCAAATTACACCTATTGTCCTACTGCAAGTGATTGGGATATTATAGAGAAGATATCTAAGTTCTTGTGTATTTTTTATGATATTACTGTGGTGTTTTCGGGGACTAAGTAACCAGCAACAAATTTGTCCTTCCAGGGTGTATTTTCAGCTTACACAACTTTGATAGATGCATTGAATAGCAGTGATGCATTTATGAGGGAAATGGAAAACCCTATGTATAGGAAGTTTGGAAGGATTTTAGTGAGATTTTAGCTATAGCTGTAATTCTAGAACCTCAATACAAATTTATCTTTGTTGAGTGGTGCTATAAAAAAGATTTATGGTGAACATAATGGTTCTTATAAGGCTATGCTTATGAAAGATGTATTGATAATACTTATAGAATATACTACATGTTCACTTAGTACAAAAGATAAATTCAAAGTGGATCGGCCTCTATCTCAAGTGTAGCCTCATCATCCACTTTAGGAATTCGTGGAAGACAAAAGGCATCTTCAACAGTGGGTGCCTTTTCTAAACATACCAGCATTGTGTTATCGGCTTGTTATTTTTAAATTAATTATGAGCATGTGCTTTAATTTAGTTTAGGCTTCTACTTTGTTGTATTCCTTTTGTATTTCATGCTTGTTTTCTAAATTAAAACACATCTTTATTGAGCGGTGTTGTTATTGCTTCCTACTGTTGTTGTTGCTGTTGTTTTCTAGTTCTACTGTTACCTATTTCCTTGGCTGCAAATCATATGCAACAAGGCCTAAAATCAGAGATTGAGCAACATTTGGATGATCCAAAAATTGATAGAAAAACTCCATTAGATACTTTGGAATATTGGAAAGCTAATCAATTTCGATATCCCGGAGTAGCTACAATGGCTCGTGATATTTTTAGCATTATGATGCTGAGGCTTTAATTTATATTTAATTAAATATAAATTAAATATATCTACAATTCAATTCTCTACCGTCGGTCATCCATTGCAAAAGGTAGGGTTTCAGATGCTTTTGAGTAGTCAACCCCAACTTGTGAACCAATAAGGTGCTCGTACAATTTGTGCAACTTCTGTTGTCTATGATCACCGAACACATCTTCTTGGCAACTACGCATCGGGTATGAAATAAATTTTCCCTCTGCTCCTCTTCGCATACGTCGGGTTTAATCTATGCGCTTAAATTGCGCCTAATGACTAGCGCGTGGGGGTGATCAGCCTCAAGCACTTCACCCTCATCCGAACCATCTACTTCTCCCTCGTCCTCCTCACTATCGGGCTCATCTACCCAGCAGTCCTCATCAGAACCTAGCTCGCCGTTGTCCTTAATAAGCAAGATGCGCTTATTAGGGCACTCGGTCTGTCTATACCCTCTCCCGACGCACTTGAAGCATATGATGTCCTTTGTTGCTACTCTACCTTGAGTCGGGGAAGAATTATTATTGTTACTATTCACCTTTGGAGGTACACTTGAACCGCTCGCACCCTTGGTGCCATAATTATAGGGTAGCACTCTAGGTGTTGTGTTCAAACCCCTTTGTCTCCTTCATCCAAGGTGTCTTCTTTCATGGCGTAGGCTTTGTACCACTTGCAACCGCACTAGTATAAGAACTCCGTGATTTCCTCTATTTTTCTATCTTGATAACTATGCGGAGCTTGTCCTCTAAAGTGTCGTAATTTGTTAGCTCCAATGTGTTGGCTATTTCTCTATTCAAACTACATAAGAACCTCACCATTGTTGCCCCTATATCCTCCCCAACTTGCGCTCTAGCTAGCACAATTTCCAACTCATTGAAATAATCTCCTATGCTCTTACTTCCTTCAGTCAAATTTTGTAACCTTTGGTGAAGGTCACGTTGGAAGTAAGTCGGAAAAAATCTTCTTTTCATGAGGCCTTTCATCTCTTCCCAAGTCGTAATTAGATTGCCTACAACCCTATCTCTCTTATGAGTCAATGAATCCCACCAATGTACTGCGTACCCACTAAACTCTAAGGCTTCCAATTTCACCTTCTTGTCTTCCGAATAATTATGGCAAAGAAAAATCGAGTTGACCTTCCTTTCCCATGCCAAGTAGGCATCCGGATCATCCTTACCCTCAAACGGCGGAATCTTCATCTTAATTCTCCCAAGATTAGAATCGAGTCTCTCCTCTTGCCTATGACGCCTATCGTAAAATCTGCCTCTTGGCTCATAGGCATCATTCTCAAGGTCATCATCGTCAACCCACTGCTTATGGTGTACTCGGCGCTCGGGTGCTGGACGGTCGCATGTTGGGCACTCGTGTGTTGGGCGATCGGGCACTGCTGGGCGCTCGTGGGTTGGGCGTTCGGGATGGGGTGTGCATCTAGGTATGACCTCGTGCGTTGGTACTCCTTCTTCCTCATCACTATCACTAGCAATTAGACCATCAACAAAAGGTTCTTTTTGGTCTCCCTTCGATACCCCGGATGTGTGAGAGCTATTTGCGACATTGTGATTGACCGCAAAGTTCGCAAGGGGTACCCCTAAGTGTGAGTCCTCCACTATGTCCGAAACAGCTTGTAGGCGAGCATCCATTGCCGCTAGACGTTCGAGAATGGTTTCAAGCATCTTTGCTCCCTTAGGGTCGTCCACTTCGTTGGACGAATGATTAGACATCTGGTGATTCCTGAAATACACAACACTAGCAAGCGGCGTAAAATTGTACTAATCTTAGCATTCTCTCACGTGTTTACTCTCGTGTCTATCTCTCTAATAATCTGACAAAAATCACTCACTAACTATGTCTTGCAAGTTATTCAAGCGCAAACGTTGGTGAGTCAAGAATTTCAAAGAAAGCTGCCAAAGAAGACCACAAGGACAACTAACTTCGAAATAAATTTCGGATGCTCAATACTTGGTTAGTTGCAAGAGCATTCAACTAAACAAATATTACACAGGAATAGAAGATAATTGTAGGAATCAAGGAAAGCTCAAATAGACACGAAAATTCAAGTAATCCACAAGGTGCGAATGTGCGCTTAGGTGTGATTTGCGTACCTAGGTTAATTCCGAGCCAACTTCCAATTCTTACCAACAAATCGAGTAATTCCTTTTGCTTTGTTTTTGAGTTTGAATATATATATATATATATATATATTTAATAAAATGAGTAAATAATAAATTAACTGAGACTCTTTTTGGTATATATATATTTTATATTATTCTTTTGACATAGAAATTAAACCTAATTAATGACACAACAAATCATACGGTGATTTTCTCTAAGATGCACGCAAGACACAAACAATGATCTAGAAATCCTAGATCAACTTGACTCATAAACGAACTAACACAAGAACCCAAGGAGAATGGGTTTTTAATGGAGTAGAAGAAGACCCAACCTCAGCAATGAAACTTTAAAAACGTAAAGGATAGCTTACCAAACTTGAACGCCTTGAGCTCCCCTACCAATAGATACGATCCTAGGTGCGTAGGAAGGTAGCACGTGAATTTATGATATAGTCAAAGCTTGGATTTCAGAAGCGGAAAGATGATAAACTCAACTTGACGAGCTTAGACCTCTTAGAAACCTGTGCTAAGCAACCTAATCGATACAAGTGGGGGTTCTTGATCGAGTTCTAGACTTATATTCAACTTGTGAATATCAATGACTAGCCATCGAAACGAGTCAAAAATAATATAATTCCTGAGGCCTAGATGCAATAACTAATTTGTGTAAAGTGGTAATAGGGTTTAATCAAGAGAGTGATCAGAGCTAACAATTCTAACTATTGAAAGCAATAATCGAGGTCACGATAAGCAAATAATAACAAAGATCAGAATTGAAATAAAACGCAAAGTAAACAAACAGGTTAGTAAGTAGAGAAAATAAATCAAGGAGAAGGGAACTTAGTAAAGGACTTTCTTGGGTTATGTCGAGGGCTCGATTGTCATCGAAGCAAGGATTTTCCGTTCTAACGCTACAGATGTGTTATAAGGGTCATGTTTTCATGTAGACCCCCTGCTTTCTTTCGTAAGGAGCCACCCCCTGTTTTCACTGTTAATAAGGTGCCCTCGACTCTTTGGTATCCTCTCATCCACCTATCTTGTCGTCAAAAGGTAGCCTTTACACTTTGGCTTGTCACTAGCACAAACCGAACAGAATATCAAAGAATCGATGAAGTACAAGAAAGACACATCTAGGGCTCGATGACTCAACTTGTCAGGCTCGTGTCAAGACCCTAACCAGTTGCATGCCCTAGACGGATGAACCCAGATCTACCCGAGGACACTTATCTAGCTGTCTATACCTACCCAACAGTCTCACGCTAGCTATCACTGCAAGGTATGACAATAATTACAAAGGGACGATTAAAAGATGATCAGGCCTCGAACCGCCCTAAGAAAAAATGGAATTAAAATGACAAGCAACCAAATATAACAAGGAGCACATGATAAGAGCGTTTAGGCCTCGAATCTACCCAAGCAACCCATTAAGCACCTTTACTAAGAACGTGGCTTTTAGCCAATCATGTTAGGAGATAAACAAATAAAAGATGAAAGTAGCATAATAAAAGATAAAGGAAGGATAAAGGATAAAACTTGATTAATGATGCTTGTTACAAAGCTTGGAGTCGGCGGCTATGGAGAGAAGAGGGAAGAACAAGTCCCAAAACTAATAAACTAAAAGAAAGCTACTGGAATTAATTTAAGAGTAAAATATCTAAGAGGTGATGTTCAAAACCCTAGCACATAAGGAGTATATATACCCTAACCACCCACTACAAGACAAAATTGCAACCTAAGAGAAGTACAACACAAGGAGTGGATGCTCCTCCAAGTGGGACGTCCAAACAAGGCAAAAAGGGAATATTCTTGGGGATCCGCGCATAGCTCTCTGATATGCGTAAGGATGGGCACGTGGAGGCCTTAGAGTTAAGACACGTGGAATTGGTGCTTCTGGCTTGTCAAGGGCTCGATGATGTAATCCACGACGTGGCCTCGATGAGATTGTCTGGAAGGGACACGTGGAAGCACAACTGCGAGGACACGTGAATATAAAGCTCTTGGTCCATCGAGGGCTCGATGACAGGACTCGATGAAGAAATTGGTGTCTTTGTCTCGATGCTGGTCTTGAAGCTTGGAGTCCGCAGAAATCGCCAGAAAGCATGTCTTTTTGCACATTTCTCCTTCTTGGCCTTGATCTGCAATAAAGATGGAAACACGAGCGAATTAGTAGTATCAAGGCCTAAATCAAGGTAAAAATGGAAGAAAAAATATGCATAAAACACATGCTATCAAATATCCCCACACTGCCCAATGCTCGCCCTCGAGCATTCAGAAAATTAAAAACAACCCCAAAGCATAAACACAATAGACTATAGCACTGGAATGAGCAAACCAATTGTCGGGGCCTCGATAATGCTCTTCCTACCTAGATGCACACCTGCATTAAACCAGAGGGATAACAACCCCAAAGGTAGAACTTTTCCATATCAGGCCTAGCCAAGAGCAGTCCTCACCAGGATTGTGTTCACGCTCTCACTCGCAAACAAGGTTATGTGTTTAGTCACTTAAAATGCAGATAACACAGCACAAAACAGAGTTTGCATATCAATCCGAGTACATTAGTCCACATGCTTGGGTAATCTAATAATCAAAAAGGAACTTTGTATCATGAAAAAGAGAGGAAGAGAAAAGGGAAGAGGAGGTGTGGCAGAAGAGATAATAAAAGGAAAAGGAAAAGAAACAAAAAGAAGAGGGAGAAGAGAGATAACCAACTGATTGGAGGGATTCCTTGGACGAGAAAAAGTAAAGTGGTGAGTAAGCACTTGCTGGAGAGGACGCGGCAGCGAGGGCTAGATGATATCTTCTGCATTCTTCAGTGGGGGAGGTCTCGATTTGCGTTCTACGTCAGGGGCTCGATACTTGTTGCCTTGGCTGCTTTAGTGTGTCTGGTCTACTTTTATTCAATTTTTTTTAATAAGCAGACACAAATCTTTCTTTCTTGGCTCGCCTTTCTATACTTCAGAGGCTGCAGCTGGGAATGTTTGCCTCTTTCTTGCTTTTGAGAGATTAGCGTCGAGGTCTTGATACGTTGACTTTGCTTAACATCAAGGGCTCAATATTTTGACTTTGCTTCCCCACACTTATGTTTTGTTGTGGGGAGGAAGCAGTCCTGCTTTACTGGTTTGCCCTTGATCTTCATCTTTCTGCAGCTGCTCTGGCCTGCCCTTGATCTTTATCTTTCCCCCACTTGATCTTCCCGAGTCTAGCCCTTGCTGATCTTGTGAAAAGTGCTACTCACCTGCCAAGGAAAGATCAAAAGAAATGGCTCAAATGGTTAGAAAAGAAACAGAGGAGATGGAGAGTGAGTGTCGAGGTCATGATGGAGGAAAAGAAAGGAAAGAAAGAGGAAATAAAATGAAAGAAAGAGAAAATAAAATGATGCAAATGCTTTCGTCATATTGCTTCTTTCCCAAGTCTAAAGGTGCCTGTACCTAGGGATATCGTGCAAACCTAGGTAGTGCCTAGCTATGCATTCACTCATGAAAAAGATATGGCATGGAGGCTCAATGTGCTCACAAGGTGCTAAATATGACTACTAGTGCCCAGGCCTCGATTTAGACATAAGGGGCAACAGGCAGTGAGCGCAAGGGTTGTTCTAATCATGCAAAATCAGTGCTCAAGTCATGTGCTCATGCAAATGGGGTTTTCAAAACTAGGCAGTGAGGTCTAGCAAAAACCTAGGGAAAACCGAGAGTAAAAATTCGCAATTTTTTTCACAAAACAAGCACACATGCAACAAGTGAAAAATAAAACATGCAGTCAAGCAATCGCAATTAAAAAAAATGAGCAAATAAAACCCTCCCCACACTTAGGCTTCGCATTGTCCTCAATGTGAGAAGGGGCACCAACCGAAAACTAAAAAGGAGTACAAACTGAATAAACCATAAAAGTGTACTTTTGACAGAAATTAAAAGGAAATTGTTTTTGTTGGGGGGGATCAAGATGGAGGGAGGTTGCGTCGGGCCACTTCAGTTGTCAAGGCCTGAAGTTCCCTTAGGATGGCAAGGAGGATGCGCTCGAGGGCTTGATCATGGACAAGAGATGGACCAGTGGTGGTAACAGCGGGGGATGAAGTTGGCAATATTTGAGAACCACGGGAATTGAATAGCGTGGGCTAGACATAGTCATTCATCGGGAAAAGTATCTTGAATGGACACCAAAGAGTCGTCATCTTGGGCTTGAAGTCGGCTCAAATGATCCACTATAGAGTTTTTGGAGCCTTTCTTATCGTTGATCAGGAGGTTGAACTCTTGGAGAAGCAAGATCCAACGGATGAGTCAAGGCTTCGCATCAGCCTTCGTTAATAAACACTTCAGGGCTGAGTGGTCCGTGTAGATTATTACATGTGTGCCTAGAAGGTACTTTTTGAATTTTTCGAGGGCATAGACAACTGCCAGTAGCTCATTTTCAGTGGTGGTGTAATTTTGTTAGGCGGGGTCTAACAGTTTTGAGGCATAGTAAATCACATAAGTTTCCCTATCCTTTTTTTGGCCCAAGACTGCGCCGAGGGCTGTATTGCTGGCATCACACATTATCTCGAAGGGAATGGTCCAATCGGGAACTCGAATAATGGGAGCAGAAATGAGCTTGGCCTTGAGGGTATCGAAGGCGGCCATGCAGCTGTCACAAAAGATGAAATCTATTTCCTTTTGAAGCAGTCGACACATGGGCTGGGCAATCTTTGAAAAGTCCTTAATGAAGCGTTGATAGAATCGAGCGTGACCAAGAAAAGAATGAACGTCCTTGACACAACTGGGGTAGGGTAGATTTTCAATAACTTCTATCTTGGCTCAATCCACTTGGATCCCCTCTCTTGAGACAACATGGCCTAGAATGAGGCCTCGATCCACCATGAAGTGGCATTTTTCAAAATTTAGCACCAGATTGGTCTCGACACATCGTTGCAAGATTTTTCTAAGATTGGCAAGGCATTCCAGGAAAGAGTTGCCATATACTGTCAAGTCATCCATAAAGACCTCAATGCTATAGTCCATCCGATGGCTTGCTTAAATTCTTTGAGTAAGGTTGTCAGCTCTATTTCTTCAGGTCTTGCCAAGGTACTGGATATGATGACCGGGAGGGAGTCGTCGGGGCCAAGGTAAGCATACTTCAGATGTGTGGGCAAGGTCTTCAATTCCAAGCTGGGTGCTTGAACTAGAGATGGATGGAGTTTGAAATGGTCCGTTAGCAAATTCGAGATCTCGATGGGAGCAAAAGTGTCTGGAGGTCGTGCTTCTAAAGCGGCAACAATAGTTGAATGCCTTCCAAATTTCGAGAAGACCTTCAATATTGAATGCGATGTGAGCAGCATTGGCATTGGAGTCGTGTTGCTTCAAGAGAGGAGACCCGTGGCTTTCTATAGTGAGAAGTTAAAGGCGGCCCAACTCAATTATTGCACCTACGACAAGTAGTTGTATGCCTTGGCAAGGGCCTTGACCGTGTGAGAGCACTACCTAGTCCCGAAGGAGTTTGTCGTCCACACGGACCACCTTAGCCTAAAGTATTTGAAGGGGTAAGGAAAACTCAACAAGAGGCATGCGGCTTGAATGGAATTCATTGAGAGGTTCTCCTACCACATCAAGTTCCTCAAGGGTAAGGATAATGTGGTAGCGGATTCGCTATCACGAAGGTACACCCTTCTCACCTCCTTGCACTCACGCCTTCTAGGCTTTTCTCACATCACCACATTGTATGCCACGGATGTGGACTTTCGTGACATATTTCTCGCTTGCGAGAATGGTGTGTTTGATCACTTTGCATTGCGGTATGGTTTTCTTTTCCGTAAGGGTAGGTTATGTGTTCCCATGTGTAGCACATGAGAGTTGCTTGTAAGAGAGGCACACGGGGGGATTAATGGGGCATTTTGGCATAGAAAAGACATTAACGACTCTTAAAGAACACTTCTATTGGCCTAAAATGAAGAAACTAGTGTCTCGCATTGTTGGCTCGTGTCTTGCATGTAAATGTGCTAAAACTAGGAGCATTGACCATGGGCATTACATTTCATTACCCGTAGCTTCACACCCTTAGTGCGACATATCCATGGATTTTGTTCTAGGACTCCCACGCACTAAGCACGGCAAGGATACCATTTTTATTATTGTGGACCGATTTTCTAAAATGGCTCATTTTATCCCATGTCATTCTATCTTGAGATGCTTCTCATGTGGCTACTTTGTTCTTTCGTGAGATAGTTAGGCTTCATGGCATGCCGCGCACGATAGTGAGCAATAGAGATAGTAAATTTCTTGCGCACTTTTGGCGTGTGTTGTGGGCTAAAATGGGGACCAAGTTACTTTTTTCTACTTCGTACCACCCTCAAACGGATGGGCAAACCGAGGTGGTCAATAGCAAACTTGGGAACATGTTGTGTGTTATGATTAAGCAAAACCCTAAAGCTTGGGAGGATTGCATTCCTTTTATCGAGTTTGCTTATAATCGCACCATGCACTCTTCTACCCATTTTTCACCTTTTGAACTCGTCTATGGGTTCAATCCTCTAACCCCCATAGACTTGTTACCCATGCCATTGATTGCGTGTGCTAGTCTAGATGGAGAAGCCAAGGCGGAGATGGTGAAACAAATGCACACGGTGGCCAAGGATCGCATCGAAGCCTTGAACGCCAAGCGTGACGCCGAGCAACGCATATGCTCCTTTGACGTTGGCGAGTGGGTATGGGCCCACTTGACAAAGGAGCGTCGGGAAAACAAACTTAGCCCTCATGGGGCTGGCCCTTTTCTAATTCTAGAAAAGATTAGCGATAATGCTTACATCCTTGATATTCCTTTTTCTTACGGCCACACTCATCATACCTTTAATATTAACGATCTCTCTCCTTGTTTTGAAGGTGACAATGAAAACCTAGGAGAGGATGACAATGCGGATTCGAGGACGAATCCATGCGAAGGGGGAGGGGATGATACAAGCCCAATAGCCCGAGACACTCGAGGGCCCACGACTAGGAGCAAAGTCATGATCGCCGTGCTCATGAAGGCGCTAAGGACCGAGGAGAGCAACACGGAAGCCCAAAGCCGCTGGACCCCATTTGTCCATGCCAACAACTCGACTCGCAGCCTCACGCCCGAGCCCGAGTCCCACAGTGCTCCCAAGGCCGCATCGCCTATCGCAGTAACCTCGCATAAGGCCCGCGTCTCGGCCTCGCCCGCGCCCAACGCCAAGGCCGCGCCCGAGCCCCACACCAAGGCCGCGCCCGACCCCTATCGCATAGCCATGCCCGTGCCCTGTCATACACCAACGCCTGTACCCTGTCACACGGCCAAGAGAGCCCGCGTGTCCCATGAGTAAAGCCCCTTGTCCAAGGGTGTTAAGGGATTTTTCCCCTTGTAAATATCTGCCTATAAAATGAAGGACTTGTCTTCATGTTTAGCTTGCTTTTGATTTTGAGATTTTCATCTTGAGCCTTAAACCAATCCTTAGACTTGCTCTAGGAGGATCTTAGATCCATTCAACCACCTCCTTCAAGGTGGTCGAGAGTTTTCTTTCTCTTAGAGAAAGCTCAGTCTTGTTAAAGACTCGATCAATGCTTGTTGTTCCGTCAAGCTTGATCCGTTTGCATATATATAAAAACACCATTTTCCTTTCATCTAAATATCATTTCCTTCATCTCAATATTCCGCTGCAACGTCGTTATTAATACCATCAAACGTCACCCGATCATCTATTCCATGTCCGATACGCAAGCCGACCACGCACGAGACTAGATCCGGCCTTCCCAAGTGATGTCCAAGCCAAGCTAGGCATTTGGACCGTATCACCATTGACCTTGAAGGGTTCTCCTCCATCAGTGGTCACGATATCGATGGCTCCATGATCATGAGTGGCAGCGATAATGTAAGGGCCTGACCATTTCGATTTGAGTTTTCCTGAAAATATTCGAAGACGACAGTTGTACAATAAAACTTTTTCTCCAACAGAAAATTTCTTAGGAGAGAGATGCTTATCATGGTGGGTTTTCATCTTGCCCTTGTAAATCAGAGAGTTTTCATAAGCTTCATTCTTGAGCTCCTCCAACTCTTGAATTTGTAGGTGGCGATGCTGTCTACTATCGTTCAAATCCATATTGACCTTTCGAAGTGCCAATAGGGCTTTGTGCTCAATTTCGACTGGAAGGTGGCATGGTTTGCCGTAAACAAGACGGTATGGAGTCTTACCGATCGGGGTCTTAAATGCAGTACGGTATGCCCAAAGAGCATCGTCCAACTTTAAGCTTCAGTCTTTCCTCGATTGGTTAACTATTTTTTTGAGGATAGACTTGATTTCCCTATTTGAAACTTCGGCCTACCCATTTGTTTACGGGTGATAGGCCGTGGACACCCTGTGGGTCACTCCATACTTGTTGAGTAGGGAAGAGACGACTCGATTGCAAAAGTGCGTCCCTCGATCGCTGATGAGGGCTTGAGGAGTCCCAATCTCATTGAAGATATTGGTGCGCAAGAAATTGACTACCACCTTTGAGTCATAATCAACGGCAAAAAGGATATAGGTGTGGCCGAATGAGCTTAGAAAAGGGCCCATGAAGTCAATGACCCATATATCGAAGATTTCACAAGAGATAATACCCATCAAGGGCATTTGATTCCTGGTGCCTATATTCTCTGTTGCTTGACATCTGCACAAAATAGATAGGAGTCCTTAAAGATGGATGGCCAGAATAAGCTTGCCTCCAAGACTTTCAAGGCAGTCTTTTTACATGCGAAATGGCCTCCTTCAGTCGTCGAGTGACAGAACTTGAGGATCGAGGGCACCTCGTCTATAGTTACGCAGCGCCTGATGATCTAATCTGCGCAATGCTTCCATGAGTCAGGACTGTCCCAGACGTAATACCTAGATTGTCTCCTAATCCTGTTGCGCTCAGACGTCGAGGCCTCGGCAGGATAGGAGCCTGTAGCACAGAAGTTGGCTATATCTGAGAACTACGGAAATTGAACAGCGTGGGCTAGACATAGTCGTTCATCAGGAAAATTATCTCGAATGGGCACCAAAGAGTCGTCATCTTGGGCTTGAAGTCGGCTCAAATGATCCGCTATAGAGTTTTCGGAGCCTTTCTTATCTTTGATCAGGAGGTTGAACTCTTGGAGAAGCAAGATCCAACGGATGAGTCGACGCTTCGCATCGACCTTCGTTAATAAACACTTCAGGGCTGAGTGGTCCGTGTAGATTATTACATGTGTGCCTAGGAGGTACTGTCTGAATTTGTCGAAGGTATAGACAACCGCAGTGGCTCTTTTTCAGTGGTGGTGTAATTTTATTGGGCGGGGTCTAATAGTTTCGAGGCATAGTAAATCACATAAGTTTCCCTATCTTTTTTCTGGCCCAAGACTGCGCCGAGGGCTGTATTGCTGGCACCACACATTATCTCAAAGGGAATGGTCCAATCGGGAGCTCGAATAATGAGAGCATAAATGAGCTTGGCCTTGAGGGTAGAATCCAGCGTGACCAAGAAAAGAACGAACGTCCTTGACACAAATGGGGTTGGGTAGAGTTTCAACTATTTCTATCTTGGCTCTATCCACTTGGATCCCCTCTCTTGAGACAACATGGCCTAGAATGAGGACTCAATCCACCATGAAGTGGCATTTTATGAAATTTAGCACCAGATTGGTCTCGACACATCATTGCATGATTTTTTTTAGATTGGCAAGGCATTCCAGGAAAGAGTTGCCATATACTATTAAGTCATCCATAAAGACCTCGATGCAATCTTCCAAAAACTCAAAAAAATGCTCACCATGCATCGTTGAAAAGTGGCAGGAGCATTGCAAAGACCGAAAGGCATCCGTCTATAGGCAAATGTGCCGAAGGGGCTAGTGAATGTGGTTTTCTCCTAGTCTTCGAAGGCTACTGGAATTTGGTGGAAACCGGAATAGCCATCCAAACAACAATAATGTGTCTTGCCCGCGAGACGCTCTAGCATTTGATCAATAAAGGGAAGTGGGAAATGATCTTTCCTTGTAGCTACATTCAAGCGACGGTAGTCAATACACACTCGCCACCTAGTTTGGATCCTGTAGGAATCATGGCCCCATCTTGCCCCTCAATGATGGTGACGCTAGATTTCTTGGGCACGACCTGGATAGGGCTAACCCATGGGCTGTCTGAAATAAGATAGATTAGTCCCGCATCTAGCAACTTCACGACCTCTTTTTTGGCTACCTCCATCATGGGCGGATTTAATCTCCGTTGAGGTTGGTGGATGGTTTTCCTCTCTTCCTCTAGATGAATATGGTGAGTACACAGAGCTGGTGATAGGCACTTGATGTCAGTTATAGTCCATCTGATGGCTTGCTTAAATTCTTTGAGTAAGGCTGTCAGCTCGATTTCTTCAGGTCTTGCCAAGGTACTGGATATGATGAGTGGGAGGGAGTCATCGGGGCCAAGATAAACATACTTCAGATGTGTGGGTAAGGTCTTCAATTCCAACCTGGGTACTTGAACTAGAGACGGATGGAGTTTGAAATGGTCCGTTGGCAAATTCGAGATCTTGATGGGAGCAGAAGTGTCTGGAGGTCGTGCTTCTAAAGCGGCAACAATAGTATGCAACTCTGATGGGGTTGCTACTGTCGAGGCCAGAACTTCCAATATTTTAGGTGTGATGCTCCTGTCGAGGGCAATCTGCAAGGGGTCAATAGAGTGTAAGTCAGCTAGTTCTTCAACATAAGGGTCAATAATATCAACATAGTGAACACTTGAAAATTCGGAAGGGTATCGCATGGAGTCAAGCATGTTGAATTTGATGGTCTCACCATCGAACTCAAGGGAGATTGAGGCGTCATGCACGTCGACCTTAGCCCTCGTTGTTGCAAGGAATGGTCGACCAAGAAGCACATCCGTGGACTTAGTGGATTCAGCATCTCCCATGGCAATAATGTAGAAATCTTCCAAGAATAAAAATTCACCCACTTGCACTAGGATATCTTCGATGACCCCCTCTGGGTAAACAGATGATTGGTCAGCCAATTGGATGACAAGTCTGGTGCTTTTCCTAGGCCCGAGGCCTAGACTGTTGTAGATTGTCAAGGGCATGACATTGATGCCTGCTCCGAGGTAGCACATGGCATTCCCAATATCAACCGTGCCAATCTTGATCGGGATAATAAACATCCCTTGATCTTTGCATTTGGGGGGAATTTTGCGTTCAATATGAGCAGAGAGATTGATCCCGATGCTGATCTTGTTGACCCTAGCAAGCTTGTACTTGTTAGTACATAGTTGTTTTAAGAATTTGGCATATCGCAGTACATTTTTGACTGCTTGCAGCAAGGGGATGTCGACAAGGACCATGTTGAACATATCGAAAATGTCGCGATCCTCACTTTCCTTCTTGGTCTTGACCAACCTTTGAGGGAAGGGTGTCTCAAGGATCTTGTGAATATATTCCTGGGTGAACTCAGGAGGATTATTATCATTGCGTGGAGATATTCCTCGAGGAGAACGGATGCGATCTTCCATGCATTCCGGGATCTTGGTCTCCTTTTTCTTAGGAACTTGCTTCTTCTTGGTCGAGGGCTCGACAGATCTATCGTCGGGGCCTGGAAAAGAGGAACTAGATGGGTTGCCATCGAGGTCTAAATTTTCATGAGATGGCAGTTCGAGACCGCTCTGAAGGGTGATAGCACATGCTCCATACTTTGGGTTTTGTTCAGTTTGCCCTGGCAGTCTGCCTTTGTTTTTTAATTCCTTCATTTCAGCCGTCAAGACCGCCACTTTCTTTTCGAGGTCTGCGACTCTTTTCAGGGCCGTTTCTTCACTAGGTGAGATAGGGTAAGGGCTATAAAGACTTACCTTTGTGGTGGCTGATATTGGTATTGGTTGTTGTGGTATGTGGGTCTTGGTTTGAAATTCTGCATGATGTATGGCTAGGTCCTGACGATTGCTGGTTGTTCACACAGCCAGGATTGGGCTATTTCCAATTTTGGTTGTAGTTTTGGCCATACGGGGCATTATACCCTCCTGCTGCATTTACTTGAATTTCATCTGGAATGAACGGGCAGACATCGGTGGCATGATCCGAGAATTGGCAGATTTGGCAGGCTTTTATTTGGACAGGTTGTCCTTACGCCATGTTCTGAAGTATGCCCGTAATGGCGGCCAATTGATTTTCCATGGCTGCTGAGCGGGTGTCTTGATTGCTGTTGTTGATCATGGGCACAAAATTCTTTGTCATAAGTTCAATGGTTGCCTTTGCAGGATCAGGAGTGAGGGCACATAGAGAACCACGTGCAGCGGCATTTAGCAGGGCCTTGTCATGGGCTCGTAGACCTTCACAAAAATATTGGATAAGGGCATGCTCGGTGAGGTTGTGAGAAGGGCATAACGCCTACATCTTCTTGAAGCTTTCATAATACTGGACGAGGTTCTCCGTATCCTTTTGAAGGATCGAGACCAACTGCTTGCGAGTGATCATGGCCATGGACACTGAGTAATATTTGTCCGTGAAGGCTTTGGATATTTCTACCCATGAGCGAATAGATTTAGGAGGGAGGTCATAGAACCAATCGAGGGCATCGTCCTTGAGGGACAACATGAATGCACGGAGCTTAGCTTGCTCTATACTGACGTTGGTAGGTTTCATGGCCTCGTAAATATTGTGCAACTGCTGGAGGTGCCTATGAGAATTTTCCTTGGCCATGCCACGAAAAAGAGGAAGATGGTGCATGACTGCTGATTTGAGCGTCTAGTCATAGGCGACCGTGGGCCATTCGATGCAAGTGCTCAGTGTTTCAGGGGCAGCATTGAGGTCGTCAATGGTTTGAATGCTTGGTGGAGGATCGGGCCCTGGAGGAGGGAGAGGAGGAGGTTGATCTTGTTCCATAATGTGTAGAACTGGGTCGTTGAGGTCTCGCTGAAAGAGAATGTCGTGATTATCCGAGTTAGATAGATGACTGTCGAGGGAAGGACTCGAGACTTCCCTGTGACTGGTGGATGGTCTTTTGGGCTGTCTTCGAAGTCCTCTTTCTGTTTAAGTGAATTCATGATCAAGGGGTAGTAGGTCTGGTGCAGATCTCCTGGTCATGCGAACAAAAGAGAAAAAATCAGTTTCATTACAATCCCCGGCAATGGCACCAAAATTTGACTCGCCGTCGAAACGGGTCAAAAATAATATAATTACTGAGGCCTAGATACACATATTAATTTGTGTAAAGTGGTAACAGGGTCAAACCATAGAGATAGAGAGAAATGAGATCAAGCCCTCGATTGTATGACAGAGGTGAAAATGCACAGAATCAAGACAACAAAGGGGGGAGGTGTTTATAGGTTAACAATTCTAACTATTGAAAGCGATAATCGAGAGGTCACGATAAGCAAATAATAACAAAGATCAGAAATGAAATAAAACGCGAAGTAAACAAACAAGTTAATAAGCAAAGATAATAAATCAAGGAGAAGGGAACTTAGTAAAGGGCTTTCTTGGGTTGCGTCGAGGGCTCGATTGTCATCGGCGCAAGGATTTTCCATTCCAACGCTACAGATGTGCTATAGGGGTCATGTTTTCACGTAGACCCCTACTTTCTTTCGTAAGGAGCCACCCCCATTTTCACTGTGAATAAGGTGGCCTCGACTCTTTGGTATCCTCTCAGCCACCTATCTTGTCGTCAAAAGGTAGCCTTTAAACATTGGCTTGTCACTAGCACAAAGCGGACAAAATACCAGAGAATCGATGAAGTACAAGAAAGACACGTCTAGGGCTCAATGACTAGACTTGTCAGGCTCGCGCCAAGACTGTAACCAGTTGCAAGCCCTAAACAGATAAACCCAGATCTACCCGAGGACCCCTATCTAACTGTCTACACCTACCCGACAGTCTAACGCTAGCTATCACTGTAAGGTATAACAATAATTACAAAGGGACGATTAAAAGATGATCAGGCCTTGAACCACCCTAAGCAAAAATGGAATTGCAATGACAAGCAACCAAATATAACAAGGAGAGCATGTTAAGAGCATTTAGGCCTCGAATCTACCCAAGCAACCCATTAAGAACTTTTACCAAGAACGTGGGTTTTAGCCACTCATGTTAGGAGATAAACAAATAAAAGATGAAAGTAGCATAATAAAAGATAAAGGAAAGATGAAGGATAACACTTGATTAATGATGCTTGTTACAAAGCTTGGAGCCGACGACTATGGAGAGAAGAGGGAAGAACAAGTCCCAAAACTAATAAACTAAATAAAAGCTGCTGGAATTAATCTAAGAGTAAAATGTCTAAGAAGTGATGTTCAAAACCCTAGCACATAAGGAGTGCATGCTCCTCAAAGTGGGACGTCAAAACAAGGCAAAATGGGAATATTCCTGGGGATCCGCGCAGAGCTCTATGATGTGTGTTAGGAGGGGCACGTGGAGGCCTTAGAGTGAAGACACATGGAATTGGCACTTCTGGCTTGTCAAGGGCTCGATGATGTAATCCACGGCGAGGCCTCGATGACATTGTCGAGGGCAAGAGATCAGCAACTTGGGGAATATTCAGGAACGTTCTGGAATGTTCTAGAATACTCTGGAAGGGATACGTGGAAGCACAACTGCGAGGACACATGGATATAAAGCTCTTGGTCCATCGAGGGCTTGATGACAGGCCTCGATGAAGAAATTGGTGTCTTGGTCTCGACACTGGTCTTGAAGCTTAGAGTCCGCAAAAATCACCCAGAAAGTATGTCTTTTCGCATATTTCTCCTTCTTGGCCTTGATCTGCGATAAAGATGGAAACATGAGCGAATTAGTAGTATCAAGGCCTAAATCAAGGCAAAAATGGAAGGAAAAATATGCATAAAATACACACTATCAATCAACCGAGTGTTCGAACTCAATTAAAGACAAGGTTCACGCATGAATGGTTTGGAGAATAATCTCGCATGACATAGTCATTAAAAATATCAAATTCGGGGTAAAAAGCTTACAAGAGCCAAGCGGCTCCTTAAATAGTTTTAGCTAACCCTAATCGTATTAGAAAGGGAATTCTATCTGAACAATTAGTCTAATTATGAAATAAACTAATCAAGTAATTAAAATAAAAGTGTTTAAAGTCATAAAATAAAGAAACGCATGGTCAACTTGTGTTTGGGCTCGAGTCCTCGAAGTTGCACGTTTAGGCGCCTAACTTACACATCAATATGTTGACTCAAACCTCCACCCAAATCCCTCGAGCATTTGGATTAAAACTTGGTTAGAAACCTTGTCTCATCCCAAATGGTCTTGTATTAAGGTCAGGGCTCATGGAAGTCGTCGTATGCCCAAGATGGCTCGGGTGTCACTCTCTCGGGCTCGTTGGGTGCGTCTTGTGCGGCAATGAGTAGAGTCACGAGCCTTGGTGTCTTCTCACATAGCACTGCCTCCTCTAGGTTACCCTCCCACTCAAGCTCCTTATGAATAAGTGAGGACAACTTAGCTTACAACTTCTTGGCTCTCGAGCGCGTCATTGGTCCGACGGGCTGCAAAGGCACAGCTAGCGCTCGCGGTGCGGGCTTGTTGCGATGCTAGGGTCTAGGTCCGCATCATAAGAGGATTGTCCATAGAGACTACTTAGCTGTGTAGTTTTTGGTTGACTTCCTCATCACTGGAGTTGTTGGTTTGATTCTGAAACTAAAAATAAAAGAGTAACAATTAAACAGTAAAATGAACTTGGTCAAGGGCTTGGCCTTGGTGAAATAACATTTTTGGAAATTTAAAGCATGGAGATTCCCGGTAAGGGCACCTGGTTAGCTACGTTCCTTATGATTTGATCATTGATTTAGTGATGTTTATCTTCATTTTCATAGCATCGCTATAAAATGCAAGGACTCCTGTACACTCCTACTTTCCTCCTCTTCTAATTCCCTAACGGGCACTCCCTACTAGGCAATTCTAACCAAATAGTACCTTGCTAGGTAAAGGGTTTGCTACTCTGGTTGATGGTATGAATTGATTTAAAGGTAGCACAATCAGCATCAGTTGCACAGGGGAAGACAGTGCCCAACTCAAGCTACCTCACAGTCGAGGCCCTAGGTTGTCAATCTGGTCTAAGTTATACTGTTTGTTATCTCTAGCCTACGCGAGACTAGTTGTCTACTTGGCCTATCTGATTTTTCTTGTCCTCTTCTAGGTTGATTGCAACTTTCAGGTTATAATACAAGAGTGACCAGTTCTATATTTTAACAAGAAAGCAGTTTTATAAGATCAAAAAATAAATAGTTACGAAAATAAAGATTATTAAGAATGATTAGACCTCATGAATCATAAGAACGCAGCTCGGTTGGCCCTTACCAAGAATGGATGTTTAGCAGGATATTGTCATGAAGAAAGATGATTTTATTATTTGCATAAAGGAGAATAAATCTGTAAATTCTAGACTTGCAAAATTATAGAGAATAACGTGAAATGTGTTCAGAGAAAAGAGAAAAAAAGACAAGGGCTTCCAACAACTTTTAACATAAGTTGTCTTCTAGTCCTACTCTAACTCTATTTCTTTCAAAATAAAAAGATAAGGATAAAAGATCACGATAATTTTTTGAGAAAAATCAAATATTGTTCAAGAAGAATTCTGCCAATCGTGATCGCAAATCCGTCAAATTTCGCAGCCACTGCAACTTCGCGTCCTTAAGTCTCCTACTATAGTCTGCCTGTGTCAACTGTCTTAGCCAAGCTCGCGGTAAAGACAAATTTGAATGCCAAATTTCATCTCCTACTATTGTTGTCCTTTAATTGTTGCGCTTCCAAGTAATTCTGCAAAAGTGGGGAGAACCCATAGAAATCAATAGCTTTACTGCCCAATTTACAACTAATTAGACAGTAAAACTATGAGAAATTAATGCTCAATCAATAGTGGTTCGAAAAAATTGTCAAACTTTAGTATCAAATTTAACAAAATTAAAATATGTGGTGTAATTTGGATATTAGGTACAAACGCGAGACTATTTTTAGTACTTTACTACTTTTTACAAACGCGGAAGTAAAGTTTGGCTTCTTTGGTAAACTTTAGTTTTTACATTACATTGTCGTAAAATTATACCCCTTCCATTCTGATATAGTTTTCATAAAAGATAATGAGAAAGAACCAAAATAATGATTAATATTTCAATTAATTTTTATTCTCTACTAACTGTGTAGTGTATTTTACATTGGAAAGTGTATTTTCTTACATTGAAAACTGTATTTCTACAATTAAAGCCGACCAAACAAAAGAGCTATTGTAACAACATATATATCTGAATCTCTCCACAAGTCTGCATCCTCTTTCAATGAGGTTCTGAATTTCCTTCTTTAGCTACCTATAGTCATTGGTGTGATATCCTGCATTGCAGTGAAATTCACAATGTTTGTTCTTGTTTCCTTCTTGGATGACCTACTTTTCTGACCATTTCACATTGATATCTTCTTTCTTTATCACTATCAAGATATATGATATTGGAGTTATCAAAGGTGTAAAATGCGTGTACTACCGTCTCTGCCCTTGGGATAAGTAGATTTGTTGTATTGTGATTGTGTGTATATTTTGATTATATTTGTTGTCTAATTGTTTGCAATTTGGACAGTAATACTACTTATTGGAGGCACAATTATTCTTTTTGCTGATAAATACTTCTAGAGATAGGTTTGGAGAAAAGGAACAAAAACTACCATTGTTGGATGAAGAATTCTCAAGTTCTGATCAAGATCATTTTCTAGACCAAGAATATTTTTTGGACCAAATTCTTGACTTGTGGAGCAATGGTCTAAGCTAATTGAGTCCAGGATGCGAAATTTAAAAAGGAGAGTAGTTGCACCTTTGTACATTTCAAATTTAAGGATAGTTCTTATCTTATGAGATCAGATTTGATATTTAACTTCTGAATTTAGGATTTTGATATATTTTTTGAGATAATCAAGGAGGAAAATGACTATTTAATCCTTTCTTGTATTATCTAAGAGAGAATTTCTGATCTTAGGAATTAATTTTAGTTTTATTTTCTCTCAACCTATCCTTCATCTTCGTCTTTGGAAACAAGAAGTTTTAATTTATGCAATTTATTTTTATGCTTTTAATTTTCATCTATAGGTCTAACTAAGTTTCTTTATTCCTAATAAGGACCGAAATGTGTATGTTTCTATGTGTTTGTGAGATCTAATTGATCTTATTGATTTCAATATTTGCATTTACAAACTCCCTATTTGCTTATCAACATTATTCGTCTCATATTTAAATTTCGCCAATTTAGATTTAGATCAGAATAGTCATTGTCATTCCTAAAGACTACGGGAAACAACATACAAGACTAGAATGATATAAAGAAACTTAGAGACTAGAGACTAGAGAGAGTAAGTAACTTGAACGAGCCCCGCTTGAGAAATGAGGTGTCTTAGTCAAAAGTTATCTTCCCCTATTTATAATCGATCACATTAGTAAACCCTATAACCAGCAAGGTTCTTGTTGATTAGGATTACCCCATAAAGTATCTCTTTAGGTAGTTTAAAAGTAGAAGTCCTAAAATACGTGGTCTCTATAGCAACTTTGTAAATCATAAATGAATAATTTTGTATCAATGATTGAACACAATAAATCATACCCTTGTTTGAGTCTTTACTAGGAATCTTTTACACAATTATTTGACGTACACGTCACACTTGATTGCCAAATTAAATTCATTTGTATTCATTAGTTTATGTATTTTTGATTTGTAGTTTTAAACAAAACCCCTCATTCTACTTAAGTGTTAAAATCTTTATCTTGTTTTAAGTCTACTTATTCTCTCTAGATCAAATATCTTACCATTATTTGAAATCTTTTGTACCTAATGCTAATTTGTATATTTTTTACGGTTTCAACAACCGATCATACTAGTACTCTATATCCTCGCTTGGTGTTTTTTTTTTAGTGTTGTGATGCTCTTATCCTGCCTCATGTATTTGTCTAAGGTTTAGCATGGTGCCTGGTGGAGTCTTTGTGAATATATTTGCACTGGATGTCTTGTTTCATTAATGAGGGCATTTATTGGAATAATTAGGTTGACATCAGGAATTAATGCCATTACTATGTTGAATCGAGTGATGTAATCACAGAGAGTCTCTTTATGAGTCTGCGTGATGATGTACAAATGAGAGCTATCTCTCTACTTTGAAATAGCAGTCACAAATATTAAAAGGAACTGTTAAGGCAATTCTTTCCAGGAGTCTATAAAGTTTGCTGCTTTTTCTTATTCTTATTCTCCATCCTCCTTCTTCTCCTTCTTTTTTCTTCTCTTTTCTCCTTCCTCTTTCCTCATTTTCCCATTCCTCGTCCCCATCCTCGTCCCCATCCTCGTCCTTCTTCTTCTCCTTCTTCTTCTTAAAAGGAACTGCTCAGACAATTCTTGCTATAAGTTTATGAAGTTTGCTAGTTTTTCTTATTCTTCTTCTTTTTCCTTCCCCTTCCTCCTTCTTCTCCTTCATCTTCCCTCTTTCTTCTCCTTCCACCTCCTCCTCCTTCTTCTTCTCAGGTAATTCTTGTCAGAAGTCTATAAATTTTGCTAATTTTTCTTATTCTTCCTCCCCCTTCCTCATTCTTCTCCTTCCTCCTTCCCCATTCTTCTCCTTCCTCTTTCCTCTTTCCTCTTTCTCCTCCTTCCTCCTCCTCCTCCTCCTCCTTCATTAATTTTTTTTGGTTCCCCCCTTATTCTTGTCCTTCCTCCATCTTGCTCTCTTCCTCCTCATCCTTCTTCTTTTTTCATTTGTTCTCATATGTTCTAGATGAAAGACACTTGTTCCTTTGTACTACAATTCTTCGACCCGCTTTATGGGTCTTATTAGATGATGTCCACATAAAGTAAAAAAAAAATCATAAAGATTAAAGTAAAAAAATGTCTAATTTTTTTTTGTCTACTTTAATAATAAAAGTAGAGTCGATTACCGAGTAAAAAATATACAATATATACATAGAGTTTTTTTTTTTAAATAGGTAGATGATTTTTATTAAAACAATGTCACGAAAAGCATGACCTAGAAACTACAACGCTGCTGCAGAACAGCAGCAAGCAGCACAGCGCACACAGACACACAACTCCAACCAAACGAAAGAAAAGAGAAAGAAAACAGCAGCTAAAAAGTGAAGACTGTAGCAACCATCCCTTGCTTCACCAAGGCAATCGTCTGCAGCTGCTCACCAAGCAGACTCCACGACTCCAACGACATAAAGGACATGCACATCTAAGCTACACAACAGTCCTACCCTAGGTGAATAACCAAGATGATGACAAGAGCATCGTTCCCATGCTGTAGGGAAACGAGCTATCTCTGCTCCTCAAACACCTATACCAATACGAGAAGGCACTATTGATAGCACGTCTCGAGCAAGGGGTAGCATTATGAAACACTACCTGATTCCTCTGAAGCCAAAGACTCCACACGACCACATAAAATAATACCCTCCACACCCCCCTCACTTGTTCCCCTCGCCTTGGCACTAGAATTTGCCACGATCCCTATAGATCTCTAATTGTCCTAGGCGGACACCAAGACGTACCCAACCAAAGAATCACAATGTCCCAACAACTCTTTGCTGTGCTACAATGAAGCAAAAGATGTTGCACGGATTCCCCTTGAATACCACACATTGGGCAAACATTGTCCTCCTCACCTAGCATGTTACGGTTCTATAAAAATTCCCTTGTCACCAACCTCTCCCGCAAGGCCAACCATAGGAAAACTCCACTCTATATGGGGCTAAGGTGGTCCAGCACGACTCCAACTCAGGCATTGGCTGAACTCGCTGCTTGTCAACACCCTTGCACCATGACCCAACCGAAAAGTCCCGCGAAGAATTAAGGAGCCACTTCACCTTGCCAGCTCTATGTTGACTGAGAGACACCGAGAGCTGAGAAATCAGGCAAGTCCATTCATCCCCTTCCCACTCAAATAATTCACGACGCCATTGATTGACCCAGATCCACTGACCCTCATGCCACATACCATGGTCAAGGATCCCCCCTTGTTGATTAAGCGTTATGTTATACAACCTTGGATGAGCTAGGGCCAGAGGGCTCTTGTTGTGCCAAGGATCCCACCAGAAGGACACAGACCGGCCAACCCCTACCACCATAACTAAGTGCTTTGTCCAAAAATCGAACCAAGCCCCTCCCCTAGTAAAGAGACGAATAATATCGCGCCAAACTAAGGAAAGCTTCACCGCTTTTTCCATCTACAAATCTCCAACGCTACGAAAATTGTACTGCCTCCTCACTATGTCAGCCCATATTTTCTTGCTCCCTCGAAATATGGCCCACACCCACTTAAATAAATATTCCGCATTGCGATTCTCAAGATTACCTATACCCACACCCCCAAACTCCTTCGAGCGAACCAAGTCTACCCATTTCACCTTTACCAAATCGCCCCTAGACTCCTCTCTACTCCATATGAACCGCCTCATTATCCCCTCGTATTTACGACGCACACCCTTAGGCATACAAAATATTGACATGTTGTAAATAGAAAGACTCGACACCGCTGCCTTGATCAAGGTAACCCTGCCACCGACCGACAAGAGGTGACCCTTCCACGTTGCCAACTTGCTCCTCGTCTTATTTATGAGGAAGTCCCAACTTGACAACCTGCTCGGATTTAACCCTACATATGAGCCTAAGTACTTGAAAGGCAACTGCTCATACTTACAACCTGCTCTCCTAGCTAAGCAACCCCCTACTTGCTCACATACATTGACTCCAACAAGCGAGCTCTTATGAAAATTGACTCGAAGCCCTAAAAATGTCTCGAACTAATGAAGCGTCCCTTTCACTCCTTGAATCTCGCTCTCATCGTTGTTAACAAAAATAAGTGTGTCATCTGCAAACTGAAGATGTGTAAGCCTCCACCCAACTTGATCATTCCCCACACCATGTAACAGACCCATGCTTTTGGCGCGAACCAAAAGGCGATGTAACCCTTCCGCCGCAATATTAAAGAGAAATGGGGACATTGAACACCCTTGGTGAAGCCTACGACCCACCTCAAACTGACCAGAAGGTGACCCATTAATCAGGACAGAAACTCTGGTTGTACTAAGGCACTGCATTATCCACCCCCTCCATCAGTCCCCAAAACCCATCAAGCGCATCACCTCACCCAAGTAACCCCATTCTACCGAGTCATATGCCTTCTCAAAATCTAGTTTAAACAAGACCTTATTGGTTAGACATTTTCAAATAACTCACAATCTAGCGTCTGCTTACCTGTCATAAATCCGTGTTGTTCCTCACTAATCACCTTCTCTATCACACTCCCAAGTCTCCGTGCTAGGATTTTTGAAATAATTTTATAGAAACTACTAATAAGGCTAGATGTGCGAAATTCACTAAACCTCTTGGATGCGGTTACCTTAGGCAAAAACGTGATGAAAGAAGAGTTTGCCCCTTTGGGAAAAGTACTTGTTCTAAAGAATCCCTCTATCATCACGCATAACTCTAGGCCAATGATATCCCATGAGTTTTGGATGAACCTGAGAGAAAAGCCATCCGGCCCAGGGGTCTTCTAACCATTGCAACTCTTGACAGCTTCCCATATCTCTTCCGTAGTAACCTCCCTTTCCAACCAATTCGCCTCAGTCTCATTCAAACGACTGAACCCCAAATCTGGAGTCCTTAGCCTCTCCCAACTCATCGAGCTAAAGAATGAAGAAAAATGTTGCACAATTGCTACTTTAATCGCACTAGGATCAGTGATATGACTAGAGGAGCTCAATATTTCAGTAACATTCTACTGAAGCATGCTGATTTTTGCAACCCGGTGGAAATACCCAGTATTCCTGTCCCCTTGCATATCCCACTGAGTTCTAGTCTTCTACCTCCAAAATCTAACCCAAAGCTCATTGGCCACCTCTAACCTCTCACCTTGTTCCTCAATTGTCAACATTCTCTCATCCGCGATTTTATCAAGCATTACCTCATTCTCCTGTAACTCTCCTAAACGCTTCTCCACATGACCAAAGACCTCTATGTTCCATTTCATAATTTTCATCTTAAAAAATCTCAATTTTTAAATAACCCGAATTGTCCCCGGAAATTCACTAGCCGCTTCTCTCCACCAATCCGCTATCTGATCCTTAAATCCAACAACCTCCCACCACACACCTTGGTCCCTGGACGGCTTAAGACCCTAGTCAATAGTGTCCTGAGTGAGGGGTATGATCCGAACCATGCCTATGAAGCGCAACCAACCTATCTCTCTACACGTACTGCCCCTACCCTTGCTTGTATAAAAACCCTGTCCAACCTACTTCTACATATGGCATTCGCCTACATAAACCTTCTTCCAACTAACCCCAGATCCTGTAACCCACATCTCGCTACCCACTCTTGAAACTCCTCCATACCTCTAACATTACCCGTACCATTCAACCTATCCGAAAGCGATAGGATTTCATTAAAGTCCCCTCCTACTAGAACAGGAAGACCACTATTTTCAATGAGTTGAGCAAGAGTACCCCATAATTGGCCTCTTCTCTCCACGTCATTATAGGCATACACATTTAACACCACACAACGGAAATTATCCTAATTCAACATGCCTTCAAGCCAAATGTAACTTTCCCCAACTAGCGCCTGACTCAGCGTAAAGACACTACTGTTCCACATTGTTAAAAGCCCTCCAGACCGACCATTCGCCGGAGCATGACACCACTGCGCCTCCCTGTTCTCCCACAAGGACTGCATGAAGAATGCGTCTATACATAGAGTTTATTAGTATATTAGGATAATATTTTTTTTCTTATTCACTTTGCTATAATGATTTCACTATAGCAAAGTATCATTCCACTTTAAAAGGTATCAAGTTCCGGACGTGTTTGACCTTGTTGGGTTGTGTTATGAGTGCTAAAAATTAAATAAAATAAGTAAGTGGAGTCATACAACTAACTTGAACGTGTGCCCCTATGGGCCCTCTTCTTTTTAATATGTGCAATATGTCCCGACTACGTTAGGTTAGTTAAATTATGTTTATTATAAATAATGTAGTGAAGGTTTTTCTTTAACTAATTATTTTAAAGACAAAAAAAAGGAGCATGAATTCTTGATTCATTCATAGTAGATAGTATAAAAAATATCGGCAGTAATAATATAGGGTTTAGTTAGACTAACTTTACAAACTTAAAAAATAATTATATAAATGCAGGAGTTTTCATCGGTAATCTTTTAGTAACATGAGATTTTACCAAGTTTACATTTTATTGGCCATGTTTATACAGCATAATCAACATATTATTCTGATAAAGCATCTAATTTTATTGAAACAAACCCATTCATTATAACTTTTCTTTTCTTATAATATTTTAGTCACCTTGCTAGATGCGAAATATTGTTTTAAGACGGGCTACTAACTTTGTCTTCTTGTGACACTTCATTAGTTGCTCTTCTCCTTGCAGCTGTCATAGCAAGAGACAACAGACAGTCCAATTTGATGTACATTCTCCTCTGCAACAAACAAACATTCACAAATTGAATTAGCTATTAGAATCATACAACTAGCTAGTTCATTTATGGTCATAATTGACTCCATAAATTTATCATATATACCCTTATTTATAATATCTGCCGTTTTAATTGTATTTATATTTTTCCAACTATATCCTTACAGTTTTAATTACAATCAGTATTAGTACTGTTTAGTTCAATCTATTTAAAATTCGCAATTATATATATTTGCATATTCATTCTTTAGACCAACCAACCGAGTAACTTGAAGAAGATATATAACATACCAGATATGGAGTAAATGCCTTTGGAATGCAGACAATTGGAAGTGCAAAGTGATTGTGATTCTGAAATTAGGGCCGAAGAGGCGACACATTCGTCAACACAATCCCGAAAGCAACCGACTTCTGGTATCGGCCCCCGCCCAGCGCATATCACTCCACATTTGATAGTGCAGCCAATTTTCTTCCAAATATTTTGGGTAGAGATTGGTTGATCTGCTACAACCGTTCCTACCACAACCATTATCATCAACACCACAACACCAACAACATTAACTCTTTTGCAGCCCATTTTTTAATTAGCACTTAAATAATTCCTCGCTTACTAATCAATTTCGAGTTTCAAACTATTTAATTAATTACCACTGATCAAGAATTTTTGTTTCGTGATTTCTTTGTGGTTTGCTGAAAACCCAAATTTTATAGGCATGAAAAATTACCCATGTTTGGAAATTAAACTGTATTGTTTTATTTCGAAATTACGGCGGATATATATGACATATACCTATCAGATTCATTCTCTGAAGTTGTAAATTAATATCTGGGTTGATTATAAGAAAATTAGAATCTGATTGCTTACCAATTTAGTGCTTGTCACATATCTGCATTTCCTTTTACATCCCATGAGGATACGGCAAAAATAGGAAAGGAGGAGAATAAAAGAATTTATTTTAGGTGATCTTATTATCACACTTCAAATTGCTATTTTCACACTATTTGTTTATGAATTTACTATTTAGTCTTATTTTAATTATTAAAAAAATATATCATAAAATATAAGAAGGAATAGTATAGTAAATTTCGTAGGTAAAAGGAGTGGAAATAAAAATTTGGTGTGTGAAAATAACTCTACCCATTTGTTTATGATCCTTTCTTCTATGGGTAAAAAGAAAAGATATTTTACCGTCTAAAAAAATATATTTTTGATACCAAATAGATATCATATCACATGAAATCTACTTACATCAAATTAAATGGAGAAATTATACAAGTTACGACTACGAAAAAAACTAAAATCCGAGAAACTAACTCACTAGAAGAATGATCGCATTAAGCCGTGTAATCTCTAAACTGGGAAAAACATATCTATCGTTCTTTAAATTCATCAGGAAGAAGACGCCATTTGGATGGACGAATGATTGTCAGAAGTCATTCGAACAGTTGAAAGACTACCTACAATTGAAACCCCTTCTAGCTAGCCCGATTGATAAAGAAGAACTATATCTCTACCTCGCCATAGCGAATGAAGTCGTTAGTTCCATTCTGGTAAGGAACTACGACAGTATACATTTCCCCTTCTACTTTGTCAGTAAAATCTTGCGCGATGCTGAGACACGCTACCCTCACATTGAAAAAGGAGTTTGTGCCCTAATCATGATAGGAAGAAAAATGGCAACGTCCTTCCACAGTAATACCATTACCGTTCTCACATACATGCCCATTGACTGGTCGTCGAAGTCGTCAAAAATAATAATAAAAACCTGCTAACAAATACACAATAAATTGTATACAGTGGCAACAGGGTTGATCCATAGGGACTAGGGTAGACACTAACTTACGTGTGCAACTAGGGCAAACAAACCAAAACAGCAACAAATGAGGGGTTTAAAAGTTGTTGATTAATGTAATGTAAAATAGGAAAGTAATCATAGACAATAATAAAACAAATAAGAAATCGATAGAGAGAGGAGTTCCTAGTAGGAATCTATCTCCGGTTGCATTTACGGTTACCCGGTCATTGGTACAGTGATCTTCTACCCCTAGCTGATAGATGTGCTATGGGGACCAGGTACGTTTAGGTCTCCTGCTTTCTTTCGTACGAGAAACTACCCCAAGGTACGTTTATGGAGTAGTCTTGATCCTTTGCCGTCCACCAAGGTACGTTTATTGGGGCAATACTCAAAGGCCCATGAAGCTGAAGAAAGACACACCTAGGGCGAGACACTCAATGCGTTCGAGGCTCTACCCTAACTATTTACTTAACCCAGTCAGATTGGACTAGCGACCTGATGACTCTAATCTGGTTGTCCACTTTACTCTACAGCCTCAAGTTAGTTATTACCATAGAGATGACTTTAACCGTCTAGGCGTAGCTACTAGTCGATCAGACTTGTAATAGACCTAGCAAATTTGACAAGAGTTCGTTAAGCAAGTGAATATAAACCAGTGATATATTAAACTTCAATTAGACCAGACGGCTTTCCTAAGCAACCTTCGATGATTCCTACCAAGAACAAGAGATTTAACTACTCATATTCAAAGTAAAATAAATGAAATAAATTAATTGCATAAAGGAGGAAGAAAGGGAATTGGGAAAAATCTTTATTATTACCGGCCGGAGTAAAGCTCTGATTTATTGAACGGAAAACAGGAACAACGGAGGCAGGAATATGGTGACAGAAATTCCACAAGTGGAAGATGAGTCCGAAGGTAGAAGATGATACAAAAGATGGATCGTCAACCTTAAATAATGAAGAGGGAAATCCTAGATTTAATTGGACTTGATTCTTGAATTATCTTCTTGCCCAAAATGGGGAAAAATCTGGAGTAATGGCGTGATCCTTTGATTTCCTTAATTCAGGGATTTTTCTTTTTTCGTGTTGGATTCCTTTGATCGCGTGGGTGCAGCTGCAAGGCCTAGCTTATCAAATCCGTCCAATATCCTATGATAAACGCATCTTTCTGATATTTTCTCTCCAATGCTGGACTGCACTGTCGTCACGAGCACGCAGCTACCAGGGCAACCTGATCAAATTCGTCAGAATTCTAGCGAATAATGCATCTTTTTGTTATTTCCTTTCCAAAAGCCATGATCTGCAAATAGTAAGGAAACAGTAACAAATTAGTAGCATCAAGATCGAAAATGGGCTAGGAAAGGAAGGGAAAATATGAACAAAATGTGTCATGTCACCCATCAGAGCCATTTTGCGCAATCTAGACCATTCAGGACTCATGTTGTTATGGAATGTCGAGCTCAGCCAATATGGACTCAAGTATGACTCAAGACCTGCCATAAATGCACAAGCCTTAGTAGACCTAATAGCTGAGTGCACCTTTCTCTATACACCACCTAGCAAAGAACAACCTTAGACAGAAAAAGACGTTGTCAAGAAGCTAAATAAGTCTAATCCCGAGGAACCCATCGAAATCAGATGGCACATCAATTTCGACGGTGCCAAAAACAACCGTTCCGCAGAGGCTGCATCATCCTACGCCATTCACATATTAGAACCAGTCTTCAATAATGCCGCAGAGTACGAAGCCCTATTACCATGACTTCACCTTGGGGTTGTATTACAATCAGCAGGGAAGATGACAATTCAAGGGCCCATTAGCATGAAACTACAAGAAAGTTCTAAACTTGTAATTGATCAAGTGAACAACGTCTACCAAGCCATAGATTCCTTCATACAAAGATGTTTGACCAAAGTCAAGACATAACTAGAACGACTACAAAAGAAAGGGATCAAAGTAGAACTTATTTATACCGAACAACACCACAACACTACAGTGGATGAAATTGCTAAAATGGTTGCAGACCCATATTTTCCAATCGCAGCTGATGTACTAGATGAAAAATTGCCCACTCTAACCATTGGCGAACAACAGCGAGCTTGTTTTGCACAAGACATTGATGATTGGCGAATACTAGTCAAGATTTTTTTAGAAAATCGTATTCTCCCCGACAACCTCGAACTGGCCAAAAACGTAGAGAAACAAGCAGCCCGTTGCATCCTGTTTCAAGGAGAACTACTCAAACAATGCCATGGTAACTCCATGGCAAAATGTGTGACCAAGGCAGAAGGCGAATACATCCTGTAGGAAATTCATGAAGGAATTTATGGCACGCACATATGCGGGGAAACTATGGCAGCACAAATAATCCAAAATTACTTTCATTGGCAATCCCTCCGAGTTGATTGTGATGCATATGTTCGTACTTTTGATAAATGCCAGAAGTATGCCAAATTTATACTATCACCCACCACAGAACTGTCTAACTTAGTCATTTCATACCCGTTCGCAATGTGGGGCATTGATCTCATTGGGCCATTCACCAAAGGCGGACGTTCCACAAAATATGTTGTCGTAGCGGTAGACTATTTTACAAAATGGGTAGAAGTAGCGTGGCTACCCACCATCTTTCCAGAAGCCATTTGGAAATTCTTCCTTAACCATATCATCATATGCTTTGGGATTCCAAGGATATTAGTCAGTGATAATGGCACACAGTTCAAGAGCGAATTCTTTCAAGGGAAGTGCAACGAGTTAAAGATTCAACAACAATTCAGTTTTGTTGCCCATCCTCAAACAAATGGTCAAACAGAGGTCACCAATCGCACAATTTTGAACGGCCTAAAGAAGAACTTAGAGAGAGCAGTTGATTCTTGGATAGAAGAACTACCATATGTGTTTTGGGATATCGTATGACTAAAAAAGCTACCACGGGTAAGACCCCGTTCGCAATGGCCTTTGGCATGGAAGCCTTTACACTAGCAGAAATTGGAGCTATGAGCATGCGAGTGCAATTTTTTTGGAAGAAAGAAACAATCAAGGACTCGAAATGACCCTGGATTTGCTACTAAAAAGTGAGAAATTGCTGCTATGAAGACTATGATTTACAACTGGCGCATGGCTAAGAACCATAATCGTAAAGTCAAAGAACGATTATTTAAAGTAGGAGATCTAGTCCTAAGGCGACAAGATTCCGCATGATGAGAAATGAAAAAAACTAGAAGCAAATTGGGAAGGACCGTTGAAAGTCACACGCAGAGTAGAAAAAGGCTCGTATAGGCTCGAAACAATGGAACATGAGCCGCTTCCTAACATATGGAACTCTTTCAACCTCAAGATGTATCACACCAGGGCGAAAGTCATTTTTGTCAATCTCATTATGTATATATGTCTACCTAGATCTATCTTCGTTCAAATACTAAATGACCTTCTGCATATATGATTAGTAAAATGGCCTCCTGAGGGCAAAGGCATCAATGGCCGAACCACGTTAAAAAATATTGTGTTGTGTTTTCTTTTCAGTCTTCAACGGCTTGGTTAAGCTCTAAATCATCTTTAAAATGCTTTGTTAAGTCACTCCTTTTGCTACTTCCTAAAAGCTTTGTTAAGCTTACGTTACTCTCAAAATGACTTCGTTAAGCTATCATTACTACTAAAAAGCTTTTTAAGCTCTCGTTACTCCTAAAAAGGCTTTGTATAGCCACAAACAACTTTGGCAAACTTCCGTTACTCCTATTAGATTATCTCATCATTCTCTAAATGATTTGTTATCTTATCACATCATAAAAAAAAATTTCAATATACATTACCAAATCAAACATAAAATATATAAATAACAAACGAGAAAATAACATTGAGATAAAATTTTAAAAAAAATGCAAAAGTATATTCGTTCACAATCGAACATAAAATTCAAGTAGCAAGAGCAATGTCAGTAGGAGAAGTTTCTTCTTGAGTAGGCAAAGAATCTACTGGAACGACCTACTCTTTTAATGGCTCTTGAAAAACCTTGTTCATTGCTACTCCAAAAGCCTCTAAATGCTAATCATAAGGTTTGAATTCTTCTCAATCAACTACCTCAGTCACATGTTTTATGCAAGTAGCCAAGGCCGTTGTCATTAGATCCTCATGTCATTCCACTAATATCTCTGCCATCTCTTCTCAAGCCTTCTTTGCATCTTCTAAACACTTCTTTGCCTTAGTCGCTTGATACGATCATAGTTGCGTAAGATGCGTAGCACGTAATTCTAATCGTTGTTCAAAGATGTATTTTGCTACGGAATAAGATAACTCACCTAGACAACATAAGCCTGCTGATCGCTAAGCACCAGCCAACCTAGTTCGAGCAAGGGTGGTTCCTTGGCCGAATCACTAAGCCTATATCCCTTGTGGATATCAACGTAGGGCAGACGAACAAGTGGAATGCAATTTCAGATTTACTTGTTGACGACCCGAGTATTGCGGACTTGAGAAGGAACAAGGCTCAATTGATGAACAATGGGCAGCGATTTGCAAAGGCAATGTCTTGTTTTTCAAAATAACAGCCAACTCAATAATGGAGCTAAACGGCTCCTTATAAACAGTTTACAAGCAAACCCTAATAGGAATAGAAGTAGGAGTTCTAATTAAGGAAAATAACTTAATTAACTAATTAATCAATAACTTAATTAACTAATTAACTAATTAAAGTAAATATAGATATATTTAAATACATTCCAGCAGCCCATGTCGAGCTATCCATCATAGGGTCAAGGTTTGGGCTGAAACCTCAAGTCGTATGTTGTCTCGCTTACATACTGCGAACCATAATGTTGACTTGCATAACTTTCAAACCGATGGGCCAAATGGGTTGAAACGTGTTCCAAACATAAGCTAACATCGTGAAGTTTCCAAAACGTGGTCGATATCACGATTCAAACTTGTACAGTGCCGGCTAGGTTCGGACGAAGTCGCCTGATGCGTCTTAGAGTCCTTGTCTGTGTAGGACTACTATCAACGAAAATGTTGGCTTGATCTTTTGGACGATCCACTCATCTAAACATCCTAAAATTTGGACACAATAAACATAAGACAGAGATTTCCATCAAACCTTTGTGATCCCTGATCGCACTCCATCTACTCCATGTCTTGACGCTTTTGTCCATGTAGTCGTGTGATACATCTTGGGATCATATCATTCCCTCCCTCTTTGGAAAGATTCATCCTCGAATCTCGCTCAACATAATCTGCCAACGAAATCATCACAATTATATACTCAAAGCATACTCACCACCTCTCGTGCTTCCTTAGTCACCATCTCTTGCGCTTCAAGGGCAAGGTGCTCGATGCGCTAGGGTTGGTATGAGGATTCACATCATCCCCTCTCCCCTTAAAGAGATTCACTGTCGAATCTGATTTTACACTTGCACTACAATACCTTAAGTTAGTAACATCAAAATAAGCACAAAGCGAACCACACCAACCTCGCAAATTCAACTTGGCGGTGACGTCTTTGAACATGTCAATGCATCGAGTAAGACTATTGCTCCAAGCGGCTACTCTTGCTTGAACTTGGTTTAGGGACCGTCTCCCATGTAAGCGCTGCCAAACCCAAGCTCTTATCTTGAAGGACCCACTCATCCTTCCATGGTTTCCCAAAGTTGCCATCTTGACACCCAAGCTTGCACCATAGCGCTTAGCTTGTCCATGGGCGATCCACATTACTTCGATCTCTTTGCTACCACTTATACTAAACAATACACTCAAAGGAAATAACATTAAATCGAATAATGTTATATGAATAAAATCACACATGTGTTTCAATAACACACCAAAAATAATAGCGTGTATGAAAAGGTAGTAAGTATATAAAAGAAACGGAAAATATTACTTCCACGTAGACTCATACTTACAAACTATCACATGTCTCACAGCTCCAAGAGTTCTCTCCTCCATCTCTGGTTGCCTCAAGAATTCTGGTGGCAAGGATAAATTTTACTCCATTGGCGTACTCAATGTCCGCCACGATTCTTGACCTAAGTCGCTAAAGGACTTCTTCTTTGGATTACTAACAAGACTCCAAGGAACAATATATGAAATAATAACATCCTTAAGAGTTAAGTTAATAATAAAAAAACAGCTCATCACACAATCCTCAAACATATCATGTTCATCAAAATTTCACTAAAGATCATGAGACCGATATAAGCGATTGCGTTTGAAAATATATTTTCATGGAATTCACACTTAACAACATATTTATCTAATGTAAAAATATGTGAGAATCCAATTAAATTTGTGTTAGAGACAACACAATCCATGTCTCTCGGTCTAGCCAACATACCAAACTGTTTTCGCTTTCGCAAGTAAATTTCAAAGGTATATGACTTGACCTTTGGTTCTTGCATATAACCATCATCAATTAAATTAATTTTATAATCAGAAGCATAAGAATTAATGATGTTCATATAATCACACAAATCACTCCTTAGGAAAGAGGACCATACCCTACCCTTTCGGTTAGGGTTTGCCGAACTAGGCACCATGGTTGCGTAAGGCTCTTTCCCTCCTCTTGGCAGTAAGGTAAGAGGCTCCTCTTCTGCCAATACTCTCTTCTTTCTCTATACATGAGGTAAAACAGCACTAGAAAGTGAAGCAAATGGGTTAGGGTTAGTGAACTCAAAGCGTAATGGCCAGAAATTTGGTTGTTGCTGGCTTGCACCAAAACAGATTTGTTGCACACAAGGTGCGTTCCTTACTTTCCCTATGGTATGATTATCCTCTCCTTTTGTATTCACGCCAACTAACGCATGCTCTCTATTTTCATGCGGACTATTTTGACTCTCATCTCTTATCCCATGCTCGCTATTTTCATGGGTGCTATTTTTATTTCATCTCTTTTTCCACGCTCACTCTTTTCATGGGGGTTGTTTTTCTTACTCTCTTTCTTTTTAGCACTCACCTCTCCTCTTTTTCTCTCAATATCCCTTGTGATTTCAGACTCGGCATAAGCTTTCACAAGTCACTTTTGCTCTTCATCTTTCGCCTTTGACTTAGTAGGCATGATACTAGGATAAGGAGACATCTTCTTCCTTTGCTCGTCTATGCTAATCGCCTTTAGTAACATATCCTCTAAGTAGAAGAACTCAATGTACTGCACTGGATCGGTTATCTCACGGTTGAGGCCTTTGAAGAATCTTGCCATCGTCACCCTTTCGGCCTCATTGACTTGTGCTCTCTCTAAAGCAATCTCCATCTCATTAAAGTACTCTTCAACGCTCTTATTTTCTTGCGTCAAGGTCCTCTTCATTTCTTCCCAATTTTGAATTGGAAAACCTCCTGTGGACGTTCGCGTGGGATTGATTTGATCCCACCAGTTAACCGCATACCCACTAAACGCAGTTGATGCTAACTTTACCTTCTTCCTTTCCGAATAATTATGGCAGCGAAAAATAGATTGTACATCTCGCTCCCAATCTAAGTAAGCACTCAGACTGTACACTGCTGCAAAAGGCGGAAGTCTTATTTCTTTACTCCGTAGGTTCTCACTTTCGTTATATGTCTCGACCTTAACCCTCAAACCAAACGAGATCTTCCTCCTTTCACGCCTATCATACTGTCCTTGCCTTGGATAGGCATCATCCTCATAATCTCGCCTCTCGGACCATTGCGTGTAAGACATTCTGTAATTCCTGTAAAGTCACAACACTAGCAAACAAACGTAAAATTTGTACTAAACCTAGCACTCCCTCACGTGTTTACTCTCATGTTTAATCTCTCTATTAATCTCACAAAATATCACTCAAAATCCCTCCAATTGTCTAAGTATTAGTAAGACTCAAGAGTTCAAAGAAACAGGCTGGCAAGAAGATCTCAAAGAAAACTAGCTTCAAAAATAATTGTTGACACTTGGTACTTGATTAATTGCAAGAACAACCAATTAAACAAATAACAAGTAGAGTAGAAGGCAATTTCAAGGAATTAAAGACAACTCAACTTGACTCGAAAGGACTCAAACAATTTCAAATTTCAGTTCTGATTTTAATATGCAATTGCACCTTCAATTTGTTTTCTTGTCAAATCTGAATTTTGATCACCAAGGTTGTTGCTCTTATGAATTTTGTAACGCAAACACTTCTATATATTTTTGTGATTGCAGAATCGAATTCCTCTTCTTTCTTTTGGAATTTCTCTTCTTCTTTTTTACTACGAACACAGTTTGGTGTTTCGATCACAACTTTTTACTCCGGACTCTGAATCACTTGATTCTTTTTGATTCGGACTCCTAACAAACACAGCTTTCCAGCGGATCCATTTTCACTAAAATCAGACTTCAATAGATGTGTATAGAAATACAATTTCGACTTGACACTTTGGTGGACTAATTGTTTTTTTGACAGAAATTGAACAGACTCTCTTTTGTGTTTCGTGACCCTTTTGTTGGTAGAAAATGCAAGTAATTTAGCTAATTTCAACGCAACAAATCTGGACTGAAAATGCTAGCAATTGTTATTCAAGTAACGAACCAACCACACAAGGAAATCGGTTTTAGAATGGAGTAGAAGAAGAAACCGATTTCAGCAATGAAAACTTGAAAACAAATAAAGATACTTACCAATCTTTGAATGCCTTAAGCTCCGCTACCAACTGGTACGATCCTAGTTGCGTAGGATGCGTAGCACGTAATTCTGATCATTGTTCAAAGATGGATTTTGCTGCGAAATAAGATAGCTTGCCTAGACAACATAAGCGTGTTGATCGCTAAGCAGCAACCAACCTAGTTCGAGCAAGGGAGGTTCCTTGGCCGAATCACTAAGCCTATATCCGTTGTGGATATCAACCTAGGGCAGACGAACAAGTGGAATGCAATTTCAGATTTACTTGTTGACGACTCGAGTATTGTGAAACAAGGTTCAATTGATGAACAATGGGCAGAGATTTGCAAAGACAATGTCTTGTTTATCAAAATAACAGCCAACTCAATAATGGAGCTAAACGGCTCCTTATAAAGAGTTTACAAGCAAACCCTAATAGGAATAGAGGTAGGAGTTCTAATTAAGGAAAATAACTTAATTAACTAATTAATAAATTAACTAATTAACTAATTAACTAATTAAAGTAAATATAAATATATTTAAATACATTCCAGCAGCCCATGTCGAGCTCTCCATCATCGAGCCAAGGTTTTGGCCGAAACCTCAAGTCGTATGTTGTCTCGCGTACACACTGCACACCATAATGTCAACTTGCATAACTTTCAAACCACTAGGCCAAACGGGGCTGAAACTTGTTCCAAACCAAAGCTAATATCCTGAAGTTTTGAAAACGTGGTCGATCGTACGATTCGGACTTATGCAGCGCCGGCTAGGTTCTGACGAAGTCCCCTGATGCGTCTCAGAGTCCTTGTCTGCATAGGAATACTGTCAACGAAAATGTTGGCTTTATCATTTGGATGATCCACTCATCCAAACGTCCTGAAATTTAGACACAATAAACATAAGACATAGAGATTTCCATCAAGCCTTTTTGATCCCTGATCGTCACTCAAAAGTAATATTTTCTGCTAGCAAAATGCACAATAAATGTGTATAGGGCAAATCAGAGTCGAACCACAAGGATTAAGGGTAATATTCTGTTCATAATGTATGTCCAAGTCTAAACAGTAACAAGTAACACTTGGGGGGGTTTGGGCTGGCTAATGAAATTAACCAGCGATATTTGGATACTAAAGCTAACAAGTGAACTAAATAAAGTAAAAATTATCTAAAGGCAATAAAACAGTATCACAAGAGGGATAAATCAAATAATAGGAAAGAGTCTTAGCAAGGTGATTCCGCGGGTTGCGTCTAGGTCTAGTTGGTCATCAGCTCAAAGATATTCCACTCTCACAGTGCAGACGTGCTATAGAGGCTAGGTACGCTTAGGCCTCCTGTCTACCTTTGTAAGAGAAGTCTCGCCCAAGGTACGCTTATGGGCAAGACCTTGACACTCCGTCCTTCCCCAAGGTTCGCTTATGGGGAGATCCAAAGGCCCATGAAGTGGAGGAAGACACCTCTAGGGCAAGACGTTGTCAGATCCACCCTAGTTAACCTCCAGCCCTAGCCGGATTGGACCAGCAACCTGATGACTCCGGGCTAGGTGCCTACTGATTCTAACAAAATGGCAGTAATTACAAAGGAAAATACAACAGTTGATCAGGCTTCTATAGATCCAATGCAATATGACAGTAAAATGGCAAGAGATTAAATACACGTATAAGAGTTTATGAAGAACATTAAGGCTTCACAACTACCCTTGCAACCCTTGGAAAAAACCTTTGCTAAGACGAAAAGATCTAGCTACTCATACTCATAATAACATAAATATAAATAGATTTGATAACAAGCATAAAAGGAAAACAAGAAAACAGAAAGAAAACTATTAAATACCAGCCGGAGCTGAAAAGCTCCGGTGAAAGAGTAAGGCTGGCCGACGGCTACAGCTTGAAGATGGAGGAACAAATCCCAAAGAATGGAGAAAAATAGAAAGTATGCGGATTTTTGCCTCCTACCAATGTTGCTTACCCTAAAAATCCTAAAGTTACTGTTTATATACAACCCTAAGCTAACTAGAGGACAAGTCCAGCTAAGGGAAGAAGACAAAATATGAGGAAAGGGACAGCTGGGCTGGACCACGTCCTAGGGAGAATATTCCTAGGACGCTCAAAAGGGATCAGAGAGGAATCTCGCTGGCGTCTCTCTTCGTGCGCTCCAAGGAGGATTGTAAGCACGTGCGGCTTCTGATCTAGGGCTAAACGCAGCACCTGTCGGCTTCAGATAGTCCAGGGTTGGACACGAATGCGCGCATCTAGGGCTCGACTAGGGAAATACGTCTAGGCCGCGACGAAGACTGGGAGACTTCCAAAGCTGCTCAATTCCATCCCAAAACGTGTGCTTTCTGTCTTTTTCTCCTCTAGGGCTGGGTATGACAAAAGTATTGAAAACAGAGCAAGTTAGTAGCATCAAGAAGGGGAAAACGTACAAAATTAGAGAGAAAATATCTAGAAAACACACGCATATCAATCCCTGATCGGACTCCATCTGCTCCATCATGTCTTGACACTTTTGGGATCGTATCAGTCACTCTCTCTTCTGCCGTCTTCACACGGGCTTCTAACTCCGCCATCTTTGAGAGCAAATCTGCAATCATACGTTTCTTTCCTTCTGTATTTACTGGATGCGTAGAGTGACGATCTAGTTCTTGAATAGGTTCAGCACGCGAAATTGTATCGTAAGATCCCACCTTATAACTTGTTTTCGAAGGAATCCACCTTCGGACTTGGTCTTCCGAGTCTTTGATGAAGTGAGGTTAGGCTAGAGTCCACTCGCCTCGTTCGTCCCTAACGAAACCTAGAGGAATCCACCTACTAGCATACCATACACCTAGCCGGCTCCAATGATCGCAACCTATAAGAGATCCACTTGCAGGTCTCGCCCTCCGAGATTGAATCCACAATCCCAAGTCAAAATCGAGTCCACGATTCCTCACACTTGAAGCACCGACGCCGAGTCCATGAACGCCCTTGTTCGAATCCAGGAACACCCTCGAGTCCACGAGCACACTATTTGAATCCATAAATAGTAACACACTACCCACGCACCTTCCACACTTGAGTCCACAAATGCCATGCGAGTCACGCTATAATCGTGTCCACGACTAAGTTACACAAGAACGACTTGCTCCGGAATCGATAGAATAAAAAGTGAGAAGGGAATAGAAATTTGGTATTTGTAATTTGTGTAAGCTCTGATTAATTTCATTAATGAATAAGGCTGCCTTTAAATAGGGTCAAAAAATACAAGTTACAAACACAATTTAAGTACAATTTCTAATTAAACTAGGAGTAGTAATACTAAACCTATACAACTTAGAAGTTCTATTGAATAAATAACTCTAATAACTAAATAAACTAAATAATAAATAGCTACAAACATTCTAGAAGCTCTATAATACCTTTCGCACAGTTGGACTCCAAGTTGGGCCGCAATCTCCAACTTGCATGTTGCTGCGCGTTCACACTGCGCAACAAAATGTCCACTAGGGCTAACTCTTAATCCGCTCTTCCAATCGAGTTGAAACTTGTCCCATTCGAAAGCTAACATTTGTAAATATTGGAAACACGTCTTGTTCGCTGGTCCAAGAAGAACAGGTCCGAATAAACTCACAAAGTATAACCTAATGTGTCGACAAGTCCGAGTAGGAGTAGGACTTTGTCTGCTAAAATGTAGCTACGGGCTTTCTCTCAAATGGCTCCTGCGTTTGGGCTCAAATTTGGACACAAGCTCAATAAAATCTTTAAGCTTATGAATCCATTTGGATCGCACATATTTGGATTTGTTATGACCAAATTAGCTCAGACACAATCGCCGGGTGCACTTATCTGTTGTCCTCTTGACAGCTTGATTGTAACCATAGGCCATCTTACAATTTACTAGTCCAAATTGTCTCAAACTTGGCCACAATCTTTCCAAGACACCAATCGGTCTTGAATTTACTTTGGTTTCCCTATTGAAGTCTTTCTTTCATGTCTTGGCTTGTGTGGATGTCAACCCTTGCGTTAAGAGTCTCCAAGCAACCTTCCATGTCTTTCTTTGCCCAATGATTTGCTCCAGCAACTTCTCTAGCCTTATATCCATGTATAGAGGTTGTATTAACCTCTCTAGCCGCTTCATGACGTCCTTGGTTCGACGTCTTAGCTTGATTGGCCGTGATGATGCATTGTGCGCATGCCGCGGGGCTAGGATCGTATCACCAACCTCTCCAACTCCAACAGTCGTTCCTCCCCAACCTTAACCTGTGCCTCTAGCCTGGTTCATTAAGAACTCAGATCCTCTTTTAGAGAAATCTCTCTACTCTTGGCCGCAGTCACAACTTCCAACTCAATCAACAAGCGCAGACGTCTTTCCAATGCAAAGCCTCGCACCCTCTCTCTTTGCATTGTGTCTAAAACCTCAGATAAGTTCATCTTCAACACCGTAGTTTCATCAATGGTCAAACAGTTTAGCTCTGCATCATCCTCCAAGACTCGAATATTTGAGGAAGATAACTTATCGACCCCATAGCTCTTAGCAACGATCGATAACATCCCGCGTAAATCCGCCACGCTAATCACCACACCCGAACGATCACCAAATGTGAACAACATATCCAAATGATTCCTCTAGCATTTTCGTTCCCCTGCGGAACAAAAATGAAATACTTGTTGACTTTGGGGTGTCATCCTTAATGCAATTTCAGATTTACTTGTTGACGACTCGAGTATTGCGAAACAAGGTTCAATCGATGAACAATGGGCAAAGATTTTCAAAGACAATGTCTTGTTTATCAAAATAACAACCAACTCAATAATGGAGCTAAACGGCTCCTTATAAAGAGTTTACAAGCAAACTCTAATTGGAATAGAAGTAGGAGTTCTAATTAAGGAAAATAACTTAATTAACTAATTAATCAATTAACTAATTAACTAATTAACTAATTAAAGTAAATATAAATATATTTAAATACATTCCAGCAGCCCATGTCGAGCTCTCCATCATCGAGCCAAGGTTTGGGCCGAAACCTCAAGTCGTATGTTGTCTCGCGTACACACTGCGCACCATAATGTCGACTTGCATAACTTTCCAACCACTGGGCCAAATGGGTTGAAACTTGTTCCAAACATAAGCTAACATCGTGAAGTTTCCAACACGTGGTCGATATCACGATTCAAACTTGTAAAGCATCGACTAGGTTCGGACGAAGTCGCCTGATGCGTCTTAGAGTCCTTGTCTGCGTAGGACTACTGGCAACGAAAATGTCGGCTTGATCTTTTGGACGATCCACTCATCCAAACGTCCTGAATTTGGACACAATAAACATAAGACATAGATTTCCATCAAGCCTTTGTGATCCCTAATCGGACTCCATCTGCTCCATCATGGTCTGATGCTTTTGTCCATCTAGTCGTGTGATACATCTTGGGATCATATCATTCCCTCCCTCTTTGGAAAGATTCATCCTCGAATCTCGCTCAGCATAATCTGCCCACGAAAGCTTCACAATTATATGCTCAAAGCATACTCACCACCTCTCGTGCTTCCTTAGTCGCCATCTCTTGCGCTTCAAGGGCAAGGTACTCGATGCACTAGGGTTGGTATGAGGATTCACATCATCCCCTCTCCCCTCGAATCTGATTTTAGACTTGTACCACTAATTGCGTGTCGAGGGCATCAAATTTAGTTGTAAAAAGATATAGAAATGGGGTAGAAATACAACTTATCACTTGTCCACAAGGGACTCGTAGATCATGATAAGAGGTTCGTCCACATAGATCTTGTTGGGGTTTCGTAGTCTTGACTCGACTTCCTCGTCACTGGAGTTGAGGGGTTTTGTTTTTGCAATTAAGGTAAACAAAGCATAAAAGAGAACAGGAAATAATAAAATAAATAGTGGCAATCTTAAGCAGAAGGTGATCTTAGCTAAGATTGCAGATTGAGGTTCATTGTGAACTGTCTTGGGGTACACTCCTGGTAAGGGTGGATTCGTGAGCGCGCTACTTGTTCAATCGATCATTGACTTTAGATTTTCTCCTTCTCTCTCATAACTCTGCTATAGATTGAGAGGAACGCCTTTACAATCCTACTTTCCTCCTATTCAAATCACTTGGAGGGTACCCCCTTTCCTAGTGATCTTGGCCAGTGGACACCTGGCTGGTTAAAGGGTTTATCCAATTGGCTGCTGGCTTGAGGCACATGCGTTTTCTCAATGGCGTAGGGAAAGACAGAGTCTAGGCCAAGCTACTCCCAACTCGGAGCCCTAGATTGCTAGTCTGGTTAGGCCTATATCGATTCAAGTTCACTAACCCCCGCGAGGTTAGCTGCCTACTTCGTCACTCCGTTTTTGCTCTTCCCCTTTGTGACTGGCTATAAATTCGTCGTCTTGCCTAATATCGATCAAGTCTTAGCCTAGACGGGAACCGGTTTGTTAAAACAGAACTTGAATTGATTATGAACGAGAGGATAATAAGAAGAGATCGGTCTCACGATTTACAAGAACACTCACTCAACCCTTACCAAGAATTCGGTGTTTAGCTACTAGACATAATAATTAAAGAAAAGAATAATTGAAGAACATGAATTAAAATAAATCTGTGATATCCTAAACCGAATAACCACAGAGCAAATGTTTACAAGAATTAGAAGTTGAAAGAAGGAAGATCCTGTAATTGACAGCCTTCCTTAACCTTTAACAAGGTTAGAGTCCCCAACAATTACGTTCCTTTCCAAATTCCATACTTCAAATAACTAAAAGATAGGGATAAGAAAAATCCCAATTGTTCAAATTCGAAAACTAAATAATAAATAAGATACTAAGAGATTGTTTTTGTTCAAATAAGATTACATCCGAGATTTTATCCAAGAGATGTAACAGCCAGCTGGCTTCCTGATCAGCATTCTATGAATCCATGATGGGCACGCCTCTATCTCTACAATCTTAGCTAAGCTTGTGGCAAAGATTTCCACTTTGTCGCTCAAGGCACCCGTTTCCTTCCAATCTGCTCTTTCCCAAGACTTCCTTCGAAAGACCACAAATTGACGTAGAAGAGATTATTTTTACCATAACCAAGGTGGTTTAAGATAGTAAAAACACATGGAAATAAGCGTCAATCAAACCTCACCACACTTAAACAATTCTTGCCCCGAAGCATACTAGACTCTTAACTAAGAAGAGGAAAAGACAGACTCAAAACAGTGGCAAATTTCTAGACAGACAGCCCTTAACTGATTCCCTTATACCTTCATACCTATGACAGTCAGCATACTTCTCAATGGATCCCAACCCTTATGAAGAAGGTCTATTCAACACCCCAAACATCCATATTCCACTTGATCATAACATCTTTGCATTCCACAATAGACTCAACAAGACAAGACATCCACCTACTTGGGTATTCTCCCCTTAATTCAACTACTCAACATCAACATTTGAATACCTTGTCTGAAAATTTTCTATGCCAGTATTGCTAATAGTTTCTTGAATATTAATGCTTGTGAGGTAGAAATATCAAGACAAATACGCAATTTTTTTTTCCATTGCTCTGCTGAAAGTTTCTTGAGTATTTCCACTTGGTGAGGCAGAAATATCAAGACAATTTATTTCATCATCATTTTTTATTTTTTTTTGCTTTTTTTTTCTAGAGCATGCAATTACTGGGCATAAGAGTAGTTCTCTAAATTAGAGCAATTCAGCACAACATAAGGCAACAAACTCCGTTATCCACTTAGCAATTTTCCTTAAGGGGATATTAAAAATATTTGGTAGAAGCTTGCCTATTTGTTAAGTCTGTTACACAATGCTAGACCTCATGATCATGTACAATATGGATGCTTAATGGATACCAGGACCCATTTCCTTACTAGTGTTTGTCGCACCCCGACTTAGGATTTTATCCTAATGCGACGCAAGTTTGGGACGAGATGTGAGACGAAATTGGACTCATCTCACATGATGCTAATGAAGTCGCCACCCTAATTTTCCTAGGTTTAGGGAACCTAAAGTCATGGCATAAAAATAAAAAGCTAAGGCAAAATGGGTCTGAACCCGAGAACAGTGGTTCGGGGTCGTATTATGGACTCGGGAAGGTGTTAGGCACCCGAGTCACATCCTAAAAAGGTTACCAGATAAAGAGGTGTTTAAACATGTTTGAAAAAGTCCTAAACTACGTGATCATGCCCAACAGATTTAAACAATTCTAATATTCATGCGTATAAGCGTATATGCGAAAAAAACGTGAAATAAATAAAAGGGAAGAAACGTTTACTTGATTAAGGGGTACGGGTGATTTACCCTTTTTTTATCAGAGTTATCGGCACGAGGAGAGAATAACGTTGAATGATTGAATATTTAGCAATTGCTGCACGCGAGCGAAAATAATTAATTGGGATGAACAAAATAATTATCTAAGCATGCATAGCGGGCAAAAATGGACAAGTATTCGAGCATACGAATAAATAAACAGTACAAGTGCGGAAAAATAAATAAACAGTACAAGTACGGAAAAATAAATAAACAGTACAAGTGCAAAAAGTAAATAAATAGTACAGGCGTGTGATGGCGAAAAATAAATAAGCAGTGCGAGTGCGAAAAATAAATAGTACAAGCATTCAGAAAATTGATACGAAAAATAAATACGATAAGCTGAAAAATTGGACTAGGCCCACTGGGCCTAGAAATTGGGCCTACAGCTGGGCCCATCAGACCAGCCCACCTTCCCTCTTTCACGTTTCACGTTTAGGCTTGGCAGCCAAGCCCACCCTTCTTCTTATTCCAATTTGGGCTTGGCACAAGCCAAGCCCATCAACCAACTTAAAATAAAACAACCCTCCCCTCTCTTTTCTTTTTCCTTTTTTTCTTTTCTCACTTTTTCTTTTTCTTTTTCTCTGCTCTTGGCCGCAGCTCTCTCCTCTCTTTTCCTCTCTTTTCTTTTTTCTTCTCTTTCTTTTCTGCCGTATTTCCTCTCTTTCCCTTTATTTTCTTTTCTTTTTTTCTTTTTCTTTGGTTTGGTTGTGATTGTGTTTGATGGTGGCGGCGATTTGGTGTGGCTGGGTGTAGGATGCGGCAGTGGGCTGAGGCGCGGGATGGATTGCGGTCGTGGCTTGTGGATCGGGGCTGATGGGCGATGTGGCTGGGTGTGGCTGAGGCGCGGGATGGATTGCGGCAGTGGGCAATAGCGGTGGTTGGCTGATTGGTTGAGGCGATGGCGCGCCTTGGTGTGGCGCGGTGGCTGTGATGGGTCAGGGCTCGTGGTGGTTGGTGTCGCCGGCGTGGCTGTAGATTTAGGCTCTGTTTGGCGTTCCGGTTCTGGTCCGAAAAGTGCTGTGGGTAAAAGTGTTGTGAAAAAAACACTTTTGCGCAAAGCAGTGTGCTGTTTGGTAAACATTTTTTAAAAGTGCTGTGGGAAAAGAGTTGGAGTATAAAACCCATTTTTAAAAAATTAATAAAAATAGGAAAAGTGGATCTAAAATTACTTATCTTGATATGGAGATTTTATCATGGTAGTTTTTAATTTATTTTGTTCATTATATAAAGTAAAAAAATAAAATTAAAATGAAAAAAAAAAAAAATAAGAGAGAGAGGGTGCCAAACGCAGCAAAGGTTGGCTGCTGGAGCAAAATAGAGCAGTGGCTCATAGCTTGATTTGTTCAAGGAATTAGGAAGCCAGCTTTTTGGAAAGCTGCGTTCTTTAGGTGATAGCCAAACACCTGGGTTGGGAAAAGTTGGGTTGGGTACCCAACTCCCAACCCCAAACACCGCCTTAGGATTCATTTCACGGCTGGGTGAGGAGAGTGGATTGAATTAAATTGAATTTGCAATTCAATTAATTTGGAGATGATTGGATTTAATTTCTTAGGGAATTGGTTTTTTGTAGTTTTGAAGATTGCAGGGGGATTGCTCCTGGGATTTAATTTAGGGGGGATGAATTGGGCTTTTATTTGCAGAGAATTAATTTGCAAGAGAGGGAGGTCATGAATTGGTGTTTCTGTGTGTGTTCTCCCCCCTTGACCTATAGTGTGAGCTTGGTATTTGTAGGAGTTTTGAGTCGCTGGATGGCGAGGATGACGTTGGCATTGATGACGTCGAGCGTTTTGCGTGGCAGAAGGAGAATGAAAGCCTCAAACTAGGGAGGTGTAGGCTTGCATAGGTGGAGAAGAAAGCTTGGCTGAGAATGAATTTCGTGGGCAGCAGGTTGGATTTTAGGTTTGGAAGTGAAGGTGTGTACATAGATGCATTAATGTGCATTAATGGGTATACGAACATAATATTTTTGTTCGAGCTCATTGTACGAAAAATCTTGCTAACAATCCCAACCATAATTGCTAAAATATAGAACAAAATGAAACAAAATTATTAGTATACAGTGAGCGGTGAAAAGTTCCCTATACAGTTCAATAAAAAATCCGCTTGCACGCAATAAAAGTTCGAACAGGCAAAAATGCTTAAAGCAAAAATTGAACGAAACACAAATAGATAGCGCGAGTTAGAAAAATAATAAAAGAAGAGTAGCTAATGAGCGAAATTGTTTGACCCTTGGTTTTGAGAATTTTGACTCGGGAACCGGTACGGGTTCGAATGGAAAAAGTGATAAAAACGCAAAAAAGTATGAAATAAAATTTAAATGACATTAAATGTAAAAAAATAAACATCAGATTGACATAAATAAATGGAAGTATGATTTTAGGAAATTGATGACAAAAATACGACAAATGAAAAATTAAAAATCCAAAATCGGGTAGCAACAGTGTTGAATATGTTAACCCATTGAAATGCTTTAATCAAAAGTTATAGGGTCATAAAGTGAAGGATGCTAAAGGTCAAGGTTAAGATATTAGGGAAGAGGTCTTAAGCATAGTCTAGATTTTTGCCGACACTAACATAAAACACATAACACTTAAGCCTAAAAACAGTCATGGACAACAAAAATCATGCAATCAGACTCAATCTAAACAATCTAGGCCAACTATCTTGGCTAAGATTCACAAAAAAATTTATGCAACTAAAGAAAGTCACACAAAAGCACATCAAAACATGTATATACAGACACAATATATAAAACACCCTCATCACACTTAAAGGACACATTGTCCTCAATGTGTAAATAAGAGTAAAAAGACTCAAAATATATAAAAAGAAAAGAAAGAAAGACACGACCTGGGGGCATTTACTACGTTGAGGGAGGTAGAGGTGGTGGCTGCTTCGGGTCTTGCACAGATAGTGCTGCATCATCTTCTTTATCAGAGGAGTCATCGCTGCTACTGCTGAAGTGGTCATCCAGTTTGTCTCTTATGTGTGCTACAGCCTTGTCCATGACTCTGACAAATTTGAAGGTAACATCAAGGTGGGTCTGGATCTGTTGGAACTTGAACTCCTGCTGCTCCAAAAACTTATCGAACCGCTCCTGCTGGTTTCTTTCAATGCTCATGAAAAGAGATTGCTGCTGGTCTATAATCTGCTGCATCTGTTTTTGAGCATTGTAATGGAACTCATGGAACAACTTCTAGTTTGTAGTGAAGAATAACAGCTGCTCATTAATGAGGTGCAGGAGGTTGTCAGCCCATTCTAGAAGCTTTGGATGGTCTGGATCTAGGTCACATTGGGTTTGCGGCTTCTTCTCATCTTGCCCAAGATTGGGCTCTTTGTCTGCACCATCAAGCTGGATTGGCTGAATCTTGAAGTTGCCATTGATCCTCTTCCCATAGAGGTGATCTTCTACTTGCGTAAAACCTGTATTAAAACAGAGATAGCCTTTTTCCTCGTGGAAATGGCCCATTTGGTCAAAAGCCTTAAGATCCATGATCTTAACCGCACAGGATTTATGCATATTCAAAGTAGACAAATCAATTCCCCTAGCAGTAGCAGTAATATGGGAAATAAGAGTTCCTAGGATCAGCTTAGGGAGAGAATCGCATGCCTTTATTTGCCTAACAATCGAATAACCCAAATTAACCTTCTTATTATGAAGCATACACCAAAGCATAAAAACTTCTAACTTAGAGATGTTGCCTGAAATAGTAGTTTTGCCCGAAAGGTTAATAGACAAGATCCTTTGGAGCATCCTCAAGGTAGGATCTCGGATTTGATGGGCTTTGGCATTCTTATCCAGTTTTCCATTAGGGTCACCAATCAACTCTCTATAAGCTACTGACTTATCCCAGTCAAGGGGATAATCAATAAGGGCATTCTTATAATCATCTGAATTTAGCCCTTCCTCAGTCACAAATCCAAGTAATAGATTAAATTCATCAATAGATAAATCAGACCACATGTCAAGCAACCTAAAATTCACAACATGAGACGCGCCAAGATCAGGATTGGCTCTACCATTAGCATACAACCTATCCTGATCAAGCCAGAAAAATGCATGAAATTCCAAACAAAGCTCAGCATATGCAGGCAGTTCAAGGTACATAAAGCATTCCCACCCAAGATTGGTTATGTACTGCCTAATCTTTTTACCCACACCCAAGGCATCAAGAAACGAGAAATCAAGGATAGCAAATTGAGTAATCTCACATGCATGCTTGTCATTTAATCTCACCCTAAGGTCAGGGGTATCAGGCCTCAAACATCAATTAAGTGAGTTTAAGGGGGGAATGAATACCTTGGCAGTCTTAGCCACAAGCTTGGCCAAGACTACAGCTGCATCATTGTCTAAGCCATCTTCCTGATCAGCCACCTCAACTTTCTTCTTTCCTTTTGTTGCCGCAGAACGAGTCCTCTTGGCTGGGGCTGATTCACTGCCCGCTTCTAACTTTCTCTTCCCTAACCTTTTCTCTTTCGCCGAACCTTCTTCACATTGTGGTTCGGAATCAACTCCCTTCTTTCCAACTTTCTTGTGAGCCACCTTCTTATCTCTAGCAGATGGCTTCTCATTGGAATCAGTCTCCGAAATCACCTCTACCTTTGAGTCACCCGACTTGCTAACACTAGATTGGGTTTTCAGCTCTTCGGTGAGATTAATCTTCCTCATGGTCGGAAGGGAGCCCTGAAGAGATTCAGAGGTAGGAGTTGGAGGAGGAGTGGAAAGATCTTTCTTAGGGGAACTAGAGGGGGCTGTATCCATGGACATGATTGTCCTCGCTATAATGAGCACCTCGTTGAGATTTTGGGGCAGATCCTTCTATGGATTTGAGAGAGAGGAAGATTGCGAAGGCATGGGAGATTCTTGCCTAATCGGGGTAGATTTTGGTGTAGCGGATCTCTTAGATTTTCCCATGTTCAAAGCTAATTGATCGTGGAGTGAAAGTAGGAAAGTGGAGTGATTTAGCTGATGATGAATTGAGAGAAATTCGGGATGAGGGCGAGATTTTAGGGATTTGAGGGATTTTGGTGTAAGTGGAAGGTAAGGAGTCTCTCTCTTAATTTAAAAATTAATTCCCATATGATAATTAATTTTCAAAAAATATAACCGTTGCTCTTGTTTTTTCTCCTTCTTTTTACACGTGATATGCTCTTCTTTCCCTTTTTCTCCGCGTGTCACCCAATTCTTGGCCGAATAAAATGTAGCTTAGATAAAAAAGACTTAGCCAAGATCCCTTACCACGCTTAATTACTCGCAACCACTCCAGGGAACTCCACAAAATTCCTGAAAATTCCTGAAAGGGAAAATCAGTAGGTGACTCTGGACTAAATTTGAACAATCAATTTATTCACAAGAATTAAAAACAAAAAGCATGGGTTTCCTCCCATGTAGCACCCTAGTTATATTCCTAGGCATGACTTTGCTTTTCTTTTAATGAATCTCAGGTGGGGCTTCAATCGCCTGATTTTCCTTAAACGTTGGAAATCCTTCTACGAATGGTTTGAGCCGCTGTCCATTGACCTTGAACACTATTCCTGTCTTTTCATTTCTAATGTCCACTGCACCATGAGGGTAAATATTAGTGATAACATATGGACCTTCCCATTTGGTCTTAAGCTTACCAGGAAAGAGCTTGAATCTAGAGTTGTATAGAAGGACTTTTCCCCCAAGTTGGAGATTCTTCTCAACAATCTTGCTGCCATGGTATGTCTTCATCCTGATCTTAGCTAAGAGCTGGTTGTCATATGCTTGATTCCTCAATTCTTCCATCTCTTGGATTTGAAGTTTCCTTTCCTCACCTACCTAGTTGTACCTTATATTGCATTTCCGAATTGCCCAATAAGCTCTATGTTGCATACCTACTGGCAGGTGGCATGCTTTCCCATACACCAATTTGTACGGAGTCATTCCTATAGGAGATTTATAGGCAGTCCTATATGCCCATAACGCAACATCCAGCCTTTGGCTCCAATCTTGTCGATCTAGGCCAACTGTCCTAGCCAAGATCGACTTGACTTCTCTGTTTGATACTTCCGCTTGGCCATTTGACTGAGGATGGTAAGCAGTGGAAACTTTATGGGTTACACCATATTTCCTGAAAAGCGAAACAATAATACTATTGCAAAAATGTGTTCCACGGTCACTAATGATTCCCTTAGGCACACCAAATCTGTTCAAAATGTTAGATTTCAAAAATGAAACAACAGTTTTAGCATCATTGGTCCTAGTTGCTTTTGCTTCTATCCATTTAGACACGTAGTCCACAGCAAGCAATATATATTGTTTCCCATTTGACATAGGAAAAGGCCCCATAAAATCAATACCCCATAAATAAAAAATCTCACAATTTAATATAACATTCATGGGCATTTGATTTTTAGAACTTATGTTTCCTATCTTTTGGCATTCGGGACATGTCTTAGAAAATCTATAGCTATCACAAAATAGAGTAAGCCAATAAAATCCCAACTCAAGGACTTTTAAGGCTGTCCTCTTGGCTCTAAAGTGTCCACCACATGCATCAGAATGACAAAATCTGAGGACAGATGGAATCTCACTTTCAGGAATACATCTCCTAATCAATTGATCAGATCCAATCTTCCATAGATAGGGGTCATCCCAAACGAAATACCTGCTGTCATGCTTACTCTTTACCTTTTCTTGAGCCGTTAAGTCTCCATAATGCTTACCCGTGGCTAAGAAATTGACTAGATCAGCGAACCATGGCCTCATCATTTGGACTGAAAATAGGTGTTCGCCTGGGAAATCATCTCTGATTGGCTCCAGATCTCCTTTTACAAGGCATCTACTCAGGTGGTCCGCGACCAAGTTTTCCTTTCCTACTTTGTCCTTGATCTCTAGATTATATTCCTACAAAAGTAAAACCCAGCGAATCAATGTTGGGATTTGGTCAGGAGGTACCTTAAGGCCGCATGGTCAGAAAAGACTATAACTTTTGTTCCCAACAAATATGATCTAAATTTATCCAATGCAAAGATTATCACAAAGAATTCCTTTTCGGTCGTGGTATAGTTCTTTTGTGCATCGTCAAGCATCTTAGAGGTGTAGTAGATCACGTGTGGATCTCTACCATTTTTCTGCCCTATAATCACACCAACGGCTGAGTTGTTGGCGTCACACATTAATTTGAATGGAAGGCTCCAATCTGGTGCTTGGATGATTGGGGCTGATGTGAGTTTCTTCTTAATCTTGTCAAACGCCACTTGGCAAGCTTCATTGAAATCGAAGTCCACTTCTTTTTGTAAAGGCTTGCACATCGCCTCCACTACCTTTGAAAAATCTTTAATAAACCTGCGGTAAAACCCTGCGTGGCCAAGAAAACTTCTAACCTCACGCACGCATGAGGGGTAAGGCAAACTTTTTATAACATCAATCTTAGCCTGGTCTACTTCTATGCCTTTCTTAGAAACTACATGGCCTAAGACAATACCTTGTTCTACCATAAAATGGCATTTTTCAAAGTTTAACACAAGATTAGTGGCCACACATCTTTTCAAAATGTTTTTCAGGTTAGATAAGCATTGATCAAAATTATCACCATAGACGGTGAAGTCATCCTTGAATACTTCAATACCTTTTTCCACAGAGTCTCAAAAGATACTAACCATACACCTTTGAAAGGTGGTTGGTGCGTTGCACAATCCGAATGGCATCCTCCTATATGCAAAGGTTCTGAAGGGACATGTGAATGTCGTCTTCTCTTGGTCTTCTAACGCCACTGGGATTTGATGAAATCCTGAGTAACCATCCAAGAAATAGTAGTGGAATTTCCTAGTCAACCTTTCCACCATTTGGTCAATGAATGGTAATGGAAAGTGATCCTTCCTCGTGACTTAGTTAAGTCTGCGGTAGTCTATGGAGACCCCTCCATCTGTTCTGAATTCTTGTGCTCCTTTTTACTCCATCCTCTCCTTCGGTCATAGTAATTCCTATTTTCTTAGGTACAACCTGCACAGGGGAAACCCACGAACTATCAAAGATCGGGTAAATAATTCCAACATCAAGCAACTTAATAATTTCTTTCTTAACAACTTCCATCATCGAAGGGTTTAGCCTCCTTTGGGGTTGTCGGATTGTTTTCTTATCCTCTTCCACATGAATCTTGTGGGTACAAATGGTTGAGGAGATACCCTTGATATCTGCCAAGGTCCATCCAATAGCCTCTTTGTGTTCTTTTAACACGGTTGTCAATCTAGCTTCTTCCTCGCTGGAAAGCTTAGTTGAGATTATTACTGGCAGAGTCTTGTCTTGGCCTAGATAGGCATACTTAAGGTATTCTGGCAACTCCTTAAGATCAAGCTTGGGTGCCTGCACAATAGATGGTAAAACCTTAGAATCGGACATGCTAAACAATGGGCAATTCAATGATTCCTTCAACGGTTCAGTCTCATGAAGATCTGTTAAGATCTCCTTAAGATCTTCTCGGTTTCCCACTCGGTCTTCCAATTCTGTCAGTGTCTTAGCTGAGATACTTCTACTTAAGACAAAATCAAGTGGGTCAGTGGCACTCAAATCTGCAGTCTCTTCTTCGATAGGGTATAAAATATCAACAAAAGTAACACTGTGCATCTCATTTTGATATTTTAATCGCTCTTTCATATAGAACTTAATCGTGCTCCCAAAGAATTCCAAAACGATACTTCCTTCGTAAACATCTATCTTTGCTCTAGCTGACCTAAGGAAAGGTCTCCCTAGAAGCACATCTGTAGTACAAGAAGGCAAGTCAGAATCCATCTCAATAATATAAAAATCCACAGGGTATATAAAATTATTAACTTAGACAAGAACGTCCTCTACTACTCCCTTAGGATGAATTACAGTTCGGTTAGCCAATTGAATCACCACCTGCATCTCTTTCATTGGTCTCATTTGTAATGTCTCGTATTCTTTTGAGGACAACACGTTGATTCCAGCCCCTAAGTCGCAAAGAGCTTTTTCCACATTTTCGTTCCCTATCTTACAAGGAATAGTGAAGGTTCGTTGATCTCCGCACTTCTCTGAGAGTTTGCTCTGAAGTACTGAGGAAATATTTTGTGTAAGATTCACTCTCTCCATCCCTGCAAGTTTTCTTTTGTTAGTACAGAGTTCTTTTAAGAATTTTGAATAAGATGGTACTTTAGAAATTAAATCTAGCATACGAATATTCACTGCCACTTTGCCAAAAATGCTCATGAATTCCTTAGCCTCGTCTAACTTCTTCTGTTTTGAGGACTTGGGAGGATAAGGGGTGGAATCTCCACTGGTTCTAGAGGTTTGGAACTCTACTCATCAGTCTTAGCCACTGGCTTGGCTAAGATCGGCTGGTCTTTCTCTGTTTCGGCTGGATCGTCAATGTTAGTCTCAGTCTTACCCAAGATTGGTTCTGGCTGAGATTCTGCTTGTATTTCTTCGTCCACATCATTATCCTCATCCTCAAATAGCCGATTATGTATTTCCTGGTCTGACTTCGCTCCCTTCCTTTCAGGTAGGACGCTTCCACTCCTAAGATTAATAGCACTTACATTATGCCTTGGATTATTTTCAGTGGTGGAAGGTAGTTTGCCACCTGACTCAGGTTGCTGCGGCTATTGAGTAAATTGGCTGATTTGTTTTTGCATCTCCACGTTCTGTTTCTGCATCTCAACAAGACTGGATTGGGTTGCAAGCATGAATTTTTGCAACGTCTCTTCTATAGGAACTCCGGTAATCTTAAGTGGTTGAGGTGCAGGAGGTAATAGTGGGACATTGCTCTGATTTGCTCCAGGTGGTCTGGGTACGAAGTGTTGGAAATTAATGGGGGATTGCTGTATTGTTGTTGTGGTTGTTGGCTAGGCTGGGGCGGATCTTGCCTCCACCTGAGATTGGGATGTTGTCTCCAAGGGTATTGGTTACTTTCATGTGGGAATCTAGGTTGTCCTTGATTGTAATCATATGCTGCATTCACTGGGATTGGGGCTGGATCACCCGGCTATTCTACCACGTAACAACTATGGGTTGGATGATCTAATTGTTGGCAAATCCTGCAAATCGAGGACATAGGATTAGTTGCTGCTACTGTAGTTTGTACCTGAGATATGGCACCTGTAGAAAGATTCATCAATATGTTAGTGATCTTGTCAAGCTTATTTTCAACATTTATAGCATTCAAAGAAGAAGGTGCAGAATTTCTCTCAGATGAGGTGTTATTTTGGCAATTATCGGCCATCGTTTGGAGAAGCAATTTGACTCTTGTAGGTGTAAGATCTTGAAGTGCTCCTCCAGCGGCTGTATCTAACCTCTCCTTATCCTTCACGCACATTCCATCATAGAAATATTGGATTAGGAGATGATCAGCCACTCCATGGGTAGGACAAATATCTTGAAGGTCTCTAAACCTTTGATGATACTTGCTCCAACTCTCCCCTCCCCTTTGCTGAATGGAAACTAAATTCTTTCTAGCTAGACCCGCCTTAGTCGCGTTCCAATATTTATTCAGGAAGGCAGCAGACATGTCTCCCCATGTTGTAATGGTATTATGGAGCAAGCTATAGAACCAATTCTTAGCTGAGTCTTCGAGAGACAAACAAAATGATTTCAATTTGGCCCTCTCGATTGTTACTCCCACTGGCTTTAGGGTATCACATTGGAGGTGAAGGTTCCTCAAATGGTTATACGGATTCTCATTTGAGTGGCCATGGAACTTGGTTAAGTTGGCTATGATGTTTGTCTTGATAGACCAATCATTGGCCATTGGGGGTAGGTTGATACAGGAGTAGGTCACTCATTCAGCCCCCCTGTTTTGTTCCCTCATCGTCTGTTCTTGTTGGTTTTCCTCCATCTTTGGTATTGGGTTTTCAGCTGGGCCTGAATCTTGGCCTAGACTACTAACAGAACTAGAATCTATTTATGTACTAGAAAATTCACCGTCGAATTTCTCTTGGCTTTCTTTCTATTTTGTGCTTCAGTCTTTGTAAGCTCTGGATTCAAAGGTAATAAATCTTCCTTTGAGGACCTGGTCATCAACTGCAAAAGATAAAAATAAAAACAAAACTACAAATACACCGTCAAAAGATCCCCGACAACGGCGCCAAAATTTTATTGCGTGTCGAGGGCATCAAATATAGTTGTAAAAAGATATAGAAATGGGGTAGGAATACAACTTATCACTCATCCACAAGGGACTCGTAGATCATAATAAGAGGTTCGTTCACAGAGATCTTGTTGGGGTTTCATAGTCTTGACTCGAATTCCTCGTCACTGGAGTTGAGGGGTTTTGTTCCTGCAATTAAGGTAAACAAAGCATCAAAGAGAACAAGCAATAATAAAATAAATAGTGGCAATCTTAAGTAGAAGGTGATCTTAGCTAAGATTGCTGATTGAGGTTGATTGTGAACTGTCTTGGGGTAAACTCCTGGTAAGGGTGGATTCGTGAGCGCGCTACTTGTTCAATCGATCATTGACCTTAGATTTTCTCCCTCTCTCTCATAACTCTGCTATAGATTGGGAGGAACCCCTTTACAATCCTACTTTCCTCCTATTCAAATCACTTGGAGGGTACCCCCTTTCCTAGTGATCCTGGCCAGTGGACACCTGGCTGGTTAAAGGGTTTATCCAATTGGCTGCTGGCCTGAGGCACATGTATTTTCTCAATGGCGTAGGGAAAGATAGCGTCTAGGCCAAGCTACTCTAAACTCGGAGTCCTAGATTGTCAGTCTGGTTAGGCCTATATCGATTCAAGTTCACAAACCCCCGCGAGGTTAGCTGCCTACTTCGTCACTCAAGTTTTGCTCGTCCCCTTTGTGACTGGCTACAAATTCATCGTCTTACCTAAGACCAATCAAGTCTTAGCCTAGACGGGAACCGGTTTGTTAAAATAGAACTTGAATTGATTATGAACGAGAGGATAACAAGAACAGATCGGTCTCACGATTTACAAGAACACTCACTCAACCCTTACCAAGAATTCGGTGTTTAGCTACTAGACATAATAATTAAAGAAAAGAATAATTGAAGAACATGAATTAAAATAAATCTATGATATTCCAAACCGAATAACCATAGAGCAAATGTTTACAAGAACCAGAAGTTGGAAGAAGGAAGATCCTGTAATTGACAGCCTTCCTTAACCTTTAACAAGGTTAGAGTTCCCAACAATTACGTTCCTTTCCAAATTCCAAACTTCAAATAACTAAAAGATATGGATAAGAAAAATCCCAATTGTTCAAATTCGAAAACTAAATAATAAATAAGATACTAAGAGGTTGTTTTTGTTCAAATAAGATTACATCCGAGATTTTATCCAAGAGATGTAACAGCCAGCTGGCTTCCTGATCAGCATTCCATGAATCCATGATGGGCACGCCTCTATCTCTGCAATGTTAGCTAAGCCTGCGGCCAAGATTGCCACTTTGTCGCTCAAGGTACCCGTTTCCTTCAAATCTGCACTTGCTCAAGACTTCCTTCAAAAGACCACAAATTGATGTAAAATAGATTGTTTTTACCATAACCAAGGTGGTTTAAGATAGTAAAAACACATGGAAATAAGTGTCAATCAACCACAACACCTTAAGTTAGTAACATCAAAACAAGCACAAAGCGAACCAAACCAACCTCGCAAATTCAACTTGGCGGCGACGTCTTTGAACATGTCAATACATCGAGTAAGACTATTGCTCCAAGCGGCTACTCTTGCTTAAAATTGGTTTAGGGACCGTCTCCGGTGTAAGCGCTGCCAAACCCAAGCTCTTATCTTGAAGGACTCACTCATCCTTCTATGGTTTCCCAAAGTTGCCATCTTGACACCCAAGCTTGCACCATAGCGCTTGGCTTGTCCATGGGTGATCCACATTACTTCGATCTCTTTGCTACCACTTATACTAAACAATACACTCAAAGGAAATAACATTAAATTGAATAATGTTATATGAATAAAATCACACATGTGTTTCAATAACACACCAAAAATAATAGCGTGTATGAAAAGGTAGTAAGTATATAAAAGAAACGGAAAATATTACTTCCACGTAGACTCATACTTACAAACTGTCACATGTCTCACAACTCCAAGAGTTCTCTCCTCCATCTCTGGTTGCCTCAAGAATTGTGGTGGCAAGGATAAATTTCACTCCATTGGCGCACTCAATGTCCGCCACAATTTTTGACCTAAGTCGCTAAAGGACTTCTTCTTTGGATTACTAACAAGACTCCAAGGAACAATATATGAAATAATAACATCCTTAAGAGTTAAGTTAATAATAAAACAACAGCTCATCACATGATCCTCAAACATATCATGTTCATCAAAATTTTGCAAAAGATCATGAGACCGATATAAGCAATTGCGTTTGAAAAGAGCTCCTCCAAGTCCTATCGACTTAGACACAAAATTTTCATGGAATTCACACTTAACAACATAGTTATCTAATGTAAAAATATGTGAGAATCCAATTAAATTTGTGTTAGAGATAACACAATCCATGTCTCTCGGTCTAGTCAACATACCAAATTGTTTTCGCTTTCGCGAGTAAATTTCAAAGGTATATGACTTGACCTTTGGTTCTTGCATATAACCATCATCAATTAAATTAATTTTATAATCAAAAGCATAAGAATTAATGATGTTCATATACTCACACAAATTGCTCCTTAGGAAAGAGGATCATACCCTACCCTTTCGGTTAGGGTTTGCCGAACTAGGCACCATGGTTGCGTAAGGCTCTTTCCCTCCTCTTGGCAGTAAGGTAAGAGGCTCCTCTTCTGCCAATACTCTCTTCTTTCTCTGTACATGAGGTAAAACAACACTAGAAAGGGAAGCAAATGGGTTAGGGTTAGTGAACTCAAAGCGCAATGGCCAGAAATTTGGTTGTTGGTGGCTTCCACCAAAACAGATTTATTGCACACAAGGTGCGTTCCTCACTTTTCCTATGGCACGATTATCCTCTCCTTCTGATAAAATATGATTCGATTATACCCGGGGTAGGAAGAATCTTGGCGATATTCACCTCTGAGGGGGTGGTCCTCGCCGCCGCTACACCTGCAAGGCGCCGGAGGGGGTCCCCGGCGCAGGTACTCCGACGATCAAGTTAGTATAAGTAGCGAAATATAAGAGGTATGTAGGAGTAGTAGTGAGAGAGAGTAGAGAGAGAGAGTCCTCCCTCCTTTCTACCTAGGAGGGGGTATTTATAGGAGATTTGGTAGGAAGGCGTCATCTTTAATAGGTGCCGCTTGGGGCCATGGGGTAACGCCGAGTAGATGCCGCTTGAGTGCTATCTTGGGATGTCAATACTTATGGCGTACCGGGTGTGGGAATAAGCGCCATATCGTGTTGGATGGGGGCCCCCCGCTGACGTCGACCACCCCCCGGTAGCAGGACTAGCAAGAGGCCAGGCGGGCCCTACAGTAGCTGAAGATGACGCACCCCCTACCCGGACTAAAATGCCCTGGGGGTATATCAATTGTTATCACCTTCTGTATTAACGCCAACTAACTCATGCTCTCTATTTTCATGCGGACTATTTTGACTCTCATCTCTTATCCCATGCTTGCTATTTTCATGGGTGCTATTTTTTATTTCATCTCTTTTTCCATGCTCACTCTTTTCATAGGGGTTGTTTTTCTTACTCTCTTTCTTTTTAGCACTCACCTCTCCTTTTTTTCTCTCAATATCCCTTGTGATTTCAGACTCGGCATAAGCTTTCACAAGTCGCTTTTGTTCTTCATCTTTCGCCTTTGACTTAGTAGGCATGATACTAGGATAAGGAGACCTCATCTTCCTTTGCTTGTCTATGCTGATCACCTTTTGTAACATATCCTCTAAGTAGAAGAACTCAATGTACTGCATTGGATCGGTTATGTCACGGTTGAGGCCTTCGAAGAATCTTGTCATCGTCACCCTCTCGCCCTCATTGACTTGTGCTCTCTCTAAAGTAATCTCCATCTCATTAAAGTACTCTTCAACGCTCTTATTTCCTTGCGTCAAGGTCTGCAACCTTTGGAGAAGCTCACGGCTGAAGTGAGTGGGAATAAAATGATGCCTCATGATCCTCTGCAACCTTTGGAGAATCTCACGGCTGAAGCTCACCTTAGCCCTCAAACTAAACGAGATCTTCCTCCTTTCACACCTATCATACTGCCCTTGCCTCGGATAGGCATGATCCTCATAATCTCGCCTCTCGGACCTTTGCGTGTAAGACATTCTGTAATTCCTGTAAATTCACAACACTAGCAAACAAACATAAAATTTGTACTAAACCTAGCACTCCCTCACGTGTTTACTCTCGTGTTTAATCTCTCTATTTATCTCACAAAATATCACTCAAAATCCCTGCAATTGTGCAAGTATTAGTACGACTCAAGAGTTCAAAGAAAAAGGCTGCCAAGAAGATCTCAAAGAAAACTAGCTTCAAAAATAATTGTTGACACTTGGTACTTGATTAATTGCAAGAACAACCAATTAAACAAATAGCAAGTAGAGTAGAAGGCAATTTCAAGGAATCAATGACAACTCAACTTGACTCGAAAGGACTCAAACAATTTCAAATTCCAGTTCTGATTTTAATATGCAATTGTACCTTTAATTCGTTTTCTTGTCAAATCTGAATTTTGATCACCAAGGTTGTTGCTCTTATGAATTTTGTAACGCAAACACTTCTATATATTTTTGTGATTGCGGAATCGAATTCCTCTTCTTTCTTTTGGAATTTCTCTTCTTCTTTTTTACTACAAACACAGTTTGGTGTTTCGATCACAACTTTTTACTCCGGACTCTGAATCACTTGATTCTTTTTTATTCGGACTCCTAACAAACACAGCTTTCCAGCGGATCCTTTTTTACTAAAATAGGACTTCAATAGATATGTATGGAAATACAATTTTGACTTGACACTTTGGTGGACTATTTTGTTTTTTTGACAGAAATTGAACAGACTCTCTTTTGTGTTTCGTGACCCTTTTGTTGGTAGAAAACGCAAGTAATTTAGTTAATTTCAACGCAACAAATCTGGACTGAAAATGCTATCAATTGTTATTCAAGTAATGAACCAAGCACACAAGGAAATCGGTTTTAGAATGGAGTAGAAGAAGAAACCGATTTCAGCAATGAAAACTTGAAAACAAATAAAGATACTTACCAATCTTTGAACGTCTTAAGCTCCGCTACCAACTGATACGACCCTAGTTGCGTAGGATGCGTAGCACGTAATTCTGATCGTTGTTCAAAGATGGATTTGGCTGCGGAATAAGATAGCTCGCCTAGACAACGTAAGCCTGTTGATCGCTAAGCACCAGCCAACCTAGTTCGAGCAAGGGAGGTTCCTTGGCCGAATCACTAAGCCTATATCCCTTATGGATATCAACCTAGGGCAGACAAACAAGTGGAATGCAATTTTAGATTTACTTGTTGACGACCCGAGTATTGCGGACTTGAGAAGGAACAAGGTTCAATTGATGAACAATGGGCAGCGATTTGCAAAGGCAATGTCTTGTTTATCAAAATAACAGCCAACTCAATAATGGAGTTAAACGGCTCCTTATAAAGAGTTTACAAGCAAAACCTAATAGGAATAGAAGTAGGAGTTCTAATTAAGAAAAATAACTTAATTAACTAATTAATCAATTAACTAATTAATTAATTAACTAATTAACTAATTAAAGTAAATATAAATATATTTAAATACATTCCAGCAGCCCATGTCGAGCTCTCTATCATCGGGCTAAGGTTTGGGCTGAAACCTCAAGTCATATGTTGTCTCGCGTACACACTGCGCACCATAATGTCGACTTGCATAACTTTCACACCACTGGGCCAAACGGGCTGAAACTTATTCCAAACGAAAGCTAATATCCTGAAGTCTCCAAAACATGGTCGATCATATGATTCAGACTTATACAGCACCAGCTAGGTTCTGACGAAGTCGCCTGATGCATCTTAGAGTCCTTGTCTACGTAGGACTACTGTCAACGAAAATGTTGGCTCAATATTTTGGACGATCCACTCGTCCAAACGTCCTAAAATTTGGACATCATAAACATAAGACATAGCGCTTTCCATCAAGCCTTTTTAATCCCTGATCGGACTTCATCTGCTCAATCATGTCTTGACACTTTTGTCCATGTAGTCTTGTGATACATCTTGGGATCGTATCAGTCACTCTCTCTTCTGCCATCTTCACACGGACTTCTAACTCCACCATCTTTGAGACCAAATCTGTAGTCATATGATTCTTTCCTTCTGTATTTGCTGGATGTGTAGAGTGATGATCTAGTTCTTTAATAAGTTCAGCACGCGGAATTGTATCGTAATATACCAACTTACAACTTGCTTTCGAAGGAATCTACCTTCGGACTTGGTCTTCCGAGTCTTTGATGAAGTGAGGTTAGGCAAGAGTCCACTCACCTCGTTCGTCCCTAACCAAACCTAGAGGAATCCACCTACTAGCATAACAAACACCTAGCCGGCTCCAATGATCGCAACCTACAAGCGATCCACTTGTAGGTCTCACCCTCCGAGATTGAATCCACAATCCCAAGTCAAAATCGAGTCCACGATTCCTCATGCTTGAAGCACCGACGCCGAGTCCATGAACGCCCTTGTTCGAATCCAGGAACACACTCGAGTCCACTTGCACACTATTCGAATCCATGAATAGCAACACGCTACCCACACACCTTCCACGCTTGAGTCCACAAATGCCATGCTAGTCACGCTATAACCGAGTACACGACTAAGTTACACAAGAACGGCTTGCTCCGGAATCGAGAGAATAAAAGGTGAGAAGGGAATAGAAATTTGGTATTTGTAATTTGTGTAAGCTCTGATTAATTTCATTAATGAATAACGCTGCCTTTAAATAGGCTAAAAAAATACAAGTTCCAAACACAATTTTAGTACAATTTCTAATTAAACTAGGAGTAGTAATACTAAACCTATACAACTTAGAAGTTCTATTGAATAAATAACTCTAATAAGTAAATAAAGTAAATAATAAATATCTACAAACATTCTAGAAGCTCTATAATAGCTTTCACACAGCTGGACTCCAAGTTGGGCCGCAATCTCCAAGTTGCATGTTGCTGCACGTTCACACTACGCAACAAAATGTCCACTAGGGCTAACTCTTAATCCGCTCTTCCAATCGAGTTGAAACTTATCCCATCCGAAAGCTAACATTTGTAAATAGTGGAAACACATCTTGTTCCCTGGTCCAGGAAGAACAGATCCGAATAAACTCTCAAAGTATAACCTAACGCGTCTACAAGTCCGAGCAGGAGTAGGACTTTGTCTGCTAAAATATAGCTCCGGGTTTTCTCTCAAATGGCTCGTGCATTTGGGCTCAAATTTGGACACAAGCTCAATAAAATCTTTAAGTTTATGAATCCATTTGGATCACACATATTTGGATTTGTTATGACCGAATTGGCTCAGACAGAATCGCCTGGTGCACTTATCCGTTGTCCTCTTGACAGCTTGAATGTTACCATAGGCCATCTTACAATTTACTAGTCCAAATTGGCTCAAACTTGGCCACAATCTTCCCAAGACACCAATCGGTCTTGCATTTACTTTGGTTTCCCTATTTAAGTCTTGCTTTCATGTCTTGGCTTGTGTGGATGTCAACCCTTACGTTAAGAGTCTCCAAGAAACCTTCCATGTCTTTCTTTGCCCAATGATTTTCTCCAGCAACTTCTCTGGCCTTGTATCCATGTATAGAGGTTGTATTAACCTCTCTAGCTGATTTGTCGTGATGATGTATTGTGCGCATGCCGCGGGGCTAGGATCGTATCACTAGCCTCTCCAACTCCAACAGTCGTTCCTCCCCAACCTTAACCTGTTCCTCTAGCCTGGTTCATTGAGAACTCAGATCCTCTTTTAGAGAAATCTCTCTACTCTTGGTCGCGGTCACAACTTCCAACTCAATCAACAAGCATAAACGTCTTTCCAATGCAAAGCCACGCACCCTCTCTCTTTGCATTGTGTCTAAAACCTCAGATAAGTTCATCTTCAACACCGTAGTTTCATCAATGGTCAAACAGTTTAGCTCCACAACATCCTTCAAGACTCGCATATTTGAGGAAGACAGCTTATCGACCTCATAGCTCTTAGCAACTATCGATAACATCCCGCGTAAGTCTGTCACGCTAATCACCATACCCGAACGATCACTGAATATGAACGACATATCCAAATGATTCCTCTAGCTTTTTTGTTGCCCTGCGGGACAAAAATGAAATACTTGTTGACTTTGGGGTGTCACCCTTAATGCCTTCAATCATGGAATGACACCTGACCTCGTCGAGATAGAGGGAGTCCCACTGACCCCTACCGTTTCACTCAAAGCACCGGACTACTTTTGCGATGGCAACACAAGAACGGGTGGTTTGGGTAGGCGGACCATCTCAGTTTCTATCCTCACTCTCTTTAGAGGTGGTTCAGTCTGCTCGCTATCAACTATGACTGTTGCCATTTCCGTGTCCATGGGCATTTTTTCCACAATCGTATTTACCGTGATCACATTCACCCTATCGAGTGAAACGACTACAACAAATCCACTCTCAGCAGCCTTCTAGGCCCATTCCGCAATCTACTTTGCAAGAACGTCCTTCCATGCTTTCCTTTTGGTAACACAACCCTCTGAATCGCCACAAGCTAATTCATCAGACTCATTAGAGGACAGTTCACTAGACGACTTTGAGTGACACTCAAGAATTCTATGAAATGCTAACGAAACATCTCTATAGGTAGATTTTTTAGCAATTATTATACAAAATAAGAACTCCCAACGATTCTACTCCAGAGACTTACCAGACGGCGTTGCTTGTTGCGTTTAGACAAGCGACGAATCAGTTGGATGACTACTACCCAAAGAATGAATGGTTGGTTTCTTCTTTGGAGTCTGGGAAGGATTTTGTTTGACAACAGTCTTCATCTTTTTTTTTTCTTTTCAGCAACTTTTCCCTCCAATTTGCAACCAACCTTCCTTTAAGGCCTTAATGGATTCTCAAGTCACCCTGTATTTTGGGTCCAAGAAAGATACATCCGTTAGTATGCACAAATCAATTAAAGAGTGGAAGACTACAAACTATAAAGAAAAATTACATTTTACGGTAAAACTCCAACCCATTCTTCGAGCCAGCATAACCACATTAAACCTTGCAGTTATGAAACTCTTAATAATCCTACATGCTTGTAGAATGGACTCTTCCATTCATAAGCCTCCAGGGAAATCAACCTTGGTCCATCTGTATGAAGAACTTCAACATATTGTATCCCAAGAATTACAGAATGGTAGATGCTCTAGAACGGTTACTACGCAATAACGGTTCTTCCAACCGTGAATAGATGTTCGAAGGTACCCAAATAGAGTAGAAAATGATTGATTTCGATGAACAGAAAAACTATAATGGTCGTTCATATATCTCTTCATCACCAAGAAGAAACGAAATATGTTTACCAAAGGATTTTCTAAAGCAGTTAACACTTCATCAGGATTGGTGCCTCCCGCTGAGAAACAACCTCGGATAATCCTACAAAGCTCCAAAATAGTGTTTAGCAGCACCCAGCCATTTGACATAATTTGTACAGGAGTGAGAGAGAAGTCATCCAAAATAAGGAACGAAGGATGTAGAGGAAAGGCCACTCCAAGCTCTAGCATGCGAAGATATATCATGAATGACTTGTTGTCCCCCGAGAAACTATGGTGTAATAGTTCCTTAGCTTTCAGTTCTCGTATTGAATATGCTTGAGGGAAGATTCCATTCCACTACTTCAAAGACGTATTGATGGGTTTCACTATTCCTCTAAGATCTTTCAACTTGGATAGTGGTTTGTCCCTATTAATGTTCATTTCCCTATCCTCTTTGGCCTCTTCTTCCTCATCAGTTGTATCGTCATTCTCATCTTCATCATCTTTCTCATCAGCAGCGTTGTCACTTTCCTCATCTTCATCACTGTCGCCATTAGAAAACTCAAAATCTTGGCCAGAATCCCCTCGGTGGCCTTGATCTGAGGTCACATCCTCCGCCTCGGCGGGATTTCCCAAATTTATATGGCGAATCAATGAGTGTGCATCTACAATCGCACCACTGGAACTAACTCCCTCATCACTCAAGCTCACTACTTCCTCTCCAGTCATTTCTCCTAGGGAATCAACAAATTAAAAAAAAACAAAAAAAAAAAATCTCCCGTGGAGAAAGGTAAAGGAGAGAAACTCGCTTTAGAAAATGTCAATGATTGGTAATACTATCGAATCCCCGACTTAACATGACGTCGTGGATGATTGGAAATGTTCTACTGAAGTTTAGCCAGCGGGAAAAGGATAAGAGAGTTTTTAGAGAGAAATTTTTTTACAATTGTGATTGTGCAAATGAAAGGCAGAGAAAGGACAAAAGGAATATGTATAGGTTAATAAGGCTAGGTTGAGGAAGTGCAAGTGATTGTCCTCAAAAGGTTTTATTGAATCAAGAACAAAAGGGCCACGTGTCTCGCTTTTAATCGCTTGGCCATGCATAGGGAGACTGATAGTGTGTATTTTATGCATATTTTCCTCCTTATTTATTGCCTTATCTAGGGCAAGATGCTGCTAATTTCCCTTTGAATTAACCTTTTTTTGCATATCTAGGCCCGAAGAGGAAAGTATGCTGAAATAGGCCCTTTTTAGTGAAATTTTGCTATGGATCGCAATGCGTCAAGGCCTAACTGCTTTCCCATCGTCGAGCCAAGGATGCTAGTCGTGTTGTCTAGCTCTGGAGCCGAATTTTGCCCGAGAATCATTGCCGTATGTGCAAATCTTTCCAGAAGGACGCGCCAATGAAGATCCGCGCAGGATTCCCTCCAGATCCCTTTTTGGCTACCCTAGGAATATTCCTTTAGGGCGCACGCTCCCCTTGTACCTTCTCTTAGCTGTCTTTTGTCCTTTTGTGAGCTATGAGGGTATATAAATATTACTTTTAAGGTTTTTAGGGGATCATCTCATATTATTATAGAATCCTTTTGGGGGCAGCCGCTGACCTACCTTCTTCTTTTATTTCTTCGGGATTTGTCACTCCCTTTTATAGCCGCTGCCGATATTACTCTTCAAACCGGAGTAATGTGTGCTTGTCGAGGGTACGATCAAATAATTACAACTTATCATGTGCTACAAAAAATATTGAAGAAAAGTGGTAAGAGGTTCGATCCACGGAGACTAGGGCAAGACGCTAACTTTCATGCATGACAAAGACAAACAGACCGAAAATAGTAACACAAAAAGGGGGGATTGTTATTGGTTAAACAAGTTTAACTAAGGCAGAGATAGAGCTAACAAGACAAATAATTAAAAGCATTTCTCAAGGGCATGAAAGTAAAGGAAAATCAAGGGCATGATAATAAAGGAAGACTGTAAATAAAGATATTAATCCAAATGAGAAGAGATCTTAGCAAGGGGTGTTCTTAGGTTGCGTGCAAGATTAATTAGTCATTGGCTCGAAGATATTCCATCCTCATGCCATAGACATGCTATAGGAGCCACGTTTCCACGTAAACTCCCTACTTACCTTCTTAAGAGGAGCTACCCACCATTTCCACATATGAGGTAGCCTTGACGTTTCGCCATCCCCCAGGCACGAATGCGGGGAGGCAATACTCAAAACACCCATAAAGCAAAGGTAAGACACATCTAGGGTGTGATACCTCTCTGCTTGTCAGACTCGCGGTAACGCCTTTATCGACTATTTACCCTAGATGGAAGACTGTATCGCTATGACTCCACTAGGTGTCTACCACTCCAAAAAGCCTCACGTTGACGTTATCGCTGTTAGGATGACTGCAATCATAAAGAAATACTAACAGTTGATCAGGCCCTTAACATTTCTAAATGACAATGGCAAGGAAATGGCAAACAATCGAATATGACAATAAGAATGTACTAAACACGTTTAGGCCTCTTAACTAATCCTTGCAACCCTTGAAACGCCCTTTGCTAAGAAGAAATCAACTACTCATGCTAGAAAATACACAAATAATAGATCTAGAAAGCATAACAAGTAAAGAAGAGATAAAGGGGAAAACTTCATAAATACAGGCCTCCGGTTTATGTACAAGGCTGCTGGAAATGGTCTGATCTGCCTCCTCTAAAAGGAGGAGGGGAGAAAGAAAATCACACAAAAAGATCTACTATGAATGGGTGGTAGGTATTGTCTTTCTAACCCTAAAAACTAAAGGTTTAACTACCCTCTTGCCCACAGGAGGACAAAATCCAGCTAAGGCACTACAAAATGACAAAATCCAACTAAGGAGTTCAAAAACATGGAATAAATCTCTTTGGCCCGAAAAGGGAATATTCTAGGAATATTCTAGAAGCGCTCGGCATCGAGGGCACGACGATATCTATGGCCTCGAGGGCACGACGGCTAAAGAGAATATTCTTGGGGATCTGCGTGGAACTTTTTAGAAGACATCAGAGGGGACACGTAGGAGCCTTCCAGCAAGGACACGTGGAAATAACACTTTTGGCACATCTAGGGCTCGATGATGGAAACCATGGTGAGGCCTCGATGTAAAACTTGGTGTCTTGGCCTCGATGCAAGTCTTGAAGCTTGAGATCCCCATAAATCACCCAAAAAGCACGTATTTTTGCATATTTCCCCTTTTTGGCCTAGATCTGCAATAAAGATGGAAATGAAGGCAAATTAGCAGTATCATGGCCAAGAAAATGCCAAAAATAAGGAGAAAAATATGCTTAAGACACACACTATCACGGAGCTTTCGCTTCGGGCAGTATTTATTGAGTTTTTTTTCCTTTATTGCATTCATTTCCTCTTATGCTTTATATTAAATCTGTCTTTTTTATTTATTAGCATGAGTAGCTAAGCTAATCCTCTTAGCAAGGGTGTTTTAAGGGTTGCAAAATGGTACTCATGAGGCCAAATCATGCTTTACATATTCTTATTGTTATATTTGTTTGCTTGTTATTTTTATTGTTAGATCTAGATAGTTTTATTAGGAGCTTGATTACCTGCTAGTTTACTATCTTATATCTTTGTCTTTTCTTTGGTTATAACTAACGCGAAACCTTAGAATAGAGTAGACACTAGATGGATTGTCATTAGCTTGGTCCGTTCTGTCTAGGGCAAGTGAGCGATTAGGGCGGTGTCGTGAGCCTGACAAACTGAGAGGCATCTAGCCCTAGACTTGTCTTTCCTCATCTTCATGGGCGTTGTGAGTATTGCCTCCAGCCTCGTGCCTGGGAGGACGGCGCAACGTTAAGGCTACCTCATATAAGGAAACGGGGAGTAGCTTCTCTTACGAAGGAAAGTAGGGGGCCTAAACATACCTGGCCCCTATAGCACGTCTATAGCATAAGAATAGATATTTGTGCGTCGATGAATGACTAGGCCTCGACGCAACCCAAGAAAATATGTTGCCAAGATTTCTCCTTATTTGATTTTATCTCATTTTATTTCTCTGCTTAATTTGTTTATGTTTATTATTTCCATTAATTTTATTATTTCTGTTCTTGTTAGTTGTCCTGCCCACAATCTCTCTCGGTTAACTAGCTTAACCAACAAATCCCCCTTGTGTTACTTTTTGGTTGCATTTATCTTTGTCATACATCTAGGGCAATTTGTCACATTTTAATCCCTGTGGTTTGACCCTGTTACCATTATACGCAAATTAATTGTGCATCTAGGAATCAGGTTTTAATATTATTTTTTACCCGTTTCGACGGCGAGTAAAATTTTGGCGCCGTTGTCAGGGATCTAATTGGTACTAATTTCTTTCCTTTTGTTGTATGACCAGGAGATCTGCACCTAATCTACTACCATTTGATCACGAGATTACTAGAACAGAAAGAGGACTCTGAAGGCAAGCTAGAGGACCAGCTATTAACCGTAGAAGAGTCTCTAATCCTGCCCTTGATAGAAATCTCTCCGACCTGGATAATCTCAGCAATCTCTTTCACCAAGACCTAGCCAACCTGATACGATCCTAGTTGCGTAGGATGCGTAACACGTATTTGATCTACTTTGAGGGCTTGGATTTCGATGCGGAAGATAGATGACTCAACGAGAGGAGTTAGACTCAAGTAAGAGACTTGCTTTGCTTAATCTAAATCGATACAAGTGAGTGTCTTGACTCGTATGTTAGGTTCAGACTCACACCTGGGAGAAAGCTCCTAATGGAAATGAAATTAATGGGGTCGAAACTTTGGGTTTTACTTGCAAGCAATCCTAGCTTTCGAGACTAAAGATTGGAACAAGGCTCACGCATGAACAATTGAGAAAACTTCTCTGAGTTTTTAATTATCAAAAATATCATAACCTTATAATGAAAAAGGTGTCTCCTTTAAATAGAAGAAACCTAAATCCTTACTTAGAAATCCTAATTCTAATTAAACTTCTAATTAAGTAATTACTTAAAATAATTATACATCCAACTATTTTAAGTTATAATAAAAGGAGTAATTAAAAAATAAAAAGGCTTGAGATTCCCTTGCGCAAACGTTGAAAACTGGACTTCCCTTCTTGGACGCAAATCTAGAAATCGAGGGCGTGATCACGCCGAGGTTGGGCGTGATCATGTCGGGCTTCGTCCAACATGAGGCGTCCCTTCTATTTTCGGCGTCATCACACCGAGGCTAGGAGTGATGACGCCCAAGCCAGACTGCGCCTCCGTGTTTGCTTCTATTTTCAGTGGCGTGATCACGTCGAGGCCCTGCTCCAATTTATCCACGCTCCTGTTTTAGGCGTGATCACGTCCAGACCAATCTGGACATCTTCGCCTGCAGCTCCTTGCTCCGCGCGTACCAATCTGGCCTGCTTCACTTGCTTGTTCCTCTCGCGAGTTATAGATTGCATAATAGGATTTGCATCACTACCTCCATCGAAACCTCGACGACCCAGGTGTTGTCTATCCCGAGATACCCAATATGGCAGACCCACCGCCACCACCGAATGACCAAACTATCAATGATCTCAATGCTGCTCCTGAGGCACCTAGTAGTTGCATTGTCTGGCTAGTTGGTTAACATGATTGGACGCTCAAGTCCGCTGTCATGCACCATCTCCCTTCATTCCAACTACCTGCACCTCCTCAGCAATTGCAAATCATTGGTCCTACATACAATGATGAAATACACAAAAAAATTGTTCATATATTGGTAGACATACAGAAGCAGCTGAAGTTACTAATGGAGGACATGCAGAAGCATAACGTTAGTGCAATTAGCTTGAGAAGTGGTGTGGATCTTCTCAAAAGAGAAGAGACAGTGGCATACGAGAAAGAGAAGGAGAAGCCAAGACATAAGAACTGGCAGGAAGTGATGGAGTTTGAAAGGAAATACAAGTACAAATCACCATCACAAATTGAGGAAGAAGAGGCAGAGGAGATGGAAGAAGCAGAAAAGATCATAGCGATACATGATGAACCTTTCTTGACCAAGCAAGATATTAAGCGAGAAGAAATGGCCAAGAAAGGTGAGAGGAAGGTAACCAAAGTAGAGGAAAGCGCAAAGCAAAATGAACAAATAGACGATGCACCTCCACCTTTTCCACCTACCCCTACAAAGACAAAAAAAGTGGCAATTAACATGCGTATGCTTGAATTGATTGCCAAAATTCCTAGTTATACTAGACTCCTTAAAAAATTATGCTCTAACAAAAAGAAACTTGTAGGGAATGAATAGATTAGCTTGACCCGGAATGTCTCCTCAATATCCCAGACAAACCTTCCAGAGAAGTTAATAGATCAAGGCACATTTGACATTCCTTGCAAGATAGGAAACAAGATGATTGAGAAAGCCCTATGCGATCTAGGAGTTGGGATCAATGTTTTGGCACTCACAGAATATGAGAGGTTAAACATCGGGACCATGAAGGAAACCAGAGTAGTCATCCAACTTGCGGATTGATCAATTATACACCCTAAGGGAGTTGTTGAGGGCGTTCTTGTCCAAGTCGATGATTTCATATAACCTATTGACTTCTACATTGTCAACGTGAATATGGACTTTTCTACAAACTCTACTGATGTTCTTTTGGGCAGACCTTTCTTGAGATCTACAAGAGCTTTAATTGATGTTTATCATGGTTGTCTTTCGCTTGAATATTGTGGGCAAACTATTAAGTTTAACATGTATGATGCTATGAAGCATCCAAGCAAGATGCATAGCTTGAATTTCATGGATGTATGTGAACCTCCAACTGATGTGGTATATGAACTTAATGATAATGAACCTCTTAACTATGTTCTTACCAGGGGAATGGAAGGAGAAAAACTGGAGTAGATGAAGAAAGAGCTAATCATTGGCAAAGACTTATTAGAAATTGTGGAAGAACTAAACGTTTTAGGGCCATTATTTAAAGAAGAAATCAATTATGAGCTTCCACAAGTCTATAATAAACTTCTACCCTCTATTGTGCAGGCACCAGAAATTGAGCTTAAGAAGCTGCCAGATCATCTCAAGCACGCCTTTCTTGGTCAAGAATTCACACTGCCAGTTATAATTCCAGTAAGTTGACCAAGGAAGAGGAAAAATGATTGGTAGATTTGCTCAAGCAGTACAAGGAAGCTATTGGATGGATGATAGCAGATATCAAAGGGATATCACTAACCTTTTGCACCCATAAAATCCACACAGAGGAGGACAAGAAAATAATTAGACAACCACAAAGGAGGCTCAATCCTCCTATGATGGAAGTATTTAGGAAAGAAGTCCTCAAGTTGCTAGATGCAGGAGTAATCTATCCAATTTCTAATAGCTATAGGGTTTCATCTGTGTAGGTAGTTCCAAAGAAGACCGGCATTACTATGATAGAAAATGAAGACGGCAAGCAAGTGCCAACGCGAGTTCAGAATGGATGGAGGGTCTGCATTGATTACAAACGCCTTGCCCTTTATTGATCAAATGCTTGAAAGGATAACAGGTAAATCTCATTATTGTTTTCTCGATGGTTACTCAGGATTTCACCAAATTCCTATGGCACTTGAGGATCACGAGAAAACAACTTTCACTTGTCCTTTTGGAACATTTGCTTACAAAAGATGCCCTTTGGTTTGTGTAATGCTCCAGTAACTTTTCAGAGATGCATGGTTAGCATCTTTTCTGATTTCGTAGAAAAGAGTATAGAAGTTTTTATGGATGATTTCACCGTACATAGAGATTCTTTTGATCACTGTTTAAAAAACCTTGAAGCAATTTTGAAGCGATGCATTGAAACGAATTTAGTTTTAAACTTTGGAAAGAGTCACTTCATGGTTGACCATGGTATTGTTCTAGGCCATGTGATTTCCAAGGATGGAATTAAGGTAGACCCAGAAAAGATAGATGTTATCAAAGATCTGCCTTACGCCTCTTTTGTTAGAGACGTTCGTTCTTTCCTTGGCCACGCAGGGTTTTATAGGCGCTATATCAAGGATTTCTCCAAGGTGGCAGAACCCATACGCAAACTACTTCAGAAGGACATGGAGTTTGATTTTAATGACGCTTGCAAAGAGGCCTTTGACAAGCTGAAAGAAAAGCTCACTACAACCCCTGTGATTCAGCCGCCAGACTAGAATTTACCCTTTGAAATCATGTGCGATGCTAGAAACTCAGCAGTTGGAGCAATACTTGGCCAAAGGAAAGGAAAGGAATTGCATGTCATCTATTATGCATCCAAGATGTCGGATAAAGCTCAGAAAAACTATACAACAACAAAGAAGGAGTTATTTGCTACCATATTTGCACTAGATAAGTTTATATCTTATTTATTAGGAACTAATGTTATCATTTTCTCTGACCATGAAACTTTAAGGTATCTCTTGACCAAGAAAGAAGCCAAGCTGAGGCTGATTCGATGGATACTTTTGCTCTAGGAATTCGACCTTAGAATCAGGGACAAAAAGGGACGAGAGAACCTAGTAGCAGAGAATCTGAGCAGGTTGATAAGCAAAGAGACAAAGCATGTAGTTTATGAGTTCCCCGATGAGAATTTATACCTTGTAAAAGGGGTAACTCCATGGTACCACCACACGCAAACTACTTGGCTAGAGGTAAGTACTACGGTGAGTTAACTTCTTTTCAGAAAGCCAAAATCAAATGAGATTCAAGGAATTACATCTAGGATGAGCTTTACATTTGGAGAATAGGACCAGAGCAATTACTAAGAAGATGCGTGTAATTTTTCGAAGTCCCCTCTGTTTTGTATCGTTGTCACACTTCTCCTAGTGGTGGACATTTTAGTGGGAAGAAAACTTCCTATAAGGTTTTAGAAGCAAGTTTCTATTAGCCCACTTTATTTAAAGATAGAAAAAGATTATGCCAAGAATGTGAAGAATGCCAGAAAATAGGTAATATTAGAGCTAGAAATCAAATGCCTATGAATTCTATAATGTCATGTGAAATATTTGATCTCTGGGGCATTGATTTTATGGGGCCTTTTCCCAATTCTGGAGGTAATTCCTACATTCTATTACTTGTTGATTATGTCTCTAAATGGGTAGAGGCTAAGTCCACTCGAATAGATGATGCTAAAACTGTTATATCCTTCTTTAAATCTAACATCTTGAGCAGGTTTGGAGTTCGTCGTGGGATCATTAGAGATTGAGGAACACACTTTTGTAATAGGATAGTTGAAGCTCTACTCAAGAGATATACAATGACTCATCGAGTGTCCACTGCTTACCACTAAACGACCAAGCAGAAGTCTCAAACAGACAAATCAAATCCATCTTGGCCAAGACAGTCAACTCCTCAAGGAAGGACTGGAGCCAAAGGTTGGATGAGGCACTTTGGGCCTATAAAATCGCTTACAAAACACCCATTGGGATGACTCCGTTCAGAATGGTGTATGGTAAGACGTGTCATCTGCTTGTTGAGCTGGAACACAAGGCGTATTGGGCCATTAGATGCATCAACATGGACATGGAAGCTGCTGGAGAATAGAGGAAGTTAGACATCCATGAGCTCAAAGAGCTTAGAAATCAGGCCTATGAGAACTCAGAGATCTTCAAGGCAAAAACAAAGGCATACCATGACAAAAGGATCACCAAGAAGAAATTCTTTATTGGACAAAAAGTTGTACTTTATGATTCTAGATTTAGAATATTTTCTAGAAAGTTAAAAACTAAACGGAATGGACCTTTTGTAATAACTGGTATTTTTCCTCATGGTGTAGTGAACATTAAGAACCCTAAGACAGGGGTTGAGTTTAAAGTTAATGGGCAGAGACTGAAGCCCTACTTGGAAGAATTGCAATCCCACACTGTGGAAGAAGAAATGGTTGAAGAAACTCCACCAAATAAGGAGTAACAAAGTCAAGGAACTCCTATGTCTAGCCTAGGACAATAACTAAGGGCGGTGCTTGGGAGGCAACCCATATTTTTTATTTTCTTTTGGTTTTGTTTAAATTAAAACTCTAATTTAGTTTGATTCACTCTTATGTTTTCTTATCAGGAAGCAAGAGGTGGCCAAGGACGTCCGTCTTGGTCAAGAAATAGAAACGCTCTTAGTCAAGAGAGTTGGATTCTGTCGTGTGGCTTGTAGAAAGTATAAAAGGAAAAGAGAAATAGAGCACTACTCCCACAACTCTCAAACCCTCAAAATGCTTCAGCAACCTCTCGTCTCCTACTACTTCCAACACTCCTCCAATTCGCTATGGCACGATCCAACCCATCCTCCTCCGCTTCTCCGACCGACCTTCCTAGCAGCCCCCTAGTTTACCAGCCCTACTTTTGAACGCCTGCCCTATAGCTCCCGCCAGACACCAGTCAAGACTATCACTGCGCCACAACTTTCAACACCTTCGATACCCTCATTGATCAAAAGCCCCAAGCTCCGCCGTCGGTTGTCGAAAGACACCTGGGCTCCAGCCCACGTCAAACGCTTCATGTCCGGTGAAGGATTGTGCTCTAGAGCCATAAAGGAGTGGATACCAAGAGACACAGGCGCTGCCAAGACCATTTTTCCCTATTTCAAAGACTCCATAAATGTCATTTTGAGACTTCAATGTCTGGGGCAGCCAAAGAGAGTCGAAGAAAGAGCAAAAAGGATACGTCTTAACCCTTCTGTCAACCCTCCTTGGCCAGAACGACTCCTGTCTTGGCCCATCCTCTAGGTCAAACACCTGCCGCTCTAACTCCTCCTACCACCACAACAACAGCAACTGCCGTTGTCGCCGAACCTTCTTCCTCTTCTACCAAAAGATAGAGAAAATGGAAAGCACCCATGGTGGACCCCAAAGCAGAACCTGAGTCCCAAGACCAGCTGGAGCCTCCAATCAATTCTAGCTCAGTTAACTTACCACTTCTCCCTTCTGCCTCTTAATATGGAGGATGGTTGCGTTTTAGCTTAGAGGCAGAGAGGATTCCCCTTCTCAATCACCTGGAGAAAAGTACAGTCACTCCCTGTATTGTGCTTGATGATGACCTGATGTATAACTTAGGATTTCATGTTAGGCTTAAGCAGATGGTCAATGCCATAGGTTGGGGACATGTTTTCTTCCCCACTGAGCCTGTATTTTAGAAGCTTGTCTTGGAGTTCTACTCCACCTTCTGGTTTGTTGGCTATAAGCTGGAAGCAGAGCCGGGTGAATGCCCCAATGTCTATTGGGAGGGCATAGTTAATTTTAGGTTATGGTAAGCGGCACCACTTGAGTCTGCATCAATTTGATGTCATGTTAAATTTTGTGCATAATTATAAGGATCAGCCTAGCTGGTATCCTTCTACCTTCTACCTTCTATGAGATCCCCCTGGGTTGAGATGCCACTAGAGTCTATAGGACTCTAACCAAAGACCCTGAGGTTGTGTTCACTAAGGAGTCCATAGCCTCCAAGCTTTGTGACCCTGCCCTCAGAATCCTCCATAGGATCCTCTCTATTTATTTCTTTGGTAAAATAAAGAAACCTGGTGTCTTATCTAGGGATGCACTTTTCATCCATTGGTGCTTGAAGAATGGGTGTAAGGTGAGTTTGGGTTACTGGATAGCCAAAGAGGCTCATCACTCAACGACCCATATGGCCTTGGGCCCCTATTGACTACACTTGCACACAAATTAGGGAGTTTTGATCCTGCTATTTCCCTCAATAAATACCCTGCTTGTAAACCGCTTGATCTTAGAACACTTGACAAACTGGGAATTTCCCATTTAGAGCAAGGTATTGTCTGTTACAATGCAGGTGATAACTATTGATACCACTGAAGCGGCATCTCCCCTACCCCGCCGGATGACCCGACCATCATACTGTACTTACCACGGGAGATGAGGCCCTGTTCATGCCGCCCTTAGCCTGGCGACCGGCCCGGGGATGGTCGACTCTAGCGGGGGGCTCTCATGCGACATCCGCACGGCGGCATCCCATCCCCGGTCATCCGTGACGTCGCTCCGCGTGACGTCACCCGTGTGACATCACTCACGGCCACTCCAGCGGCATATACCACACCAGCGACACCTACCAGGGATTATTCCTACCTCTGTCGGTACACTCTTCCCTTTGTCTATAAATACCCTCACCTTTTCAGACAAGAGGGTAAGCTTAAGATAGCGTACTGAACCCCTGCTACTCTTAGTACTCACACTGACTTTGGCATCGGAGTGTCTACGCCGAAGACCTCCTCCGGCGCATTGCAGGTGACGAAGACCCCCGCACAGTGTTCCTGACCGCCCCGAATCCAGCCAATCCCGCTCTGTACCCCCCAGACTCTTATCAAATGGTGCTTTCATTGAGAGATTTGGTTGATTAAGTGAGTTTTCCTTAGTAACCAAGCTCTGTTTTTTCTTTCTGAGAGTCGAAGGATCATGGCTTCAGATTCAGAATCCACGCCACCTCATACTCGTGTCGGTCACGCGCGTAGGACACTTTTTTCCACGTCTTCATCCAGTACGTACGTCACATCACCTGAAATCTCCTCTGCGCAGACAGACTTTCTTTTTCTCAATCGGGTACCCCGTTTTCTCAAACGAGTACTCCGTTTTCGCAAATGGGTTCCCTTGCTTCCTCAATGGACGCCCCATTTTCTCACGTGGGCGGATCCAGTCACTCCGTCCCTCCGTTTGTAAGCTCTAAGATGGATAGCCTCGCTACTCCCTCGGTAAGCTCGATGTTAGCTCTTCGTGCCCACTTGGATTATTTGATTGGGATGGCCGTAGGCCCCTCTTCCAGCACCGCGACATCAAGTGTGCCTCCTCGAGTTATTTTCACTCCATCTATTGTCGCTGATCGACCAGTGTCGCCTCGACGCCAGATGAGTATTCCTTTGACCTCACCTGCGATAAGCATGCCATTCAGCCTTGCGCAACTGGCAGGTGGACAGGAGGAGCACTACATACCACGGATACCGCGGATTCCTGTCTCTCAAGTAGAGCGGCCGCTGGACGAATACGGAGAGCGTTGGGACGGCAGAAGAGAGGGAGTTGATAGAGAGGTGTCTATGGAGCGGAGTGAGAGATCAGGCAGTAGGAGGGGTCGATCCCGTTCGCCCAGGAGCCGCAGCCGGTCTCCCCGGCCGCATCGCACCCCGGAGCCTCGAGGGCACAGGCGACACCTGGACGCGTCTCCTCCCAGACATGATCGTGAGATCTTGGATGACACCGCTGGTCATCCTTTCACCCACCGTATAAGGCACCACAGGGTCGGCCGACGTGTCAAGCTCCCCACAGAGTCATACGACGGCACCAGAGACCCCGTTTCACATCTCAACAAGGTGAAGGACTTCGTTCAGTTTCAGACGCACAGCGACGCGGCGTTATGTCAGATATTCGTCATGACATTGTCAGGAGTGGCTCGCCTCTGGTTTGAAGGGCTCCCCGCTCGATCCATTGGCAACTTCCAGCAACTAGAGGCTAAGTTTAAGAGCCGCTTCAGCATAGCTATCCCTATTCGGAAATCCATGGCAGCCTTGTTTGATATATGTAGAAAGCTAGAGGAATCTTTGAATAGCTATCTTGGTCGCTTTGATACGGAAATGTCACTAACCCCTGGTATCACTATTGATTTTGCTATAGAAGCTTTGAAGCGGAATTGTGGATATGGGAAGCTGAGGGATACGTTGATGGTGGACCCCCCAACGACCTTAGATGCGTTAAGGTTGAAGGCCCACAATTATGCGAGAATGGAAGAGGAGGAGTATAGAATCAGGATGCGGGATACGCCTCAGAGCGCCCCTCCTGCTCCTGCGGCTCAAGCCAGTGTGACCCACGACACGCATCCGGGTGATGAATACACCCAGCGGAAAGATTACATTCCCAAGGTGTCGAGCCGCCAGAAGAGCAATCTCTCTAGAGGAAGGGGCGGCGGCCAGAATGTTCAGCGACAGGAGGATCCCCCAAGGGTCGAGCATACGATCCCGACCTCCCACCCCCTACACTCCCGCGATCGGAAATCCTAACTATTATTTAGCAGCGGAACTTGCCGATTCGCTACCCCGCCCCTGTGAAGCCAGGGGTGGTCATGGGAGGAAGGGAAAACACTTTTTGTAAATTCCATAAGGTCAAGGGACATTCCACAGAGGCATGTAGGGAGTTAAAGTTGGCAATAAAGCAGCTATTGGAAGAAGGCTATCTTGGAGAATTCGCCACTCGAATGAGAGAAGAAATTAGGAGCGACCCCCCGCGCGGAGCATTAGGCGACCATCCATTGCCTCCTCCCCTTGGGAGCAGTGGGACTTCTGTCGCAAGGAGGAAGGAGTTGTTAACAATGTATGATGAGGATGTCCCCATCATCAACATTATCGCTAGCGGCACGTCGTTCCTAGATGAGATTACCCCAACAACGCCCTTGACATGAGAGAAGCGAAAACGGGAAGGCCAGCCGGCAAAAAAGAGAGCGATTGATGAGCTTGACAGGGTGGTAATATCTTTCTCGGAAGAGGATGAGAAAGGCGTCGTCTTCCCTCATAATGATGCGTTAGTAGTTGATAATAATTTGTCTTCTGCCGAAGGATGTATGGCGGAGCAGCTCTTCTCAGATCAGTGTGTGCGACGGTCCACAGTACCTGCAATGCGCCGGAGGGGGTCTCCGGCGGAAACACTCCGATGCTTAAGTCAGTATGTGTACTGAAATTGGCAGAGTTTTGGCTAGTCAAGTCCGCTTACCTGCCTCCTTTGTAGGGGAGGTATTTATAGAAGAAAGGGGGCGTTCCCGCCCGAGTAAACGGGTACGGAGCTATCGCTCGCGTTAGGGTCTGTGGTTCACCCTTATCATGATACGCTACCTTGGCGGTAGGTTCGTAGGTAGATATGGCCACGGTAGGATAATGGCCGGAGCGTTAATCCTGACGCGTGGTTTCCTCTGGGTGAGATAACTCCTTGAGCCAAGTAGGAGGTCCGTGAGAGGAGCCGGTGGGGCCTCGTTAGCCTTTGTAGCGTTAGACTTTGTAGCGTTAGCCTTTGGGGAAGGTAGCGATCTTGTCCCTACCGTGGTGGTGCGAAACAGTAGGTATGCCTCTTCCCACCGGGTGATAGACGAAAATACCCTTTCTTTTAGGTGGATTGTTATCATAAGCCCAACTGAAAATGAGCCCGAGTGTTTACCAAGGGCTAACGTTCCTTCTCTCACGGAGAGTCCCTTTAAGTACCGGGGTGGTTTTGCCTCAGAAGATGGTCCTGACGGTTTTTTTGTCAGAATCTATAAATCAGAGATTTCTCTGTGCCAGTTTCTTCACATTTTTCACGTTCTTTCTTTTCATATTCCGCCATGGATGAACTGACTCGCAATTTCCTGATCTCCAAAACTCTGACCCTGAAGAATCTTACTGAGGGTGACATCGGCTTCCTGGAGAGGATGATCACCAAGACCTCCGAGGATGTCCTGGAGTTGCAGGGGGTGCTAACCCCTATTCTGTCTAGACAGCTGGGAATAACTCTGGAGGATTTTAATCCCCTAGAGGGTTTGGCAAAACTGGCCACTGTCAGTGCTCACCTTGATGTGGTGGCCTCGATGCTGCAGCAGAGGAAAGATCTTCTGGCCTGCTGCCTAAAGGGCATGAGAGCTTGCTCTTCCGAACTGACCTTCGTCGCTGACACTTTAAGGGAGGTTCCCGTTGTGCCAGGGGAAGATGATGCGGGGTCCAATATCTGACCGCTGGCTTCGCTTCTTCTTGTTGTTTTTCTTATGTATCTTGTACATATTTGAACGCTAAGGCCGCCTGGCCATAAATAAATAACTGTCTCTGCTTTTTCCCAAGTCTTCTCTTTTTCTTGCGTGGTTGCTTGCTTTATTGGTTGGAAATATTTGTCATGAGCCCAACTGAAAATGGGTCTTCCTCGGGACATTGTATTGCAGTGGTCGCGTTCCGGGAATTAGCAATGAATGCTCTGTCTTGACTGTTACAGGGCCGTCTTTTCAGTGGCAGGTGGTTGGGCAGTTCTTTGGTGCTCTTTGATTGGTGCGTTCAACGAGCAGATGCGCCTGTGACAGATCGGATTCTGCAATTGCAGTTATTTTTCCCAAGCGTCTTAATTGATTTTTCAGGGATCGAAATGCTCACTCGGCTATATAAGGGAGTTTGGTTTCCCTTTCCTGTTCATCTTCATCTTTTTCCTTCTTTTTTGCTTTTGCAGGTCACATGGCAGATTTTTATTTCTTAAGTTCCATGGATCGCGACTCCTTGCCGACTCCCCCGACTTCGCCGGACTCAGATCATCCCCCTCCTTCGCCACCATGGAGGCCTCCGGTCCGCCGAAAGGGTCGTAAGAAGCAGGGGAAACGGACTTCCCCGACGCCCTTTGCGACTTTGGCTTCTTCTGGTTCTGCTATTCAAGAGGGTGGCAAACATTTTTCTTCCCCTGATTGCTCGCTGAACGAGGATTTTCCCATCAGTGTTGGTGCAGGGTTGGCAGATTCGAGTGCCAAAGGAAAATCATGCCCGTCAGGGTCCTGCCCACAAAGGGAGGCAGACCAGCCGGTCCCGAATGCTGACGGGAAGATGTCGTTCCTTGATGATGACGGGGTTTATCACCATGGCATTTATTGGCCTGATAAGGATTAGCCGTTTTGCATTGTACCCACCTATTGGCGTTTTATGAATAAAATGATGTTTTCTACTTTTCCTTTTTTGTCGTTACTTCCGTTAGCCTGCTGGTTCTTGGTGATAGCTAACGCAAGCGTTTGGCCTGACTGAGGCAATCGCTTCGCGGTTACTCTGACTGGGTCAATACTGTCTCGCCCTTTTGGGGAGTCTCGACGAATAACTTCTCTTTTTCAAATTTCTTTAATGTGCTTCCACGTGGCCAACTTCTTTTACACGCGTCTTCGCCAGATTGGTGACTCAATCAATGCGGTGGCATTTTTATCCTTTAAGAAGGGTCATTCTCCAATTTCTCAAAACTTTTGCCCTCACTTCGAATTTTCCGTTTTGTCTTCCTTCGTCTTCTTCTCCGAATACCTTTTCGGCCGCTCGTGACTGTCCGTCGATTTCTCTGCGATTCTTCTCCTTTAAGGTATCAATTCGTCCCTTCTCAGATTTCCTTTTTTGTTGGTTTGCTATGGCTAGGAATAGACCTCGCCATATTATCTCTAGGCCCATGGATCCCGAGGTCGCCCAATCACCGAGTATTTTTACCTGCGATGTGGTTCTGAAAGCCGAATTGGAGGAACATGGTATTACCTTTCCTCTTGGGCATGAGCCTTCTATTCCCGAAAGTGATATGCGGCTTCATAATCCAGGGTGGGGCCACAGTAGGCTTCTTTATTTTAAAATATTCCTTTATGGTTTCCGCTTTCCCGTTCATGAGTCGATACTAACTCTGCTGCGGGAGTATAGCCTTAATCCTGCCCAGATAACTCCTTCCTCTTGGTGTGCGGTTTATGCTTTTCTTCGCGCTTGCAAGCTGAAGAACATTTTTACCCCATCTATCAATTTGTTTCGCAAATTCTTTAGCATGATTTGCTACAATTGTTTAATCGAGATTACTCCCCGGTGGGATAATGCGCTCGTGCAGTCGTTTTGGCAATGTTTTCACGGCTTCAAGAAGGGTGTAGCTGATTGGAAGAGCAGCTTCTTTGTTCTGGAGCTACCGTCACGTTTGTGGCGTATCAATTTCAATCAGGAACTGGCAGGCCCCGTTTGGAAAAATCTTGCGATTTTGTCCAGAACTGAGTTGGACCAGGCTAACGCTTTGTTAGACGAGAATACCCACTACCGTATTCGTGCCTTTGCTCTGTTCAAGGCTCTGGAAGAGTGCGTTATGGGTGAGCTTATTTCTTTCCATATTTTCTTTACTTTGGTCCTCGCATGCTTTGTTTGCTATAAGAAGCTAACGGTTGATTCCTAGGTGACACTGGTACTCCTCTGAACGTAATACCGCTTCAAACTTTACCGGCCTCGCCTTCGGCCGAGGGCTCAAGTCGGGGTGGCGTTCCTCCTTCGAGGAAGAGAACTAAAACGGTTGCCCGGGGAGGGCGAAGGCCCGTTAGCTCTGTACGAACTTCTCGCTTTGTGGAAAATTGGCTACCGGAGAGTCGCAAGGGGACGGACTCCAGGCCTGTCGCAACGACGGTAATTACTAGCGATGATGAAGATGCGGATGCTAAGTCAGACCTTTGCCATGCTTCTTCCCTTGCTGCTTCCCAGCGTCGGAAAAAACTTCGAGTGGCCTCTGGTGGACAAGCTACCGGGACATCTCCTGTGGATGTGGCAACTGTTTCTACGCCTGCTGTTTTGTCTGAGGCGGGCGCCTCTCAGCCAACGGGAGCCACTGAGGCGTTGGAAAAAACTTGTTCTTCTGAGGGAGAGGGCCTACCGATGGAATGTCCTCCTCCCATATCTGACGCTCCCGATTCTCCGATTGCTCATTGTATTCCTGACGTAGTGGTCACACCTCCTGTGGTGGATTCGACTACTAAGCTACCGCCTAAGGTTACTCCGCAGCTGTTTTTTACTCCTTTCAAGAGTACTTTTTCTCAGGGCTCTCCTCCACCTCCCTCAATCAATCTTGCCTGTGGCGGTCCTGACGGGGTCCCGGCCTATCGTATGAATCTTGCAGGGTTCTGCTTTGATGCCCTTCGCGCTGTCGGGGTTCCCCAACCTTTTTCTCGAGATGAGTTTACTGCACCCTTGATAGGGGAGATGCTGAGTTCAAAAAAGGAGAAAGAGGAATTTCTTCAACTCCCTCCCTCGGCACGTTTTCTCCATGTTCTGAATGATTCTCTGGACTTCTTCCGCCATCTGAATTATCAATTCGAAATTCACGATCGCGAGTCACGTAATTTTTCCAGCGCATTGTGTGTTGCAAGGGTGCAGCTTGAGAAGGCGGTGGAGCACTCTAGGTTGCTGACGCGTCTTTGTGAATCGTCCCAAACGGAATTGGATAGAGAAAAATCTATCTGGAAAGCCAAGATAGAAGTTCTGGAGGCAGAGTTGGACAGAGAAAAATCTATCGGGAAAGCCAAGATAGAAGTTCTGGAGGCGGAATTGGCGCTAGAAAAGAAGAAAAATCTCTTTCTCCGCGAAGAGGTACTTGCTCGAGATAAGGGGTCTGCTAGGGCGTCATTAAAGGAAGAGTTATGGAGGAAGAAGGTTCTGGAGGCCTTCATTTCTGGATTTGCGTCCCGTTTCAAAGGTAACCCTTCGGATCCATCCCAGGTAGCTGATTGCATCTCTATCGTGATGGGTGAGATTAGCAAAGGGGACCGCGGTTCTTCTGGCCCTTCGGGGGAGAAAGTCTAATGCTAGCGATGGTGCCTGGGCCTTTCCTTGTTTTTCTTGTTGTTGTCTTTTGTTTATTTCTTGAAAACCATTCGAACATTGTTTCTCTTGTAATAATGCTGACGCTTTGTATCCTTTGTCGTACTGTATGATATTACCGTTTATTCCTTCTTTATCTTCTTTGTATCATCGCGCCGTTTGGCAAGGCCAGCGCTGCTTTTTATGTTTTTTAATCAATCCCTCTGTCCCTCATTTAATGCGACTTGAAGGGTAATGATGAAAGAAGACACGTGTCCTTCCTTAGAGGGGCGTTTGGAGCAAGCGTCTCCTAGGGAATTGCGAATACAGAGGCGTTTCGTCCTTATTTCAAATTTGCACCTTCTGGCGCGTGCCTTACTTTATGACGCGCTGCTTCGCCACGTGTCTGCTGCTGACTGGTCGCCCTTTCAGGGTTATATCTATTGTTTCTTCTACCCCTTTTTCTTTTTCCATCTTTCCCTTATACGCTATTGTGTCTTTGGATAAATACTTTGCGCCGCTCTCTCTTTCTGGTTCAAGACTCCTCGCGTTCTCTTTCACGAAGGTACAAGGTACACGTCTTTTTCTTTTCTCTTTGTTCCTTCCTTGTTGGCCATGGCTAGAACTAAAAAATCCTCTGAAGAAGGAGATCCTCAAAGGTCCTCCGGGGAAGAAGTAATAGATACTACTCCCACTTCTCTGTACACGCTGCCCTTAATTAACCGTAGACTTGCTGGGTTTTCTGCACGATTTCCCAAGGAATATCCAGTGCATCCTGCTTCTGAGTCGCTTCGACTGAACAGCATTTTGCCCGGAAATAGTAGAATGATGTATGCTAAGCTCTTCGATCATGGGTTTCGTCTCCCTCTTGACCCGCTTGTAAAATTGTTGTTGGCTGATTCTGATTTGGCTCCGGCTCAGTTGAGTCCTAACGCGATTTGCGTTGTTAGTGCTTTTGCCGCACTGTGCCATTTCAAGGGAATAGAATCTCCCACCTTAGCGTTGCTTCATGACATTTTCCAATTGTATTCCCGTAAAGGGGTGATATCGATATCGCCTCGCTACGAAGATGGTTCTTTGAAGCCCTTTACTTGGAAACTAATGGGCATTGAGTCTTCCATTCCTCACTGGAAAGAGGAATTTTTTATTATTGATCTGCCTGAGCCGTTGTGGAGGGCTGGCTTCAACGAAACAATTAAAGATGGGGCTTGGGGTCATCGGAAACCCCTTTCCGACCCGGAGGATGGCTGGTTGAAGACGCTGCTTCAATTTGATTTTAGCGTTGATGCCCGAAAAGTGGCCAACGGGTTGCCCGTGGAACAGTGCAAGAGGGGTGAGCGTTTGACCTTTTTTCTTTTGCGTTGTCAAGAAGTACTAACGCTAACGTTTTGTGACTATGCAGTGCCTCCGCCTGGTTGGGAGCCCGAGTATTTCCGGAGGAGAAGGAAACAGGAGGCGAAAAAGAAAGCTGCCGCTGAAGCTAGGGCTGCTGCTGCCGCTGCTGCTAACGCCGAGGAAGGGGAGGCCACTGCTACCGCTAACGTTACAGGCCCTCGGGTTGTAAGACAGAAAAGGCCTAGGAGAGCACGTGCTGCCCCATCCGTTTCGTCCCAGACTGTTGTCTCTTCAGAGGCTACGGTTGATCCGATTCCTGTTGGGATTCCTCTTGTGTCCTCCACCACTCAGGTGAGCATTTTTCTTATTTTTAAAACTTTTGTCTTTCTTTTTGCACGGTTTCCTTATCACGTTCTGCGTTATTTAGGAAGTCGTTGCTGCTTCTGTCCCCTCTACCTCCCAGGGAGATATGGGTATCGCCGATGTCCTTCGCGAGCGTCAGAAGAAGGCTCGCTATGATCTTCCGAATAGCCCTTCTTCCTCGGCCGCCAATCGTAGTTCGAGTGCCCTTGGGGGCGAGGGTGCGTCTGCTGATTAATCGGAACCTGTTGATTTTGGCGGTCAACCCCATGTGCCTCCTGGTTCTCCGATCCATTATGCGCATACCCCAACGGGCTATGATTCTGATGCCCTTAATCCTGAGGTGCCCGGAGGTAATGAGGTCTCGATGCCTAACGTGGAGGGCTCCACTAGCCGGCCAGCTTCTCCTGGTGCATTGTTCTTTGTTCCGATGCCCCATCCAACTATTGCGAGGGGTGGCCCCGCCCCTGCCTTAATGGCTGGTATCTCTCCCTATGAGCCTCCTCTCCTACCGACTCATCACGTTAGCTTACGCTCCTTTAGGGACAGTATTCTGCAGTTTCCTGCCGATGCTGATCATGAGACCGTGATTTCCTCTACCGCTTATCTGGTGGCAGAGATTCTGTCTCTTCCAAGAGAGAGGGATGCCTTTGTGGCTCGGGGCGAGCAGGGGTGCATCAATTTCCTTCGCTCTCGGGCGTTTTCTATGCTTTGCCATTTCACTATATGGATGAGGAGAATGCCAGAGCTGCAGCTAACGGGCAAGGAGAGATAAATAGGCTGCTGGAAGAGCGACAACGTCTTGAAAATGCCCTTGCTGCTGCCAACGAAGGTATGGAGACTGCTCGGGGAGAGGCTACCGCGGTTAAACAATTGTTGGAGGCCGCTAAGTTGGCTTTGGAGGAGGAGAAGCGACAACGCGCTGATCTGGCCATACGCCTCTCTCAGGAGGAGAATAGCCTGCGTCTGGAGAGACAGAGGAACGCTGAGCTATCTGCCGATTCCTCCCTTAACACTGAGAAGAACCGTTGGTACTTAGAGCAGGGTGGGGGAATCATGTCAGAAGCCGTGATGCATCATTATGGAGTTGAGGAGCTCCGTATTGAAGACCTTTCTGCGTATTTTGACAAGAGAGCCTCATCCATTACTGATAGCGGTTTCTACCAGTGGAAGGTTGCTCAGCAAGGAGGGGTCAACGTGCCGCCCAATCTTTAGACTTTTTGTTGTTTAGATGTTTTACATTTTTGTGGCTGACGGGCCCGTCCATATTTTGTACTTTAAACAATGTCGGCCTTGACTTGGCTAATCCACTCTTTTGGATAGAAATTCCTTATCTGCTTTTCTTCATAATGTCGTTTGATCACTTGTCCGTCTGGGACGTTTGGCGTTAGGTTTCCATAGACGCATAGTTTCGCGTTGTATCCCGTTAGCTTTTCATCAGCTGCATTCAAGTAGCATGTCCATTATATCCTCCGATAGCCTTTCTGAGAGTAAATCAGCGTTGCTTCCGCATCTGCTGCACTCATATTCCTGCCGTCCCTCGTTGTCAGAGGGGGTTTTACGTCTGTTTCAACGTTGTTGTTGCAGTATGGTCACCTCTCAGTCATCGTTTCACCGGGTATCAACCGTGCGGCTACTAGTTAGGATTTCTTTTGTTTCTTTTCGCCACAGATAGGCTCCAACATCGCTTCACCGGGTATCAACCGCGCGGCTACTAGTTAGGATTTCTTTCTTTCCTTTCCGCCACAGATAGGCTCCAACATCGCTTCACCGGGTATCAACCGCGCGGCTACTAATTGGGGTGTCTTTGTTTCCTTTTCGCCACAGATAGGCTCCAAAATCGCTTCACTGGGTATCAACCGCGCGGCTACTAGTTGGGGTGTCTTTGTTTCCTTTTCGCCACAGATAGGCTCCAACATCGCTTCACCGGGTATCAACCGCGCGGCTACTAGTTGGGATGTCTTTGTTTCCTTTTCGCCATAGATAGGCTTTGGGGAGTGCCTCGTCTTAGTGAGCTATCTAATCAGGACCAGCCATCACAAGGATAGGACTTTTCACCCCCAAGCGTTGTACCTCACGTCCATGGAATCGTGCCTCGTCTCAATGGGCCGTCTATGTGAGCACGGTTACCACAAGGATAGGATTTTCACTTCCAGGGCGGAGTTGGTCTCTCCTTGGGGCGTGCCTCTCCTTATGGGGTTACCACAAGAATAGGATTTCACTCCCAAGGATTCCGAGGCGTGCCTCATCTTAACGGGCCGTCTATGTGAGCACGGTTGCCGTAAGGATAGGATTTTCACTCCGGGGAGCCATTTGGGGTCGTGCCTCGTCTTAATGGGCCGTCTATGTGAGCACGGTTACCACAAGGATAGGATTTTCACTCCCAAACGCCTTGTTATGCCAGGGCGTGCCTCGTCTTAGTGAGTTGTCTGATCAGGACCAGCCATTACAAGGATAGGATTTTCACCCCTGGCATTCTTCGCTTCCTGCATATTACCAGTAGCAAACGCACGGTGAATATCTCAATATTCATTTGTTAGAATAACTTTGATGTTACCCGATTAGCTCCTGGCGTGGTATAGCCTCAACCGAGCGATGTTCCAAGAGTTCTGCAGGGGCGTTCCCTCGAGCGTTTCCAGATGGTATGCTCCTTTTCCCACAATGCAGGTGACACGATACGGTCCATCCCAGTTTAGACTGAGTTTTCCCATACGCTGTACTGCTGCCCGTCTGTCTCTGAGCACTAAATCTCCAGTTTTGAGCAATCGCTCCCTCACTTGCCGGTTGTGATATTGTGCCATTTTCCTTTTGTAGTGCAGGGTTTTCAGGAGGGTTTCCTCGTGTGTTTCTGGTAGAGTACCGAGGTTAGCTCGTAACCTTTCTTCATTGTTTTCTTCTTTGAAGTGAGCCACCCGGAGGCTCATCATGCCAATCTCGACTGGTGTGACAGCTTCGGTTCCGAATGCTAACGCGAACGGGGTCTCTCCCGTGCTGGCCTTGACAGTCATGCGGTAGGCCCATAGTACATATGGCAATTCGTCTGGCCATTTCTTCTTGGACCCTTCCAAGTTTCTTTTGATGCCACTAAGGATGCTGCGGTTAGTTACTTCCGCCTGGCCGTTGGTTTGGGGATGTGCCATAGAGGAGAATCTTTGCTCTATCTGGAACTCTGCACATTGATCCCTGAAGAACTGGCTTGTAAATTGTGTCCCGTTGTCGCTCACTAGCACGCGTGGTACTCCAAATCGCATGATGACTTGGTGTTTGAAGAAACGCCAAATTTTTTCGGTGGTGATGGTAGCTAACGCCTCAGCTTCGGCCCACTTTGTGAAGTAGTCTACCGCTACGACCACAAATTTTAACTGAGATCTGGCCTTTAGAAACGGGCCCAGGATGTCAATTCCCCATTTTGCAAACGGGCACGGTGCGACTATTTCTGAAATTGGCACGGCAGGTTTTCGAGGAATCTTAGCATATTCCTAGCATTTCTGACAGGTTCTCACGAAGTTATGACAATCTCGTCGAATGGTGGGCCAGTAAAATCCCGACCGAAAGACTTGGGCTGCTAGAGTACCGCTAGCAATATGCATGCCACATATCCCTTTGTGAATTTCACGTAACACATGTAAGCCTTCTTGCTCCGTTATGCATTTAGCGGCCGGATGGGAGAAACGTCTTCGTATTAACTCTCCGTTATAATATGTGCATCGTGCTGCCCGTTTTAGAACTTTCTTTTTCTCTGTCTGGTCTCCCGGTAGTTTATCATGTTTCAGATATTCTATCACTGGGATCCTCCAATCATTTTCCATTTCTTCCACACAGAGCGATGCCTGCTCTTCCATGAAAGAAGGTGTAGGCAGTTCTCCATAGCGCACGTCACTGGGTATTGAGGCTTCCGGATTGGCTGCCATCTTGGCGAGGCTATCGGCCTCTTCATTGTTTTCTCTAGGAATGTGCTCAAAGGTGACCAGGGTGCCTTTTTCCTATATCTTTGACAACTCATGCTTTACTTTGGCTAAGTATTGGGTCATGATGGGTTCTCTGGCTTGGGAGTTCCCTAGAACCTGATCCATTATTAGTTTGGAATCTCCTCGGATCTTTAAACGTGTTCTGTCTTCCTTCTCCGCCCCAGGAGTGGCTCCGATAGAGAAACTGTTTCCAATTCTGAGTCCTCCCAGCAGCGCTTCGTATTCAGCCGCATTGTTGGACAATGGCTACAGGATTCTGATGGCGTATCGCATCTCCAGGCCATTTGGTCCAACTAAGAAAACTCCTGCGCCAGCTAATTCTTGATTTTTTGCTCCATCTACGTGGATGACCCACGTATCTGTATATGTCTCCGGAGACAGTAGGCATGGACTTTCTGCTTCTTCCTCCAATAGATCTGTCTTTGTGTCCTTTGTGAATGTGCACTCAGCTATAAATTCAGCTAACGCTTGGGCCTTAACGGCTGGTCTAGCTTTGTATTGCAGCCCGTATTGTTCGAGCTCGATAGCCCAAATTTGCATTCTTCCTGAAGATTCAGGTTTTCTGAAGATTCTTCTCAACGGCTGATCCGTGAGTACAATGACGGGGTGGGCTTGGAAGTATCGGTCTATCTTTCTCGTGGCTTGCACTAGAGCGAGTGCTATCTTCTCGATAGGAGCGTATCGCAGTTCGGCATCTTTCAATATGTGACTCACGAAGAATACAGGACGATGCACGGGCGCTTCACTTCGCACAAGGACGGCGCTGACTACCTCGTCAGCTATTCCCAAATATAGATATAGTTCATCGCCGGGCTCGGGCCTCGTCAGCACTAAATCTGATGATAGGTAAGCTTTTAGTCCTGCAAACGCTTTCTCACATTCCTCTATCCATCCGAAGGGAGCCTTGTTGCGGATGACTTTGAAGAAAGGCAAACATCTCTCGCCTTGCTTAGATATGAATCACCCCAACGCAATGATGCGCCCGGTTAACTTCTGTATCTCTTTGACAGTTCGCGGGGATATCATATCCTGGATGGCTTTTATCTTTGACGGGTTGGGTTGGATGCCTTTCTGGCTGACCACATAGCCCAAGAATTTTCCCGTTTGGAATGCAAACATGCACTTCCGCGGGTTTAACTTCATCTTGTGCTTTCTCATCACATTGAAAACTTCTTCCAAGTCAGCGAGGTGTTCTCTGAAACTCCGACTTTTGATCAAGATATCGTCTACGTAGGCCTCTACATTTCTCCCAATTTGATTTTCAAAAACTTTGTTTGCCATACGCTAGAATGTTGCACCAGCATTCTTTAGCCCAAACGGCATTGCAGTATAGCAGTATGTAGCTCTAGGAGTGATGAAGGCAGTTTTTTCTTCGTCCTCTACGGCCATAGGGATTTGGTGATATCCGGAATTCGCATCTAGGGAGCTTAGATAAGCATACCCAGCGGTTTGATCGACTAACTGATCTATTTGCGGAAGGGGATAGCAGTCCTTGGGACAGGCATTATTTAGGTCAGTAAAGTCGATGCACATGCGCCAGTCCCCGTTAGGCTTTGGGACTAACACGGGATTAGCTAGCCAGGTCGGGTACTGGACTTCTCGAATGAACCCCGCCTCTGTGAGCTTTAGCAACTCCTTTTCGATGGCTGCTATCTTTCCCGATGAAAAAGCATGTCGCCTTTGTTGAACAGGCTTGGCGTCAGGACTAACGTTCAACCGGTGTTCTGCGACCTCCCGAGAGATTCCTGGCATGTCTGCTGGTTTCCACGCAAACTCTCCCTTGCATTTCCTCAACAGCCGGATTAATTGCGCGTTCTCTTCAAGGCTTAATTTCTCACTGGCTAAGAGATTCGCTTCACTATCCTTACCGATAGGGATCGATACCATCTGATCTAGCCGCTGAGTGCGCTTTTCTTCTTTATCATCGAAAGGGTCATCTGCCACGCAAACGTAGCGGTCACAACTCCTTTGAGTCATAAGTAAGTAGCATTCGGCTGCCAACTTTTGGTCCCCTTTGATTGAGACCACGCCGTCCCATGAGGGATATTTCATCCGCAGGTGTTTTTGAGATATGGCTGCTCCAAAATGATTAAGGAATGGTCACCCCAAAATGGCATTATACGGTAACGTTAGGTCTACGACCAGAAATAGTAGCTCTTCGGAGCGTTTGGATGTGTCTTCTCGGAAGTACATCGGCAGGGATGTTATTCCGGCTACCGGAATCGGTACTCCATCAATCCCAATAATTAGCCTCGTGCAAGACGATAGCTCACCGTCAGGTCGTTTCATCAAGTTGTACGCTTCCAATGAAAATAGATTCACTGCGCTCCCGTTATCGATAAGGGTCCTTCTTACCCCATGACTTGCAATGACGGGCGTTACAACCATCGCGTCATTATGCGGGAAGATGATGCCTTTTTCGTCCTCCTCTGAGAAAGACAATATCATTCTGTCTAAGGCACTTATCGCCTCGATTTTCATCTGCGCGCTCTCCCGTTTGTGCTTTTCTCCAGGGTTGGGCGTTTGCGGCATAATTTCCTCGCAATAGGGTGCTCCCCCCGCAATGATATTTATCATGGGCATTTGGTCGCTATCGATAGCGAGCGCTTCTCTATTTGGCCCGAGGGGAACTGCATTAGCCCTTGTAGCATGCGAGGGCGCTTGCCTCTGCTCAGTTGTATTTCCAGTTAGGTTATTTCTGGCTTCCTCCCTTGCCTTTGTGGCAAATTCCCCAAGGTAGCCCTCTTCGACCAATCGCTCTATAGCCGATTTTAACTCTCTGCATACATCTGTTGAGTGTCCCTTGACCTTATGGAATTTGCAGTATGCATTTTCTCTTCCTCCCATGATTACTCCTGGTTTCACGGGAGCTGGGTAACGGATAAGCAAATTTCTCTGTTGGACTATTCCTAAGATCTCTGCCCTTGGGAGTATGAGAGATGGGAGGTCAGGATCGTATATCCGGCCCTTTGGCGGGTCCGTTTGCTTCCGAGTGGGGGACCCTCCAGGTCTTCCTTTTGAGAAATTGCCTCTCTACCGGTTAGAGGTCTTAGTGTTATGTTCTTTCCGCTGCCCGGGATCCTCGGTGGGTTTAGCGTCTGGGGCGCTGCTGTTCAGGACGTTAGGGGCCACATATGGGTCCGCCGGCATGCCTCGGATCCATTCTCTATTTTCTTCCTCTTCCATTCTCGCATAGTTATGCGCTTTCAACCTCAATGCATCCAGGGTCGATGGGGGGTCCACCGTTAGCGTATCTTTCAGTTTACTGTATCGACAATTGCGTTTCAGGGCCGCAATCGCAAAATCGATAGTGACCCCTGGCGTTAGGGATATTTCAAGATCAAATCGACCTAAGAAATCGTTCAACGATTCTTGTGGTTTTCGATGGATATCGAACAGCGCAGCTGCTGACTTTCTGATAGGAATAGCCGTGCTAAACCGACTTTTGAATTTTTTTTCCAACTGAGAAAAATTATCGATAGACCCGGCGGGGAGCCCCTCGAACCATAGACGTGCCACTCCTGACAGCGTCATTACGAAAATTTGACACAATGCTGCGTCACTGCGCGTTTGGAATTGCACGAAATCCTTCACCTTATTGAGGTGAGAAATGGGATCTTTTGTGCCATCATATGATTCTGCTGGGAGTTTCACATGTCGATGGACTCTGTGGTGCCTGACATGGTAGCTGAACGGATGACCCACGTTAGCATCGGGGATCCTACGAGGCTGACGCTGATGTGGAATTTTAGCGTCGTATCTGGGATTTTGAGGATCATATTCCTGATGTCTCCTAGGAGAACGACTACGGCTCCTTGGAGTTCGAGCTCGTTGACTTCTGCTGCTAGATCTCTCGCTGTATCTAAGAGATGGATCTCTCATTATATCTCCCCGTCGATCATCCCAGGGCTCCCTATACTCGTCACGCTGGCGGACTGCTTCGGGGATAGAGATTCCTCCCCTGTATTGTCCAGAATGGTCGGCAGGTCCGCGCGTGATGGGTGGGACGTTTATGGGGGGCAAGGGGAAAGGTAAGGAGGACGGGAGTGCCCTAGACTGTTGGGGCGATAAGGGTCGTTCGGTGACAATGGACGGGGTGAAAATTACTTGGGAGGACACACCAGGTCTTGAGGCATGAGTAGTAAATCCAGCAGCCATCTCTGTCAGCTGATCCAGTTGAGCTTGGAGAGCTGCTATTGAATTCAGGAAAGGGTTGTCCGCTTCTCCTATCATAGATCTTCCCGCCTGGGGGGTAGGATGGCTAGTTCCTGCTATATGGGAGAAGGGAGAGCAAATCTGGAATGTAACTTCTTCTGAACTTGACCCGCGAGGAAGATCTAACTCTCATGCAGTGACGTCCTGCCCTGGGGTGGGGACATCAGAGGTAGCGAAGGGAAACAAGCGTCTGCGGGTGTTGTATGGGATGTTGGAAGTTCGGGACAGCGCCGGATCTGACTCTGAGGCCATAATCCTTCTAGCTTCGGGGAGGAGGAGCTTGGTTATTAAGGATGCTCACTTAATAGAACCAAAGCTCTCAACGAAAGCACCAATTTGATAATAATTTGTCTTCTGCCGAAGGTTGTATGGCGGAGCAGCTCTTCTCAGATCAGTGTGCGCGACGGTCCACAGTACCTGCAATGCGCCGGAGGGGGTCTCCGGCGGAAACACTCCGATGCTTAAATCAGTATGTGTACTGAAATTGGCAGAGTTTTGGCTAGTCAAGTCCGCTTACCTGCCTCCTTTGTAGGGGAGGTATTTATAGAAGAAAGGGGGCGTTCCCGCCCGAGTAAATGGGTACGGAGCTATCGCTCGCGTTAGGGTCTATGGTTCGCCCTTATCATGATACGCTACCTTGGCGGTAGGTTCGTAGGTAGATATGGCCACGGTAGGATAATGGCCGGAGCGTTAATCCTGACGCGTGGTTTCCTCTGGGTGAGATAACTCCTTGAGCCAAGCAGGAGGTCCGTGGGAGGAGCCGGTGGGGCCCCGTTAGCCTTTGTAGCGTTAGCCTTTGTAGCGTTAGCCTTTGGGGAAGGTAGCAATCTTGTCCCTAGCGTGGTGGTGCGAAACAGTAGCTATGCCTCTTCCCACCGGGTGATAGACGAAAATACCCTTTCTTTTAGGTGGATTGTTATCAGTAGTCACACCGGTTATTGGGAGCCATAGGGTGCGAAGGACCCTCATTGATAACGGCAGTGCGGTAAACCTGTTCTCGTTGGAAGCATATAATCTAATGAAACGCCCTGCCGGCGAACTGGCGCCCTGCAAGAAACCAATTATTGGAGTGGACGGCATCCCTATACCTGTAATTGGAATCACAGCGCTGCCTGTGTATTTCAGAGAAGACGCGTCGAGACGATCAGAAGAATTGATGCTCCTGGTTGTGGATCTCATCCTACCGTATAATGCCATCCTACGGCGGCCATTCCTCAATCGTTTTGAGGCGGCGGTATCTCAGAAACATCTCAGGATGAAATACCCCTCGTGAGAAGGGGTAGTGTCGATTAAGGGCGATCAAAAGCTAGCCGTCGAGTGCTACTCGCTCATGATCCAAAAAAGTTGTGGTCAATATGTGTGTGTGGCAGCGGACCCCTACGAGCAAAGGGATGAAAGGCGAACCCAGCCAGTAGATGCGATGGTACCCATCCCTGTCCAAGGCAATGATAAGGCTAGCTTCCAGGCTAGCGACAAGCTGACCCCTGAGGAGAGAGCACAATTAGCTCGGCTGTTGAACAAGTGCAAAGGAGAGTTCGCGTGGAAACCAGCGGACATGCCTGGCGTGTCCAGAGAGGTGGCTGAGCACCGACTCAATGTCGACCCACACGCCACGCCAGTTCAACAAAAGCGGCGAGCTTTCTCCGCGGAAAAGGCGGTGGTGATTGATAAGGAGATAGCGAAATTGTCAGATGCGGGGTTCATCCGAGAAGTTCAATATCCCACTTGGCTGGCCAACCCCGTCTTAGTCCGCAAGCCCAACGGAGACTGGCGCATGTGTATTGATTTCACTAACTTGAACGACGCTTGTCCTAAGGATTGTTATCCGCTCCCTCGGATCGATCAGTTGGTCGATCAAGCGGTAGGGTACGCGTATTTGAGTTCCCTGGACGCCAACTCCGGATACCATCAAATTCCTATGGGCAAGTAAGATGTGGAAAAGACGGCATTTATAACCTCGAAGGCCACTTATTGCTACACGGCAATGCCGTTCGGCTTAAAGAACACAGGGGCGACCTTCCAGCGTATGGCCAACAACGTGTTTGAAAAGCAAATCGGGAGAAATGTAGAAGCGTACGTAGATGATGTGTTGGTCAAGAGCAGAAGTTTGAGTGACCATCTGGCCGATTTACAGGAAGTATTTGATACGTTAAGGAAGTACCAGATAAAGTTGAATCCCCGCAAGTGCGCGTTCGCATTCCAAACAGGAAAATTCTTGGGGTATGTGGTAAGCCAAAAGGGCATTCAACCGAACCCGTCAAAGATTAAGGCTATCCATGATATGGTATCACCGCGAACCCTTCAGGAGGTTCAGAGATTGACGGGACGCTTCATTGCTCTAGGGCGGTTCATCTCTAAGCAGGGCGAGAAGTGCCTGCCGTTCTTCAAAGTTATACGCAAGAAAGCTCCTTTTGGATGGACACAAGAATGCGAAGAGGCGTTCATGAGTTTGAAAGCTTACTTGTCGTCCAACTTGGTGCTAACACGACCAGAACCGGGCGACACGTTATTTTTGTAACTTGGCGTCGCGGATGAAGTGGTCAGTGCTGTTTTGGTCCGGGAGGATAATTACACCCACCGACCCGTCTTCTTCGTCAGTCATGTGTTAAAAGATGCCGAGGTGCGGTACACCCACCTTGAGAAGGTAGCGTTCGCCCTGATACAGTCCACACGAAAGATGGACAGATATTTTCAGGCCCATCCGGTCATCGTGCTCATGGACCAGCCTTTGAGAAGGATTTTCAGGAAACCAGAATCCTCGGGGAGGATGTTGATCTGGTCAATTGAGCTAGAGCAATATGGACTACAATACAAAGCTCGGCCGTCCGTAAAAGCTCAGGTTTTGGCAGATTTCATAGCCGAGTGCACATTTACTGGGGATAAGGCGGTAGAGCCGCTTGAGGGGAAAGAGAGTGATGCAAAGGTCCCACTCTCAGAGGTCCCAGCGGACATATGGGTCATCTATGTAGATGGCGCCAAAAATCAGGAGCTGGCGAGAGCTGGAATATACATGGTCGGGCCGCACGATGTGGAGGTGCGTCACGCCATCAAAATCCTACAACCGTTGTCCAATAACGCAACAGAGTATGAAGCATTATTGGCAGGGCTTAGAGTAGGAAGGAACCTCTTCCCCAAAACTGAGAACGACCTGGTAGCTGGAGCCCCACGGTTGATAATGCGAGGGGACTCCAAGTTGATAATTGATCAAGTCTTGGGACATTCCCAAGCTAGATAACCGATCATGGCGCAATACCTCTCGAAAGTGAAAAGGGAGTTGGCAGAAATGGAACAAAGCAGTGTGTGTGTCACTTTCGAACATATCCCGCGGGAGGATAACACTGAGGTGGATAGTCTTGCCAAGATAGCAGCCAATCAGGAGGCCGCTATTCCAGAGGGTGTGTACTATGAAGAAAGGTCATTGCCGTCCTTCATGGAGGAACAACTGTCGCTATATGTAGAGGAGATCGAAAAGAATTGGAGGCTCCCTGTGATAAAAATTTTGAAGCATGACGAGCTCCCAAGCGACAGTGTAGAAAAGAAAAAAGTATTGAAGCAAGCGGCGAGGTACACTTATTATGATGGGGCGCTAATTCGGAGATGTTTCTCGCACCCGGCCGCAAAATGCATAACGGAACAAGAAGGCCTCCATACCCTGCGAGAGATTCACGAAGGCATCTGTGGCATGCATGTGTCGGGTGGTACCATGGCCGCGCAGGTGTTTCGGTCAGGATTCTATTGGCCCACTATTCGCAGGAATTGTAACAATTTTGTGCAGTCATGCCACAAATGTCAAGAATTTGCCAAAATCCCTCGACGACCTGCCACTGAAATATCTCAGATCGTGGCACCTTGTCCTTTTGCTAAGCGGGGAATCGATATCTTAGGCCCTTTTCCTAAGGCAAGGTCCCAACTGAAATTTGTAATTGTAGCAGTGGACTACTTTACTAAATGGGTAGAAGCAGAAGCGGTAGCCACTATTACGACAGAAAAGGTATGGCACTTCTTTAAGCACCAAGTGATCATGCGCTTCGGGGTGCCTCGCGTGTTAGTTAGTGACAACGGGGCGCAATTTACCAGCCGCTTCTTCAAGGAGCAATGCGAAGAATTTCAGATTGAACAGAGGTTCTCCTCTGTGGCGCATCCCCAGACTAATGGCCAGGCGGAGGTGACCAAACGAAGCCTTCTGAGCGGTATCAAGAAAAATCTCGAGGGGTCGAAAAAGAAGTGGCCAGATGAGTTACCCTATGTAATGTGAGCTTACCGCATGACCGTCAAAACAAGTACGGGTGAGACGCCTTTTCCGATGGCTTTTGGTACCGAAGCGCTAACGCCTGTCGAAATTGGCACCCTAAGCTTGATGGTGGAATATTTCAAGGAGGAATTAAATGAGGAGAGGTTACGAGCTAACGTTGACATGCTCCCTGAGGCACGCGAGGAAGCTCTCTTGAAAATAATGCACTACAAAAGAAGAATGGCGCGATATCACAACAGACATGTTAAGGAGCGGCTGCTCAAGGCGGGAGACCTTGTGCTCAGGGATAAGCGAGCGGCGGGCCAACGAATGTGGAAACTTAGCTCAAGCTGGAAAGGTCCGTACCGCGTCACTCTTGTCATCGGGAAGGGGGCGTATCACCTCGAAACGGTTGACGGTACTCCCTTACCTAACTCTTGGAATATTGCTAGATTAAAATTGTATCATGCTAGAATTTGAAATGCCATTGGGCATGATTTTGAAATTATGAAATGCCGTTGAGCATGATTTTGAAATTATGAAATTTGTAAAATGTCAACATGCCGTGGCGCATGGTTTTGAAATTATGAAGTTTAAATAGACATGCCGTTGGGCATGATTTTGAAATTATGAAATGCCGTTGGGCATGATTTTGAAATTATGAAATGCCGTTGGGCATGATTTTGAAAATATGAAATGTCGTTGAGCATGATTTTGAAAGTATGAAATTTGTAAAATTTCGACATGCCGTGGGCATGGTCTTTTGAAATTGAAATTTTGACATGTCGTGGGCATGGTCTTTGAAATATCAACATGCCGTGGGTATGGTCTTTTGAAATTGAAATTTTGACATGCCGTGGGCATGGTCTTTAAAATATCGACATGTCGTGGGCATGGTCTTTTGAAATTGAAATTTTCACATGCCGTGGGCATGGTCTTTTGAAATTGAAATTTTGACATGCCGTGGGCATGGTCTTTGAAATATTGACATGCAGTGGGCATGGTCTTTTGAAATTGAAATTTTGACATGTCATGGGCATGGTCTTTGAAATATCAACATGCTGTGGGCATGGTCTTTTGAAATTGAAATTTTGACATGCCGTGGGCATGGTCTTTTGAAATTGAAAATTTGACATGTCGTGGGCATGGTCTTTGAAATATCGACATGCTGTGGGCATGGTCTTTTGAAATTGAAATTTTGACATGCCGTGGGCATAGTCTTTGAAATATCGACATGCCGTGGGCATGGTCTAACAATTGTTGTGGAAATATTTTTTGTTTTCTTGTTGGTTGTCTGTGTAATGTGCAGATAACAAGGAAAGGAGGATGTCAGGGGTGAAAAGTCCTACCCTTGGGAGCGGAATGGGCTAATGCAGACGGATCGTCAAGATGAGGCACACCTCGGCAATCCTAATATATGGTGCTGGAAGTGAAAAATTTCTGGCCTTGCGAGGCCGGCCTTGATCAGGCGGCTCGCTAAGACGAGACACTTTCCAGCACTGTCGGGAGTGAAAAATCCTATCCTGGGGAAACCCAGAGAGGGCACGCCCCGACTCCCCTGGGGGTGTAAAGTTCTATCCTTGTGACAGCCCGTGCTCATATAGGCGGATGATCATTAAGTGAGGCGCGACCCTAGGGAAGATAAAAACTCCACCTCGCAAGTGAAAATCCTATCCATACGATGGTTGCGCTAACATAGGCACCTTGTTAAGCGAGGGCACGTTAAGAGGTGTGAGGGCAACGCTGAGGAAGTGAAAAGTCCTATCCTCGTGGTGGCCGACCCTGATCAGGCGGCGCACTGAGTGAGGGCACTTCCCGGCCGATTGAAGAAATATTAAAGGTCACCGTACCACAGCTAGTAGCCGGAAGGGATAAACCCGGTGAAGTTTGGCTGGAGGAGTACGGGACACGAGTGACATCGGGGGAGATCGCGCGGCAATGCCCCAAGGTAATTAAGATTTTTTGATAATATGTTGCTACTAACAAAGTGATAAGTGAAAAGGTGCAGAAAATTCAGCACAAGCGACATCTTTGGGGGATCGTGCTAAGTGAGAAAGGAGATCGCGCGGCAATGCCCCAAGGTAATTAAGATTTTTTGATAATATGTCGCTACTAACAAAGTGATAAGTGAAAAGGTGCAGAAAATTCAGCACAAGCGACATCTTTGAGGGATCGTGCTAAGTGAGAAAGGAGATCGCGCGGCAATACCCCAAGGTAATTAAGATTTTTTGATAATATGTCGCTACTAACAAATGATAAGTGAGAATGTGCAGAAAATTGTGCGAACTGTTTATACACGAAGGGATGCTTGCTTAAACAAAAGGCCCTAAAAAGCACAAAAAGGGGCAAAGAAGTCAGAGCATCCGATGGACAAAAGAGAAATGACATTCACGGCCCGGGTATGCTGCTGTTCCCCTCGTCAGGCTGTGGCCTTTTCGCCTGGCGGTAGCCCTCTTCCGTGAGAAACCCGAACTTTTGCTTGAAAAGGCGGATGATGGCGTCAGCATCGAAGAATTAGCGGCCGTGATGCTCAATGAAGCAATCGGCCATAAGACCTGCCGCTTGTTCCGAAAACCATTTGCACCTGTCTGCCGTTTCCTCCTTAAGCGTGGAATTCTTGCTCTGCTCCGCTTGAAGGGCGGCATCCCTAGCGGCCCGGAGTCCTTTGGCCTCTTCCAACTCTTTCCTTGCAACTCCCAAACTGTTTTCTACACATTGTCGCTCCTCAACACTCTTCCGCAGCTCCTCTTGAGCTTCATGAAGCTCCCTTTAGTGCTTGCTGATTTCTTTCGAGAGTTGATGGTTAGTGTTGCGCCATTCTTGGGAGGAGGATTGGAGAGAGCTTATTCGTCTCATCATATTTGTAGACTAGTAATGGAAACCCTGAAAGCTAGAGAACAGATGAGTCCTCATCTGCTGCAATTGTTCACCCTCGGCAACAGAGAGGAAGCCTCGCTTTTCCTCCTCAACTGACAACAGATGTCCTGCTAGTAAGGCGGATGTCGCTAGGGAGTTGTCCCCTCCTAACGCTGGGAACCCGTGCTGGCGAATGTTGCTCAAATCAACTTGATGGGTGACGGCTCCGCTGGAGAGTATAGTGCTTAACTCAGCCACCATGCGCGGGGTTTCTATTGGGGGAAGAAAGGGAAAGATTGTCTGAGCCGCAGTGGGAACGAAGAAGAGATCCGGAGGGGACGGAGGGGAATGATTGGACGGCCCAACGTCAATATTGAAGCCGCTGGCCGGTAAGTTTGGGAAGTGCTCCTCTTCAAGAACCTCTAGAAAGTCCAAGGGATTGGTCGGAGGAGGAGATGAGGCGGCAAAAGAGGAATGAAACGGCGTTGAAGTAGCCCCGCTCCCTACCGGGCCAGAACCTTGGTCGCCTGTCAAGGGATCGGTATTGGCAATGCCGTCCTGCCTATCCTGACCAGCGACAGTGGTGTTCGCTGAAGGGACGTCTTCATTAAGACGCGGTCGCTGGGGACCAAGAATACCCGTCAAATCCATACCGTCGAGCGCGGGAGTAGAAGAAGAGGCAACAGCAGCGGTATCCTACGTGCAAAAGACAAAGGGGAATTAAGAAACAAACAAAAATACATGGATGAGGAAAGTCCATAAAAACCACCTGAGCAAGAGGACGTGTAGGAGCGATAACACGAAGGCGGAGAGTCCTTTTCTTCTTCTTGAGAGGAGGATAAGAAGGTGACGCTTGTGTAGGAGCAATGCCAGGGGAAGAAATTGGAACAGTGGTCGACGTGGCAGTAGTCTCCGCTTGGGGAAGAGAGGAAGACTCAGGCGTAGAAGCGGACGCACGCGTGGTATCAGTAGCGGCGCCGGCCGAGGTGGCGGAAAGAGCCCTTTTTTCTCTCTTCTGCTGAGCTCTCTTCTCTCTTTTCTTGATACAATCAGGCTTCCACCCAGCGGGAGGATCTGTAGAAATAAGAAAAGAATGTTAGAGTTAGTATTGACATGGAACAGCGATCAGAGGTATGAGGCTCACTTTGAATGCAATCCTGAATGTTGCCTCCGCACGCGAGTTCGCGAGTGCGAACACCAGGGATCTCAGGCAGATTCAGTAATTTGTTCAGCCAGTCTTGGTCAGCTGGTCCTAACTCCGGCCTGCCGCCCCAGGCAGCATCTCTAATGGTTAGATTAAATCCGGTCCGCCACAATGGCCGGGGCAGATTGATGATGAAGAACCCCTTTTTCCAAGCATCAATAGAAGATTCAAGGAATAACAGTTTCCAGGTAAATGGATTTAAAGCTTCAACATCATAGCGAGGCGATATCGCTACGATGCCGTTATTGTGATGGTATAATTGAAAGAGGGAGCGGAGCAACAACAAGGAAGGAGATTCATTCCCTATATGTCTACAGAGGGCTATAAAGGCATAAATGCCACAGTAGGCGTTTGGACTCAGTTGGGCAGCATTTAAATCAAACTCAGAAAGTAATTCAACAATCAAAGGATCTAGAGGCAACCGAAAGCCATAATAGAATATTTTGGCATAAAGAACCCTACGGTTGCCGGGTAATTCGTTGTTGAGGCGAAGGGATTTTGGGGCAACTTCGGTGGAGTACCCCTCCAACTGGTCGATGGTGGCATTATAGCTCCGCAGGCGCCGTCGAAGGACGGCAGTGGAGGTAATGGTGGAAACAGTGGTATTAACATCCCCCTCCCTAGCGGGGTGGGAATAACGACGATTAGGAGCCATGAGCAAGGTAAAGAGATGAATAGAAAGGAAGGTACCTGTGGTGAGAAGAAGAATGAAGCACCCAGGCGGCGGCGGATTGTAGGAGGAAGGAGAGGAATTGTTTTTCCTTCGTTTTCATTTCTTTAAAAGAGAGAGGTAATAAAGGGTAGGAAGAAAGCACGTGGGGTCTTTATATATAAACCCTAGGACCTAAAGGGGACGACGGGTCAAGTGATTTCGGTGCGTGACGTGTCAAGGGCAGTGAAGCGCGGGAAGCGGGAACAACTCTTGAGGAGCGAAAAGACGTGTTCAGTCCGCCAGTCCCATTAGCGCTCCCCATTGATGACACGTGGGCTCGGAGCATCATGACTTTCTTCTCCGTATCAAACAAAGAAAGTTAGAGCATTAAATTAAATGCTCTGAAAAGGGCGCAGTCAAACCCGGTGGAAAGAAGCGACAAGCCGTAATGGCGCGACATGCAAAAGGCGCGAGAAAAAATAATGAAGCGGCATATGATAAAAGAGCGACACCGTCAAGAAACACACATTATTCGGTCAAGATTGTAAGGTATGACAATTATTCCAAGCAAAGAGGCGACGACAAAGTCCAAATGAAAAAATAATACAATAAGGGCGTAAGTAAAGAAGCGATGCCCCCAATCAAGCGGCATCAGGTAGGCTTCCTCTAGGCGCGGACGAGTCACTCCTCTTCGGAGGAGAGGAAACCCTCTTGGCTTTCATCAATCTCTTTCATCCTCGCGGAGGCGTACCTGGCGACCTCAGCAGGATCAGCGGCCCTACTACGGTGCTGATCTGTCACCCCGGCAACAAAGGCTTGTTCAGTCTTCTTCCTCCACCATGTCACCTTCTTGAAAGCTTTCGACAGGTCGGCATCGCGGGATGATACCTCCTCAAGAAGGAAGGAGTTCTTCTTTCTCTCAGCCACCAGCTAAGCCTCCAAAGCTTCGACCTGGGCTTTTCCTTTAGATCTTTCCCGAGTAAGGTCAGCACAGCACTCGCGCAGTTCGGCCTGAGTGCGTTTGTGGAGTCGCGACAGCTCCTCTACCTTGTCTAGCGCACCAGAGTTTTAAGAGTGTGTACTACGAGCCTTGATGAAATAATGAAGTTGTCGAAAGGCAGCAAGGCAGTTGTTCATGACGCGCGTATACTGAACTTCGGGAGGAAGTTGCAGCAGCCTACTTTCCTCCTTGGAGGCGCGAAATATTTCACAGGCCAAGATAGTCGTGGGCTGATCTTGCGACAAGGGGTCTGATATGCCCAAGGCGCGGAACCCCTCAGTCCCAAACTTTGACAGATTTAGTCGATGAGAAGGGGCCCCTTGAGGCCCGTCGCGGGAAAGGTCAGCAACAAAGGAAGGGGTGGAGATACCGGCTGAGCCCCCAACGTGTCGAATTGAAGTAATGAACAACGGACAAGGGGACTTGGGAGGAAAGTGAGAAGAACCAGGTCCACTGGGGACAGAGGGAGGCACATCAGGAATGTGGCGGCCAATGGGCGAGTGTGGAGGCTCCATGATAGGAGTGGAGTCTGCAGCGGACGAGGGCATCGTCGCGGCTGTAGAGGTTTTATTGGGAGCGACCAATCCTAGAGGTGAGGAAGCGTCACCCAGAGAATTCGCGCTCTCCTTTGTCGCGCTAGGAGAAATGGTGTCTCAGAAGCGACGACATTTGCGGTATTGGCAGGGGGAGATTGAGTCGCCACCCTTGTCACCTGAGCTTCGCTTGCTTCCCTTAGCTTCTTCCGTTGAGCTGAGGAAGCTGGGCAGAGGCTCAACTCTATGTCCATGTCCTCCATGTCCTCAACTCCGTAGGAGAAAATCTTTGTCTCAGTCACTGGCAAACTAGACCCGGACCTCTTCTTCCGACTGGGCAACCAGTTCTCTACGAAGCGGGAAGTGCGGAGAGAGGAACCGCTTTCCCTTGAAAGAATTTTGTCTAAAGCTCTTTTCTTTATGGGCATACGGTGACCAGTTCGAACCCCAGCGGAGGTAGAGGGAGCAGTTGTTGAAGGGGTGACAACCTTGTGAGGAGCGTCACCCTCAGAGAGCGGGAGAGCGATAGTTTCCCCTGCGAAGAAGTAATGTTAGTAAGCAAGGGGGAAGCAAGGCAGCGGCGAAGCTCAAAAGCTCACCTATGGTACACTCAGTTAAAGGCCTGTACAAGGCAAAGTTTCGAATCTGGAAAGAGGACTCCATCTCTAGTAAGGTGTTGGCTTGATCCAACTCTTCCCTAGACAGAGGCGCTGGCTTCGCCCAATCAACCACCTCGAGGTTGAAATCAGGACACCACAGGCGAGAGGGTAATTCGTCGACAAAGAAGCCGCTCTTCCAGTTATCGACGCTTCCCTCAAATCCTTGAAATTTCTGCCAAAAAGGCCTCACTAGAGCGTCATCCCATCTTGGAATAATATTAATGAAGCCATCGCGAAAAACCAGAGTCAAGAACTTGCGGAATAAAGTGACAGAGGGAGCAAGAATATCTTTTAATTCGCAGGCACGAAGAAAGGCGTAGATGCAGCTCCATGAGGGAGGGGTAATCTGCGCAGGGTTAAGCCCGTGCTCACGCAGCACACGCTCTAGCGTGTCATGAACGAGGAGGCGGAACCCGTATTGAAACATCTTAAAATAAAGAATGCTATGAGTTTTCCAGAGCCGGCTATGAAGCCTCATGGTGTCAGAAGGAATAGTGGGGCGATAGCCGCAGGGGAAGGTAATATTATTGCTTTCCAGTTCAAGACGTAACACAGTGGGGCAAGTAAAGATGCTAGGAGTATTTTCAAGCTCGGGATATCGAGAAATTGGCCTAGGGGTAGCTAAAGAACTAGATTGAGATCTCGTACGAGGCATCATAGATAAAACAGCAAAGGAAAATCAAAAGCAAGATCGAGCAGAATACCTTGAGAGAGAGAAGGCAGAAATTGATAAGTGAATCGCCTGGATACGAACGAGAGAATTTCCTCGGAGTGAGCGAAAAATGAAGAAAATTGTGAAGTATAAAAAGGAGCAAAAAGTACAAGGAAGAAACGTGTTTCCTTTTAAAAGAGACGGTGGAAGAGTCAGACAGAAGGGCAACCTATTACAGCAAGACACGTATGAGGCAAGCGGGACACATGGGAAGACCCTGATAGAGACTTAAAGTCAAGCGCTTGCCTCGAATTTCACAAAAGAAAGGTCCTTTAATCACAAGAAACCCCAGGAAAGAATCCTATGAAGCGGTAATCGGCTAGTCCAGCTGCGATTAACCCATAAGAGCGACGATATGCTAAAAGCAAAAAAGAAAAAGACAAGCGCCATTTTACTTCACAACATTTTTTATTTATTAAAAAGAAAACCAGCGGCATCTACAACAAGTGTGACGTTGTCAATCTTTGTCCATCCAGTCAACCTCATAAATATAATCATAGTCCTCCGGAGGCGAGGGCGACTCGTTGGTATAGAAAGGGAAGGGCTCGTCCATCCTGAAAGGCCTTTTGCCAAGCCTAGTTACAGGACATGTCGTGGGGGCAGTGTCCTCCTTCAAAGCGGTATGGGAGCCTTCTTCTGGCATCGGGGCGACCAGTTCCGGAGCGGCATTTGGCACAGAAGTTTTATCCTTGGAAAAAGGACAAGGAACGGACGGACATGCTTTATCTTTCTGCTGCAGTGAGAGATAGTGAGGCTCAAAGTTGGCAAAGAAGGATTCAAAGGATCGCTTCTTTGTTTTCTTCGATCTCTTGCGACCCCGGCGCTTCACAAGATGTTTGGCAGGCCTCCAAGGAGGCGTGAGCGGAGGATTGTCAGAATCGGGAGAAGTTGGAGGGGTCGGAGGAGAGTCGCAAGCAGCAGCATACAAAAAGTGGGAGTCAGCCATAGAAATGTCAGTAACAATAAGAAGAAAGGAGAAAAAAGATGAACAGAAAAGGAAGGGAAGAATCCTTTATATAGCCGAGGGGAGGAAGCGTGCCTGCCTCTCCGCGTATTATCGAGGGCATTCAATGCTATCAGAGGTAGCGTCTGTTGGGAGGAAAAATCTGACTCCGCAACTGTTAAAAATCTGCACCAACCAGGAGGTGCCGAAACCGTTGCCCAATCCGTTAACACGGAAAAGACGGTGTAAAGATATATTCTGAATGGACGTGGCTTGAAAGAGTCATCATTATGAGCCAGATAGGCAAATAACGTGGCGGGATCCCAAGGGACGTCAAGTTCGAAATTAATGAGAACTGAAGTTGCTATTCAAGAGGAGCGGCATAAGAAAGAAGAAAACATCAACGGTGCGGTAAGCGAATAAGGGAAAGCAAATTCATTTATTTAAAAGGGCTTCACGGCCCAAGAGTACAAAAAGGCCTGATGGCCCAGAGTTACAAAAGATTGCCTAGAGGACCACAGAAAGACGCGCCAAAAGGACCCCTATCGCTGGTCAGGCGTTTGACCCTGCGTCATCATCGTCCTATTCCAGGAAAGGAATTTCCCTAAGGGCGTCCGCCAGGGCCGTCAGTTCAGAAGAGTAGGCCCTCATGTTCTTCAGGCAGCATCCCAGCAAGTCCTTCCTATGCTGCAGTGTTGTCATCAGTAGCTGAATCTGAGAAACAGCCACCGATAGCTTCACTGCTTTCTCCACGGGACTGAAGTCCTCCATGGTAACGGCAGCCTGCCTAGCCTGTAGGGGAGTCAGCATCCCTTGAAGCTCCAGTATGTCCTCCGAGGTCTTCACGCTCAGTGACCCCAAGAAATCGGTGTCTGCCTGAGTCATGTTCCTCAGGGCATGGGTTTTAGAGAGTAGGAAGTTTTTGGTGACTTCGTCCATGAAAAGAAGAGAGATAAAGAATTTTGAAGAGAGAGGTGAAAAAGTTGTGAAAGTTATGAGGCAAGTGTAAAATAAAAGGCCTATTTATAGACTTCGGGAAAAGGCATTTCGAAACGTACCTTTATCGGCTGACGAGCCCACATTGGGGAAGACACCTCTGAAGGGACAGGACCGGAGATACAGCAATAGCCCTTGGTAAACACTCGAGCTAGTTTTCATTTGGGCATATGATAACTATTGATACCACTGAAGCGGCATCTCCCCTACCCCACCGGGTGACCCGGCCATCATATTGTACTTACCGCGGGAGACGAGGCCCTATTCATGCCGCCCTTAGCCTGGCGACCGGCCCGGGGATGGTCGACTTCAGCGGGGGGGCTCTCATGCGGCATCCGCACGGCGGCATCCGTGACGTCACCCGTGTGACATCACTCACGGCCACTCCAGCGATATATACCACACCAGCGACACCTACCAGGGATTATTCCTACCTCTGTCGGTACACTCTTCCCTTTGTCTATAAATACCCTCACCTTTTCAGACAAGAGGGTAAGCTTAAGATAGCGTACTGAACCCCTGCTACTCTTACTACTCACACTGACTTTGGCATCGGAGTGTTGCAGGTGACGAAGACCCCCGCACAGTGTTCCTGACCGCCCCGAATTCAGCCAATCCCGCTCTGTACCCCCAGACTCTTATCAGCAGGTACTACTCTAAGGAAGCAAATGCTTTTTTGGAACTTTGCAGGACCATTCCAGCTAGCACCTTTGAGGATTAGCCTAGGACTGGGATATGAAAAGAGACCGGTAGTAGAAGCAGCAGCTAGGCAGAGAGCAGCCCCAACTGCACATCAAGATGACCAGGATGTTTCTCTTGGCCAGCCATGAGGCCAAGTGGAGCCAACCGTTTCCTCTTTTGCCCCAGCACCTTCATAGGAGTTGTCTTCTCTTCTGGCTGAGCAAAGGAGAACCAATTCTCTCCTCCTATCCCTACGGGACATCCAAGAGAAATCCTACACCCTGAACCAAAACATTCTGGATTCCTTGCTCCTTCTGCATTACAAGATTGATGAATCTCACGCACTAGTCCCTCTCATACCCTCTGTACCTACCCCTCAAATCCCCACTGATTTAGACTCAGAGTCTGAATGACTTCCCCCAGGTCATAAATTTCTTTTTTCTTTTGTATATACTACTGTTTTTATTTTTATTCTTGTGTTGCTGCATGATTTTTTGTTTCTGTCCTGCCTCTCTCACATTGAGGACAATGTATCCAATAAGTGTGGGGGAGGGGTTTTACAATTGTTATGTGTGATTGTTTTTGCTGTTTGTGTGATTTTAATTTTTGATGTGGATTTTCTACTTGTTTCCAGTGTTTTAATTTTTTTGCATGATTCAGGTCTATTTTTAATTTTTTACATAATTTTCTCTTGATTTTTGTGTGTTTTTTTTAGGAATAGACATTTGCATGATCTGTGTTCTTGCTATGACTGCATGAAAACCAAACTCATGATCTTCTTGAAATTTCACTTCAACACTCAAAATACTTAGACATTTGACAATTTTGATATATGCTTAATTAACAAGGCAACCATTGTGTAACATGTTTAATGCCAGAAACTCTCACTTCTCACCACAGAACCATAATCAATTATCCCAAACTTGAGATGATCTTTGAAGGAACTGTCTTGGTCAAGCAATTGATCAAGATGTTATTTTCTATCTTGACCAAGTAAATAATTGATTAGTTCAAATGATACATAGAGTTGCTAGTCTTTTAATTCTGCACTGCCTGTAGAGTCTTTACCATTTTTCATGTTTGTGTGGACACTACCTAGAACCAACAGGGTTGCACGGTGTTGGTGATTTGGCACCATCACCGCATAAATAAGCGAAACTCTCCGAAGTGCATCTAGTTATTCCCTTACAACTAGGCCGAATAAGCTAGGCCGGGGGCGTCCATTACTTGAGCTTTATGTGTTTATTTTATGAAAGAAAGGGAAGGAAAAGAAAAGAAAAGAAAGGACTGTAAAAGACTCCAAATCGAGCAAAAGAAAAATAGAAGAAAAAGAAACAGTGCTGCAAAAGACTCCAAAGTGGGCGAAGAAAAGATCTCAATATAGACATGACATGGCAATAATCTATGCTTACATGTTTTATTTTCTATTTAATGTGTGTGCACTTGATTGTGTCAGGAACTCTTGTATCTTTTGAACTTGTGGATAAGCGCAGAAAAATCAAATGAATGTGTTCCTCCACTGATTTCTTGAGTCTTGAGTTAATTGTTCTTGGGTTTGCTGTGAAGAGTGAGATGTTCCTGGGCAATGAACAGACCTTATTAATCTAGGATGGATTGAAGGAGTTGAGTGTCCATGTATTTTCCCTATTGAGGTGATCCTTTGAGTTGAACATGAGTTGCTGGTTTTAATTTTTATTTTTGCATGTTATTGCATGTTTTATGTGTTTTGTGTGTTTTATGCTTGGGGGCAAGCATTAGATTAAGTGTGGGGGGGTTTGATTGAGCTCTAATTGTGGTAGTTTTTACTACTTATTCTTTCGCAATTTTGAAAGGTATGCTATTGATATTGTTGTGAATCATTCGATTATTGTAGGAAATAGCCTTGGAGAGGCAGGGAGCGAAAATGAGGAGAATTAGGCATGATTCTGGGAGGATTTAGAGCATGCAGACTCTCAGCTGCATTCTTGACCTAGACTGGACACAAGCATCTCTCTTGACCAAGATAAATTACGCTTGGCCAATCCATCACCTGGAGAAATCTTCGGAGCAGACAACGGATTAAAGGCGCTGACAGATGATTTTCCTGCCCTGACAATTTAGAGCGTTAATCACGAACGAATTGAAGATGCGCCCTGCTGTTTTGATCTGATAAGATCTTTTCGTGAGGAAGAGAGAGATTCAAATACAATTTAGAGTTGATTAGGATTTGATTTTCTTGGATTTACGCATGCAGCTATTTTTTAGGAATTATTCATACTCTTCCTAGGCTAGGGAGAAAGAGAGAGTTGTCACTAGGTAGGAATCCTCTCTCTCATTTTCTACCGCCATTTTCACTTACACTTTGCTCCTTTGGTACATTGTTATTTTTTAATACATTGTTTAATTTTGTTTTTAATTATGAGCATGAGTAGCTAAGTACATCTTTCTTAGTAGAGGAACTTAAGCATGAGCATGAGTATGCATGAGACCTAACTGATCTTACTAATCTTTGAATCTGCATTTAATCAATTTCGTAATTATTCCTGATGTATTTCTATTTGATATTAGATCTGGCCAATTTAGTGTTGAATAGATAAGACAGCAGTCCTTTCTCTTAGCCATGGATTATTGACTAAGAGGATCGAAGTAGACAACTACGTGCTAGTGGACATCCACGAAACGGTTAGGAGAAAGGTTAATTAGATCCAGTCCCGATTGACGCCCGAGGATACTAGTCTGGAGTTGTCATCCCCTAGTCGTTCATCAGCCAATTCAGTGAACCCTTTAACTAGCAAGGTGCTGGTTGGTTAGGTGATGGTTGCCGTAAAAAATAAATAAGTACAATTTACCATGCACGAATTTGATTAAAAACTATAGCAAGTGGTAAAAGGATTGTTCCACAGAGATTTCAAGACTAAATTAATTCTCGCTAAATGACCAATTCCTATAATTGTGGTAAATACCAATAAATAGGAGTTTTGACGCAATTAAAGTAAAGGAATAGAAATAACAGAAAGCAATAAACAAAGAATAATTGTGTGTGTTCAGATGTGATAAATTCCCAGTAAAGATTCTACTAAGCTCATGCATTATAGTGATTGATCATCGATTCAAATATCTTCAAAACTGAACTTATAGGCGGCTATAGAGACCAAGTTTTCACCTAGATATCCTACTCTCTACGTATATGAGATTAATAAAGGTTTTCACCTATTAAGAATCCTTGGCCTACTTTCTGGCCTGAAGAGGTTACTCTATCAGCAGAGGTGGAGCCTCATAAGGGCCAGGTGGGCTGCTGCCTGATATGGTCCAAGCGCCGTAGGAGGCTCGGACGTGTCTTGTTGAGGTCAGACCTAGTCTCGGGCTCGGTTGGCTTGACAAATGGACGATCGGATGGATGAGTGGAACGATGGTGAGTTGCAGTGGACAATATTGGAAGGAATCTAACGAGATGTTTTATATATGAACAAGGCTTGGAGGCGACGTTCAAGCCATTACAACGTTCAAGAGGACAACCTAAAAGGAAAGCTTGGATCTAAGATCCCTAAGGTTGGCCTAGGCTGCTTAAGGCTTAAGAGAGAAATCTCAAAATCAAAAGCAAGGAAAATAGAAGGCTAAGCCCTTCTATTTATAGCGTTGATATTTACAAGGGAAAAACCCATACTACCCATGGACAAAGGGGTCTTAACTTGAAGGGCACGACCTTGGGCATGGGCTTTAGTTGGCTTTGGCTTTGATGGGCCTAGGCGCTGGCGAAAGGCCGAGGGGTAGCCTTGAGGCTGACTTTCGGCGCGGCCTTGGTGTTGGGCTTAGGCGCGACCTTGAGGCTAGCCGGAGGCGCGGCCTTGAGGCTGGCCGAAGGCGTGACCGAGGTGCTAGGCTTAGGCGCGGCCTCAAGGCTGTCCCTAGGTGCGGCCTTGATGCGGGACTCGGACTCGGGCATGAGGCTGCGAGTCGAGTCATTGGCTTGGACGCATAGGCTCCAACGCTCCACGGCCTTCGAGTGGCTTTCCTCGGCTCTTAGCGTCTTCATGAGTAATGCGATCATGGCTTGGCTCTTAGTGGCTGGGCCACGAGTGGGCTTTGCTTGGGTTGCTGGGCTCATATCATCCCCTCCCCCTTCAAATGGATTCGTCCTCGAATCCGCCTCGTTGCTCTCCTCGAGTTCCTCATCGTCCTCACCTACAAAGAAAGGTGAAAGATCATTAATATTGAACGTATGGTGGGTGTTGCCGTAGGACGAAGGAAGGTCAAGAATGTAAGCGTTATCGCTAATTTTCTCTAGAATGAGAAATGGACCGTCGCCTCGAGGGCTAAGCTTGCTTGGCCGGCGCTCCTTGGTCAAGTGGACCCAAACCCATTCGCCCACTTCAAAGGAGCGAATGCGGCGGCCGGCGTGTCTCTTCTTGACGAGCTTGGCGTTGAGGGCCTCAATCTGTGTCTTGGCCTCGGTGTGCATCTTTCCCACTAATTCAGCTCGAGCATTTCCATCTAGGCTAGCACATGCAGTAAAAGGTAAAGGGAGCAAGTCTATGGGGGTGAGTGGTTTGAACCCATAGACAAGCTGAGACGGAGAAAAGCGAGTGGTAGAGTGCATTGTGCGGTTATAAGCAAATTCAATAAAAGGAATGCATTCTTCCCAAGAGTTGGGGTTTTGCTTCATCAAAACACGCAACATATTTCCAAGCATTCGATTAACAACCTCTCCCATCAGTCTGAGGACGGTACGAGGTGGAGAAAAGGAGTTTGGTGCCCAACTTGGCCCATAAAACTCACCAAAAATGCGCTAGAAACTTACTATCTCTATCACTTACTATGGTCCGCAGCATACCATGCAACCTAACGACCTCACGAAAGAACAAATGAGCCACATGGGATGCGTCACAAGTAGATTGACAAGGGACAAAGTGGGCCATTTTAGAAAAATGATCAACAATCACAAAGATGGCATCTTTGTTGTGCTTAGTGCGTGGGAGGCCAAGAACGAAATCCATAGAAATGTCACACCATGGGTGCGATGCCACAGGTAAAGGCATGTAGCGCCCATGGGTCATGCTTTTGGTCTTAGCTCGTTTACAAGCAATGCAAGAGGTAACAACACGTGACGCTAGCTTTTTCATTTTAGGCCAATAGAAGAGTTCCTTAAGCGTAGTGAGTGTTTTCTCTATCCCAAAGTGTCCCATTAATCCCCCCCCCCCCCCCCCGTGTGCCTCTCTCACTAATAACTCTCGTGTGCTACAAGTGGGGATGCAAAGTTTGCCCTTTCGGAATAGAAAATCATCATTCAAGATATAATGCTCAAAAACACCATTGGCACTCGCCCGAAACAATTCATGAAAGTCCACATCTTGAGCATACAAGGTAGTAATGTGAGAAAAGCCAAGAAGGCGTGAGTGTAAGGAGGTAAGAAGCGCATACCTTCGTGATAGGGCATCGGCTACCACGTTGTCCTTTCCCTTGAGGTATTTGATGTGGTAGGAGAATCGCTCGATGAACTCCATCCACGCTGCGTGCCTTTTTGTTCAGCTTGCCTTGCCCCTTGAGGTATTTGAGACTCAAGTGGTCAGTGTGAACCACGAATTCCCGCGGGACTAGGTAGTGCTCCCAAACCGTGAGGGCCCGTACCAAGGCGTATAGCTCTTTGTCATAAGTGCAGTAGTTGAGCTGGGCGGCCTTGAGTTTCTCACTGAAAAAGGCTACGGGCCTTTTCTCTTGGACTAGTACGGCCCCAATACCAATGCCGCTGGCGTCGCACTCTCCTTCGAAAGTCTTCTCGAAGTTTGGGAGGACTAACACCGGGCTAGAGGTGAGTCTCGCCTTTAGGGTCTTGAAAGCCCTCTCTTGCTCCTCCCCCCACACAAAAGGCACCTCCTTCTTTGTGATCTCGTTCAGCGACGCGGCTATGGTAGAGAAATCCTTCACGAAGCGGCGGTAGAAGCCCGCTAGACCATGAAAGGATCGGATCTCTCCCACGTTGGTAGGCGTAGGCCATTCGGCGATGGCTTTGACCTTCTCCTCGTCCACTTTCAACCCCTCGGCGCCTACAACAAAACCAAGAAAATGCACTTCTTCCAAGCAAAATTCACATTTTGTAAGTTTCACATAAAGTTTATGCACACGCAAGGTTAGTTGGTAGTCCACTTTCAACCCCTTGCGTGTGCATAAACTTTATGTGAACCGAATCATTGGAGCCCGTAGAGTGGACTCAGCTGTTAGACATAGCTGAAAGTACCTGCACAGTGAACAAACACAAAAATATCGATAGCAATAAACATTAGTTCCCTCCCTCTCGTGTTTTCACTCATATTTCGCTCTTCTCTCTATTAAGCTCCCTACCTCGCGTCTCTCTATTCTCTCTCAAACCCCAAACCAGCATAGACCAACACGACTCTAAGAATGAGGTTGGCACGGAACTCTCAAAGGAAACAAGAGCACGAAGTAAAGGCACATATAGTCTAAGGTGCGACGCGACTGTTGTAATGATGCGCGACACTTAAACTTAGAAGAGAAATAGTGTTAGAAATAATAAAGGCAAACCAAAGATACGAAGGAAAGCTAGCACAAACTACTCAAGAAACAAACCGAAAAGAAAAGGTGAAAGAAATGACTTATGATCAAACGCGAAATGATGCACTCTTGAATGCAAACTTCACACAAGCTTTCAGTCTTGCTTGATACCTCAAGTCCCTTGCATTAACTCAACTGCATTTTTTTTTTTTTAGAATTCTTTTCTTTTGTTTTGAATTCATCTTTTTTTTTTTGTGCAAGAGATCTCCAAGATGTATGACAAGTATTGATTAATGATGCAAGACTTGTAGTGCCATATGATAAGTGCTAGTGATAAGAGGGGTTTGCATAAGTGATAGATGCTTTGAGTGATAAGAGTGATTGTGTTTCAATGATGTGTGATAAGCGCAAATGTGCATATCAATGATTGATAAGAAGGTGTGGCTATAAAAATCTCCCTAGGGTGTACTACACACTTTTAGGGTTGAAGGCCGCCGGTTGCACATGCTAGGATAACTCACACCATGACTCACACAAAAGGAAAAAAAGACTCTAGGACATTTGGCTCACGTTTGATGGAGAGCCACCAACAACAAAGAACACCAACACGTTTTTGCAAGAAAGAGATGATGAAAAGGTGATTTAATCCAGCAAAAACATCAAACAATATGAGCAAAGAGTTTTTAGATAAATCAAACAAGGCAAAAAGGCCAAAAACTCAAAAATTACCCAAATGTCCGATAATGACTAGAAAGCCTTGGGAACGATTTTGAACCGTGGAAAATACCTCAAAATGATGAGAAATGCAATCGTCAGACAGCTGGGCTCCGCTACCACTTCATATGGTCCAAGCGCTGTAGGAGGCTTGGATGTGTCTTATTGAAGGTCGGGCCTAGTCTCGGGCTCGGTTGGCTTGACAAACGGACGATCGGATGGATGAGTAGAACGATGATAGTGTTTGGAATCTAAGGAGTTGCAGAGGACAATATTGGAAGGAAAATAGAACGAGATGTTTTATATATGAACAGGGCTTGGAGGCAACGTTCAAGCCATTACAACATTCAAGAGGACAACCCAAAAGGAAAGCTTGGATCTAAGATCCCTAAGGTTGGCCTAGGCGGCTTAAGGCTTAAGAGAGAAATCTCAAAATCAAAAGCAAGGAAAATAGAAGGCTAAGCCCTTCTATTTATAGCGTTGATATTTACAAGGGAAAAAACCATACTACCCTTAGACAAAGGGGTCTTAGCTTGAAGGGCACGACCTTGGGCATGGGCTTTAGTTGGCTTTGGCTTTGATGGGCTAAGGCGCTGGCCAAAGGCCGAGGCGTGTCCTTGAGGCTAACTTTCGGCGCGGCCTTGGTGCTGGTCAAAGGCGCGGCCTTGAGGCTGGCCGAAGGCTCGACCTTGGTGCTGGGCTTAGGCATGACCTTGAGGCCGACCGAAGGCGCGGCCGAGGTGCTGGGCTTGGGCGCAGCCTTGAGGTTATCCCTAGGTGCGGCCTTGATGCGGGACTCGGACTCGGGCGTGAGGTTGCGAGTCGAGTCATTGGCCTGGACGCATAGGCTCCAACGCTCCGCGACCTTCGAATGGCTTTCCTCGGTTCTTAGCGTCTTCCTGAGTGATGCGATCATGGCTTGGCTCCTAGTGGCCGGCCCACGCGTGGGCTTTGCTTGGGTTGCTGGGCTCGTATCATGCCCCCCAAACTTTTCAAAAAAAAATGAATATATACATTGTTGGTTCGGTTCGAACTGATGATACGAGCAGTTTTACCTAAAAATGAATAAAAACTCGAACCGAAATTGTTAAAGTGTGGAATAAAATAAAGCAAAATAATTAGTACACAGTAAGCGATGAAAAGTCAGCTCTATAGTTCGATAAAAATTCGCTCGTAAATGATAAAATTTCGAACGTAAGAGATAAAAGTTTAAAAAAATTTAAACCCAACCCACACCCAAATCCTTTCAATTAAATCCCAAATCCTCATTTCCCAAATTATCACTACCAATAAACTCGTGCCAAAACCAATTTAATCTTTACCGAAATCTAATCCCTCAATTTAATTCAATTTCTACACCAAATCATCACATATCAATCACCCTCTCAATCTCTCATTCAATTCCAATCCTAAAGTATAGAACAATTGTAAAAAGTACATATATTGTATGAATTCTAATGTATAATTAATTTTTTTCTATATTGTCTTCTTATTTATCTTTTTGTTAAGTTTATCTAAATATTTGTTATTTAGTGACGGATACAAATACTCTTAAGCATTTTTTCAATTTTTTGTTCAGCTCGCTTGCCTTCCCTTTAAAATACTAACAAAAAAATATATTGGGGGCTCTACCTCCGAACCCCCGCACCCCCTGAATACAAATCGTAGATCCATCACTGATCTCGCCCCCCCCAAACATCGAGGGCAGGATCCGCCACTGTCTATCAGGTCTAAGAAAGTGACTGATTAATATGCTGTGAGAGACCTTATCCTAGGTCTGGGAGAGAGAAGTGTCTACTCCTATTAACCAAACTCTATCCGTTTTCTATTCTGATCTGTCGATTAGATAGCTGCCTTCATATCTCTCTCTACAATGTAGACTCCAAAGTATGAAGACAAGACTGTAAATATTCAAACCCTAATTGTAGTTGATCAGGCTTCCACAGAAATACGAATAACATGACATTTAATCAAAACAAATAGAGATATAAGCTGAAATTTAATAACTATGATTAGATCTCACAATCAGATAAGCATCGCGATGAATCCTTACAAGGAAATAGAAACTTAGCCTAGCATCATCATAATAAATAAATAGAAAAGATTGAAAGCATAAAATGAGATTTAATTAATTAAAGGGAAGAAAGCAAACAGAGGTTTTAAGCTCTGTTAATGGTTGCTATTCCAGAAAGAAGAAGAAGAAAAATGGGGAAGAAGAGAGATCTCTTTTCCCAATAGGTTACCTTTAATAGCAATCTGATAAGTTTTAAAATTCAAAATCCTAAAAAGAAATAAAATCTCAAAATATAATAATTGTTTAAATCTCCTAAACAAGATGTTGATACCCGAATTTTGACGTCATTTTTAATCAATTTTAGCATTTCTGTCATTTATTTAATTTACCGTCATTTTTACTTAATTTACAGTCATCTGTAGTTAGTTTACTATCGCTAGCATTTTTAGGGTTTTCCTCGCATTTTAGCAACATCGTTAGCGTCGTCCGCTTTCCAAATCGCATTTTTAATTTTTCGGCAAGTATTTTCATTATTATCGTCAATATTATTTTTAGCCTTAAAAATCACATTTTTGACTATCCGGCAGTCGTTTGCTAGTTTGTTCTTCATTTTTGACCATCTCGTGAATTTTAGGATTTTTTGTATTTTATCGCATTTTTTTAGTATTTTTATTATTTTATTATTATTTTTATTCGAGCTTTTATTGGACCCGAGTAAGCCTGCTCGGACAATAGCTCGACTTTAAAATGTTTTCCAACAACTAGTTGCTAGATTTTTTTCTGGACGCAACGGTCTACAGCGACTCGTGTAATTTTCGGCGTAACGTTATTATTTTTCCGTTCAAACATTTCACGTTTTTGAACGCGAAAATAAACACGTTAAACGAGGAATTCTCGTCATTCACTGTAGACGGTTAAAACCGGCGTATTTTTCTCTACGCGCCAGTACCTTCGGCTCGAAAGGTCGGAACGTTTGCCCGCGAGACTCGGCTCGAGGCCATTTAAATGAGACTTAAAGGCCTTTGATCTCAAGCGTTGATCTGGTCAACCAAGGAAAGTCAACCAGATCAACGGTTGACAATTTAATGTGCATAATGCACATGCACAGTGCCGGGGAATTCTCAGCCACGAGCCCACTCCCGAGCCACCTGCTCCCATCGCGTCTAAAGCCCCTAGCCCGTAGCCCCCTAGCTCCGCCATCATCACGGCCATGCCCTCCTCCACACGCAGCTCCTCCTCCGGCCACCCACGCGACTCCCGCGGCTATAAATAGCCACGTTCCCTTCGAACAAAGGGGTCCAAAAATTTTGCAAAAAAAAGCACTACTCCTCCTCCATTTTTCCGGGCCAATCCACGTACAAGTGAACCCTATTTCTTGTGCTCAATCCGGTCCACCTCCGGCAAGCACTGTAAGCTTCCTTCTCTCTCTCTCACTTACTGTTTCTTTCTCTATTTTTTGTTCTTGCCTTTGATGGTCATTTAACTGCTCAAATTCGTTCCAATCACTTGAGTTTTAAGTGAATTTCATCACATTAGCATTGATCAAATTGTTTAAACGCGTGAGGTATTTATTTGCTAATTAAATGGGTAATGCGCATCCTTATTCTTGTTGCAATTGTCACTGTTTTGGTTGCCCTTCTCTTGCTGTGATCATGTGGCTGTGCTGAGGGAAGGGAGGCCTTTCTTTTGGACCAAGAACCAGGCGAATTGACCGCCTGGTTCGCCACCTCCGTCGCCGGCAGTGGCGCCGGCGAGGAGAGGTTGAAGATGAGAATTTTGGGCCATTTGGCCTTCGTGCAGAATAAGGGAAAGGTGATGGGCTTGGCCCATCACCATTTAAATGAATTTCCTTGGGCCAGGACCTGTTCCTGGCCCATTTCTCCAAATTTTTAAGCTGGGCCCAGCCCATTTATATTTTTCCGAGCCTTCGAGTCGTAATTTTTTTACGTAAAATGCTCACATGCTTCGTATAATTGTTTTTCATGATACGTGCTATTTTTCGTATGTTTTATACATGAATTGTTTAATTCACCTTTTTTTTCGTAAAATACTCGTATGCTTCGTATGATTATTTGTCGTACTAACACTTTTGATTTTCTGTAATATCAACTGTTTATTTTCTGTAAATATCAACTGTTTAATTATTCGCACTTTAAATTTCAGCAATTTACTTTCAGCAATTTAAATTCAATACCGCCTACATGGTCGGTCGCATTTTAATTCTCGTAAATATTCAACTGCTTTACTTTTTCGCAAAACTGCTGGAAATCCTTCCGCAAATTATCAACTGTTTACTTTTCCGTATTTTACTTTTCTGCACTTTAAATTTCAGCAATTTACTTTCAGCAATTTAAATTCAATACCGCCTACATGGTCGGTCGTATTTTAATTCTCGTAAATATTCAACTGCTTTAATTTTTCGCAAAACTGCTGGAAATCCTTCCGCAAATTATCAACTGTTTACTTTTCTGCACTTTAAATTTCAGCAATTTACTTTCAGCAATTTAAATTCAATACCGCCTACATGGTCGGTCGCATTTTAATTCTCGTAAATATTCAACTGCTTTAATTTTTCGCAAAACTGCTAGAAATCCTTCCGCAAATTATCAACTGTTTACTTTTCCGCACTTTAATTTTCCGCACTTTACTTTTCTGCACATTACTTTTCCGCACTTTAAATTTCAGCAATTTACTTTTGGCAATTTAAATTCAATACCGCCTACATGGTCGGTCGCATTTTAATTCTCGTAAATATTCAACTGCTTTAATTTTTCGCAAAACTGCTGGAAATTCTTCCGCAATTTATCAACTGTTTATTTTCTGCAATCTATCAACTGTTATTTTTCTGAAAATATCAACAGTTTATTTTCTGCAAATATCCAACTGTTTATTCTCTGCATTATTAATCTGTTTTATTTTCTACACATCATCAAACTTTTTTTATTCCCTGTAAATCGTCAACTACATTTAATTTTTCTGCCCTCAGCATTTAATTTTTCTGCACTAATCAAAACAGCATTTCATTTTCGCATGCGTAAAATTAATCATTTTTCGCATGCAATCAACCTCGCATTTAAATTCTCGTATGCGTAAAATCCATCATTTTTCGCATGCAATCAAAACAGCATTTCATTTTCGTATGCGTAAAATTAATCATTTTTCGCATGCAATCAATGTAGCCTTTAAATTCTCGCATGAAATCAAAACAACATTTCATTTTCGTATGCGTAAAATTAATCATTTTTCGCATGCAATCAACCTCGCATTTAAATTCTCGTATGCGTAAAATCCATCATTTTTCGCATGCAATCAAGACAGCATTTCATGTTTGTATGCGTAAAATTAATCATTTTTCGCATGCAATCAACCTCACGTTTAAATTCTTGTATGCTTAAAATCAATCATTTTTCGCATGCAATCAACGTAGCATTTAAATTCTCGCATGCTTAAAATCCATCATTTTTCGCATGCAAATCAATTCAGCATTTAAATCTCGTATGCGTGAAATCCATCATTTTTCGCATACAATCAACTGTCATCATTTTTATCAAACTCAGCATCTCATTTTCGTATGCGTGAAATCCATCATTTCTCGTATGCAATCAACTGTCATTTAAATTTTTGCACTCTTAAAATTGCTTAGTTATTTCTTAAGCCATCACTAACACTCTCGTTTTGTAGGTTGATTTCAAGCTTCGCTCGAAAGTACGCCTCACAAGTCCCTTTAATTTATTCGATGCTTTTCGCAAACATCAACTGCATGCATGATATATAGAACTGCTAGAATTAAAATCAACCCTCATGGACAACGTGTTTAAAGAGTTGCTTAAAATGCCATGTTCATATGATTTTAAATTCTCGCTTGTATTGACTGCATGTACATGGGGACTTTCGATCCCACTTCAGTTTTTCACTTTAAAATCAATCATTTAAATTGGTACTCTGTTAGCAATCCATGTTAGGATCACGTAGTAATTAAGTTAATCATGCATGGCCCGATGATGAAAAAAGAGGGCGCTCATTCAGTCTTACGGAAAATTCAGTCCCATCACGATCATAATAAAGACTAAAGTGACGATTCCTCTGAGGGCCCCCTTTTTCAAAATGCATTTCTCAAACACCTTTTTAAACACCTCTCTCATCAACCGGTAACCGTTTTCGGATGTGTCTCGGGTGCCTAACACCTTCCCGAGACCATAACACGACCCCGAACCTTTGTCTGGGGTCCAGACCCCTTTTTTTTGTGCCTTTAGTTTTTTTACTTATTATATTTCCTATGCCATGACGATTAGGGTTCCCTAAGCCTAGCAACCAAATTAGGGTGGCGACTTCATTGCATGCTGCGAGGCGTCCTTTTACGCCGAGCATCTGAAGGTCTCAAATTTCGTTGCACACTCGCGAATTTTTTTAAATTTCCGAGGCGCGACAGTTTGGCGACTTCACTGGGGACATAGGGTCGGAGCCGGTTTTATCTTTTCAGAGAGGTGTTTTGTTTGTTTATTTATTTGCTTTGATCAATTGCTAGTCTGTTTATTTATTTGCTTTACCAATTGTCATATGCATTTCATAGCGCCCTACACCCAGGGGACAATTACCAAAATAGGAGGGTAGTAGTGACGCCCTAGGACACATGTCCTAGGTAGTGTTCACCAATCCCAACTCGGATGAACCCCTAAAGCCAGTCGAAAGGTTATACGATTTCGCAAGGAATCGGGCGACTAGACGACACTTTAGGGACCTTTTCATGGTATCATCCGGGAACCATTCAAGCCAGTTAGAAATGTCGGAATCAAAGCCCCAGCACATGTATCATGATTATACCTGTTTGTCGTGGCTCTATTTGTCTTGTTGGCATATTGACACGATTTTTCTGTTATACGAACTGTAAATTTCTTACACGTACCGGTTACTTTGCATTTAAAATTTTATTTTTGTCCCATAGGACCCATTTTGCTCATTCAACATGACGGCACCTACACTACTTTCATTTAATATTTTCGGGGGACGAAGTTTCGACGATCAGGTCGCACAAGGAGATCTGTTGGAACGTGGGTTCGCCCCTGACATCACCACTAAGATCAAAGTAGAAGTCGTGGACTTTGACTTAACTAGGATCCGGATGTTGAGAAATGAGCTGACTGAAGACGAAGAGACACAGTTTGAGGGTATTTATGGAAAGCTACTGACCCTAGTCTACGTAAAGACTGATTGGGGTTGCATCCGGGCAGCCCTAAAATTCTGGGATCCCTATTATCGGTGCTTCTCTTTCGACAAAGAGGTAGACTTGACCCCTACGCTAGAGGAGTACTCAGCTCTGATGTGCTTCACCTCTCCTATATCGGCCATATACCAGAATGTTCGACTCGACTCCTCAAGTGTCAAAATAAGGCTCGATAAGCTGTTAGGAATCACTACTCGTGTCAGAGAGGGGGACTACTTCTGGTGCTGGTCAGATATTGAGGCACGCTTTCGATTGTCCAACGGAAAGAAACGCTTAAGGATTCTGGCCTTTGCCATTGTAGGATTTGTCCTCTTTCCGAAAATGAGGAATGCCATCGACTTTGCAGCAGCCAACATCTTTTACGAGATGGAAACAAATGCCATCAATCCTACAACAGCCATTCTGGCCGAGACCTTTCGCTCCTTGGACTCTTGTCGAAGAAAAGGGAAAGGGAGACTTACATGTTGCACCCAGTTGTTGACAGTATGGTTGGTCAGCCACTTCAAGCAGATTCCTGATCAGACCATTTTCTTCGCAAGTTACATAAGGTCATGTCCTCTTCTCAGGGTTATCAATGCAATGACCACGGATAGATGGGAGATGGAAAATAAGGATGTCTGGATCAACCGATTCATAAATCTCTCAGAAGAAGACTTCAGTTGGCACGCCAAGTGGCTGCAGACTTCCAATCCCATCGTCTGCTGCGGACACTTACCTTGGGTTCCTTTGATCGGAGCATGGGGATGCGTTCACTATTGTCCGGCCCTCGTCCTCAGACAGTTTCGCATCACCCAAATCATTCCAGTAACTTTTGGCATGACGAAATCAGACCTGCCACACGCTGGAGAAGATCAGAACATTCAGCTGTACGCCCATGACTGGGCCCACCCTTTCTGCCTCAAAGGGCACGGCATCTCTGCAACCACAATACCAGAATATCCACAGTGGAGGTCGAGACGCGTTAATGGTAATGTCTTACCTCGCCCAGAAAATCAAAAACCGATGGAAGAAGAAGGGGAATCGCAAGTGAGCGAAGGAATGGATGTCATGGCTTACGCTCAAGTGGTAGAACAGATGCTAGCAGCACAAGAAGAACGAGATCTGATGATAGAGGAAAGGGATATGGCCGAAGCTCGTCAATGTGGCTTAAAGGTCCAGATGAATGAACTGGACAGGCAGTACAAGGAGTTCGTCCGCGTACAAACAGTACAAAAGAATGTGGCCCTCAGGGCCTTTAAGGAACGCTTGAGCAATGAAACCCGCAAAAGAGAAGCATCAAGTGCCATAATTGAAGACAGGGATTCAACGATAAGGGTTTTGACTACTCGCGCAGACTTGGGAGAAAGGAACAACCAAGTACTGCAAAGCCGAATTACCGCCTTAGAGGCTGAGTTAGAGATGAAGAAAGGGGAGTTGGCTTCGATGGAGTACCTTTGGCAGCAGGACTCGGACGCCCAGGAATGACACCTTCAGGGAAAGGCTCGGAGATCGGCCCATCTGTTCTTTTTAGCTAGGACCCCTAATTTCATCTATCCTAGCCATTTTTGATGAATTTAGGAAGTTGGCAAGTCTACCATATTTTGTAAACGCTTTTTAATAAAGTCGTACTCTTTCGGATATTTATTAAATCGACTCATCTTTTCCATATCAACTATCCCTCCAATACAAACTCAAAAAATTAAAAAAAATTAAAAAAAAAATTAAAAAAAAAATTAAAAAAAAAATTCCCCCCGGGGTAAAACACAATCATCTCACCGAAATTCCGAAAAATCATAACAAGTATTCAAAACATCCGAGTATCACTCACTCATGGCCATGTCTTCCTAGTTTATCACAAAAACTCCAAAGATTGTCGCCTCTCCCCTTGGTTGAGTTTACCAGGCATCAGACATTACATCGTCAAGAGTATAGCGTAAAAGAGACCTTCCTGGCATGGCGGCATTGGTTACCCCTGCTGATTTGGGCTTCGCCGTTAGCATCTCAGATTTGCTTCATATCGGGGGAATGTATAGAGGCTTCCTTCATATCTTGTCAACCACTGGGATTCCTCGCCTCACCGACCTCCTTGAAAATATCAAATGAAAGTGTGGCTGGAAAACGAATGAGCAAATGTGGAGGCCTCGGGATTGCATATCACCTGTATATCCTCACTTGTATTTACGTTTTCTGTGTTTTTCCCTTTTTCAGGTTCACGATAGCTCCTAGAAAGCAAGCTACTCCGCACAGGCTCCCCCTAACTAGACTTCAAAAACGAAAAATGACTGAACTGGCCAAGACCGACGAAGCACTAATGGCTAGAATCGCAGAGTTAGAGGAGCAAGTTAAGATCACTACAGAAAGAGCCACTAGGGCCGAAAAGGAAAGAGATGAAGCTGTCGCCGAAGTACCACCGGGTTTTGATCTCCCTCAAACAAAAGGACCTCACTCTTCGCTCACCGTCGCAGGACCTTCCGTACTCCCGCCACTTTCTGGTCCCCCGGGCCATTGGAGATGGGATAATCCCTTCACAGTACCCATCACTGCAAATCCTACAGCTAAGGCGGGTGAAGAGATCTCCCCATCGCTTCAGCACCTTTCAATCAACCCTGCCGTGGACCCCAGGAAGAGCCAAGCCCACCTGGAGGCTTTGTATCTCCCTCCTATCCCTCCGAGCACAGTTCCCGGACCTGTGGGAACTCAGCTCCTCACTTTCAACCCAGCACAACCTCAGTTTTCATCAGAACCAATGTTGCCCTTCGGTTCTAACCTCATCGGGGCCGAGAAACCGAAAAGTGACAGACTGAATCTTCTCGAGGAGAGACTCAGAGCAATCGAAGGGGCCGATCCATTCGATCCCACAGGTCCCGCCGACATGTGCATGGTCCCCGGGATCGTCATACCTCCGAAGTACAAGATCCCGGACTTCGAAAAATATACTGGGGTAGAATGCCCGAAGACCCACCTCAGAGCATATTGCAACAAGATGGCAGAGATGATCCACAACGAACCGTTGTTGATCCATTTATTTCGAGAAAGCTTGACCAAGCACGCCCTAACATGGTATATGGGGCTGGACAGAGCCAGGATCAAGACGTGGAGAGACCTGTCCGATGCCTTCTACCGACAATACAAATTCAACATGGAGGTGGCTCCTGACCGCGCCGACCTGCAAAATCTGGAAAAGAAAATCGGCGAGTCCGTGAAGACCTATGCGCAAAGATGGAGAGAGTTGGCTTTGAGAATCTCTCCACCCTTAAGCGATAAGGAACTCTTGTCGATTTTCTTGCACACCTTTAAAGCTCCCTACTACACCTACCTGATCTCGAACTAATCAAACAGCTTCTCCGACATGGTCCTAATTGCCGAAAGAGTCGAGCAAGGGATTAAGTCTGGGCGAATCACGCATCCAACACCAGAGTCTGTACCAAAGAAAGCATCAGTCGTGAAAAGGGACGTCGGATTTGTCGCTCCCCAAGTTAATCAGGGGCAGCCGTTTCCGCCACCACCGCTTTATTTGGTACCACCGCCATATCAGCCGGCATCACTATATCAACCCACCTCCTTTCCTTTTAATTCACCACCAATCGCTAATATCCTACCTCAAAATCCTACTCATTTCCCACCACCTCCAGTGCAAACATCACAACCTATGCAACCCAAACCATATAACCCACCAAAAGACCCAAATAACCAAAACACAACCAACAATCGGTGGAACCGAGTGCCTCCACCTCCTCTCCCTCTCCCTGCAGGAGAAATCTACAAACATCTCCTGGCGGCCGGACAGATCATACCGGTTTCGGCTCAGCCTCAATTGCCTCCTTACCCAAAGTGGTATGATCACAACGCAAGATGCGAATATCACGCTGGAGCCCCAGGTCACACTCTGGAAAATTGCTTCGCATTCAAGGCAAAGGTCCATCACTTGATCAAAAGTGGATGGGTATCTTTCGAAGGATTAGCAAAAGGACCCAACACATCCACCAACCCTCTTCCCAATCATTCCCACGGAAAGGGAGGGGTGAATGCCATCTCGGCAGGAGAAAGCAACGACCATTTATCTTCCGCATCGAGTTGGCCACAAGAACAGCTTTTCCAGGCCTTAGCTCGAGAGGGATATGTGCTATACTCAGGGGGCAATCCGAGTCACTGCATGTACTGCAAGGGAAGCGACGGTCACAAGATCCGAAGCTACAAGTCGTTCGCAGAAAAGGTGAGACAACTCTCGAGTCTCGGGGTAATACAAACCCAGAAAGTGACCCCTGGGGAAGGATCCATCAACACGATCGGAGATGGATTTCCTATCCCGCATAACGCCAATGGAACCCCGCTCCAAATGGTCTAGAAGAAAAGATCGACTTCATCGTGCAAGCGGTTCTCCGCGCGCCGCGACGAAGGCGACCGCGAGATTGACACCTTGGGCCAACCTTCCGGGAAGTTCGATTACCTCGTCAGGTATTCGGCACCACCTTCCTATTCTAGCACAGTGCCCTTACTACCTTCTTGGGAATCCTCAGACTCCGAGTCATACCCTTCACCGACATGGTCGCTTCCTCTGTTTCCTTTGAAAGAGATCTACGCAAGCCTTTTGGCAGGCGGGCAGATTACACCATCCCCACTCTCGCCTCAATCCCTTCCTTACCCTAGCTGGTATGATCCAAAGGATAGCTGCGAATATCACGCCGGAACCCGAGGACACTCCTTGGAAAACTGCTACGACTTTAGAGAGAAGGTCGAGCACCTAACCAAAGAAGGATGAATCTCGTCCAAAGGTTTGACAAGGGGTCCTGATATGACAACCAGTCCTCTACCGCACCATAATCCTGGGATGAGCGACATTTCTTCCATTGGAATTGACCTTTCTCACCTGTCGATGGGGGAAGTACCCAATGAAGAATTGTTCTTCGCATTAGCCAACAACGCTTATTTGCCATTCCCAGGGAATAGTCAGGCCCAATGCCTATTCTGCCAAGGGGAAAGCAAGCATGACATCCAGGATTGCAGACTTTTTCGGCAAAAAGTCAAGCAACTCGCAACATTCGGGATCATTCAAACCAAAGGGGAAACCCAAGGAGCCATCAACGCCATCGAGGACAATCCACCAGCACCTTACTCCTTCGAATATGTGGCCTAGGCAGGGGAGGCAGCCACGATCCCACGCAAAGTAGTATTCACATTAGCTGTGAATACTCCCAGCCGGGACTTATACACGGTGGTCACCACCCCTCCTGCAGTCGCACCAACAACACTCGCTATCGGCGAAGCCTCTCATATCAGGGGCATGACCCGCACTGGAAGATGTTACATTTCGGAGGAAGTAGAAAAGCAACGACAAGCCAAAGGGAAAGACCCTGTGATCCGCGAAGAGATAGTAGAAGAGACGCAAGGTTTGAGCAAACCTGTAACTGAGGACGAGACAGCCGAGTTCCTCAAGATCATGAAACAGAGCGAGTTCAGAATCATCGAACAGCTAAAGAAAACCCCAGCTCGTATCTCCATCATGGAGCTGATCCTCACTTTAGAGCCGCATCGCCAAGCTCTCTTAAAAGTCTTGAAACAAGCTTTCGTGACTAAGGATATCACCACAGAAGGGGTGGAAAACCTTGTCGGAAGGATCCAAGCCTTAAGCAGCATTTCGTTCTCAGAAGAAGAGATCGACCCCTCGGGAAGAGATCACAACAAGGCCCTATACATCACGGTCGAATGTAAGGGACACGTCATAGCAAAGGCCCTAATCGACAATGGGTCCGCACTTAATGTCATGCCCAGGCATGTCCTTGAACAGCTGCCGGTCGATTCCTCCCTCATAAAACCTAGCGGAATGATGGCTAGGGCTTTCGATGGCACCACTCGAGAGATCATCGGGAATATTGAGTTGGATATGGTCATCGGGCCTCACCCTTTCATCTTGACATTCCAGATCATGGAAATCCAACCCGCTTATAGCATGCTTCTAGGACGGCCTTGGATCCATTCAGCGGGAGCCGTCCCCTCTTCCCTGCATCAGTGCCTCAAATACGTCAAAGACAATGCCCTCGTCACGATAAAGGCCGAAGAAGCCTTGATCTTAGCCAAGCATGCATCCGTGCCTTACATCGAAACTACCGAAACCCTAGAGAGTTCCTTCCAAGCCTTTGAAATCGTCAACGCGGGTTGGATCGAGGAGGGATCCCCCATTTGCGAAACCTCAAAATCGGGGGTAGCCGAAACAACCACTAAGTCAACACTAGAGGGAAGCTTCCAATTAGGAAAACGGCTCGGGGCTGAGTTACAAGGATCGAAAGGCTGGGCGCCTCCGAAGAGCTTCGGAGATCGATTTGGGTTAGGGTACCAACCCAGCAAGGCCGATTTCACCAGGATCGCCCAAGAAAAGAAAGAAAAGCAGCTGGCTAAGCTATTTGGACGTTCTGCGCCAGAGGGCAAAATGCTGATTCCCCATATCAGAACCACGTTCCCCTTCGCCGCTGAAACCATCAATGAAAATCCAATCAGGGTATCAGACCTCTGTATCTGCACTCTAGGAGAAGAAGGATCGTCGCCTGGTTCAATCATTTTTGTTAAGAAGTCAGGGGAGTCTGTGGGCAACTGGACCATCACCATGCTTCCGGATGTCTCTCCGTAATTTCTCATTTTGAAAAATATATATATGTTTTTGGCACGTTTTCATACGAAAACATTTTTGTAGGGACTCTTGTTCCCTTTTGTTAAAAATCAATATATATGCAAATTTTCATTTTACGCATCTCTTTTTTTCGCGCTTTTAATTTCAGGATGAGTGTTAGTTCGGATTGTCTTGATAAAACCTATGTCTTTACTGGCGAAGAAGTCATCGCTACGACCGAAGACAAGGCCGAAGTCTCCGACGAACTGACCCGTTTACTAGAAAGTTCAGAAAAGGAAATAACCCCTCATCGGGAGGAATTGGACGAAGTAAACTTGGGGGCAAGCAATGAGAGTCAAAAACTGGTCAAGATCGGAACTACCCTGGATACGACTCAGAGAGAAAGGTTGATTTCTCTCCTCAAGGACTACTCCGATGTACTCGCATGGTCATACGCCGACATGCCAGGTCTTGATCCCGGGATAGTTGAGCATCGTATTCCGTTAAAACCTGAGTTTAAGCCTGTCAAGCAAAAACTTCGGAGGATGCATCCAGACATCCTTCTGAAAATCAAAGAAGAAGTTACCAAGCAACTAGACGCGGGTTTTTTGAGAGTTGCGGAGTACCCAGAATGGATCGCCAACATAGTGCCAGTGCCTAAGAAAGATGGGAAGGTTCGCATGTGCGTGGACTTTCGGGATCTCAATCGAGCTAGCCCTAAAGACGACTTCCCTCTTCCCCATATCGACATCTTGGTAGATAGTGCCGCCAGAAATGACATGTTCTCTTTCATGGACGGATTCTCGGGGTACAATCAGATCAAGATGGCACCCGAGGACAGTGAAAAGACGACCTTCATCACGCCCTGGGGAACCTTCTGCTACAAAGTGATGCCCTTCGGATTAAAGAACGCAGGAGCCACGTACCAACGTGCTGCTGTCACCCTTTTCCACGACATGATGCATAAAGAATTGGAAATATATGTCGACGACATGATAGCCAAGTCTCGCGGCACGCAAGATCATGTAGACATCCTGAGAAAGGTGTTCGAAAGGTTGAGGCAATTTTGGCTACGGCTAAACCCAGCTAAGTGTACCTTCGGAGTGACTTCCGGGAAGTTATTGGGATTCATCGTCAGCAACAAAGGTATAGAAGTGGATCCTGATAAGATAAAAGCCATTCAGGAGCTACCCGCTCCCAGCACCGAAACGGAAGTACGAAGCTTTTTAGGACGCATCAACTACATCGCTCGCTTTATCAGCCAGTTAACACTTACCTGCGAGCCGATGTTCAAGATGCTAAGGAAACACGGAAATGCAGAATGGGACGAAGACTGCCAAAAAGCCTTCGAGAAAATCAAGACATATCTGCAAAGCCCATCGGTACTAGTTCCCCCGACGCCAGGACGACCCTTGCTCATGTACATGACAGTCACGGCTAGCGCCATGGGTTGCGTTTTGGGACAGCACGACGAGTCCGGAAGGCGTGAACAAGCCATCTATTACCTCAGCAAAAAATTCAACGAATGTGAGATGCGTTACTCTATGTTGGAACGAACTTGTTGCGCCCTAGCATGGTGCGCCCGAAGACTCCGGCAGTACATGTTGTATTACACGACTTGGCTAATCTCTCGCATGGACCCCTTGAAATACATTTTCGAAAAGCCGTACTTGTCAAGTCGCATTTTTAGATGGCAAGTCTTATTAGCTGAGCACGAGATCATCTATGTGACTCAGAAAGCGGTTAAAGCAAGCGCCCTCGCCGATCACTTGGCCGATCATGCCTCGGATGAGTACGAGTCATTGAGCTTCGACTTCCCCGATGAGGACATCATAATGATTGAAGATGAGGTCACAGAAAATCTACGAGAAGACGATTGGTGGACCATGTTCTTCGACGGTGCGGTGAACCTCTCGGGCAAGGGAGTGGGAGCCGTGGTCATAGCCCCAGATGGCCGTCAATTCCCCATAGCATGCAAATTGAACTTCCCATGCACCAATAACGTCGCCGAGTATGAGGCATGCATCAGTGGTCTGACAGCAGCCATCGACTTAAAAGTAAAGAAGCTCCGAATCTTCGGCGATTCAGCACTCGTCATCTATCAAGCCCAGGATCTATGGCAGACACGGGATTCCAAGCTCATCCCTTATCAAAGGCTACTCACCCAACTCACACGGGAATTCGAGGAAACAGAATTCGACCGAGTCGATAGAGAAAAGAACCGCTTCGCAGATGCATTAGCCACGTTGACCTCAATGTTTAAGTTAGAATGCGGAGTAATGCTCCAACCATTGAGAGTGGAAGTAAAGGAAACTCCGGCATGTTGTGTCGCCTTGGAAGAGGAACCTGACGGCAAGCCATGGTTCTACGACCTAGTACAGTTCATCAGAAACCGGGAGTACCCACCGGGGGCAAGCCGGGTTAGCAAAAAGACCCTCCAACGCTTAGCACTAGACTTCTACCTCGACGGCGAGGTTCTATATAAAAGGAGAGCTGATAGAGCTTTGCTTCGCTGCGTCACCATGACCGAGGCAAAAAGAATCATAGCAGAGATCCACGAAGGGGTTTGTTCCACACACGCAAGTGGACATATGATGGCCAGGCAGATAATGAGGCAAGGTTATTTTTGGCTCACCATCGAACGAGATTGCATCAGCTATTTTCGGAAGTGCCACAAATGTCAAATCTATGCGGACCATCTCCACGTCCCTCCAGCCCCTCTCTTCAGCATGACGTCGCCTTGGCCTTTTGCAATATGGGGAATCGACATCATCGGCCAAATTCATCCAACAGCCTCTAATGGCCATCGTTTCATCCTCGTAGCAATCGACTATTTCACCAAATGGGTAGAGGCCACCTCTTACTCCAACATCACTCAGAAAACCACCACGCGATTCATTGAGAGAAATATCATTTGCCGTCATGGGGTCCCAGAAACCATCATCACGGACAACGGCACTAATCTCAACGGAAAGATGATTGACGATCTTTGCCAACGTTGGAAGGTGAAGCACCGAAACTCGTCACCATATCGACCAAAGATGAATGGCGCAGTCGAAGCAGCAAACAAGAACCTGAAGAGGATCATCCAAAAGATGGTAATCACTCACAAAGACTGGCACGACATGCTTCCCTTCGCATTACATGCTTATCGGATAGCAACCCGTACGTCCACAGGGGCAACTCCCTACTCATTAGTTTACGGCATGGAAGCCGTAATTCCCCTCGAGGTAGAAATTCCTTCTCTCAGAATCCTGGCAGAATCTGAAGTAGAAGAATCTGATTGGGCGAGAGTGAGGTACGAGCAGCTGAACCTCCTTCCCGAAAAGCGCTTGGCCGCTATCTGCCATGCGCAATTATATCAGCAAAGAATGGTCAACGCTTATAACAAGAAAGTGCGACCTCGCAAATTCGAGGCTGGGAATTTAGTGCTAAAGAAAATTCTCCCTCATCAGGAGGCCAGCAAAGGAAAGTGGGCCCCAAGGTACGAGGGCCCATACCTGGTCAAAAGTGCATTCTCAGGGGGTGCCCTAATGCTAACCAACATGGATGGAGACGATCTCCCGAAACCGGTAAATGCCGATGCAGTCAAGAGATACTTCGCCTGAAGCATCGTGGACAGAGCGTCCGGGCAGACCAAGGACATAGGGTTTTATCATGACAATCTAGCACAAACATTTGTCCTGAAATGAATAAAATAAGTTTTTTCAAGAGATGCTTTGTTTTAAAATTTGTTGTCCCCTGTTTTTTCTTAAAATTGTGAGATGACAAAAGGAGGCATGGCATGGATGGATCCCAGGAGTAGCTCGGGACGCAAGACGCGTCACTTAGACTAACGCCACTAATCATTCTTCAGTTTTGCAGGGACGTAAGGTCTCACGCCTCAGCTCGTCATCACGATAGAACCAGAGAGTTCCGCTCGTAGGAGCTGTTGAATTCCCGTAGCAGGCCACCTTCAAGAGCGAATCAGGAAAGATTTTAAGACAAACCATCACCATCTAAAGTGAGATTTCTTTTCCTCGCAGTGCTACCGGCGCAGCCGGCATCGCAAATAATCGGTCTCAAAGGACTAAACGTTGGACCAAAATTCCAAAGCCCATCCGATGCAAGTCACACCGCGATGACTCACGGATAGCCCATCTAAAAGGGAGAGCTTAACACTCATCAAATCACACTACTTTTGCTAAACATTGCCTTGCATTTACTCCTCATTTGTCATCGCCTTGTCTTTTTCAGGAACTAGGTCGCCCCCAATTCGTTGCCTGCAGAAGAACGGTAAGCATACACCCTTGCAGCCCCGCTGCACATCACGGGGACAGAGGGTTATCCCCTCTATCCCCGAGCAACCACGAAGCCAATCAGCGAAGGTCCAGCAGGACCGGCAAGCAACTGAACCGAATGCAGATCTCGTCCTCGCTACGGCTCGGATCGGCAGTACCCGCAAAACAGCTAAAAAGAAACCAATCAAAGCAAGGTGTCCCAGGATTAGGACCACGTCATGGGAACCCTCGAAAAGTCGAGTTAAAGGAAGGGAGAATCCCCGAACTTATCTCATTTTTGTTTTCAAATTAATTTCCCTTTCCGTTTTCCCCTCTGCATCTCACAGGGACGGGAAGCATCTTGCTTTCATCCGCAGGGAGCTTGTGGAAGACGCCCGCGCAGCCCCGCTGCGCGGTTCAGGGGAGTCCCTCTTTCTTTTCCCTTTATTTAAATTTGTTTTTATTCTTGCTTGCTTTGATTAGCTTTAAGTCGAGTACGGTCGTCTAGCCCACTGGGGGGCAACCTTAGGTCCTCGTTAGAACGTTGCAAATAAGTCGTCCCCCACATTCTAGCAATCAAACGTCTAGCAATCAAAACATCTAGCAATCAAACATCTGGCCATCCAGCATCCAGCAATCAAACATCTAGCCATCAAACCATCTAGCAATCAAACATCTGGCCATCAAACCATCTAGCAATCAAACATCCAGCAATCAAACATCTGGCCATCAAACCATCTGGCAATCAAAAATCAATCAATCAAAAATCCCTCTTTAGCCCGGCTCAAACAAAAGCATACTACTTTCATAAGCATTTTCATGCATAGCATAGGATAGGAATATTTAATCCCTCTGATAACTCCAGCATCTATCCAAATTACGTGCCATGCATGATATTACCTGTTTGCTCTTATATCCGCGGTTCGCTCCGACGTAAGCAGTCACAAACAAATCCCGGTAAGCATCTTTGAGCCATCGCGCCTTATCCTTCATGAGTGTAAGAGCCTGACTAGGTACTAGTTGAGTTCGCATAATATCCAGGGTACATGCGCCATTAGACATGGGATAGCTATAACGTGACATGGGACTTTTACGATTTTCTCCACTTTTTTCATTTTTCCCTCTTTCCACCATATATGTCATCACTCCCCAAACCGTCCATATCACTCACACCCCGGAAGCCAAAGGGCAGTTTCAGCTAAAATTGCCAGCCGGAAGTAAAAGCACGCCAAGTTCAAGTTCACGATGAAGGAGACGGAAAAATTCACCAGGAGATCGCTAAGGACTATCACCGAAGAGGCAGCAACGACAAAGGCCGAGGCCTCCAGACAAAAGGGGAAGGGATCAAGATAAAGGTTGTGCTTGCTCTGCACTGTTGCATTTCAAATGAAATCAAAAAGAGAAGAAAGAAAAAGAAAAAAAAAAGAAGAAAAAGAAAAAGAAAAAAAAAAGAAGAAAAAAAAAAAAAAAAAAAAAAGAAAAAGAAAAGAGAGGAAAAGAAAAGAAAAAAGAAAAGAAAGAAGAAAAAGAAAAGAAAGAAGAAAAAGAGAAAAAGAAAAAAGAAGAAGAAGAGAGAAATGCTCAAAGACATTCGAAGACTACAAATAATCGAAGAGCCAAAGCAAGCATAGCCCGGGGACAACTCAATTCGAGAAAATCTCGAAGACAACTTTCCCCAGTGAACTCGAGTAGAAAAGCCCAAGGCCAACTTGAGAAATCTCAAAACATCCTTCCCTAGTAAAGTCAAGCAAAAGAGGCCCAACGCCAACTCAAGAAACCTCAAAGCAAGCATCACTAGTAAAGACCCGAGAAGAAAGGGGCCCCACGCCAACTCAAGTAGTGAGTCGCAAAAAGAACAGCGACGACACTCCCCAATGAGGACTCAAGAAAAGGGCCCCAGGCCGAACAAAAAGGACCCCCCAGCAAGGATCCCAGAGCTCACGCACTCTGTCAAGCAAGCATCCTCAGCGAAAAGCGAAAAGGCTCACGTACCTCGCCCTCATCAGCAAAACATCAGTCATCAAAAACCTTCCAGCAAAGCAACCTTTTTCAAAACAAACTCATTTCCGGACGTTTCATGTCCTTTCATTCTTTTCCGTAAAAGTCCCATCGATTATTAGAACGCCCATGCATGTGCATCTTCATTCGAAGTCTATTCACTCAGATTGACGTTGCGAACTATAAATTATGTATCATGTTAGTTGCATCTTTATGAGTGTAAAACACTTAGCCTTGTTTCAGAGCGTGAGTGCAAACACTAATATCAGGTGAGGACTGCTTACGGCTGCAAATCGTGGGAAAGTCTTGTCCTTGGGGTCGTTACCTCCTGAGCAGGATGCAGACGCATTCTAGGTTCGTATCAAGGCCGCTGGCGATAGCTTTCTTCTCCTCCCAGAGTGACATCATAGTTTAGTCTTTAGCATTAGCATCTCCTCCTCCCAGAGCGACAACATTTAGCATTCTTCTCCTCCTAGAGCGACAGCATTTAGCATTCTCCTCCTCCCAGAGCGACAGCATTTAGCATTCTCCTCCTCCCAGAGCGACAGCATTTAGCATTCTCCTCCTCCCAGAGCGACAGCACTTAGCATTCTTCTCCTCCCAGAGCGACTTTAGTTTAATTTCCGCATCTCGCGCCTTCTCCTACGGGAATCGGCGTTGTTTAAATTTCTACCTTAGCATTCTTCTCCTCCCAGAGCGACAGCACTTAGCATTCTTCTCCTCCCAGAGCGACCTTAGTTTAATTTCCGCATCTCGCGCTTTCTCTTACGGGAATTGACAGCATTTAGTTTTCAGCGTAGCATTTCTTCTCCTCCCAGAGTGACAGCATTTAGTTTCAGCATTAGCATTTCTTCTCCTCCCAGAGTGACAGCATTTAGTTTTCAGCGTAGCATTTCTTCTCCTCCCAGAGTGACAACATTTAGTTTCAGCATTAGCATTTCTTCTCCTCCCAGAGTGACAGCATTTAGTTTCAGCATTAGCATTTCTGCTCCTCCCAGAGTGACAACATTTAGTTTCCAGCGTAGCATTTCCCCTCCTCCCAGAGTGACAGCATTTAGTTTCCAGCGTAGCATTTCTTCTCCTCCCAGAGTGATAGCATAGCGTAGTTCTACCTTTTTCAACCTTAGCATTTCTTCCCCTCCCAGAGCAACATCATTCATACAATTCTACATTTCTGCATAATTATTTTCCTCCTCCTAGAGTGACATCATTAGGACAAATCATTCATACTTCTGCGAATCGCGCACTATCTTCCGAAGCAACATCAGTCACATGTCAAGTGATCATCCCCCCAGTGGGACTGTCGTTTACATTTTCGTAAAATTACTTTCCGTCCCCGGTAGAGTAGTTGTCATTTACATTCCCTGCAACTTATGTGCCTCTCAATACCCGAGCAGATCTAAGTTTACGTCTTTGCAGGATCAACAACCTATCTCCTCCCAGAGTGACGTCAAGCAAGCACCTGGTATCCCCAGTAACAGCATCAATCAATCTCCTCCTCCCAGAGCGACATCAAGCAACTACCTCCTCCCAGAGCGACCTCATCACTGTAAGTTTGAGGTAAGACTTGCCGTGTCGCCAAAATTCGGATATCTAGGGGCAACTGTCTTTACTGCTTATCAACTCTATCCATTTTCTATTCTGATCTGTCGATTAGATAGCTGCCTTCATATCTCTCTCTACAATGTAGACTCCAAAGTATGAAGACAAGACTGTAAATATTCAAACCCTAATTGTAGTTGATCAGGCTTCCACAGAAATACGAATAACATGACATTTAATCAAAACAAATAGAGATATAAGCTGAAATTTAATAACTATGATTAGATCTCACAATCAGATAAGCATAGCGATGAATCCTTACAAGGAAATAGAAACTTAGCCTAGCATCATCATAATAAATAAATAGAAAATATTGAAAGCATAAAATGAGATTTAATTAATTAAAGGGAAGAAAGCAAACAGAGGTTTTAAGCTCTGTTAATGGTTGCTATTCCAGAAAGAAGAAGAAGAAAAATGGGGAAGAAGAGAGATCTCTTTTCCCAATAGGTTACCTTTAATAGCAATCTGATAAGTTTTAAAATTCAAAATCCTAAAAAGAAATAAAATCTCAAAATATAATAATTGTTTAAATCTCCTAAACAAGATGTTGATACCCGAATTTTGACGCCATTTTTAATCAATTTTAGCATTTCTGTCATTTATTTAATTTACCGTCATTTTTACTTAATTTACAGTCATCTGTAGTTAGTTTACTATCGCTAGCATTTTTAGGGTTTTCCTCGCATTTTAGCAACATCGTTAGCGTCGTCCGCTTTCGAAATCGCATTTTTAATTTTTCGGCAAGTATTTTCATTATTATCGTCAATATTATTTTTAGCCTTAAAAATCACATTTTTGACTATCCGGCAGTCGTTTGCTAGTTTGTTCTTCATTTTTGACCATCTCGTGAATTTTAGGATTTTTTGTATTTTATCGCATTTTTTTAGTATTTTTATTATTTTATTATTATTTTTATTCGAGCTTTTATTGGACCCGCAAATTATCAACTGTTTACTTTTCCGTATTTTACTTTTCTGCACTTTAAATTTCAGCAATTTAAATTCAATACCGCCTACATGGTCGGTCGTATTTTAATTCTCGTAAATATTCAACTGCTTTAATTTTTCGCAAAACTGCTGGAAATCCTTCCGCAAATTATCAACTGTTTACTTTTCCGCACTTTAAATTTCAGCAATTTACTTTCAGCAATTTAAATTCAATACCGCCTACATGGTCGGTCGCATTTTAATTCTCGTAAATATTCAACTGCTTTAATTTTTCGCAAAACTGCTAGAAATCCTTCCGCAAATTATCAACTGTTTACTTTTCCGCACTTTAATTTTCCGCACTTTACTTTTCTGCACATTACTTTTCCGCACTTTAAATTTCAGCAATTTACTTTTGGCAATTTAAATTCAATACCGCCTACATGGTCGGTCGCATTTTAATTCTCGTAAATATTCAACTGCTTTAATTTTTCGCAAAACTGCTGGAAATTCTTCCGCAATTTATCAACTGTTTATTTTCTGCAATCTATCAACTGTTATTTTTCTGAAAATATCAACAGTTTATTTTCTGCAAATATCCAACTGTTTATTCCCTGCATTATTAATCTGTTTTATTTTCTGCACATCATCAAACTTTTTTTATTCCCTGTAAATCGTCAACTACATTTAATTTTTCTGCCCTCAGCATTTAATTTTTCTGCACTAATCAAAACAGCATTTCATTTTCGCATGCGTAAAATTAATCATTTTTCGCATGCAATCAACCTCGCATTTAAATTCTCGTATGCGTAAAATCCATCATTTTTCGCATGCAATCAAAACAGCATTTCATTTTCGTATGCGTAAAATTAATCATTTTTCGCATGCAATCAATGTAGCCTTTAAATTCTCGCATGAAATCAAAACAACATTTCATTTTCGTATGCGTAAAATTAATCATTTTTCGCATGCAATCAACCTCGCATTTAAATTCTCGTATGCGTAAAATCCATCATTTTTCGCATGCAATCAAGACAGCATTTCATGTTTGTATGCGTAAAATTAATCATTTTTCGCATGCAATCAACCTCGCGTTTAAATTCTTGTATGCTTAAAATCAATCATTTTTCTCATGCAATCAACGTAGCATTTAAATTCTCGCATGCTTAAAATCCATCATTTTTCGCATGCAAATCAATTCAGCATTTAAATCTCGTATGCGTGAAATCCATCATTTTTCGCATACAATCAACTGTCATCATTTTTATCAAACTCAGCATCTCATTTTCGTATGCGTGAAATCCATCATTTCTCGTATGCAATCAACTGTCATTTAAATTTTTGCACTCTTAAAATTGCTTAGTTATTTCTTAAGCCATCACTAACACTCTCGTTTTGTAGGTTAATTTCAAGCTTCGCTCGAAAGTACGCCTCACAAGTCCCTTTAATTTATTCGATGCTTTTCGCAAACATCAACTGCATGCATGATATATAGAACTGCTAGAATTAAAATCAACCCTCATGGACAACGTGTTTAAAGAGTTGCTTAAAATGCCATGTTCATATGATTTTAAATTCTCGCTTGTATTGACTGCATGTACATGGGGACTTTCGATCCCACTTCAGTTTTTCACTTTAAAATCAATCATTTAAATTGGTACTCTGTTAGCAATCCATGTTAGGATCATGTAGTAATTAAGTTAATCATGCATGGCCCGATGATGAAAAAAGAGGGCGCTCATTCAGTCTTACGGAAAATTCAGTCCCATCACGATCATAATAAAGACTAAAGTGACGATTCCTCTGAGGGCCCCCTTTTTCAAAATGCATTTCTCAAACACCTTTTTAAACACCTCTCTCATCAACCGGTAACCGTTTTCGGATGTGTCTCGGGTGCCTAACACCTTCCCGAGACCATAACACGACCCCGAACCTTTGTCTGGGGTCCAGACCCTTTTTTTTTTTGCCTTTAGTTTTTTTACTTATTATATTTCCTATGCCATGACGATTAGGGTTCCCTAAGCCTAGCAACCAAATTAGGGTGGCGACTTCATTGCATGCTGCGAGGCGTCCTTTTACGCCGAGCATCTGAAGGTCTCAAATTTCGTTGCACACTCGCGAATTTTTTTAAATTTCCGAGGCGCGACACAAGAAAATTGGAGATTTCGGTCATAGGACTTCTAGCTGAAGTAGGATTCTGCAGGAGTATTCTTCTAGAAGAGATAGCTAGCAGATGTGTCCCAGGCCTGAGTCACTCATATCTGACTTGCCTTATCTCAGGCAAGGACTTCTTCTGAACTCTGATCCACCAGATTTAGCTCTTTAACATGCATTTTCAGCTCCAAATGGATGAATTGATTCTCAGCAACATGTTCTGTAAGAAAGGAGTGGAAAAGCCTGGAATTAGCAATATCATCATCCTAAAAAGGGTGGAAAGGATGATGAAATTAAGGCATTTAACGATCCAATCAAATCCCCCACACTAACCTATGCTTTCCCTCAAGCATTCCCATCAAAACAAAACAAAACAAAAATAAAAACACAGGCAAACAAAGACAAATCAATATCGACTTCAGAACACTCAGTTCATCACATAGGATCCTCAAATACTTCAGTTCATAGCTTCATGCTAGATTACCAAGGCCTAACCAAGACCCCGAACTCACCCCATTTTGATAGTATCATAATCGAGCGCTTATCAATCAAACCCCGCAATTAAAAACACAACAAAAGAATTCCCATTTCCTTTTACTACTCTCTTCACGTTGACTGAATTTATGATTTTTAGCCCCTTTCTATCTCAACCCTTCCCTTGAATCACCTTTCTTTGCTACTCTTAATTTAATTCTGATCAGCTTTGTATAGTTTCTTGGATACTCTCGCTTGATGAGGCAAGAACACCAAGACAAGTTTAAAATTTCTTTTCTTTTTTCTTTTTTCTTTTTTTTTCTGTTGATTCTCTTTTCAGTAGTTCTCTGTGTATTCTCGCTTGATGAGGCAAGAATATCAGAGCATTAGAAATTTTATTTTTAACCAAATAATGATTCAAGGCAAATTAGGCTTATATTGATAATCAACGTGTCAAAAGCAGCAAGGTAAAGAATAGCAATTTTGTGTGTTTCCTTTCGCAAAATTCAATTGTAAAGCGCAAGCATCATGACACTATACAAATAAAGTGAGTTTAAAGAATTCCAGGAAAATGCACCTTACATGTATTGGAAATGTTATGCCAATTTCTTAGCCTTGCTAATAAAACAGGGAGCTATGAAATCAAGCATCTTTTGTTTCCTATGTGATGAAGTAAATATTCTGAAACTGATTATTCATGGTCTTTGTGAAACAAAACAATCACAAAATCTATCTAAAAATATACAATAAAAAATAAAAAAATAAAATCATGCAAAATCAGACCTAATTAAATAGGAATTTCAAAGAAAAGACTCAATTAAAACACGAAAAACTGACTCACAAAGAGTCACTACAAAACAATCAACAAAAACAATCAACACAATCCTAAAAACTCCTCCCCCACACTAGAAGACACTTTGTCCTCAAAGTGTGAGAAAGGAAAGATAGACAAATGGAAAATAAATTAAAATAGACTCAAGAAAAATAAAATAAAACAAAAAGCAAAGGGAACGATTGAACCTGGGCAAGTTCTAAGTTGTGGTGGGGTTGGTGGGTTGTCTAGAAGCATCACGAGCAACCTCCTATTTATCGCCGTGCTCTGCTTCTGTTCTTCTAGGATGGCATTTAGTGTTTTATTCTGCTCATCCAACTTCTGCATCATCAAATAGGATGACTCTTCCTATTTCTTCATCATCAAACAGGAGAATTCTTCCTGTTTCTTCATCATCTGTCTCAGCATTTCTGTCATCACGACTAACTCTGTCCTAGGTCTGGGAACTTGGCCATGCTGGGGTGTGTCTGTTTGACCTGGGATAGAGGCATCTCGCTGTTTCTCTGTACCTGACATAAAAGCAAAACTTCATAAGAAATTCCCATTGACAACAATTTATTCAAACAAAAGAAATCAATTAAAAGACTTGGGTTGCCTCCCAAGAAGCGTCTTGATTTAATGTCTTGGACTAGACACTTTCTCCTTTGTTTCATGTGGTTTGTGGGCTGTATATTGCCCCACATATGGAAGGAGAAGTCCTCTTAATGTCGGTTATCCTCCATTCAACAGCCTTTTCGTACTCCTTTAGTACCCTCCCAAGCCTTTCTTCCTCCGATTCTCCTTGCAAGGTTTTCAGCTCAATCTTCAGTGCCTACAAAACTGAAGGGAGAAATTCATTATGAGTTCCTGGTACTTTAACATCATCAGAAATTTTATCATAGGAATTAGAAACTTCAAGTTCAAACACAGTTTCTTTTATCTCCTTTGTTGCTACCCGATTTTTGACCACTTTTTTTTTGTCACATTTACATAATTTTATGTTTACCACATTTAATAACTTCTCTAGGTCAAATTTCTGTCGATTCTTGGTCCTAGGCTAGTTTTTTTAATATTTCACGTCATTTCGTGCCTTTTTTATTTTTTCGTACTTTTAACTGTCTTTATTCGAACTTTTCTCGGTCTCGAGTAAGTTTTCTCGGACCGAGGCTCGAACGCACTATTTCTTTATTTGATAATTACGTGCTAATTTTCTCTTTCACGCCACCGCGTTCAGTTTCGTTCAATTTTTGTCGTAAGGACATTTATTTTGGGCGCGAACGTTTTGACACTTCCGAAAGAGAAAATAAATACGTTAAATCAACTTTCGCATTTCTTCACTGTATATTAGTCTTCTTGCCTTATTTTTCTACACATAGTTGTACCCTCAGCTCGGATTTATTTTCACTTTCGTACGATTTCGCTCGTACATAAAATATCCTGTTCGTGTCCAAAATGGGATAAACTCTACATAAATGCATGTAAATCCTCCACCTCTTCGTTCTTACCCTCCAGCACAGCTCCAGCTTGCCTTGCTCACCACCTAGCCACGCAATCAAACTTGCTCATCACTTGTCCACAAGCTTCCCTACCCTAGCTCATCATCACCCTCCCAAAATATCTCCCGTCCATTTGCAGCCACAAGCCCAACCGACTCCAACTCTTTTTTCTCCTCTATAAATAGCAACCTTCAAGCACCAAATTAAGGGCACCAAAATATCCTCTTAATCACCATTTCTTGCTCATCCTTCTTGGTCCAAAACTCTCCTGGAGAGGTAAGCTCTCTCTCTCTAAACTCTCTTTAATTTTCGTTTTTGCATGTAGTGTGGAAATAAATTACTATAACTTGCCTCACATGCTTAGTTTACTTGCTAATTACACTTCCCTTACTTCAATTTGATTGTATAACCTCTAGGCTAATTAATAGCCATATATGCATGTTTAAGCTCTCTCTCTCTAAACTCTCTTTAATTTTCATTTTCTTCCTTAATGCATGAATAAATTGCTCAAACTTGGTTCAAATGCTTAGTTTTTATGCCAATTTCATTTCCCTTGCCTAAATTTAATTGCTCGCTTGCTCTAGCTAATTAATAGCTATATATGCACATTAATTCGCTTATTTTTGCTTGTTAAAATTGGCCACTGTTTTATTTAAATTTTTGCTGTTTTCATGAGATTGGTCTGCTGGCATGTTGTTGTGTGGATTGAGTCGGTTTTGGGAGTATAAAATCATGTCTTAATTTTTCATGCTTAAATTGCCACTGTTGAGTTAATGGAAAAAAGAAAGAAAGGAAGAAGAGGAGGTAAGGCGGGAAAGAGGAGAGGAAGAAAGGTGATGGGCCAAGCCCAATATTGTTTTAAATTAAAATTTGGGCTTGGCTTGTGCCAAGCCCATTTTTTAATGCCCAATTTTCCAACGTGGGACCCGTTTATTTCATTTTTCGTCAAAATTATGTAAGATGTTCGTATGCATATATAATGTGTTTAAATGATAAAAAATGTTTGTATGCTTATATAACATGTTTAAAATAATCGAAACACTCATACGCTATTTAGTTTCGTGTTTAAATGATGTTAAAACGTTCATGCGTTTAAGGGCTTTATTTAAATCGTATGAAATATTCGTATGCTTGTGTTTTTAATTAAATTGCTTGCATGTTATAAATGAGTTGTTTATTTATTTATGCCATGTTTATTTAATTAAATACATGTTGTAATTAATTTGTTTATGCCATGTTTAAATTGTTGTGAAATAATTAATATGCTTGCATGTTATAAAGAAATCGAATATTAATTATGCCATGTTTAAAATTGCTCATATGAAACAAATGAACTAATTGATTACTTGTTTGCCATGTTAATTAATTATTTACTTGTTTCCTATGTCTAATTAATTATTTATTTGTTTGGCATAAAATAAATTGCTTATTTGTTCATCACGTTTATTCAAATATTTATTTGTCAAATTAAGTAAATGTTTGCATGCGCTTTTCTTATTTATTTATTTTCGAAAACATTGCTAACACTCTCATTTTACAAGGAAGATCAAGATCACGCAACGCAAGTACGTCTTTCTTCTAAGTCTCTTTTATTTATTTAATGTCTTCTGCAAATATTATTTTCATGTATGCTATTTAAAATTGCTAAAAAACCATAATTGTATGCATGATTAAAATCAACTCATATGCTTATGTGTTTAAGTCACTTGCTTTGTTTATGCCATGAAATAAATTGCTATTTGATATATGAGCATGGTGGCTTCAAATCCCACACAATTATTTGCATTCACGAAAATGTACGATGTTAGTATTGTCCATGTTAGGATCACGTAGTAATTAATTAATTAATCATGCATGGCTCGATGAAAAGGGGGAACGTCCGCTCTAGCATAACGAACAAACGGTAACCCCGTCCTTCTTGTCCCAATCGGAAATAACACGTCCCAACGAAATATGCTAAGATGTAACGTCACCTTTGAGGGCCAAATCGTGCCAAAAATGTTAAATAATCGGAAAGTGTCCCAAGTCGGTAAGCGAACTCTGTTGGCACGATTTGATCATTGGCCTATGTAAATGATCGGAAAGTGACTTGAGTTCATGGGAAGAGGAGGTTGACATGCTTCGATTATTTATTTTTGTGTCAAAATATTAAACATAACAAACACCTCACTTTATAACCGGTAACCGTTTTAGGGTGTGACTTGGGTGCCTAACACCTTCCCAAGTCCACAATACGACCTCGAACCTTTGTTCAATGGTTTAGACCATTTGTGCCTTAGTTTTTATTTTTTATGCCATGACGCTTAGGTTCCCTAAACCTTAGAAATTAGGGTGGCGACTTCATTGTATTATGCGAAGCATCCATTTATGCTTAGCATCCGCCGCAAACCTTAAACTCGTTTTCAATGAAAAAAGGGGGTGCGACATCCTTTCTAATTTCCAAAACTCTCTCCTTTTTTTTCTTTTTCGGATTGTCAATGTTTCTGCTAAGAACATGCTCAAAAGGGTTAGTAGCATTTAATTTATGCATGTCATCAACATCAGGATAAATAACACCTATGCAATTAACACTATGTATGTCATTCAGAAATCTCATGGCATCATACATATTGAATTTAACAAGTTCACCACAAAATTCCAAAGTTAAAGGCCAAGAAGGTGTTTCTTCCGAAGATGCCTCTGAGTCCGAAGTGACCACTGCTATAAGCCTAGAAGATAGGAGTTCTATCCTCGAGCAATGAGTGGCGATCTCCATCTATAACGCTTCATCTTGATTCTCTCAACAATCTCTGGATGCGGTTGAGCCTTAAAAGGAAGAGATAGAAAGTGAAGAGAGAAATCTTGAAGCTTCTAGATCGGTTGGGTAAGATATTATACTTAAAAAGGATTGATCTAGACCCTCGATGAGTTTAATGTTGGGATCTTCCATTGACCGACTCACTATGGTAAGCTTCAGTTCTCCCTTTCCTCTAGATTGCGAATGATGCTTCACTTCAATTTCTGGAAATTAAGGAAATTGTCCCTTATGCCCTTGACCTGAGCTCTGGCCAATCCACTCCATATCAAGAGACCGTGAAGGAGCAACACCTGCAGACCGTGAAGGAAGAAAAGGCTTGATTTCTTGTGGTGTCCTGCACAAAACAAATAAAAGGAAAAAAGAGAAGAAGTGTGAATTAAAGCAAATCAAATATTTCCTTGCTGTGCAATTGATCTCATAATAAAAGAAGAAGTGTACAAGGCATAAAAGAAAGAAGAGTTTACCTGTAATATCAGGCGGGAAGAATCTAGAGAATTCAAGCAAGCTGCACTGTGAAGAGTTTTATAAGAATTACATATGAAGAATAGATTTGTGTACATGATGTCTATCACAATCCTAATTCAAGACCTAGTCCAACTCTATCTCTATACTGATATTTCAACTACAAGTGAAATAAAAAGAAAGTGGCGCCAATTTTAATTGGGTTTTGGCCAAAGTTGAATTTAAACTCTCAAGTTGCATTGAATCACTACCCGCCCAAGCCCATGATGTGCAAATTCATGGATTCTTTTGCAGAACAATTGGTACATGTTCTAAAGAAAAAATTACATTTGATGACAAATTTCTTCAAAGTTAAAATTGGTCCGTGATAAATTTGGACCAACAATCTCGGCACAAATTAAGTTCACCCAAGAAGGAAAGAAAGAGATCAAGATTAATTTACTTTTTCAAGTAAAATAATCTCGAGGGGGCATTTATAGACATCAAAAATTAGGCCGAGAAAATTATGTGGCCCAATCGTCAAAGCCTACTTATCTGAGACCTATGAAACTTATTCGACTGAAGCCCTTAAAGCCCAATGGTAAAAAGAGTCAGATTTCATGTCAAAACCCATGAACAAGTTCGTGTAAATGGCCAAAACCCATTTCATATTTATTCATTAATTTGATAAAATATCAAATTAATTAATATTCAAATTCAGAAATCAAATTCGAATTCGAATCCAAATCAAGTTTGAATCTAAATCAAGATCAAACCAAATCAAATATTTTTGGTTAGATATTTGACAAGAACCAACGAGACGAAGAAACGTGTCATCATTCAAAATTCAAGATCATCTTCATGAGCCTATAAATAAGGGTCTCATCAGAGAGAGAAAAATGAGGAGAAAAATTGGGGGATTGCTGCAAGCCTAAAGAATTGAAGATCAAGCTCATACACATCATCCACAAGAAAGAAAGAGAAAAACTACAAGCTGATTCAAGGCAAGTTTTTCTCTCAAGTTCATTCAAGGCTGGTTTCTTCTCAAATCAACCGCGAGCCACAAGTTGATTCAAGGCCAGTCCATCATCCACCAAACTCAAGTCCAAGCTCAAATCCGGAGTGAAGATCGATTCATTACTTCGAGGAAACAGGAGTAGAAGAACCACTTTATTTTATACATTCATCTTTGTAATTTTGACACGTGTAATTTTCTCCTGCTTAGGAAGAATTTTGTGCGTACAATATCATCGCTTACTTTATACTATTGTTTTATGAATTGCAATAAAAGCACAAACTTTCAAAAATCTACAAGTGATATAGAAATACCAAGATCAAGAATAACAAGAAGTCTATCAAACTCTATATTAAGAGGGATATATTTTAATAGAACAATTACAAGACCAAAGTAGTTTTTAAACTTGTGACAATGAAACACTAAAATCACCTTCACCTACTCATAGTGATATGAGGTATTCAAGTCAAATAAACATAATTAAGAAGGAATATAAAATAGATAAGGAAAGACTACGAAATGAATTCTATGACCCTTCAAAAAAAAAATTAAGAACCCATTTCTTTAAAGCTTACACTAAAGAAGAAAAGGATTACATCCAAGAAAGATTTTATTCAGACTTAGAATTCTCACAAACACATATTACTTTCTTCAACTAGCTAAATCAACAAACTGATTTAACTGACATAAGAAATGTAAATGTAATAAAATCGCCAATATAAACTTGGAAAACTACGGTAAATAGAGAAGTTAAATCTATTTATCCACCACTAGAAGAGGTAATAATCAATCATCATAATACAAAAATCTCTGCTTCTCCTATAAAAGAAATTAGGGAAGAAAACAGAGAAATGAACATAAAAGACAAAAAATATTCAATCACACAATAATTATACGAACGTATTATTAAACACTATGGCGCAACAGCTAAACATAATAGAAGACAATATTCCTCAACCTATCCAGTATAGAGGCTATACCATAGGACCAAAAGGAAGTAAAAAACAAGAAGAAAAAATAGAGAAAACTAAAAAACTTAGCCAACCATTATTCAAACCAAATGAAATGCCAAATTTTCAAAAGAAGACGAAATTCTAGAGAAAATTGAAAAGAAATTAAAATATTTAAATCTAAAATCAAGAGATCAACTTGTTGTTTTAACTGATGATGTTAAAGAAGAAAGATATCAAAGATATCTCAGAGCAATTCAAAGAATTAGAAACAAATAAGCTCAGAGATAGGAATTACTAGAAATAAAAAACTAAAACATTTTTATCCAAGACCTTCTTTTCCTGATATACAATCAGAAGAAATGAATACTAGAATTCAGGCAAATTACGATGGCCAAAGTATTATCGAATGGAATCTAGATGGACAAAGTGAACATAATATAATAAACATGCTAGAAGCCATAATGATGGAAGCAACAACATACAAACTAAGAGGAAATACCGATAAATAAGTAGCTCAAATAATCATATCTGGATTCTCAGGCCAACTCAAAAGTTGGTGGGATAATTATCTCACTATGGAAGAAAAACTTACTGTAATTGACTTACTAAAAATAGAAAATGAAGAAATAAAAGAAGACGCCACAAATGTTTTGGCTTTTACTATTTTAAAACATTTTATTGGAGAACTTGATCAAATTCAAGAAAAAATAACAAAACTTTTATTAAACTTAGCTTCCCCAAAACTACAAGATTTTAGATGGTATAAAGATATAGTTTTAACAAAAATATTTCTGAAAGAACACTGTAACTATTCCTTCTGGAAAGAAAAAATTATTTCATGACTACCAAAATTATTTGCGGAAAAGGTTAAAGCAAGAATAAAAGATGTATACAAAGGCATAATTCCATATTCAATTTTGACTTATGGAGAAATAATAAGTTTTATCAATAACGTGGGATTATCACTTTGTACTTATTTGAAACTGAAGGCACAAATGAAAAATAAGAATATCTAGAGTAGAAAAGAACTAGGATCATTTTGTTCTCAATATGGTTATGAAACTATTATGGCACCATCAAGAAAATATAGAAAATAGAGAAGACAAATAAAAGGCAGATATAAAACCCAAAGATATCAAGAAAAACCTTTTAAACCCTATAATAAGAAAAAACAACCATAAAAGAAGATTTCACAAGTGTAAAAATAATCCAGAAAATAGAGGAAAACCTACTTGCTTCAAATGTGGACAAGTAGGACATTATAAAAATAATTATAAAATGAAGCAAAAAAATACAAGAGCTACAAATTGACGAAGAAATAAAAAATCAAATTATTCAGTTACTAAATTCTAGTACTGATGATGCCATTGAAAGTATTAGCAGTGAAGAAATTTGTTCAAAATAAGAAAACTCTTCAGAAGAAATAGAAAGCTCTGAAGAAGATAATAACATTTGTCTATGTGCATACAAACAGATCAATGTTATCACGGACAAATGTTATCACGAAAGACAAATGTTAGAAAAAATAGAAGACCCTAAAATAAAAAGAGTATCTAAATAAATTAAAAATAATAATAAATCAAGAGAAAGGTATAAAAAATGTAGAATCTTATAGTCTACAAAACGTAACCAATCGATTTTCCAAAGAAGAAGCAACAGTTACAATTCAAGATTTACAAGAAGAAATTAAATTTATCAAAACAGATATTAAGAATCTACAATTAGAAAACACCAAACTAAATATTAAAGTAATAATGTTAGAAAATTGTAACAAGGAAGAAATTCCAAATGATTTAGAAGAACTAAATCAAGAAATAAACAATGAAGCATTAGGAATAACCGAAGAAAGTTATCTAAACACCATTTCAAGAATAGAATTTCAAAAATGGTATGTCAATATAGACTTAGTGATAAAAATGGATTTTCACATAAATGGCAATGTTTTGGTTGATACCGGAGCAGACCAAAATTGTATACAAGAAGGATTGATCCCAACTAAGTATTATGACAAAACTAAAGAAAAATTATATGGGTCTAATAGGTCCAAAGTAAATATAAAATACAAACTTACTAATGAAAAAATTTGTAATAAAGGATTTTGTTTCAGAAACTCTTTCATTCTAGCGAAAGATTTAAATCAAGGAATAATACTAGAAACTCCCTTCATAACACAAATTTATCCATTTAATGTAGATCATGAAGGAATAAAAACAAAAAAAATTAATACGAAAACCTGTTTTAAATTTATACAAAAACATCAATAGAGAGATTTGAATATAATAAAAAAACTATTCTATAAAAAAAAATATTATGCTTATCCAAAAGAAAAAATATTTACATTTTTTAACAAAAGAAATAAATTGTAAGAGAATAGAAGAAGAATTACAAAATTCTTCTAATCAGAAGAAAGTAAAGGAATTTCAAACTTTATTTGAAAAAGAAGTTTGTGCAGAACTTCTAAATGCCTTTTGGAACAGAAAGAAACATATTATAGAATTACCATATGAAAAAGACTTTAATGAGAAAAGCATTCCAACAAAAGCCAGACTAATTCAAATGAATGAAGAATTATTGGAATACTGTAAAAAGAAAATAAATACTTTATTGGAAAAGAAGCTAATAAGACCAAGTAAATCCCCATGGTCTGGTGTGGCCTTCTATGTACAAAATCATACAAAACTTGAAAGAGGAGCACCAAGGCTCGTTATAAACTACAAACCATTAAACAAAGTTCTCCAATGGATTAGGTATCCAATACCTAACAAGAGATATTTAATCAAAAGATTAAATGGAGCAAATATATATTCAAAATTTGATATGAAGTCAGAATTCTAGCAAATACAAAATTCTGCTAATAGGTTTGATTGTTCTTTGATATATATCAAATCCTAAGAATCTTATTTTGGTTTGGCATAATTTTAATTTAGATGTTGAAACAACTAATCCATTTTCTTTTAGAATTCTCATAAATTTGTTCAGATGATTAAAATGTTTTGTGACGGTTTTAGAATAAACTAAAACATCGTCAATATATACTATTGTAAATTTTGTATAAGGGTTTAGAATATCGTTTAGGATGTCTAAACTATGTGTTAGATTTTATTATAGATTTTAGAATAATATGTTCACCATTATACAAATGATTAAAGAAGAAACCAATAAATTGGACAGAAGAACAGACGTCTGTAGTAAAAATCGTAAAAGAAAAGGTCAAGAATCTTCCTTGCTTAAGAATACCTGACCCATAAGCTAAACTAATTATAGAAACCGATGCTTCAGACATAGGATATGGAGGTATCCTGAAACAACAAAATTTAGATAAAGAACAATTAATAAGATATTGTTCAGGAGTCTGGATTGAATCACAAAGAAACTATTCTCCTATTAAAAAAGAAATTTTATCTATTGTACTTTGTATTTCAAAATTCCAAGATGATTTATTCAACAATTTTTTTTTATTACGAATTGATTGTCAAAGTGTAAAATTTATTTTAGAAAAAGATGTTCAAAATATTGTTTCTAAATAGATATTTTTCAGATGGCAGGCTTTACTATCAAACTTTGATTTTGAGATTGAATAAATCAAAGGAGATAATAATTCTCTACTCGATTTCTTATCTTGAGAGTTTTTGCAAGGAAAAACATGATGTCAAACAAATGATATCCAAATAAGAAGTCAAAGGCATCATATGCCATGAATATACCCATTACTCTAAATAAATTTGAGTCCTTGAGGCCCAATGCATCTAAACTTATTTCTCCAAACTCCTTTCTCCTGCATAGCCCATCAAGCTCCAAAACACCAGCAAACTATGTCCAAGCCTTAGAGGTCCAACCTCAAAGGGCCCTACATCCATTACTAGTCGAACCACTCATACCATACTTGGAACCTTACCTACTGGACCATCATCGCAAATCAAGCCTCAAAACAACCACGACCCAATCAGTAAACCCATTGTGAAAAATGTAAGCTACATCGAACCTAAACACGAGGTAGAATTAAAAACTATTATTTCAAACACCTTTCCTAAAGATTTTCTCTACATCCCAGAATCAATAGAAAAAACTAGGTTATTTTATGAATTCATTTTAGTGGATACTAATTCAGTTGAAATTACTCATAGTGATGATCCCAAAAACCTAGAAAATATTCATATTCCAAATGCAAATCTTGAAGGTTTTAACCCTTACTGATTGGAACCTAAACTCTTTTACTCAAAGAACCTTTTCCCAACCTTTTATCCCAAACGGTTACAATTATCATGATTATCAAAAGGCATAGCACCATGCATTTCTGTATTCAAATACAAAGCATTCATAGTTTTGTCATTTTCATAATAATATCCCAAGGAGATTTCCTCATTAGTTTCATCAATGGTGGAAATACTTTGGAGCATACGAACAAGCTTATCCACAAACAGTTCGCGAAGGCTTTGAAACTTTCAAAGAAAAATATTTATCCTAAACCATACCAAAATTAATGACTTTTCCATTCATGTCCAAAGTTCCATGGATTCTTTATTAGGACTTTGATATTATTGACAGGACAGAATATGAACCACCCATCTTAACCAAGAGATGGAAAGTGAAATGGTGAAAATCCTTCCAAGAAACTCAAGCATCCAAACTTACAGTGTTAAAGAGATTAGCAGAAACAACCATTCAGAATCATGCTCCTCGGGATCAATCAATTTTTTATACATCAAAGAGCAGACTACAAGCAAACCTAGTGTCTGCTTCATCCAAATAGGAATACAAAAAGAAGTTCAAAGAAACCCCCTCTCAACTAGGTGACGAAGAAGAAGACGAATCCTACACCCCCCCCCCCCCTAAAAAAAACTCAGATCCCGACTACGATGCATAAATGATAGCTAAACTATATCCAGATCTCAGATGAAGTCGGTCACATTCAGAAAACTGAGATCACTGAAATTAAAAAGATCCCTCTCAATAATCAAAAAACAACAAAGAAACTTTTTGTGCGCATCTCATCCCAAACTTGCTTTCAAAAGAAAACCTATCTAATTATCCAAAAGACGAATGATACTAGACAGACACATGGCTCTCAAGATAATTATTAGAAGAAGACAGAAAATGTGGCAGACAAAAAAGAGAAAGTTAACAGAAGAACAAGTTGATTCCTTATCTTTTAATTTATCACAATGTAATCTGAATCCAAGTCCGGCAAGGACTCTCTTCTCCTTGTACCTCTATAAATAGAGGAAGAAACTTTATTTGTAAGCAGAACGAAAAACAGCAGAAAAATACTTGTACTAAATTTCCTTTGAAGAAAATCAAAAATCAAGAGAGTAAGTAGAATATTCTATCATAACTAATCTTAAAAATATTCTATCATATACCACCAAACCTCCAACCTTTATACCATAAACCTGAAACCCTAAACTCAAACTCCAAACTAAAACCACATATGATAATATGAATACTTTTTTAATTCAAATTCTAACTTATTAATTCTAACTCTGACACTTTATACAGTAAACCCTCAACCCTATAACTAGACCCCAAACCCGAACCTTAGACCCCATAACCCATACCTAAACCAACATCAAATGTAGATAACATTCACATGGCAAAAAATAAGAAACCGACAAAAAGAATAGTAGTAAAGACAAAAAATGCGACATTCGGTGGAAAAAGTAAAAATGGAAGCTAAATAAATTAAATTTGGAAAACAATGTTGGCAAAATTGCCTTTGGATATTCGTACACTTGTGTAGATCTCGCCAAACGAGACTCATGCAAAAAAAAATCACCTCAATAAGACATGAACGTAAAGTTATGGTTGGTCAAAGTTTATGTTGACCGATAAATAATTTTCTAAAAATTAATTATAACTCTTGAGATGGAAATTACGTCGCGAATTAAATATTATTCTCACAGAATCTACGATGAAAATATTTTTGTGACAAAATTTCATTAATTGTCTATTTTATTACTTTTATAGTTATTTAAAATTATCACTTAAATTGTTTTCGGTGGAAATTACATCCAAAAAAAATTCCGATTGAATATTCTGTCATAAATTATTTAATTATTTCGTATATTTTTTATTTAAATTTATTACTTAAATAGATTTCGATTAAAGATACTAATATTTTTACTAACTCTTATACTAAAAGTACACGTGTTATCTTCATATTCATTTGATAGTTAATTTATTTAAATAAAAATAATAATATAACCTAATTAGGAAGGGATAAACTCCAATCATATCTTAACGCATCAGCTAATACAACTTTGTTTGTATAATAGTCAGTTAAATTTGTTTTGACATTTTTGGAAAATAAATGTTATCTGATGTGTCAAAATGCATATCATTTAATTTTGCTTTAAGTGATGGGGCCCTCAAGTGAATTAACGCATATCATTTAATTTTGATACATCCGTTGGTGTGATAAGTTTGTAGGATTTATTTTGTTTGTACAACACTAACCATTCCAAATTGCATCGTTATTTCCTAAGCGTTCTTCTACCAGTGTAGAGGTCACGATGATACTAGGCGTTTTTCTGTTAGAATTGTGAACTCGAGAAACTAGTGTCTTTTTGTTGAATTGGAATGTATTAAAAACCCACAAGAAGTGAGCGAAAATACCTTTCTCCGACCTCAAAGAGGCAAAAGAAAGGAGGAACTCAAGCCGCCCCCAAAGCTAGACTAAAGCTGACCTTGAAAGGCAAGCCTTTGGAAAGACGTCACCCCTCTCCCAAGGAAAGAATACTATAAACACTATCCTGGATTAAAATTTCTAGACTTCCAACAATAAAACCAACTAAAATCATGATACAAATTTGTGCTCGAGTAAGGAAAAGTAGAGTCAAGAACCTTCAACCAAGTGTAGAGGTACAACAGATACCTGTGGCGGACACGAGTAACGTTGAACAATTCTTTCTCAAACACCACCGTGTTACGCTCGAGCCAAATGGACCTAATATTCGCATATAAAATCGCCACCCAAATTTGCACCTGCTCCTTTGAGAGGTGATGGTGAATTGCCTGCCAAGTCATCACCATTGAATGTAGATTATTCGGCCTTACACCTTTCATTCCACACAAGGACCAGAATTGATCCCACACCCCTTTCATCACTTGGCAAGACAAAATTAAATGGTTTACTATTTCCGTGTCTAAATTGCACATCGAATAATTAGCAATAGATGCATCCAGTAATCCCCTATGGCATAAAAAAGCTCTAATTGTCACCTTCCGTTGGATTGCAAGCCACATAAAAATTTGGATTTTGAATTGACTCACGCATCATGATAACGGAGAATTTTTGTGACGATGTATTTAACGGAGTCATAGTTGAGGGCTGATTTATTGGAGAACAAATAGTTAAGGGACTAATCCATTTTTTTTTTCAAAATAAAAAAATAAAGAAATGAAATCCTTTCGAGGCCGTTTGGTATGGATTCATTTCATTTAAAATGATAGAATTCATTTCATTTAAAATCATTTTTACCAAATCATTCGTTTGGTATAATAAAACATGTGAGAGTTCAATTCTCGTGAGAATTGAACTATAAATTTTAATGAAGAGTAGAATTCTCTGATAAAAAGGTGAGATTGTGGTGGAATTCATTTGGCTCTTTTATAATTAATTAGGTTATTACTGAAATAACCTTGTGTAAAACATATCCCAATATAATTTTCCTCCTTGGCTACGCGATTTTCTAAAATCTTCACCATCTCCGCCTTCCGATTCTCCAATCTCCACCATCTAGTTTCTTCATCTCCAATTCCCTCCATATCAAATCCCTTCGCCAAACTGCAGTCCGGCTGGCCTGGAAACCCAAAGGTGAGTGTCATTTCGTCAATTTTGTTAAGTTTCTTTTGCGGAATAGTGTTGTAGCATCTTATGCTGATGTTCCCGTGGGTTATTGGGTACTTTCTGTTGCTGGGTACTTTGTGTTTTCCGTTTTTCCTTTTCAATTAGTTTTCAATTTAGGATTTCTGGGTTGATTTTAGCAAATGGGTATTCGCCAGTTTCTGGTGCCGGATGCGATTCGTGTGTGCATTGTTTGATTTCCTATATTAAATTAGTTCCTATATTTAGTTTGCACTTCTTTTGGTGTGTGTGTATAGGGTGTTATATTGTTTTGTTTTGTCCGTTCTTTGGTTTCTTCTATCAAGTGAGCAACCTAATTGTTACATGTTCACTGTTTGCAATTATCTTGTTCCACTTGAACAAATTAGTTCTACAGCAGTTTGCTGGTTGCTTGAAACCTTATTCATGAATGAAAAATCTCGTGTGGTCGTAGATAGTGCATTGGATAGATGCTAATGATACAACTTCCAGGAGGTAAATCCTTGCTAACTACTTGCCAATTATATTGAGGCTATTGGCAGAACTGTTTTTGAAATTTCCATAACTTCTGATTGGTTGTGCAATGCACTGCCAGTTATGTGTAGATTTCAGTTCAAGCCACGTAGCTTGGGCCTTGGTGTTGGAAACAACTATTTGGTTCTTTTTGTTCAAAAGAGAAAACAAATTGAGATTCATGTTTTGCCAGGTGTGTGGCAGTCTAGTTGGCAATCTTTTTTGCCAGGGATTGATGTTACCGCTAGTTCTTCCAAAACTTGTGTCCTGTTTTCTCTCTATTTTAAGGGATTTAATCCCCACTACCCCACTCTGGGGATTTATTCCATGCATAAATATAGGATTATAACATTTTTTTTTCTATTCTGGCTCACTACTTCTATTTCTAACAAAGCTGCACATGCACTAAGCACCTATGGTCAATTGGCCACAGATTGATATATGGCCTTCTGAAGAATAATTGTAGCATATGTTAGCAGGCTAAATTGCTTACAACTAATCATTTATGCAATTCTGGTTATTTTCAGATAATCCATACTCTACAGCTGACAAGTGGCTTATCAAGGAATTCTGGACAAACAAGTGCTCCTCTTGATCCTTTGTTCCGTGACCCGTTCACTAGCTGTAAGTACTATCATAATCATCTGGTGATATTTCTGTTCCCAGTTATTGAGACAATATAGTTGAATCTCAGTTTTGTTATTAGGAATGATCCTTTTCTCATTGTTATTTGACATTTTCAGCTAGTGCCTATATACCTGGAGCACCATCCAACAGATCTTTTTAATCTTTTTAATTCCATGTTTTGTCTCATAATTAAAAGTGCATAACATTATTGTCGTGCATAACATTACTGTCGTGTGAGAAGATTAATACTGTTTTCTTTTTGTGTTTGTCAGGAAGCACCAATTTTGTTATACTTGTTGTGTTGACTTTAGTTTTGAAAGGGGCATGGCATTTCAGGCAGGTAATAACTATCTTTCTCAGCTTCTTTTTTTTTTCCACTGCATCAATCGTGACAGTTGTTTTATGTGCAAAGTTACTCTTTAAATTATGTGCAAAGTTACTCTTTTTATTAGCTTAGGATGAAAGTGTACTCTACTAGTACAATGGTATATTAAAGTGTTCTTTGTTATTACAATGGTATATGAAAGTGTACTCTGCTAGTACAAAGGTATGTGAGGTTCACAGTAGTTGCTGTAATGCATTTTAGCTCATTCTATATTTACTGAGCTGTAATGACAGATGTGGTGTCACTGTGTCAGTTTCGATGTAGTAAATATGTAGTAATGTTTCTTGTTCATCTGCCTGAGAGTTTCCATAAACTGGGTAGGAGAGTTGATACTGATATAGTGGTCCTCATGTAAGACAATGGGGTGTGGAATTGTTAACCATGTTTTAGATGCATAGAGAAGAAATTGTGAAGTCGTTGGTGGAGGATGTAGTTGCATATAGATCTTTGTATCTCCGCTATAGTGGGTATGTGCAAATAGCATAAACATTAAACAGGCATATGCGCGGAGTCGGGGACTAGTTGTTGAAACTTGAAGCCCTTTATTTTGAAAATGACTTCTAATAGATTTGTCCCTCTTTTTCCATGTTAAACAAAGGAAATGACTACCTCTATTTTTTTACCATTTGATTCAATTGGTTACTATTATTAGTACTATCTTTTTTGTTAATGCGCCGAAATGCTTTGGGTGGCCATGTCACCATCATTGATTCCATTTCATTTAAATTACTGATAATATGCGACTTAATTTTGTTTTGCTATGATGTAAAATTCTCCCGGTAGACTTTTGATGTAATTTTTCTTTTAATGTTACTGTAGGTACTATGGAAAAGGTTAAAAAGGATACGGTAGTTGCTTATGCAGGCTACTTAGTATGGCTCTATAAACATGCTAATTACATAGATAGGCCAATTAGTAGCCCTAGAGCACATAGAGAAGCAGTACGTAGGGAGTTGATGATGGAGTTACAAATGAATAACAATGCTCGTTGTGTACTACGCATGGGGTTCAATGCATTTACAGAACTAGTTTCAATTCTCCGTGACAAGAACCTCTTAAGAGATACTAAATTCTCTTTTGTTGAAGAACAAGTAGCTAAGTTTCTATACACGATAAGTGGTCAATCAAGGACCCGTTCAGCAAGTTTTTTCTTCCGTCGCTCGGGAGAGACTGTTAGTCGTCACTTTCATCAAGTTCTTAAAGCAATTTTGAATCTTGAGGATCAATTTTTGGTACAACCAAATGGATCTTCAATTCCTCAAAAAATATTAGAGGATAGTAGGAGGTTTTATCCTTATTTTCAGGTATAATATTTTTCCTCTAGTCAATACTTATAGTTTAATAATCTAAATATTTTTTTTAAACATGAAACTCTTAACAATTTTTTTTGTATATATAGGATTGTGTTGGTGCCATCGATGGGACGCATATTCAAGTAAAGGTACCAAAAGATAGTATTACAAGATATAGAGGAAGAAAGGGATACCCTACCATGAACATTTTAGTAGCATCCTCTTTCGATCTAAGATTTACTTATGTGCTCCCCGGGTGGGAAGGCTCAGCTTCAGATTCACGAATCTTAGAAAATTCTTTAACTAGGGAACATAAGTTGAAAGTTCCCGAGGGTAAGTTTTTTAACTTATATATATTTTTTAGTAGTTTACTAAAACCTCAAAATTGTCATTTAACTTATTTTTTGTAATTAATTAAAGTTTTTTTTAGGTAAGTTCTATTTAGCCGATGCAGGTTATATGTTAAGGTCGGGGTTTATCACTCCTTATAGGAGTACTCGTTACCACTTGAAAGAATACTCTCAACGTCGTCCTGAAAATGCCAAAGAGTTATTTAACTTAAGGCATGCGTCGTTACGTAATTCTGTTGAGAGATCTTTTGGTGTCTTGAAATCAAGATTTCTAATTTTATCTCAAGATGCAAGGTATGATGTGGATACGACATCAGACATTGTGTTAGTGTGCTGCATTTTAAATAATTTCTTGATGAATGTCGATCCGGATGAAGAGTTGATTGCACGTGTTGATAGGGAGTTAATGCATGTTGAGGCCGAAGATGAACACTTAATTGGAGGGGTTGTTTCTAGAGGTGAAGATGGTAGAAGAGGAGAAATGATCAGAGAAACAATAGTTGCACAAATGTGGCATGATTATGTCGCTCAACATTAGTTATTTAGCTGCACAAATTTGTAATGTAAGCATGAATCTGTCCAGTCTTTCCTAATTATGAAGGTATGACTGTTATACGAGTTTCTTATATACCTTTTCCAAGCAAATGTGGTTGTGTCTGTTTAAGTTACGTGCATGTGTGTGCTGCTATAAACAGCTGCTTGTGTGGGAGAGTTCTAGAGAACCTTCTTTTTGTGGACTCACATTTCTTTATACTCTTACCTGTTAAGAATTGTCCTTATTGCTCAGAAATTTGTTTATGGGCATTAAACCCTATTAAATTGGCTAAAAATTGTCTTCACTCTACTCATTTCTTGGAAAGAAAAATTGCAGAAATATTGTGATGAAAGTTGTGGAATAGTCGCATAATTTTTTCTGTTTAAATCAGTGCTTACAGGTCTGTGGTTTTATTCATAAATATTTATTAGATGGTTTACATAAATGATAACGGTAACTCGTAGATGCACAATTTAATTCCATTTTATATTTGATTACTTTTTTATGTGAACATTATGCATAATATAGTATTTAATAATTATTTATATATACAGTAAAGTTGATGTGTTATTGTATTACTAATTAAAAAAATTAAATGGGTAAATATAATAATAAGTTGCTAATGAATGACAATTAAAGTAACCGGCAAACAATTTTATTCATATTTTATGAGTAAATTTTAATTTAGGGGTATAATGGTCAAATAAGTAAAATGAAATCATTTCTTAGCTATACCAAACAATTTGTTCATTTCAATTCAATTCAATTCTTTCAATTTTATATTGCTATACCAATCGCTAGAGTTCATTCATTAATTCAATTCAATTGAATTCTAATTGAACTCTATTAATGAAATGAATTGAACTCTAGCATGATTTGATACCAAACACCCCCGAGAGAGAGTTGGGGGAACCCCTAGAAAGTTCGTCAAGCAGCACCATGGATTTCCCCAGAAGCAACTAGATACATACTCTGCATCGTATAAAAACCCAAATCACACAATTCCCTCGGCATCGAACAGATAAGCCATAGCTCCAAAGCCAATATCGAAGTTGAAGTGAAAACCCATCAAATTTGAATCCATCCTCCATTTGAAAAATCCCCTTTTGAAACAGGAAAAAAGAAAGATGTCGTTGATCCCAAGTTTCTTCGACAACAGGAGGAACAGCGTTTTCGATCCGTTCTCTGTTTTGGACGCCTGGGATCCGTTCAGGAATTTCTCTAATTTCCCTTCCTCTGCTTCTTCTCTGATTCCGAGAGAGAATTCCGCATTCGTGAACACTCGGGTCGACTGGAAGGAAACACCAGAAGGGCACGTGTTCAAGGCGGATCTGCCTGGTCTGAAAAAGGAGGAAGTGAAGGTTGAGGTTGAGGAAGGAAGAGTGTCGCAGATCAGCGGCGAGAGGAATGTGGACAAGGAAGACACGAACGACACGTGGCATCGGGTGGAGCGGAGCAGCGGGAAGTTCGTGAGGAGGTTCAGGCTGCCGGAGAACGCCAAAATGGAAGAGGTTAAGGCTTCCATGGAGAATGGGGTCCTCATTGTCACTGTGCCCAAAGAGGAAATAAAGAAAGCTGAGGTGAAGTCAATCGAAATCTCTGGCTGAAAGAATTGCAAGTCCCTTGATCATTTTTGCTCTTTATGGTTAGTGTTTATGTAATGAGCCTAAAAAATGTGCTTGACTTGTTAGTGGCTCAAAATCTGCATATGCGTCTGTGTATCTGGTTAAATAATGCAATGCTGTGTTTTCTTCAATGTCATCTCTCTATCTCGGTTTTCATGTACCTACAAACTTTCATCCATCTAATATAATAAATTCACTAAAGAAGAAGGTTCTCCAAATATTTGTTTTCAAACATATCACAGAAATGGATTGAACAACACTTATTTTCCACTCATCCTGTGGCACACTATAGCTGCTGGATCTTGATTTTCCTGGATATTGCTCAAGCCTTCCTAAATACAAAAGTGAATGCAGAGCCATACAAAACCAGAAATCTCTTCCCTTTCTGAACAAATGCTAAGATGGGCACCACTAAAAAGTGTAGAGACCTAACTCATTCTTCATTCTTCACAATCTTGAAATACCTGTTTTGATAAGACCATTCTGGGCTACCAAGAACATGTCTCTCTCCAAGCACAATAGAAACCCTGTGGGTTGATTGATCCAATACCTCGCCCAGCTGCCACGCATTAGCTTTGCCGCTACTTGTGCGATCAGCGAACACAAAGCTGTAATCCGTGTCAGAAAGACTGGCACTCCGCGTGAGACGAGACAACTTGGGGAAGAGGTTCTTGGCCTGCGAATTCAGAGAGTTAAAATTCGGAACAAGTTATTGACTCAGCAAAGGAGATGAAGAGCTCAATAATAGAAAAGTGTTGCATTCTTTTATTAAATACATGATTTTGCTTTCCAGGTGATGTAAACTTTAGGCCTTATTGTAACGTTTCTTAACCCTTACTATTTCTTCTTGTTACAAGAATGTAAATTAGAAACTCCAATACCTTTATATCTACTATAATTAATCAGTCTTTTTATTCATTTGAAACTTATCCATAGAAAGCAGCCTCTTCCACGGGTACAATTAGGACACTATGTCAAGCTGTACCCGTTCACTCCATTCTTGAAAACATTAAAATAAGCAAGAAACGACAGTTCCGGTCCTGTGCCGTCGTAGCAGAATTGGTCCACGTAGCGAATGGTAACTGCGACGTTGGAAGAATAAAATGGTAAAATCTCTAGTCTCCCTTCGGTTCAACTATTTTTACAACAAGCGCTAAGAAGAATTTCGAAACTTTATGATGTTTTAGTATTGATCTTTTTAATATTAAAAGTTAGTTCAAGATAAATTTAATACAGATTTTGATGCACTAGAAGCGTTCGATCTCTCGGATCAATCAATATAATCAAATAAGATATAAAAATATATATTTAACTTAAAACTGAAAACATAAAAACACACACTGGTCAAATCAGTTCAACTATTTTCACAACAAGCTTAATTGACTTGACAATTAATTAATGTGTACTGTAATTAGCATTGGATGACAACCCCTCATCTCAGTTTATTCAAATTTTACCACTTGCTTACCCATCAGAATTAGGATAGTACACCTCATTATTATAAATTCAAAAATGACAAGGTTAATAAAAAATAAAGATTTGTTTGAGAAATTCATGATGATGGGTCTCCAAGAATAGAAGACTCGTTTCAAAAGCAATTGAATTTAATGACAAAGTGATACGGTGTCAGCTACTATTGCTTCTGTTGCATATATATTTAGTACTACAGCACCTGCGAAAGCATAGTACTAGTTCCTGAATCCATATTCCGTTTGCTTGACAATCTAAAGTCTAAACCATGGGTTTAAACAGACTTTCTAATTCATCCGTGTCAGCTTTACTCTTTGTTCTGCTGTTTACTCATGCAGCTTAGCATCTGTTACAATATTTTTGACTGCATAAAATTTCAAGTTATGGTTCTGTTCCTGCTGATATATTTCAAAATCTGTTCTAACCAATTTGAATCTACAATTTTAGATGTGAGTGCATATTACTACTGATAAGATATTACCGAAGGGTATGTGTTTAAAGGTGGTAAATAATTATTAAGGGCATAAGAAGATAGCGAGAATGTTCTTGATCGCTTTGGGGGTGAAGCATACACTTCTCGCCTTCGTTTAGTGAGTCAATTTCTCGTTTACACGAAACAGTACTTAAGCGAATCATAAATATGTTATCAAAGGCTTGCTTTCGATCGGTTGGCTTGAATTAATGCCATTAATGTATCTTCTTTTCCTAGGTCTCTTTTCCTCACGCATGCTCGTCTCGATTTAATGTCGCCGCCTGTCGGGGCTATGATATTAAATGCTACTCCCTCCGGATTATATTAAATGACGTCCGTACTGTAGATACGCATATCGAGGAGGCCGGATGACGCACTATTTGACCCCAAAAAATTTCGTACTTTTTTTTGAACGTACATTAATCCTTAACGTACGTCCGAGAAAAAATTCGGGGTAAAATTGTCTCAAATAGTGAGTCATCCGACCTCCTCAACATGCGTGCACAAATAGTAAAAGTCGTTTAATAAAAGACGGAGGGAGTATTAATCTTTCCTATTTTCCTAGGTTCGCTTTTCATCATGCTGGTCTGGTAGTCAAGTGATTTCTCTTGATTTTGGCAAAAATTGTGGAAGTCGAGGGTGGGATTTATGATGTATCAAATTCTACCGCGTGTTCAAGTTGGATTGGACATCACGTCAGCACATGTCCCCTCTTGGCCACTATAAATAGTACGGCCTTCCTTCATTTTTCCTTTCATATATTTCTTTTTGCACTTTATCTTTCTAGAATTTGCTCTATCTTCTGTCTAGAATTGCAATTTCTTCCACAATGTCATTTGATTCTCTGACTTAGTTAGGCGAGTATACCTGTTACACCAAGATGTGGCATTCCTGTTTCTCCCTGCCTCCTCACAATTTGGTGAACAGTCTCCTTCAATTCTTGAACATCCCGCCGGCGGAAATTGCTCCCAACGGTTGGTTGACAATTTATGCCTTCTTGGGCCTTTGTGCTCACTTTCATTTTGCCGCTTGTTCAAGTTGGATTGGACAACGCATCAGCACATGTCCCCTCTTGGCGACTATAAATAGTACGACCTTCCTTCATTTTTCCTTTCATACATTTCTTTGCACTTAATCTCTCTAGAATTTGCTTTGCCTTCTCTCTAGAATTGCAATTTCTTCCACGATGTCATTTGATTCTCCGACCTCGTCGGGTGAGTATACTTGTTACACCATGATGTGCCATTACGGTCTCTCCCTGCCTCCCTAAGATTTGGTGAACAATCTCCTTCAATTCTTGAACATCCTGCCGGCGAAAATCGCCGCCAACGGTTGGTTGATGATTTATGCCTTCTTGGGCCTTTGTGCTCACTTTAACATTTCGCCTTCTTTTAAACTTTTTCAATTCATGTGCGTGGAGAGGTATCAGCAAGTGGTGTTTAATATTGCTCATCGGCAATGAAATTGGCATAATCGCTTTCGTAAGCTAGAGAGGTCTATCAACAAGTGGAAGCCTCTCTTCTTTCTTCTGCGTTCCTCGGGGTTAGGTTGGCCTCGCCATTTCATAAATGATTTCAAGGAGAGTGAATGGATCAAGCCCTCAAGGTCTTCTTTATCCGATGCGGAGATTTAAGGTGTGTAGAAATTAACTTTGCGTGTGTAAATTTATTCGAGGGACTCCTCTCGATCAATGTTTTTATGGTAAAACTTCTTCCTTTTACTTTGTTATTTCTTCGCTTTCTATCATTTCACTTTCGCTTGCTTCTTCATTTTCTATCATATCGCTTTCGTTTATTTCTTCGCTCTCTTATTTCACTTCTTTTTAGATGAGGACATCAGTGAAGCTTCTAGCAAACGGCCAAGGAAGACGGTTGCTAACGCTGCTGGGATTGTAGTGAATTCTCCTACCAAAGCTAAAAAGCCTCGTTCTCCTGAAAAGGATGTGGATGCAACAAAAGTGGATCCTCCTTCTACTGTCGCTACTTCTTCTTCTATCGCCATTCCTCCTGCTCAAGGGGTGAGCGATTCTCCTCTCGCTGCCGCCCATACTCTCCAACCAATGAAGAGCGAGTTCCCCACAATTCCTTCTTGCATCCGGAACCATACTCTCTGACAAACTTCAGCTTAGTCGTCCCGCGAGGAAACCTATACTCTCCCACAAGCGAAGAGCGAGCCCTCCATTATTCCCTCTTGCATCGAGGACCATACTCTCTAACCAGTTTCAGCTCAGCCATCCCGCGGCGAAGCCCATACTCCCTCACCAGTGAGGCATTCTCTTTCGCTTTTCTTTTCTCCGTTTGCCGGCAGGGAAGAAATGTTGGGCGAAGAGAATGTTACTACCGCTCCTCCACCCCTTCTTTGCCTAGACGAAAAAAGAAGCACGCTGGTAAGAAAGCCTTCTATATTACAAATGTGATATATTATATTCATGGATGTTATTCTAGTAGCAACAGTGATTCCAACACAGATTCTTTATCTGCAAAGATTAGCGAGTGTGCTAGGGAAGTGATTCGAACACAGATTCCATTAAGGTCACCAATTATATCGCTCTGTGTCGCCAGCAGCTTGCCGCAGCAAAGGTTGCCTCATCCGCAACCGTCGTGGCCTCTTCGCTTGCCACTCCGGTGGTGCCTTCTTCTACGGTGTGTTCTGCACACTCCTCCTCCATGGGTCATCTCATTGCTGCACATGTTCACAACGTGATTGATCTCGCTTTTGTCGCTCCTTCTACTAAGCCTCTGTTTGCTTCTTCACCTAGGGCTTCATATTTGAATATCATCTTTTCTTCTTCTACTCCGCGTAAGCGGCAACAGAGCCGCTTGATGTCAGCGAGGGTGGCATAGGCGATGGTGGGAATCCAGACTCATTGTATGCGCACACCGTGCTATTGCCACCTGATTTCCTACAGAAAGTATAAACAATAGTTGTAAAATAGATATGAATATGGGTGAAGAAGGTTACAACTTATCACGGTCCACAAGGACTTGTAGATCATGGTAAGAGGATCATCCTCAGATATCTGGCTTGGAATTATAGTTTTGGTTTCACTTCTTCATCACTGAAGTTGATTGGGTGTTTCCTGAAATGAAGACAAATAACAAATTATACAGTAAAAACAATCTTGGTCAGATGGATTGGCCAAGATCGGTCGAATGTTGTGGAAGAGGAAATCTTGGTCAAGATTGTTTGTTAAAATAGAGTTTGGGATGATTACAAATGGAGAGGTTATGATGTTTGTTTTGATCTCACGAAGGACAAGAATGGCTCAACAACCCTTACCAAGAAGGGGGGTTTACCTACTGAACATCAATATGGAAGAAAATAGAAATTTAATTGATAGTAAAATGAGAAATGAGCTAAATTTGTAAAGATCCTGAATGGAAAATTACAGTGCAAAAGTATTTTTTCTAGGAAGAAGATGGAGTCGAGAGCCCCTTTTTTCAGAGTATAGTCGCAGCTTAAGAACTGTTGCCTGCCGTTTCGACTCCTATCTATTTTGAATTCAAAATTAAACTAATTATTTCAAAATCCAACATATTGTTTAAAATAAGAATTTAAAAGATTGTTTGTTTGTTGTTCAAATAAGGAGAAGATCCTTATTGGAATCCACGAATCCAACTAGCATACGACTCCCTCCTTCCATCCTGTCACCCAACTACTCAGCAATTCCTCGCTTGACTCTGTGTCTCCACAATCAGCATGTCTCTAGCTGATCAATCTTGGCCAAGCCAGTTTATCTGGTACCAAGACAAACACTTGCAATCGATAGTTCACCCTATTATCCTAGATAATTCAAACACTTCAGTTTCCAGATCCCACTTCTTTATTACCAGGGCCTACTCAATGCCCCAAGCATCCCAAATCCACATAACTAAAAAATTTAGGCACCCCTTGATAGATTCATGCAAATCAAGACAAATAGCTATTGTCTTCGGTTTTTTTCTTCCTATTTTTGACACTGCTATTCTTCCTTTAATTTCATGAGCTCTGTAATCTTTACCAGGATTGAATTACTTGTAGTTTCTTGAATATCCCTACTTGATGAGGCAGAAATATCAAGACAATTGATTCATCAATTTCACTAGTTTTCTTCTTTCTTTTTTTTCTTTTTTAAAAACAATTCTTTGATCATTCTAACTTGTTGAGGAAAGAATACTAGAGAATAATGCAGCACAATTCAGGGCTTACTTTTTTGTTTTTTTTTCTTAGCAGTTTTATGTCATCAGGTTCTTTCAAGGTGAAACAATGGTGACTAGTCCTAATTTTGCAGATTTTGGTGTTAAGCACCAGAACTTGTGGTTATGTGGATTGAGGATGCTTAAAGAGTACTAGGAATCGTACTCTTGCAAGCATTGGGTATGTTAACCCAGTTTATGGCCCTAGTAATATGGTCTGAGGTCAATAGAGACTAAACCATTCTCATATCTAGGTGAGGAGGCAAAATAGAGTTAAGTGCAAGTGAAGTCCAGATTTTTAAAACACACAAAACATGTAATCCTAACTAGAAACACACAAAAATTTAAACAAAAATCATGTAGATGACTCTACTACCTAACACTAGAATGAAAAACGAAAAGCAAAAGTTTCATGCATTAAAGAAAAACACACAAAATATGTATTTACACTCAAGAAACACAAATAACACACAAATACTCCCCCGCCACACTTAGAGGACACAATGTCCTCATTGTGTGAAAGGGGCAGTAAGACTCACTAGAAAATTTAAAATAGAAAATAAAAAGAAAAAGAACAAGAAAAAAGAAAAAGAAAAGACACAACCTGGGGATTTAGTTTGTTGGAAGAGCTCCTGGAGCCGAAGGTCCTGGAGGTGGAGTTGGTTTGGGAGCTTCAAATTTCCTATGAAGACTGACATGGGCTGTGTCTAGGACTCGAAGTGCGTTGAGGTAATGTACGAGGCCTTCTTTGATTTGTTTGAGCTGTGCCTTCAGTGTGTCGAGGGATTGTTGGAGCTGGGCACTTGCAGCTTCTTGGAACTCCATGAAGGTGTTCTAACTGGCTACAAATTGTTAAAGCATGGTTGTCTGCTGCTCTAGAAGGATTGAGTCCCACTGTGGTAACTCAAGCTCTTGTTGTGGTTTAGGAGCATCATCTTGGCCGCTGGCTTGGCGAAGATTGATTATTGGATCTGCATCTGGTTCCTATTGCGGAGAAGCTTCGCTATTTGAGAATCTGATTGGCTTCAGTTTGAAATTTCCCTACTAGTTTTTGCCAAAAATATGTTCCTCCACAGGTGTGTACCCTACATTGAAATGAACAAAGCCTTGTTCCATATGGAAGTGGCCCATTTTGTCAAATGCTTTTAAATCCAAAAGTCTTACACCATAAAACTCATGCAGATTTGCAGATTCTAATTCCAGATCCCTAGTAGACATATCAAGACTAGTAATCAGAGTCCCCATGATTAGTTTGGATGTAGCTTCGCAAGCCTGAATTTGCTTGACTAACCAGTATCCTAAGTTAATTTTCTTTTCATGCTTCTTGCACCATAACAAAAAAACTTCAAGTTTTGATACATTTCCTGACACATTGGTTTTCCTACTAAGATTAATGGACAGAGTCCTGTGGAGAACCCTCAGAGTAGGATCTCTAATCTTATGAGCCTTAGAATTTTTGTCAAAATTGATTTGTCATTTTCAGTTAATTCTCTATAGGCTACTGTCTTATCCCAGTTAGTGGGATATTCGGTCAAGGCATTCATGTACTCATTAGATTTAACATTGTCAGGACTTACGAACCCTATCATCATATTTAATTCATCTACCGACATGTGAGACCAAACATTACAAATCCTAAAGTTAATCACATCAGCAACAGACAAATTGGGGTATTCCCTACCATCAGCAAATAGCACAGATTGGTAAAGCCAAAAATATGAATGAAATTCTAGGCACAATTCAGAATACGCAGGGAAATTTAGCAGCAAATATGTTTCCCACCCAATGTTAAACATGTATTTCGTTGATAACCATTGACATCACTGTCGCGGCATCTCCATCATCCCACCAAGCTGCCCGGCCAGAACACTGTACTTGCCGAGGGAGACACGACACTGTTCCTACCACCCCTAGCCTGGCGGTCGACCCTGGGATGGTTGACATCAGCGGAGGGGGCTCTCACGTGACATCCGCACGGCGACATCCCATCCCAGGTCACGCATGACGTCACCCAGCATGACGTCATTCCATACCACTCCAGCGACACCTACCAGGGATGACTCCTACCCCCTGTCGGTACATTCCTTCCTTTATCTATAAATACCCCCTCCCTTTCAGATAAGAGGGTAAGCCTAAGACAGCGTGTTAAACCCCTGCCATTTTTACCCCTCATACTGACTTAGGCATCGGAGTGTTTACGCCGGAGACCCCCTCCGGCGCTTTGCAAGTCACGAAGGCATCGGAACAGTGTTCCTGACCAGACCCCGTAGGCCGATCCTGCTCAGCAAACCTCAGACTCTTATCAAATGGTGCTTTCATTGAGAGTCTTGGTTAATTAAGTGAGCTTCCTTGTTAACCAAGCTCTGTTTTTCTTGAGAGTCGAAGGATCATGGCTCAATTGCCCAAATTTGCATCCAGCCGGAGCGATTCGACACATTAAGGAAATACAAGATGAAACTGAATCCTCGCAAATGTGCATTCGTATTTCAAACAGGAAAATTTCTAGGGTATGTGGTAGGTCAGAAGGGCATCCAGCCGAATTTGTCAAAGATCAAGGCCATTCATGACATGACATCGTCGCGAACCGTCCAAGAAGTCCAAAGGTTGACAGGACGCGTCATCGCATTAGGGCGATTTATTTCCAAGCAAGGCGAGAGATGCCTACCATTTTTTAAAGTTATATGCAAGAAGGCTCCTTTTGGATGGACACAAGAATGCGAAGAAGCGTTCGTAGGTTTGAAAACTTACTTGTCGTCTGATTTGGTGCTGACGCGACTAGAGCCAGGCGACATCTTATTCTTATATCTTGGTGTGGCAGATGAAGTAGTTAGTGCTGTCCTAGTACGAGAGGACAACCATGCCCACCGTCCTGTTTTCTTCATCAGCCATGTGCTAAGAGATGCGGAGGTGCGATACTCCCACATTGAAAAGGTGGCATTCGCCCTAATACAATCCACACGAAAGATGGACAGATACTTTCAAGCCCATCCAGTCATCGTGCTCACAGATCAGCCCTTGAAGAGAATTTTCAGGAAGCCAGAGTCCTCTAGGAGGATGCTAATTTGGGCAATTGAGCTCGAGCAGTATGGATTACAGTACAAGGCTCGACCATCCGTAAAAGCCCAGGTCTTAGCGGATTTTATTGCCGAGTGCACCTTTGCTAAGGACCCTGTGGCGGAGCCGTGTGAAGAGGGAGAGAATAGCACAAAGATCCCATCCTCGGAGGCCCACGCAGACTTATGGGTTATATACGTGGATGGTGCTAAAAATCAAGAACTGGCAGGAGCTGGCATCCACATGATCGGGCCACATGATGTACAAGCGGGACATGACATTAGAATTCTACAACCGTTATCTAATAACGCAGCAGAGAATGAGGCGTTATTAGTGGGGCTTAGAATAGGAAGAAACCTCTTCACCAAAGCTGAAGGCGGCATGGTAGCAGGAGCCCCACGGTTAGAAATCCGAGGTGACTCCAAGTTAATAATGGACCAAATTTTGGGACACACTCAAGCCAGAGAGCCCATCATGGTGCAATACCTCTTGAAAGTAAAGCAAGAATTGATGGAAATAGAACAAAGCGGGGTGCCCGTCACCTTTGAACATATCCCTCGAGAGGACAATGCCGAGGCAGACAACCTGGCCAAAACGGCAGCTAATCAGGAGGCAATTATACCAGGAGACGTGTACTACGAGGAAAAGTCAGTGTCGTCCTTCATGGAGGAGCAGTTGTCGCTGTGTGTAGAAGAAATTGAAAAGGATTGGAGGATCCCCGTGATAAATTTTTTAAAGCACAATGAGTTACCGAGTGATAATGTTGAAAGGAAAAGAGTATTGAAACAAGCGGCAAGATGCACCTACTACGATGGGGAGCTAATTCGGAGGTGTTTCTCCCACCCAGCAGCAAAATGCATAACTGAACAGGAAGGCCTCCACACCCTGCGAGAGATTCATGAAGGGATCTGCGGTATGCAGGTGTCGGGCGGCACCATGGCCGCACAAATGTTTCAGTCAGGATTTTACTAGCCCACCATTCGCAGGGACTGCAACAACTTCGTGCAGACATGTCACAAATGCCAAGAATTTGCTAAAATCCCCCGGCGACCTGCCACGGAGATCTCTCAAATCGTGGCTCCTTGCCCTTTTGCTAAGTGGGGAATTGACATTCTAGGCCATTTTCCTAAGGCGAGATCCCAACTGAAGTTCGTAATAGTGGCTGTGGACTACTTCACAAAATGGGCAGAAGCGGAGGCAGTAGCTAACATCACAACCGGAAAAGTATGGCACTTTTTCAAGCACCAAATTATTATGCGCTTCGGGGTACCCCGTGTGCTGGTCAGTGACAACGGGACGCAATTTACTAGCCGTTTCTTCAAGGAACAATGTGAGGAATTCCAGATCGAACAAAGGTTTTCCTCCGTGGTGTATCCTCAGACTAATGGCCAGGCAGAGGTGACTAACCGAAGCATCCTAAGTGGCATTAAGAAAAACCTAGAGGGCTCGAAAAAGAAATGGCCAGATGAACTACCTTATGTAATGTGGGCCTACCGCATGACTGTCAAAACTAGCACAGGGGAAACACCCTTTGCGATGGCCTTTGGTACCGAGGCCGTCACGCCTGTGGAAATCGGCACCCTAAGCCTAAGGGTGGAATACTTCAAAGAGGAACTAAACGAAGAAAGGTTACGAGCTAACCTTGACATGTTACCTGAGCTACATGAGGAAGCACTCCTGAAAACAATGCACTAAGTGAGCTACTGCACATTTTCACTTATCGTTTATGTTAGTAGCGACATCTCGGGGGAGGGATCGCGCCAAGTGAGCTTGGAGTATACGCGGCAAAACCCTAAGGTAATTTAAACCCTCTATCACATGTCGCTACTAACATAAACGATAAGTAAAAATGTGCAGGAACATTGAGGTGGCAAAACACCTGAGAAGGTAATGAGGTCGTGGAAAGGCAAGATATTTCAACTGAATGGCGGTCATAGTGTTATCTAAATGGCCTTCATGAAGAGGAGAAAGCGCGATACCGCTTGGAACGTTACATATTATGGCCCTGAGAAGGCTCGAAAAGCCTTGTAATACAAAAGAGCAAAAATAGAGGGTATCCTATGAACGAAAAGAACAAAAAACCTATGGCCCTGGCAAGTTGTTATCTCCTTCACCTCCCTGCGGCCTCCTTGCCCAATAGTAGCCGGCTTCCGTAAGGCCTCCGGACTTCTCTCTGAAGAGCTGAATGATAGCATCGACATCAAATTTGTCTCGGTCATAGAGTTCAATGAAACAATCGACCATGATACCCGCGGTCTGCTCCGAAAACCACTGGCATTTGTCTACCGTCTCTGACTCAAGCATGGCATGCTGTTCCCGTTCTGCCTGCAGGGCTATCCGTTCCGCCTGTAGGACTGCATCCTTGGCAGCCTCGCGCCCTTTGGCTTCCTCCAACTGCTTCCTTGCAGCCGCGAAGCTGGCTTCCATATTTTTCCGCTCTTCTGCATGCTTCCTCAGTTCCTCTCGGCTCTTCCCAAGCTCCTCTTGGTTTCTGTTAACCTCTTCCAAAAGCTGGCGGTTGGTGTCGCGCCACTCCTTGGAGGAAGAGCTAAGAGAGCTCACTCGCTTCGTCACATCCTTAGACCAGTAGTGGAAGTCTTAAAGGCCGGAGAAGAGTTGGGTACGTATCCGCTGTAGTTGCTCACCCTGAGCATGAGAGAGGAAAGCCTGATCCTCCTCCTCAAGTGAAAACATATGCGCCACCAAGTATGCAGATGTCGCCAGAGAGCTGTCACCCCCTAACGCGGGGAACCCATGTTGACGGATATTACTTAAGTCAACTTGGTGGGTGGCGGCCCCACTAGAAAGTATGGTGCTCAAGTCAGCCACCAAATGCGGAGGCTCGGTAGGCGCAAGGGAAGGAGAGATTGTTAGGGCGGCAGCAGGGACGAAGAAGACGTCAGGAGGAGACGGAGGGGAGCGAGAAGATGTCCCGGCGTCAAGATTAAAACTGTTGGCCTGGAGATGAGGAAAATCTCTCTCTGAGATATCCCCCGCGAAACCTAGTTGATGGTTAGGGGGGAGATGACGCGCGAAAGAAGAAGGAAAGGGCGTGGAAGCAACCCTGTTCCCCCGTGGCTCAAAGAATTGATCGCCTACTAAGGGGCTAGTACCAGCGGCATTTCCCTGCTTTTCTTGATTCGCGGCAAGGTCGTCCGAGGAAGGGACATCCTCGGTGAGGCGTGGCCTCTTGGGACCGAGGATGCGCGTTAGGTCCATACCATCGCGGGAAGGGGCAGTGGAAGAAACGGTAGCAATATCCTACAGAGGAGTAAAGAGAATAAAGAGACAACTAAATGGAATAGCAAACCTGCAACAAGTTGCAAGACTTACCTTAGAAGCCGGAATAGAAGGGCGGGTAGGAGCGATGACGCGGAGATGGATAGTCCTCTTTTTCTTCTTAGTAACTGGAGGTCGAGAGGATGACGCCTGAGTGGGATGTACACTTGGAGAAGAAATTGGCTCAGTGGCTAAAGCGGCAGTAACCTCCGCGTGAGGGCGAGAAGAAGACTCAGGCGCAGAAGTGGACGGGTTCGCAATGTTAGCAGCGACACCACCCGAAGCAGCGATAAGATCCTCTTTTTCCCTTCTCCGTAGAGCTCTTCTTTCTCATTTTTTGATGCACTCGGGTTTCCACCCGGCGGGAGGATCTGCAGGAATAAGAGAAAAATGTCAGTGTTAGTACTGACAGAGAATAACGCATGAGGCGGAGGGTGCTCACTCTGGATACAACCTTGGATGTCGCCCCGGCATGCAAGCTCACGGGTGTGAACACCAGGAATCTCAGTCAGATTAAGCAATTTGTCCAACCAACTTTGTTCAACTGATCCTAGATGCGGCCTCCCACCCCAGGCACCGTCCCTAACACTCATATTAAACCCACTTCGCCACAAAGGTTCGGGCAAAGTGACGATAAAAAACCCCTTCTTCCAAGCATCAATAGAAGATTCAAGGTGTAATAATTTCCAGGTGAAGGGCTTTAGGGCTTGGCGAGTGTGCATTGACTATTGCCGACTAAATACTGCCACTAGGAAAGATCACTTCCCTTTGCCCTTCATTGATCAAATGCTGGAATGTCTCGCGGGCAAAACTCACTACTGTTGTCTAGACGGTTACTCCGGTTTCCATCAGATCCCAGTTGCCCCCGAAGACCAGGAGAAAACCACATTCACATGCCCTTTCGTCACCTTTACTTATAGACGCATGCCCTTCGGCTTGTGTAATGCCCCCCGCCACCTTTCAACGCTGTATGGTGAGCATTTTCTCCGAATTGGTTGAAATAGAATCGAGGTCTTCATGGATGACTTCACCGTCTATGGGAATTCCTTTCCAGAGTGCATAGATAAATTGAAGAAGTGTTTAGAGTGCTGCATAGAGACCAATCTTGTCCTTAATTTTAAGAAATGCCACTTCATGGTAGATCGAGCCCTCGTTCTAGGTCACATTGTCTCGGCCAAGGGCATCGAAGTTGACAAGGCCAAGATTGAGGTGATCGAGACCCTGCCCTATCCAGCATTTGTTCGCGATGTGCGATCTTTTCTAGGGCACGCCGATTTCTACAGACGGTTTATTAAGGATTTTTCCAAAATCGCTCAACCTATGTGCCTTTTGCTCCAGAAGGAAGTCGCCTTTGAACTCCTAAAAAACAAGCTTATCTCAGCTCCGATCATTCGAGCCCTTGATTGGTCCCTACCTTTCGAGGTCATGTGCGATGCCAGCAATCAAGCCCTAGGCGCCGTTTTGGGTCAAAAGAAGGACAAGGAAACTTATGTGATCTACTACGCTTCTAAGTTATTAGACCCAGCTTAGTAAAACTACACAACAACAGAAAAAGAACTCTTAGCCGTGGTTTATGCCCTCGACAAGTTCAGGCAGTACCTCTTAGGTACCAATGTGCTCGTATACTCGGATCATTCCGCCCTCAGATGTTTGTTGACAAAAGTTGATGCCAAGCCTTGACTCATTCGTTGGATCTTGTTGCTATAGGAATTCAATATCTTGATCAAAGACAAGGCTGGAAAAGAAAATCTGGTAGCCAACCATCTAAGTAGACTTCCAGCCCAAGAAGATAATTCACTTGTGCAGATCCGCGATACTTTTCCAGATGAACAAGTGTGTCTAGCCCACGCTGTCCAGTTTCTATGGTGTTCAGACATAGCGAATTTTTGTGCCACTAGTACCTACCCCGCGGATGCTTCCCCATCAGAATGCACAAGAATCAGAAGGCAAGCCAAATCAGAATGCACAAGAATCAGAAGGCAAGCCAAATATTACATTTGGGATAGCCCATACTTATGGAAGCACTGCCCGGACCAGATTATACGTTGTTGTGTAACCATGGATGAGGTGCCCTCGATCCTTAAATTCTGCCATTTTGAAGGAGGACATTTCGCGGCCAAGAAAACTGCCCTCAAGGTGTTAGAAGCAGGTTTATACTGGCCCTCTATTTTTAAGGATAACTACATGTATTGTGCGTCATGCCCTCGATGCCAAGCCATGGGTAATATTGGGGCCAGGAATCAGATGCCTCTGATCGGTATCATTGTTTGTGAAATTTTTGATATCTAGGGTATAGATTTCATGCGCCCATTTCCCAATTCCTTCGGCAACATCTACATCCTTCTGGCGGTCGATTATGTTTCCAAATGGGTCGAGGCCAAGGCAACTCGAATAGATGACGCCAAGGTGGTAGTAAACTTTCTATGCACCAATATCTTCAATAGGTTTGGTGTACCTCGAACCCTCATAAGTGATCGAGGTACCCATTTCTACAACCGTGTCGTGGCCTCTCTTCTGACCAAGTGTGGAGTCCACCATCGAACATCTACTGCCTATCACCCTCAGACAAATGGCCAAGTCGAAGTGTCAAACCGTGAAATTAAGTCCATTCTTGAGAAAACGGTAAACCAATCCCAAAAGGATTGGAGTCTGAAGTTGGATGACGCCCTCTGGGCATATCGGACAGCTTTGAAGACCCCAATTCGTATGACACCCTACAGACTCGTCTATGGCAAGCCGTGCCATCTCCTAGTTGAGATAGAGCACAAGGCTTTCTGGGCCATCAGGAAAGTGAACACAGATCTCGAAAAGGCTGGCCAGAGTAGACGCTTACAGATCCAAGAGCTGGAAGAATTGAGAGACTACGCTTATGAGAATGCCCTGCTCTATAAGGGCAAGACCAAGACCTACCATGATAGGAACCTTCATCCCAAAACATTTTTCCTCGGATAGAAAGTTTTGTTGTATAACTCACGTTTGCGACTGTTTGCAGGAAAGCTCAAGTCTAAATGGTCAGGACCTTTCATGGTCACGATAGTTTTTGACCATGGGGCAATTGAGATCCAGAATCCGACAACAGGAACAATCTTCAAAGTCAATGGCAACAGGCTGAAACCCTTTTACGAAGGATTTAAGCCCTCGACTGTTGAGGACACAATGGTGGACCTTCCACCTGTCGAGATCTAGATTTCTGAAACACGTCGAGGCCTCGACGAGTAAACAGACCATACGGAAGGCATTCCGAATGCCGTCCCATTCCTTTCTAACTCTTTCTCTTTTATTTTGTTATTTAAAATTCAGAACATTTTCCTTTTTATTTTTGGCTATTTTAATTTTCCTTTATTAGTTAAGATTTCTTTTCCTTATTTTTATCCCCTGGTCTCTCTCTTTTCCCTTTTCCGAAGCGATTTTATTCGCCTGCAAATATTATCTTTCTACTTATTCTTTCCTTTTCTCTTTTTCTTCCCTAACTACACTCTCTTTTTAAATTTTGAAAAGGCAGGCGGTTGGAATCCGCGGGCCTATGTTCTCTCTCTCCTAGTTTCAAGACGCCGCGTCATCAAAAGGGGACAGAAAAGTGGCCCTCATTAATTCCTTGTCAGACGCAGCAGCTTTGGCAGCACGCTCCCCCTCGTCTTTTCTCCTTCCCTCTTCCAACTATCACCCACGTCTCTCTCACCAACAACCAAAATACTTCACTCCACTGACCCATCACCATCACCAAATCAGCTCCCTCTCTCTCTCAAATCACCATCTTCTACCCTACCACCATGCCTCGAGTAAAGTAAGTGGCCCATAAGCTCGCTACCTCAGACCCTGAATGTTCCTCCTCCTCTCACAAATCTCTTAGCCTCAACCTCAACGAGGAGCAACCGCCTTCTCCGACCATTCCTCCTACCACCGAGCTAAACCCCACCTCCACTGCCGCTCACCAGTCGGACGGTGAGCTAGAAATCACCGGTACGGTTCCAGCGAGCTCCACAATGACTAGATCCAACCGGGTTTCCAGAAAACCACCCACTTCCACCACCACGCCCAGGAAACCAAAGGTTGAGAAAGCCTCCCTTACAGCCAAAAAGGAGCTCATGGTTGAAGAGGTCCTACAGGACATCTTGGTGTCCGAATCTGAGCATGAAGAGGAGCCGGTGACCGGAGCTGAGGAAGAAGAGGTCGAACAGACCGCCGCTGACGCCGACGATGAAGAAGGTTCCGGCGAGAATGAAGCCGAGGACAAGAAAGATGCAAAGGAGGCAGCTGAGAAACCTGAGAAAGAAGCAACTCTCAAAGCAGAGGCAACAAAAACGGCCAAGGAAAAGGAGACCACAACGAAGAAGACGGCTGCAAAAGGCAAGACGAAGAAGACAGCCAGAGCAGATCCGCCACCAGAACCTGAAACGCCAGTGGATAGGAAGAGGAAGGTCACATCTCCCTCAAAGGCCCCAGTCAAGTAGGTCTCGACAAAGAAAGTGTGTCGTGACCAAGACGACGATTTTGATGTCGAGGGCTCAACGCAAGCGCCTGCCTCTACCCCGCGAGCGTCTTCAATCCAGGTTGTTTCTGACCTCTCTAATCCCCATAAATGGTTGTCTTTTGATGATAAAACTTCCTTAGAGAAGTTGCATGCTATGAACTCTAGAGGCGTTAGCCCATATGCGCGCCTAGATCTGGAATTTTTGAGAAAAATGGGATAGGACGCTCGAGTCCGAGAGCTCGTTGGTAACATCGGTTGGGATTCTTTTTTCTTTTTGGAGCACCCAACCTATGTCGAGCCCTCGCTGGAGCTGTTTACCACTTTTTGGGTTGGTTCGGACCATTTCACGCCTAAGGGCAAGTATGGACCGAACCCTTCGACCCTTGAACTGATTAATTTTTGCTTAGCAAACAAATGGCTTAAACTGTCTCTCAATTAGTTCAATTGTGCACTTAATTTTGTCACGCCTGATGGTTTAAAATCCAGTTCTTATAAGAATGCTTTGACTGTGATTCCCTCTATTTTTGATGCTGATGTGACCTTTCGTGAGTTATCTGAGAATCCTGATGCTGTTTTCAACCCCAAATCCTCTAAAGCATATGAAATTATGGACCCTGCCCTTAGAATTTTGGATCGCTTTCTTGCTCTTACTTTTGCTGCTAGATTTGGTTCTTCAGGGCAATTAACCCTGCAAGAGCTATTTCTCCTTTGGTGCATGAAAAATAAGCGTAGGGTGAATTTAGGATTTTGGGTTGCATGTGCTTTTATTCATGTTCAGAATGGCTCTCGAGGCCCCATTTTAGGATCTCTGATTGCTTTTCTTGTTGTGAATTTGCGCAATATTGATTTGACCTCTGCTGGCCTTAGTGAGCCCATTGCTTTCAAGGATTTAGACCCCCGTACACTTGATGTTATTGGGCATTTGTGCATCTCACATGGTATTTTGAGGTTTTCCATAGGTACCACGCCATCGGGAGAGAAGGTCTTCGGCACGAAGCATGGAGGAGATTTTTCCTACCCCAACCTTTCAAGACCTCAAGCCCCTGTTGCCCCTCATGCCCTAGAAGGAAACTCCGTTCGCGCCCCCGAAAGCAATCATGCAAGCAAGCCATCCGATCTGTCACCCCAGACGCTCATCAGAATCAAGCGTCTGCTGTAAGCAGTCCTCGCAGAGCTTCGTGGCCTAGCAACTGAAGTGGCCAGGAGCAAGCTACCACCCTCTTGATCCCCCCTGAACAATTTATCTTTCCTGCCCTCGAGGAGGGCCAAAAATATTTTTACCTGCTTTTAATTTTATTTTGTCATGTACTTCTTTTAAATTTCATTGAACTTCTTGTGTGTTCCCTTCCCGCATTAAGGACAATACGCAGCCTAAGTGTGGGGAGGGATTTAGCTGTGTGTTTGTTGCATGTTTAAATTTTCCGTTTGTTGCTTGATTGCATGCTTTTTTGGATTTTTCAAAAAATTTTGAATTTTTAGGACTTTGCTAAATTTTTCCAAAAATCTACCACTGCCCAGTTTTGAAAAACCTTTGTGAATGGACACACTTTTGATCACATTTTGCACAAGTATGAACCACCAGCACCTTGTCTAGACCTAGTTATTCCCATTTTTGCCTGCTGAACCTTATATCCATATCTAGGCTTCGACATCAGTAGTCACAAAAGCACCCTGTGAGCACTTGAACTTCCATGCCTATTTCTTTCTTGTGTGATTAGGATGCTTTAGCTAGGCACTGGTTGATCTTGCATGATATCCCTGGGTATAGGCACTATTAGACATGGGAAAGCATCGATTTGACAGAAAAACTTCGCATCAGTGTCTTTTTCTTTCTCTTCTCCCCCCTCTCTCTCTCTTCTCATTTCATGCCCCCGACATTCCCCCTCTTTTCATATCCTTTCCTGACCATTCATTTTTCTCTTGATCTTTTTTCTTGGCAGGTAAGGTAGCGATTATTGAGGGTAACGTCAAAGGCTAGACATCCGAAGGACGCGCAGTCAAGTTCAAGTGTGGGGAAGCAGAAGAAAGAAAAAGACTTCAAAGAAGAAAACAGAAAGCAAAGATCTAGGGAAAGAAAAAGTTCAAAAAAGTTTCGAGCCCTAGATCATCCAAAGAAATCGAGCCCCTAGAAAGCTTTCGTACGGTTGGCTCCAAGGTGAGCCGCAATCCTTAAGTTGCAAGTTGTTTGATAGTATGTCTTTATTGTAGATTTTTCTATCTTTTTGTGGCCTTTTCGAGGGCAAGATACTTCTAATTTGCCATTTTTCCCATCTTTTTGCAGATCAGTGCCTAAAGGGAGAAAAGAGCGAAAACGAGCATATTTGGAAGGATTTCTGAAGTTTTGAAGATCAAGGTCTAGAAGCGCAGAGGTCATCGAGCCCGCGACGCTAACCGGACCAGTGAGCAGTCTCAAGCCCTTGACTTCCCTGCATCAGATCAGAGATCAAGAGCCAAAGGAAGAAATCCCAAGCGTTTCTAGAAGGTGTCAGACACTTCCAGAAGATTCTAAAATATCCTCTGCTAAGGACACGATCCCCCTATGTGCTGGCGTCCTCCCAAGCACTGACACCCTCTCTCCCTTAGCTGTATTTTTTTCCCCTAGCTAGTTCTAGCCTATATAAGCTTAGCTTTACGGTTTTGTAAGGGAGGCTGACTTAAGACACCAAAAACATCATTCTTTCTTTTACCCTAATTTCTAGGGATATTATTCTCTTGAATCTTGGAGCATCCGCCAGTTTTGTGAAAGGGAGAAGCTATTCTCCTTTGATTTATTAAATCATTTACTGGTTTCCTCTAATCCTTTTCCTTACTCTTTCTTGCATGATATTTATTATCTACTGTTCGTATCTTGTTATGAGTAGCTAAATACCACCTTCTTAGTGAAGGGTGTTGCGAGGGTTGCAAGGGTTAGTTAGGAGGCCTAAAATGTGCTTAATATATTCTCTTGTCAAATTCAATCATTTATCGTTTTAATCGTTGCTTATTTAGAACTGCTGAGGGCTTGATCAACTATCAATATTTCTGCATGAGTATTGTCATTCTCTTGGTTGTAACTGACGAGAATCCTTGAGATAAAGTAGACACCTAGTGTAGACATACGCGAGAGGTCTTTCATCTAGGGGTATTTGATTGTTTAGGTTATGTGATGCGAGCTTGACAAACTGAGATGCCACGCCCTAGATCTGTCTTGCCTCCACTTCATGGGCATTTTGAGTAGTGCCTCCCCACATTCATGCCTGGGAGGACTGTGAAACGTGAAGGCCACCCCATATGTAGAAACGGGGGGTGGCTTCTACCTACGAAGGTGAGTAGGGAGTCTACGTGGAAACATGACTCCTATAGCAGGTCTGTGCTTGAGTTTGGAATATTTTTGTGCCCATGATTAACTGACCTAGAACGCAACCCGAGAACACCTTTTGCTAAGATCTCTTTCCCTTTTGATTTATATCTCTCTTACTGCTTTTCGTGCCCTCGAGTCTCTTTTGTTATTTTGCCCTTGATTTCTTTTTACTTTCGAGCCCCCGAATTCCTGTTACTTTTATGATTGCGATTTACATTTATTTACTTATCTGTTTTGTTAGCTTCCATATCTGCATCGATTAATTCATTAATCGACAAAAACTTCCCCCGGTGTTTCTTGACCGTATTCTGTTGCATTTGTCCCTTGTTATACATCTTTATTAACGTTTTATTCCTTCAATCTCTGTGGTTTGACCCTGTCTTACCCTGTACATATTTATTTGTGCATTTAGGCATCAGGAAAATATTTAATACATTTGAGTGACGATCATTGTCTGACGTTCATATTGACAAACACAATATCGACTTTGGCCATCTTCCAATCCGCTCGTTCGATCGAGCTGAAACTTGGTCCAACGATCGTAAACACCCCAAAATATAGTAGACCAAGTTCCCTTCCCTGTTCCGGGTATGACATGTCTGAAATAGCTCAACAAGAGTTGACGGACGCGTTGAAGAGTCCCAATTCGAGTAGGATACTGTCTGCAAAAATTTCTCCATGGGCTAACTCTCAAACGACTCATCCGTTTGGGCTGAAATTTGGACATGAATGAGCTGACATCTTGAAGTTTATGAAACATCTTTGATTGCACACGTTTGACTTTGTTATGACCGAATTGGCTAAGACACAGTCGTCTATTGAGTTTGTGTGTTGACTGCTAGCGTACGAAAATGTCATCTCTAAATTCTCCCAAACTTTGCAGAGGGTTTCCTAAGATCCCAATCATTCTTGAATTTATCTTCGAACCCAATTTGGAATCTCTCTTCCATGAGTTGGCTTGGATGGATATCAAACCTTGCGCTAAGAGTCTCCAAGCCAGTTTCCAAGTCATCCTTCGTCTAACGACTCCATCCAGCAATGTCTCCTGCCTTGTCTCCATACCTAGAGGTTGTATGAACCTCGGTAGATGCTTCATGACTTCCTTGGGTTGATGTATTCGTCCATCTAGCCCTTGTTGCTGGGTGTGTGCGTGTAGCGGGGTTAGGATCGTATCAACTAGTGTGTTGCATAATCCAAAGGGTATGCGTCTATACTCGAATGTACCAAAGGGACATGTGAAGGTAGTCTTCTCCTGGTCTTCTAGAGCTACCGGTATTTGGTGAAAACCTGAAAAACCATCTAAATAGCAGTAATGAGTTTTACATGATAGTCTTTCAAGCATCTTGTCGATGAATAGCAATGGAAAATGGTCTTTTCTGCATTGAGTATCATGTAATCTATGCATAGTCTCCAGCTTTTCTGAACTCTTGTGGCTACTGACGTTCCATCTTGGCCTTGAACAATAGTTATTCTTGATTTCTTAGGAACAACTTGTACAAGGCTTACCCATTTGCTATCGAATATTGGGTAGATAACTCTTGCGTCTAGGAGTTTTAATATTTTCTTTTTCACAAACTCCATCATTGGCGGGTTCAATCTTCTTTAAGGTTGTCTAACCTCTTTCTCTCCCTCATCTAGGTTGATCTTGTGAGTGCAGATTGATGGCGAGATCCGTTTAATGTCAGCGATTGTCCATCCTATCGCCTCTTTTATATTATCTTAACACTCGCAGTAGCTTCTCTTCTTCCAGCGAATCTAGCTTGTTAGATATTATCACTAGTAAAGTCTATTCTAGGCCTAGAAATGAATATTTCAAATGGTTTGGAAGTTCTTTCAATTCCAACTTCAGAGCCTGCAAAATCGAGAGTAACATTTTCAAATGTGAGTTTAGCAATAAGAGATTAGAGGATACATTAGAATATGATTTATGATTTTCTAAAGCATAAACAATATTTTGGATGCCTTCATTCACAATTAATCCTTCTTCTAGTTCTAGTAATGAGTCTCTTGATAAACTCCTGCTCAAAACATAATCAAGAGGGTCAATGGTATCCATCTCAAACAACTGTTCAGATAATGGTTCGATGGCATCAATGAAATTTACACATATCAAATCATTTGGGTATTGCATCACATCATACATGTTGAATTTAACAATTTTTCCATCAAATTTTAAAGATATATAGCCTTCGAATACATCAATTTTTTCTCTTCCTATCCTCAAGAATGGTCTCCCTAACAAGACATTAGATGATTTAGAAGAGTTATCATCCTGCATGTCAACCACGTAAAAGACAGTAGGAAAAATGAATTCTCCTGTTTTTACCAAGACATCTTCCGCTAGCTGGATCACCATTCTTGTCTCCTTCAAAGATCTTAGCCCTAACAATTTATAGATAGAAAGAGGCATAACGTTTATTATAGCTCCAAGGTCACACAGTGCCTTTTCTAATTCATTCGAACCAATGATGCAAGGGATTGTAAATATCCCTTTATCTTTACATTTTACTAATAGTTTCTTTTGGAATATGGCTGAAACATTTTCACTCATTCTCACTATTTCTTCACCTGTAATTTTATTTCGGATAGTACACAATTCCTTCAAGAATTTTGCATATTTTGGAATTTGCTTAATAGTAGTGAGCAAAGGAATATTGATTGCAAGTTTCTAACCTAACAGTAACGTCCTCTTACCTTTTATGACTGACCAAACATTAGTGTTAAAATATGACTTATCCTCTTACCTTTTATGTTTTATCTTCCTCCCATCCGCTACATTTCTGAGTCCTCCTTTTGTGTCCTTATTCTTGTTTTGTGTCAATGTTTATGTGATCTCTCGGGCTAGATCCTAACCAAGAACCTCCATGCACTATGGCTTATTTCACAACGAGCTGGAGCGCATCATGTGGTAGCTGAGCTCTTGGCGCCTTAGAGTTCACGTTCTTGTGTCTTAATCTTCCAACAAAAAGCTTCCATTGTCTGTGTCAAATCCTTCTATAACGTGTCTTAAACATTTTCCTTTTAGGGTTCTCATTGCGTTCTTTTTGAAATTTTATGCTTTTGGGCCAACTTTGCCAAGAGGTGTAAAAGTGTCCATCTTTAAGTGTTCATCTTGTGAGCAGTGTTAGTTGAGTTTTCCCCCATCAATTCCTATATTTCTCGTGTCTGACGTGTTCTCCTTTCATCCTAGTTTCGTTTGATATAAGGTGGTAAATTTTATTCTAGCATTTAGTAGTCCAAAAGATTAAGGAAACAGAAAGATGGTCACATGGTGTTCATCCGGTTCATCCGAGAGCTTCAACCATTGAGTGAGAGTAGGGGAGTTTGATCCGAAAACATTTCAAATTTCCTGAAAGCTTTTGTTTCTCATTAAAAAATCCTTTCCCTCCCATTACCGACCATCACACATCCATCTCTTGCATTAAATGCAAGCCAGCGACGCCCCTCCTTCTCACCTCACGTTTCTGAATTTTCCTCAACCAACACCTACTCTACCTCTCTCTCTCTCTACCTAGCTAGAAACTACTTAGTGTGGCAAGGAACCAAGTACATTTAGCATCTAGCCTCTCAAACTCTTCTCTTCTGTCCAGCTAAAACCTAAAGAGATTCTACAAAAAAAAGTACAACACAAAAACCCAAATGTACCCTACCCTAACTTGGCTAGCTAGAAAGTGACGAGAGTGAGTGACCAAACTGTTCCATGCCATCACCACCTGACCAAAACCTTTCACCTTTATCTCTTACCTTCCTTACAAGTTTTCATAAGATTTCCTCCAACCAAAAGGATTTTGGCTCAGACCCCAAACTCAAACCTCTAATCGAGTCTTGTGTCTTGAGTCTTACCTTCTTGCGAGTCTTTTCTCACTTCTGTCCAGTGATCTTTCCTAAGTCTTGTATTCCTAAAATCCTTCTCTCATCTTGTTTTAATTCTTTGAGCACTAGTGAAGATAGTTGTGAACAAACGCTTAACTTAAACCACAAGGTTGTTTGCGGCAAAGATTGCGCAGTGTGCAAGAAATTTGTGTAAGGTTTTCTTGAGTGATTTGTGAGGCTATCTTTTATGACTGACCAAACATGAGTGTTAAAATATGTGAGGGAGTGATTATCTACTAACGTTTAAGTGAGCGTGCAGGTACTAAACAAACCATGTCCGATGCAAGCGTAGTTTGCAACAATGATGTGAAGACCGACAAATCCATTAGTCCGGCGCTAGGTAAAGTGGATTCCTGAATGGAGTCTGATGCGATTCGAGTTCCCTATAGAAGAATCGGATGCGTATTAATCTTTACAACTTCGGATCTAGCTTGAGTTATCAAGTAAATGTAACGGGTTTTCACAACAAAGGTGAATAGAGCGGAAACATAAAGGATGAAGAACGCATCGAAAATAAGAAGTTGAAGTTGAACATGAAAAGGAAATAACAACGATGGAGTTTGTAATGGACAATTAATTCAAAGCAATCGATTAATAGTAAACACCCAAATCACATTTGCTCATAAACATCCAAACATAGAAATCCAAGATAAATGATTGAACACAAATATCCCAAATTCTTAAAGGATTTAACACTCAAACAGTAAATTAAAAGGTTGAAGACTAGAGGTCTTTTACTTGCAATGAATCAAGTCGTCTTCGACTTCATTCTCACAAGGTGAGTTTCTGGTGTTTAAGGGTGGAGTATTCTCAACGTAAGAAAAAATACTTTACACAAAAACTGACTAGAAATGAAAAATAGTGCGGCTATTTATAAGTAGAGCAAATCCGGTAGATTTGAAGAGTTAACGGAATTCGGAAGATCTTGACATGTCATTCGTTTAGAAGGCTATCCGGAAGATCTTGGCATGTCATCTATTTGGAAGGCTAACGGAACCCATTTGACTTGTCCCGATAGTTGTTAGGTAATTCAAACAGAACCCGTTTGACTCTTCCCGATAGATGTGTCTGTCCGGTAACATTCTTTATGGTTTTCGGTCTGGTAGTTATCTGTATCAATGTTGGACTTGGTGTATGGGAAGCATCCGTTTGTGTCTGCCACTCAATCCATAGCGTTAGCTTTTGGGCTCTGTTGCGGGTTATCTCCGGCTCTTCAAGTGTTATAGTAGTCCTGATCGCATCATCTCCTCCTCCTTCTTTGAAAGGATTCGTCCTCAAATCCATCACCTCAGCTCCTCTTTTATCTGCATTATAAAGAGTTAAGCCATTAATATGGAAGGAGTTGCTCATGGATCCATACTCACCCAGCAAGTCAAGCATGTATGCATTGTCGTTGATCTGGTGGAGGATTTCAAAGGACACATCGCCGCGGGGACTCAGCTTTCCTTGTGATTGTTGAGGGAACCTGTCCTTTCGCGAGTGTAACCATACCCACTGGCCTGGCTCAAATGATGTTTGTGGTTTGCCCTTGTTCCGTTTGATAACCTCTTTTGCGTTCACTGCTTCGATATTCTTTCGGACTTCTTGATGTAACTTTTTGACCTCTTCTGCTTTGGTCTCGTCATCTGTACACTTAAGTACACTCAAAGGTAATGGTAAGAGTTCAAGAGGGGTTAGGGGTTGAAACCCGTATACCACCTAAAATGGAGAAAAGCCAATGGTTGAGTGAAACGGATGGTTATAAGCAAATTCAATAAATGCAATACTATCCCATCACTTAATACCGTATGTGTCAACTATGACTCGTAACAATGACTCTAAGGTCTTATTCACTACTTTCGTTTGTTCGTCTGTTTGGGGATGACAAGTAATGGAGAACATAATTTTGGTGTCTAGTAGGGACCATAACGTACGCCAAAAATGACTCAAGAATTTGGTATCCCTATCACTAACAATTATTCTAGGCATGCCATGCAGTCAGACAATGTTCTGAAAAAATAGGTGAGCAATACGACAGGCATCATGAGTCTTTGCACAAGGAATGAAATGAGCCATTTTAGAAAAACGGTCAACCATAACAAAGACAAAATCATTATTGGTCTTAGATCTTGGCAGTCCTAGAATAAAATCCATTGATAAATCAACCCAAGGATGACTAGCTACAGGTAATGGCATATAGGACGCATGATGCATGGATGTGGACTTAACTCGTTTGCATACAATGCATTTAGCAATTAATTTTGTCACATCAACTTTCATTTTTGGCCAGAAGAAATGCACCTTTAAAGCATGTAGTGTTTTAGTAATGCCAAAGTGACCATTTAATCCAGCCTCAAGGGCTTCCAACATAAGTAATTCCCGAATGCTAGACTTGGGTATGAAAAGTCATTTATGTTTGAATAGAAAACCGCCATGCTTTACCAAAATGCAAGTAAGGTCCTTTATCACATGAAATATATATGTCATGGAAGGTTTCATCATGTTTATAAAGGTCCATTAGATTTGAAAATCCAAAAAATTTAGCATCTTGAGAATTAATGAGCATGTACCTTCTTGAGAGAGCATCGGTAACCACATTGTCTTTGCCCTTCTTTTACTTAATGGTGTAATGGTAGGCTTCAATAAGTTTCATCCACTTTGCATGCCGTTTGTTGAGTTTTGCTTGTCCTTGGAGGTACTTCAAGCTCAGATGATGACAAACCGGTTCGGCAGTAGGTAATGTTCCCAAACCATGAGCTATCTCACCAAGGCATATAGCTCCCTATCGTACGTGGAGTAGTTGAGTTGTGCACCTAATAACTTTTCACTAAAATAGGCTATCCTGCGTCCTTCTTGAGTAAGTACTGCACCGATACCTATCCCGTTCGTATCACACTCTAGTTCAAACGCCTTGTTGAAATCCGGTAGTGTCAACACCGGTGACTGCATGAGCCAGTTCTTCAACTCTCGGAAGGATTCTTCCTATCTGTCTCCCCATTTAAATGGCACGTTGTTCTTTGAGGTTCTAGAATGGTAGTGTCAGCATTGGTCCAGAATCTTCGAGATAACTTTAAGATTTGGAACTCTCGGAAGTAAGCTTTGGTCTCCGCTACCTTCAGGTCTCCTCATTCTAGAATGGTAGTGGAATCTAAAGGCCCAAGTTCCCGAGGGGGTAAGGGTAAAGGTATTGCTTTTGATTTTTAATTAGTTTCCAAAAGTAATAGTTAGTTGAGCGCTTGGTTAGCCGTGAAGTCTGTTAGTCAGACCGTGTTAAGAGGTGGTCCCGGTGGTGGTCCCGGTCAAGTAAGATAATCTTCTAGAAGCAAGGTTAAAAATCAAAAATAGTATCTCTGTCTTTATCTTTAATTGGAACTTTTGTCTTGTAAGCTTTGTTATTATGAAGAAATTGGGAAGAATCTTTGGGAGTTCTAGTCAGAGTAATTATTATGACAATGAAAGTGAAGTAATAGATAATCACATGGAAGATTATAATCGTCAAGAAGTATAAATTGCAAGAATAGAATAACAATTAAGAAATTGGACGATTCCTAAAGAACCAAAAAAGAAAATATATCAAATCGGAACATTCGAATAATTTTAAGACTATTTAATTGAAACTATGGAATAAACGGTTCCTATTAATCCTCAAACAAAAACTATTCACTTAATAGAATCTCATCAAGTTGAAGAATTCAGGCAAAGGTATAAGTTCTTACACTTAGGGTTAATCCAAATAGCAGTAAAACCATTACATAGGCAAGGCCTAGATTCACCAATATTAATGTGTCTAAGAGATGCAAGATTCATAAACTTTGATGATTCTCTACTGGCAGTATTTCAATCAAACTTAGTCAAAGGACCAGTTTATTTTAACTGTTATCCCGATTTTACAGTATCTTTATTTGATCCAAATATATTAAAAGCTTTAATATTAAATATACACACTCTAAATAATATGATAGAAAATTCTAGAAATATTGCATTAATGTATAGAATATATTATAAAGTCATGTCCACTAATATAAGCCCAAAAGGCAAACGACATTCTCCAAAAAATGAAATGTTTTTAATATAAGCAAATACAGAACATGCCATGATACAAACACCCAAGTTACTACAATGGAATCAAGTTACTTTTCCTAACGAATGGATTTTACCCAAAGCTAATGAATCACAATCTATAGTCCCAAGAACTCAACCAGCTAGAGCAGAAGAAGATGAATAGGGAAACGTTAGACTAATATTCGAACCTAATATGAGGACTTTAAATATAACAAATTTTAGAAAATCCACAAGTGATGTAGAAATACCAAAATTAGTATTAACCAAAAGTCTATCAAGTTCCATATTAAGAGGTGTAGACTTTAATAGAAATATTCCAAGACCATATTATAGTAATAATCTGGGTAGTTATCAAACCTGTAAACAAGAGTCGGTAAAAACACCCTCACCTACACATAGTGTGATATGAGATATTCAAATCAGATAAACGTAATTACAAAAGAATATAAGATAGACAAAGAAAGACCAAGAAGAGAATTTGATGACCCATCCTTAAAGGAATTAAGAACTCAATTCTTTAAAACTTATACTAAAGAAGAAAAGGATTACATCCGAGAAAGATTTTATTCCGACCTAGAATCTGGAAAAAATCATATTCCCTTTTTTACATGGCTAAATAAATAAAACGACTTAACTGATATAAAAAATAAAAATATAATAAAACCCATAAATATAAACGTTATAAAATCTCCAATACAAACATGGAAAACGGCGATAAACACAGAAGTAAGATCTGTATATCCACCACTAGAAGAGGTAATAATTAATCATCATAACACCAAAATCTCAGCAGCTCCTATAAAAGAAATCAAAGAAGAAAATAGAGAAATAAATATTAAGAATATAAAAAATATTCAATCCCAAAATAACTACACAAATGTTTTATTAAATACCATGACGCAACAGTTAAGTATAATAGAAGATGCCATTCCCTCATCAGTTAAGTATAAAGGATATACCTCAGGAGCGGAAGGAAGTAAAAAGCAACCTGAAGAAAAACCCATAAAACTAAGTCAACCCTTATTCAAGCATAATGAAATGCCAAATTTTCATAAGAATTTCAAATTTTCTAAAGAAGATGAAATCATAGAAAGAATAGAAAAGAAATTGAGTAGTTTAAACTTAAAATCAATAGATTAAATTACGACTTTAAATTACGAAATTGAAGAAAAAGATATAGAAGAATTCTCAGAACAATTCAAAGAATTAGAAATAAATAAACTTAGAGGAAGAGGTTATCAAAATCCAAGGATTAAACATTATTATCTAAGACCCTCTTTACCTGACATACAGTCAGAAGAAATGAATACTAGAGTACAAGCTAACTACGATGGTCAAAGTATCATAGAATGGAATTTAGATGGACAAAGTGATCATAATATATTATGTATGCTAGAAGCCATGATGATGGCAGCCACGACGTTCAGAGCAAGAGGAAACACTGATAAACAAGTAGCTCTAATAATTATATCTGGATTTTCAGGAGAACTTAAAAATAGGTGGGACAATTACCTTAATACAGAAGAAAAGACCCTTATAATCAACTCAATAAAAACAAAAAATGAGGAAGTAGTAGAAGATGCGATGAATGTTTTAACCTTTACTATTTTAAAACATTTTATTGGAGAGCATGATCAAATTCAAGAAAAAACAACAAAAATCCTATTAAATTTAACCTGCCCAAAACTACAAGATTTCAGGTGGTACAAAGATATGTTCTTAGCAAAAATATTCCTCAAAGAAGATTGTAGTCATCCCTTCTGGAAAGAAAAATATATTTCAGGATTACCAAAACTATTCGCAGAAAAGGTAAAAACTAGAATAAAAGATGTATACCATGGAATAATTCCTTATAACCTTTTAACCTATGGGGAAATCATAGCTTATATAAACAACGTAGGACTAACTCTCTGTACTGATTTAAAACTAAAAGCAAAAATGAAGAATGAACATATTCAAAGTAGAAAAGAATTAGGATCATTTTGTGCACAATATGGTTACGAAACTATTATGGCACCCTTTAGAAAATATAGAAAACAAAGAAAACAAGTACAAAGAAGGTATCAGACCCCTAAATACAAAAAAAAAACCTTCTAAACCTTATAATAGAAATTATAGTAAGAGGCGATTTAACAAGTTCAAAAATAATTCAAAACATAAAGGAAAACCTACTTGTTTTAAATGTGGCCAGACAGGACAGTATAGTAATAATTGCAAAATGAAAGAAAAAATACGGGAACTACAGATAGATGAAGAAATAAAAACCCAAAGGATTCAGTTGTTAAATTCCAATACTGACGATGACATTGGAAGCCCTAGTAGCGAAGACTTAAAATTCACTCTAAACAAGAGAATTCTTCAGAAGAAACAGAGGATTCCAATGAAGAGAACATATGTGAGTGCTTATATAAACATATTAATGTTATCACAAAAGAAAAAGAAATTCTTTTAGATCTTTTGGAAAAAATAGAAGACCCAGAAGTACAAAGAGAATATTTGAACAAATTTAGAGATTTAGTAAATCAAGAAAAAAGAACTAGAAACATAGAACCAAACAACCTTAAGAACGTAATTAATCGATTTTCTAAACAAGAAGAGATGGTCACAATTCAAGACTTGAAAGATGAAATTAAAAACATTAAAATAGATATTAATAATTTGAAGCAGGAAAAAACTAAACTAAGCATAAAAATGATGTTAGAAACCTCTAATGATCGAGGAAAGGAAACTATGGATGAAGTAGAAAATCTCAATCAAGAAATTAACGATGAAGCCTTAGGAATAACCGAGGAACATTATTTAAACACTATTTATACGATAGAATTTCAAAAATGGTATGTTAATAAAAATCTAGTAATAAATAAAGATTTTCACCTAAACATAAATGCTTTGGTTGATTCTGGAGCAGATCAAAACTGTATTCAAGAGGGACTAATACCAAACCCAATACTATAAAAAAATGAAAGAAAAATTATATGGAGCTAATAGAACTAAATTAGATATAAAGTATAAACTCACTAATGCAAAAAATTGTAACCAAGGATTTTGTTTTAGAAACTCTTTTATTTTAGCAAAAGATCTAAATCAAAGATTATCTTCGGAACACCCTTTATCACACAAATTTACCCTTTTAAGGTAGACCAAGAAGGAATAAAAACTGAAATTCTTAATAAAGAAATATGCTTTAAATTTATACAAAAATCCCGTCAAAAGGATTTGAATTTTATAAATAATTATTCTATTACTAGAGATATCATGCTTATTCAAAAGAAAAAATATCTACATTCTTTAACAAAAGAAGTAAATTATAAAAGAATAGAAGAAGAATTACAAAACCTGATGAATCAAAAGAAAGTAAAAGAATTCCAAACTCTATTCGAAACAGAAGTATGTGCCGAGTTACCAAATGCTTTTTGGAATAGAAAAAAATATGCTATAGAGTTACCTTATGAAAAGGATTTTAATGAAAAGAATATTCCTACCAAGGCTAGACCGATTCAGATGAACAAAGAATTATTAGAATATTGCAAAAAGGATATAGATATTTTACTCCAGAAGAAACTAATAAGACCCAGTAAATCACCCTGGTCATGTGCGGCCTTTTATGTCCAGAACAATGCAGAACTTGAAAGAGGAGCCCCAAGACTTGTTATTAATTATAAACCACTAAACAAAGTTCTTCAATGGATTAGATATCCAATACCAAATAAAAGAGATTTAATCAAACGTCTAAACGGACCGATCATATTTTTAAAGTTTGATATGAAATCAGGATTTTGGCAAATACAGATAACAGAAAAGGATAGATATAAAATGACTTTTACAATACCGCTTGGACATTACGAATGGAACGTTATGCCCTTTGGATTAAAAAATGCACCATCAGAATTTCAAAACATGATGAATGATATTCTAAACCCATATACAAAGTTTACTATAGTCTATATTGATTACGTGTTAGTATTTTCAAAATCCATAATTAAACATTTCAACCATTTGAATAAATTCTTAAAAATACTAAAAGAAAATGGGTTGGTAGTTTCTGCCTCTAAATTAAAACTATGCCAAACAAAAATAAGATTTCTAGGATTCGACATCTATCAAGAAACAATTAAACTAATAAGCATATCAATTGAATTTGCTGATAAATTCCCAGATGAAATAAAAGACAAAAAACAATTATAGAGATTTTTATGATGCTTGAACTATGTGTCTGATTTCATTAAAAATCTAAGAACGATCTTTTTACCATTATATAAGCGATTAAAGAAAAAACTGGTCGAATGGACAGAAGAAACAACTTATGTAGTAAAAACTATTAAAGAGAGTTAAAAATCTCCCCTACTTAGGAATTCCTGACACCTTAGTAGAGCTAATAGTAGAAACTGATGCTTCAGATGACGGATAAAGAGGCATCTTAAAATAGAAGAGTTCAAATGGAGAACAATTAATAAGATATTGCTCTAGGATATGGATAGAATCTCAAAGAAATTATTCCATAATCAAAAAGGAAATTTTGTCTGTTGTTTTGTGTATTTTAAAATTCCAAGATGATTTATTTAACAAACGTTTTCTTTTACGAATTGATTGTCAAAGTGCAAAATACATTATTGAAAAAGATGTTCAAAATATTGTTTCAAAACAAATATTTGCCAGATGGCAAGCTTTGCTTTCAAACTTTGATTTCGAAATTGAATTTATCAAAGGAGAAAACAATTCTCTTCCAGACTTCTTATCCAGAGATTTTTTACAGGGAAGAGCAAGATCTCAAGCCAAGAAAATCCAAACAGAAAAACCAAAGCTTCCTATGCCATGACCATTCGAGTCACTTCAAATAGATTTGAGCCCTTAAAGCCCAACATAACCAAACTTGCTACTCCAAACTCTTTTCTCCTTCCCAGGTCACCAGGCCCAAAAACGCAAACACCAACGAACTATGCCCAAGCCTTAAGAGTTTAACCTCCTAGGTCACCAGCATCCATATACAGTCAAGCCCATTATCCAACACTTGGAAGTCTTCCAAACTCACAAACAACCCCAACCGAAACACAAACAAAAACGAATCCAGTCACAAAGCCCATCATAAAAAAAGTATGTTATATTGAACCCGAACATGGAATAGAACTAAAATCTATTATGGCAAACATTTTCCCATGGGACTTCCTTTTTGTTCCAGACTCGATGGAAAAAACCAGATTATACTATGAGTTTATCCTAGTAGACACCGATTCAGTAGAGATCACTTATATTGATAATCCAAAATACCCCGGGAAATACTTTTATTCAAAATGTAAGATCCTGAAAGTCTTAACTGTTTCAGGATGGAATATGAACCCCTTTTACACCAAGAACCTTTTCTCAGCCATTTATTCCAAACAACTATAATTACCATGATTACCAAAAAGCATGGCACCATGCCTTCTTATATTGAAACACCCATCATTCCTAGTTCCTTCATTTCCACAATGATATTCCAAGGAGATTCCCTCAATGGTTTCATCAGTGGTGGGCCTATTTTGGAGCATCTGAACTAGCTTATACAAACACAGTTCGCGAAGGATTTGAACTTTTCAAACAAAAATACTCATCCACAAACATCCCAAAACTTATGGCATTTTCTTTAATGTTTAGAGTCCCTTGAATTCTATTTTGGGATTTTGATCTAATTGACAAAACTGAAACTGAACCTCCTGTCCTAGTCAGAAGATGGAAAGTAAAAGCATGGAGGTCATTTCTTGAAAGACAGGCGTGCAAACAAGCAGTCATGAGGGGACTTTTAGAAACAACTATTCAAAACCCTTCTCCTCAAGAACAAGCAACATTTTTTACTACCAAAAGCAAACTACAGGCCAATTTAGCGTCTACCTCGACCAAACGAGACATGAAGAAAAAACTCAAAGAAGCCCTCTGTCACTTTACAGATGATGAAGAAGAAGAAACTTTTACTCCTCCCAACTTAGATCCTGAATATGATGCTGACATGATGCCAGAATTATATCCAGAATTAAGAGAAAAAAAAATACCCCCCATGAAAAAAAAGAGTATGGGTAAAAAAGAAAATCACAAAACAACTTTATGCAAAAATGGCGATCCTCTAGGCGAATCTTATCAGAGACAAAACCTTCTCTATCATAAACAGAAAAGCAGCCTCAACAGAAAGAGAACGTGGCAGACAAACCTTTATACAAAATGACGAAGAAAGTGGCAGACAAACCTTTATACAAAACAACGAAGAAAGTGGCAGACAACATTCAAATCAACATCTATCAAAAGAAGAACGTGGCAAAAGAATATTGTGTTAAACATGTCATCCTTATCTTCAATTTTATCTCAGTGTAATCTGAATCAAGACTAGCTTACCTTTTTCCCTTATAAAAGGAATGTAAGCCTTCACTAAGAGGGTATAGCGAAAATAAGAGCACTAAAAGCACAAAATCACTTGTACCAAATCTCTGAAGAAGAAATCAAAAGCTTTCTTAGTTATAGAATCTTTGTAAGTTTTTAAGCTTTCTTTCATTATAAAGCCTTTAATTCAAGCTCTTTATAAGATTTCATTTAATTCAAGCTCTTTATAAGCTTTCACTTTTTATCTTGCTATGTTAAACACTGCATGTCTTTCTGATTTATACGAACTAAGAAAGGAACTTATTGAAAACTGTGATAACATTGAAAAAGGTTACTATGATGAAAACATTATGATGGACGAAGAAGAACTTGATGATAATAATAACGTAATTCCAAAAACTAATCCTGAAACACCCTTTATGGAATGAAGACCTTATCAAGATAGAATTATTCAGAAATATGATTAATGCTACAAACAAAACTATAAGCACTGTCATGAACAATATAAATAACCACCTGAATAATGTGAACAAAAGAATCAAAACAGGACCAAACTCAAATTATCCAGTATCTATTTCAAACTTCCCAAATCCAGCTACTCTTCCACATCATCTGAATCCAACCTTGTATATGAAACCATCCTCATCAAACTTTAGAAATGGTGTAGCGTCATCATCATCAAAACCTAGAACTGTTACTCCCTTTATTACATTTCCTCCTCCGAAACAATCTTTTCCACTTGAACTACTCTATCCTCAAACAGCCAGCACTCCTCCAAACTATAAACAGATAGCAAATTATGTGACTAGATTCAACAATCATATGGAACTTCTTAGGACTAAGTTTGATTCTGATCTCAAAGAGATAACTAATCCCCAAGAGGTATTCGATTCTAGAATGGTAGCTATATGACAAATTGGACCAAGGCTTTTGGGCTCTGTTGTGGGTTATCGACCCTTTTGGCGCTATCTCCAGCTCTTCAAGCGTTATAGTAGTCGTGATCGCATCATCTCCTCCTCCTCCTTTGAAAGGATTCATCCTCAAATCCATCACCTCAGCTCCTCCGTTATCTGCACTATAAAGAGTTAAGCCATTAATATGGAAGGAGTTGCTCATGGATCCATACTCACCTAGCAAGTTAAGCATGTATGCATTATCGTTGATCCGGTGGAGGATTTCAAAAGGCCCATTGATATGAGCATGGAACCACTGACGCCCGTACACATTGCACGTGAAAGGCCTCCCGCGTGGCCTATCTTCCGAGCCGTGAGCCCTTGGCCGAGCCCGTATCTGAGCCCTTGGTCGAGCCCATGGCCAAGCCGGCCTAGGCCAAGCCCATATTCATTGCTGCCAAGGCCAAGCTTCTCAAGCCCCTTTGTCTAAGGGTGTAAGGGTATTTACCCCTTTGTTTAGACTTAAGTATTTAAAGTGCATTTTATTCATTTCAGCACTTGCCTTTGAATTTGATGATATTCTCTTTGGCCAATCCGTAGAGTAACCTAGTGTAATTTAGGGTTCTTGGTAACCGGGGCCACTAGGGTTGAATACCATTGCTTATCCTTTATCTCTTCTTGTAATTAGGCTCCTTAAGCTTTGTTCTTAAGGGGTAAATTCAGTAAAGAGAGATCCTTAGTTTTTGTATAGAAAGGTTGCTTGATCTTGTTATCAAGAGGGTTTTCTCGGATTCTAAGTTCCATTTAAGTCACCATCAATCCGCCACTAAACATCCTCTATTTCCCCTGCAACAAATACTCCATTAAAACACTTATAAACACCTTCATCTGATCATCTGAACAAGATGACAATCTCTCACAAGAGGACTTGATCCGACTTCAACATCAATTCACCCTCCTTCTCCCCAAAATAGAAGCGAGACCTTATCAAGTGGTAACGGAGCTCCAGTCATCCTCTAGGTTGTTTTTTCTTGTTCTCCTCATCATTTCTACGGTTAGAATCATCTTCTCTACCGTAGAACTTCTTTCTTTTTGTGTGGAAAAAATTATGTTTTTTTCCATTTTCACACCCATTCCACTAAATTGCTCAAACACTTTTTCCTTGTGTTCCCACGGTTCAAACTCCTTTTCCTTCATATCTATAGTTAAAACATTGTTTTCAACCATAGGAATGATTTAAATTCAGTTTGAAAATTTTGATGTTCTTGAGAAAATTGTTGCTTTTAGTGTGCTTATTTTTGGAGAAACACTTTTACTGAATTGTTTTGTGTTTGTGTGCATCTAAATGGACAAAAATTCATCTTCTTTAAGTATGAATGCTTACTGATCTGGAGCTTCCTATGATGAGCCATGATAGCCATGTGGACTTGCTTGTTTCTTAGCTAAGTGCCGAAATTTTGAGCTCCACTCCTAGCCGGCCACATCATCTCTTTTGTGAGCCAAGTATTTGCTTTCTTTGTGAGCCAAGCATTTCAGCTTGCTCACCACACCTCCCCCTCACAAGGCCAGCCCTAATTTGCATCCTTACACTTAGTTTGCTTGTCATACACAACCACATCACTTGCCATATCACGTGCATTGTCATCTACACAAATTTTGACACATCACTTTCACTTGCCACTTCACTTTTGGCATTTTGTGAAAATATATTCAAGAGCAAAAATACTTGTCTTTCACTTCTTCTTCTTTCAAGGATACATGTCATACAAGTGAGCTCTCATCACTCAATTCAAAAACAGAAAAGAAAAGAGGAAGGAACTAAAAGAAAGATTAAATAAATAAAAAAGTGATCAAGTTCCTCAATTCAAAATAAAATAAAATATTGCATTTGAGTCATAATCAAGAGACTACTTGTGTGTGTCCATTTGAAGTGAAGCACACTATTTTCAAGTTGTCTTTGTGTGAAGAACACAAGTTCGGCATTGATTTTGTATTTTCTTTTTGTGCTTGTTTTTCTTTCCTTGTCGTGTTCTTCTTGGGTAGCTTGTGCTTTGGTGTTTTCTTCTTTGCTTCCACATGTTATTACTCTATTCTAAGTCCAATTTCTCCCCAAATTAAATTTGTTTTCCTTGGGCACTATTGCGGCTTTCCTTGCCTTTCTTTCTTACCTTAGTTATCTTGCGTTCCATGAGCCCTAGTTGATTCTTTGAGTCTTACTAGTTTTAAGGTGTTTGGTTTGTGATTGAGATAGGGGTGTGAGAGAAAAGTGTGAGCATTTTAGAGTGACAAACATGAGAGTGAAACACGTGAGGGAGAGACTAACCCTTTTTAGCTATCAATTGTGTTTGTTTTCTTTCTTTTGTAGGAATTTTCCTATGTCTTCCTATTGTGACTACTTCATCGAGGTTGCCTCTTCCCCATGTTGTGACACCTCTATCTACGTCCCGGACCGTGGTAGCCATCATCATCCCCTTGTGCCACCGAATTCTAGGGTACCTCCTCAACACTCCTACGTACCGCCCCATTTAAGGGTTGCACCTCCTCGCCATGCCACACCGTATTCTTATGATCAGCCTACCCACCATATCCGTTGGCCCCCACCTTTTCCTAGTTACCGTTCCATGCCTCCTTATCACCGAGAGAAGCACCTAAAGCATCATGCGGATGCAGTGGCTGAATCTCAACCCCAAATAGAGGCAATTACTTCAAGGTACCGTCGGGTTGCGATATCTTCTTCCCCTCCTCATATTTGCGAGACCCCGTTGGTTGAGGAGCTTGGGGTTCTTCCTAGTGTTATTTCAGCCGGATCGCCATCACTTATTGAGGTTGAGTTGACCCTATTTGAGGAGAAGTTACTGGTTTCAGATGTTCATGTGGGGTTTGGGAGAGAATGGAGTACAAGTATAGCTTGTGAGTCCACTTCGGATTGCCATGAGACAGCCGCTCATTGCCTTGAGTTGCAGCGCAAATTTCAGTCCTGGGGTAGTGCCTTCTCCATCATTCCGAGGTTGCCTATGCATAGATTTGAGGACCCGTTTCTCCTAGGTTTTGGACACATTGGCAACGCACACTTCTTTCCATTTGGGGCGCCTTCAAGTGGCCTCACGGTCCCGCCCACTACTAGGATTTCGCACTTGGCCCGAGTCACCTACTTGCCCCGTCATGGCCATTCCTTAATTATTCTTGGGTTTTTCCCATCAACGTCTACTTGTCTTCCCCGCGGAAGGCCTCCACCTTAGCCTATTTTCCCCGAGAGTTGTAGTTAGAGGGTTCCGTGTGTGAACACTAGCCGAGAGCATACCTTGGCCCGTTTGGCCTTTCGAGGGATCGTGCATCTAGATTTGAGGACGAAACTCTTCAAAGGCGGATGGGATGATATGAGCATGGAACCACCGACGCCCGTACACATTACACGTGAAAGGCCTCCCGCGTGGCCTATCTTCCAAGCTGTGAGCCCTTGGCCGAGCCCATGTCCGAGCCCGTGGCCGAGCCCATGGCCAAGCCCATGTTCATTGCTGCCAAGGCCAACCTTCTCAAGCCCCTTTGTCTAAGGGTGTAAGGGTATTTACCCCTTTGTTTAGACTTAAGTATTTAAAGTGCATTTTATTCATTTCAACACTTGCCTTTGATTTTGATGATATTCTCTTTGGCCAATCCGTAGAGTAACCTAGTGTAATTTAGGGTTCTTGGTAACCGGGGCCATTAGGGCTGAATACCATTGCTTATCCTTTATCTCTTCTTGTAATTAGGCTCCTTAAGCTTTATTCTTAAGGGTAAATTCAGTAAAGAGAGATCCTTAGTTTTTGTATAGAAAGGTTGCTTGATCTTGTTATCAAGAGTGTTTTCTCAGATTCTAAGTTCTATTTAAGTCACCATCAATCCGCCGCTAAACATCCTCCATTTCCGATGCAACAAATACTCCATTAAAACACTTATAAACACCTTCATCCGATCATCCGAACAAGCTGCCAATCTCTCACAAGAGGACTAGATCTAGCTTCAACATCAATTCGGCCTCCTTCTCCCCGAAACAAAAGCGAGACCTTATCACCCATCACCGCGGGGACTCACATTTCCTTGTGATTGTTGAGGGAACCTGTCCTTTCGCAAGTGTAACCATACCCACTGGCCTGGCTCAAACGATGTTTGTGGTTTGCCATTGTTCCATTTGATAACCTCTCTTGCGTTCATTGCTTCAATATTCTTTCGGACTTCCTGATGTAACTTTTTCACCTCTTCTGCTTTGGTCTTGCCATCTGTACACTTAAGCACACTCCAAGGTAACGGTAAGAGATCAAGAGGGGTTAGGGGTTGAAACCCGTATACCATCTCAAATGGAGAAAAGCCAATAGTTGAGTGAAACACATAGTTGTAAGCAAATTCAATAAATGCAATACTATCCCATTAGTTAATACCGTGTGTGTCAACCATGAATTATAACAATGACTCTAAGTTCCTATTCACTACTTTCGTTTGTCCGTCTGTTTGGGGATGACAAGTAGTGGAGAACAGAAATTTGGTGCCTAATAGGGACCATAATGTACGCCAAAAATGACTCAAGAATTTAGTATCCCTATCACTAACAATTATTCTAGGCATGCTATGCAGTCAGACAATGTTCTAAAAAAATAGGTGAGAAATATGAAGGCATTATGAGTCTTTGCACAAGGAATGAAATGAGCCATTTTAGAAAAATGGTCAACCACAACAAAGACAGAATCATTACCGGTCTTAGATCTTGGCAGTCCTAGAATAAAATCCATTGAGAAATCAACCCAAGGATGACTAGCTACCGGTAACGGCATATAGGACGCATGATGCATGGATGTGGACTTAGCTCGTTTGCATACAATGCATTTAGCAATTAATTTTGTCACATCAACTTTCATTTTTGGCTAGAAGAAATGCACCTTTAAAGCATGTAGTATTTTAGTAATGCCAAAGTGACCATTTAATCCACCCTCATGGGCTTCCAACACAAGTAATTCCCGAATGCTAGACTTGGGTATGCAAAGTCGTTTGTGTTTGAATAGAAAACTGTCATGCTTCACAAAAATGCAAGTAGGGTCCATTATCACATGCAATATATATGTCACGGAAGGTTTCATCATGTTTATAAAGTTCCATTAGATTTGAAAATCTAAAAATTTTAGCATCTAGAGAATTAATGAGCATGTACCTTCTTCAGAGAGCATCGGTAACCACATTGTCTTTGCCCTTCTTGTACTTAATGGTGTAATGATAAGCTTCAATAAGTTCCATCTAGTTTGTATGTCGTTTCTTGAGTTTCGCTTGTCCTTGGAAGTACTTCAAGCTCAGATGATCCGTATGGATGACAAACCGGTTTGGCAATAGGTAATGTTCCCAAACTATGAGCAATCTCACCAAGGCATATAGCTCTCTATCGTACGTGGAGTAGTTGAGCTGCGCACCTAATACTTTTTCACTGAAATAGGCTATCCAACGTCCTTCATGAGTAAGTACTGCACCGATACATATCCCGTTCGCATCAAACTCCAGTTCAAACGCCTTGTTGAAATCCGGTAGTGTCAGCACCGGTGACTGCATGAGCCGGTTCTTCAACTCTCGGAAGGATTCTTCCTATCTGTCTCCCAATTCAAATAGCACGTTCTTCTTTGTGAGCTCGTTGAGAGGGGCGACAATTGTCTAGAAATTGGGAACGAACCTTCGATAAAAGCTGGCCAGTCCATGGAAGGATCTGACGTCACTGGCATTTTTGGGTTGCGGCCACTCTTTAATTGCCTTGACCTTTTGTTTGTCTATATGTACTCCATCTGTACTCATAACAAAGACAAGAAAATACACTCGATCCAAATAAAATTCACACTTGTGTAATTTGGCATATAATTTATGAACCTGGAGCTTGTGGAGCACGATGCGTAAGTGGGTGACATGTGTTCAAGTGATGGGATGTAGATAAGGATATCGTCAAAGTAGACAATAATAAAATGACCAATAAATTCACGCAACACATGATTCATCAATCGCATGAAAGTACTTGGGGCATTAGAGAGACAGAATGGCATTACCATCCATTCGTTCAAACTATGTTTTATCTTGAAGGTGGACTTCCATTCATCTACTTTATGCATCTGGATCTGGTGGTAGTCGCTCATCAAATATATCTTCGAGCATACGGTGTTGCCACTCAACTCATCCAGCATGTCCTCAAGGCGTGGTATGGGATGACGGTACTTGACGGTGATTTTGTTGATGGTCCGAAAATCTACACACATGCACCACGTTCCATCTTTCTTGGGTACCAATAATACCGGTACTGCATAGGGTGACATACTCTCCCAAATGAATCAGTTACTCATTAGTTCATCAACCTGATGTTGAAGCGCCTTGGTTTCTTCCGGATTGCACCGATAAGCTAGTCGGTTGGGTAGAGTTGATCCCGGTACTAGGTCAATCTTGTGCTCAATCCCTCTGACAGGAGGTAGGTCTGTTGGCATCTCTTTACAAAAGGGAAACAATCAGACTGAGCATGAGAGAAAGGTTATAGTCAATAGTTAAATAGTAAGTTTTATACTGAAGTATAATACACCATTTGTTGGTATGCAATGCATGCCTCACATCCCTTCCCTTTGCATATACACTCAATGATTTGATCTCACCCTCTCAGTTAGGGATGTCAAAACGGGACCAGTCTCGTAGGCCAGTCCCGGACCTGAGGTCTCGGGTCGGGTCTGGGACCAATTTTCGGTCCCGTTTTGGGTCGGGACCGGGTCTTGTTCCGACCCAAAAATTTCGAGTCGAACCGGGTCGGACCCGAAGGGTCTCGGGTCTGACCCGACAAACCCTTAAAATATTTTTTTTTTCTTTTTTTTCCTTCCTTTCCACCTTTTTCTTCCCTTTCTTTTTTCTTTCTTTTCCTTCTTTCATTTCCTTTCCATGATCTCACTCTCTTTTTCTTTCCTTTCTTTTTTCTTTCTTTTCCTTCTTTTCCTTCTTTTCTTTCCTAGTTTCCACCAGATATCACTCTCTTTTTCTTTCCTTTCTTTTTTCTTTCTTTTCCTTCTTTTCTTTCCTTTGTAGTTTCTAGATCTCACTCCCTTTTTCTTTTAATTCATTGCTGGTTTAGATTGGTTGGCGGAGGAGAACGAGATGGTTATTTTTGTTGACGGTTGGATGTTTTGCGGTTGGGTTTAGTGGTTGGTGGAGGAGAGCGAGATGGTTGTTTTATTGGTCGGGGGCAGTGGTTTGATGGATGATTTAGCTCTAAATTATGTGTATGTGGTTGATTGTGGGAGGCAATAAAATCATTATATGTGGTTGATTATCATTTTTGTAGAAGGAAACTTTTTTCCAAGTTAATTCCTTACAAAAAAAAAGGAAATTTTTTTTCCGGGTCCATTTTTCCCGGGTCTGGACCCGTGGACCCGGCTTCTTATACGGGCCGGGACTAGGACCAGAAATTGGTCCCATTTTTTGTCAGGACCGAGTCTGGTCCCGGCCGTATTTCTTCGGGTCTGCCCGGTCCGGACCCGCAGTCTCATTTTGACACCCCTACTCTCAGTCATGCTTGCTCTTTTCATGACATGTATTTTGCTCTATTAACTTTTTCTCTCCATTCTTTTCCCCTTGCAATTTCTCTTTCTCACACCCGGTACCATGCTTACTATTTTCATGGTGTGTTTTACACTCTCGACTTGCTTTCTTCTCTCCACTCTTATCTCTCAAACTCCTCACAATATGGAATTCGGTGCTAGCCTTTTCCATCTACCATTGGTCTTCTCGGACTTGAGATAGTGAGAGAGGAGGGATACTAAATTTCTTACTATTATGTGTAAGCTGGATTTTATTGGTGCGTCCATCGTGATTTACCTTCCTGTCAAACTGCCATGGACGACCGAAAAGAAGATGGCTAGCATCCATTGGGACAACATCACATAACGCTCATCCTCATATCCTCCCATTTTGAAACTAACAAGGACTTGTTCCTTGACCTTAACCTCTCCGACATCATTAAACCAGTGGAGCGAGTAAGGTCTCGGGTGGGGTGTTGTCGGTAAATTCAGTCTACTCACCAGAATGTGACTAGCGGCATCTACCACACTACCGTTATCCACAATTAGAGACACAACCTTGCCAGATACTTCGCATCGGGAATGAAATAAATTTTCTCGTTGCTCATCACATACCGGGTCCAGCATGGCGTGCGCATTCAAACTTCTTCGTACAACTAATGTCATTGTCGAAGCTGGTTGAATCTCTTCCTCCTCACTTCCTGACATTATTTCCTCATCCCGACAATATTCCCCTCTTGGTAACTCTTCACCTTCACTGTCGATCTCATATACTCTTTCACGAATGACTATCACGCGTCGATTTGGGCACTCAGAAGAAATATGCCCTCTTCCCCGACACTTGAAGCATTCAATACTTGCTGAGTGTTTTCTAGTTGCTGGATTGGAGGTTACCGGGGTGGAGATTACCGGTAGTGAGTTGGGCTTGGTAAAAGGTGTGTAAGGTTTTGTGGAGGTCGTATTTTTTTTGGTGTGTGGTGGGTGGGGTCTTTTGGTCGTCCTTTTGGTAAGGTTTCCAGGGCTGTTTAGTGGAAGTAGAGTAGGTGTTGGGTGGGTTTGTGTTTCAGTTGGGGTATGATCGTCACTCTGATAAACGGCCAAGAGGGGGGTGAATAGGCAAATAAAATTCTAACACAAAATGTAAGGAAATATGAGTGCGGAAATAGAATGTAAAAACACAAAGATATATAGTGGTTCCAATTCCTCAATGAATTTTACTCCACTACCTAAGAGTCCTCCTCTTAGGATTTTGAACAACGACCACTTCGTTATTTACCTTGAGTTTTTACGGGTTCAACTCAAACCTTACACCTTGGTTTTTCCGGGCTCAACCAATAAACCTTTCACCTTGGTTTTTGCGGGCTCAACCAATAAACCTTACAATGTGATTTTTCCGGGCTCAATCACAACCTAATACAATTTAGATAACTTGACAAGAGAGTGGTTAAATGGCAACACAAATTGGTGTACAAATAAACTATGTATGATTCAATAATAAACACCAATAAATGAACAAGAATACCTCAGTAGAAAGCTTAAAACTTACTTGAAAAACTGACGCAAGAATGAGTAAAATCAGATGAGTGAAGCTTGCGTTATGAGAATTTGAATTTGTAAGCTTTGCAAAAATTCAGATTTTGGCTTTGAAAATAGATGAGAGCTTTCTTGAGTTTATGATTGTGTTCTTATGTTTCTTGTTGTTTAATACCTCATCTAAGATGAGTATTTATAGTGTAGAGCAAGAAAACATTCGTCCATGAATTAAGGAATTCAAAACTAGCCGTTTATAGTGGAAAACATGGCTGTTAGAGCCTGTCTCCTTGGCTCTGGCGGCATGCCGCCAGAAACGAAATAGCTGGGGCGTGCCGCCACGTTCGCTTCGGAATTAATTCTTATTGCCGAGTCTGGCGGTATGCCGCCAGACACAGACCATTCGTGGCGGTATGCCGCCAGGAACAAAATGTTCCTTATCATGAGTTTTGAAAAACGTTTTCGCACAAAACCTTTTTGAAAACTTTCCTTGAGGTATCTTGAACATAAATCAAGTGCTAATAAGAATCATACTTACATGATTAAAGTCCTAATGTACACTTGATCTTCTAGCTTGCGATATCTTGATTTGTTGCCTCTTATTCGTTCCATCGCAAACTACACACACTTTAATTTCAAATTGCATTAGTAATATTAATTAGTTTGTGTGTCTAAAATCATCAAAATAAGAGTAAGTTGCCCTTGGGCTAACAATCTCCCCCTTTTTGATGATGACAACCACAAACTAATATCAAAAACATATATAAGCTAGCAATTGAAATTGAGGTTAAATGGAGTAAACTTACACTCCTATCTCTGCCAAAAGAATGCTCCCCCTACATAAAACATTAGTTGCACAAGAGCATTGCAAAAATTTTAAGGTTTGCTCCCCCTTAATCTTTTAGATCTTACGTTACCTAGAGAGCGTGTTTTCATATCCCACTCTATCATAATGTCCCACTCTTTCATATCCCACACTTAATATCATGCTCCCCATTCTATAAGCTTCTCCCCCTTAACTCATTCTCCCCCATTATTCTCCCCCTTTGTCATTAACAAAAAGGGTAAATAAAGTAAGGAAAACCAAAGAATCGAACAATGAGTAATACAAGGAGCAAGCAAAGATCAAATCCAAAACATCAAATGATGATCCAATCCAAAGATAAAAAATAAATGGAGGATAACCAAAATTTTACTCAAATGGATTACAAATACCGATTTCATGTCTAAGTTCCACAAAGCGTTCCTTGGCAAGAGCTTTGGTGAAAATATCTGTAAGCTGATTGTTAGTACCAACAAATTCAAGCATAATATCTCCTTTAGCCAAATGATCACGAATAAAATGATGTTTTATATCAATGTGCTTGGTTCGTGAGTGGCAAATAGGATTCTTGGTCAAATTAATAGTACTAAGATTATCACAAAAGATAGGAATTTTACAAAACTTAAGATCAAAATCTTCTAAGGTTTGTTTCATCCATAAAATTTGAGAGACACAAGATCCGGCAGTAATATATTCAGCTTCCGTAGTAGAAATCGCTACCGAATTTTGTTTCTTACTAGACCAAGAAACCATAGCTTGTCCTAAAAATTGACATGTACCACTAGTGCTTTTCCTATCGGTTTTAGAACCGGCAAAATCTGAATCGGTATAACCAATTAAATCAATACTAGACCCTTTTGGGTACCAAAGACCTAATTTAGATGTACCTTTCAAATATTTGAAAATTCTTTTCAAAGCAAGCAAGTGAGACTCTTTAGGACAAGATTGAAAATGAGCAAATAGACAAACACTAAACATTATATCCGGTCTACTTGCCGTTAAATATAAGAGACTTCCGATCATACCTCGATATAAAGTAATGTCTACATCTTTACCATCTTCATCTTTGTCGAGGTTAACGGTTGGACTAAGAGGAATAGGGCTCTCATTGACATCTTTGTATCCATATTTGTTTAGGAGATCCTTGATGTATTTTGCTTGATTGATAAAGATACCCTCTTTAGATTGTCGAATTTGAAGTCCAAGGAAAAATGTTAATTCTCCCATCATGCTCATTTCGAATTCACTATGCATACAATTTTCAAACTCCTTGCACAAAGAATCGTTAGTAGCACCAAATATGATATCATCAACATAAATTTGCACAATTATCATATGCTTACCATCATGTTTTGTGAAGAGTGTAGAATCAATTTTTCCCATGTTAAAACCATTTTTCAACAAAAATTGACTTAAACGATCATACCAAGCTCTAGGAGCTTGTTTAAGACCATATCAAGCTTTTTCCAATTTAAAAACATGGTTAGGAAATTTAGGATCTTCAAAACCGGGAGGTTGTTTTACATACACTTCTTCCATGATGTAACCATTCAAAAATGCACTTTTAACATCCATTTGAAATAAATTTATGTTCTTAAAACATGCAAATGCTAACAACATGCGAATAGATTCTAGTCTAGCAACCGGGGCAAATGTTTCATCAAAGTCAATACCTTCTTGTTGATTGTACCCTTGGGCTACCAATCTAGCTTTATTGCGAATGACATTCCCCGATTCATCAAGTTTGTTTCTAAAAACCCACTTGGTGCCAATAATAGTATGGTTGCTAGGTCTAGGAACTAATTTCCAAACACAATTTCGTTCAAATTGATTTAGTTCCTCTTGCATGGCGATCATCCAATATTCGTCATGTGAAGCATCATCAAATTTCTTAGGTTCAAATTGAGAAACAAATGCATGATGATCATTCAAATTTCTACGAGAAGAACGAGTGGCAATACCTTTGCTTTGTACATTACCTATGATTTGCTCTTGTGGATGTGCATTCATAAATTTCCAAGGTTTGGAACTTGAGGGGCCTTGATCATTTTGATTTACTCCTTCATTTGTATCCTTAAGCACCTCTTCTTCCGGCTCTTTCTCCTCTTGAATATCTAGAGTATCTAGTGAAGGAGAGTTGATTTGAAGGCTTCCAAAATCTTCTTCTACATCACTATCTTTCATTCTTTCAAAAGGATTAGATTCATCAAAAGTAATATGCATGGATTCTTCTACAACTAGAGTTCTTTTATTATAAACTCTATATGCTTTGCTAGTAGTAGAATAACCAAGAAAAATACCTTCATCTGACTTTGCATCAAATTTTCCCAAATTATCTTTGATGTTAAGAATAAAACATTTACATCCAAAGACTCTAAAGTATGCAATGGTGGGTATCTTATTATGCCATAATTCGAAAGGAGTTTTATTTAGCAATGGTCGAATTAGAACACGATTTAAAACATGACATGCAGTTGCAGCGGCTTCGGCCCAAAAACGTTTTGGTGTATTATGCTCATTTAAAAGAGTTCTAGCCGTTTCTTGCAACGTTCTATTTTTCCTTTCAACTACTCCATTTTGTTGAGGAGTGCGAGGACAAGAAAAGTTGTGAAAAATGCCATTTTCATTACAAAAATCTTGAAACATGCCATTTTCAAATTCACCACCATGATCACTTTTAATTCTCAAAATTTTGGAACCCTTTTCATTTTGAATACGTTTGCAAAGTTGTTTGAATTTTTCACATGCATCACTTTTATGAGCCAAGAATATAACCCAAGTAAATCTAGAAAAATCATCCACAATAACAAAAACATAACTCTTACCTCCCACACTTACCGTTCTCATAGGACCAAATAAATCAAGGTGTAGAAGTTGTAGTGGTCTTGAAGTTGAAACGGATTTGATAGGTTTGAAGGAGCTCTTAATTTGCTTCCCATATTGACATGCATTACACAAACCTTCCTTCTCAAACTTCATTTTAGGTAAGCCTCTCACAAGCTCTTTTCTAGAAAGCTTTTCAATGTTTTCCATCCCTACATGCACAAGTCTTCTATGCCAAATAGATGGATTATCAACTAAAGCACTTAAGCATGTATGATCATCGTTAGGAATATCATTTAAATCAATCATATAAATGTTTCCAACTCGATTACCCATGAAAATTAAATCACGTGTGAAAATATTTCTTACTTCACAATGAGTGGAAGTAAAGATAACAATTAAATCTTTATCACACAATTGACTAATGCTCAATAAATTAAATTTCAAGCCATGCACAAATAAAACATGTTCAATAGAAGGAGAATGGCCAACTTTACCGATGCCCGAAACTTTACGTTTAAGGTTATCTCCAAATCGAACATTCCCTCTATTTTCTTCCTTCAAATGAGTGAATTTCGACTTATCACCCGTCATGTGCCTCGAACACCCGCTATCCAAGTACCATTTATTTGCATGGGGTTTTCGGCACATCTACAAAACAAATTAGTTAGTTTTAGGAACCCAAACTTGTTTGGGTCCTTTCTTAGCAAATGCACTCTTTTGTGCCCACATTTATTTTGCAAAAACAGCACCTTTACGAATGTAGCAAAAATGTGACAAATGACCATTTTTATTACAATAGCTACATTTATATAAAGGTCTATCATGTGAGTGAGGAGAGGAACTAGCATTGTTATAATTTCTTGCTTTGACAAAAGTAGTTTTAGAATTACTCATACTAGTAGAATTATTAAATCCAATACCTCTTCTATCACCACTAGCCTTTTGATCATTTAAGCAATTTTGATGACTTTGTGCACTTTGAATATATTTAGCTAGAGTAGCTTCAAGAGTTTTAATCTTTTCATTTAAAATAGCTACTTCCTTACTAGAGTTTGCACAAATTTCACAAATAGCATTTTCATTTTTGAGTTTATTGCATGCATCTTCAAGTAACTTGTTTTCACTAGTTAAACCTTTATTTAGCTCTTCTAGCTCACTTATGTCATTTTTGAGGTTATCTAGTTCTTTAACAAGTTTTGCATTTTTCCTACACATGTCTTGAAAATGTGTACCTAGATCATTAAAAGCATTTTGCAATTCATCAAAAGAATAATTATTTTCACTAACCGAATCATTGTCGCTATCTTCCTTAGCCATGAGGGAGAATTCGGTTTCTTCATCAGAGGAGTCATCTTCATTTGCAAAGAAGCATATGTTAGATATTTCTTCTTCTCCTTCCGATTGGGATTGGTTGCTTTCTTCTTCACTATCATCATCCTAAGTTGTAGCTTTTAGAGCTCTTCTAGGATACCTACGGGAATCCTTTCCATCTCTAGAGCCTCTTTTCTCAAACCTTTTCTTCTTCTCAAGGTTAGGACATTCACTCTTGACATGTCCTGGCTTTTCACATCCAAAACAAACAGCACTATCATTTTTAAATTTGGATTTAGAAGAGTTAGGATGCTCACCTTGATACCTTTGCTTCTTCTCGTTGTTATGCCAAAATTTCTTGAAATTTCTAGCAAAGAGAGCTAAGGACTCAATGTCTTCATCATCCTCTTGAGCCTTGCTAACAAATGCTACATTGTTGCTCTTGACTTTTTGCACTTCCGGTTCACCCATTTTGAGTTTGTACTCAAATGCCGTAAGAGAGCCAACAAGTTGAGAAAAGGTAGGTCTCTTTTCAAGCTCATCAAAAATAGAAGTCTTGGCATTCCAAGAGTTAGGTAAAATACTAAGAAGTTTTCTTACCATCTCCTCATCACTAGGAGTCCATCCAAGATTTCCCATAGCATTGCAAATATTTTGAATTCTAGTGCTTAAATCATAAATAGACTCACCACTCTTCATACCTAGTAATTCATACTCACGTTTGAGTGTGTTGAGTCGGATGGTTCTTACTTGAGGAGTGCCTTCATGTGCAGTCTCCAAAGTTTGCCAAACATCTTTAGACAATTTGCAAGCACTAACACGATTAAATTCGTTTTGAGAAATTGCACAAAATAAAGCATACCTTGCCTTGTCTTCACTTTGTTTTCTTGAAATTGATCCAGCTGGCCACTTATCAAAAGGAAGAGGTTTTGTTGATCCATCTTCAGCAGCTGGTTCCATGGGAGTTGCAAATCCATTCAAGACACAATCCAGCATAATTTGATCTTGTCCACCAAGGAAGGCTAACATCTTTGTCTTTCATTGCAAGTAGTTGTTTCCGTCAAGAAATGGTGGACGATTGAGTGCAACACTTTCTTTTGAAACATATAGTCCCTCTTGAGCCATTTGATCTTTCACTTGAGGCGATTAAACCTACAAAACAAGTACCTTGCTCCGCTACCAATTGATAAACGGCCTAGAGGGGGGTGAATAGGCAAATAAAATTCTAACACAAAATGTAAGGAAATATGAGTGCGGAAATAGAATGTAAAAACACAAAGATATATAGTGGTTCCAATTCCTCAATGAATTGTACTCCACTACCTAAGAGTCCTCCTCTTAGGATTTTGAACAACGACCACTTCGTTATTTACCTTGAGTTTTTACGGGTTCAACTCAAACCTTACACCTTGGTTTTTCCGGGCTCAACCAATAAACCTTTCACCTTGGTTTTTGCGGGCTCAACCAATAAACCTTACAATGTGATTTTTCCGAGCTCAATCACAATCTAATACAATTTAGATAACTTGACAAGAGAGTGGTTAAATGGCAACACAAATTGGTGTACAAATAAACTATGTATGATTCAATAATCAACACCAATAAATGAACAAGAATACCTCAGTAGAAAGCTTAAAACTTACTTGAAAAACTGACGCAAGAATGAGTAAAATCGGATGAGTGAAGCTTGCGTTATGAGAATTTGAATTTGTAAGCTTTGCAAAAATTCAGATTTTGGCTTTGAAAATAGATGAGAGCTTTCTTGAGTTTATGATTGTGTTCTTGTTGTTTAATACCTCATCTAAGATGAGTATTTATAGTGTAGAGCAAGAAAACATTCGTCCATGAATTAAGGAATTCAAAACTAGCCGTTTATAGTGGAAAACATGGCTGTTAGAGCCTGTCTCCTGGGCTCTGGCGGCATGCCGCCAGAAACGAAATAGCTGGGGCGGCATGCCGCCACGTTCGCTTCGGAATTAATTCTTATTGCCGAGTCTGGCGATATGCCGCCAGACAATACTGCCAGGAACAAAATGTTCCTTATCATGAGTTTTGAAAAACGTTTTCACACAAAACCTTTTTGAAAACTTTCCTTGAGGTATCTTGAACATAAATCAAGTGCTAATAAGAATCATACTTACATGATTAAAGTCCTAATGTACACTTGATCTTCTAGCTTGCGATATCTTGATTTGTTGCCTCTTATTCGTTCCATCGCAAACTACACACACTTTAATTTCAAATTGCATTAGTAATATTAATTAGTTTGTGTGTCTAAAATCATCAAAACAAGAGTAAGTTGCCCTTGGGCTAACACACTCAAATGTAATAATATTTCCTGGTGCCTAATTGCACAGTTAAAATATGTAAAGGACAAGACAGGGTCGAACCACAGATATTGAGGGATAAAAAACCCACTTTATACGTATGACAATAGCAAATGCAATAAAATAAAATGGTAACTCAAGGAGGGGGGGTGTTTGTCGATTGATCTAATTTGATCAATCATAGAATTGATGGCTAACAAAACAATTAATTAAAGGCATATATCAAGAGCATGAAAGTAAAGAATAATCAAGGGCAAGATAATAAAGGAAAACTGTAAATAAAGATATTAATTCAGATGAGAAGGGATCTTAGCAAGGGGCGTTCGCAGGTTGCATGCAGAGCTAGTTAATCATCGGCTCAAAAATATTCCATCCTCATGCCATAGACATGCTATATGGCCACGTTTCCACGTAAACCCCCTACTTACCTTTGTAAGAGGAGTTACTCCCTGTTTCCACATATGAGGTAGCCTTGACGTTTCGCCGTCCCCCAGGAACGAATGCGGGGAGGCAATACTCAAAACACCCATAAACCAGAGGTAAGACACATATAGGGCGTGGTACCTCTCAGCTTGTCAGACTCGCAGCAACGCCCTAGTCGACTGCTTGCCCTAGATGGATGAGATCACTCTATTGCGATGACTCCACCTAGGCGTCTACTTCTCCTAAAAGCCTCACGTCAGTTATTACCATTAGCATGACATCAATTACAAAGAAATACTAGTAGTTGATCAGGCTTCTAACATTTCTAGACGAAAATAGCAAGAAAGCGGCAAACAAACGAATATGGCAATAAGAATGTATTAAACACGTTTAGGCCTCTTAACTAATCCTTGCAACCCTTGAAACGCCCTTTACTAAGAAGATGAAAGCTTAGCTACTCATAATCAAACACAAACAACAGATGGAAACAACAAATAACATAAATAAATGAAAATGGATTAAAAAGGGAAATGTATTACAATAAACCAGTGGGAAAATCAATACTTTGTTCCTCTTACAAGCTGACGGCGTTGCTAATAATGGGAGAGAACAAATCCCTAAAATTAAGGTCAAGAATGAAGGTAGTGTAATGTCAACCATCCTCTATAAAAACCCTACAACCTTAGCTTAAAAATCCTAACAACACGCTAAGGGACAAAAACAACTAAGGGGAGAGAGTGATAACACATGGCAGAGTGTGCTCTTTAGGGAGGAATATTCTAGGATCTTCTGGAAGCGCCTGGTTCCTTCTAGAAATGCAAGGAATCCCGTACAAATCTTTGGGGATCTTTCTCTCTAGCTTTTGATCAAGAGTTGATGCAGACGCGTCGTCGGCGCTAGGCTGCTCACTAGTCTAGTTAGCGTTGAGGGCACGATGACACGACAATCTTCTAGGATTTGATACTTCGAGCTCCCAAGAAATCCATCAAAACCGCATGTTTTCCTTCATTTCCTCCTTTTAGCACTGATCTACAATAAAGATGGAAATAGAGGCAATTCAGCAGTATCATGCCCATGAAAAAGCCAAAAATAAGGAGAAATACACACTCAAGACACACTATCAAACATCCTCACACTGCCCAATGCTCGCCCTCGAGCATTCACAAAACTAAAAACTGCCCTAAGACATAGACAAACACAACCAATCAATACACAAGTACAAATCGGGAACCAAGCTAGACTTCGCCAAGACACAACCTCACCTAGATGGGCACCTGCATCAAATCAGAAGGATAACGACCCTAAAGATTAGAGTTTCCCACTTCAGGCCCATTTACCAGCAATCCTCACCAAATAAGTATTTACGCTCATACACGCAAACAAGGCTAAGTGTTTAATCGTTCTAAACTAAATGCACATAGCACAATACAAAACCAAACTTACATATCAATCCGAGTACGTAGTACACATGCATGGGCAATCATCAATCGAAAAGAACAACGCATCAGCAAAAAGAAAGAAAAGGGAAGGGCATGCTTAGGAAAGAAGGGAAAAGAGAGAATAGAAAGAGATAGAGAGAAAAGAAGAGAGACAACCAACTCAAACCTGGATGGATTCCTTGGCTAGGAAAAATGCGAGGTCGGTAAGACAGCGCTCGTCGAGGGCAAGATGATGCTGCTGAGGGCTAGACAAAGGATTTCTTCTTCTAGGCAAGGATTTCTTCTCTCGATGTGGTGCTGGTAGCAGGTTCCTTTGTTCGCGTTTTTGCCCCCTTCTTTTATTTTTGATTTTATTCTAAAAATTGTTGTTTTTGTTTTTTTTTTTAAAAAGGGCGCGAATCTTTCTAGCTTTGATTCGACTAGGGCAGAAGACTTTTGAAGTGTCTTGCCCAAGATCTGCTTCCAGCACTGAAGTTTGACTTTTCAGCTTCCCCACACTTAGGCTTTTCCGGGGGGTTTCTTTCTCTTAAGATACTGCTAAGGCAAGATCATATTTCCGATGATTTGCCCTAGCTCTCTATTTTCTGCGCTTAAGTCCTAACCTCCTCTACTTCCCCACACTTAGGCTTTTCTACACGTCCTTCTGGATGTCTAGCCCTCGATGCTACCCTCAATAATTGCTGCTTACCTGCCAAGGAAAAAGATCAAGAAAATAAGCTCAAGTAGTCAGGAAAAAGAAAGAAAAGAGAGGGGTAGGTGAGTGTCTAGGGCAAGATGATAGAAAGTGAGAGAAAAACAGAGAAAAGAAAGAAAAGAATGAAATAAGACATTGATGCGAGGACTTTCATCATTTTGATACTTTCCCATGTCTAATGGTGCCTATACCCAGGGATATCATGCAAGTCCAGCTAGTGCCTAGCTAAGCATTCTATTCGCACAAGAAGAAAAATACGGCATGGAAGCTCAAAGTGCTCACTAGGTGTTATTTTTGATTGTTGGTGTCTAGGCCTAGATGTAGATATAAGGTCCAACAAGTAAAATGTGAACAACTAGGTCTAGACATAATGCTAGGTGGTTTATTGTTGTGTACAAAAGATCGAAAGTGTGTGTCCATACATAGGGGTTTTAAAACTGGGCAGCGGTAAAATTGCTGGCAAAAATCTAACAAAATCCTAAAAATAAAATTCGAATTTTTTTCACAAAACACTTAGTCATGCAACAAGCAGAAAATTAAACATGCATTCAAACGATAATAAGCACAGATAAATCCTTCCCCACACTTAGGCAGCGCATTGTCCTCAATGCAAGAAGGGCACAAAATAGTTCAACAAAAAATTAAAGGAGTACAGTACAAGGAAATGAATAAAAAGTGGTGAAAATGTTTTGCAACCTCCTCGAGGGCAAGATAAATTGTTTAGGGGGAAGGATCAGGATGGCGGTAGGTTGCGTCTGGCAACTTCAGCCGTCAAGGCCTAAAGCTCGGTAAGAATGGCTTGGAGCAAATGCTCAACTGCGGGGGCCTGAAGAATAGCTGGACCAGAGGGGTTGGTTGTTGTAGTAGCATCGGGGGCAGGACGGGAAGACTCGGCTGAAATGGCCTCCGTATTTCGTGCCAACCAAAGACTTTTTCTCCTGGTGGAGTACATCCTGCAGAGAAACTCAGAATACCTTGTGAGAGACATAAATGTCCCATCCCATCAAGGGTATAGGGGTCTAAATCCTTAAAAGCAAGGGGTTCACTAAGGTCACCCGAGTTCAAATCCAAATTATACAAATTGACAGTAAGCAAAGTCATGAGGGATCCTAAAAGGAGGCCACGAGAGCTATTCTGAACATGAATTATGGCCGAAGCCACCCAAAATCCTAGATTGACTCTACGTTTGTGCTTCATACACCACAAGAAAAACAATTCTTGCAATAATATTTGGCCCGATAAATTAAACCTACCTGCGAAGGTGAGGGCTAGAAATCGATGCAAGATTCGTAAGGCGGGATTTGTAAGCTCATGAGCTTTAGAGGATTTTGGGTTAAACTCAGCTTCAGGATTATCAGTTAGCTCATGAAAAGCAACATCAGCATCAAAAACAGTAGGAATGACAATCAAGGCATTTTTATAAGCATTAGATTTCAACTCAGTAGGCTTAACAAAGTTTAGCATGCAGTTAAATTCATTAAGGGAAAGCTTGGACCACTTTTTTGTCAATCGAAAGTTGATGACATCGGGCGTAGATAAATTAGGTCCAAACTTTCCTTTCGGCTTAAAATGCTCAGATGCAACCCAAAAGGTGGTAAACAATTCGAGTGAGAGCTCAACAAAAGTTGGGTGTTCTATAAAGAACAGTGGTTCCCAACCAATGTTGCCTACTAGCTCTCGGACTCGAGATTCGAGTCCCATTTTGCTCAAAAAATCTAGATCCAGGCGCGCGCAGGGGCTAACGCCTTTGGAGTTGAGAAAGTGCGACTTATCAATAGAAGGTTTGTCATTAAAAACTAACCAGGCATGCAGAGTAGAAAGGTCATAAGTCACCTGGGGCGGAAGAAGTGGATCTTGCCCTCGACAGGTGAAGCGTCTTCCTGATGGCGAGCCTTATTTGAAGTCGAGGCCTTACCTTTGCTAGCGGACGAGCTCTTCCTCTTTTTGTCTACCGGTGTTTCTGGTTCTGTCAGCTGCTCCGCTCTGGCCGGAGTCTTGGATTTTCATTGCAGCGGTGCGTTTTTCTCCGCGACCTCCCTCTCTACTTCTTTTTTTCAGCGGCTTCCTTCTCCACTGCTTCTCTATCTTTACACTTCTTACCTTCTTCCTCATCATATCCTTCACCACTCTCCCTGATTTCCTCTTCGTCGGCATCAGTCTATTCGGCTTCCTCTTCTACTTCTTCATTTTCAGCCGACGACTCATCCTCCTCATGGTCCGAATCGGACACCAATACGTCTTTTAGGACGTCCTCCACTGTGAGTTTCCTGGTGGTAGCTGGTGAGGGCTTTTTCAACTTGGGCTTACTACTGGCAGTGGCGGACCCTGGTGGTAGTCCCACCACACAGCCGGATCTGGTCATGGTGGAGGTTGGTGGGACGGAGCCAGTGACCTCGAGTTCGTCGTCCACGGGATCTGTGACCAGAGGGGTAGTTGGAGATGAGGGTTTGGCTATTTAGGGGCTCTAGTTGGGATCGGTCGGCGCCATTCGTGGCAGAGGATGATGCTACTGGGCGGGGTCCGGAGGCTAGCTTATGGGCGACTATCTTGATTCTCGGCATTGGGAGGATCGATGGATGTGACTAGGGTTTGTTTTAGCTTTATGGGGATGGGGATAGTTGGAAGAGGGAAGATGAAGAAGGAGCCTGTGAGAGAGAAACTTGGCGTCTGACACAAATAGCACAACCCTTATTAATGAGGGCTTGCTTTTTATCTGCTGGTGTCGACATGGCGCATTGGGGAGAGTGATGCAACGGGCCCGACCGTATCCCAACCGCCTAAAGGTAACCTTTTTTCAATTTGAAAAAAAGTGGTTAGAATAGATGAGGACAAAAAGAGAGAATAAAGGAGGTAATGATAATAATAAAAAGGAATAAAATCAACTCGGGAAAGGAAAGGAGAGAGATTACTGGAGAAAAATAAAAGGAGAAAATCCTAGACAATAAAAAGGAGATTTAAATAAAAATGAAACTAAAACTATAAATAAATAAAAATTATGGAAAAGTTCTGGAATGAAACAAAAGACAACAAGGAGAGAGAAAGGTGGGACGGCATGTGGAATGCCTTCCACCATGGTCACTTTTAACGTCGAGGCCTAGACGTGGAACTAGTTGTCTAGGGCACGACGGGTGGGTTGGCCATCGCCATCTCCTCCACCGTGGGAGGGTTTGAATCCTTCATAAAATGGTTTTAAATTGTGGCCATTCACTTTAAAAATAGTGCCTGTGTCAGGGTTCTAGATTTCAAAGGCTCCATGATCAAAACTTTCTTTGACTATGAAGGGTCCCGACCACTTAGATTTCAGCTTTCCTACAAAAAGGCGAAGACGAGAGTTGTACAATAATACTTTCTGTCCAACAGTAAAAGATTTAGGAAGAAGTTGCTTATCATGATGGGCATTTGTCTTGCCCTTGTAGATTAAAGCATTTTCGTAGGCATCGTCCCTCAATTCTTCCAATTCCTGAATCTTTAGACGATGGTGCTGATCGGTATGCCCAAGATCCATGTTAACCTTACGAATACCCCAGAAAGCCTTGTGTTCTATCTCGACTGGTAGGTGGCACGATTTCTCATAAATAAATTTGTAGGGTGTCATCCCGATCGGGGTCTTGAATGCAGTTCGATAGGCCCAAAGGGCGTCATCGAGCTTCACACTCCAATCTTTGCTACTTTGGTTAATCGTCTTCTCGAGTATAGATTTGATCTCACAGTTGGAAACCTCAACTTGACCATTTTTTTGGGGATGGTAAGTTGTAGAGACCTGATGATGGACCCCGTATTTGTTTAAGAGAGGATACCACATGGTTACAGAAGTGAGTGCCACGATCACTAATCAGGACCCTAGGCGTACCAAACCTGCTTAAGATGTGAGTGCGTAGGAAATCTACCACCACTTTAGAGTCATCCGTTCGGGTTGCCTTAGCCTCGATCCATTTGGAGACATACGGCAAGGAGAATGTAGATATTGCCGAAGGAATTCAGGAAGGGACCCATGAAGTCAATACCCCAAATATTAAAATTTTCGCAAGAGATGATGTTAGTCAGGAGCATCTGGTTTCTTGCTCCAGTATTACCTGTGAGTTGACATCAAGGGCATGATGCACAAAAAAGATAGTTATCCTTAAAAGTAGATGGCCAGTAGAAACTAGCTTCCAAAACCTTCATGGCGGTCTTTTTAGAAGCAAAATGAACTCCTTCTATTGATGAGTGATAAAATCTCAAGATCGAGGGCACATCGTCCATAGTCACACAACGACGGATGATTTGGTCCGAACAATGCTACCACAAATTGGGTGTCCTAGATGTAATATTTGGACTGCTTCTAGATCTGGGTACGTTCGGAGGGAGAGGCATCGGTGGGGTAGGAGCCAGTAGCACAACAATTGGCAATGTCAGAGAACCATGGGAATTAGACGGTGTGGGCAAGACATAAGCACTCATCCAGAAAGGTATCCCTGATAGGAATAAGCGAATCATCCTCTTGGGTATGGAGTTTGCTCAAGTGATCAGCTACCAAATTTTCTAAACCTTTTTTATCTTTGATCAGGATGTTGAATTGCTGGAGTAATAAAATCTAGCGATGAGATGGGGTTTTGCATCCACTTTCTTGAGTAAACATCTGAGGGTGGAATGGTCTAAGTAGATGATTACTTTCATGCCCAAGAGATACTGTCTGAACTTGTCCAAGGCGTAGACGATTGCTAGAAGTTCCTTCTCCGTGGTGGTATAGTTTTGCTGAGCGGGGTCTAGCAACTTGGAGGCATAATAGATGACAAAAGTCTCTTTATCTTTTTTTCTGACCCAGGACAGCTCCTAACACTTAGTTACTCGCATCGCACATGATCTCGAATGGAAGTGACCAATCGGGGGTACGAATGATAGGCGCAAAAATTAGCTTATTATTGAGAGTATCAAAAGCGGCTTGGTAACTTTCATCAAATTTGAAATCAACATCTTTTTGCAATAAACGGCACATAGGCTGGGTAATTTTTGAGAAATCTTTGATAAATCTCCGATATAAGCCTGCGTGGCCAAGAAAAGAGCGCACATCACGGATACTAGTGGGATAGGGCAAGGTCTCAATTACTTCAATTTTTGCTTTGTCCACTTCTATGCCCTTGCTGGAGACGATGTGACCAAGTATGAGCCCTCGATCGAGCATGAAATGGCATTTCTCAAAATTCAATACGAGGTTAGTCTCAACGCATCTTTGTAGGCACTTTTTTAAATTAGACATGCATTCCAAAAAGGAGTTACCATAGACTGTGAAGTCGTCCATAAAGACCTCGATGTCGTCTTCAACAAGTTCTAAAAAAATGCTCACCACGCAGCGTTGAAACGTGGCGGGGCATTACAGAGGCCGAAGGGCATACGTCGGTAGGCAAAAGTGCCAAAGGGGTATGTGAAGGTGGTCTTTTCCTGGTCTTCGGGGGCAACAGGAATCTGATGGAATCCGGAGTATCCATCCAGACAACAATAGTAGGTTTTGCCCGCGAGACATTTCAGCATCTGATCTATGAAAGGAATGGGGAAGTGATCTTTCCTCGTGGCCGCATTCAAACGACGATAATCAATACAAACTCACCAACTGTTCTGAATTCTTATACGAATCGATTCACCGTCTTGCCCAATGGTGATAGTTATACCACTTTTCTTGGGCACGACTTGAACAGGGCTTACCCAGGGGCTATCTGAAATGGGGTAAATGACACCAGCATCTAACATCTTCAATATCTCCTTCCTCACTAGTTCCATCATAGGTGGGTTCAGTCTGCGCTGAGGCTGGCGGACTATTTTACTGGTGGCCTCTAGATGGATCCGATGAGTGCACAAAGATGGCAATAAGCCCTTGATATCGGCGATAGTCCATCTGATGGCTCGTTTGAATTCTTTCAATAAGGAAATCAGCTTAACTTCTTCAAAATTGTTGAGCTTGTTAGAGATGATAACAGGAAGAGAGTTATCGACGCCTAGGTAAATATACTTCAAATGAAAGGGCAGAGGCTTGAATTCGAGGGCAGGAGCCTGCTCAACAGACGGTGACAGCTTAATTTGATTAGAATAGTTGGGAGATATGATTGGGGGGTTATATGGAACAATGGCTCATTCCTCTATGGCTGCGACAACGGAATGCAACTCTGCAGGAGTGACAAGCGTCGAGGTCAAGACATCCATGAGAGGTGGTGTGAGGCTCCTGTCCATGGCAAATTGCAAATGATCAGTAGAATTTAATTCAGCAATTTTATCAACAAAAAGGTCAATTAAATCAACATAATTGACACTAGAAAATTCAGAAGGATAGCGCATGGATTCCAGCATGTTGAACTTGATGATCTCGCCATCGAATTCAAGGGAGGTGGTAGCATCATAGACGTCGATCTTGGCTCAGGCAGTGACTAGGAACGGTCGCCCTAGAAGTACATTCGATGATTTAGTTGAATCTGTATTTTCCATGGTGATGATGTAGAAGTCTGCTGGGAATAGAAATTCACCCACTTGAACCAAGACCTCTTCTATAACACCTTCGGGGTAAACAACTAAGCGGTCGGCAAGTTGGATGGCGAGCCTGGTGGTTTTAAGAAGTTTGAGGCCAAGACTATTGTAAATCGTCAAAGGCTTGATGTTAATGCATGCTCCTAAATTGCACATGGCTTTACCAATGTCAATGGTACCAATCTTGCAGGGAATAATGAACATCCCTTGATCTTTGAATTTGGGAGGAATCTTCCGCTGTATATGGGCAGAAGCATTAATCCCCACACTTATCTTGTTGACGTCGGCTAATTTGCACTTGTTCGTGCACAATTGTTTCAGGAATTTGGCGTATCTGGGTATGTTGTTGACTTCCCGTAAGAGTGGAATTTTGACGATCACCTTGCTAAACATATCAAAGATCTCATGATCCTCCGTTTCTTTCTTTGACTTGACTAGTCTTTGAGGGAAAAGAGGTTCGAGAATCTTATGAATGTACTATTGGGTAAACTCAGGTGGGTTTGGATCATTCCGTGGAGATCCCCTTGGGGAGTGGATTCGTTCTACCATGACCTCTGCGGTTCTTAGCTTTTTTGGACTTTTTGTCTTGGTCTAGAGCTCAGACTCTGGCGAATTTTCAATGTCGAGGCCTTGATGTAGTGGAGGAGTCAAGGTAGTGCCACTTCGAAGAGTTACAGCATAAACGTTGTGTTTTGGGTTGTTTTCTGTCTGCCTTGGAAATCTACCTTGGTTTTTCAACTCTTTTATTTCTGCAATCATGATACTCATCTTCTTCTCAAGATCCTCGATCTTCTTTTGTTGTTCGGGGTCAGGAATAGGTGGGACCGTAAAGGTCTAGTCTTGAGGGGGCTAGCGTTGATATTGATTGTATATTGGTCGAGGCTTGAAATGTTGCATGTTGAGAGGCGGAGGGTGGTTACCATACGGATGTTGTTGTGGCTGTCCACTAGGACCGGATGACTGAGCATTTTTAACCCAACCAGGATTCAGTTGTCTCCACACTTGGTTATAGGTTTGGCCATACGGAGCTTGGTTATAGTTGCCCATGGCATTAACTTGGACTCGCGCCGCATTGACAGCGATTTCATCTGGAATGAAGGGACATGCGTCCGTGGGGTGGTCTAAAAAATTGCATATTTGGCATGCCTTGATCTGGGCAGAGTGGGTTGTTGTCATATTCTGGAGCATGCCCGAGATAGCAGTCAACTGGTTTTGCATTGCTGCCAATTGGGCGTCATGATCATTGTTGTTGCTACTTGCAGGGGTAGCATTCTTTGCCATGAGCTCAATGGTGGCTTTGACCGTAGCTAGAGTGAGAGCACATAGAGATCCACTACTAACTGCATTCAGCAAGGCCTTGTCATATTGTGGGAAGGGCATAACGCTTGCATCTTCTTGAAGCGTTCATAATACTGGTCGAGATTTTTCGTATCCTTTTGAAGAATAGAGACCAATTGCTTGCGAGTAACTATGGGCATCGATGCTGGATAATACTTATCCGTGAAGGCCTTCGACATCTCAGCCTAAGAATGAATGGATCTAGGAGGGAGATCATAGAACCAGTCAAGGGCATCGTCCTTGAGGGACCACATGAATGCATGCAGCTTAGCTTGCTCTACACTGACGTTGGTTGGCTTCATAGCTTCGTAAATAGAATGCAATTGTTGAAGGTTTCTATGAGAATTTTCCTTGGAAATACCACGGAAAATAGGGAGATGATGCATGCCCGCGGACTTGACTGTCCAGTCATGAGCAACAGTAGGCTATTCAATGCAATTGCTCGGTGTTTCTGGGGCAACATTAAGATCTTCTATGGTCTGGTTGTTAGGGACTTCAGGCCCTGGAGGGGTGGGGGAGATGGATCTTTCATATGGGCTATCTCAGGGTTGACAAACTCGGCGTTGTCATCGGCTCAAAGATATTCCATCCTCTTGCCATAAACATGCTATAGGGGCCACGTTTCCACGTAAACCCCCTACTTACCTCGTAAGAGGAGCTACCCCCCGTTTTCATATATGAGGTACCCTTGACGTTTCGTCGTCCCCACAGGCACGAATGCGGGGAGGCAATACTCAAAACGCCCATAAAGCAGAGGTAAGACACATCTAGGGCGTGGTACCTCTCAGCTTGTTAGACTCGCGGCAACGCCCTAGTCGACTGCTTGCCCTAGATGGATGAGATCACTCTATTGCGATGACTCCACCTAGGCGTCTACTTCTCCTAAAAGCCTCACATCAGTTATTACCATTAGGATGACATCAATCACAAAGAAATACTAGTAGTTGATCAAGCTCCTAACATTTCTAGATGAAAATAGCAAGAAAGTGGCAAACAAATGAATATGACAATAAGAATGTATTAAACACATTTAAGCCTCTTAACTAATCCTTACAACCCTTGAAACGCCCTTTACTAAGAAGATGAAAGCTTAGCTACTCATAATCAAACACAAACAGCAGATGGAAATGACAAATAGTATAAATAAATGAAAAGGGATGAAAAGGGAAATGTATTAGAATAAACCGGTGGGAAAATCAATGCTTTGTTCCTCTTACAAGCTGACGGCGCTGCTAATAATGGGAGAGAACAAATCCCTAAAATTAAGGTGAAGGATGAAGGTAGTGTAATGCCAGCCGTCCTCTATAAAAACCCTACAACCTTAGCTTAAATATCCTAACAACCCGCTAGGGGACAAAAATAGCTTAGGGGAGAGAGTGACAGCACATGGCAGAGCGTGCTCTTTAGGGAGGAATACTCTGGGATCTTCTAGAAGAGACTGGTTTCTTCTAGAAATGCAAGGAATCTCATGCGAATCTTTGGGGATCTTTCTCTCTGGCTTTTGATCAAGAGTTGATGCAGAAGCGTCATGAGCACTAGACTGCTCACTGGTCTGGTTAGCGTCGAGGGTACGATGACACGTCGATCTTCTAGGCTTTGATACTTCGAGCTCTCAAGAAATCCATCAAAACTGTATGTTTTCCTTCATTTTCTCTTTTTGGCACTGATCTGCAATAAAGATGGAAATAGAGGCAATTCGGCAGTATCATGCCAAGACAAGGCCAAAAATAAGGAGAAATACACACTCAAGAGACACACTATCAAGGAAATTCTTCCGTTTGGTTACCTCATGAGCCTCCACTTTTAGAGCATAGTGGAGCATAGGCTGTAAATTTTTAAAATCCCACAACTCCAATTTATATTTAATCTTATCATTCACACCATTCGAAAAACAAGTGTAGTTACCTCTTCGTCTTCATGGGTATCGGTCTAGGTGAGAAGGGATTCAAACTCATTGTAGTAGTCTCCAGCAGACTTCGTTCCTTGCTTAAGGCCTTGTAACCGGTTCTGCAATTCCCGTTTGTAGTAGGATGGCGCAAATCTCTCTCTCAGGATCTATTTCATTTCCTCCCATGTCCGAATAGTTTTGTTCCCCTGCCTTTCCTGACAGATTTTCTCCCACCAGCAGACGGTGTATCCGTCAAACTCGATAGCCACAAGCTTCACTTTCTTACCTTCCGAATACTGATGGCAATTAAAAATTTGTTGCCCTCCCACTTGATGTACTCAAACGGTTCAGTAGTTCCCTCAAAGGTAGGAATCTATACTTTAATACTGCTCAAGTTGTCATCATACTGAGGTTCTGGTAACCTTCCTCTTCTTCCCTGATTCATCCGCTCTCTCTCCTCATGATCAACAAATTCATCATTTTCTTCTTCATATACATATCTTCATAAAACTCTTGGTCACGGTAAGGAGTAGTGCGGCTCTATAGATGAGGAATTAAGGCTAGATTATTACCGGTACAAGTACCCTCACCCTAGTGCTTCGTCCGGTTACCGGTATTGGGCAGCATACTGTTGACTTCAGGATTACCGATGTATTGAGGTCCTCTTCCCTCCGTCTGTCAGGCAGTGTGACTGCGGTAACACTACACGTTGTAGCCTTGGGCCCAGAGATCTTTAATTATAGAGGTGTGCGCTTCAGCATTGGAGAGGCCGTGTTGGGGACCTTGTCGGGAACCCGTGGTAAGAGTCTTGGGAAAACTTGGGTTGATTACCCCTTGCCTCTTCCATATCCATCGTCACTGACATGACCCTCTGACTCTGTCTCACAATCACCCTCTTTGTTTACCTCGTTGTGGGGTTTGAAGGTAACGGGTTTGGAACCTACCGGCTCCTTCGAGACATTAACGGATTTGCCTTGCATTAGCATGAAGGACTAGAACATTTCCTTCAGCTCCGCTTGCCATCGTTCCATTGCTTCCATCTTAGCTATCCAGGAAGAGCTCGCTTCTTTTGGGGTATCATCTTGATCCCCTACTACGTTGTTTCCGACAACACTTTGTTTGGACATAATGGAAAATTTGGGTACTTGCACAAGTAACAAACGTTAGTGAAAATTTTCTCTCCCTTACATGTTTGCCCTCGTGTTGAAGCACTCACAAAAGTTGTTCTTACAAACGTGTTCAATTCTTGGTTCCGATATGGTGTTTACAAGATCGTGCAACCTATCGGTTCACCGTCAATCAATCACTTCGTTTCAAGATATCCACCACAAGACTCAACAAGGAAAGGCACCAAATATAAAATCCCAAGAGGTAAAAGAAAGAAAACTGAAGACAAACAAGACTAACTCGAGGAAAGGAAAATCAAACCGTTAATTCAACCGAACCGTTTGACTTTTCAAAACAGTCCACTCCGTTTGACCATTGTTGCCCTCCCGATATTGCTCTTTTCTCGTATCTTTTCTTTTCTTTGCTTCTCAATTTTTTTTTGTAACAGAATTTTTCTTTTTCACTGACAGTTGTCAAGGCGGTTGTGGCAAGAGGGGAGTGAGGCAGTGGTCCCAATTTTTAAAATCACAAACAAGTGAAAATAAATGGCGAAAATGGATCAAACTCAAATTTCCTCAACCAGCTAAAGAACACATTCAAATGTTCTTAACTGGAAATTTCAAATTGGTGAATCACTTGGAAAAATAGATTGTAACCGTGGTATTGTAGATTTAACACGAAAGATAGCACAACTAATTCAACCAAGAAGGAAGAAGAAAATTGGGTTGAAAATCAAAGAACGGTGGTCGGTTGATGAACACAAAAATCTAGAAATCTGGACCTTCCAAACTCAGTGTTCAAATGGTTTTAAAATGTTACCAACAGCTCAACTAACTCAAGACAAACGTGAAATTTGTAAGGATTTAGCAGAAATTTAAAAAAAAACCCATATTAGTAACTCAAGCAGCTAAGCTCCGCTACCACATCACGCGATCCGAGTTCCCTTTCGAAGAATTAGATGCGTATTAAGCTTTGAAACTTCGGATCTAGCTTGAGTTATTAAGTAAATGTAACGGGTTTTCACAACAATGGTGAATAGAGCGAAAATAGAAAGGATGAAGAACGTAGCGGAAATAAGAAGTTGAAGTTGAACACAAAAAGGAAATAACAACAATGGAGTTTGTAATGAACAATTAATTCAAAGCAATAAATTAACAATAAACACCCAAATCACATTTTCTCATAAACATCCAAACACATAAATCCAAGATAAATGATTGAACACAAATATCCCAAGTTCTTAAAGGATTTAACACTCAAACAGTAAATTAAAAGGTTAAAGACTAGAGGTCTTTTACTTGAAATGAATCAAGTCATCTTCTAGACTTGACTCTCACAAGGTAAGTTTTTGGTGTTTAAGGGCGGAGTATTCTCAACGCAAGCAAAAACACTTTACACAAAAACTGACTAGAAATGAAAAATTATGCGGCTATTTATAAGTAGAGAAAAAATTGTAGATTTGAAGAGTTAAAGGAATCCGGAAGATCATGACACGTCATCCGTTTGGAAGGCTATCCAGAAGATCTTGGGACATCATCCGTTTGGAAGGCTAACGGAACCTGTTTGACTTATCCCAATAGTTGTTCGGTAAGTCAAACGGAACCAGTTTGACTTTTCCCGATAGATGCGTCTGTCCGGTAACATTCTTTGTGGTTTTTGGTCCAGCAGTTATCTGCGTCAACGTTTGAATTGGTGTATGGGACGCATCCGTTTGTGTCTCCCACTCAATCCATAGCGTTAGCTTCTGGGCTCTATTGCGGGTTATCGGCCCTTTTGGTGCTATCTTCGGCTCTTCAAGCGTTATAGTAGTCGTGATAGCATCAGAATCTATGGAGCGCAATCAAATTGCGATAGAACGTAGACATGAGGAGATGATGAGCATGTTGCGAATCCTTGTACTGAATCAAAACGCCCCCACCGGGGCCTTCACAAGTCCTACCCTTCCAAGCATCGTGGCTCCCAAGGCCCCTACCGAGCAGGATAAGGATCACGTTACTTGTGAATCCATAGAGGAAGGTCGGGACAGTGATGCTGACCTTGAAGAATAAGATAGGGTGGTCGGCCGAGGCTTCCCAAACGTCCTCACCACGGGGCCCGAAAGTAGGCCCCTCCTCCTAACCTTGCCGTATCCGAGAACTAAATGCAAGTCATTTGGAACAAGTACGCCACAAACAAATGAGGGCCTGACTCGCATGAGAGTCGTGCCACCAGGCCACCACAGGGTCGTAGCCAGCCCAGGATAAAGGCCCCATGACTAGCAGTATACCGCTAGTTCCCAACTGTGTACAGTTAGCCGTGGGCAATGACATGCGACGCGACCTTCAGGCATCCAGCAGCCAACTCATAATTCCTCACTACCATGCAAGCACCAAACCCTACCAATCACGTGAGTTCTACAAGGATTTCTAGGAGGCAGCTAATGATGACTTTGATAAACTTGTGAGACAAAATAAGGGAAGGTGCAAAGAGGCCAAGCACTACAGTTTAGCGAGCACTTTGAGAAGACGCAAGAGCCTAGGATTGATGACAACCTAAGTAGTATAAAGGTCCAAATTCCTACCTTTGAGGGAACCACCGATCCAACGGAGTACCTTAAATGGGAAGGAAAAATTCAACGCATCTTCAATTGTCATCAATATTCCGAGGGTAAGAAGATCAGATTAGCAGCCATGAAGTTTGATGGCTATGTCGTTAGTTGGTGGGAGAAAGTGTGTAAGGAAAGAGGAGCAGTGTATTCCATTCATACTTGGGAAGAAATGAAGCGGGATATGAGAGCAAGGTTTGTCCCAGCGCACTACAAACGGGACTTGCAAAACAAATTGCAAGGCCTCAAGAAAGGCACCAAATCTGTGGGTAAGTATTTCAATGACCTAGAGGAACTTCTTACTAAGTTTGAGACTGATGAGGGCGAATAGGTCACAATGGCACGATTCCTCAATGGTGTCAATGAAAATATTATGTACAAGCTTTGATGAGATCCCAGCTCGTTAATGAGCTAGATCGGGTGAGCTTTGTGGATTTGGATATAGCTTGAATTATCAATAAAACCCATCCGATTATAAACAACAGTAAAGAGAATCGAAGAACAAAAAATGGTAAAGGTTGAAGCGGAAATAGAGAATAAAGAAGAACATATCGGAAATAATAAGATGGAATTTATTGTTAGAAATTCAATCTGAAATGATCAATAGACAGTAAACAATCGAATCCAAACTTGAAGATAAAAAAAAATTTACTTGTAAGGAATCAAGGCATCCTCTAGACTTGATTCTCACAACGTGAGTTTGAGGTGTTTAGAGGGAGGAGTATTCTCAACTCTAGCAATAAACATTTGACAAAAACTGCCCAAAATGAGAAGAGAGCTACCTACTTATACTAGTAAGTAAGGATGGATCTGATAGAAGTGTGGTTGGCTATCGGTAACCGATAGTTTCCTAAATGGGTACTAGTGAATCCAGAGATGGTCGACCCGCTAGAGGTTTCTGGTAACTCTCCCGAGGGTTTCTGGGTGATCGCTCTCAGCACTATGTGTGATCTCAATAGCTCTCCCGAGGGCTTCTTGTTGATTGCTCCTAGTACTAGGCGCATTCCCGATAACTCTCCCGAGGGTTTCTGGTAGTTGATTGCTTAAGGTAAAATGCGTGTTACCGATAACTCCCCCAATAGCTTCCCTAAAAGCGTCCGGTAGTTGATTGTTACCGGTATGGTTCATATTCGGTTCCTGGGTTCTATTATGATGTCTGATTACCATTAAGGTTTATCTCTCGAAACAGGAAATCTCTGTCTTCATCTCTGCCTCTCCACCAAAATAAGCCCAAAACCCTACTACCAACCCGAACCAACCAAGGAGATACTCATCTAACATTGAGTGTTTTAAGTGCCATGGAAGAGGCCACATCTCTTCCGAATGTCCCAACCGGTGAGTAATTGTCATCCGAGAGGGAAACTATGAAGCCGAAAGTGAAGATGAGATGAATGATGATGAGGATATAGAGGAGGAGGAAGGAACCGAGAGTAGTAAGGAAGAAGTAGTTCCAGCCGCAGCCATGACACTAGTTGTGAGGCGGAGCATAAGTGCTCAAGCCAAAGAGGAGACTGCATGTGAAGAGCAAAGAGAAAATCTCTTCCATTCTCTGTGTGAGATCAAAGGTGAAATGGCTTCACTTATTGTAGATAATGGAAGTATGGTAGATGTGGCGAGCCACCTCTTAGTGCCCATACTTTGTTTGCCTACATCAACTCACCCCAAGCCTTATTCCTTGCATTAGTTTAATGACAATGGTGAAGTGAAGGTAAAAGAGAAAGTTCTTATTTCTTTCAAGTTATGAGGCTATGAAGTTGAGAGATTGTGTGACATGGTTCCCATGGATGCAAGTTACCTTATTCTCGGCCGCCTATGGTAGTTTGATAGGTGGGTGATACATGATGGTCGAACCAACAAAGTTCACCTTACACACCTTGGAAAGAAATTCAACATTCTTCCACTCTCACCCGCACAAGTCCGTGAGGACCAATTGCGCATGGAAAAGGCAAGTGCTGACTTTCAATTGATGAGAAAAAATGAGGGAGAAGAGCGGAGTGAAAAATATGAGTCATGAGGTTAAAATACACCATGAAAAAAATGAGCATTGCTTGAATGTTTCCACTAACCTTCCTTATACTCTACCAAGTCAAATTGTCTCACTCTTGCAGGAATATGCCGATGTATTTCCATCCGAGATGCCTAGCGGCCTTCCTCCAATCCACGGAATAGAGCACAAGATAGATTTAGTGCCCGACGCGGCCTTGCCCAATAGGCCAGCCTACCGATGTAATCCCGATGAGACGAAGGAGCTTCAAACGCAAGTTGATGAGTTGTTGAGCAAGGGTTTCATTAGAGAGAGTATGTCCCCTTGCGCGGTGCCTGTGCTGCTAGTACCAAAGAAAGATGGCTCGTGGAGGATGTGTGTCGATTGTCGAACTGTCAAAAAAATTACCGTGAGGTATAGGCACCCTATACCATACCTTGATGACATGTTTGACAAGCTAAGTGGAAGTAAGGTGTACTCTAAAATTGATCTCATGAATGGCTATCACCAAATATGAATGCACGGAGGTGATGAGTGGAAAACCGCCTTCAAGACCAAGCACGGTTTGTATGAATGGATGGTAATGTCATTCAGTCTATCCAATGCCCCTAGTACTTTCATGAGGTTAATAAACTATGTCTTGCGTGACTTCATTGGTAAATACATTGTTGTGTATTTTGATGACATTTTTGTGTATAATCCTTCTCTTGATAAGCATGCATTTCACTTGAGTACAATACTTAACACCTTGCGCACACACCAATTATATGCTAAACTTGTTAAGTGTGAATTTTGTTTGGACCAAATGTATTTTCTTGGCTTTGTTGTAAGTGTAGGTGGTGTGCAAGTTGATGAGGACAAAGTGAAAGCCATCTGAGAGTGGCCAAGCCCCAAGAATGCTAGTGAAGTGAGATCTTTCCATGGCTTAGCAGGTTTTTACCGTCGTTTTGTACCTAACTTTTCAATAATAGTCACACAACTCAGTGAACTTACCAAGAAAAGTGTGTCCTTTAAGTGGGGAGATAGGCAACCCACGGCCTTCAAGGATCTTCAGGAGAGACTTATGCGGTCACCCATGCTAGCCCTACCGGACTTCACCAAGGCATTTGAACTAGAGTGTGACGCAAGTGGTATTGGCATAGGGGTTGTCCTAACCCAAGAAGGCCGACCCATTGTATACTTCAGTGAGAAGCTAAGCAGTGCACAACTCAACTATTCAACGTATGACCGAGAGCTCTATGCTTTAGTGAGGACGCTTATGGTGTGGGAGCATTACTTGTTACCAAATCAGTTTGTCATCCACACGAAACACTTGAGCTTGAAGTTCCTACAAGGCCAAGCAAAGTTCAACAAAAGACATGCAAAATGGATGGAATTCATTGAGGTGTTCTCATACACCATCAAGTACAAGTAAATAAAATTGTATGCTTTAAAAGATATTTTGGTATGGTCAAAACCTTGCATGCCAAAAAGCATTGTGAGTGATAGGGACACTATGTTTTTAAGTCACTTTTGGCAGACTCTATGGGCGAAGTTAGGTACTAAACTCCTCTTCTCCACCATATGTCATCCACAAATAGATGGGCAAACGGAGGTGGTGAATAGGATTTTTGGATAACTACTTCGAGTAATGGTTACTAAGTATGAAATGAAATGGGAAGGTTGTCTTGTATTTATTGAATTTGCCTATAATCATGCTTACCATTCTTCCATTAGATTTTCCCCTTTTGAGGTGGTTTACGAGTTCAAACCCTTAACCCCTCTCGATCTCTTACCCTTTCCCGTGAGTTCTCTTAAGTGTGTAGATGGGAATACCAAAGTCGCGGCAGTCAAGAAGCTCCATGAGCAAGTCCTCAAGAACATTGAAAGCATGAATGAGCATAAGTCAACCAAGCGTAACAAGGGCAAGACGCCTACTTCCTTTGAGTCTGGCCAATGGGTTTGGCTTCATTGGCGCAAGGATCGGTTTCCTAACCAAAGGCGAGACAAACTAAGTCCCCGAGGCGATGGTCCTTTCTAAATCCTCCACCGCGTCAACACTTATTGTACACCATACCGATGCCCACAAGTCATCTGCGCCACCAACACAAGGCTCATTGATAACTTCTCGGATCTACTTTTGAAGATGAAGTCGTGAGTTGATGGAGGATAGGATCTAGTCTTCTTTGAGAGGAGGTTGGATGGTTGATGGATTGATGGACAAAATTGGGTGTTTTGTGGAGTAATAAGGCAGCGGCAATAATGGATGAAATATAGAGATATGTATATGAAAGACAATGTATTAAACTTGTAATCAAGTAACTACAAGGATCTCTAATCGAGCTTATCCTTACTTGATCATGAAATGATCAATTCGATAAGTTTAGACAAGATGAACAAGACTGGTTTTAAGAACCCTAATCACTAAGATTAACTAATCGGTCTTGAAGAAGGTTCACCCAAAAATCAAAGACCAGGCTAAAAGAAACTATCTCTTTAGCATTTATACCTAAGTCTAAAACAAAGGGTAAATACCCAACTACCCTTAGACAAAGGGGGTAAGACCGGTGGGCCTGGATAGATGGGGTTGGAGCCTTGAAGAAAGCTAATGCAAGGCTAACGCGTCACACTTCATAGGACGCTAAGGCTGGCGCGCCTTGCACGCTAGGTCTCGCGCGGAAATCCTCATGGTTTATGAGGGTTTGGCGCGCGCTTCTTCATGGCTGGCGTGGCCTACCCATGAGGTCACCTCAAGGCTTCGAGTGAGAGCCTTCGAGCTCGTATCATCCCCTCCTTCTTCAAGTGGATTCGACCACGAATCTGCACACTCCTTTCCTGTGCGCTCACTCTCTATAATACCTACAAAGGAATGACATGAATCAATAAGATTGAATGTAGGGTGAAAATAACGAAAGGGAAACGCAAGGTGAAAGTGTGAGGCCATGTCCGTAGACTCAAAAAGGAAAGGATCCTTCTCCCATGGGCATAGAATAGCCTTGTGGTTGGCCGGAGTTGATAGCCTTGTGGTTGGCCGGAGTAGATTGCATTCCCGTCGACACCAACTTGTCACCTAGCAAAAGAGAGGAGACAATACTAGAGGAAGAGGTGTTAGCATTAGTGAAATCAAGAAAAGGATCCTTAAACCGTCTAAGCGAGCACGGTTTAGGGAAGGATCCATCAAGCCTTGCAACACTCCTCATGGCACACAAACTCACTTTTTTGTTTGTTAATTGCTCACGCTTTCCACCCTTAAGCTCACCACTCACATTTTTCACTCCACTCCTTTTTTCATGCCCGTTCTTTTCCTTATTCACACACCTCACATTGTTCACTCCATACCACTCAAGATTGTTATCCATAACCGTAGGGAGCACAAGTGTGGCACAAGCTTTGGAAAGCTTACATTGGTCTTCGTAGACTTGCGAAGGGGCCAAAGGAGGAATGAGAAACTTGCTGCCCAAATGCTCCAACTTGTATGTGTTAAGGAACCCATCGTGGACAGCCCGCTTGTCAAATTTCCATTGTCTTCCATCCTTGCCACATCATTGCACAATCAATCCACACATCACTTGACACATCACATATTTAGGCCACGTCATTTCTACTTGCCACCTCATACATTTTGGCATTTAGTGAGAAAGTTTTTCACTTACAAAACTACTTGTCATTCACTTCTTTTTTCAAAATACATGTCATATAAGTGAGCTCTCTTGCGAAACTACAACTTGTCATTCTTTGCATTCCATGTGCCTATTTGAGTCTTAGAGTCTTTACTAAACTTAGCTGATTGGTTTGTGTTGGCGATAAGAGTGGGTGAGTTGGTGAGCGTATTAGAGTGTAGTGTGAAGCACGAGAGCCCAAACACAAGAGGGAGAGACTAACTTTTTCGATATGAACCACACAAAATCCGGCAGTAGCTGCTCTCACACACCAAATGGTTGAATTGCAATGCCAATAGGCATCCCAATAGCAAACCAACAAGGCCATTTTAGATGCCCTTTCCGCATTGAACCCAAGAACTGCCACACATCCACCTCCACCTCCACCCCACCATAACCAACCAGCCACACATTACCACCAAAGAGCCCACCTAAATGGCCTTTCCAATGCCGACTATTATGGTGCACCACATCCATGTGACAATGCCGAAGGTGTGATATCGCAAAGTGACCATAGTGACGAAGATGAGCCACCTCATAGGCCCTCACGGCGAACTTCCCCCATTGCCTATGTTCAACGCCGTAGCAACTCCTACCCCATCTTCCAAAGCCCCGGGACACACTTGAACCCAAGACAGCTGCGCCATCCCACGCACGCATCCAACACCAACCTTGACATACCTTTACACCAAGCCAATGCATATGTCCCTCCACTTTGGCTGTCGGCTCCATTAGTGGTTCATGAGAGAGCTAGACACCCACCACCCCAACCCCCACCTTATGAGCATACTCATGGCGCAAGACGATATGAATATGAGGAACAATTTGAGCCTAGGGGTCGTAGGCATCAAGAGGAGAGAGTGGATAACAACCACTTTAGTATCAAGCTCTCCATGCCTATCTTTGAAGGCAAAGATGACCCCGATGCCTAGTATGATTGGGAGAGCAAAGTGGACCGTGTCTTTGGGTGCTACAACTATTCAGAGACGAATAAAGTGCGCCTTGCCATTATAGAGTTCACGGGAATGGGCATACATTGGTGGGATAGGCTAGTGGTAACTAGGCGGCTTGAGAGACTTCCTGTCGTAGAGACTTGGGATGAGTTGAAGTATGAGATGAGGCGTCGTTTTGTGCCTTCCTACTACCTCCGAGACCTATACCAACGCCTTCAAAGATTGACACAAGGGTCTCGCGAGGTGAGTGATTATTACCATAAGATGCTCACGTGTTTGATACGAGCGGATGTGCATGAAGGTGATGAAGCCACCATGGCTAGGTATTTGGGAGGATTACACAAGGAGATATCATATCAGCTGGAGTTTCACTCTTATGACACCTTGGAGGATATGTTCCATCTTGCACTCAAGATTGAAAGACAAGTAAGCGCTAAACCTAAAACTCCTTTCATTTCGTCATCTTTTTATAAGCCTTCTTGGAATGCACTTTTATTATCCACTAAACCTAACCAAGAGGCCACGCAACCCACACCCCCGCCCAAGCCAAACACATACCCAAACACCAACCCATCCTCAACAATGACACCCAAACCCACGCCAAACACTGACCCTAACTCTAGAACCCCTTATAGAAATATTACATGCTTTAAATGTGGAGGCAAGGATCATATGAGGGTGGAATGCCCTAATAGCAGAGTGATGATCATGCGTGAGAGTGGTGAGGTGATTAGTGATGATGATGAGCCTGAAAGTACCTAAGTGGTGGTTACCAAGAGTGTTATTAATTCGGGTGATGTTGATGATGATAAGTATGCTTGTGTGGATGTCCCTAAGTGTTTGGTAATAAGGAGAAATTTGAGCATCCATGCCAAGGTGAATGATAAGGATGGAAGCGGGATATGAAACATGGAAGTGTTTGGGTTGGTCCAATTTGTTGGACTCAAAATAGGCACATCAGCGTATTAGTAACATGGACCAACCCAAACACCTCCATGTTTCATATCCCGCTTCCACGTTCCATATAAACAAAAACAAAACAAAAAACAATTGCTGCTAATAAAGTAATTAAGATGGATTTCTACATTAAATGTTTAAAAAAAATGTTTACACGTATCACACTTAAATCTTAATAGTATTTTTTCCTATTAAATGATATTTTTACTCCATATATTTAATTTTTTTATTTAATCTTCTCTTATATTAATTATTTATTTAATTATCCTGTATACTTAGTTTTTTTATTTATCCCATATCTTACTAGAAGAGCTTATGTATTTGATCTTTCTGAATTTTGGGACGGTTTATGTCCTGAACCACTTAATTGTTTCATTATTATTACCTAGTAATGGAAAGCACTTAATTCAAAAAAAATAAAATACAAATCTCCTCCTCCCTTCTATAAAAGTACGAAAGAATTTTGTTAAACTTTTAAGTTCACTAGTATAACTTTAATAAAATGGATACTTTATTCTATACAATAATTAATTAGACATAAAATAATTAAGATAAAATAATAGACGGCAAAATACTTTCTAATAAAATAAATAATATAATAATAAACAATAATTATCGGCAAAACACCTTCTAATATGAATTTGCATTCAACTTAGATGCTGCAATGTTGTCAATTTCTCACCTTGGATTCTGATATGTTGTCAAATTCTCCAAGTGGTCAGGAGATGAAAGTTTTGCGTGAACCTATGTAAGTTTAATTTTTTAATTCAATTAAGTGTATCATAGAAAAACAATATGCTTGTAACTAAATAGAAAAAATCGAGCAGAAACACAATTTTTTTGTCAATAATTATAACATTTTTAATCTTTCCGAATATTTTTCTCCGTCTTTCGAAAAAAACTAATCTAGACTGAGAACCAGAGTTAAGGATTAATGAATGGTATGCGACCATAACCAAGTTAGTTTGAAAGACATATGTGGTGAGAATGTGTTAGAGCAAACCATTTTGTGCCGCCGATCGATCTCAAAATTACCAGGGTCCTATTCCTCGGCCTGAGAAATATAGGGAAAATAAATAAATTAACGACTATTATTGTCGGGAATAGGTAATTAAATTTTCATCGACATATATTTTTGAAACTAATCAGGAAGTTAAAAGGGAACACATACACAAAATTACACATATATACCGCGATTTTCTTTGCTTCAAAATAGTATAATTAATTCAATTGTCGCTTAACATGTCAGTGCAAATCTATATTTTGCTAATTACTAGAGGAAGAATTGGGGTGAAAAAAAAAGGAAAAAAAAAGTTTAATTATATGAATTTCCTTCTTTATTTTTATCGTCCGAGCATATCACTATGTTCGCAGCTAGCAGGGAAGGAGGTGCTCATCAAGTCTGTTGCCCAAGCTATTCCAACCTATCTGATGAGCTGGTTTGAGATTCCTCGGGGTGTATGTGATGAGATGGAGAGGCCCATGAGACAATATTGGTGGGGGGGGAGATGCTGAGCATCATAAGGTCAACTGGATTTTGTGGAATAAGATCTGTAAAGCTAAATCGGTGGGCAGTTTAGGGTTCCGCAAGCTTAGCGAGTTCAATCTCGCACTATTGGCCAAGCAAGGTTGGCGAATTATTCAACATCCTAACTCTCTCCTAACGAGGGTGTTGAAAGCCAGATATTTTCCATCCGAAAATTTCGAGGATGCTCAGTTGGGTACCCGACCAAGCTATGTTTGGAGGAGTTTCTTGGCTGGTCGTGACGCCCTTTCTAAAGGGTGCATCTGGCAGGTGGGAAATGGTGAACGTATTCGCATTTGGGGCGACCCTTGGATTCCTTCGGTCCCTTCTGGTGTCATTCAATCCCTAGTCTCCCACTTCCAATCAAACGCAACGGTCAACAAGTCTGATGGAGCCAGATGTTAGTAGGGGGAATGTTCAGTTGGTGCGACAGATCTTCAGCCCCACTGAGTGCGATGTTATTTTGGCAAGGCTAGTGAGTTTCTTTCGCCCTCCTGATAGGATCGTGTGGCGCTTCTCTGACTCAGAGAATTTCTCAGTTAAAAGCTACTATCATTCCCTTCTGTCGGAGCCCCCTGATGCTGGGCACCAGGTCTCAAGTGGCTTTTGGTGGCCATCTCTGTGGAATTTACAAATTCTGCCCAAATGCAAGAATTTCGTCTGGCGTATGGTCCATAATGGACTTCCGACGAAAGAGAACCTCTTTAGTAGAGGCATTACTGAAGACAACTCGTGCCCGCTCTGTCATGGGTCGACTGAGTCTATTGATCATATTTTGCTGCATTGCCCGGTCACTCTCAATTTTTTGGATTTCTAGACACCTCCCCTTTGGCTGTCAATTCTCTCCGAATGACCTAGTTATCAATTGGCTTGGTACTCTTAGGAACTCGGCATTATCTACGGTTCTTGAAGAGGTGATCGTTACTCTTTGGGCTGTTTGGAACTCTAGAAATGACCTAGTGTTCAAATCGGTGTCTACATCCCCTCAGGAGGTCATTTTCCGCGGCGCTCGATTATTGGGGGAGTACAGAGAAGTCAACGAGAGATTTGGGAATGAGACTTGTCTTGACACTCGAGCCCCATTGTCTGACTGGTGTCACCCGGGTGCGGGGATCATCTGTATCAACACTGATACGGCAATTGGTCCTTCTCGAACTGGCCTTGGGTTCCTTGCTCGTGAGAGTAATAGTCGATGCATCTTCTCTGGTCACGAGTGCACTTTCTTTCGTTTGGAAGTTGTTGTGGGTGAAGATTTAGCTGTATGCAGAGCCCTCCAACTCACCAAAGATAGTGGCTTTAGCCAGGTACAAGTCCAAACTGATTGTCTTCAACTAGTTCGAGCTATTCATTCGTCGGCTCAACTTTTCTCCAGTTTGGGGGTGATCGCTGCTGATATCTCTCTCGTTGCTCTGCAATTCATTTCCTGCACTTTTGTGCATGTTAGAAGAATTGCAAATGTAGAAACTCATGCTCTCACTAGAAGAGCTTTGTTATTGGTCTGTCTGAATTTTGGGATGGTTTATGCCCTGGACAGCTTGATTATTTATAAGTAATGGAATCATTTATTTTCAAAAAAGAATTGTTCGCAGCTAGCTACAGTTAAACCTCGATAAATGAATGCTCTTGGGACCAGCAAAAAATATTCGTTTAGTGAGTTTATTTACTTATCGATAAATGAATAATATATTCATTTATCGATAAATGAATTTTTATTCATTTAGATAGTATTTTTACATTTTTATTTTTTCGTATGATTATTTATTTTACATTTAATGTACAAATACGTATATAGACTATGTACATGCATCATGTACTTATAAGATTCTATGTATGGAATACTTAGAGTCTAAATACATGCAACATGTACTAATAATAATATTCTATGTATGGAATACTTAGAGACTAAGACAATGTACCTAATCTACCTACAAACTACTATATATATTTTTCTAGAGTCTTGTTTTTAGGATAAATAAATAAATAAATAAATATATATATATATATATATATATATATATATATATATATCTTATGAATTTTAATGATTATTCATTTATATTTACATGGGGTCTTTAAGGATTCAAAAAAAATTATTCGTTAATGCATTTAGCGAGGTTATTCATTTAGCCCATTTGCCCAAGTCGGGACCGGAGAAAATTATTCATTTGACGAGGTTATTCGTTTATCGAACATTCATTTATCGAGGTTTAACTGTAGGTTGAATGGTTCAAGATTAATTAATTGTGTTCGCATTTAACTAAATGATTAATTCAACAGTTACATATTTAGTTGTGAGAACAATTCAATTCTTAATTAAGTTATATATGTAAATTTATGTTGAGTAATTAAGCTAATTTAACTTTCAAGAAGAGGAGAGAGAATTCAAAAAATATTGAGACCCGAAACAAAGAGAACAAAATATAGTGACTGTAACAATTTGAAGGATTTGAAGAGTAGGATTATTCTCACACCCCAAATTGTTACCCTCATATCATTTGACCTAAAAAATTACTACATTAATTTTTATTATATTTTATGACATAAAATTTAATATTTAAATAAGAGTAGTAAAGTAAATAGACTAAAAGTGTGAAAATAATACCATCCAAATTTAAAAAGTTAAATCTCTTTCTTTCAGCAATATTAATATTTTTATCTTAGGTAATCAACTAATAAAATTCATTTTGTATTAATGTGATATTATACTTATTTTTCTTGTGTTAGATCACACTGTATATTTAGAGAAAAGTGTGCCAACAAAAATGATGAACGCATTTTAATGGCATTTGATAAGGATGGAACTTCATGTCCTCTTTTTTAAATAATTAATTGTTTATTTGCGAAACTACAATTTGTAAACATGTTGAATTAGTGACCGAATTATTTTAATCGCTAATCTTTACACTCAGGTCACTAAAAGGCGTTTCTTCCCTGGCCCGAGATTAATAAGGTTATTAGCATGGACCGAATTTTGTGTGGATCATCCTAATTAGTAAATTACAATGATATTACATATCAACTTTTATCTTTTTTTTTCGTTTAATTACAATCATAGTCTTCGCCAATATTGTTGAATCATCCCCTACCGTGATAGAATTCAGACGCAGTACTGTTGATCGACGTTATGTGCCATGCCAGCCTCTGGAATGTTACCACGTCAACTCGCCACGTCCGCGATGACCAGGAGGGTAATTAAATATATAAAAAAACTAAGGGTTGCGATTAATCAACACATTTAAGTCCAGGGTTGTTTTATGTCATTTTTCCTAATTTAATCAATAACCCAAATTCCTCTTTTCTTTTCTTTTTTATATACAACAGTATAATAATAATAATAAAAAAAATGGAATTAATGCTAGTGTAAGTAAAGAATACACTAAAGAAATTATTAAGGATATTGATACAAAATTATTAAGGATATTGCTATGCATTTGGAAAAATTATTTTGTGTAAAAGTTATTAAAGTGTTTAGTTTAAATATCAGTTTAAAAAAATATAAAATATTTTAAATATTTTATGAAGAATTTAGGTACATATGACCACGGTAGTAGTAAGATAAAAAAAAGTGAATATAATAATAAAATATATTTTAAATATATTAATAATTAAACAATAAAATACATATTTTATGTAAAAGTATGTGATTATTATTATTTTATTTTGTTAAATAATTTTAAATTACAAAATTGTATAAAAACAATACATGTTTACATAGTTTTGGCAGTAGTTTGGGTGCAATTAAAGAAATTAAAAAAAAATCATAGTGTTGTTTAAGAGATAAAAATTTAAAATGGTAAAATTACATAAATCAACCCTAAACTTTAATATTTTCTTTAATCGCAACCTTTATCTTTTTTTTATTTAATTACCCCTTGGTTATCGCAGACGTGGCGAGTTGACGTGGCAACATTCTAGGGATCAACGGTGTCACGTCAGAATTCTGTCATTGTAGGGGTGATTTAACAATATTGGCGAAGACTAGGGCTGTAATTAAACGGAAAAAAAGCTAAGAATTGGTATTAAATAAAACTTTAAAGTTCAGGGTTGTTTTATGTCATTTTTCTAATGATATTCTATCGAACAATTTTGTGTGTGGTTTGTAGTGAATATTTTTTTAAAGTAAATAAAACACAAATAATATGCAAAAGAGATGTGGAAAGTGTTTTAATATTTTAATGAGTTTTATAAGCATACATAGTATATTACATGGTCACAGGTTTTTAATAGACGAAAATGACTCGAATTTGAGTCCTACTTTTCCACTGGCTAACTCATTGGCGAACAAACATTTTTTTACTCAAAAGGAAAGTATAATTTGATTTGATAATATCATTCACAAAATCCAAAAAAGAAAAAAAAGATGGTGATTAGTTTCCTGATTTTAGGTGACAGCTAAAATCACAATTCACAATAGATATATACAGAATATTCTCCAAATCCTTAAAAAGAATTGTAAACAAAAACTTATAAATTAGATTCCTTTTGCCCATTTTTAGAAGGGAATATAATATATACATATATTACATATCCTAAAATCCAAATGACAACCTTATTTTCTAAGATGGTCGAAAATATGATACTATTGATATCTTTTCATGCCTATAAATTTGAGGCTAATTGAACACAAATTTGCAAGCGAAAAATAAAAACAAAAAAGAAATTAATATATCCTCCTAAATTCAATAATTTATTTTTGAAAAGAAGAGTAATTAATTTAAGTAAGATTATGGCTTGCAAGAGAAATAATGTTTTGGGTGTTGTGGTGTTGATGATGATGGTTGTGGTAGGAACGGCTGTAGCAGATCAACCAATCTTTTCAGAGAAATTTATGGGGAAGCTTTGTTGCTTTGCCGAATGCTCAGAGACATGTCTAGGAATGTCATATCCACTCATGGTTATCTGTTTTGGGGAATGTTCGACTAAATGCATGCACTCTTTCCTCTCAATTCCAAAATCACAATCTCTTTGCACTTCCAATTGTCTGAATTCCAAAGGCATTTACTCCATTTCTGGTATGTTATATATCTTCTTCCGGTTACCCATTGGTTGGTTTAAAAAACAAACGTGCAAACATAATATGCGGATCTTAAATATATGGAAAACACAAATAGTTTCTGTAATTGAAGTTGTAGGGATATAGTTGGGAAAAAAAATAATACTTCCTTGATTTTTTCAAATGACAGATATTTTGAAATAAAATTTATTTCTCTAAAATGATAAATATTATGAACCGGAAGGACTATATAATAAATTTATGAAATTAGTTGTATGATCTAATAGCTAATAATTCAATTTTGCGATTGTTTGTTGTAGAGGAGAATGCAAATGAAATTGGAGAGTCTGCGCTTTCTTGCTATGCCAACTGCAAGGAGAAGAGTAACTAATCGATTTACATTAAAGTGTCGTACTAAAAAAAAAAAGTTATGATGAATGTAAAACCTTTTGTTCACAATTCTCCACAGTTCTCTTTGTTTCAATAAAAGCAGATTGGCTTATCAGAAGGATAGGTTATATATACAAATGGCTAATAAAATGTAAACTTTCTTTAAAAGTAATGGATGTTTTATATATTCATAGGAGTTGTGCCTCCCTTCATTATCCAGTGATATGGAGATTGTAATACAAATAAAAGGAAATAAAAGAATTGATTTTTGGATTTTGAAAATTTAATTTTAATTCCGAAATTAATTATTAATGAAGAGATTTAATTAATAGACATATCTTTTAATAACAATTGTTCAAGACAACAGCTATCTTCAACAGATGTGACTCTTCATGAATAAGTGTGATTCTTTATGAATAAGCGTGGCTCCTCATGAAATGTCACTTACAAACTATAAATAAATCTAGAAATCAGTTTTTATAGACTGATACGAGCATAGACCCTTCGGTTCCCGCACACATTGCACGAGAAAGGCCTCTCGCGTGGCCTATCTTCCTCGCACGGTTCTCACGAGTTGTTCGGCCAAACCACGACACATCTGCGCCTCCAACCCTAGCAAGTCGTGAGCTTCTCCGCCTATCCCATGAGCGTCTGCGCCTAGCCCTATCCATCTTAGCCCATATCTTGGCCAAGCTATTCGCGAAGGCCAAGCCAAGTACCTACCCGTGGCCGAGCCCGTGCCTATCGTCTAAGCCAAGCTCGTGGTCGAGCCCATGTCTGTTGTCTAGGCCAAGCCCATGCCCAAGCCCGCCAAGCCAAGCATCCAAGGCCCTATTGTTAAAGGGTAGTTAGGGCTTTTCCCATGTAATAAGTTAGGAGTATAAATAGTGAGTGATAGGCTCATTTTAGACTGGTCTTTGATTTTGTGAGTTATCTCCTTCATGACCAATTAGTTAGGCTTTGCCTTAGGGTTCTTAAAATCGGTTTTGTTCATCTTGTTTAATCTCATCGGGTTGATCATTACATGATCAAGTAAGGGTGAGCACGATTAAGAGATCCTTGTAATCATTTGAATACAAGTTTAATACATTATTTTCCATCAATACACTCTCCATTTCATCCATATATTCTGCTGCACAATCCGCACTCCTTCTAGCGACGTTATCTTCTCCATTAAACACCCTTAAACACCATCTAAACACCATCAATCCTTGTGTTTACCACCTCCCAAAGGAGACTATATCCTTTCAATCAAGAACTCATGGCTTCATCCTCCAAGAGAAACCGAGAAGTTATCAAGTGGTAGCGGAGCTCCAAGTTGTCTTCTAGGTTGGTAAACTTCATTTCTACGGTTAGAATCATCTCTTCTGCCGTAGATCTATATCTTTTGAGAGAGATTTTTTTCTATTTTTTGACATTTTTGTCACCGTTCCACTAAATTGCTCAAACATGTTTTCATCGAGTTTTCACGGTTCAAACACCTTCATACTTCATTTCCACGGATTAAACATTATATCCTACCATAGGATTTAAGTAATCCTCATTTGAAACTTTTGTGTTCTTGACATTTTTTGTCTTCTAGTGTGCTAATTTTGAAGAAACACAATTGCTAAAATATTTTTGTGTTTGTAAGCATCTAAGTGGCCGAATTTTCTTCTTCTTAAGTGTGATTAATTGCTGTGATTGGAGCTTCCTATGATGAGCCATGAGAGCCATGTGGACTTGCTTGTTTGTTAGCTAGTTACCATCATTTTTGGGCTCTTCTCCTAGCCGGCCACATCACCCCCTTTGTGAACCAAGTATTTGCTTTCATTGTGAACCAAGCATTTCAACTTGCTCACCAATCTTCTTTGCCTCACTTAGTCGGCCCTAGGGCTTCATCCTTACACACTTTTTGCTTGTCATACACAGCCACATCACTTGCCACATCACTTGCTTTGTCATCCACACAAAACTTGACACATCACACTTTTTGGCATTTAGTGATAATTTTTGCAATTGCTAAACTACTTATCTTTCACTTCTTCTTTCAAGAATACATCTCATACAAGTGAGCTCTCTTCACTCAATTCAAAAACAGAAAAGAAAAGAGAAGGGAACTAAAAGAAAGATAAATAAAAAAAAACTGATCAAGTTCCTCCAAAAAAAAAATTTTAAAAAAAGAGAAACAATTGAGTCATAAGTAAGAGACTACTTGTGTGTATGCAATTGAAGTGATTTGCAACATTTTTCAAGTGTCATTATGGGAAGAACACAAGTTCAGCATTCATTTTGCATTTTTATTTGATGCTTTTTCATTTTCGTTTCTTTTCTCTTCTTCTTGAGTTGTCCATTTGAGCTAGCCTTTCTTTTAGTGTCTTGAGTTTTTGTGCCTTTTTTCCTACATCTATCTACTCTAGGTCATTGGTGTTCAAAGCAATCAATCCTTGAACATCAATTCGGCCTTCTCTACCTTTCTTTCTAAGCTTGTTTTCTTTGCATTTCATGTGCAGTTTTGAGTCTTAGAGTCTTGTGCTAAGCTTAATTACTTGGTTTGCATTGGAGATAAGAGTGGGTGACTTAGTGAGCGTATTAGAGTGTAGTGTGAAACACGAGAGCCCAAACATAAGAGGGAGGGACTAACCGTTTTGTATCTAGCATTTCTGTTTATTTTTCTTTTTGTAGGTACCTTTGCTTATGTCTCGTTATTATGAGGATGTTGGATCCTATGGGGATGAGGACTTCTACACCACGGCTTCCTCCTCTCTAAGCCATGGCCTAGGTTCCGCATCTTACTAAGGTCGTGGTCATGGCCCCACTTCGGGTGTATTCGTCTGGTGGCCTCCTCAACATCCCTATGTCCCGTCGGCTTCTAGAGTTGCGCCCTCGTACCACGCCTCATTTTATTATAATGCGCAACCTACAAGCTATGTCCACCGGCCTCATCAATATTCCTATGGCCATGAGCATCATAGTGAGCACTTGGGTGAGCAAAGTGTAGTTGAGAGCTCGGTTAGGCTTCCCACACTTGAGTCAAGTACGGCGCCCCTTACAACGAGCATGGCTGAAAACATGGCCCTTGTTTTGCTCATGGTCCAAATGGGTGATATACAATACCAATTGGCACGGCAAGAACAAACCACCAAGGACATTTTGGATACCATAGTTGCTTTGACACCGCGAGTTGCCACACTTCCACCCAACGGTGAGGATAGGGTTTGCCCTTGCGATTCACACTCTAGTGATGATATTTTGGACCCATTTAAGGATGAGATGCTTGTTGTGCCGCCCCTTGGTGAGGGTGATATCCCATGTAATGCGGAGATGGTTATTTTGGAGGTAACTTCGAGTGATGATGACCTTGTGGAGGATAGCAGCATTGGGAATGCAATAGGGATTTGCGGGTTATCTACGGGCTGCCATGAGAGAGCTCTTCATTGTCTTGCCTTGCAGCGCACTCTTAGGTCCCTTGGCAGTGATTTTTCCATCATCCTGGCGGTGCCTTCATATAGCCATTTGGACCCATTCCTTGCTGCCTAGTGTTGGTTATTTTTGGGTTAGATTCTCCATCAATTTTCCCTATCCACAGTGTAGATTCGAGGACGAATCTCTTCAAAGAGGGATGGGATGATACGAGCATGGACCCTCCGGTTCCCGCACACATTGCACGAGAAAGGCCTTCCACGTGGCCTATCGTCCTCGCACGATTCTCACGAGTTGTTCGGCCAAACCATGACACATCCGCCCCTCCAACCCTAGCAAGCCGTGAGCTTCTCCACCTATCCCATGAGCGCCCGCGCCTAGCCCTATCCATCTTGGCCCATGCCTTGGCCAAGTTGTCCGCCAAGGCCAAGCTAAGTACCTGCCCGTGGCCGAGCCCGTGCCTACCGTCTAGGCAAAGCTCGTGGCCGAGCCCGTGTCTGCCGTCTAGGCCAATCCCGTGCCTAAGCCCTTGGCTAAGCCCATGTCCGAGCCCTTGGCCTAGCCCATGGCCAAGCCCGCCAAGCTAAGCGTCCAAGGCCCTATTGTTAAAGAGTAGTTAGGGGTTTTCCCAATGTAATAAGTTAGTTGTATAAATAGTGAGTGATAGGCTCATTTTATACTGGTCTTTGATTTTGTGAGTTATCTCCTTCAAGACCAATTAGTTAGGCTTTGCCTTACGGTTCTTAAAATTGGTTTTGTTCATCTTGTTTAATCTCATCAGGTTGATCATTACATGATCAAGTAAGGGTGAGCATGATTAAGAGATCCTTGTAATCATTTGAATACAAGTTTAATACATTATTTTCCATCAATACACTCTCCATTTCATCCATATATTCTGCTGCACAATCCGCACTCCTTCAAGCGACGTTATCTTCTCCATTAAACACCATTAAACACCATCTAAACACCATCAATCCTTGTGTTTACTACCTCCCAAAGGAGACTAGATCCTTTCAATCAAGAACTCATGGCTTCATCCTCCAAGAGAAACCAAGAAGTTATCATAGACAATCACTTTTCATCTTTATTTCTTTCTCATTCTCTTATAAAATACACAAGATGAAGTTCTGATAATTGCAAATAGAATTCCTGGAGGCTTTGTAAAATCCTGGAAGTATAATTGTCGTAACTAGGAGCAATCATTGCGGGGGTTGATTAGTTGCTCTTTTAGCTTCCTTTTCTTATCTAAATGCTACTGTTTTTCATCTTGATACTACTAAAAATTATGATTTCCCCCCTTTTTGCATAAAGGTGCAGTTAAGAGCATTTGGAGGAAAGGAGCTACAAAAGAGAGCAATTCATAACATTTTTTGGAGCAAAGAGTTGTAGCAGATCAAGGATACAATCTCTATCTCGGTCATGACCAGCCCAGACATGATTTACGCTTATGCAATAAAGCCCAGTTACAAAAGCCCATCTAGAGGTACAACTAAATCAAACTAGCGCAAGCAAGAAGCAAATTAGAGATCGGCTAGGACTCTAACCGAGACACATGGAGGAATTCTAGGAAGAGATGGACACTCGGCAACCCGAAGAAAACCTATAAAAAATTTAACCAAATAGAATTCTAGGGAGGAAGGATTTCAGAAGAAAATAAATCTTCAAGAACGTTTTGTTGGAGACGATAGACAACTCTTCTTTTCTTATGTTTTATTCTTATTTGGATTTTATTTCAGTTATGTTTTCTATGACTAACTAAAAATCAAATTCTCGATGAAGACTTAAGGTTCCGATTTGATCTCTTATGAGATCTAATTGCATTTTTATATTTTCATATTCATATTCTTTTGATTCTTGTTTAATTGTTTAACTTATTCCATAATAAGTTTATTGAATTATATACTCTTAATATGATTAGGGCAAGTAATATCGACTTGACTGGTTCGTTAGTAATCACGAGTAAATCAGACAAGTACTGGGGTTTGCTTAGGGCAAGGAATTAGCAGATTTAGGTTAAAGAGCTAGGAAACTTAATTAGCCTTTTTAATTAAATCTTATAAGCGGATCTAAGGATTGTTAAAAGGTTAGGATTCCAGATAAAGTAGATCTTCACGTAATTTGTCATAGGAGGAGAGCAAGAGTTCTAAGCGAAATTGAATTTCATAGTTGTTCTATGAATTTGAAATGGCCATCCCTACATCAATGATCAGATGATTATTATCGGAACCTCAAATTAAGTCTTCACTGGGAGTTTTCGTCATTATTCAATCTCAACCCTTTCTTATTTTTCGTTCTTTAAATCTTGTTCTAGGCCTTGAAGTATTTTTACAATTCAATTGAATCTCAACTTCTTGGTTTTGAAATCACCACTCTTTATTTTTTTCACCTCGTTGAGTGGATTAATCATTCCAATTGTCCCTTTGGAACAATCCTCTTCCATTATCTACAATCTTTTTTGTAGTTCAGTGTCAAGTTGCATTTTAACTATTTTTTACGGTATCGATGGCCGATCAAATTTTGGCTCCGTTATTGGGGACAGCGTGTGTAAGTGTTTTTCTTCTTCCTTATGACCAGGTCTTCCAGCTCGGGCGTACTTGATGCGCTCAAGCTCGTTATGAAATAAGCCATAGTTCATGGAAGCTCTTGGTTAGGATCTAGCCCAAGAGATCACACAAATATTGACATGAAACAAGAACAAGGAAACACAAAAGGAGGACTCAGAAACGCAGTGGATGGGAGGAAGATAAGACACAAAAGCTAGAAGGAGGTTACCATTGGAGTAAAGACGGGCGGGATGGACGGAGTTGAACATGGCGAATTGTATAGAACATACACGAGACTTAAAGAACACAATGTTAGGAAACGATGATGTCCACATATATTTCTTACACAAAAATAGCCATCAATGATTACAAGGTTTGATTTCCCAGAGAGAGATAGGGAGGAGTACTCTCAACTCAAGCTATCTCTCTCAAGGAAGGAAGGGTGAGTTTAGAGGTGAAAGGGGAGGAGTATTCTCACTCTACTATTTCACTCGAAGTCTAAAACCGACTATAAAAGAGAGGGGTGGCCTATTTATACATGGTTAGCCTTACAAAATAAAGTATGAAATCTTTTAATCAAATTGGGGAGGTTAACAGTACCGTTAAGGTACCTATCAGTAGTCCATTAACTCGAGCCCCTAAAATGTCCAAAACGTCGCGTCCGTGAAACTGTTAGGAGGTACAGGTGGTTATCAGGATACGGTAGTTTCTCGATAGGTGCATGTCGGCCCGTTATCGCTAAGTTCTTCAGAAGCTTCCGGTAAGTGTCTTCTTCCAGTAATGTACTTGCTCCCGATAACTTTCTTAGAATTTTCCTATAGATGTCCACTCTCGATAATATGTCATTCCCAGTAATGTCCTTGTGCTCCATCGTGATAGTTGTGAGGTTGCAGTGTGGCTTCATGCGATGTCTGGTAAAGGCATGAGTGATACAAGCTCAAAGGCTCTCACTCGAAGCCTTGAGGTGACCTCATAGTAGGCCGGCATCCCATGAAGTGTGACGCGTTAGCCTTGTTTTATCCTTCTTCAAGGCTCCAAGCCCATCTATCCAAGCCCGCTGGTCTTACCCCCTTTGTTTAAGGGTAGTTGGGTATTTACCCTTTATTTTAGTATTAGGTATAAATGCTAAAGAGAGAGTTTCTTTTAGCTTGGTCTTTTATTTTTGAGTAAATCTCCTTCAAGACCAATTAGTTAATATTAGTGATTAGGGTTCTTAAAATCGATCTTTGTTCATCTTGTCTAAACTTATCGGATTAATCATTTCATGATCAAGTAAGGATAAGCTCGATTAGAGATCCTTGTAGTTACTTGATTATAAGTTTAATACATTCTCTTTCCTATACACATCTCTACATTGTATCCATTATTGCCGTTGCCTTATTACTCCACAAAACACCCAATTTCGTCCATCAATCCATCAACCATCCAAGCGTTTACCTCCTCTCAAAGAAGAGTAGATCCTATCCTCCATCAACTCACGACTTCATCTTCAAAAGTGGATCCGAGAAGTTATCATATAGTAGCGGAGCTTCAAAGTTGTCTTCTAGGTTGGTAAATCTAATTTTACCACTATTTCTACGGTTAGAATCATCTCCTCTACCATAGGTTTCATTGGTTTTTCATTTGAAAAAAATTCAGTTTTAGGTTAAATTTGTGTCTTCTTGTGTGATTGATCTTGCTTGAACACAATTTCTGCAATTTTTGTTTGTTTATTTGCATCCCGCACATTCATCTCTTCTTCTTCTTCCCTTGAACGTGTTTGGTGTTCTTATTTTGATTCATTTGTTCATTCATATGCATAGAGTGGTTGCGAAGTGTCTAAGGGGTGATAGGGCCCAAGTTCCTTAGAAGGCCTTGGCGTCGCTTGAAGGGAACCAGATCTAGTCTCACCCACGGTTGGCTTAGGCGTTGATGGTTTGAAAGGGCATTCGGATGGATGGTTTTGTAAAGGAGTTGCAGCGATAAATATAGATGGTTAATATGGAGGAAATGGAATATTTGAAAGAGAAAAAGGAAGGAGTTTTATATATATAACAAGGTTTCGAACATAAAAGTTTGGAGGAAACCCTCTTGGCAACGAAGGCCAAGCAACCTTCCTATTACAAACGACTAAACGATTTCTAGCTCAAGGCTTACTTGATCATCAATGAAAGATGAGCAAGCGGCTGCCTTGAAGGAGAAAAGCTACGGCTTTAAGAACCCTAGAGATAGACTAATGGCTTAAGGCTTTGGAGGAAAATCTCACAAACAAAAAGCAACTATAAAAGAAGGCTAAGTCCTTCTATTTATAGGAAAGATATTTACAAAGGGAAAAGACCCAAATCACCCTTGGACAAAGGGTCTTCACTTATGGGACACGCAGGTTCGCTTGAGCGTGTGACGGGTCGCGGGCTTGGTCGAGTGACAGGGCGCGGTTGCGGACGTGGTCTTGGCACTGGGCTATGGTGAGGTCGAGGTGTTGGGCCTTGGCGAGGCCATGGCACTGAGCTTTGGCGAGGCTGAGGCGCTGAGCTTTGGCGAGGCCGAGGCGCTGAGCTTTGGCGAGGCCACGGTGCTAGGCGCGAGTGATGCCGAGGCGCTGGGTGTGCGCGAGGCCGAGGTGCTGGGCCTTGGCGAGGCCATGGCGCTGAGCTTTGGCGAGGCTGAGGCGCTGAGCTTTGACGAGGCCGAGACGCTGAGCTTTGGCGAGGCCGCGATGCTAGGCGTGAGTCATGCCGAGGTGTTGGGTGCGTGTGCTGCCGATGCAAGTGGTGTGCGCGAGGTCGAGGCGCTGGGCGTGTGCGATGCCGCTGCGCTGGGTGCGTGCGATTCCGATGCGTTGGGCGCGCACGAGGCCGAGGCCTAGGCGTTGGGTGCGGGTGAGGTCTTGGCGCTTAGCGTGGACTCGAACTCAGGCGTGAGGCTATGAGTCGAGTCGTTGGCGTGGACACATAGGCTCCAATGGGTCGAGGCCTTCACGTTGCCTTCTTCGGTCCTAAGCGCCTTGATGAGAAGGTTGATCACGACGTCCTTGCTCCTTATGGCGTGCCTATGTGTGGCTTTGGTCGGGTCATGGGCTTGGGTTGTATCATCCCCTCCCCCTTCGCAAGGATTCGTCCTCGAATCCACACCGTCGCTCCCTCCTAGCTCTTCATCTTCATCACCTTCAAGAAAAGGGGAAAGATCATTAATATTAAAGGAGTGACTAGTGTTTCCATACGAAGAAGGAATGTCAAGCGTTGTCACTGATTTTCTCCAAGATGAGGAAAGGTCCATCGCCGCGTTGGCTTAGCTTGCTCACCCGGCGTTCCTTTGTCATGTGGACCCAAACCAACTCGCCCACCTCGAAGGATCGGATACGGCGCCCGAAGTCTCGCTTCTTGATGAGCTTGGCGTTGAGGGCTTCAATGCGGTCCTTGGCTACCGTGTGCATCTTGCTTACCATGTCTGCTTTTTCTTCTCCATCTAGGCTAGCACAAGCGGTCAAAGGAATAGGTAGCAAGTCTATAGGGGTAAGAGGATTAAACCCATAGACAAGCTAAAATGGAGAGAAATGTGTAGAAGAGTGCATGGTGCGGTTGTAAGCAAATTCAATGAATGAAATGCAATCCTCTCATGTTTTGGGGTTTTGTCCTACTTGATGTGGTAGGAGAATCTCTTAATAAACTCCATCCATGCGGCATGTCTTTTGTTGAGCTTGCCTTGCCCTTTCAAGTATTTTAGGCTAAGGTGGTCCGTATGCACCACAAACTCCTTCGGCACCAAGTAGTGCTCCCAAATGGTCAAGGCCCTTACCAACGCATACAACTCCTTGTCATGCATACAGTAATTGAGTTGGGCCGCTTTCAACTTCTCACTAAAGAAGGTCATGGGTCACTTGTCTTGCACTAACAAGGCACCAATCCCCAAGCCACTTGCATCGCATTCTACCTCAAAGGTCTTCTCAAAGTTAGGAAGGATGAGCACGGGACTATAAGAGAGACTAGCCTTAAGGGTGTTGAAGGCTAGCTCTTGATCCTCCCCCCACACGAAAGGCACCTCCTTCTTAGTGAGCTCATTAAGGGGTGCCGCAATCGTTGAGAAGTCCTTGACGAATCGGCAATAGAACCCGGCGAGTCCAGGGAAGGAGCGGATCTCGCCTACGGTGGTGGGCGTGGGCCATTCGGCGATGGCTCTCACCTTTTCGCTATCTACCTTGAGCCCCTCGGATCCTACAATAAAACTAAGAAAATGGACCTCTTCCTAGCAAAATTCACACTTGGAGAGTTTGGCAAATAGCTTGTGCTCATGAAGGGTTAGAAACACTTGATGCAAATGATCTAGGTGTGATTGTGGTGAAGTGTTATAGACTAGAATGTCATCAAAGTATACCACAACAAAACGACCTATGAAAGGCCTTAAAATATGGTTCATCAATCGCATGAAAGTACTAGGTGCATTAGTGAGGACGAAAGGCATCACAAGCCACTCATATAATCCAAACTTAGTTTTAAAAGCCGTTTTCCATTGGTCACCATCATTCATCTTGATTTGATGGTAACCACTTACTAGGTCAATTTTGGAAAATATTTTAGCATCACACAACTCATCTAACATGTCATCTAAGCGAGGGATTGGATGAGAGTATTTTACCATTATTTTATTGATGGCGCGGCAATCCATGCACATTCTCCAACTTCCATCCTTGTTGGGCACAAGGATGACCGGTACGGCACAATGAGAGAGACTCTCTCGAATGAAACCCTTGGCCATCAATCCATCGATTTGATCTTGCAATTCTTGGGTCTCCTTCAGGTTGCAACGATAGGCCGGCCTATTTGGCAAGGTGGAGCTAGGCACAAAGTCGATCTTGTGCTCAATGCCCCTTGTGGGTGGTAGTCCTTCGGGGATCTCATCCGGGAAGACGTCCTTAAAGTCTAGCAAAAGAGGAGACAACATCTCAGGCAAAGCAAGGTTAGCATTAGTAGCATTCAAAACGAAAGGCTTAAAGTGAATTAAAATGCATGGTTTGTGCATGATTAGCGCATGCCTAATGTCCTTCCCCTTGGCCATCAAGTTCACTTTTCTCTCTACCTTTGCCTCTCTAAAGGCCTCACTAGCTTGCTTACTCTTTTCAAGCTTGGTTTTCCCACTCATTTCTCCCTTTTTCACTCCACTCTCCTTACTTTCTTCTCTCTACGCATGCTCTTTGTTTTCATGCCCGCTATTTTCCCTTTGATCCCTACTCACTTTCTTCTCTCCACTCCAATCACTCATTTTCTTCCTTTGAAGTATGGCCGAGATCTCAAAAGTGGCGCAAGCCTTTTCGAGCTTGAGTTTGTCCTCATAAACTTGGCTCGGTGGAAGTGTTGGAATCAAGAACTTACAGCCATCATGCTCTAGCTTGTACGTGTTTCTATAGCCATCATGCATGGCCCTTCGGTTATATTGCCACGGACGCCCTAGGAGCAAGTGGCTCGAGTGCATGGGAGCCACATCACATAGGCGCTTATCCTTGTAGTCGTCATTGTTGAAGGAGATGTGGACTTTCTTTTGCACCTTCACCGTATTGCCATCATTGAACCAATTCAAGACATACGGGTGAGGGTGTCTTGTGGTGGTAAAGCTGAGCGAGTGCACTAGGAGAGCGCTTGCCACATCCACACAACTCCCGTTGTCAATAATAATGGACATCACCATCCCATTGGCCGTGCCTCTTGTGTGGAACAAGTTTTCCCGTTGGGCTATCGTTGGGCTATGGAGGCATCATCCTCCCTTCCCTTTAGACTCAAGCTCCTCCTCACAACTAGACATTGTGGCACCTCTACTTGGTCAAACTCTCCACTATCCTCACTTGTGGACCCTTCGTCTCCCCAACATTCCTTAGGCCACCCCTCTTCTTCCCCTTCCTCTTCGCTTACCACTTCCCCATTGTCTCACATCACCATTATGGTCCTATTAGGGCATTCAGCCCTCATGTGGCCCTTCCCTCCACACTTGAAACAAGTGATGTCTCTAGTGGGGGTCCTTACGGGTAGGTTAGGTGGGTTGGTGTTTGGTAGGGGTCTTGGCGGTAGGGTGTTTGGTTGGGTGTTTGGTCTAGGTGTATAGGCGCGGTTGGTGTTTGGGGTAGTCACGGCTATTTTGCTAGGATTTTGCCACGGTCGCTTGAAGGTAGTAGAAGGAGTATAAGATGTAGTAGACAAGTGATGGGTTTTCGGTTTATGGCTTACTTGTCTCTCGATTTTGAGGGCTAGATGGAACATCTCATCCAACGTTGAATAGGAGTAGAAGTCAAATGGATCCGCAATTTCCTTGTGAAGTCCGGCCAAGAATCGGGCCATCGTGGCCTCTACTTCCTCGCGGATGTCCGCTCTCATTAGGCATGTCAACAGCTCATGGTAGAACTTACTCACGCTCTTGGGCCCTTGGCTTAGGCGTTGAAGGCGTCGGTGCAAGTCTCTCAAGTAGTAAGGTGGCACAAAGTGGCGTCTCATTTCAAACAGTAGCTCTTCCCAAGTGGCTATGGGTGCCCTCCCCTCAAACCTCCTATTTATCTCTATGCGATCCCACCAATGGATGGCCATTCCCGTGAACTCAACCACAGCCAACCTCACTTTCTTCTCGTCGGAGTAGTTGTAACAAGCAAAAACCCTCTCCATCTTGTTCTCCCACTCAAAATATGCCTTGGGGTCGTCCTTTCCTTCGAATTGAGATAAGGACATTTTGATGTTGTTCTTGTAATCTACCTGTTCCTCATACGGTCTATAGGGCCTCTCTTCATATTGGTCCTCATACTCATCATGTCCCGGTGGCTCGTGTGGAGGACCTTCGGGTATGGGCTACCTTGGCGCTCCCCTAGCCCTCCGTGGATCAAGGGGAGGTGGCTGGTTTGGTGGAGGCCTCTCTTGAATCCCCCTTGGTGCTCTTCCCCTCGGTTATAGGTATTGCGGGTAAGATTTTAGGTGGTGTCTAGGTAGTGTTTAGGCTCGCGGTGGGGTGTGGGTGCTAGGTGGTGTCTAGGCTCTCGGTGGTGTGCGACATAGGGTGTGGTGTATGGGTTGTATTGTGGGCGTGCCGAGTGGTGTAGTTGTGGTCTAGGTGCGAGAGGTCCCCTTGGAACTCTCTCCTCCTCACTTGGGCAACTCCCTTCGGCCTTTTCCTCCTCATGGTAATCGAACCCATAATAGTCTATGTCTTTGGGATTTTTAGGTCGGGTCCTTTGGTGATAGTGGGCGAAAGGTTGTTTGGGGTGTATTTTGTGGGTTGGTTGTGTTGGGGGTTCTTGGTGGGGGTTTGGTGTGGGATTGGGCTTTGGTGTGAGGTCGGCAGGAGCCTTCAAGATGGCTTGGTTGGTCTCCTCTTGGCTAGCCCATCTCTCGGCCATAAGAGCCGCGAGGTCCACCTTGGTCGGGCTGGCCGCGGTGCCTCCTCTGTGCACTCTCCCCTCGAGTCTCCCCATATTAGTAGACTCGGTTGAGTCTCCCTCGGAATGATGGCTCGCCATCGTTATCAAGTGTACCTACAAAATGAACAAACGCAAGTAGATGTATATAAAAAGGTTAGTTCCCTCCCTCTCGTGTTTTTCTCTCGTGTTTCACTCTTCTCTCTAATGTTCACCCCACCTCACGTCACTCTATTTTCCTCTCAAACCCTAGCCCTTAGTCCAACTCGACTCTAAGAAGACAAAGAAGGCATGGGAGACACAAGGAAAATAAGGCAAGAAAAGAAGGCACGAAAAGTCTAGTGTGGTGTGCGAATGTTGTAATGGTGCGCAACAAAGAGACTTAGAGTAGAAATAGTGTGAGAAATAAGAAAGGCAAACCAAAGACACCAAGGAAAGCTAGCACAAACTACTCAAGAAACGAAAGGAAAAGAAGGAAAGAGAACTAAAGCAAGATAGTAACTTATGTTCAAATGCAAAATGATTCAAGCTCAAACGCAAACTTCACACAAACTTTCGGTCTTGCTTACTATCTCAAGTCCCTTGCATTGACTCAATTGTTTTTTTTTTTTTTGAATTCTTTTCTTTTGTTTTGAATTCTTTTTTTTTTAATTCTAATTTATTTATTTTTTTAGTGCAAGAAAGCCCCGAGATGTATGACAAGCAAAGAATAATTTGAAAGACATGTAGTGCAATTGATAAGCGCTAGTGATAAGAGCTTAGGTGTAGCAATGATTGATAAGAACTTTAGGTGATAAGAGCAAGTGTGTGTATCAATGTTTGATAAGTACTTGAAGTGATAAGAGCAAGTGTATGTACCAATGATTGATAAGGGGGTACGGTTATAGATATTTTCCTAGGGTGTGTAGCAAGTTTTAGGTTTGAAGGCCGCTGGCCTTGCACATGCTATGGTGACTCACACAATGAATCACACAAAAGGACAACCATATTCTTTGGGGACCACTTGACACTTGGCTCACGTTTTTGTGGATGACACAAAATGCTAAGAACACCAACACGTTCTTGAATGAAAGAGATGATGAAAATCAGTTTTAATCCAACAACAAACATAACATGAATGATTAAAGGTGTTTTAGGCGGATCAAACAAGCACAAAGCTCAAGAACACGAAAAATACCCAAATGGTCTAAAATGACCGAAATGACAAGGAGAAGATTTTGGACCGTGACAGTACCTTGGAAATGAAGGAAATGCAACCTAGAGACAACTGGTGCTTCGCTACCATATGATAGGACCCAAGTTCCTTAGAAGGCCTTGGCGTCACTTGAAGGGAGCCGGATCTAGTCTCGCGCACGGTTGGCTTAGGCATTGATGGTTTGAAAGGGCATTCAGATGGATGGTTTTGTAAAGGAGTTGCAGCGGAAAATATAGATGGTTAATATGGAGGAAATGGAATATTTGAAAGGGAAAAAGGAAGGAGTTTTATATATATAACAAGGTTTCGGACATAGAAGTTTGGAGGAAACCCTCTTGGCAACGAAGGCCAAGCAACTTTCCTATTACAAACGACTAAACGATTTCTAGCTCAAGGCTTACTTGATCATCAATGAAAGATGAGCAAGCGGCTGCCTTGAAGGAGAAAAGCTACGGCTTTAAGAACCCTAGAGATAGACTAATGGCTTAAGGCTTTGGAGGAAAATCTCACAAATAAAAAGCAACTATAAAAGAAGGCTAAGTCCTTCTATTTATAGGAAAGATATTTACAACGGGAAAAGACCCAAATCACCCTTGGACAAAGGGTCTTCACTCATGGGACACGCTTGCTCGCTTGAGCGTGTGACGTGTCGCTAGCTTGGTCGAGTGACAGGGCGCGGCTGCGGACGTGGCCTTGGCGCTGGGCTTTGGCGAGGCTGAGGTGCTGGGCCTTGGCGAGACCATGGTGCTGAGCTTTAGCACGGCTGAGGCGCTGAGCTTTGGCAAGGCCGCAGTGCTAGGCGCGAGTGATGCCGAGGCGCTGGGTGCGTGTGCTGCTGATGCGCTGGGTGTGCGCGAGGCCGAGGCGCTGGGTGCTTGCAATGGCACTGCGCTGGGCGCGTGCGAGGCCGCGGTGCTGGGTGCGTGCGATGCTGATGCGTTGGGCGCGCGCGAGGCTGAGGCGTTAGGTGCGTGCGATGCCGATTCGCTGGGCGCGCGCGAGGTCGTGGTGCTGGGTGCGTGCGATTCCGATGGGTTGGGTGCGGACTCGAACTCGGGCGTGAGGCTGCGAGTCGAGTCGTTGGCGTGGACACATAGGCTCCAATAGGTCGTGGCCTTAACGTTGCCTTCTTCGGTCCTAAGTGCCTTGATGAGAAGGCTGATCACGACGTCCTTGCTCCTTGTGGCGTGCCTATCTGTGGCTTTGGTCGGGTCATGGGTTGTATCAGGGACCATATGTCCCATGTACAACTAGTTTGTTTGATAGTAATAGTTGTCATCCATTGCTTTTCACATAGTCGACCCTAGGGTTTGCATACTTAGCCTTCACTTGGTTGTCATACAATTCCACCTCACTTGTTATCATTGCACAATCAATTCACACATCACTTGATTTGTATCATTGCACAATTAATCCAATTTGTAAACATCAAATTTCTCATTTTGTTTATATGGAACGTGGAAGCGGGATTTGAAACATAGAAGTGTTTGGGTTGGTCCATGTTACTAATACCCTGATTGTCACACAAAAAATAATTATACATATAAAATTAAAATTATTTAAGTATTAGACTAAAATAACCATTTCATTAAGGTAAAATAGTGTTCTCAAGTATATGATTATAAAACATTTATATTATGTTATTAATTAAATAAAGTATATAATTAATTAACTAAAATTATAGAGACCAAAGAAATCCAAAATTTATATAATAAAGACTTTTATAGTTAAAGTTTAATTTGCTCCTCATATTATATATATATATATATATATATATATATAATCTATTTATGTTTGTCGTAATTCTTATTATCATTATTATTATTATTTCTATTTAATATTCTTTAAAAAAATCACAAAGAATTTATTAATTTTATCTTTAAGTTGTCTAAATTATTAAATTATATGTTGTTTGAGTCCAACGTAAAAATTAAAAAAAATAAGAAGATAAGAATTCAAGTTAAATTAGAATTTATGAGTTACAATGAGAAATCATTCATAAAGAAACCAAAGTAACTAAATTATCTCTTAATTCGAGTTAAAACTATACCACTTTAATTTCAGGTGTAGTTTTGATTGCTTTTAACAATTTTTTTTTTAAATTTGATTTTAGCACAAAAGAGGCTTAAAGCCTAGAAATTCACTCCTCACTAAGGTAGTCAAACCTCGTCCATCCGATCGGTTCGACCAGAAAACCCAGCGACCGACCACTAGGTCAGGTTTGAAAACCTAAAAAACCCTCTCAAATGAGTTTTTTCAAATTTTGGTCTACAAGAATGGTTGAATCGGCGAACCGATCGATCTGGTCCGAGTAAACCAAGGTTGACCTGGATTTTTTTAAGGAAAATAATTTTAGAAAAAATGTTAAACATGGTATTCGAAGCCATGTTCATTGTGTTGGCCAACAAAACCTTAACCACTACACTAACACTATGTTTGTGCTATTATATGACAATATATAATATAAATATAAGATAAATCTTTCATTTATTTTTAAAATTTCTTATACTCTATGCAAATATTAAATTTTACTTATTAATTTATTAAAATTACGGGTCAATCCGGGTTTTTTCCGGTTGAACCTCTAACCCTTGATCATTTCCCCGGACCGAGTTTTTGATCGGTCTGGATTTTACAACCTTGCTCCTCACTATTAATAGAATCGATGAAATACTTTGTAGAGAGAGCGTGTAATAATTATCAAGTGTGCTACAACTTTATGTGCTTGATTTTGAAATTTCAATCTTTCAATCTTGTGAAATGAAAATTTTTAATTTTTTAAAATATGTATTAAATAAATATTTTTATTATAAATTAACTTTGTTTTCATTTTAGGCTTAGTATGTATTAATTTAATTATTTTAAATATTTTTATATTTATTATATATTCCAACACTTCAACCGAAATGCATGACAAAAATAACATTAACATTCATTTTTGTTTGAAAATTTACTTTAATTTTTTATAACAATACCCTTAGCAACAAGGGCATTCTCGTTTTATACCCTCCTGAGGGAGAAAAATGTTGCTACTACCGCCCCGGTAGCCTCGGGGTTATCGTCTCTGGGATGGTCGACATCAGCGAGGGGGTCCCACAAGTCGCTTTGCCATGACACAGGGCGTTATCTCATCCCGGGCCAAACCAGGCATCTCGCTAGGGGCCTAGGCGTTGCCTTACCTAGGTAAACGCCTACCCCTATACATATATCTATCGCATCGGCAGCACATAACACCACGGAAAACTCTCACCCCCTGACGGGCGCGTTAGCGCTTCATGACCAAAATCACCCAGAAATGTCGCGCTCTTGCCTATAAATACCCCCGCCCCAAAAGGAGGAGGGTAAGCCTAAGATTGCTAGCCAAAACTCTGCTATTTTACACAATCATTACTGACTTAAGCATCGAAGTGTTTACGCCGGAGACCTCCTCCGACGTCGTGCAGGTACATCAGACGTCGTGGACTGTCGACTTCAGGACTCATGATCCCCTGCCACCCCTCAGCGAATAGTCCGAATCTTATCAATTTTAAAGGAAAGTTAAGTATTTTTATAAAAAGATAATGATTCTAGATTTTTTACTAGGAGAAAATTTGAACTTATAACTTCATAACAGATCCAAAGACCATCATCACTATATATACAAATTTCAATGGTTTATGAGTCTAAACTTACATAAGCTATTTTTTATCAAATAGGTTCTAGTCTGCGCATGGTTCTTCTTATATTAGAAGAAGTCTAATTTTTTTCAAAATTTGGCAGGATAATTTGGACTCAACTTGAAATATATATATATATATATTGTAAAAATAAATATAAATATATGTGTAAATATTTTCGTTATAAAATGTTAAATCAAAGGTAAATAACATTTGCATTAAACATATCTAATCTATCATTTTGGAGTCTCTTAGTTATTAAATTCGCGTTGATGTTGTGGGCATTTAGATGTATTAGTCACTCATAGTATCATTGAGATGAAACCTTATTAGTGACGCCATATATTGCTTGGCTTTCCAAAAAAAATTAAAAAATTTAGCCCTAATTTCAGACAACCTTAATGTTAAATTCTTTGATTTACTGGAAATGTGACCACTATGTAGACATTCTTACATTTAACAAAAGAAAAAATATATATTTCCAAAAGGAATTAATTAATCTAAAAAATCAAAACGAAAAGAAAAGAAAACTAAATCCTCACTATGCCTATATATAAGAGCCCTTATGGGGACCTAAAAGAGTCACACAATTCAATTTGTTTCTTGTCTCTCATCAATTCGGGAAAAAAAGGATTAATTAATAAGGTAAGAATAAGAAATGCAGGGGATTAGAAGAATATTGAAGTGTGTTTTGGTGATGTTTATGGTGGTAGGGCTGTTTCCACAAGGGGAATCTGATCTTGTAGGGTCATTTGGGCTTTGCTATGGAGCCTGTTTATTGCGTTGCATTGTGACTGAGCATAAGGTTTTGAGGTGTGGCACAAAATGCTTGAAGCAATGGATCTTCCCTTCAAAACCCATATCACCTGATCATCTAACGCATCATCATCACGGTCAACAAAACCATTACTTCTGCAAGCTTGGTTGTGGTATCTTTTCCTGCGCCAACATCAGCTCCATTCCCGAACCACGTAAAACTCTCACAAACTTAATTTCTCTTACATTTTAAAGTATCATTAATTAATTAGAAAAATAAAAATAACTTTGTTGTTTTTATTTGTGTTTAATTTTGAAGTTTAGTGATATGTTTTATTTTGTTTGTTTTGTTAGGTGAGGTAGAAGTGGGGAGATGTGTTGAGGCTTGCTCGGGAGCTTGCACCAAGAACTTTTCACCGTGAGGAGTGTTCATGATTTTCAAGAAGTCACCAGCAAGATTCTTTCTTGTTTTTTTCAACCTTAGTTATATTTTTCAGAAGAAATAAGCTCTTTTAATTTTCTTGGTGTTATCCACCAGAGGGCACAAATGCGTGCAAATGAATTTTATATCTTTGTCATAAATTGTTGCCTTTTGTTCTAAGCTTTACAATTAATAATATTGGATTGGATTCTCACGTTCTCTTCCACAAAATTTAAAAAAAAAATATGATTAAGGACAGTCTAATACTAGTGTCTAGTTTAGTGATTTGCCCAACTGTTTGCTGACCAACATTATATTGTTGTAAGTTAACAAGAAATCCAGGTCATCCTTAATTTAGGTTTTACATCATTATTATGTTGGAGGATTCTTAAAGAGCCGAAGGAACTAATCAATGCAGGAAGAAGTATTGAATCGATGACTGATCTGTTACTCCGTGTGAGGGACAAACAGTGTGCATCCTTTCGAATCATTTAAAATACTCCCCAAAGTTCTCATCATTAAGCTGCTGGATTGCAAACAAATTCTTCCTAGATGCTCTTGCTTTGCTGGCTAGAAAGTACTTCTTCAAGAATGCATCCGACATTTCAGCCCACGTTGAAATGATGTGAGTAGGTAGGCTGAAAAACCAACTCTTTGCAGCATCTTCTAACGTCCAAGGGAATGCTCTCAACTTTGCTCTTTCCATTGGAACATTTAGTGGCTTTAATGAATTGCATTTCCAATGTAGTTCCTGCAAATAAGAGTAAGGATTTTCATTAAATAAACCATGAAATTTTTTATACTGGGATGACATTTGTTTTTATAATCATTTGTCATTTGCTGTTAATTAATATAGAAAGGAGTAGCCTATTCTGGTCCTGAATTGAGCTCTCTCAGAGTCCTATTTGCATTTGCATCCGCCATTTCTAGTGGATTGGGATGAACTGGTTTTTCGTGATCTTCTTGACCTAAGTCTAGGACTAGACTAAGGCCATCCACTTCGCGAATATTAGAACCTGTTGAGGAACCTGATTCTGATGGCTCAAAATGTTCTGGTTGCTGCCTTTCTGTACTGGACTTCTTGGTTTGTTTCAGTTCTTGTAATCTCAGGATTATATGGTAGTAATTCTAAACTTGTTGACCTGGTCATACATAAACAAAACCAAAAATTAGTTCACCAATTATCCCCGCAACGGCGCCAAAAATTTGATTGGCTGTCGAATCCGTCTAATAATCAAGTACAATTTAATACTGATATGCAAAACAAATTGTGCACAGTGATAAGAAGTTCGTTCCACCGAGACAAAAGAATAAGATCTAATTTGATATGATGACCAATGCAATAAGAGTAAAAATGGGGGTTTGTTTTGAGTTGGAAAAAGATTGACAAAATAATAACAAAAAAATGTAATTAAAAATGGAACAAGTCCAGAAATTGGTTGTGTGAACAAGTGTGATAACAAATCCTAGCAAAGGCAAATACAAGGCCATGATTCAAGCATTAATTGATCATTGATGTAGAGATATTTGCTCGTGATTTATGGAGAAGCTATAGCAACCAGGTACACTTAGGCTCCCTCCTTTCCACCTGCAACAAATCACTTAAAGGTACACTTATTAAGAGACCTTAATTAATCTAGAAACCTTAAGGTACATTTATAAGATTTAACTAGACAAATTGATAAATCCAAGGAAAGACTAACTCTAGGCCAAGACTAAGGTACACTTATAGCCTTTAAACCTAATCATGCATTCACTCTAGTCTCAAAGAGCCTTGAACTGAGATTGATCTAGTTTTTTGCTTATCCTTCAGGCTTTGTAATTCGTAGCCTTTGGGAACTAGAGATTAAGATAATCAGACTCAAACCTAACATGAACAATATTGCCATTAAATCAATGAATGGATGAACACAAATGCAGAAACTATATAAAATAATTAGATCTCACAATTAAACTAAATCATAAACCTTTATTGTCTCACTAGGAATGAGAAATTTAACTAGACATAAAAAAAAATAATTAAAAAGCATAAAAATCCCTTGTCTCAAGAAAGAAGATGAAGGGAGTTACGTTTAAAACTAAAACTAAAATGAGAGAGTAAAAGATGAAATTGTTGATAATCATGGAACGATTAAATAGTATTTTCTTCCCTTAATTATCTCCTAAAATTCAGAAATAAAATTGTATCTGATCAGCTAGATAAGATAACTTTCACATCTTTGTTTGATCTTATCCAGGCAGTTGGATAGAATCCAAATCGCATCTCTCTCTTCTATCCCCGAAACTCTACATTTTTTCATCTTCAAGATCCTCTACTGCATTACGCTCTTCTAGGCCTAGACTAAGATCGTCCACTCTAGAATTCCTTCTAGGCAATAGTAAGTTTTTTCTCACCAAAACTAGTGTTTTCAGTAGCATTCTTCTCTATCTCCTTTGAATCCTCAATTCTGCATAAAGATGAGAAAATGACACATAATTAGTAGTATCTCTATCTAAAAATACATAAATAGATAGAGATATTCATCAAAATTAGCGCTTAATTAGTCGTTCTTAAAATATTTTTGACCTTTATAATATTTTCTCATGTTATTGGGGGGAAAAACATGTGGAAGAGTCCACAATAAATATGATTTAGGAATGATCTATGAAGCACAGATACTTTATTTTTTAATTGTGTTCGTGTCAAATTTGTGTTCGATACCAACACTCGATGGACACTCACACGACACGTTTCCGACTCACTAACTCTTGTGTCCTACTTTTTTTTCATAATTTTAAGCAATTATTGGTGTCAAAGAGATTTTTAGCACAAATTATAGTTGCTAAAAGTATTTATAAGACTAAACTTAATCTGAAATTGATGTTTCAATTGCATATTCTCCTTAGAGATATGGTTGGAAGTCATTTTTTATTATTTTTAATAGTATTTTTTATAATATATTAATATACATACATATATATATGGTGTGTCGATGTCCTATGATTTTTAATTTTCTCGCATCGCAATGTCAGTTTCTATGTCGTGTTTGGTATCCATGTTAGTGTTCATGCTTCATAAGGAATGATCATACAATTTATTCAAAACAACACATTACTGATAAACTACATGATGGTAATTAGGGATGTACAAATAACCGCCATAACCGACCTAACCCGTATAACCGACCTGACCCAACCCGTCAAAATAGCATAACCACCATAACCGCGGGTAACGGTTATATAACCGACCCATTATAGTTGGGTTGGGTCAGATAGTGGGTCAAAATTTTTAAAACCCCGTATAACCGACCCGACCCAACCTATTGACCCCAGGTATATATACATATTAATAATGACATTATACATCCAATTAATCCAAGTTATCCAACCCTAAATCTATAGCAGCCGCTCCCTCTCACTCTTCTTTATTTCTGTCGTTCCTCCCTCTCTCACCGCTCCATCTCCCTCTGTCGCCGACGTTGCCCCTCCCTCTCTCGCCGGCGTCGCTGGTTCGCTGCTCCCTTTGCTGGTTCACTGCTCCCTTCGCCGGTTCCTTTCGCTGCTCCCTTCACCAGTGTCGCTGCTTTCCTTCGCTGCTCCCTTCGCCGGCGTCGCTGCTCCCTTCGCCAGATCTACTTTCAAGGTAAATTACTGGTTTGATAATTATTTACTTGTTCTGATTTTTTTTTTTGGCTTTTCTGGTTTGATAATTATTTACATGTCTTACCTTTGATGTTCAGGCAGTTGTTCTTATGGTCTAATGTTATGAATTTAGTTGTGGGTTGAACTAGGATTATGTTATTAACAAGTGGTTGAAATATCCTAATTGTTTTGTTCATAACAGATGGTTGACGTTGAAATTTCAACCACGCCTGATGCTGGTTCAAATCGTGAGGATCAAAGTCCTGCAAATATTGCTGCTGGATCAAATGGCGAGGATCAAACTCCTACAAATGTTGTTGCTGGTTCAAATACTGAGGATCAATCTCAAACACAACAAGTTGTAGGACAGAAAAGGAATCGCGAGCAATCTAAAGTGTGGGATCATTTCAAAGTTGTGACAGGGACATCAGGTATTACTCGTAGAGCTTCCTGCAATTATTGTGGTTCAAGTTATGCTTGTGGTAGTGGGAATAAAAATATTGGGACTACTAATTTGTGGTCACATTTAGATGGAATGTGTAAAAAATACTCTTATAGAGTTGTTAGAGATAAAAATCAGAAAACATTAGTATATCAACCTAAAAAAGAAGGGAGTGTTGTTGATGGGGTTAAAACGGGTACATTGAAAGCCATAGGTTATTCAAATGATGCTTGTAGGAAGGCACTAGCTAGTATGGTTATTGTGGATGAGATGGCTTTTAGGGTCGTGGAGGGTGCGAGTTTTCTGAATTTTTGTCAAGTTATGCAACCTTTGTTTAAAGTACCTTCAAGGGTGACTGTTGCAAGAGATTGCATGAAATTGTATTTTGAAGAAAAAGCAAAGTTGAGAGAAAAAATTAAGGGTCAGCGCATTTGTTTGACAACGGACACTTGGACATCTATCCAAAACATCAATTATATGTGTCTCACAGCCCATTAGATTGATGATGATTGGAAGTTAAACAAACGGATAATTAATTTCTGTCAAGTTGCAAGTCACAAGGGTGAGGTCTTGGGTAAGGTTGTTGAGAATTGTCTATTGGATTGGGGGATAGATAAAATTTTAACATTGACGGTAGACAATGCAAGCTCCAATGATGGAGTTATTAGGCACTTAAAGAGTGTGACTGGAGAGTGGAAAAATGTGATCTTTGAACATGAATTTTTACATGTTAGGTGTTGTGCACATGTTGTCAATTTAATTGTTACTGAAGGTTTAAAAGAAGCGAATGAGTCAATTGTTAGGATTAGGAATGCAATTAGATATGTGAGGTCTTCACCTTCTAGGCTTCATTCTTTTAAAAGGTTTGCTGAAAAATTGAAGGTTTCATCTCAAAGTCTTGTATGTTTGGATATTGCAACGAGATGGAATTCCACTTATAAGATGTTGGCAGCTGCTGAAAAGTTTGAAAAGGTATTTGATAGAATGAAAAGGGAAGATGTTAGGTTTTCTAAATACTTTGAGGAAGGGGGGGAAGACTAATGGGGCTCCTACATCACTTGATTGGAATAATTCAAGAGTTTTATCAAGTTCCTTAAGCTGTTTTATGTTGTCACTTTGAGATTTTTAGGTTCTTTGTTTGTTACATGTAATAGTTTTTTTCATGAGCTTGTGAACATGCAATCCAAGATAGTTCAATTGTCTAAAGGTAGGGATCCTTTGTTGAGTGGGATGGCAGCTGGTATGATCTTAAAGTTTGATAAATATTGGGGAAAGTTTGACAAAATTAATTTCTTGTTATATGTGGCTGTTGTGTTGGATCCACGTTACAAGTTGAGATATGTCAAATTTTATTTTGGCGAAGTTTATGATTCAATGACAGCTTTTGAGTTGACAACTAAAGTGAGGGCAACTTTAGTGAGGTTGTATGAATACTTTTCTGCTCAAGTGATTAGTGTGGGGAGTGCTAGTCCAAAATCAAATACTACTCAAGTGTCAGAGGATGATGTAATGGTTGAAGATGAGCATAATGAGTTGGCTTCTAAATTTAAAATGCATTTGATGGAGGAGGATAATGAAGAGAGTAAGGATGAGGTTGAGAGGTATCTTTTAGATGGGTGTGAGGAGATCAGTGATGAAAAATTTAATATCTTGGATTGGCGGAAAACCAATGGGTATAAATATCGAGTTCTTGCAATGGTAGCTCAAGAGGTGTTGGTTGTCCCTGTGTCAACGGTCGCATCAGAATCTACTTTCAGTACCGGTGGGCGTGTACTTGATCCATTTCGAAGTAATTTAGCTCCAACAATGGTGGAAGGTTTACTCTGCTGCCAAAATTGGTTGCGTTGCTCTCAAGAACAAATTGACTTGAAGGATGTATTGGAAGATATAGAAAGTTATGATGAAATTGAATCAGTTAACAATAAATGTTTCAAAAGTTTCTGTTTTTTTTTAATATTAATGAATTTGATCATGTTTTCTAATTTTGCAGAATTTGCGTCAAGAGTTACTTTGGATTTTGATGTTGATGAAGACATTGAAGAGTAAATTCACTTCACTAACTTTTAAATTTTTTTCATCATTATTATTGAGATATTTTTCTGATTTTTTTATCTATTCTTCATGCATGTTTAGACATTTAGAGGACAATGAGGATGTTGTTGGATAGAAGTTATGGCTCCTGCTGATCAGGCAACAATATAATATCTCATTTGAGTCAATTATTTGGATTTTGAATGTTCTTGTTTGGATTTTTTATGTATTTTGTTTATGGATGGGACGTTGCATTTTGTGAAGTTAGCTTAGGTTTGGTTTTCAGCAGCAGGATGCTTGTGATTTGGAACTTATGGTTTGCCTTATTCTTGTGGATGAGACATTGCATTTTTGTGAAGTTACAGCAGGATGCTTGTGATTTGAAATTTTTGGTTTGGCCAAAGTTTACAGCCCATAACCGCTCATAACCGCATACCCGCGGTTAACCGCCTATAACCGCGCAACCTGTTAACCGACGGTTATAGGCAAATAACCGACCCAACCCGGCCCACTAAATATTTGGCGGGTTGGTGCTGGTTATGAGCCATAACCGACCCAACCCGACCCATGTACATCCCTAATGGTAATAGAAGTCTGCCTATCAAGTATTACCAATCAATACAAAAGAAAGTTCTTATTAAAATAGCGTATATCACAGATAAGCATAAAATAAAAAGTAAAGAATATAGAGTTTTTAATGTAGTTCGGTAACAAGTGGACTGGTTCCCACCTTTACGATCTTCTTGCCTTTATGAATCAAAGTTTAACCCGATGAATGACTGCTTTGCAGATTTTGATAGAAAATAATGTCAATGTCAATATATGAATTGTTTCATGCCTACTTTACGGGCAAGACAGTAAAAAAAAATCCACAAAGAAGGTATACAGATAACATTATATTTACTGGGCTAAAGCTCCTAAAGCCAGTTATTTTTAGGTTTGAACCTATATCACTCTATAATTATAAAGAATAATATTTGGGATATTAACTATTTTACTAACAAAGTTTTACTAACTGATGTGTCAAGATATGATTGGGGTTTATCACTTTCTAAGTAGGTTATATTATTTTTTTATTTAAATTAATAACTACTAAGTGGATGGGAAGATGACATGTGTACTTTTAGTACAAAAGTTAGTAAAAGTGTTAGTATCTCATAAATAGATACTACATATCCTCTTTTAATTTGCGAGACCTAGACCTAGAGTCAGAAAAAAAATACAGACTACCTAGCAGACGACAACAACATCTCATCTCGGCGTAGCTCAATCAATATCCTCGATCTCTCAACCATGCTATCTTATTCAATTTGATTATATAATTACTCTATTTATTTTGATAAGACTACTGACTTGATCGTCGGAGTGTTTATGTCGGTACCACCTGGCACTTCGCAAGTAATAGGCAACCAAGCTTCCAGCCACACCCGGGTAAGCCTTTTATATTGTATAATCATAATGATTAATCCTAACACCCAAGCCTACTGGTTAGCATTCATAAAACTTTCCATGAGGTTATGGGTTCAAGGTTGGTAATGTTAGGTTTCTATTAAAATCGCAGCGGGAGACAAAAACCAGAAACATAATCCAAGAACCATGCAAACAAATTAATTGTAAGAAAAAAGTAAGGAATCGAATTGTGTACCTTGCACCTAGAAACCAAAAATGGTTAAGCAAATAAGCCAAAACTGAAACCCTGATTCTTTGGTTGAAATTCGGTCACTCGAGCTTGAATCGAATCAAAAGATGTTGCCTCGATAAGACGAACACCCTCTATTGGAATCCACACCAATAAGCCGAAATCTGACAGATTATAGTGTGCTAGCACTATGAGAAAAGTAAATCTGAGTAACTCTTTCGCTTTTCTCCCTGTTGTGCATTTTTTATGTATGCGTTTTCACTCTAATGTAAACGGTTTACTTATCTTGTGTGTGTTTTATATATGTATATACTAGGGTTTCACTTGTTATTAGTTATTTAATATATATCTTAATATATATTCCATAACCAAAAATTCTAAAATAATATATATCAGATATTATCAAATGAAATTGCACCTAATATTTATTTAACTCCTTAAATAATTACTATTTATTCTTTTGATCTAATTGGTTAGTGTTTCAGACATAAGACTAACAAGTACTCACTTTAGTGGATCAATACCAAAACCCTAACACCCAAGCCCCTCGCTACCAAAACAGAGCTGAGCAAATATCAAGTTTTAGTCGTACCATAGGCTTCTCGAGATAAATCGACAGTCAAACCCACAAAAAAACTTCAAGACATATCAATAATTTTTAGTGACATGTCATTATTAAAATAACGAAAGAGAGTTCTAGCTCCTTGACCATATGTGATTTTTTTTGACAAACTAAATTGTACTACTTTTCTTCCTAGTAAATATATATATATATATACACGTCTATTAATTTTTTTTGTCGATATGTAGTATGCTTATGAAACGACTTATTCACATATTTTGTACATCTCTTTTGCATATTATTGTCTTTCAATTACTTTTAAAAAAATCAAGTCAAATAAAAAAGATATTGTTCGATACTAACATTTATAATAGATGTTTTTTTGTTTTTCAAAGAAACATTTTTATAATAGATGTTAATAATATTAAGTAACTATTAAAAATGGTAAAAGATTAGAAGAAAAAAAATCAGGGAAAAAATGAATGGTAGGTATGGTCATAAGGTTCCAAATTAAAATATCCCTAACAGATCCCAATTACATGCTTCTTCCATAAGCATCCTAAGTATATTTGTAAAGGATAAAGTTTGGGTGATTCTTGGAGTAACTGATTCTAAAGTATATTTAATAAGTATCGTTTAGTTTCAAAAAAGTTACACTAAATAATATAAAAGATTTATATTTGTGTAAAAGAAAAAATTTAGCATGTTGTAAGTAAATATATTTGATGCTTTATTTTCTCAACATGATTATTAGTGTACTCAATTTACACTAGTGTCTGTAAAGAAATAATAAAAAATTTAAAACTTACACAAATGTAACTTTTTCATATTATTTAGTATAACTTAAAAAAAAATGTAAGTTACATAAATATGCAGGAGCCAGTCAAATATGGTCCATTCGTAAAATTTATCATTGTAATTAGGAAATTTCAAGTGCATACAATGATTATTGACTTGTACACAAAATTATAGTTCAGCGGATGAGTTTATCCCATAATGGAGTGGGAGAATGTAATTTTTGGGCTATAAACTTAATAAAAACAAAATAATGAATTATATATATTTTATAGAATTATATTTATCAAAACTAGAAAGGAAAATGTAGAAACCTAAAAACTCATTAATGGTGGTAATTATACACGTATAAAAATAAAAAAGCTAAATGTCTATTTTAATTCTTACGTTTGTTTAAAATTATGGAATTAGTCCTCACATTTATTTTTGACCGAAATTTATCCCCATGTTTGTATAATTGACTGAAATCAGTCAAATAGATTTAATTTAACTAATTTTTATTTTAAAAATATTTCAAAAAATATTTTTTATTACTAATATCCTACATAGCATGATAATATGGTCAAAATATTAATAATAAAACATTTTTTTATTATCTTTGTTATTAATTTCTATGTAGAATTTTAATAAAGAAAATAATTTTTTGGAATTTTGAAAAATAAAAATTAATTAAATTAAATCAATTGGACTCATTTCAGCCACTTATACAAATATGAGATCAATTTTAGTTAAAGACAAAAGTAAAAACTAATTCTAAAACTTTTGAACATATTGAGGAACTAAAATGAGTATTTAGCTAAAAAAAATAAAGAAAAAAAATGATATGAAAGATTCAAGACCGTCTCAAATTCCGATATTGTCATAGCCAAATTTTCTCACTTAATGTGCTTTTAAATTTTGCCGAGAATTGTAGAGACTACGTTAAAAGCCTAGCTTAATCGGACAAGAACTCGATTTTACAGTTATTTAAACGAAATAGTTGCAGCCATAATTTATTGTAGTATGAGTAGTATTATACATTAATTTATTTGAGAGATCCATGCTTTCATACATACCAATCAGATTTTAATACATAAGTATTATATAGAAAGTTTATAGAATTTGTTAATATGTAAAACATTTTTCATTATTCTAACAGCTAAATTAAGATACTATACTTAACCATTTTGATACCAAACAAAATTGAGTTAAGATGATTTGAGTTAAATTGAATTTAAAAGTTTAATTTCAGTAACATGAACTTTTTATTATTATTATTTTGGAGTCTCCTAAATCAAATTCGCGTTGATATTGCGGATATTTAACTAGAATTCCAAAATGAGGCGACTAAACCCAAAATTTAGTATTTTGTTTTTTTTTTTGAAATCCCAAGAATTATTATGTTGATCTAATTTGCCAGCAAATATTACCAAAAAAAACAAAAAAGAAGCAAAATGATGATGCCACATATATATATATATATATATATATCTCGCTTTGATCCAGGCCAAAGAGTGGGGTGGAAAGAGTTATTATTGAGATGGCATGCTTGTCGAATATGACTGCTTTCAACTCAAAAGAATTTCCCTTAATTTATGCTGGGGTGGTGCTGGAGGATGTGATATGTATGACGTCATTATTTATAAATTGCTCTTTTTTTCTATTTCTAGAGGTCACTAAAATGTTCCAGGGCATGAATTAGGTCAATTTATTTTAATTTTCGGTTCTAGAAATATATGGGTAGGGGAATGCCCCGAGGCGATTGCGCTTTTTTGTTATTGCTGATTTTACTTAATTCAATTTGTTTCCTTTCGAAATATATATATTGATTGGACTTCCGAAAGAAATCGAGCCCTAATTCCAATAAACCTTAATGGAAAAATCTTTGATTTACTGACCATGTTACCACTATGACACATTCTTACTACTCTTGCAGATCAAGTACAAGGTCATTTAAGACCCCTGCAAAAAGGAGTCGGTGCTCATTAAATGCACCTGAAAAGCAAACATTCATTCTTAACCAAGAGAGGCCTAGAGAAACAGGGTCATCAGGGATGCATTTATTGCCCCTTGAGGTACAAGCTGATCAAGATATTATCAAAGGGAGAATGACTTCTATGTCCCCAAAGGTTAAGTTTAAGGCCTATAAAAACCTCACATTTTTAGACATAACAAATGGAATGCTATCATAAATACTCACAACTACAACATTCTCTCTGAATTGAATACCTTTCAATCATCATCTTAATCACATAATCATTACCTCATTAATCACATTTCCTTAAAGTCATTAAACACCTCACTTACCACTCTAACTTGATCTTCGGAGTGTTTATCACAAGAGGAAACCCTTGTGACCTTGCAGACAAATCTGAGATCAAGAAAGAGACCTTCACATCAAGATTTAAGAGAAGATCAAACCACTAATCACGTCGTACACCCCTTAAACAAACACCCCTACGTAAAACATTAACATTTTGTGCTTTCATTATGAGTATTGGGCAATTTTGAGTGAGATCCTCTGTGCTAGAGACTCTCTAAAATATTACACAAAAGTTACCCTCTTTTAGCCTAAACACATTCACTAAAATCTCATCAGCCATGGCTATTTATGGCATGCCCCCAGATTGCATAACCTCCTCCATACAGAACCAAGACCATGTAGGCCTAATAACTATCCCAAATAGCCAGCCTCAGCCAGGGATTGGCACCACTTCCTCACACGGTGACTAACACTCGAGCTCCCTCTGTCCATCGCTCTTAACTCATAACCCAAAATGCCCTCGTAAGAGAGGACGTGGGCGATACGGGCAGTACAATGACCTTGAATAGAAATCGAGTTCGCTCACCTCAGAGATAGCTGAGAGGACCCGCTTGAACATTGCTACCATCGAGATCAAACAGGCTCGTCGCTTCTCATCGAAGTGCAAGGGAGAGACCGAAAGTGTCTCATCATAGTTAAAAAAACCAAGCGAGAACCCAATAGGAGATACCCCACCCAAGGAGGAAACCACAGAGCCGAATCGAAGATGTAACGATCTCCCCAGCGATGATCTCCCACATGGTGCTCCCCTCCATGGTGATCACCACCACAATGCTCGCCTCAGCGACTAGAAAGGGTAGAGGTCCCATTTCGAAGAGGCAGGTCGCCAACAAGGCAAGAAAGGGATGACACTTACCTCTAAGTCTCCGAATCCAAAGGTACACAGCAGAAAGACACGTCAATATGCCCAGTGACACCTACGACGAAAAAAGAGACCCATGAGCGCACGTCAACAGAGTAAAGGATGTCATCAGATGTCACACTAAATATGAGGAGGCGTTTTTCCAAAATTTTGTCTTAACTCTCTGATAGAAAGTTTAATGTGCATAATTCTGCCCTCTTTTATATGCCTTTTTAGATCTTGATGCTACTAATGTTGCTGTGTTTCTTCACTTTCTACAGATCTTAGCTATTTAAGAGGAAAATACAAAAGGAAGCATTTTCTATCATTTTCTGAAAGGAATTGAGCAGCTAGACCACGCAGCTGTATGTTCGCAGAAGGCAGCAGAGTCCTAGCGAGAAAAGGAAACTATCGCACAAAAGGAAATCTCAAATTTGTTAATTAATTCCCTCCAGAATCTCGATCTCGGTAGAAGACCATTAAGGAATACTATTCCAATCAGATTAGAAGTTTAATTTGTAATAAACTATAAATACTTTTAGTAATTAGGTTTTTCTCGGGCTCTCTCTAATTTCTCTAGACTTTGGCGCTGCCATACTCCCGCTACTTCTACCTCCGGCACGATTTTGTTCTTTCTTTCAATAAGCCGGAGCCTTGCTCCGGCCGGTAATAAATAGGATTTCTTTCTTCTTCACTTCTTCTATCTAATTATGCAATTTATTTATTTATCTCTTATCTCTTTTAACATGAGCGACTAAACTTCTAGTTCTTGGTAAGAATCGTTGAAGGTTGCTAGGGAAACCGTGAGGTCGAATTATACTTAACATATTCCTAGTCGGTATCTATCTCGTTTGATATTTGCTTGTCAAATTGTCTAGGATTAATTACAAGCTTGATCAACTAGTAATTAAACTAGGGAATTACAGTCATCTCTGTGGTTATAACTAATGCGAAGCTGCAGGGTAAAGTAGACGACCATTCTGGAAGTAATCGGGTTCCTGGCCTCATTCAGTTGGGTTGAACAGATCGTTAGGGTAGAGCCTCGAGCGTACTGAGTGTCTCGCCCTAGACGCGTCTTACCTCCTCTTCATGGGCAGCCGAGTATTGTCTCCATAAGTGTACCTTGGAGGACGGCGGACTGTCAAGGTCACCCCATAAGCGTACCTTGGGGTAACTTCTATTACGAAGGTAAGTAGGGGACCTAAGCGTACCTGGTCCCTATAGCGCGTCTATCAGCTAAGGGTAGACGATACTTGCACCGATGACCGGCTGACCATGATAGCAACCGGATACAGATTCTTACTGGGAACCTTCTCTCTATTGATCTCTTATCCTTTTTAGTCTCTTTTATTATTGTCCTAGGTAATTTATAATCAAACAAATCATTCAAAACCCCCCTTGTTACTTTTCTGTTTGGATTTCTTTGTTTTGCGAATTGATTAGATTGTTAACCCTTAATCCCTGTGTTCGATCCTGTTACCACTATACACAATTTATTGTGCACTTGACTGTAGGTTTTTATTATTATTTTTGACGGGTTCGACAACCGATCACTCTCACTAGAGCAGCGAGAGATTAGTTCTATGAGCTACCACATCGATCAATATACAGCTTTCGCCAGCTAGAAGTAGCTTTCAAAGCTCAGTTCGTCACTTCTGTTCCCATGAGGAAATTGACTACCTCGTTGTTTGATCGACACATAAAATCAGGGGAAAGCCTTCGAGCTTACATAGATCACCTCAATAAGGAGGTGTCGCTGACCCCACCCCACGAGTGAACATTGACATGTTCGTGGAAGCCATGAAGAGAAATTACGCCTATGAGAAGCTTGAGGATGTGCTACTCATGGACCCAATCGACAACCTGGATGAACTAAGACTAAAGCTCAATAGGTTCATTAAGATGGAGGAGATAAATGCAAAAAAGGAAGCAAGACAAGGAAACGCAAGTGCCACCACCACAAACCACCCCAGCTACCCCGACAATGAAAAAGAATTTTCAAAAGAGAGATGAAGGGGGGAAGTTCGCAGCTAAGGTAGTCGCAGATCGACAGCGACCGAATCAAGCACGCCCTTTTGATAATTTCCGATTTAAGGAGTTCAACCCAGACATCAAGGAGACTGAAGTCACACCTTTGTTAGTTTCAAGAGAGAAAATTCTAGTCGTCATCTAGGCTAAAAATTATCCAATCAAGTATCCCCAAAGTTGAAAGTTGACTACCCAAACTCGAGCAAGTATTGTGAGTTCCATGATAGGGGGACATACTACAGATGAGTGCAAGCATCTTATGATCGCCATCGAGAAGCTAGTCAGAGAGGGATATGTAGAAGATTATGCTATGCGCACGAGGAAGGAAAGCCAAAAAGTGAATGGACCATCTTCTCTTATGAGATAAAAGAATAGAAGCAAATGCCCTCTTCCAAAGAGATCGTCGCCAGCAAACCATGCAGGGGAGAGCTCCAAAGGCAAAGAGATTGTCGTTGTGACTGAGAGGAGTGATTTTACCACTTATTCTTATGTATTTTTGAATGGTGATTCTATTAATTTCAGTTGAATTCCATGACAATTGCAGGGAACTGATCTGGGGAGGAATTGAGCAAAGAATAAGCTAAATAGAGCAAATATCTTGACAAAAATGGATCGGGGCAGAACGGACTGATATTTCAATGAAATAGGTGTCCAAATAGGGAAGTAAAGATACGAATGGAAATCCCAATGTGTTATCTAGATTTTTTCCAAATTTGAAGCCATTCAGACAAGTGGATCGTTAGAAACCCCCAGGTTACATTTTTGCTGACGGAGTCCTACTCCGACTGGGACTCTCACACACGTCAGACGACTTCGACTGAGATGTTACGGCTATGTGAGACCCGTACCAGGAAGGAAGAGGTTTTTCCCGAAGCTTTCAGATGTTATCTTTCATTTAGGACAGGTTTTCGCTCAATTGGATGAGCGAATCAAAAGTTATCCAGTCCGATATTTTTGTGCTCAGAGTAACTCGGCCAGCGTATTATAACTTGGAGAGCCCAGTCGTACGGATCACCCCACAATCATTCCAAAACCTCTCATTTATATTATTAGATATTTTATTTAAGTTATTTCTGGGATTGGAAGTAGTTTCCTAAATAGAACTCTTACCTTCTTAGAATTAGGGTTTTGTGTGCCTAGTGCTTAGTATAAATAGAACCGCTTGGTTCCATTGTAGGGGGAGGACAGCAAGCAAGGAGGGACGGCAGCAGCCACTCTCTTCTTCTCTTTTCCCTGGTTTTAAACTTGAGATTTATATATTATATAGTTTTATCTTTTTTATTATTTTTCTTGTTTCGTTCTAACTAATCTTTCTTGTTCTTAGTAGAGGTGTTGAAAGCATGAGTTTGAGTGTGCATGAGACCTAACTAATCTTATTATCTTTAAATCTGTATTTAATTGATCTCGTGATTATTCTTAATGTGTTTTCTGCTTGGTTTTGGAAGTAGCTAATCTAAAATTGAATAGATCACGCAACAGTCATTCTTTTTGGTTGTGGATTATCGACCAAGAAGATCAAAGTAGACTCCTACGTGCTACTAGGTGTATCCAGGAAACGGTAGGGGGAAAGGTTAATCAGATCCAATCCCGAATGACACCCGAGGATACTAGTCTGGAGTTGTCTTCCCCTAAGTCATTGAGGATTATTATGTCGTAGTGGTGTAATTGACTCAAGCCAGTTGCCAACTCAGTAAACCCTTTAACCAGCAATGTGTTGATTGGTAAGGCATCTCTAAGTGTACCTGAGGTGGTGTTGATACAAGAGGGAATCAGGGGACATAAGCGTACCTTGATCCTATAGCAACTATGTTGATTGAAGATGAATACCCTTGTGTCCATGATTGCAACTCATGTCTCATCTACTAGGAATTTACCTCACATATTTAATTCTCGTTTTGGATTTGTGTCTTGACCAAGAATCTCGTTCTTGGCCAAGACTGTTTATTTGCTTTATTTAATTTTCTATCTTCAAAACAAACCCCCATTCACCTAGGTGGTTTAATACGGTCTTGTATCTTATTTCAGGTCTAACCATTCTCTGTGGATCGATCCTCTTACACTATCTGCAATCTTTTGTAGGTTTTGATAAGTTGTAATTTATTTTTGGTGGATTCGACACCCATCAAGGAGGCAAGTCTTAATCATTGCAGAAGGCACATTGCAAGTAGGAGCGACAATGATAGGCGAGAAGAAACGAGTGGAAGAAACACACACCATGTACACAAGAAACCTTTCACCTTTTGACATGCTAAGCATGTCTTTTTTAATAAAGGATGAGCAAGGGGTGAGTAACCCTCACAATGATACATTAGTAGTGAAATCGATGATCAATGATTATGACATCTAGCGAACACTAGTTTACAACGGGAGCACCGTGAATCTCATCTCAATCACAACATTCAGACAGATTGGTCTAGAGATCAAGGACTTGATCCCCTATTACTTCCTTATCATTGGGGTCGATGGCGAGCCTGTGTCAGTAAAGGGATGTGCTTGCCTACCAGTGAGCTTCGAAGAAGACCTAGATCGACAAACTAAAGATTTACTATTCCTAGTGGTAGATTTGAACTTTCCATACAACGGCATCTTACGAGGCGATCTCGCAAAAGCACCTAAAGATGAAGTTCCCTTCATGGGATGGAGTCGTCACAATCAAGGGAACTAAAAGCAAGCAAATGAGTGTTACTTGGCGATGGTAACTCAAGATAAAGATAGACACATCTGCATCGCGGAATTATATGAGGAAATCTTTAAGCGACGAACTTAGACTTTAGAAGAAATAAAGAAAGTTCATGTTAAGGATATCGCGAGAGGATATTTTTTGCTTGGCGAACACTTGACTAAGGAGGAGAGCGAGCAACTAGTGGTTTATTTAACAAATACAAGACGAAATTCGTGTGGAATCCATCAGACATGTTAGGGATCCCTCGAGATATCGCTGAGGACTAGTTACAAGTGGACCCTAAGGCGAAGCTAGTGAAACAAAAGATGAGTCCCATTTCCAAAGAAGAGGCGAAGGTCGTGGAGGAGGGAGTGGAAAAACTTTTAGAAGCAGGCTTCATTCGGATCTTTTGGGTATCTTTCACTTTGGTCAGGATTTTGCAGACGCATGGCAGCTAGGGTACGATGACAAAATCCGCATCTAGGGCATGATGATATGATCGACATCTAGGGAATATTCTGGATGCTCATAGAATCTTCTAGAAGCCAGCAAGGAGAACACGTGGAAGCACAACAACGAAGCTTTGACCAGGAAATCTTTCCCAGGGCTCGACGAAAACATCTAGGGCACGATGGCAAAATGGATATCTTAGTCTCGCTGTTTTGAGATCCGCGGAATTCCACCCAAAAAGCATATATTTTCGCGTATTCCTCTATTTTAGCCTAGATCTGCAATAAAGATGGAAACAAGGGCAAATCAGCAGTATCATACTAGGATAAGGAGTGAAAATGAAGAGGAAAACATATACAAAATACACGCTATCAGCGGCACAAGTAACAAGAAGTGGATTTTGCTGGCCCACTATCAAAAAAGATTGTGATCACCTAGTGAAAACTTATGAAGAGTGCCAGCAATTCGCCAAGTTCCCAAGGTAGCCAGCGACTGAACTAAGCATCACCACTCCTCATTTTCCTTTCGCCACCTATGGGATAGACATCCTAGGGTCTTTCCCAATAGCCCCAAGGCAAAGAAAGTTCATCGTGGTTGTGGACCATTTCACGAAATGGGCGAAAGCAATAGTGGTCCCCATCATTAAGATGGGAAAAGCATGAGACTTCTTTCTCCAATAAGTAATAATGAGATTTGTCTTCCCTAGAAGACTCCTCAACAACAACGGTACCCAGTTCAACAATAGATTCTTCAAGGCGAAATGCCAAGAGTTAGGAATCGAATAGAGATTCAGCTTTGTGGTGCATCCCTAAACAAACGGGCAAACCGAGCTGATGCACAGGATCATCCTCAGCGGACTAAAAAAGAACCTAGAATACGCAAAAGCGGATGGGAAAATGAGCTTCCCTATGTGATGTAGGCATATCAAATGATAGAGAAAGCATCGATAGGAGAAACCCCATTCGTCATGGCTTACGGTATCGAAGTGATAACCCCCGTAGAAACAGGAGTAGGAAGCCTACGAGCCAACTATTTTGATGTAGAGAGGAATGAAGAAAAGCTGAAAGCGAACATTGACCACTTGCCGGAAAAAAAAGAGAGGATGTGATGATCAACTCTCTACTATATAAGCGAAGGATGGCGAAGTACCACAACCAGCAAGTCAAAGGGTGACTCTTCAAAGCAGGAGACCTGGTACTAAGGCAAAGAGACGCTGCAGGAAAGCCCATTAAAAAGTTGGACCCCAACTAGCAAGGCCTCTTCAAGGTTACAAGAGTGGTGGGAAAATGAGCTTACCATCTAGAATATGAAAGGAAAATCACTCCCCAATTCTTGGAATGTTTTAAATTTAAAGTTATATCATGCAAGGGTGGAAATGCTCTTTATAACAATGTAATGCTTTTAATAAGAACTCTCGTGGACGTAGGCAATTTGTTAGGCCGAACAACGTAAAAAAACCATGTCTCTATATATTCTATCTCACACTTAGCACATAACACACAAAAGTCTTCATAAAGAATGAAGCAAGAGCAAAGTCTCATAAAGAATGAAACAGAGCAAAGTCTTCATAAAGAATGAAGCAAAAGAAGAGGCGAAGGTCGTAGAGGAGGGAGTGGAAAAGCTTTTAGAAGCAGGCTTCATTCGCGAGGTACACTACCCAAAAGGCTATCTAATCCCGTTTTGGTCCCCAATCCCAACGTCAAGTGGCGAATATGTGTAGATTTCATGAATCTAAATGACGCCTGCCCTAAGGATTATTACCCACTTCCTAGGATTGATCAATTGGTGGATTCCACCACAGCATATGATTTCCTTAGTTCCTTAGACACCAACTCAAGATACCACTAAATCCCCATGTCCAAGAAGGATGAAGAGAAGACCGCGTTCATCACTCCAAAAGTGACCTACTGCTACACTTTCATGCCTTTTGGCCTAAAAAATATTGGGGCTACCTACCAGCGAATGATGAATAAGATCTTCAAGAAGTTGATAGGGAGAAACTTGGAGGTGTACGTGGATGACATGCTAGTAAAGAGCAACATCTGCTAGATCTAGAAGTGGTCTTCGCAGAGATGAGAAAGCATGGAATGAAAATGAATCCCAGCAAATTTTCTTTCGCTTTCAAGATAGGAAAGCTCTTGGGATACATTGTCAGCAAGGAAGGAATTCAACCCAACCCAAAGAAAGTAAAAGCCATTCAAGACATGATTTACCCTAGGACCAAGATGGAAGTACAAGGACTAACCGGCCGAGTAATAGCCTTAAGTCGCTTCATCTCAAAGCAAGGAGAAAAATCCCTCCCTTTCTGTAAGACGATCAAACTTAAGGCTCTGTTTGGTTGGGGTGAGGAGTGTGAATCAGCTTTCACAACTCTGAAGATTTATTTAGCCAGGGACTTGATCATCACCAAGCCCAGTAAGGGTGACAAACTCTACTTGTACCTGGGAGTGTCTGATGAAGTGGTCAGCTCAGTACTAGTAAAGGAAGAGGACGGCACACACAAACCCATCTTCTTCAAAAGCAAAGTATTGAGAAGAGTTGAGCTAAGATATAGCAATATGGAAAAAGCAGCGTTCACCCTTATCGATGCAACAAGAAAAATGGCAAGATACTTTCAATCGCACCAAGTAACGGTTTTGATGGACCTCCCACTAAAGAGGATCCTGAAAAAAGCCACTACTTCGGGGATAATGATAGTTTGGAGCGTGGAGCTAGAGCAACACAAAATCATCCACTCGCCAAGAATGCCGATCAAAGCTCAAGCACTAGCAAATTTCTTGGCGGAGTGCACCTTTACGGACAAAATCAAAAAGTTGAAGGGCGAATTGCAAAACTTCGAAGAAGAAGAGGAAGAAGAATAGAAGAAGAGTTGGACCACCTTTGTAGATGGAGCAAGAAATAGCAACAAAGCGGGTGCAGGCGTCGTCCTCAAGAGCCCAGAAAACCATACTCTCAGTATTCAATAAAAATCCTAAAGCTTACGGCTAACAATGTCGCGGGATATGAAGCTTTGCTGGCAAGATTGAAAATAAGAGAGCATGAAACCCAACAAACTCTTAGCAAAGGGAGACTCAAAGCTAATTATTGATCAAGTCAAAGAAGAATACCAAGCCTGAGATCTGGTAATGCAGCGATATTTGCAAAAGTCCACCAAGCAATTACAAGGTATAAGAGAAAAATGAATTGAAGTGGAGATAGAACACATACCCAGGGAGGAGAATATCGAGGCCGGCGAACTCGGCAAAAGGGTAGCAAAGAACGAAGCCATCTTCCTTAAGGATGTGTTAATCTAGAAAACACTCATAATAGAAGAGTAAGTAGTCAGCGTGGTGGAAGAAAGGAGAAATAGCTAGCGAACCCCAGTAATCACCTTCCTGAAGAGTGGCGATTTAAAAGATAAATGAAATAAAAAAATGATAGTGGTGAAGAGAGCGAGTCGATGCGACCATTTTTACGACAAGATTATTCGTCGTAATTTTGCCAACACCTCAGCGAAGTGTGTAACTAAACAAGAGGGCAATTACATAGTAAGAGAAATACACCAAGGCATCTGCGGAATGCACGCTTGCGGCAACACCATGACGGCTGATGTGTGCTTATCGAGGGCACGATCAAATAATTACAACTGATCACATGCAACAAAAAGGATTGAAGACAGTGGCAAGAGGTTCGATCCACAGAGAATTGTGAAGACATACACTAGACAAGGCCAGATATAAAGTAAAACAATAAAAGAAACAATGGGCGGGTTTTGGTTGGTTAATCTAGTTAACCAAGATAGAGATAGTTGCTAACAAGACAATTAATAAAAACATAAATCAAGGGCAAGACATGCAAATAGAATCAAAGGCAAGACATGCAAATAGAGATCAAGGACAAGACATGCAAATAGAAATCAAGGGCAAGACATGCAAACAGAAATCAAATAAAGAAATAAAGTCAGAAAAGAAGAGATCTTAGCAAAGGACATTCTCGGGTTGCGTCTAGGACTAGATAATCATCGACTCAAGGATATTCTATTCCTATGCCATAGACATGCTATAGGGACCAAGTTTCCACTTAAACCCCCTACTTACCTTCTTAAAGGAAGCTACCCCCCCTCCCCCGTTTCCACATATGAGGTAGCCTTGACGTTTCGCCATCCCCCCAGGCACGAATGCGGGGAGGCAATACTCAAAATGCCCATGAAGCAGAGGTAAGACACATCTAGGGCATGATACCTCTCACTTTGTCAGACTCCCGGCAACGCCCAAATCGGTTGCTTGCCCTAGATTGGTGAAATCACACTGTAGCAACTTCTCCACTCAAGGTGTCTATTTCTCCTAACATCCTCACGGCAGTTAATACCATTAGGATGACAGTAAACATCTAGGTCTAGTTATTAGCTGGCCAGACTTCTAATCTTGCCCTAGACGAATTAACAAGAAATTGACAAACAAGCAAATACAACAATAATAATATATGAAGAACGATTTGGCCTCTTAACTACCCTTATGCAACCCTCAAAATACCTCTGCTAAGAAGGGAGAATCTAGCTACTCATACCACAAAACAAATAAACAAAATAAGAAAAGAAAGATTGCATAAAAGAAGAATAAGAAGAAGAAAACTATTAAATGTTACCAGCCAGAGCAAAGCTCCGGTTAATTACAGCGGCTGCTGGATGAAGAGGTCTCAGCCACCACCTAAAAGGGGGAGGAGAGAAAAAGAGGCGGCTCCCAAAAGATGAAAGTAGAAATTATTTACAAGATGTTCAAAACCCTAAAACTAAAGGCTTAAATACTCTCCAACCCACAAGAGGACAAAATTCCAGCGAAGGGAAGTCTAACCCTACACATAGAGCGTGCTCCTTGGTCCAAAAGGGAATATTCTCAAAATGTGCCATGAGGAATCTGCATGGAATCCCGTGCGGATCTTTTGGGTATCTTTCTTTTCTGGATGCGCATGGAATCTTCTAGAAGCCAGCAAGGAGAACACGTGCAAGCACAGCAATGAAGCTTTGACCAGAAAATCTTACCCGGTCGGGATTTTGCAAACGCACGGCGGCTAGGGCACGATGACAAAATCAGCATCTAGGGCATGATGATATGGTCAACAGCTAGGGAATATTCTGGGAATATTCTGGATGCGCATGGAATCTTCTAGAAGCCAGCAAGGAGAACACGTGCAAGCATAGCAATGAAGCTTTGACCAAAAAATCTTGCCTAGGGCTCGACGAAAATATCTAGGGCACGATGGCAAAATGGATGTCTTTGTCTCCCTGCTTTGAGATCCGCGGAATTCCACCTAAAAAGCATATATTTTTGCGTATTCCTCTATTTTAGCCTAGATCTGCAATAAAGATGGAAACAAGGGCAAATCAGCAGTATCATACTAGGATAATGAGTGAAAATGAAGAGGAAAATATATACAAAATACAAGCTATCAAACATCCCCACACTGCCCTCGAGCATTCAAAAAACTAAAAACAACCCCAGGAATGAACAACACCCATTCATGCATGGCACAAGAATAAACAAACTAGTCAGCAAGCTAGGCCTTGACAAAGTCAATTCTACCTAGATAACACCTCCATCAAATCAGAAGGATAACGACCCTAAAGATAAAACTTTACCACATCCGGGCCTAAACACAAGTAATCCTCACAAGATAAGTATTTGCACTCCCACTCACAAACAAGGCTAGGTCTTTAATCACTCAAAACTAAATTCAACTAGCGCAGCACAAAACCAGACTTGCACATCAATCCGAGTACGTAGTACACATGCATGGAGAATCAATCAATTGGAAATAACTTCGCATCAAAAAAAAGAAAGAAACGGGAAAAGCTAGGCTTAGAAAAAGAAGGAAAAAGAAGAAGAATATGGAAGGGAAAGAATAAAACAGAAAGAGAGAAAACAGGAAGAGAAGGAAGAGAAAGAAGAGAGACAACCAACTCAAACCTGGATGGATTCCTTGGCTAGGAAAAAGGCGTGGTTGGTAAGACAATGCTCGTTGAGGGCACGATGCTGAAACTGAGGGCTAGACGAAGGATTCTTTTTCTTGGGCAGGAAGTTCTTCTCTTGATGCAGTGCTGGAGCAGGTTCCTTTGTTCGCATTTGCCCCCTTCTTTTATTTTGATTCTTTTATTCTATTTTTTTCATCATTTTTTTCTTTTCTTTTTTCTTTTTTTCTTTTTTCTTTTTTTCTTTTTTCTTAAGAAGGGGCGCGAACCTTTTTAGCTTTGATTCGACTAGGGCAGAAGACTTCTGAGGTATCTTGCCCTAGATCTGCTTCCAGCACTGAAGTTTGTCTTTTCGGCTTCCCCATACTTAGACTTTTCTAGGGGAGCTCTTTCTCTTGAGATAATTTCTATGGCATGATGATATTTCTGATGATTTACCTTAGATCTCTACTTTCTGCGCTTAAGTCCTAACTTCCTCTGCTTCCCCACACTTAGACTTTTCTGCACGTTCTTCTAGATGTCTAGCCCTCGACGCTGCCCTCAACAATTGCTGCTTACCCGCCAAGGAAAAAGATTAAGAAAAATAAGCTCAAGCGGTCAGGAGAAAGAAAGAAAAGAGAGGGGTAGGTGAATGTCGAGGGCAAGATGATAAAAAGTGAGAGAAAAAGGGAGAAAAGAAAGAAAGAAATAAGACATTGATGCGAAAACTTTCGTCATTTTGTTACTTTTCCAAGTCTAATGGTGCCTATACCCAGGGATATCATGCAAGTCCAGCCAGTGCCTAACTAAGCATTCTATTCGCACATGAAAAATATATGGCATGGAAGCTCAAAGTGCTCACAGGGTGTTGTTTTGACTACTGAAGTTTAGGCCTAGATGTGGATATAAGGGTTAACAGGCATAGTTCGACTAATTAGGGCTTGACATTCCAAAGGGCAGTTTTGTTCATCGTGCCCAAGTCAAAAGTGTGTGTCCATACATGGGGGTTTTAAAACTGGGTAGTGCACATTCACAAAAATATTAACAAAATCTAAAGATTAAAAATCTGAAAATTTTTAAAATTTTTGCAACAAAACAAGCAGAAAAATAAACATGCAGTCAAGCAATAATAAAATAACAAGCGCAAATATAACAGATAAATCCCTCCCCACACTTAGGCTTCGCATTGTCCTCAATGCGAGAAGGGCACACACAAGAAAGTTTTGAAAAATAAAGAGTGAAGTAGAAATAAAAAGGGAAAGGATCGTGGGTTGCCTCCCACGAAGCGCCTTAGTTATCGTCGAGGGCACGACGTTGGTTGTTCGAACTTCTATCAACCAATTCTACTAAATGCTTTCCATCCTCTTAGTTTGATGTGAATTATCGCATGAAATGGATGGTCCAATAGCAAAGCATCCTGCAGGCAACCATAATATGATTTAAATGTTAATTTGGGTTCCCGCAAAATAAAGAGGAAAAAATTGTTATGAGTGAAAGGTGATTCAAGAAAAGGATCAATATAATCAGAAAGTTTAGAAATCTCCCTGTCACACATAACAGCTTTAGAGCTCAAGTCCTCGATTATCTCCTCCTCAATCGCTCTTAAATCCTCATCCTCAATTTTCCCTAGCTTGAATTATGCGTCTAGGGCAAGACAACTGTCGCAATATTTAATGTGGTGAAAAGCCTCAAAAACCTCATGCCCTTGGCCCACTAAAGTGTCATAACAGTTCTGGAGTTGACTTGGCAAATTTGGCTGAACAACGACTTCTGCCTTGAATTCTGCGTCTAGGGCAAGACGCTCGTCGTAAAAATCTGGCAGATTTGCGTCGCTCAATATTGTGACTGCACTGGCCTTGAACTCCACGTTGTCTCCTGGCTCTGAAGGAAGACATCCTGGACCCTCCAATTTTAGCTCATTTGTGGGCATGAAAAGGTCCTCTAACCCATAAGACTCATCATCTTGGTCATGACGCTCAGATGGCAACTCCCATAGAATTACGGTTGATAAATTCTCTTCACTTAAATAGTCATCACTATCTAAGTGTTGCAAATGTTGTTCTATGGGGGTGATAGGGTGACTCGTGGTGTGACTGGGCAGAAGTGTTGGAGCTAATTTTTTTGGTCTAGGTGCAGGGGCAACGTCTAGGGCAAGATGGGTAGGTTCAGGCGGTCCAACGTCGGGAGCAAGATGCTCGGGTGGGCAACGAAACCAGCATGCAAAGTTTGCTTCAATGGCCTCTTGGCGCCTCTGCTCCTTAAGTTCCTTCAAGGTCTCTTCAGCTTGATTCACCAAGTTAGTTAATGCCTCTAGGTGTCTCTGCATCTTAATCTCCTACAAGGTTAATTGCATCTCCTCAAGTTGGCTCTCCAAGTTAGCTATTGCAGCCAGATTTTTTTGAGACAGCCCTTGGTCTTGTGGAGGTTGTGGAGGCGGATATTATTAATAGTCAAGTGCGGCTTGCACTCCAGAGTTGAAATTTTCTTGATTCCACCACGGGGGGTTAGGAGTAAAATACTGAGGAAAAGAGGGTGAGTAAGAATAAGAATTAAAATAAGACATTAAAGAAATAAATAAAAAATTAAAAAAAAACATCTGGAACTATCTGGGGCACGACTTAACACCACTCCCCGGCAACGGCGCCAATTTGATGTGTGCTTGTTGAGGGCACGATCAAATAATTACAACTTATCACATGCAACAAAAAAGGATTGAAGACAGTGGCAAGAGGTTCGATCCACAGAGAATGGTGAAGACATACACTATACAAGTCTAGATATAAAGTAAAATAATAAAAGAAACAATGGGGGGTTTTGGTTGGCTAATCTAGTTAACCACGATAGAGATAGTTGCTAACAAGACAATTAATAAAAACATAAATCAAGGGCAAGACATACAAATAGAAATCAAAGGCAAGACATGCAAATAGAGATCAAGGGCAAGACATGAAAACAGAAATCAAATAAAGAAATAAAGTCAGAAAAGAAGAGATCTTAGCAAAGGACATTCTCGGGTTGCGTCTAGGGCTAGATAATCATCGGCTCAAGGATATTCTATTCCTATGCCATAGACATGTTATAGGGACCAAGTTTCCACTTAAACCCCCTACTTACCTTCTTAAGAGAAGCTACCCCCCGTTTCCACATATGAAGTAGCCTTGACGTTTCGCCATCCCCCCAGGCATGAATGCGGGGAGGCAATACTCAAAACGCCCATGAAGCAGAGGTAAGACACATCTAGGGCATGATACCTCTCACTTTGTCAGACTCCCGGCAACGCCCTAATCGGTTGCTTGCCCTAGATTGGTGAAATCACACTGTAGCAACTTCTCCACTCAATGTGTCTACTTCTCCTAACAGCCTCACATCATTTAATACCATTAGGATGACAGTAATCATCTAGGTCTAGTTATTAGCTGGCCAGACTTCTAATCTTGCCCTAGACGAATTAACAAGAAATCGACAAACAAGCAAATACAACAATAAGAATATATGAAGAACAATTTGGCCTCTTAACTACCCTTATGCAACCCTCAAAATACCTCTGCTAAGAAGGGAGAATCTAGCCACTCATACCACAAAACAAATAAACAAAATAAGAAAAGAAAGATTGCATAAAAGAAGAAGAAGAAGAAGAAAACTATTAAATGTTACCAGCCGGAGCAAAGCTCCAGTTAATTACAAGGGCTGCTGGATGAAGAGGTCTCAACCACCACCTAAAAGGGGGAGGAGAGAAAAAGAGGCGGCTCCCAAAAGATGAAAGTAGAAATTATTTACATGTTCAAAACCCTAAAACTAAAGGCTTAAATACTCTCCAACCCATAAGAGGACAAAATTCCAACTAAGGGAAGTCCAACCCTACACATGGAGCGTGCTCCTTGGTCCAAAAGGGAATATTCTTAAAATGTTCCAGGAGGAATCTGCATGGAATCCCGTGCGGATCTTTTGGGTATCTTTCACTTTGGTCGGGATTTTGCAGACGCATGGCGGCTAGGGCACGATCACAAAATCCGGATCTAGGGCATGACGATATGATCGACATCTAGGGAATATTCTGGATGCTCATAGAATCTTCTAGAAGCCAGCAAGGAGAACACGTGGAAGCACAACAACGAAGCTTTGACCAGGAAATCTTTCCCAGGGCTCGACGAAAACATCTAGGGCACGATGGAAAAATGGATATCTTGGTCTCGCTGCTTTGAGATCCGCGAAATTCCACCCAAAAAGCATATATTTTCGCGTATTCCTCTATTTTAGCCTAGATCTGCAATAAAGATGGAAACAAGGGAAAATCAGCAGTATCATACTAGGATAAGGAGTGAAAATGAAGAGGAAAACATATACAAAATACACGCTATCAGCGGCACAAGTAACAAGAAGTGGATTTTACTGGCCCACTATCAAAAAAGATTGTGATCACCTAGTGAAAACTTATGAAGAGTGTCAGCAATTCGCCAAGTTCCCAAGGTAGCTAGCGACTGAACTAAGCATCACCACTCCTCATTTTCCTTTCGCCACCTATGGGATAGACATCCTAGGGTCTTTCCCAATAGCCCCAAGGCAAAGAAAGTTCATCGTGGTTGTGGACCATTTCACGAAATGGGCGAAAGCAATAGCGGTCCCCATCATTAAGACGGGAAAAGCATGAGACTTCTTTCTCCAATAAGTAATAATGAGATTTGTCTTCCCTAGAAGACTCCTCAGCAACAACGGTACCCAGTTCAACAATAGATTCTTCAAGGCGAAATGCCAAGAGTTAGGAATCGAATAGAGATTCAGCTTTGTGGTGCATCCCTAAACAAACGGGCAAACCGAGCTGATGCACAGGATCATCCTCAGCGGACTAAAAAAGAACCTAGAATACGCAAAAGCGGATGGGAAAATGAGCTTCCCTATGTGATGTAGGCATATCAAATGATAGAGAAAGCATCGATAGGAGAAACCCCATTCGTCATGGCTTACGGTATCGAAGCAATAACCCCCGTAGAAACAGGAGTAGGAAGCCTACGAGCCAACTATTTTGATGTAGAGAGGAATGAAGAAAAGCTGAAAGCGAACATTGACCACTTGCCGGAAAAAAAGAGAGGATGTGATGATCAACTCTCTACTATATAAGCGAAGGATGGCGAAGTACCACAACCAGCAAGTCAAAGGGTGACACTTCAAAGCAGGAGACCTGGTACTAAGGCAAAGAGACAAAAGTTGGACCCCAACTGGCAAGGCCTCTTCAAGGTTACAAGAGTGGTGGGAAAATTAGCTTACCATCTAGAATATGAAAGGAAAATCACTCCCCAATTCTTGGAATGTTTTAAATTTAAAGTTATATCATGCAAGGGTGGAAATGCTCTTTGTAACAATGTAATGCTTTTAATAAGAACTCTCGTGGACGTAGGCAATTTGTTAGGCCGAACAACGTAAAAAAATCATGTCTCTATATATTCTATCTCACACTTAGCACATAACACACAAAAGTCTTCATAAAGAATGAAGCAAGAGCAAAGTCTCATAAAGAATGAAACAGAGCAAAGTATTCATAAAGAATGAAGCAAAAGAAAAGTCTTCATAAAGAATGAAGCAAGAGAAAAGTCTTCATAAAGAATGAAGCAAGAGAAAAGTCTTCATAAAGAATGAAGTGGGGCAAAATCTTCATAAAAATACAAAGCAGAGAACAAAGTAAGGTCTTCATAAAGAATGAAGCAAAAAAAAGTGAACTAAAAATTCAAGCAAAGTCACTATGCGAAAGAAAAGCATGACATGAAAGCGATGTAACTAAGCGACCAAGCGAGAGAGAATGCAAAATCTAAGTAAAGTCTCTAAGAGAAGTCAAAGTGTCACATGCAAGCGAAGTAATTAAGAGACCAAGCGAGAGAGAATGCAACATCTAAGCAAATTCGTTAGGCGAAGTCAAAGCATGACATGCAAACAAAATAACTAAGAACCAAGCGAATGAGAATGAAACATTCTCGCAAAATCACTAAGCAAAAGGAAAATGAAAGATAGTAAAAAACTTTATCTTTCTTTTTTGTTGGAGTAGTGAGCTATCTAAAAAATTCACATAAGCGGAAGTAATAAAAATAAAGTGAGTAAATCGAAATTATAAATAAAGCGAAGGAACAGAAGAAAATTAGCTATTTATTTAACCATTTAAAATACAAAGAGAAAAATACATAAGTACAAAAATACAAGAAAAACTAGCTAGTGGGCAGCAAGTTGCCTTTTTTATCCTTCAAGGGAGAATCAGCTTCATCTGGAATGAGATAGCCCAGAGTAGAAGGAAGATCGTCCACATTTGGCCGAGGAATGGAAGCAGATTCTTTCTTCACCACGACAATCTCTTGGTTAAAGTGATCTCAGTCAAGCTTAAGGTCCTGAATCTTCTCCAAAGTTAAACTAGCGTGACGTAGGCATCGCCTTATACAGCAAGCTTCTCCTTCTCATAATGCAAGGCCAGTGACTGCATGCCATCATTAGTGGAGCAAAGTTTACCCTTAAGGGAAGCGACCTCTTCCTCCAAGTTCGAAACTCGCTCCTGAAGCTCTTGGGTTTCCAAGGCAGAAGTCGTCTCATTCTTTTTCAGCTCAACACATTCCAAAACAAGGTTATCTCACTCCACCACCAACACATCTTTCTCAACAATAATCTCCTCAACACACTTCGAAGATTGCGCTTCAGGGTTTTCTGAATCAACAATCCTTTGATCCAAAATAGTGATCCAGCGCTTAAACGCAAAGAGTAGGTTCTTGAGAGAGTTGATGGTACCATCCTTCTGGTGAAGAAGTCTCGCTCGATCATCTATCTCGTCGGTGAACCATTGGCAAAGATAATGACCGCAACTAGCAGACGCTAAAGCGTTCATCTCAAACACATCATATACTCACTCTATCGACTGCTTATTCCAATTCTTATGGTTAGTGTTGAACTATAACATATCGAAGGCAAGATCCATCATTTGATGATCATAGACTAAAGGGAGCCTTACCCCCATATGCTTAGCACCCTGATCAACAAAGCGCATCACATTGAAAAAATCAGAAGGCTCGCCTTTTATTGATTCACCGAGCTTGAAACGGACTGGGTAAGAAGAATGGTGAGCAATAGAGTTTTTGTTGTAATAGGCTCTAGGGAAAAACTTTGGAGGAAAGGTAAGGAGAAGACGGAGATCGGACAGAGAAGCAAAGAGAGAAGGAAGAGAAGCAGAAGAACGAGAGCAAATACCGTGAATCATTTTTGCTACTCTTATAGTCACTAACCTAACGCCTCGATGTTTGGTTGGAACAGAAGAAGGCGAGGCGACAGCCAAAATTTGCTCTCCAGATCTTTCCATAGGCAAAGGCTCAATAGAAAACTGAAGGGGGATCAATCACGCCATGAATAGGCGTCTCAGCAAGAGGTCCCGTTAAGGAGGAGTGCACAAAGCACGTTATGGGAAAAGGAGTAGAAGAAGGCATCAAAGGAGTGGCGAGAGACATGCAACGGTAGTCGGGGAGGAAGCAACCCTTAAGGCAACGAGTTACATAGGACGTAAGAAAGGATCTTGCTGGGTGACGAAGCACGCTTCCGAACTTCCTCCACACACTCGCTGATTTTTGCAAATAGAGAATCTGCGCTAGAGTTATTACTGCTACTGGAATAACATCCAGGAATAAAATACCTTGTATTGGAAAGGTAAAAAGCATTCTTACCAGCGCGTTTCTTTGCTTGTTTTGAAGAGGAAGCGAGTTTAGGAGCAGCGGGGACAGAACCCCTCAGAAGTTTAGAGGGGATCGCTTCGGAAGGCCTCCTCGACCTACACTTCCACCTTGTTAGCGCAAGGAGTAGAATGGAAAATGGCCTCGGCCAGAGGAGAAATACCCTCTTGAGTAAGGGAAGAAAGTGGCTCCTCTGCCTCAAGCCATTCACGGATGAAAGACATCGCAAGATCAATAAAGCGGGGCTCACTTTCCTTCACATCAGAGACCTCCGTAACCGGCGAGGAAGGAGCAGCGATTGAAGAAGGAGGATTCACTACCTTAATGGTAGTTCCCTTTTTAGTAACACAAGGATTTCTGGCCTTATAAGTGATAGGGCGAGAGAATGGAGGAATCTCCACATGATCAGCATCGGCAATCGCCATCTTAGCTCGCGTGAGAGCGAAAGACCTAGGGGAAGGAACGTCTTCGCCACTGCTGACATCGGCACTAGTTGCCCTAGGTTTCTTGCTAGAGGGATCGCTAAGAGAAACAAGAAAACACAACAAATAAAGGAAACAAAGAAAAGTGAAAATAAGAGGAAAATAAAAAAGCCTTACCGACGAAACATTGATCGATGGGAGCCCCTTAAATAAATATGTGCGCATCAAAAAGAGGAAAAGCGAGGTCAATTTTTCTAAACCTTCAATCTCCTCAGACAAAGAAGACTTGGAGGGCTCGGTCCACTCAGCATCCTTGCGATCATCCCTGAATCGACGAGGCCAATTCAGCCCAGAATAATGCAAGATGAAAAAGCGAGGCTTCCATCTATCTACAAAGCTCTCCAGCTTAGCGAAGCGATCATGCCCGTTCTCAATTGAGCGAGCGGTGATGTTGACCACCACTTGGCGGTACCTCACCACGCACAAGAAGCAAAATAGCTTGAAGGTAGGGGAAACTTTAAAGTGGGCATAAAGGCCAGAGAAGGTGTGGTCAGTCAATCGTTGGGAGCAATCTCCGCGGGAAGGATATTAAGGAATTGAAGGATATCGCTCACCAAGGAATGAATAGGCAGCGATAATCCATAGTGCCACATCTTGATGTAGCAGATGAACTCACCCCGCGATGCAGGAGAATCGAACGTCATAGTAGAAAGAGGAAGCACAGCTTCGTACAGTTGAGCATCAAGCTAGATATAAAAGGACTTTATGTCCTTAGCGAGATCCGCCTAAGTTTTAAAAGAACACATGATCTCCCCCCTCTTGGTCACTAGATCGCAATTACCAGCCTTGGAAAGAAGCGAGATGATCGTCTTGCGAGGCAAAGCAGGAGCTTAAGATTCATCGTTATCGTTGTCAGACGTGGCGCGAGCAGGCTTGTTGCTTCGCATGAAAGTTTTGGGAGCCATTGAAATCAAACAATGAGATGAACGTTACGATTTAGAGAGAAGGCAGAGCAAATTCTAGAGAAATATGTGCGAAGAAGTGGAGAAAAGAGAAAAATGAAAGACAAGCCAAACTATTTATAGTAACGCAAAAGAGACAAGCATCGACACGCTGACCAATCAAGCTCAAACACACGGCAGCCTCATCACACCCTGGAGCCAGGCCATGACAGTTGTTAAAGTGACTCAATTGTCACGTTTTTCCCAAAAATCAAGAAGAATTTCTCGATAATTGAACCCACGTGGCAAAACGAAGGCCGGGGAAAAGTGAGACATTAAAAACATCAATATTGGAGCCCAGCCAAGCGAAGGCATCAAACTATATCAACCCAGCGATAGTAAGCCTTTGGTAAACACCCAACCTCGTTGTTTGTTGGGGTTCTTATAACATATTGACATTCGCCTAACACTAAAAGGATGTTTCGCATAAAGGAGAAGTCAACTCGCTAAACAAGAGCGAGAAGATAATATTTTGCCTCCAAAGCGAACATAAGAGATCTCACTCTTTCACAAACAACGCTCAAGGGATCCAAAATGAAAGTCAAAATAAAAGTCAAGTCGTCTCGCCGCGTGCGCGGGAAGCGAGCTTAATCCCTTTCACTTTATCCCTCCACGAGCGATAGTTTATATGAAAGGTTTGTACGATTAGTTTATATGTGTAGCACTACTCTTTTTCTTTTCTTCTTTATGTTTAATTTTGAAGGCTAATGTTGCTTTTTATTTAATGTTTGTTTAGGTGAAATGGAAGTGGAGAGATGTGTTGAGAGTTGCACTAGAGCTTGCTGATCACTTGTTTAGGTGAAATGGTAGTGGAAAATATAACGTCCTATATCCACGCTTATGGGTGTGGATTAAGGTGTGGAAACTAGATTTTAGGTATTTAATACTTGATGTAATGAGATCTTCTACATGGCTTATGGAGTTGTAACTTTTGTATTTTCTAAGACTCGACTTTTCCAAAATCGTTTTTAGTTTCGTTGGTTTGGCCAGTGCATTTCTCATGTAGTTGAGCTTCTAACTTTTGTATTTTCTAAGACTCGACTTTTCCAAAATCGTTTTTAGTTTCGTTGGTTTGGCCAGTGCATTTCTCATGTAGTTGAGCTTCTAATACGCTTATGGAGGGAAAAAACCGAGGCTAATCTCTTATTTGAAAACATAAAATTTTCAGTAGACTTTCCCAATTTTAAGGGAAATTAAGCTTGTGTGCTTAATGTTATTACAAAACCGGAAAACATTCAATTTGCTAGAAAAAATCTATCAACATTAGATGCAACCAAAATCTGGATGGTGGATTAGGCTAATAATATTTTAACACGTGTTTAAAAAGTTTCACATCTTTTAATAAATAGACCCCTCATAAATAATTCATAAAATAACTCTTAATAAATAAATAAATAACAGTAAATTACTTCACCCCTAATTTGATAGATCTTTCATTTGTCGCCACCTAATTAAGGGAAAGCAATTGTTGCTTAGACACCATTAAAAACCTATTAACTTTGTGATTCATGCTCGTACTCTGAGAGGGGGGAGAAGTTCGTAAAGGTCCTTTTTTTTTTCTTTTTTCCAGAAATTGTTTATGACCTAATTTAATGGAGCAGAGAAGAAAGAATTTCAAGCACGCGGAGATTAGACCTAGGCATTGGACTGGGCGGCCCATGGGCCACATGGGCAGGCCCACGTTGATCAGGCCCAGTCTAAACCTAGTGGGCTTGGTCCTGGGCTTGGGTTTTTATTTTCTAGCCCAAGCCCGGCTCACTTATCATATCAGCCCATATTTATTATTAATATTTTTTAGAACCCAAGCTCATATTATTATTGCACAATGCACAACATGTGCAGTGACACCGAGAACTAACCTCCTCCCCAACCAAATTTTCAATTCCAACCAAGCTATCAAATCTAGCCCCAAACCTTATCTCACCCACGCCGCACTCCTCTCATTTTCACCATTCTATCTCATCTTCTTTCCAGTTTCCACTAAAATTGCTACCCAATTCTAGATTGTCATCTTAATTTTAGTTAACCCCTATTTTTTAATTCTTGTTTGTTCTCTTTGCTCGAATTTTAGGTTATTGTACCAGCAGCTAAAGAAAGTGTAAATCTAAGCAACAACACATTTATGAGAAGGTTTGAGGGAAAATACTTTTGTGGGTGGACATTAATTTTTGTCTAAAATGTGAACTTAGAACCTCATTCCTTTTTTATTTGATCATATTTTGGGTTGGTTTAAATATGATGTGTTCTACCTTACTAGACATGAAAGATCAAGGTCATTGGCTTGGCTTATAGATTTAAACTATTTGAAATTTGATTTTTTTTTTATCTTCTTAATTGGTTTTGTTATTTCTACCATGCCCAGTGGGTTTGGCCCACTCTAGGCCTGGCCCAGCCCAATGGGCTTGGGCTGACGTTTTTTTTTAAAAAGCCCGTTCAAAGGGGGTTTGGGACGGCCCATTCCACCCCATGCCCAGGTCTAGCGGAGATCATACAATTTAGGTAAACTACATAGAAACGTGAATAGTTTACAATATTCATTTTGAGCGGTTAAAATTTTGCAATATAAAACCTATAGCATTTTTAAAGTTACAATTTTGACATTTATAATAGTCCAAAATTTCAAATAAAAGTGAAAAGATCAAATAAAACCTTTTTTTTTTTTACACTCCATCCTTATTTTAAAAATGTTAGTTATAGTTATTTTTCTAAGAAAAAAGCAAAGAAATCATAAATAACCAGTTAAGAAAGAATCCATAATTATTACCCCGTTGAGTAAAATTTGGGTATACCAACATTATGATGTAGGATGATAACACGTGTTCAAAAGTATCAAGAATAGTGGTATTCTAACACTATTTGGGGTACGCGTCATCATCTTAGATCATGATGTAGGTACATCATAATGTAGCCCGTTTAATCAATTACGGTTTTCTAGCAAAAGAAATCGTACTTCATTCAAAAAAATTATGGTAAAAGACATCTTTTATCCTCCGGTTAATCATTTAATTTTAATTTCAACCACCAGCTTCATCCCTAAACTATATCACTATGTACCTTAATTATTATTAATACTCCTTCCGCCTCAAATCAAATGACTTTTTTTTGTTTTATATATATTAAGTAAATCAATTTTTATATTTTTTAAGTTTATATTTAACAATAGTACTTTCTTATTTTATTGTAATTTATCTACTTTATTACTCCTATTATTCTGCTAATCATCTCTTCTCAATAATAAAAGGTAAGTTAGATAAAAAATCAACTAAAAAGTAGTGAAACATCATTTAATTTGAGACAAATAAAAACTCAAAAACGTCATTTAATTTGAGACGAAGGGAGTATTTTTTATAACTTTTTGTTGTTTATACTAATAATAATTTTTTTATTAGTATATTTATAGAAAAGTAACTAATTAGTTTTAACAACGCTAAGTAACTAAGGACTGATGTGAACAAACATATGCAGTTTGATGGATGAATTTGATAATAACAATAGTTAGTGGATGAAATAGAAATTAAGTGATTAAATGGGGGGATGAAAATATCTTATCCTTAAGTTTTTTTTTTTTTTGAATAAGCATGATATGCGCGAGTAATTGAGGTAGTTATTTCTAGTATTACATAACTTTTTTAAAGTAAGGAGCGACCTGTAATTTCAAATGCAAAAAAAAGAAAGCAGTGTGGATATAAATTTGTGGAGAATGAATAGAAAAATTCTCATTAAATTTTCCAATTTTTTCTCATATTTATTAGTATATTTTTTCTCAAATTTGCATAATTTTTTTAATCTTTTTACTACTATAAAGACTAAGGTTTATATTACAAACTTTAAAAATGTAAAGACCAAAAGTAGAATATTTTGTAAACTATAGGACTATTTTATGTAGTTTTACTCTACAATTTGTTCATACAACCCCTTAACTGACAAAGTAGATACATCACTTATACAAGCCTGTAAAAACACTCAGTGAGATGTTAAAAGTGGATGACAAAGGATGCATGAGGTATAGAAATATGCAAAGTTGTGATACCATATACTTGTCCCTGGTTAAAGAGGAGGGGCTATAAAATTGTCAAACATGCCAAGAGTTTAGGGCTGTAAATTATGCAGTTTGAACAAGAGATAAACCGAGATAGAGTGAAAAGCATTCCTCTGACGACTAGACTGAAATTTAAATAACAAAAAAGGTACTCAATTTAACTAGACTCTGCTACAACAGGCTTGATAACGACGACAAGGTTCTTTTCCAGCGTAAAGTGAGACCCGCCCGGGGAAAGCATTTGTGCGCGATCCATGCAGAGGATGCGTTTCACTCGTCTGAAGCCTTAGGTGAATTCTCTGGGGTCTTCAAAACTGTAGCCGCCACTTTGCCTTTATGCGCTGTCACGGCTGCACGAAATTCCTCCACTATTGAAGGGTCCTTGAACTTCAGAGCAACTGTAGAAAGTCCATCCTTTCCTTCATCGGTACTATTCATGCAAGCGAAAGTGATGCCTTTCTTGTCCATGTTTGTGAGCTTCATGTCAGGATAAAGATTTGCATTCAGAATCAACCTGTAGTTACCTCTTGCTCGCATGACAACTCTAGCACCTTCCGCCTCAGTGGTAGAAATATTGACCTTCAATTCTCCCTTTCCGCGCTCCTTCCAGGTGCCATCAAGAAACTCAAACAACAATGAGTCAGCAGAGAAAACCGTTTTCTCATTCTCTTCCCCCGTCTCAACTGGAACCTCCTTCAGAGATTGAAAACCACTACCCTCATTTTTTGCGACTATGGATGGCCCTGTTGAGTTAAATAGGGATGAACTTCCGTTATTAGAGAGACCAAAACCAAAAGATCCGTCCTTAGAAACCGACCCAAAGGTGAAAGTAGAAGTAGTAAACCCAGTTCCAGCAAGCCCTGTGAAAGCATTTTGGCTACTTGAAAGCTGCTGGAATGAACTCAAAGGAGTTTCTTCAGCACTTTGATCTACATTTTCAGTACCATTGTCCTTTTCTTCATTTTCTGTCTTATCACCTCCAGCTGCCTTTTCTTCCTCTGCTTTGTCATTTTCTGCTGGTTTTTCATCATCTGGCTTTATAGTACTCTCATTGACTGTATGCCTATTTTCTATGTCTTCACCACTTTCCTTGTCTGCAGCATTTTCAGCTACTGGCTCATTGCTCTTGCCTTCTGATCCTTCGGTATTCTCATTTTCACCTTTTTGAGTTTCATCACTGGTGTCATTTTTCCCATCATCTGCAACTTTATCAGAAGTTGTAACCACAGCAGTTGCTACTGCACTGGGGGGCACCACTGCTCCTGTAGGAGGGAGCAAGCTAATCCCGGAAAATGGATTTGATGAAGGGGCTGATGCGGCTGGATTGCGACGAACCTTTACAATTCTTCTGGTTGCCAGAACCTCATCACTTGCCCTCTTGAATGTTCCGGTCTCTTCCTCAGCAGAATCATCATCATCAAGGCCAGGGTTATCTTTTGATATCTCCCTTCCAGCAGCTCTCTTCTTTGAAGGAGGAAGAGCATTATCTGCATCCCCCATTATATACAAAGCTGATGATGTTGTACTTAACAACTGTAATAATCCCAAAAAGATGGAAAAAAGGTTTACCTGCAGAAATAATATCTCCCACAATAAGATACCAAACAATTACAACCAGAAACATCTTTTCCTGAGTAAGACTAGTTCTACTATCTAAATACATGTGGAAACATAATAAACAAAATCAGTGAAAAGTAGACTACATATCTAAACTCAAAGTTATACTAAAAGATAATTCAGTTATGAGCAGATGTGTTCCAACTCACTAAAAAAAGAATCCGTAAAAATAAAAACATTTTCTATGAGAAGTCCTATTCAGATCAATAAACAGACCTATCTCCCTGAACAATCTAATCATTAAAATAAAAAATACAAGGCACATATCTACCTAATTCTTTCCTCCTATTGTTTTAAAAAATACTCAACCCACTGAAATGATAGTTTCTGTGTCGACTTGCACGTATCTTTGACCTTTGGGTGGCATAGAACAAACATACGTACAGCTGACATATAATATGTCAATCACATTGTTCCAGTGCAAGAAAATTGAACAAACTGTTGGGTACAGGACAAGTTTACAGTCAGGCACAAACTCAGAGAGTTTGAGCATACCTCATGAACAGAAGTTCCTTACAAAGAAACATGCAATCACATAGCAACCACCAAAAACTCAGGCAAGATTGAACACTTTTAGGAAACTTAAGTGGCATTCGATTCAAACCAAGTCAGAAGATATGATAGCTTACAACATCTAACACATTATAAAATCAATCAGACGATTACAAGGTAAACAAACATGCAAAGTTTAACAATTTGAACAGAAAACAGGCAGAATATACGGGTAGTGTATCCGAACTTTCCAAGCTTTGCCAGCTATCATTTGAGACCAATACAAAATTTTGAATAATGAGTTGCAGCAGAGTTTCCACCATCTATAAAGTGCACACATGCATAGGCACATGGAAGGTGAAGAAAAAGAAATCAGAAGATTGCTAAGCACATATCACCGAAAGCCTAATAGATTACATGTCTTTATTCTAGGACACTCTTTTCAAGAGTATAATTTAACTGAAATCCCACAGTGAACAGCATCAGTGACTACAGACACCAGAATTTGTGCTCATTTCAACAGACAGACAATGTCAGCAATGAAAACACAGGGAGTGCAAGCGACAATGACATCAACCAAGCTAAAGGGCCACTTTTTCATATCATAAAAAAGGGGAAGAATCAACTTTTATTCCTTATACCCATAATAGAATACTGCCATAAGCAGAACTGTCAATAGGTTATGAACTCTTTCAAATCAATTCCGCATGCGTTTCCCAGCAATTAACAGTAACAGTGCGAAATTCTGTTATACAGTCAATTACCAAATCAAGAGTATATAATTAAAAAAAGGGGGAAATAAGAACATGAAAAGGAAGAAAGTCTAAGCTAGGTTGTTGACAAAACCACCTTCTATGTCCAGACACAGAGCACAAATGCTAACATTGCATGCTAGTAGCACAAAACTACAAAACCCTAATCACGTATATGGGGATAAAGTTTTATGATTGTCATATTTGTTTTCCTTTCCAAAATCTCCCGGCAACAAACAGAAAGCATGACCTAAGGTAGAGCTAAATCTAGAGTTTTAATAAATGGGTAATCAGTAAAATCAAGTAACATGAATAAACACAAAACATTCCCAGCAGAGAAATAGAGCACTTACACTGTAGTGAAGGGCGAAGGAAGATGACTTGAAAGCAAAAACCCTAGAGAGAGAGAGAGAGATCCAAACAAGAAGGGGTTTAAATTCTTTGCCGTTTTTTTTAATGGATTTGGAGGAAGGATGGATGAATTGATTGAGGGCTGAGATGTAATAATAAAGTTAAGGAAGCGTCTCCGAGGGTTTCTTTTATTGTTGTTTTGTTTTCTTCTTTAAAAGGGTATTTTTACATAATTTGCTTGTTTACATTTTTTTTATATAAAAATATAACGATTTCATTTATAAAATAATCTTGGTACAAATAAAGAGGACTTAATGACCTTAGAGATTCCTATCTTTATCATTTTAGACCATAAAAGTTCTTACATTTCTAATTAGACCCTTAAAGTCCTTATTAATTTGCTTGTTTAGATGAAAAGCAAGCGGAGCCGTTATACAGGGCTTGCTAGGGCTATACAAAAGAAACCAAAAATTCGAAATCTGAACTAAATTGGCACTAAAATGAACCAAAAAAGTAAGGAATCAAACTGAACCGAAAAAATTGGCCAATAAAATTAATGTTATTTTGGGTCTAGATCTGAGTTTGACCCGTAGTTATCCAAATTAACTCAAAATAGATATACACTTTTGTAACTTATACGTGACCCGAAATGACCCATATGTGCAAATTTACTCTATTTAATTAATTAGCCACATTTATTCATCATGAAATAATTTGATATCACAAAAACAAATCCTAAAACGTAATATTTTTTTACTCACTCTCGTAATTTTATTTATAGAAAATTTTCAATTATTTTTGTTTTTAATAAAATTTATATTTCTTAATAAAAGTTCGGTTAGTAATAATCTTTTTCTTTCTTTTTTTTCTTATTGTATTTTCATTAGAAAAAAGAGAGTAAATAAATAATAATTAATTTTTTTTTTTAAAATCAAATGCGGTATCATGTTAAGACACCAATTTTAGAAATGTCAAAATATTGTTTCCAATTTAAAAGGAAAGAGAAAAATGTCAAAATAATAGCGTTAATATAATCTTTTTCTTTCTTATATTATATTTTTATTAGAAAAAAAGAGAGTAAATAATATTTTTTTTAAAATACAAATGCAGTATCATGGAACAATGCACCAATTTTAGCAATGCTAAAATATTATTGCCAATTTGAAAAGAAAAGAGAAAAACGTCATAATGATACTTATAATAAAGTCACAAAAGCATTTCATTCTTGGTATTTTTTAATTCATTAACAAATATTTTTGTCTTTTTTTATCTCATCTTTATTTATATATATGAGATGCTTCTTTTGTATATATATATACACGACTCGTTTTAGACATCATTTCTTCCTCTCTAAAGCCTCATAGTTACATCATACTTCTCATTCTTTCGATTTAATTTCATGATAAAAATTCAATTTCAAGAATCGATCAAATTATTTTTATGAATCAAAAAAGATTAATTTTATGACCTAAAAAATCCGATTTCATTAAGAAAAAAAAACTGATTAATTGGACCAAACTGAACATATTTTATAGGTATTAAATTTAACCAAAAGATAGTTGACTCAAACTGAACCAAAAAAAAATTAGTTATTCGAACAGAAAATACAACTGAGCTGGGTAACCCACCCATGCACGTGCTAGGGATTAGGGAATGCACAAAAATAATGTGAAAGAAAAGTTAGTGGCTACTTACTTCTGACATTATGGAACTTTTTTTAAGATGAGTTTTGAGCTAGTGGCTAATTCATTATTAGATTACTACCTGTTTTGGGCCTACGTATGGCTTTTTGTGAGGTTTCGGCCTCTCGGAATAGCCACGTGATGGGTTAAGTGAACTAATATCAGCTTAATTCATTGTATATTTTTACTCTCATTTTGTTCTTTGGTTTTGTAAATTAAAAAATATCCCTCACCAATTTTCTTTATTTAATGTTTTAATTTGCTATCAAATAGTACTCCTTTGATTAATGCTCTCAAAAAATTCTTTTTGATTTATTGCGTCACTTCTCAACTCTATTTAATATTTTAATTTGCTAATCAAATAGTAGTCCTTTGATTTATGCTTCTCAAAAAATATCTTTGATTTATTACATCACTCGTCAACTCTCACGAAGTTGGTTTTCCACATGTAGCACGAGAACTTCTAAACTAAAGAACCTTTTACTTTACTTTACTCTCAACTTCCATAAAAAAACAAAAAACTCATTAGCCATTACGAACTTAGATTTGCGAACTCCCTACTCAACCAAGATCACCAGAAATTGGTCAAAGAATATCGTCCTAGAAGTCATGAGTCATCTTCTGCCCCGTAGTATGGAGAGAGTCGCTAAAACTAAAAGTTACCCACCGCACACAAATCCCGTCATTTGCAGCGCATGCGTGATCGTGACAACTAGGATGCAATCACCTAAGTGAGGTATAAGATATGCTCTGACTATTTTAGAGAATTACCTCTCAATCGTGGGAGATAAAGGCCTTGGACAGTTCAAACAACAAAATGACCAGGTACATCACCAAAATCATTCAATGAACTGCCATAATGACAAGCTGCTTCATAATTCTTTGAATATGCTTACAGAAATTACTAATAAGAAAAACAAATGCCAATTGAATGGTAGCATCACTATTTCAATCTCTACATTCCAATACCACGAGAAAACTTTAGGGACTATAAAGGCCTCAGAATATATATAATATATAATGCTAAAAGAAGAAAGGAAGAGCGAGTGACACTAAGAATCCTTTTTTTAGTATTCTACTATATAAAGCTCCATGACAAAATTCACGACGCCACAGGGCCAAACCTCTGGAAAGAGAGAACCGGTCCTTACAATCACTTCCTACTTCCTAGCCTCCAGTAAAAGAACCTGAGTTGCATCAAAGAAGGGAGGAACCATCACTGGAAATTATAGTGCATCGAACTAACTCCAACATTACCAAAAAATAAACATCCATTATCAAAATCTGTGTACTTGGTATGTAATCTACAATATCACTTCATTTATGTACCAAACATTGACCATTAACCCCTCAAACAAGAACAAATTAACCAACTATAATAAATCTCGCTAAAATTTATTCTCAATCCTATCCTCGTTGGTCCTAGAGGAACACTTCTTGCAAATTGTACAATAAAAATCCAAAACACAAATGAGGATCAAGTGCCCTTTTCTAATTATATAGGTTGAGTCCAACCTTCTTGTATCTTGCTTGTTAAGTTTCTTCAAAATCTTCAGCCACACCATAGAAAGGTAGCATGCATTACATTAAAGTTGCTTTTCTCACCTTAGTGAACTAAATACAGCCGCAACCGATTGTCTTTGAATGGAATCTAGTGTTGTGGCGCATCAGGCGTAAGCACTGCCAAAGAAAATTAGATGGAAACGGAGTAAGAACTAAGAAGGAAAAGAGATACCAGGACACCAAACCAATAAAGGGGGAAATATCCAGTTAATCATTTAACAGCAATGAGAAAATTTGACTTGAGTTGCAAATTATTCCAATGAGAGCACTATGCTTAATCTCACAACCAAATTGATTGAAAAGACAGACTTAAGGTTTAAAATCAAATGTGTTAGATGCATACTCGGTTTTTCTTTCTTGTTTTTTTCCTACTGGACACAAATTGACGCATAAGAGTATATGTTTAAAGTAAAAATTGCCAGAGAGACGGTCAATAATAAAGATAAACTTAATAGCACAACTTGAAGAAACAAAAATTTCCAAATAGTTGAATTAGTGGTGGTAAGAAAAACACTGTGACAATGGGGAGTTAGAGATGGCACTTTAGAATCAATTAATCACCAGAGACAAAATTTGGTATTTCACACTGCCCAACCAAATGCTTTTAGGCTGTCGGGGTTCCTTCATTATTCGTACCCCACTCTTCCTCAGCCTCGTTCCCATTGATGAGTACAGCACCATCTGTAGAATCGGCATCCACTACAACAGCTTCCTCATGGCTGCCTTCTTCTCCATTCTGTTCCTCAGTGTTCTCCTCATTTCCATTCTCTTCTTCAGCCTATGGTTACACAAAAATATAAATAAAGGAGCACGAAACTGTCACACACGCACCCCCACCCGCCACCACCCACTAACACATGGACACACACTCCTATGTAGCTTTAAAACAACTGGATTCAGCAAGTATAAAAAGGAATACAGAAATCTACACACTATATACCTCATGATTGAAGTCCCCATTCTCTAAATGTTCCTCCTCTTCTACTTGCAACTTACTAAAATACTGCACAAGGGTCTGATTAGATTTATCAACATGTTTTGTGTAGTCCATAGCAGGAGGAAGAGAACCTCTGCAAAAATGCCAGAGAAAAATACTCAACACGTGAAATTTTATAGAGTCTTCATAATTCTAAGTTTGCAATTCTAAAGTTTGCCAAAAAGCATTTTGGATATTGGAACCCCAATCAATTATTAAGAATGGGAAGAGAACAATAGCAATCTTAATACCTTGTCTCTACAGCTTTAGATTCAACAGATAAAGCAATTTGCCAATCCTCAAACAAATTTGGATACTCTTCAGGATCAGCCAAGGATTCTGCAGCCTTTGGATTAACCTACAAGACAGGAAGAAGTTAAAATATGAAATATCTATAATGGAAATTTGCCATCAACAGAAACTACAAGATTTATGTTTCCCTTGGATGAAGGTATGGATTGTCGGAAGAAAAACATCAAAAAGTCAAATAATCAAACACGTGAATAGGAAGATACCTTGTTCAGGTCCTTTCTCCAAATTGCAACAATCTCTGAGACCTTACTGGGAAGATAAGATCGTGCCATCAAAGCCGCCTCAGGGATCCGATTGCTGAGATGAAAATACTTCAGTGTCCATAAATACTAAACACAAGATGAACCAAAATGAGTTCTTATCCAAAGTAAGCAGGACAATCACTACCTTTCCACTAACAACTGGAGGCATTCTTCCACTTTGCCCAACATGAACAAACAAAGGAATGCAACATTGTTCTTCCCCTGCTCTTTTGCCAGATTTGAGAGCGTCTCTATCCCTTCAGCATCTCCTAAAGAAGAATATAGTAGCAGCAAACCACTCAAGTCCATTGCACTCTTCATGCATTCCTCAGCCATATCTAACTGCAGTTATTAAAAAAAACTCATAATTAGGGGGGGGATGGAAATTGAAAATATGTAACTAGCAACAGTGTCTGATACATGACCAGGGCAAACACAAACTGCTTAAAATTTTAAAAAATCCAGTACACATCCAACGAAAGTGACTTAGGGTGTTCAGAAATCTCTCATTCAGAGCCCTGAGAAAACTCTAAGTTCTATGTGATGAGAAAACAAAATCTCCAAATTGAAATTTCCACCAATCACATTAAAGAAAGAAAGCAGCTGGATATATCTTTTATAAAAATAGGACATGATTAAAACAGGCAAATAAACCCCCATGAAGGATCATAATACCTTTCCATTTGACATGGCTAGCTCACCCAGCTGCTTCCATTTTGACTCGCTCTGAACTTCTACCGCAATTTCCTAAATAGGGAAAGAATGTAACCAGAACAGCAGAGATTACTAATTGTCAAAAAACCATACGAAAATTGTGAAAATGGACAGCTAGGTGCTCCCAGGAGTAGTATCACACTATCACTGGCAGTAAAATCAGTTGGGCTTACCATTGCAATTTCAAGTCTACCAAGCTGTATAGCTAACTCAAATCTGTAATCAGGGTCAGTTGCTACTTCTAATGCATCCTCTATCATACCCCGTGACTCCAAGAACCGAGCCACACTGGAAAAAAATGATGCAAAAAATAAAGTAATTAATAGCACAAACCTTACGACTTAAGAACCATGCATTGTGGATTGTGATGAAAATTAGACAGACTCTTATCGCTGAGGTTGCAAATAAAGCAATCCCATAACCTCTTAAACTCACATAACAAAAAAGGTCAGAGCGTAGACAATAAAGTGAGAGAAAAATCATGTCAAGAATCTGAAAACAAGTATAGAGTAAAATTTTCAAGCAAACAGTGTATGTGTTTGGTTGGGTGAGGCAGGAAGTTGTAGGTAGTGTATGACTATACTTCATCAGCGAACAAAAAAACTCAAAATCAGAGTATAAAGGGAAGTCGCTAAAAAGGACTTAATAATAAGCACATCAAATATAGACAAAATATAGACTAAAAGAACTCACAAAGAAATAGAAATAGACAAATCGAAGAGAAGAACCCGTAACTCTCCAACCAACATAATTTGTGCAGAAATACACAAAGAAAGAAAACACCATGGACTTCCACATTAGAAAGGTGAAGTTCATAATTATGTCATTATTTTACAACTGGTAAAAGAAGCCATATCGTAAATACCTGTTATGGTGCTCCTTAGGAATTGATGGCAAAACCTCATTGGCCCTTTCCAGGTCTCCACGCATGACAAGGGTTTTGTACTCTATCAAGCTAAGGAGTAAAGTGTATCCCATAACACTGCATGACAAAGAAGATAGTAAGGTAGTGAAATCACTGCTCCTGTAATCTCCAAGTAAGAGGTACCAAAAAACAACTTACTTGAATTCCTTGTCAATTAGATAGACCCGACTTTGACTAGCCAGATATCCCAACAAGTACATAGGACGGTCCAAGTGATACATTGTGGTTACCTAGAGCAGAGATGTTGTCAGTAAAGCAACACAAAATTTAGAATTGGTTGTCACAATTCTAAGAGCAGTGAAAAGAGATGCAACATACCTCGCCCCCAACACAGTAATTAAGCCTCCAGGAGGAGTTATTGTAAATGAAACAATCACCAACCCATAAGCCAGTCCTGACACGTTCATTGGTTTCATTCAGAAGCTCAAAGGCATCCTCTACACCTTGTTCATCCACAGGTCTTCCACTATCCAAATAAGATGAAACTACGTCCCTCTACAACATCAAACAAAAGAGATGTAAGTCAAATATTATAAAAATTTTCCATAAAGCAATAGGTGGAGGTATAAATAGTTTATAAATCTAATAGGACCCATCTCATAAGCAAACTTACATTATATTTGAGGATGTAGAATGAGGCATCACTAGCAATCGCCACTAAATCACCGCTATCAGCCCAATATAGATTCTGGCATATTCACAATCAAGCAATACCACATGTTATATTTGGAAACGTAGCATTATAACAACACATTGTAGTTATCAGATTATGCTTACTTTAACAGTAACATCAATTCTCCTAATCAACCTGCATTCAGCCCAATCATAGAAACAAATGAAATCATTCGAGCACATTGCCAACAAAGTTCCTCCAAAAATACGCTCAGCTGAAAAGGTAGGCCGAACACTCTTCTTTTCCTGAAATGAACAATGTTCATTAACGTTCCATGTTACGTACTAAAATAAATAAATAGAACATCTACATCTTTTATACACGATATCTATACACAGGGCATGAAGCGTGATGAAAAGGAAACTTAGACGATGTAGAATAATGAACCATACTAACAGCCGACAAGAACCAGAGATGAGATCATGATCCAACAAAATATCAGCAGATGGATGCCAAAACCATCTGCTACCATTAGCAATTTAGCATGGGAACATAGAACACATTGCAGAATTGAACATAAACACACAGCATGTCTATTTTTCCCCATGATATTTGATCCTAAACTCAAACCCGTATCCTCTAAACTATTTGATAACTGCAAGAGTACAATAAAATGAAGAGGGTATACAAACCTGGAAATTTTTGCTGAAAATCTTAACTTTTGATGTACTTTCTCTCACCGCATATTCTCCTTCCGAAGACCAAACAAATTCTAATGCAGAACCAAATGATCTGTTTCTCCATGCTAAAGCAGTGTATATTATGTACTCACCATCTCCACATACCACTACAAATCTCCCATTGGGATTATGTTTCAAGCTCTGGGGAACAAAAGAATGAAGAAACATCAGGTAAACATCATATAACCAGGATTATTTTTTTTATATTCACTGCCATGTGAAACATTCAGACTGCCTAGAATCAACTCACCTGTGGATAAAGATCACAAGTTCCCAACTCCTTAACAGCCAATGGCAATCTTTCTCCGTCAGTAACCTATAGCATGGAAAGAAAAAATAAATAAAAGACTAAATGCAATTAAGTAATGACATTGACATAGTAGAACAGTGAAGGCTGGGCTTAGTGGTGCAAACCTCAAAATCAGCTCCCACACTCTTAATGTTCACAGTCTGAATTTCATTGTGCTTTGCCCATATAATCTTCCCACTATTATCCATACTGGCCACAGGTTCTTCCCGGCCAATTTTGACCATAATGGTTCCCTCATCATACCCAATCACAATTCTGACAAAAATAATAATGTTCCAGCATTTAGTAATAGTAAATAAAGAACATTGAATGGTTCTAAAGATATTCAACCACTTCCCAAAAAGTGGTAAAGAATTCATTGACATAACGTTGATTTTTATTTAACAGAAGGGAGTGCAAGGGACCAAAAATTATTTAATATAGTAAAGCTATTTGCATGCTTTTAGCACACGATACAGGTCTTCAAACAATGAAAAAGATAATCCCCCAACCATTACTCCTCAGTCCACCAGACAATATAAAAGAATGAAGGAATGATATAGCAATCTGCTCAACTAAAAAAATATGAAGTCTATTTTTCTTATTTTAATTACAACACTTTTTTTTGTTTCATATCTCGATCATATGCATCGCAAGAGGGAATGTAATAAACCCATTGTAGCATTAGCGAAAAAACACAGCACATACCGGCGTGAACTTCTCATGTACCCAACAGCCCAAACTCTTTCCAGGCCATAATTCAATGTGTTCTCAAGCCTGTAAGTCAAGAAACCCTCATTAAAATACGCAAAACATTACTTAACATGACTATACTTCAGAATAAAGCAAATATAAACATCGTAGAATTACACTAAAGAAAATAACAAATAAGTTAACAAATACAAGTCTCCAGCTTAAGTGTTTCAAAAAAAATCAAAAACCTAGGAACAGTATAATTGTTTAAACTGCATATAATTGCAACAAATCTTTTGCAGGACAAATTCGGAGTATGACCAATCTTGAATTAAAACTCAAGAACCTGTAGAACCAAGTATTTGTTCATGTAACTGTTTATAGTCTAACATGTGAAAGTAGGACTAGAATCTCTCAGGAGTGTGGTCTCATTGACAATCATAGTTCACAAACTTCAAAATTTGATACTAGGTTAATGTCCAAACATTTCAGCAGAAATAAGCCATCAAAAATCACTAACCAACTCTTGCAACGAATCCAGAAAAAAAAACAAGTGGATACATATAAGCCAAGTTGTTCACTGTTCCTAACAGAACAGATTGAAATAATAGAGATTACCTGTAAGTTGTTGAATGCCATATGCGCACTGTTCCATCCTCAGAACCTGTAATTATTATGGGAAGTTCAGGATGAAAACATACAGCAGAGACATTGTGTGTGTGGCCTTCCAAAATCTGGACACAACTTTTAGTTTGATAGTCCCACACCTGCTCATTCAAAGTAAGCCATTCACATTCCAAAATCAAAGATAATAGAATCAAAAGACAACTGAAAATTAAACAATTTTTTCAAGGAAACCTTAGCAGTGTGATCATCAGAGCCAGTTATCAGGTATGGTTTATCACCACCGGTAAAGTAATCAACACAATTTACCCCTTTCTGATGGGCATCCAAAGTGAAATTAGGGTCGGGAGAGCCAAGATTCCAAATCTAGAACACAGAGAAAGTCAACTTAGCTATGGCCCATAAAACAAATTTCATGAAGTTATGAACAGCAAACACCCTTTTACCTTTATTGTACGATCAAGGGATGCACTAGCGAAAGTGTTGGTATCTTTGGGATTAAATGTTACTTGCATTACATAATGGGAATGTCCCTCAAATATCTGAGTACAGACCCACCCCTTCTCCCAGTCCCAAAGTTTTATGAGCATATCATCAGATGATGACAACACATATGGCAGGGTTGGATGGATGGCCACACACCTAATGTAATCAGTATGTGCCTCAAATACTTTAACTTTATCCATTGTATTGTAGTTGTACACACGGATAAACATATCATCAGCTCCTGCAACAACCCACTGCTTTCGTGCAATAAACTTTGCTGATCTAACTGCAAACATGTAATATAGATATCAGATCATAATCTAGTTGTTAAAAAATAAAGGAGAGTTCACCGGCTAGCAATTCCTCATCATAGTACATGTTACAAAAGTACAAAAAATGGGGGTTACTGAAGAAGTAATATACCTGGTAGCTCAGTGACTTCAAAAGACTTAGCCATTGTCTGGAAAAGCATAAAAAAATTAAGTTAAAATAAACTACATAAAAGTCCCAAAAAGGAAAAACTCCACTTCAAGCGAATAACAACTCCAAAAATAGTTAATATGATACGTCTCAGGAAAGTAAAACAAAACATGACAGGGGTGTGGCCATGGTTTGTCTAACTATACTAAAACATGAAAACATTTCACGAGCAAGGTTTTCAGGCACTGAAAAATGCACCCCGCAGCTTTATTGCCTATGTCTAGAGGGAATGAATCAATATGCTCACTCCACAATTTGGATGAGGGCAATTGTTTTGCGCTCATAATTTCATTTGGGGAAGAAAGAGAAGCTAGAAAAGAAAGTGAGGACCTAAAGGAGGTACGACCCAGCTGTGGCACCCTTCACTTTCTTGCTTTGTTGTCCAAAATCATGTCAGCAAATAAGGTGGGCGAGAAGAGGAATAAAACATGGCAACAGTTGCTCACTTTTGTATCACCCTACTCCTAAGTGACACTAATTCATTTGAAAACAACTTAACACACAACCAATAATATCATTTGCTCAATTGCTGAGTCACAACTTGTTAATTAGACATCACAAATCTATTGTTTCTGTCACAAGAACGAAGAAAAAAACTCTATCTGAACTGATAAAAAAACATAACCATATCAGCAACATCTAGCAACACATGGCCAGGCATATTACAGCAAACCATTGCACTCTCTTGGCATATAAAAGTTGTTATTCAGAAACATAGCACATGGCAAAACAGATCCTAAACTTTGACCACATACTCTTACAATGTAACTTTACAAATAACACACATGGCATACACAATCCTTTGCCAAGTTATAAAAACTTCATTTCAATGTAATACCCGAATGATCACTAACAAATCAACCAAAACCATAGACACTATAGAGTATGCATTCCAAAAACTTGTCACTGTATTTACAATCCCGTACCTGTGATTGGTAGTTCCAGATACAAACAGTCCCCGAATACAAACTCACTAGAATCCTGCAGGAAAAAAATCCGTATCAACTCTCATTTACATAGCAAGCAAATTACATTCATGTGAACAAGCAAAAGGTGGAAAACATGTATGCAACTGACCATGGTTCTGTTGGATGTAGGTCAACAGACTTCACCCTCTCTGATCTTTGAGCTAGTTTCCTCTGATCCAATACACACAACAGTTCACTACCGCATCAACAAACAAAATAACCAAGAACATAAACATTACCAAAGCACAAAACCATACCTTGATCTCAAGTCTGAGCGGCTGCAAAATTAAAAATGAAACAAAAACAAACCACATTAGCGACTGAATCAAACTCCAGATCTCAAGTTGATTACTACAATTAACCAACTAGCACATTCCAACTCAGTGAAAAAACAACGCACTAGATCCAAACAATTATTACATTAAGCTACTGAGCAATGAGAGAAGACTTGGATAGCCTCCCGCATTTCAATACAGCCAAACAGACCGTTAAATGACGCTAAACAACACAAAATGCGCACACTCGATTACGGGAATGAAGAAGAAAGTGATTAATTGTGTGATTGGAGGACGGGATATGCGTGACAAGATACGAATTGAAGAAGAATTCAAGCAGATCTGACGTGCACTACAAGTTCTTGGAGGAGTGATAGACCAAAACGACAAGACTATTGAGAAGAAGAGAAGTTAAACGACGCAGATCGTGAGGATGAACTCACCATTTTTGCAGATCGTGAGAGAGCAAGAGATCCAAAGCGGGAGAGAGAAGTTTCGTTATTAGAGAGAGAGCCTGTGTATGTATGTGTGTGTGTGTTTTTTTTTTTTAATAAGTGAGAAGAAATTGTGTGTGAATTAAGGGAAGGGGGAAGGTATTTACCAAGATGCCACTTTTGTTTGGATATAATCAAGTGTTGTTGAGTGTAGCCACTGATATGGGCTTGCTTGCTTAGAATTTCGTTCTTTAGCAATAGCAGCTGGGGAAATTATTTTGGTCGTGTCTTCTTCCTTCAATTAATATGTTTCACTTTTTTTAAAAAAAAACTCGTCCAAACAAGATTAAGATATCAAAGAAGAAGACATCAAACTTGAACTAAAAACACTACGTGGGTGTTTGGGGTTTAAGGTTGAGTTAGGAAACCAGCTTTTATCATCCCAAAAGCAGTGAAAGATGTTTGGTAAACACCTGTCCCAATAGGACTTTTCAGAAGCTCTAGTCTAAAACCAAGAATTTCCTCTTGGGTCAGAAAGGAGCCTCAGGGAGCAGTGGCTCGAAGTGCGTCCTGGGCCTAACACGGGAAGCTGCCCTTCGTTATTTTTTGACAAAAATATCCCCATAGTTTTGAAAACCGGACCGGACCGACAAGTCCGACCGGGTTTTTTTGGGTTTCCAGTTTGATTCAGCTATCTGACCCGAAATGCATATGAATCGAGTCCGACCGGCCGGTTCATCCTGTTTTTACACAACCGGCAAACCGACCGGTTATGTGGCAAACCGACTGGTTCGACTCTCAAACCACACGGCGTCGTTTTGGTTGAAATTCTTTTCTTCTATCGGCGTCGTTTTGCATAAGCCTTTTATCCTTTCTTCCGTTCTTCTCCTCCTCGTGCGACAGATCCAAATTACCAATCAATCAACCAAAACCTAGCTCCTCCTAAACCTCCTCCGTCTGTCCGTCGCTCCTCCTACACTTCCACCGTCGCTCCACCGTCCCTCCTCCTTCCGTCCGTCGCTCCTCCTCAGGTACACTCCATCTTTGAAGTTTATCTTTATATTCAATTTATATTTTTTGGATTCTGTTTGAAGTTAATTAGTTTATCTTTATATTCAATTTCATGGATGTTTGATGTTCCTGTGATGATTATTAATTTATTATGTTTGTATGTACTACAATAACAGCATAATCATGGCTGTGTGATTATGTCGAATTTATTATGTTGATTTGTTGAATTAACAATAACAAATTTTATTTCAACAAATTTATTATGTTGAATTAAAATTAACAATAACAACACACTGGTTTGTACTTTGTAGTGTTATTTATTTCCTTGAGCACGTAATGGTTATGTGATGATGTATCATGCATGCGATTGTGGGTGAATGCATTTCCAATTTTTCATGGGTTTTTTTTCCATGACATGTCCATTATTGTTTTTAATTTTGATATGTTTTGTTATTGTTTTGTCACTTTGAATGGAATCCATGTCCATTATTGATTTCCGGCAATTTAAAATTTAAATTTCAGGTTTCCTTTTATATAGCTTCAATGCAGTCATCATCTATGACCGGGTCTAATTCTGATTCAACGTCTGCTCCTTCAATTTCAACTTCAAGTGGCTCTGTAAGAGGAAAAATAGATATTGCATGGAATTACTGTGTAGAAGAAGTTGATCATGTGGGAAGTAAGAAGAAGAAGCTTATTTGCAATTATTGCAGGAAAGTGTTGTGGTGGGGGTATCTTCCGATTCAAACAACATTTAGCTGGTATTAGAGGTGATGCAGCGTCTTGTAATGTAGCTCCAAAAGAAATTAGAGTAATAGTAAGGGCAAATTTGGATGAAATTGTTTCAAAGAAAAGGAGAGAACAAGAATTAAATGTTGAACAAAATCCTTATCTTACACCACAGCCACATGCACAGGCACCACAAGCACAAACAAATGTTCAAACAGTTCAGGCACCACAAGCACCACAGGTTGTACACCGTGGTGGTGTACAAGTTCAGGGAGGAAGAAAACGTGGAAGAACAATTGGAGCTTATTTTGTCTCAAGAACAGAACCTGGAGATCAACCAACAATCACAAGTGTGATGCAAAGTCAGGAGGCTAAAGAAAAATGTGATTTAGCAGTTTCAAAATGGATGATTGATGCATCCATTCCTTTCAATGCTGTCAATTCTACCTATTTTCAGCATATGATTAATGTCATTACTGGGTATGGTGCTGGTTATAAAGCTCCAAATATTTATAGCCTCCGCGATTTCTTATTGAAGAGAAATGTTGAGGAGATTTGAAATTATGTTGATGGCTTTTGCGCGTCATGGAGAGAAACTGGGTGCACCATAATGGCTGATGGGTGGATAGATCAATGTAGAAGGACTCTTATCAACATCCTAGTTTATTCTCCCAAAGGTATTGTTTTCCTTAAATCCGTAGATGCCTCTGATGCTTCTAAAACTGCTGATATGTTGTATGGATTGTTTAGAGAAGTTGTGCAATTTGTTGGCCCTGAAAATGTTGTGCACATTGTCACGGACAATGCTGCAAATTATGTCGCAGCGGGAAGGAAATTATAAGATAAATTTAGGACATTATTTTGGTCTCCATGTGCTGCTCATTGCATTAATTTAATGTTGCAAGATATTGAAAAGTTAGATGAAGTTGGTGATATTGTAGCTCATGCATCTAGGATAACTAAATACATCTACAATCATTATTTTCCATTGCATTTGATGCGACAATTCACTAGAGGAAGGGAGATATTACGTCCTGCACCTACTTGATTTGCCACTAATTTTATTGCTTTGCAAAGTATATTAAGTAAAAAAGATGCTTTGAGAGCCATGGCTACATCTAGAGAGTGGGTTACTTCCTCTTATGCTAAGGAAATCAAGGGGAAAAAGTTTGAGAACAATGTCTTGGATAATTGTTTTTGGAAGGAATGGTTGTTATTGTTAAGCTGACTGAACCTCTAGTTCGTGTCTTGCGACTTGTTAATGGTGATGATCGACCAGCAATGCCATACATATATGAGGCTATTCACACAGGTAGAGCCGAGATGTTGAGAAGATTTCAGAGAAGGGAAAAAAGAATTGATCCTTATATTAAGATTCTTAATGATCGATGTGACCGTCAATTGCATAAAAACCTTCATGCAGCCGGGTTTTGGCTCAATCCTCAATACCAGTACAATCCTAGTGAGACGGACAAGCGTAGACGCACTACTTCTGGGTCGTTTGATGTTATAGAGAGGTATGCTTATGGAAACAACACTTTGAGAAGTAAGTTAACTAGTGAGGTGAAGTTATTCCGAGGTGCAGAGGGGAACTTTGGTCGTCCTAGTGCAGTGGCTGATCGTTATGTGATGTCTCCAGGTAATTATTTTCTTAAAATGTATTGATATATTTTTTTTCATTAATTTTATTAAGGTTTACTAAAAATATAGAAAACTAATATCTTTATGTGCAGATGAATGGTGGATGAACTATAAGAGTGATGCACCAGAGTTGCAAAAGTTAGCTATCCGAATTTTAAGCCAAACATGCAGTGCTTCTAGTTGTGAGCGAAATTGGAGCATATTTGAGCATGTTCATTCAAAGAAAAGAAATAGATTGGAGCATCAAAGACTTAATGATTTGGTATATGTTCATTACAACTTAAGGCTACAACAAAAGTACGTTTCTACACTTTTTTCTTTTTATTTATTAACAATCTATAATTTTGAATTTTAACTCTAGTTGCGTTTGGACTAAATTGTTTGGCTACTATAATTATGTAGACAACTTGCTAATATTTTGCTTAACTAATGTAGGAGTTTAAAGGGTAGGAATTATGACCCTATAAACTTTGAGGAGTTTCAAGCTAATGAAAGTTGGATATTAGAGGATGAACTACCAATTCTAACAAGTTCTGAGTTAGAGGTTTTCCGAAATGAGATGGAAGCATGTAATATTCAAGATGTCCCTAATGATGGTAAGTTGGTAACTACCTACTTATTTTATTTTGATATGAAACTATTATTGTTAATTCATTGATTCTTTATTTTTATGTTTTATTTGATAATATTATAGTTGAACTTTCAAGATGAACTTGATGATGAGAATGATGAAGATGATAAAATTGGACGTCATAGTGAAGATATTTTTGAAATTCCTAGTGGCTCAACCTCTCAACTTGTTGTTGATCCATGGAATTAACAATGTTGTAATTTGGCTATTTAAGTATTTTTGAACTTTGAATATCATTTCATTTGAATGTTGGATTGTTTCTTTATTTTGTAATTTGGATGTGTTTGAACTTTGAATATTATTTCTTTTGAATGTTGGATTGTTTCTTTATTTTGTAATTTGGATATTTAAGTGTGTGAACTTTGAACTTTGAATGTGATTTCATTTAAATGTTGGATTGTTTCTTTATTTTTAACTTTTGATCTACCTTATAAAATGCTACATCCATTTGTATAAAAAACCAGCCGATTCAATCCGGTTCGATCCTGTTTAATTATCTCGGATTGAACGGTTCAATGTGTGAACGGTTCAAAATGATCCAATGAGTCAATCCGGTCGAACCCGGTTGAACCTGGTTGAACCACAAAATTTTGCTGTCCGGTTTACTGTCCGGTCCGGTTTTCAAAACTATGAATATCCCCTGGTTTCCTTCTTAATTACAAATAAATCAGGTATAAATAAACAAAAAAATGTCATTTCTTTCCTCTCCTCTCTCGTTTGTTTTCGTCTTCCTCTTTCTTTCTCCTCAGACAATCGACATTCTCCTCATTCTCCTACACATCTGCAAAATTAAGGTTTTGGTGAAGGCGATATTGAAGGCAAAACACTCGCATTGAGGGCGAAATAAATTGGCGAGGTAGAGATGTTCATCAATGTTTTGCAGCTTGACGCATTGTTTTGAGCAGTTAAAGGCATTTGGGTCATCTTTCGTCGCCGAATTCACCGATGCCAAGGACCTCCTCGAAGGTATTGTTTCTTGCTCCCTCTACTGTCGTTTTGATTTACTTAAAGCACATGATTTTCTAATTTAAGTTATGTAATATTCAGATTATCAGAGAAGGATAAATGAGTGCAAGCAGAAAACGGAGAAGGCAAGAAGCGAAATTGCTATTGATGACGAATTGGAGTTTCTTCAAAAGGAGTTAGATATGGTGATTGAGTTACGGCGCTCACTGATGGAAGAGCTAAGATGGGTATTTTTGTATTTAAGTAGCTGGTTTTAACCATATTATTATACACATTTATTGATTTTGTGGCTGTGTGGGTGACTTGGGATTGATTTTTCGTTTGCTTAAACAACACAGTGATTAACAATGAGATCAACGATTTGGAATGGCAAAGTAGGGCTGCACACCGAAATACCGAATTACCATACCGTCCGAACACAAATTCGGACGGTATTTTTTTTTTAAATTCGGTATTTCGGTATTACCGTACCGTACCGAAATAAATTTCGGTACGGTATGGTCGGTTTTTTTCTTGGTTCGGCATTGCCGAAATACCGAATTGTTGTTAGGGAACTGGGCTTGGGTGGGTAGGGCATAAATACATCTTGTCCACACTCCACGGTGCATCGTTCCATTCCTAACTCATCTTCTCAAAACAGAACACCAACAACCAACAGCCAACAGCCACCACACACAACATCTCTTCTCTCCGTCGCCGATCTGTCCTGCCAAGCCAACCCCAGATCTCTTCTCTCCTGCCACTCTTCGGTGACTCTCCTGCCAATCCAGATCTGTTCGGCTGCCACTCTCCTGCCAAGCCAACCCCAGATCTCCTCTTCTGCCACTCTCTTGCCAACCCCAATTTTTTGATTTTGATTTTGATTTGTTTTCTCATGTTTGTTTATTCAAAAGTACAGTCCTGCAATTGAATTGAATTGATTTAATTTCCTCTCTTTCCTCCTCCAGCACCTCTGCTCTTTTTATCTATTTCTTGCTTTGTTCCTTTCTTCCCATGATTTGGACATTCATTAGGTGTCAATGTGATGCTTTGATTAAGTGTAATGATAATGAGATTTGCGTTTTGGTTGATTTAATAGGGAATTTTTGGCCACTTTGATTTAATTTCGGTATTTTCCGTATACCGAAATACCGTACCGAAGTGAATTCGGTATTTCGGTACGGTATTTCGGTACAATTCGGTACGGTACGGTAGGATATTTTGAAAATTTAGTATACCATATACCAAATTATTTCGGACGGTATCTACCGATATCGTCTGATGAACAGCCCTATGGCAAAGGGTTTCTGTTGAAGAGCACCGACGAACTGTGAAGAAACTTAAGCAAGATGAACTGAGGGCACAGTAAGTGGAAATATAGTATATTGATGCCATGTCTTGATGTCTTTCTTGCATTAGTGAATCTGCACTTAATTACCTTGGGTTTGCTATTCTAAATCCTATGTAACTCCCAAGCCAATTCCATGGATTGAAGTGAGTGTGGTGTTATCTTGACTATTGTTTGAACTTGCAGGAGGAAGCTTTCAATGTATCCCGGTGTTATCTTGACTATTGTTTGAACTTGCCTGTTATCTTGACTATTGTTTGAACCTGGATGATCACTCTAAAATATCAGGCAATATCCTTTTTCTTTGCCTTCATCTGTTTATTTGTGTTCAAGGCTTTAAAATTGTGGCCTATAATAGGCAAAACTCTTGCATTAAGGGCGAAACAACTTGTGAGGTAGAGATGTTCATCAATGTTTTGTAGGTAGGCAAGTACTGGAAAAATAGTTGATCACATAATATGACCATTATTGATAAATTACGGAGGGTAGCCAATTCCATTCTTGCAATGATTGTGTTTATTTATCTATTTTTCTTATTAGGATATCTTGAAAGATCAAATAGAATTTGCAGGTAGGCAAGTCTTGTTTTTTGCTTTGAATGGTAATTGGGTTATGGGTTTTGTTGTTGTAGGGTTAAGCTTCCATCCGGTGCTAAGAAGATCATTCCCAGTGGTTGTCGTGCTATGATTGGACAAGTTGTTGTTGGAGGCAGGACTGAGAAGCCTATGCTTAAGGCTGGAAATGCTTAGCACAAGTTCAGAATGAAGAGGAACTGCTGGCCTAAGGTGCGTGGTGTGGCTATGAATCCTGTTGAGCATTTATCCATTTTCTAGGAGGTGTTTGACCATTGGAAATACAGAATACGAGTATTGTGTGAGGACTACATAGTTGTTTAAGGGAATTTATTTTACGAACTAGGAATGGAAGCAGATTTAGGTACCTTAATCTCATCAAAACACACACAATGGCCAGTCTTTGTTTTAACTGAACTGGTGCATGGCTTTCTTAATCCCTCATTTGCAATGAGATCATTGATCATTCATTTTCACGTACAACTACGTGTTTGTGTGGTTCAATTACACTTTTTTAGTATTATATTTTTAGTTTTTATCCTCATATTTCTTGCAGGTGAATGGTGCAGCAGAAGTTATATATGACCTTGTGGATCTAACTGCTAACCTGATGTTTAGAGCAGTGGTTGATGAGGACTTCACGGCCTCAAGGATTCTGGAACTTTGCGCAATTTCCGTTCTGTCGTAGTATGCAATGCATTCAAATGTCTGGTTCCTCTCCTAGGTGTTATAGTTGCAAGAGCCTGGAATATGAAAATTCTACAACTTGGTGTTTGATTATTGAACTGTATATATATCACAGTTGCTCAAAGAAATGGTGTTAACTATTTGTTTAAATAAATAGATTGATTTAAATAATCTATATATATACCAAAAAATGTTAATTATAATGTCAAACAGGCCCTCAATTCAACCCCAAATGTAAGATTTGATATCAATTAGTTAGTGACAATACCAAAATAAAAAATAAGATCCTAATATTTTAAATATTTAGTAGAGTATTTTAATAATTGAACCATATGGTAAATATTGTAATGTTACTTGCCAACTTTTATGTTTATTTGAATAATATGATGGAGTCAAAGTAGAAATTCATATGTTACATTAATTTCTTAAAAAATTTAAAAAATATTATTGATGTATTCGCATAAAAAAAGTAACTCAATAGGTAATAGATTAATGATGAATAGATAATTGTGATTTTATATATGTAAAATTTTAAAATAGTGCTCAATATTTAACTTTATTTAATAAAATATTAATTATTTGTTTAAAGAAATAGATTGATTTAAATAATCTATATATATACTAAAAAATATTAATTTTAATGCTTGAAATAAATTGTGTCCTTTATAGTTAAAAGGTTTAAATTGCAGTTTAAAAAAAATTATAGTTAAATTATTTGTTTAGAAAAAAAGATTGAATTAAATAATGTAAATAAATAACATTAAAAATGACTGATGCCCTTTATAGTTATTTTACACTCAAACCATAGTTCTAAAAGCAGTGTTTACCAAACACCAAAAACAACTTCTCGTTTCCCACAACACTTTTAAAAAATATTTACCAAACAACACATTGCGCAAAAGTGCTTTTACCACAGCACTTTTCGGACCAGAACCGAAATACCAAACAGACCCTACACCAAAAATGAACTTTCCCTAACTGCCGGTATAAACGTTTTTTTATATTTGGAGGAAAATTTTCTTGCTCAAGCGATTAGATTCCATGTATTTATAAAATCTATTCGTATTTTTATTTGTAAAATAAATATTAAACGCAAATAGATCTCTCCATAGATCAATTTTCAATCCGCTATGTTGAAAGTATACTATGCAACCCTACAACTAGTGGAATAGAAATTTGATTGATTTTATTATTTCTGTAGATAGCAATAACAAACACTTGTATGCACATGATCGATTTATCAGTTTTATTAAGATGGATTTAGATTTAAAAAACCACCAGATTTATTTTTTTTGGTGAAAAGCTTTTGAATTATTGCAAAAAATTAAATTAATTAACAAAAAAAATGCAAAAGTAATCTTCCATTCACAATATTGTTTTTTCCCCCCTTTTTCCAGTATTATAATAGTACTCGTTTATCTCTCTTTTCCGTCGACTAATTTAGACAAAATGTGTAACATGATCATATAATAATGATCAGAAGCGGAAAGTGCTGTGAGCTTTTATAGATAACTATTCACATTTTATCCACAAAATCAATTAGGAAAGAGTTATTCACACTTTTACAAATAATTGTATTAAAAAGTTTCACACTTTTCAATTTTTGTCTACAATTAAGAGTCCATTTTTCATACAATTATTTGTATCTATATATTTCTAATAAGTTGTTGTCTTTTATGCATTTAGCTAATGCCAATAATATTCGAGTTCATGCACTTTTTAGTGATTGTATGATTTTTTTCCGATTATTCTTATAACATAAGCAGATGAAAGAAGCGTTGCAGCCGATGTGTAGCTAACTAAAATGGATGATCAATTATAGTTCAAATTTATTTTTGAGGTTCATAGCCGTATTCTATGAAGAGGGAGTGCACAATCCTTCTGGTAAGAATAAATTGTATTTTTCAAGAATACAAACACAAATTCTAAAATAAGATATGTCATTCTCGATTAAGATCATAATTAAGCTATTTGAATGCCATAGAACAAGAAAAATGAAAATAAGCAGGAGTTTCTATGAAATCAATGGTTTCATTTTAGAGATTAATACACAAATTCTGGACCAATTATTTTTTTAATTGAATATTGTGATTAATAATATCATTAAATGGTGTTTAAATAATCACGATCCTTGGACTTTAAGAGGAATCGTTGTAGTAAAAATAGAAGAGTACATTATTTTGATTGCTATATTGATTGGTGTGTTAAGACTTAAGAGTATAATTGACAACAAGTTAATTGTGATGTCTATATATACATGTCATAATCACCTTTAATTATGCATGAATGTTTAATAGCAATTTTGTTAATTGGCTAGTAACGTGAATGTGTTGTTACAATGGGATGCAGTTTCAATGACAAAATATCAATGGACAAATATTAATTAATTATATATTTAAGTTATAATGTGGCAACAGTCTAATATTTAGTTAAGCGGTGCAAATGTAAATGAGATTTTAATATACCATATTATTCTTAATTGATTATGAAAAAAAAAGTGGATGATGGTTTTATTATTTGTGAAATTATAATATCTGTATTTACGGTATGCAATTAAGGAAATTGGAATTTTGTGCATGAACGTCTATAAAATAAGTTTTATGGCTTATGCTTAATTGCAATTTTTATGAGGTATCTTAATTAATGTTATAAATTTTCACTTAATATGAAAATAATTCCTTAAGGTACATTGCAGTTATACTAAATATGGATATAATTGCTTTATTTATGTTAATAATTGGTGCAATTAATAGAATTGAATATGTGGAAACAGATTAATATTTAGTCTTATTTTTTAAAATGAATTTAAAATAGTGATGCATGTGATATTACTGTTGTAGATTGATTAAAAAAAATGTGGAAGTTGTGGGAATTAATATGAGCAATGAAATTGTTTCCTGATTAAAGTGGTAGTGATCAATTGTGCAGTGAATTGTCTAGCTAATTAAGTTTGCAGAGAACTTATTTATGGAGGCAAATATATAAGGTATATATTTCAACGCTCAAGAAGTTTGCAAGTAATTTGACTATATTCGATACTGCAAGAGGAGAGAATAACTCCTTGAGGAAAGAGATACATTACCATTATATATGATAGAATTGATAAACGGCCTAGAGGGGGGGGGGGGGGGGGGGGGGGGGGGGGGGTGAATAGACAAATAAAATTCTAACACAAAATGTAAGGAAATATGAGTGCGGAAATAGAATGTAAAAACACAAAGATATATAGTGGTTCCAATTCCTCAATGAATTGTACTCCACTACCTAAGAGTCCTCCTCTTAGGATTTTGAACAACGACCACTTCGTTATTTACCTTGAGTTTTTACGGGTTCAACTAAAACCTTACACCTTGGTTTTTCCGGGCTCAACCAATAAACCTTTCACCTTGGTTTTTGCGGGCTCAACCAATAAACCTTACAATGTGATTTTTCCGGGCTCAATCACAACCTAATACAATTTAGATAACTTGACAAGAGAGTGGTTAAATGGCAACACAAATTGGTGTACAAATAAACTATGTATGATTCAATAATCAACACCAATAAATGAACAAGAATACCTCAGTAGAAAGCTTAAAACTTACTTGAAAAACTGACGCAAGAATGAGTAAAATCGGATGAGTGAAGCTTGCGTTATGAGAATTTGAATTTGTAAGCTTTGCAAAAATTCAGATTTTGGCTTTGAAAATAGATGAGAGCTTTCTTGAGTTTATGATTGTGTTCTTGTGTTTCTTGTTGTTTAATACCTCATCTAAGATGAGTATTTATAGTGTAGAGCAAGAAAATATTCGTCCATGAATTAAGGAATTCAAAACTAGCCATTTATAGTGGAAAACATGGCTGTTAGAGCCTGTCTCCTGGGCTCTGGCGGCATGCCGCCAGAAACGAAATAGCTGGGGCGGCATGCCGCCACGTTCGCTTCGGAATTAATTCTTATTGCCGAGTCTGGCGGTATGCCGCCAGACACAGACCATTCCTGGCGGTATGCCGCCAGGAACAAAATGTTCTTTATCATGAGTTTTGAAAAACGTTTTCGCACAAAACCTTTTTGAAAACTTTCCTTGAGGTATCTTGAACATAAATCAAGTGCTAATAAGAATCATACTTACATGATTAAAGTCCTAATGTACACTTGATCTTCTAGCTTGCGATATCTTGATTTGTTGCCTCTTATTCGTTCCATCGCAAACTACACACACTTTAATTTCAAATTGCATTGGTAATATTAATTAGTTTGTGTGTCTAAAATCATCAAAACAAGAGTAAGTTGCCCTTGGGCTAACAATCTCCCCCTTTTTGATGATGACAACCACAAACTAATATCAAAAACATATATAAGCTAGCAATTGAAATTGAGGTTAAATGGAGTAAACTTACACTCCTATCTCTGCCAAAAGAATGCTCCCCCTACATAAAACATTAGTTGCACAAGAGCATTGCAAAGATTTTAAGGTTTGCTCCCCCTTAATCTTTTAGATCTTACATTACCTAGAAAGCGTGTTTTCATATCCCACTCTATCATAATGTCCCACTCTTTCATATCCCACACTTAATATCATGCTCCCCATTCTATAAGCGTCTCCCCCTTAACTCATTCTCCCCCATTATTCTCCCCCTTTGTCATTAACAAAAAGGGTAAATAAAGTAAGGAAAACCAAAGAATCGAACAATGAGTAATACAAGGAGCAAGCAAAGATCAAATCCAAAACATCAAATGATGATCCAATCCAAAGATAAAAAATAAATGGAGGATAACCAAAATTTTACTCAAATGGATTACAAATACCGATTTCATGTCTAAGTTCCACAAAGCGTTCCTTGGCAAGAGCTTTGGTGAAAATATCTGTAAGCTGATTGTTAGTACCAACAAATTCAAGCATAATATCTCCTTTAGCCAAATGATCACGAATAAAATGATGTTTTATATCAATGTGCTTGGTTCGTGAGTGGCAAATAGGATTCTTGGTCAAATTAATAGTACTAAGATTATCACAAAAGATAGGAATTTTACAAAACTTAAGATCAAAATCTTCTAAGGTTTGTTTCATCCATAAAATTTGAGAGACACAAGATCCGGCAGCAATATATTCAGCTTCCGTAGTAGAAATGGCTACCGAATTTTGTTTCTTACTAGACCAAGAAACCATAGCTTGTCCTAAAAATTGACATGTACCACTAGTGCTTTTCCTATCGGTTTTAGAACCGGCAAAATCTGAATCGGTATAACCAATTAAATCAATACTAGACCCTTTTGGGTACCAAAGACCTAATTTAGATGTACCTTTCAAATATTTGAAAATTCTTTTCAAAGAAAGCAAGTGAGACTCTTTAGGACAAGATTGAAAACGAGCAAATAGACAAACACTAAACATTATATCCGGTCTACTTGCCGTTAAATATAAGAGACTTCCGATCATACCTCGATATAAAGTAATGTCTACATCTTTACCATCTTCATCTTTGTCGAGGTTAACGGTTGGACTAAGAGGAATAGGGCTCTCATTTACATCTTTGTATCCATATTTGTTTAGGAGATCCTTGATGTATTTTGCTTGATTGATAAAGATACCCTCTTTAGATTGTCGAATTTGAAGTCCAAGGAAAAATGTTAATTCTCCCATCATGCTCATTTCGAATTCACTATGCATACAATTTTCAAACTCCTTGCACAAAGAATCGTTAGTAGCACCAAATATGATATCATCAACATAAATTTGCACAATTATCATATGCTTACCATCATATTTTGTGAAGAGTGTAGAATCAATTTTTCCCAAGTTAAAACCATTTTTCAACAAAAATTGACTTAAACGATCATACCAAGCTCTAGGAGCTTGTTTAAGACCATATAAAGCTTTTTCCAATTTAAAAACATGGTTAGGAAATTTAGGATCTTCAAAACCGGGAGGTTGTTTTACATACACTTCTTCCATGATGTAACCATTCAAAAATGCACTTTTAACATCCATTTGAAATAAATTTATGTTCTTAAAACATGCAAATGCTAACAACATGCGAATAGATTCTAGTCTAGCAACCGGGGTAAATGTTTCATCAAAGTCAATACCTTCTTGTTGATTGTACCCTTGGGCTACCAATCTAGCTTTATTGCGAATGACCTTCCCCGATTCATCAAGTTTGTTTCTAAAAACCCACTTGGTGCCAATAATAGTATGGTAGCTAGGTCTAGGAACTAATTTCCAAACACAATTTCGTTCAAATTGATTTAGTTCCTCTTGCATGGCGATCATCCAATATTCGTCATGTGAAACATCATCAAATTTCTTAGGTTCAAATTGAGAAACAAATGCATGATGATCATTCAAATTTCTACGAGAAGAACGAGTGGCAATACCTTTGCTTTGTACATTACCTATGATTTGCTCTTGTGGATGTGCATTCATAAATTTCCAAGGTTTGGAACTTGAGGGGCCTTGATCATTTTGATTTACTCCATCATTTGTATCCTTAAGCACCTCTTCTTCCGGCTCTTTCTCCTCTTGAATATCTAGAGTATCTAGTGAAGGAGAGTTGATTTGAAGGCTTCCAAAATCTTCTTCTACATCACTATCTTTCATTCTTTCAAAAGGATTAGATTCATCAAAAGCAATATGCATGGATTCTTCTACAACTAGAGTTCTTTTATTATAAACTCTATATGCTTTGCTAGTAGTAGAATAACCAAGAAAAATACCTTCATCTGACTTTGCATCAAATTTGCCCAAATTATCTTTGATGTTAAGAATAAAACATTTACATCCAAAGACTCTAAAATATGCAATGGTGGGTATCTTATTATGCCATAATTCGAAAGGAGTTTTATTTAGCAATGGTCGAATTAGAACACGATTTAAAACATGACATGCAGTTGCAGCGGCTTCGGCCCAAAAACGTTTTGGTGTATTATGCTCATTTAAAAGAGTTCTAGCCGTTTCTTGCAACGTTCTATTTTTCCTTTCAACTACTCCATTTTGTTGAGGAGTGCGAGGACAAGAAAAGTTGTGAAAAATGCCATTTTCATTACAAAAATCTTGAAACATGCCATTTTCAAATTCACCACCATGATCACTTTTAATTCTCAAAATTTTGGAACCCTTTTCATTTTGAATACGTTTGCAAAGTTGTTTGAATTTTTCACATGCATCACTTTTATGAGCCAAGAATATAACCCAAGTAAATCTAGAAAAATCATCCACAATAACAAAAACATAACTCTTACCTCCCACACTTACCGTTCTCATAGGACCAAATAAATCAAGGTGTAGAAGTTGTAGTGGTCTTGAAGTTGAAACGGATTTGATAGGTTTGAAGGAGCTCTTAATTTGCTTCCCATATTGACATGCATTACACAAACCTTCCTTCTCAAACTTCATTTTAGGTAAGCCTCTCACAAGCTCTTTTCTAGAAAGCTTTTCAATGTTTTCCATCCCTACATGCACAAGTCTTCTATGCCAAATAGATGGATTATCAACTAAAGCACTTAAGCATGTATGATCATCGTTAGGAATATCATTTAAATCAATCATATAAATGTTTCCAACTCGATTACCCATGAAAATTAAATCACGTGTGAAAATATTTCTTACTTCACAATGAGTGGAAGTAAAGATAACAATTAAATCTTTATCACACAATTGACTAATGCTCAATAAATTAAATTTCAAGCCATGCACAAATAAAACATGTTCAATAGAAGGAGAATGGCCAACTTTACCGATGCCCGAAACTTTACGTTTAAGGTTATCTCCAAATCGAACATTCCCTCTATTTTCTTCCTTCAAATGAGTGAATTTCGACTTATCACCCGTCATGTGCCTCGAACACCCGCTATCCAAGTACCATTTATTTGCATGGGGTTTTCGGCACATCTACAAAACAAATTAGTTAGTTTTAGGAACCCAAACTTGTTTGGGTCCTTTCTTAGCAAATGCACTCTTTTGTGCCCACATTTGTTTTGCAAAAACAGCACCTTTACGAATGTAGCAAAAATGTGACAAATGACCATTTTTATTACAATAGCTACATTTATATAAAGGTCTATCATGTGAGTGATGAGAGGAACTAGCATTGTTATAATTTCTTGCTTTGACAAAAGTAGTTTTAGAATTACTCATGCTAGTAGAATTATTAAATCCAATACCTCTTCTATCACCACTAGCCTTTTGATCATTTAAGCAATTTTGATGACTTTGTGCACTTTGAATATATTTAGCTAGAGTAGCTTCAAGAGTTTTAATCTTTTCATTTAAAATAGCTACTTCCTTACTAGAGTTTGCACAAATTTCACAAATAGCATTTTCATTTTTGAGTTTATTGCATGCATCTTCAAGTAACTTGTTTTCACTAGTTAAACCTTTATTTAGCTCTTCTAGCTCACTTATGTCATTTTTGAGGTTATCTAGTTCTTTAACAAGTTTTGCATTTTTCCTACACATGTCTTGAAAATGTGTACCTAGATCATTAAAAGCATTTTGCAATTCATCAAAAGAATAATTATTTTCACTAACCGAATCATTGTCGCTATCTTCCTTAGCCATGAGGGAGAATTCGGTTTCTTCATCGGAGGAGTCATCTTCATTTGCAAAGAAGCATATGTTAGATATTTCTTCTTCTCCTTCCGATTGGGATTGGTTGCTTTCTTCTTCACTATCATCATCCTAAGTTGTAGCTTTTAGAGCTCTTCTAGGATACCTACGGGAATCCTTTCCATCTCTAGAGCCTCTTTTCTCAAACCTTTTCTTCTTCTCAAGGTTAGGACATTCACTCTTGACATGTCCTGCCTTTTCACATCCAAAACAAACAACACTATCATTTTTAAATTTGGATTTAGAAGAGTTAGGATGCTCACCTTGATACCTTTGCTTCTTCTCGTTGTTATGCCAAAATTTCTTGAAATTTCTAGCAAAGAGAGCTAAGGACTCAATGTCTTCCTCATCCTCTTGAGCCTTGCTAACAAATGCTACATTGTTGCTCTTGACTTTTTGCACTTCCGGTTCACCCATTTTGAGTTTGTACTAAAATGCCGTAAGAGAGCCAACAAGTTGAGAAAAGGTAGGTCTCTTTTCAAGCTCATCAAAAATAGAAGTCTTGGCATTCCAAGAGTTAGGTAAAATACTAAGAAGTTTTCTTACCATCTCCTCATCACTAGGAGTCCATCCAAGATTTCCCATAGCATTGCAAATATTTTGAATTCTAGTGCTTAAATCATAAATAGACTCACCACTCTTCATACCTAGTAATTCATACTCACGTTTGAGTGTGTTGAGTCGGATGGTTCTTACTTGAGGAGTGCCTTCATGTGCAGTCTCCAAAGTTTGCCAAACATCTTTAGACAATTTGCAAGCACTAACACGATTAAATTCGTTTTGAGAAATTGCACAAAATAAAGCATACCTTGCCTTGTCTTCACTTTGTTTTCTTGAAATTGATCCAACTGGCCACTTATCAAAAGGAAGAGGTTTTGTTGATCCATCTTCAGCAGCTGGTTCCATGGGAGTTGCAAATCCATTCAAGACACAATCCAGCATAATTTGATCTTGTCCACCAAGGAAGGCTAACATCTTTGTCTTCCATTGCAAGTAGTTGTTTCCGTCAAGAAATGGTGGACGATTGAGTGCAACACTTTCTTTTGAAACATATAGTCCCTCTTGAGCCATTTGATCTTTCACTTGAGGCGATTAAACCTACAAAACAAGTACCTTGCTCCGCTACCAATTGATAAACGGCCTAGAGGGGGGGTGAATAGGCAAATAAAATTCTAACACAAAATGTAAGGAAATATGAGTGCGGAAATAGAATGTAAAAACACAAAGATATATAGTGGTTCCAATTCCTCAATGAATTGCACTCCACTACCTAAGAGTCCTCCTCTTAGGATTTTGAACAACGACCACTTCGTTATTTACCTTGAGTTTTTACGGGTTCAACTCAAACCTTACACCTTGGTTTTTCTGGGCTCAACCAATAAACCTTTCACCTTGGTTTTTGCGGGTTCAACCAATAAACCTTACAATGTGATTTTTCCGGGCTCAATCACAACCTAATACAATTTAGATAACTTGACAAGAGAGTGGTTAAATGGCAACACAAATTAGTGTACAAATAAACTATGTATGATTCAATAATCAACACCAATAAATGAACAAGAATACCTCAGTAGAAAGCTTAAAACTTACTTGAAAAACTGACGCAAGAATGAGTAAAATCGGATGAGTGAAGCTTGCGTTATGAGAATTTGAATTTGTAAGCTTTGCAAAAATTCAGATTTTGGCTTTGAAAATAGATGAGAGCTTTCTTGAGTTTATGATTGTGTTCTTGTTGTTTAATACCTCATCTAAGATGAGTATTTATAGTGTAGAGCAAGAAAACATTCGTCCATGAATTAAGGAATTCAAAACTAGCCGTTTATAGTGGAAAACATGGCTGTTAGAGCCTGTCTCCTGGGCTCTGGCGGCATGCCGCCAGAAACGAAATAGCTGGGGCGGCATGCCACCACGTTCGCTTCGGAATTAATTCTTATTGCCGAGTCTGGCGGTATGCCGCCAGACACAGACCATTCCTGACGGTATGCCGCCAGGAACAAAATGTTCCTTATCATGAGTTTTGAAAAACGTTTTCGCACAAAACCTTTTTGAAAACTTTCCTTGAGGTATCTTGAACATAAATCAAGTGCTAATAAGAATCATACTTACATGATTAAAGTCCTAATGTACACTTGATCTTCTAGCTTGCGATATCTTGATTTGTTGCCTCTTATTCATTCCATCGCAAACTACACACACTTTAATTTCAAATTGCATTAGTAATATTAATTAGTTTGTGTGTCTAAAATCATCAAAACAAGAGTAAGTTGCCCTTGGGCTAACAAGAATATACGTGAACACACTGATGGTGTTATTCCATATATATTTCTGTGAAAGCATTATCGCAAGTGATGTAAATTTATTAAGTGTTGGTGCTCTAAAAGAGATATTTACTCTCACTCTTAATTCTTGTATAATTGTGTGGAATTAAGAAAGTACCAGATATATTTATTTGGTATAATTTATTTTTATACATAAACAAGTAGAATAATATTCGCAAATGTGGGTGTCCAATATATTATAATTATTTTTTTATTTTTTTATTTTAAAATCATGAAGTTTACTAATACCTTTGTGAGTTTGTGGCAGCAATGATATCATAACAAGTGTGATAATGGGAGCAAAAATAAATAAATAAATGATAAGAGGTGATAGCATAATGTTATCACAAGAACTTTGTGTTGAGAAATTAGACATTTTGATGTCAAGTTTAATCGGGGTACCATGAATTATGGTATCATATATAATGTGAGTTTTCGCTGTATTAGAGAATACAATGATGATAATTGAATTTTATATTCAAATGAGATAAAATCCACTAGTGATGTAATTTGATGAGAAAAAAATCCACTAGTGATGTTGATAATTTTTGGGATGAAATTCTACGACATGTAAGAATTCTATTTAGTATAACACCTATATACATTGTGATTGTCAAGCTAAGACTTGCATGTGGTAAAGCTATTGTTAAATGAATTATTTTTGTTGACTATGAGATGTCTGAAGTGTATTTGGTTGATCCTCTGACTAAACATCGAGTGGAATGAGATTTGAGCTGATTTGTTAAATTAACAGTGATGGGAACCCAATCTTTGTGATTGGAGATTCCATGAAGAAGGTTCATATGTCTAATAATAAGTCACTTGTTAATTCGGCTAACACTATACTATCTGTTCTTTCCTATGATGTGAGAAGTGTTAGACTGCATTGAATGAGATGATGAGTTAAATCTCTTAATGATTTAATATCCCTTATGGGTGGTGTATTGATTACGGATACACTTGATGAAATCACCTATATGAATGTGGAGTGAGACCGCTCCTATGAGATTGTGACATAATTTTTAGAACATTCATTAACATTCAGGTATGCGCATGGCCAAGACGAGCACAACAATGTTAGCAACAAGAAATTGTGGGGGGTACAATATGATAAATAGATTTTTTACCTTGCAAAATAGTTAATGGTTTATAAAAGTTTTAAACTTCACCATTATCTCTGTGAGGATAAAATCTATTTATCTAGGTCTAGTTCATAGTCTAAAAGACACCAGATTTGAAAAGTTGTACTCTATATAATAACCTAGGAATTTCTACCTTGAACCTTTGTAATATGTAGGGGATTATTGTAAAACTGTGATATTACAAAGGTTTTACATTTTGGTCCCTAAGGTCTTACCTAAAATTCAAAGGACCATTTTGAATTTGAAACAATCAAATTCAGTTTGTAACCGATCCTTAAATATCTGAAACCAAAATCTTATCCCCTTTAAAATGGAAGATATGGCTTCAACAAAAATATCTTTAAAACTACCTTATATCTTTAAACCTATAAATATGTGCAGTCATTTTTTCAAAATGACACACCTTAAAACACCAAATGATCAAGGTAACTATGAGTTAGAAAAAATCGTTATATCCTGAGAAAATAAATTCGTTTAGGACAACGTTTTATCGCGTCTCAATCTTTCATTTTTTTGTGTGCAGATTTTTCATTTTTCATTTTTCTTGTAATAAATGTTTGTTTGTCAAATTAATTCAATTATTTCAAATTTAAGAGAAAAAAATATCCAATCTATAGAAGAATCCAAAAATGGCCACTGATACGATGCAACATGAGATTAAGTTGTTAAAAGAAGAAGGCTTTGATGAAATGCATTACTGGGACTGTCAAGAAAGGCAAAATTGATCGGTTCAAGGGCGGGAAAAAGGGAGGCAAGCTAAGCTACTGTCAAATGCAGACAAGGACTGCGGATGACCCTATGATTATATATGTCACTTGTGTCTGTTTGTAGAAACATTAAAGCTGCATTTGTAATTGTAATCTCAAAACACATGCTCTTGAACCACAAGTTCCATTAGCAAGATTTAACATAGAATTATAAGCACAGAACATGTCAAGTTCCATGAGGTTTCCTTTAGGTACTTTGCCAATTTGCAGAGAGTTTTCAGGTTGGTAAGTAATATCTGCAGCTTGAATAGCCATGTCAGGACAAGCCTTTTTCTTTTATTACAACTAATTAACATATGTTGCACACAATAGTAATAATGGAGTTTCTGACAACATTAACAAACACCAAATGAAAGGAGAGGAAAACACAATAGTACTAATAATTTCTTCTAATCTGTCTTTAACTTGAAGATGGATGTTTTCTGCAGAACAGAACCATTGTAATCGTACACTTCCTAGCTAAGGGCATCATTCCTCTCACTCTTGCTCCTCCTTAATAGAAGCAACTTCGACCGTGATGATTCCCTCGTCGAAACCAAATGCAACCCTATAAAACGTTATAGAGAATCTTAAATCAGCGAAACAGTTGTTAGATATACAAGAGTTATCGATCATATGAGTTCTGGCTAAAGAAACTTACTGATGAGAACCATTCTTGGATCCAATGGTCCAAACTCTACCAAGATCATAAGTCAATATGTTTTGGAGCCTGTAATTAAACCAGAAACATTACTACAAGTTAAAATCTACTAACATTTTAACCATTCATTTAAATTTATATATCATTCTAGAATCTTAAAATTAAGAGAAGCATTACTGATAAGTTATCGCATCCCATACGCGGATAGTCTCATCCTCTGAGCATGAGATTATGATGGAAGATTCGGGATGAACACATACAGCCGTAACATTGTTTGTATGGCCTTCTAATGTCTGGACACAATTCAATGTCTCATAATTCCACACCTGTTGTAATCAAAATTTTCAAGAAATATGCAAGTTGTTAGGCGAAAGGCATAGATTGTCTACAAATTAAGGTAAAGATCAAAAAAAGCGCGCAAAGTTGCACGATAATTCCTGACCTTGATAGTCTTATCATCAGAACCACTTAGCAGGTACGATTTATCAGCACAAACAAGGTAGTCAACACAGTTTATTCCTGCAGAATGACCATCCAATGTAGCAATTGGAGCTGAGGAGCCAAGATTCCAAACCTGGATTGAAAATGCATTTACATTAAACACAGACCATCAAACAAAAATCAAAATTATACAGCTAAAACAACAAGCTAGCTGCCCGTACCTTTACAGTGTGATCGAGCGATGCACTCGCGAATTTTTCAGTATCTTGAGGATCAAACACTGCTTGCATCACATAATGTGAATGCCCTTCAAATGCTAGAGTGCACTCCCATCCCTTCTCCCAATCCCACAGCTTGATAAGCTTGTCATCAGAAGCTGACAGGACAAGAGGCAGAGTAGGATGGACAGATACACTCCTAATGAAATCTTGGTGTGCCTCAAATTCTTTAACCAACTCCAACTCTGTAGTATCATAATCGTAAACGCGAATAAACTTGTCGTCAGCTCCGGTGGCGATCCATTTCTTGCTTGCAATGAACTTTGCTGACCTCACTGTAACAATTCATGTGAAGATTTGAATAAGGAACTATGCATCAAGAGAATGAATTTGCATATAATTAATAGATGAGTAGTACAAAATGCACATGAATATACCTGGTGACTCAGTGACTTTGACAGATTTCTCCATGGTCTAGCATCAATTACACAGTTTGCTAAGTTAGGTAATTAACAACTAAAATTGTAACTTCTATAATTCATAATGCAATGTTTCTAAATTTACCTTTGATTTGTAGTTCCATATACAGATAGTTCCTGTATGCAAGCTTGCTAGGATCCTCCGTGAGCAAAATTGGACTTGGTGTGTTAAAAACAAGCTAATTTTCTGGTAGAGAAATGTGAAATTAAGAAAAATAAATTATATTTATGGCAATTACCATGGCTCAGTTGGATGAAAATCGACAGATTTCACCCTGTCTGAAGTTTGTGTGAATTCTTTCTGCAACAAAAAAAATCATAATTTACAAGTTACTTAGGACATTTCCGTGTAGTGTAAACCTTTTAGTTAAATTATCTAATATACAAAATACTGGGGAGATAAACTATACCTCAAATTGGAAAGAGAGTGCCTTCACAATTCCAAGCAAGAGAAAAAAAAAAGAAATTTATTAGTTGAAATCCAGATTTAAATAATCATTTTGATACTAAATAATCCTTTCACAAAGGTCAAACTTCAATCCATATTTAAATAATCAATTTGATACTAAACAACAATTATTTCTAAACCCACCGACCAAAACTAATCATGCTTCGCAAATAATTTCTCCATGTATAAATATCGAACTAATAAATTAGTTTTTTTTTATATATACAATAGCAAATAAGTAGAGCAAGAATAAATAGGTTAAGAAAAGGCAAAATAACAAGAATAACAAGAAGTAATAGCTCACCATGTTCAAAGTGGTTGGAATAATAGAAATTGGTTGAAAATTGAAATGATTGGAATTGCTTGAAGATGATGAGGAAGAATAGGAGACGGGGAGTATATATAGATATACATAAACTGCTGGATTCTTTGCAACTAAGTAAAAGATGTCACTATCCATTTTGACTGATCAGGTTAGCCCACCAAAACGAACTCTTTGATTTTTCACCCAAATCCGGGCAAGGCAAGGACATGCATGTATGTTGTCACCAGATGTGCCCTGAACGTCCATTTATTAACGTGTAATGAAATCAATGGTCAAGATGGAGCATAAAGTTCCATGTGGGCATGACCTTGGTATTTCTAGGAAGATGACCCTTTTTTTTTTTTTTAATTTGTCATAACGAATACAAAGTATTATTTTTGACGAGTATTTTGATCTCAAATTATATATATTTCTTGCATCCACCGCAAAGGTTGTTTGTCAATGTATAAAAGCCCATGGAGAACAACATATTTGGGCTTTGCAAATAGCCCAATGTCGAGATAAACCATTTATCAAAATAATCTCTAATTTATTTATTGGCCTACTTTACCAAAAGAAAAACTTTAAGTTCGTGTTTAGGTTTAAACAGTGATCGGCCCAAATTGATCTTTCTGATGTCCTTAGAATATTTATAATTTAACTGGGGCAAAAATGGTGACAATCACCTAAAAAAACACATAAATATAATTATAAATATTTTAAATTCGAGACGGATAAAATCCAACAGTAAAATTTTCCATTGTAAGTTTTAATATAATTATATATCCAAGATCAAACCCAAAACCTCTAGTTAAATTAGAAAAATTCTATACCATTTGATCTACATGCTCATAGGCTGCACCATTAACTTTATTGTTACACTAAAAAAAATTAAGTTTACCCTTCTTTTTTCTTCTCTCATTTCACTTTCACTTTTTTTTTTCCTTACCTATCTATGATGAGAAAAATTAAGTGTTTTTTCTTCTTTACACTCCTCTCCATTACCTTACAAGATATACCATAATCATTTAATTCATAATTTACTTTATAAAAACGAAATGCATATACTATACAACTTCATATGAAAGAATACTTCTTAATATTTAATTTTTTTTAATGAACCTTTTTTTTCCATTATGCGTGAAATAATTATATAGTTTGAACATATAAGTATACGAATAAAATTAGTTATGATAAGATTAATTAATAGCTATAAAGATTCATAACAGTTAATGCTTTCGACAAACCCCACAGGGTAGGCTTATGAGTTTATAGAGTTTTCTTCTGCTTTTTTTCTTTTCAAAATGGAGAGATATCCCATAATCCTACCACCCACAAGAATCTCATATTAATTACCATATAAGATTCTAGTAGAACATGTTATTTATGTGAGTGCATTGTAAATTACTCCTTTCGTTTCTTTAAAAAAATGGCGTTTTAGAATGTTATAAATTAAATTACATTTTAGTTTCTAGGTGGCTCTTTATTAATTTTACTAATTTATCTTTAATTACTGTAAGAGATGATTAATAAAAATAATGAAGTATAATTAATTTAGTTTTTTTTTATCGATAGGTAAAGTATGATTATTTGAAATAGATAAGAAGGGTAAATTATAAAAAAACAAGAAAGATACTCATTGACCAAAGTAAATTAAAAAGTGTAAAAAATAATTACCTGATGTAACTAAAATTTCCTCGATAGTATATACCTTAATTTTGAGGTAATTAAGCAATTAATAAGTAATTATTAATAAAATATTCTCTTCGTTATTTTATAGATGATTAATTTGAGGGGAAAATTTGTTTATAAAAGGTTGTCCAATTATATTTCTCAAGACAATACTTGGAAATTTGGAGTAACTACACATTAATATTTATTTTTTCATTGGTTAATATGAGGAGTAATTATACAATAATTAGGTAGTGTTTATTTCACGAAATGCTACTTTCCCCCTTGAAACGGAAGAGTGATTGAGGGGAATGTTAGTTTTTTGCGTTTGGTTGACATTTAACATTCTCAGGAAAGTGACATTTTTATGTTTGTTTTGTACTTGAGAATTTTAAAGGAAAGTAAGAGCAATTACTACTCTACCCTCAATAAATAATAATTATTTCAAGTATAATATAATGTATATTTATATATTTTGAAATCGTGAATAATATATTCTCAAATGTCGAATCCAGTCATCAATAAAATCAAATAGTGAAACCCATATTAGCAAGCATGACAAGCTAGATTGACTCAACACGTCTATAAATAACTAAAAAAAATAGAAAAAAAATTAAGGGACTTGTTGAACATTATTGCTCAAGGTTGAAACGTTGACAGGTAATGTGCTAGCACAAGTATTGCTACTATGAACCCTGGAATATTTCTTCAGTACCATCCTTATTAGTACCATGATTATCATTACTGGAAAAAATATGATGTTTAATAACTAATAAACATGCTTTCGAAATCAAAGAAACCTAAACCCAAATCATCATCAAGCTTGCAAAGTCAATTATTTTATAGCAAAACCTAAACCCAAATCATCATCAAGCTTGCAAAGTCAATTATTTTATAGCAAATTATGACACATTATTTTGGCTATGTAAAATAAATTTAACTGTAATAGTAAAATGTGGTATTTAAAATGTGATATATATTTTTTTGTGTGAGAAAACCTTGATATTTTTTTATATTTAAAATATGGGTAACTAAGTAATTTAATAAAACATAATTTTTCTTGGACTCAGAAAAGTGAGATTTCCCACCCCCAGTCATGAAATCACTTTCCTTCAAAATAGGAGAAAGTGGAGGAGTCAAAGAAAGTTGAATTCTAGGAAGTCTAACTTTCCATGCGCCAACCAAACGCAATAAAGTTTGAATCTCAAATTCCTGAGTCATTTCCCCCTTAATTCCGTAAACCAAGCCCACCTTAAAGTTTTTTCATTTTAGGTGGTGTTGTTCCCACACTCTAAATTATTACTCCCACACCCTTACCTAAAGAAATTACAACACTACTCATCTCATATTTTATCTACTTTTATAACAAATATAAATTTTAATGAAAAGACTATAGCACTCATTATTAAAAATAAAGTGATTCCATCGTTTTATAAATACTTTAAAAAAAAAAAGTCGGGTATAAACAAAAAAAAATATTTAAAAAAAAAATGTTGAATTGTGGAATTTATGGCAGCTTATTCACCTAAATCAATTCCTTATGATTAGTCTCGATACTAATATAAAGAGAAAAAAATATTTTGCAAATGTGATGGACAATTAAGGAAAAAATCAATTCAATTTTTTTCCCTTTGAAGTAAGTCCTTTTAGTAATAGGTATACATTCTTTTAAATTTAAGTATTAAAAACATTTGTTACAAAAAAAAGTAGATAAAATGTGAGAATGAGTAGTATAGTAATTTCCTAAAATAAGGGTGTGAAAATAACAATTTGGGGTGGCGAATAACAATCGTTCATTTTTCAAGATAATAGTTAGCATTTTATTAGAGTTTATTTGGTATGTGTGTTTTTTTTGTTAATTTGACATCTATAAAATAACAAAGGGTAAGATAAAGCCAAAAGACACCTGAATTGATGGACAAGACTTAGAGTTGGAGAAAAAATCTCAAGTACATCAGAGTACCTATCACTCGATACCTCTTGTATAAAAAATTGACATTTGTTAATTTGTGACATATATGACAAGAAATACTTGAGGTTTATCATTTTTATATTAGGTTATATTTCTTTCTTTCATTTTTTTAAATAAATAATTATCAAATTAAATATAATCCAATCACTACCATTTGTTAATTTTGTTGTTGTTGTGAAGAGCTACCAAATGATAGGTAAAATTTGGTAAAATATATCTACCTAAATTTCGAGGCAAATAAGCAATTAATACATAGAAAGAGTAACTATTAATCAGATAAAATAAGGCCAAAATCAGATAGGATAAAGCCAAAAGACACCTGATTAATGGCCAAGACTTGCTTGGTTAACAAAAGTGACGCACTTTATTATGTGTCTAAAGACAAAAGATGATATTAACTATTATTATATATAAAGTGAAACTTAATCGTGTCCATATTTTAATTAATACTTCTATTCTTGACAAAAAAACTGCGTGATCACTACGTATACATACTGATACTGCCCTGCGTGTTAGGAGTGCGTTAAGCAAGACCAGACAAATTAGGCATCTAATTCAAATGCAGAAGTCAAATTAAGAAAATGATGAGGTTAAAGAACTCGATTAGGCATTCATTACACCTAACTAATTGAAAATGTGAATGTTTACGCTATTCGATCACCACATGACATGTTGGATGAGTTGTGTGATGCTAAAATGTTTTCAAAAATTGATCTAGTTAGTGGTTACCATTAAATCAAAATGAATGAGGGTGATCAATGAAAAACGGTTTTCAAAACCAAATTCGGTTTTTATGAGTGGCTAGTGATGCCTTTTAACCTCACTAATGCACCTACTACTTTTATGCGGTTGATAAACCATATTTTGAGGCCCTTTATAGGACGTTTTGTTGTGGTATACTTTGATGACATTCTAGTATATAGCACTTCACCACAAGCACACTTAAACCATTTGCATTAAGTCTTCTTAACCCTACGTGAGCATAAATTGTATGCTAAGCTTACGAAATGCGAATTTTGCTTGGAAGAAGTGTACTTTCTTGGTTTTATTGTACGGTCCGAGGGACTCATAGTGGACAACGAAAAAATCAAGGCCATCGCCGAATGGCCCACGCCGACCAACGTAGGAGAAATTCGTTCCTTCCATGGACTCGCGGGGTTCTACCGCCGATTTGTCAAGGACTTCTCCACCATAGCGGCGCCCCTCAATGAGCTCACGAAAAAGGAGGTCCCTTTCGTTTGGGGGAAGGAACAAGAAGTGGCTTTCACTACTCTTAAGGCAAGGCTCACTTCTAGTCCGGTGCTTGTTCTCCCCAATTTTGAGAAGACATTCGAAGTTGAGTGTGATGCAAGCGGCATTGACATTGGAGCCGTGCTAATTCAAGAGAAGAGACCCGTGGCCTTCTTTAGTGAGAAGTTGAAAGCAACCCAACTCAATTACTGTACTTACGACAAGGAGTTATATGCATTAGTAAGGGCTTTGACCGTATGGGAACACTACTTGGTTCCGAAAGAGCTTGTGGTACACACAGACCATCTTAGCCTCAAGTATCTGAAGGGGCAAGGCAAGCTCAATAAGAGGCACGCCGTGTGGATGGAATTCATTGAAAGGTTCTCATACCACATCAAATATCTCAAGGGAAAGGATAATGTGGTGCCGGATGCACTATCACGAAGGTACGCCCTTCTCACATCCTTGCACTCACGCCTCTTAGGCTTTTCATAAATCACCACTTTGTATGTTGATGATGTGGACTTTCGTGACATGTTCCTTGCATGTGCTAATGGTGTGTTTGATCACTTTGCAATGCATGATGAATTTCTTTTCTGTAAAGGCAAGTTATGCATTGCCATGTGTAGTACACGAGAGCTGCTTGTGAGAGAGGCACACAGGGGAGGTTTAATGGGGCACTTTGGGATAGAAAAGACACTAACCACACTTAAAAAGCAGTTCTATTGGCCCAAAATGAAGAAATTAGTGTCCCGCATTATTAGCACATGTCTTAGCATGCTAAAACTAGGAGCATTGACCATGGGCGCTACATGCCATTACCTGTAGCGTCGCACCCTTGGTGCGACATCTCCATGGATTTTATGCTAGGTCTCCTACGCACTAAGCACGACAAAGATACCATTTTTGTTATTGTGGATCGATTCTCTAAGATGGCGTATTTTGTTCCTTGCCATTCTACTTGCGATGCTTCATATGTTGCTACTCTTTTCTTTCGTAATGTGGTTAGACTTCATGGCATGCCACGCACTATAGTGAGTGATAGAGATAGCAAATTCCTTGCACATTTTTGGCGTGTCTTGTGGGCCAAATTGGGCACAAAATTACTCTTTTCTAACTCCTACCATCCCCAAATGGATGGGAAAACCGAGGTGGTCAATAGGACTTTAGGAAACATGTTGCGCATTATGATTAAGCAAAACCCCAAGGCTTGGGAGGACTACATTCTATTTGTAGAGTTTGCTTATAACCGCACCATGCACTCATCTACACGTTTCACCCCATTTGAGCTAGTCTATGGGTTCAATCCTCTTACCCCCATAGACTTGCTCCCTTTACCATTGCCTACTTGTGCTAGTTTAGATGGAGATGCCAAGGTGAAAATGGTGAGCAAGATGCACACGGCGGCCAAAGAACGCATAGAGGCCCTCAACGCCAAGCTAGTAAAGAAACGAGACTCCGGACACCGCATCCAATCCTTCAAAGAGGGCGAATGGGTTTGGGTGCACTTGAGGAAAGAACGCTTCCCCACCCTACAGACGGGCAAACTTAGCCCAAGAGGCGATGGGTCATTTCTCATTGTGAAGAAACTTAATGATAACACCTATGTCATTGACATTCCTCCCTCATATGGAACCACTAGTCACACCTTCAATATTAATGACATTTCTCCATATTTTGTAGGTGATGAGGAAGAGGACCGTGGGGGAGACAACCGTATAGATTCGAGGACGAATCCTCTTGAAGACGGAGGGAATGATACGAGCACGGTGGCCCATCGATACCCCACTAGGAGCAAGGACGTAGTCGCAATGCTTCTCAAGGCACTTCGGACCGAAGAGGCGAACATGGAAGAGAAAGCCCATTGGAGCATTTGCATACATGCTAATGGCTCGACTCGCAGCACGCCCGTGCCCGCGCCCATGCTCGAGCCCAGCGCCAAGGCCTCACCCGCGCCCAGCGCCAAGGCCTTGCCTAAGCCCAGCGCCTAAGCCCATCGGCGCCTAGCCATCAGAAGCCCATGACCAAGCCCGCGTCTTCCAAGAATGAAGCCCTTTTGTGCAAAGGTGTAAAGGGTCTTTTCCTTTGTAATAATCAGCACTATAAATTGAAGGACATAACCTCTTTTATAGTTGCTTTTAATTTTGAGAATTTTCTTCTTAAGCCTTAAGCCATTTCTTAGACTAGCTCTAGGAGGATCTTAGATACAAACTTCATCTTTTCGAGGTAGCCGGGTTGTTCACTTTCTTTAGAGAAAGTTTCGGTCTTGATTAAGAAACCCTTATTAGTTTGTAATAGGAAGGTTGCCTAGCCATCGTTGCTAGGAGGGTTTCCTCCAAACTTCTAAGCCATATACATATATAAAATCGCTATTTCCTCTTAAATATTCTACTGCATCCTCTTTACCAAATATCATCATCCGATCATCCATTTCAAAGCCAACGCCCAAGACAATCGCGCGCGAGACTAGATCCGGTGCTTACAAGCGACGACCAAGCTCATTGAGGCGCTTGGGTTGTATCATTAGCCCACCCATCCAGCCCTAGACAGCCTTCGAACGTCTAGGCCTGGACGTCAAAGCAGGTCACCAATGACGAGGCCTCGCGCTTCGTCTCATCCTTGTGTTCCCTTTTAATTCATTGCAGAGACCTTTTACGCTTTCGTTTTTCTTAATTTTTATTAATTGTTTTACTTATTTTATTGCTTTTATTTTTTTGCTATATTAATTAGGTTGTTTGTTCATTTTGTTTCCATATTTAATGTTTCCCGTTTTCCCATATTTAATCCCACTAATATTCTCCTTATTTATTGTTCTTGTCCCCTCTTTCTCTCCTTTTTATTTATTTATTCCTTAGTTATCTCACTTTTTTATCTCTTTCCGTCTCTTAACCTCCTTTTCAATTTTCAAAGGGATTTCTTTTGGCAGTTGGGATTTAGGAGAGCGCAGACTTCCTCTCCCCGAGTGCCACGTCAGCAGCAAGGACGAAATCAAATCCCTCTGACAACGTGATTCTCTCTGTCCATCCTTTCCACTCTCCCACGCCTTTTCCATTTTCCCACTCCTTTCCCTATCATTGTCAGTACCTCCCTCTCTCACGCATCATCTCCATCTCTGTCTCTCTCTTCAACGCAAACACATCCTCCAACCAAAAACCCTAGCCACATCACATCCTCCATCACCATTTCCAATGACAAGGACGAAACGCGTAGCCCACAAACGAACTTCTGTTGCCCAACCCTCCTCACTACCTTACAGCCTAGTCGATTCATCACCTCCTTCCTTATTTGGATCCTTCAAAACCCTATCGAGCACCCCTCCTTCCACTACAAACCCTAGCCCAGATTTCACTATCCCACAACCCCAGACCCTTCTCTGCTCACTGACACGCGAGCCGAAGAGTTCACTCCGGACGACAATGAGGAACTAATTATCACCGGCTCGGTCCCCCCCATATCCACCATGACTAGATCCGGCCGGGTGGTGCGCCTCGCCCCCAATTCCACAACTGCCAGCTCAAAACCTAAAAAGGCCAAGTCGTCGCCTCCGATTTCTCGTAAGCTGACGGTGGAGGAGGTCTTGAAGGAGGTGCTGGTCTTCGTATCTGAGGGAGAAGAGGAGGTCGAGGTACCTGCAACCACAGAGGACTTAAAGGAAGAGGAAGCTAACCAGATGGACGCCGACGAGGAGCGAACTAGCGAGAGTGATGACGGAGCTGATGAAGGTGCTGATGAGGAAGATGATGAAGAGCGAGAAGTGAGAGAAGCAGCAGAGAAAGCGGCTGCTGAGAAAGAGGCTGCGACTCATTCTGCGGCGAGGAAGGGAAAGGCGAAAGTCCAAGCGGAGCTTGAAATGCTAGCAGACCGGAAACAAAAAGGAGCTGATTAGAGCAAGGGCACGACGAAGGCCTCTACTACCAAGAAACACCGCGGCCCCGATGGACCATCTTCTGTCGAGGGCAAGATGTCTGTCTCAGCGTCTACCCCTGGGTCGTCACCCCAGGTTCCTTCTGATCTCTCTTCTTCTAAAGGTTGGATGAAATTTCATGATAAAACATCTTTAGATAAACTGCAAATATTTCATTCCAAATGCGTTAGCCCCTGTGCGCGCCTAGATATGGAATTTCTTGATGCCATGCATGTAGGGTCTTGGGTGCAAGAACTCGTGGGCAATATCAGGTGGGAAGCTCTGTTCTTCCTTGAACACCCAACATTCCTTGAGCTCTCCCTCGAGTTTTTCACTTCTTTTTGGATTGTGCCTGAGTATTTCAAACCCAAGGACAAATCTGCCCCTAACCTGTCTACCCTAGATGCTATTAATTTTAGATTGATGAATGAATGGTATGTCTTGTCTATCGATGCTTTCAACTGTTTGCTTGGCTTTGTATCGTCCTCTGAATTGAAAACCCCTAAGTACACTAAAGCTTTGACTGCCTACCCCCCTGATTTTGATGCTAATATTGCTTTTCGAGCGCTGAGTCCCAATGCCGAGTTTAGCCCTCGAACTTCTAAAGCACATGAGATTAAGGACCCCTGTTTGTGCATCTTGCACCGTTTTCTGGCCCTTACCTTCGCAGGTAAGTATAATAATTCGGGCCAGCTATCGTTGCAAGAGTTATTTTTCTTATGGTGCATGTTACGTGGGTATCGAGTCAACTTAGGATACTGGGTTGCGAAAGCCATTACTGGAATTCAACAAAATTCTCGCAACCTAGCTTTTGGTTCTCTTGTTACCTTGCTTGCTTTTAGTCATCATGGCCTCGATCTACAAACACACAACCAGCTCACCCCTGTTCCCTTTAAGTTATTAGACCCCCAGACCCTTGATGGGATGGGGCATCTTTGTATCTCATAGGGTGTGTTGAGTTTTAGTGTAGGTTTAACACCGTAAAAGGAGCAGGTCTTTGGGACCAAATATGGAGGTAACTTCACGTACCCAGAAGTAGCAGAGCCGCCGAAGCAGCCTCGTCCTGCCCACACCAGCTCATCTAGACCATCAGTCCCTCTTGCCCAAGATTCTACTCCTCCAGGCCCCATGACGATCAATGCGCTATCCATCGAACGACTACTCTAAGCCATCCTTTCAGAGCTCCAAGGCCTCACAGCAGAAATTGCCCGCCGCAACCTCCCACCCTCCTAATCCCCCCCCTAAGAAAACAATTATCTTGCCCTCGTGGAGGGCCCAAAACATTCTCACACTTTTATTTTTTTCCGCCGAACTATTTCTATTTTTGTTGAACTTTTTGTATGCCCTTCTCGCATTGAGGACAATGCGCTGCCTAAGTGTGGGGAGGGATTTAATTGTTTGCATGTTTATTTTCTTGCTTGTTGCATGACTGCATGTTTTGTGAAAAATTACAAAAATTACAAAATTTATTTTTTTAAGGTTTTTGTTAGATTTTTTGCCAAAAAGATGCCAGTTTTTAAAAACCCAAGTATGGACACATACTTTCGACCCTCTGTGCACAGAATAAACCAACAAGCACCTTGTCTAGATCTAGTCATCGCACTTTACCTGTCAAACCTTATATCTGCATCTAGGCCTAGACACCAGCAATCACAAATAGCACCCAGTGAGCACTTTGAGCTTTCATGGCATATTTTCTTCATGTGCGAATAGGATGCTTAGCTAGGCACTAGCTGGACTTGCATGATATCCCTAGGTATAGGCACCATTAGACATGGGAAAGCATCAAAATGACGAAAGTCTTCGCATCATTGTCTCATTTCTTTCTTTTCTCTCTCCTATCTCATTTTCTTCCATCTTGCCCTAGACACTCACCTACCCCTCTATTTTATTTCTTTATCCTGACCGCTTGATCCTTATTTCTTTGATCTTTTTCCTTGGTAGGTAAGCAACAATTGTTGGGGGTATCGTCGAGGGCTAGACATTCAGAAGGACGCGCAGAAATGTATAAGTGTGGGGAAGCAGAAGAAGTTAAGGCTCAGATGCGGAAAGTAGAGCTAGGGCAACCCAACAGAAGTATCATCATGCCCTAGCAGTATCTTACGAGAAAGAGCCCCCCTAGAAAAGCCTAAGTGCGGGGAGGACTGATAAGTCAAACTTTAGTGCTAGAAGCAGATCTAGGGCAAGACACCTTAGAAGTCTTCTGCCCTAGTTGAATCAAAAGCTAGAAACGGTTCGTGCCCCTTCTCTTAAGAAAAAAGAATAAAAATCAAAATAAAAGAAGGGGGCAAAACATGTACAAAAGAAATCACTTCCAGCACCACATCAGAAAAGAGCCCCTGCCGAAGAAGAAGAAACCCTTCGTCTAGCCCTCGCCTCACCCATCCTGCCCTCGACAAGTGCTGACTTACCACCTCACCTTTTTCCTAGCTAAGGAATCCATCCAGGTTTGAGTTGGTTGTCGCCATTCTTTCTCTTCCTTCTCTACCTGTTTCTTTTTTTGTGTATTTCTTTTCCTTTCCTTTTCTCCCTTTTTTCCTTTTCTTTTCTAAGCCTACCCTTCCCTTTTCTTTCTTTTTGCTGATGCGTTGCTCTTTCTGATTGATTGATTGCCCATGCATGTGTACTACGTACTTGGATTGATGTGCAAGTCTGGTTTTGTGCTGCACTAGTTGCATTTAGTTTTGAGCAATCAAATACATAGCCTTATTTGCGAGCGTAAGCATAAACACATATCTGGTGAGGATTGTTGGTATATGGGATGGATGCAGGAAAGTCTAATCTTTGGGGTCGTTACTCTTCTGATTTGATGTAGGTGCTATCTAGGCGAAGTGGTGTCATTAGCAAAATTTAGCTTGGTGTTTGGTTTGTTTTTGTATCTGGGTTGGTTGTGGTTGTCTATGTTTGAGGTGGTTTTCAGTTTTGTAGATGTTCGAGGGCGAGCATTTGGTAGTGTGGGGATATTTGATATAGCGTATTTTATGCATGTTTTCGTCTGTATTTATAGGCTTATCTTGGGCATGATACTGCTAATTTTCCTTTGAATTCGTACTTTTTGCAGATCTAAGCTCAAAGAGGAAAAGATGCCGAAATACTCCTTTTTTGTGGAATTCTGCCGTAGATCTCAAAGCGTCGAGGCCTAGCTATTTCCCTTTCATCGAGCCCTAGATGCTAGCCGTGTGGTCTTGCCCAAGACTCTCGATTGAGCCATCTAGAGCCGCATTCTGCCCTGCGCCCGCTGCCGCACGTGCATACATCTTATCAAGGACGCGCGCAACAAGATTCTCGCGGGATTCCTCTCAGACCCCTTTTTGGCTACCTTAGGAATATTCCTTTAGGGCGTCCTCCCATTTTGTCCCTTTCTCCTAGCTGTCCTTTGTCTTCTAGTGAGTTGTGAGGGTATTTAAACGTTAGTTTTAGGATTTTTAGGAGAATCACTCATTATTAGGTCATAGAATCATTTTGGGAGCAGTGACTCACCTTCCTTCTTAGGATTTGTCACTCTCACTTCTTTTTAGCCGTCGCCGGCATCACTGTTTAAACTGGAGCTTTAGCTCTGGATGGTATTTCTTAATATTGCATTTCTTTTCATTTCGTATTTCTTTCCTTTTATACTTATGATTGAATCTATTTTGCTATTGATTAATATGTAAGGCTAAGTTCTTTAGCTTAGCAAGGGTGATTTATAGGTTGCATGAGGATTGTCATGAGACCAAATTGTGTTTAATATATTCTCTTCACTATATTTACTCGCTTTCCGTGTTAATGCTAGATCTAGATGGTTTTTTAGGAGCTTGATCACCTTTTAATTTACTATCTTAGATCTTCGTCATTTCTTTGGTTATAACTAACGTGAAGCCTTAGAATAGAGTAGACACTAGAAAGATTGTCATTAACTTGGTCCATTCTGTCTAGGGCAAGCGAGTGATTAGGGCGGTGTCGCGAGCCTGACAAACTGAGAGGCATTTAGCCCTAGATGTGTCTTTCCTTATCTCTATGGGCGTTGTGAGTATTGCCTTCCCACTTCGTGCCTAGGAGGATGACACAACGTCAAGGCTGCCTTATTAATAGTGAAAACGAGGGGTAGCTTCTCGTAAGAGGAAAGTAGGAGGCCTAAACGTACCTAGCCTCTATAGCATGTCTATAGCATGAGAATAGACTATTTGTGCGTCGACGACTGACGAGGCCTCAATGCAACCCAAGAAAATCCCTTGCTAAGATTTCTCATTATTTGATTTCATCTCGTTTAATTCTCTGTTTGTTTTGTTTATGTTTGTTAATTCCTTTAATTTATTATTTATGTCTTTGTTAGCTATCGTGCCCTCGACATCTTTGGTCGACTTGTTTGACCAGTAAACCCCCCTTGTGTTACCGTCTGTGCATTTCATTATATCGTACATTTAAGGAAAGATTTCATACATCAGTCTCTCTGTGGATCGACCTTGTTACCATTATACACAAATTAGTTTGTGTATCTAGGCATCAGGTTTAATATTATTTTTGACCCGTTTCGACTGCGAGTCAGTCACTGATGAGGGTGCGTGGCGTCCCAAACCTGTTAAAGATATTAGTATGTAGAAAGGCTGCAATAACTTTTGAATCGTTAGACCTGGTCGCCTTGGCCTCGACCCATTTGGAAACATAGTCTACTACAAGGAGGATATAGATATTACCAAATGAGTTGGGGAAGGGACCCATGAAATCGATGCCCCAAATATCAAAGATCTCGTAGGCAATGATGCCTGTGAGGGGCATCTGATTTTGGGCTCCAATGTTACCTGTGGCCTGATAGCGAGGGCAAGCAGCACAAAACATGTAGCTATCCTTGAAGAGAGGGCCAATAAAGACCTGCTTCCAGAACATTCAATGTTATTTTCTTGGCCCCAAAGTGTCCTCCTTCAGTCGAGGAGTGGCAGAAGTTGAGGATAGAGGGGACTTCATCTAAGGTCACACAACGCCGAATTATTTGGTCGGAACAGTACTTCCAAAGGTAGGGCTGTCCCAAACGGAGTATTTAACCTGCCTCCTTATTCGGTTCTTTTCTGATTCGGTGGAATCTGCAGGAAAAGCTCCTGTAGCACATAAATTTGCGATGTTAGAAAACTAGGGGTATTGAACAATATGGGCAAGACAAACCTGCTCATCAGGAAAGGTATCACGGATGGGTTCCATAGAGTTGTCTTCCTAATTCGGGAGCCGAGTTAGATGGTCAACCACGGAATTCTCAGTCCCCTTCTTGTTTTTATCTCCAAATCAAACCCTTGGAGTAAAAGGATCCATCTAATCAAGCGTGGTTTGGCATCAAGTTTCGTCAAAAGAAATCTTAGGGCTGCATGATCAGAGAAAACAGTAACCTTAATGCATAAGAGGTATTGACGAAATTTATCCAAAGCAAAAACAACGGCAAGAAGTTCTTTTTCGGTTGTAGTATAATTCCGTTGAGATGCGTCCATGAGCTTCGAGGTGTAGTAGATGACATAGACCTCTCTATCCTTTTTTTGGCCTAGTACTTCTCCCAGGGCGTTGTTGCTGGCGTCACACATGATTTTGAATGGAAGTGTCCAGTCTGGGGCCCGTATGATCGGGGCAGAGATGAGTTTTGCCTTAAGAGTGTCGAACGAGGCCTTGCAGCTAGAATCAAACACGAAGTCAACGTCTTTCTGCAACAGCTGGCATATGGGCTGGGTGATCTTGGAGAAATCCTTGATGAATCGCCTGTAAAAACCTGCATGCCTAAGAAAAGACCGTACTTCGCAAACACAAGTAGGATAGGGAAGGGATTCGATTACCTCAACCTTGGCCTTGTCCACTTCGATGCCTTTGCGAGAGACGATGTTTCCCAAGATAAGACCCTGGTCTACCATGAAGTGACACTTTTCAAAGTTAAGCACAAGGTTAGTCTCAATGCATCGTTGTAAAACTTTACGCAAATTAGATAAGCATTCAATGAACGAATTGCCATATACGGTGAAGTCGTCCATAAATACCTCTATACCTTTCTCCATAAATTCTGAGAATATACTCATCATGCAGCGCTGGAAGGTAGCAGGGGCATTACAGAGACCAAACGACATCCATCTGTAGGCGAAAGTACCTAAGGAACAGGTGAAAGTGGTCTTGTCCTGATCGTCTAGGGCAACCGATATCTAGTGAAAACTAGAATATCCATCGAGGTAGCAGTAGTGTGTCTTGCCCGCGAGACGCTCCAATATCTGGTCGATGAATGGCAAGGGGAAGTGGTCCTTCCTCGTGGCTGCGTTCAATCGACAGTAGTCAATGCAAACGCGCCATCCGTTTGTATGCGGGTAGGGATGGGTTGACCGTCTTGCCCTGTGGTGATTGTGATGTCTGTCTTCTTCGGCACGACCTGGACGGGGCTTACCGAAGTACTATCCGAGATGGGGTAAATGACTTCTGCGTCTAGCAGCTTAAATATCTCTTTCTTCACAACCTCCATCATAGAAGGATTCAGGCGACGCTGTGGCTGTCGGACTGACTTGTTGGCATCCTCTAGGTGGATGTGATGAGTGCACAGGGCTGGTGATAGTCCCTTGATGTCGGCAATGGTCCAACATATTCGTTTAAATTCCTTGAGGAGGGAGACGAGTTCCTGTTCTTCCTCAGTGTCAAGTTTACTTGAAATAATGACAGGAAGTGACTTGTCATTGCCGAGGTAGGCATACTTAAGGTGCAAGGGCAAGACCTTCAAATCCAGCTTAGGTGTCTATACAACTGAAGGGGAGAGTTTAGTGTGCTTAGTAGGAAGAGGTGAAGTAGTGAGATTAGAGGAGATAATGGGTTCTTCTTCCAGGGTAGCAACAACTTCGTGCAACTCCGGTGGAGTCACGAACTTAGAGTCCAAGCTGTCCAGAACTGTTGGTGAGATTCCTTTGTCCAGGGTAAGCTGCAGAGGGTCAATAGAGTATAAATTAGAAATTTCCTCAACGTCAGGATCGATTATATCAATGAAATTTACGTTGGAAAGTTCAGAAGGGTAATGAATAACATCAAGCATGCTAAATTTTATGGTTTCCCCATCGAATTCAAGGGTGATAGAGGTGTCGAGCACATCTATCTTGGCCCTAGCAGTCCGAAGAAACGACATGCCCAAGAGCATGTCTGACAGTTTGGTGGACTTCTCATCCTCTATGCTGATCACATAAAAGTCGGCGGGGTACAGGAATTCTCCAACCTATACTAAAACAACTTTGATAATACCCTCGGGATATATAACAGAGCGGTTGGCCAACTGGATGACAACTCGCGTCGGTTTAAGTGGGCCTAGGCCTAGACTATTATATATCATCAAGGGCATTACGTTGATACCTGCACCAAGATCACACATGGCTTTGCCAACATCAGTATTTCCAATCTTATAAGGGATGATGAACATCCCTTGATCCTTACACTTTGGTGGAAGTTTCCTTTGAATGACGGCTGAAACATTAACACCCACACTAATCTTATTCACCCCTGCCAATTTACATTTGTTAGTTCATAGAGATTTTAAAAACTTGGAATATCGGGGAACATTTTTAATAGCTTACAGGAGAGGGATGTTAACTTGTACCTTGTTAAACATGTCAAAAATTTCCCGGTCCTCTTTATCCTTTTTTGTTTTAACTAACCTTTGAGGGAACGGGGGTTCAAGTACTTTCATGATGAACTCTTCACTGAATTCTGGGTTTTCTTCAACTTTCATGGGGAGCCGTGTCGTCTAGCATGATGGACGCGCTTCTCATTTTCCATGTCTGCTTTCGCCTCTTTTGGGTCTGGTACAAGTTCAGGAAGTTCAGCGTCTAGGGAAGGCTGCTCATGGGATGGTATCTCTATACCGCTACGAAGTGTCATGGCACATGCTCTGTGCTTCAGATTGGCTTCTTGTTGGGGAGGCAGTCGGCCTCCATTCTTCAATTCCTTTATCTCTACAGTCATAATATTCATTTGTTTTTGCATATCAAGCATGAAATTTCTTACCTCATCGGTTAGTAGTACTGGAGGCGCTGGTTCTAGAGGAGCCTGGTATTGATATTGTTGGTTGCTAGGGTAGCTCGGTCGTGGTCTGAAATTTTACAGATTAAACGACGGCTTCTGTTGATTCTGGAATGGGTGTTGTGGTTGTTGTTGGCTAGGCTAGGCGTTTGAGTATTATTGCCATAACTGAGGTTCGGATGATGCCACCCTTTATTGTAATTCTGGGTATATGGCTCAAATTTCCTTGGAGCTCCATTGTAGTTCCCCACTACATTAACCTGGATCTCATCCGGGATATAAGGGCAAGCGTCAGTTGGATGATTGGTAATGTTGCAGATTTCGCATGCTTTGAGCTGCACAAGCTAGCCGATAGAAAGACTTTGGATCATCCCTGTGAGGTTGGTTAACTGGCTTTCTATGGTAGCTTTGTGTACGTCTTGGATGTTGCCTCCCTCTGTAGTGACAACATTCTTGACCATGAGTTCCAAGATGTTCTTTGTTGCGGCTGGAGTGAAAGCGACTAAGGATCCATTGCTGGCGACATCAACCAGAGCTCTGTTTTGCCCTTGTAGTCCTTCGTATAAGTATTGCAGAAGTGCGTGGTCTTGCAGATTATGAGAGGGGCAGAGGGCTTGCATTTTCTTGAAACGATCGTAGTACTGCCCTATATTCTCGTTATCTTTTTGCACAATGGACACCAATTATTTCCTGGTCACATTAGCCATAAAGCTGGGGTAGTACTTGTCTATAAAGGCCTTGAACATATCGACCCAGCTAGTGATGGATCGAGGGGGAAGGTCATAGAACTAACTCCGGGCATCATCCTCGAGTGACCACATGAATGCTTTCAACTTAGCGTAGTTGATATCAATGTTGGCTGGCTTCATAGCCTTGCAGATGGAGTGAAGTTGTTGAAGGTAGCGGATTGCACTTTCGTTGGGGAGCCCATGGAACTTGGGCAAGTAGTGGAGGACGGCAGATTTGATCACCCAGTCGTTCGCGACCTCTGGCCATGCAATACAACTGGTATTTTTCTCAGCGGTGGCATTCAGATCCTCCATGGTCTGATTGTTCATGATTTTTGGTTCTTTGGCCATGTTGGGGTTATCAGCTTCTAGGTCTAGATGCTTAGGATTTTCTTTCTTAGGGGTTTTTTGAATGGGATTGATTTGATTGTCTTCCATGTTTGCGGCAGATAGTCTAGCTAGTCTCCTGGCTATTCTTTTCGAATTTCAGGGTCGATTGGTAAGGGATTCGGATTGGAAGACGTGATCATACAAAATAAAGAGAGAATCAGTACCGTTAGTCCTCGGCAACGACGCCAAAATTTGACGTGTTGTCGAGACGCCTCAAAAATAGTAATAAAATCCTGCTAACAATGTGCACAATGATTTGTGTATAGTGGCAACATGGTCGATCCACAGGGACTAAGGTAGACACTATCTTGTATTGTGCGGCGAGGGCAACTAGTTCAAAACAGTAACAAGTAACGGGGGGTTTCAAGAGTTGGTTGATTAATAACTATGAAAGCAGTAATAAACAGAAATAAAGTAAACAAGAAATCAATAGAGGAAAGAGTTCCCAGTAGGAATCTATCTCCGGTTGCATCTAGAGTTGACCGGTCATTGGTACAATGATCTTCTACCCGTAGCTGATAGACGCGCTATATGGACCAGGTACGTTTAGGTCCTCTGCTTCCTTTCGTACGAGAAACTACACCAAGGTACGTTTATGGAGTAGCCTTGACACTAAGGTACGTTTATGGGGGAAATAGTCAAAGGCCCATGAAGATGAAGGAAGACGCGTCTAGGGCGAGGCACTCGTCTACTTTACCTTGCAGCTTCGCGTTAGTTATAACAACAGGGATGACTTTAATCACCTAGGCATTGCAGCTAGTTGATCAGGCTAGGAACAGTCCTAGTAGAATTGACAAGAAATCGTTAAGTAAATAAATATCAACCAGTGATATAATAAATTCAATTCGACCTCACGACTTTCCTAAGCAACCTTTGATGATCCTACTAAGAACAAATGAGTTTAGCCGCTCATATTGAAATTAAAATAAATAAAATAAAATAATTGCATAAAGAGAGAGAGAATGAAGAACCGGCTGGAGCAAAGCTCCGGTTTATTGAATAGAAATAAGGGGTGCCGGAGGCGGGAGTATGGTGACAACAATTCCACAAGCGGAAAAGGTGTCCGAAGGTAGATGATGATACCAAAGTTGGATTGTTTCCTTAAATCTAAAGAGGTTTTTCAAAAAAGGAAATTAATAAAAGGGGAAAATCCTAGATTTATTTGGAGTTATTCCGAGATATCTTCTTGCCAAAACGGGGGAGATCTGGAGTGAAGGAGCGGATCTTCTAATTTCTTTCCTTCCGCGGTTTCCTTCTCCAGTGCTAGACTGTACTGTCATCACGAGCATTCAGCTGCAAGGGCAAGCTGATCAAAACCGTCAGAATTCTAGCAAATAATGCATCTTTTCGTAATTTCCTCTCCAAATGCCCGAATCTGCAAATAGTAAGGAAACAATGACCAATTAGCAGTATCGAGATCTAAAATGGGCTGGAAAAGGAAGGGAAAATCCCCATAAAATGCATCCCATCAATGATGGTTTTTGTGACATTTATAAAGCATGAGAAAATTGTCCTTACTTGCAATTTGTCAAGCACAATGGTTTCTTATTTAAAGACCATATGCTTTGCATTCCTAAGTCTAGCATTAGGGAATTGCTTATTTTAGAAGCGCATGATGGTGGTTTATCCAGTCATTTTGGAATTGAAAAGACATTACATGCTTTGAAAAGTCATTTCTTTGGCCAAAAATGAAAATTGATGTAGCTAGAGTAATTGAAAGATGTGTGACATGTAAGAAGGCTAAGTCAAAATTAATGCATCATTCTAATTACATACCAATACCTGTAGCTAATCACCCATTAACGCAAAGTTCATGAGCAAGTCTGAACTAAGATTGAGCAAGTCAATGCCAAGTTGGCCGAGAAGCACAACAAAGGCAAGGCACTCGTGACTTTTGAGCTCGGCTAATGGGATTAGCTCCATTGGCACAAGGATGCTTTCCTAGCTAAAAAAGGAGGAAGTTAAGCCCAAGGGGCGACGGGCCATTTGAGATTCTTCACTAAATCAATGATAATGCCTATGTCTTGGACCTACCTTTGAAGTATGGGTCTATTAGCCATTCCTTCAATATTAACGATTTGACATTATTTCATGTAGGAGATGAAGGAATGGAGGCTATGGATTCGAGGATGAAGCCTCTCGTAGGGGGAGGTGATTATGTGATCCAAGGAGCTAGCCAAAGATCTGTGACTCGAGCCATGGCACGGAGGATGATATTATGGATCGAGCAAACCCTAGCCAAGGAGGACCAAGGCAAGGACCACCAAGACCATGACGCGACCTTTAAGATGGCCATCGTGCACCATGGTCTCGACGGACCCCGCCAAACGGGTCCTATCGCATCAACCCTAGCCCTCGACACGAAATGGGATCCATCGCACAGACCCAGCAGCGCACCCTTACACGGAACGAACCTCTTGGCATCGCACGACTTGGACCTCGCACCCTCGCACAAAATGAAGTCCACACCATTGCATGTGCAGCGTATAGACCTCACTCACGTGGGCAGCACAAATACTAACCTGACCATGCATACGGCACGCACAGACCAAGAGGCCTATGATACGATCCTCGCTACCCTTGATACGATCTTAGATAACTAGGATACCCTGAATTAATGATCGTCATTGGAAGGTTTGAAGTTGCGCGGAATTTATTCAATCTACTCTTCTCTTCGATATAAGGAACGATAGGAATCTACCTAACTCCGCCAATCTCCAAGTCGAGGTTGAACAACGCCTGCTGAAGTAAGGTATGTGATAACATATTTCATGGTCGTGATTTTACCTCCTTTTCTAGCCCTTTCGGGGGCATGATTCTGCTATTTGACCCTTATTTCCATCTTTTCTGTAGATCAAACCTAAAAGGAGAAAAAGAGCGAAAAGAAGTGTTTTTAGAGGAATTCTTGGGATTTCGAGCTTCAAGGCCCAGAAGATCAGAGTGTTGTCGAGCCTTCGACGCTAACCAGACCAGTGAGCTGTCTCTTACCTACGATATATCTGCATCGATTCTCAATCGAAACCAAAGAGAATAATTTTCAAAGATCCGCACGGGATTCCATGCGTTTCCAGAAGCTGTCAGGCGCGCCAAAGATTCCAAGATATTCCCCTGAAGGACGTGTGCTGTCACGCTCCTATTGCTTCTCCTTCCCCTTAGCTGTTTTGTCCCCTAGCTAGTTTTAGGCTATATAAGCTTAACTTTAGGGTTTTTGTAAGGACGGCTGACCTAAGACATTAATACATCACTTCTTCTTTTACCCTAATTTCGAGGGATCTTACTCTCTTGGTAGTTTGGAGCAGCCACCAATTTTGTAAAGGAGAAAATCCTTTGATTAATTAAATCATCTCTCGGTTTCTTCTAATCCTTCTCTTTTTATTTATTGTATGCTTATTATCATCTACTATTCATATTCTATCATGAGTAGCTAAATACCATCTTCTTAGTAAAGGGTGTTTCGAGGGTTGTAAGGTTCAGTTAAGAGGTCTAATGTATGCTTAATATATTCTCTTGTCGCATTCGGTTGTTTATCGTTTTAATCCCATGCTCATTTAGAAATGTCAAGAGCTTGATCAACTGTTAATGTGTCTGCATGAGTACTGTCATTCTCTTGGTTATAACTGACGTGAATCCTTGAGTTAGAGTAGACACCTAGTGGTGACATCGCGAGAGGTCATTCGTCTAGGGGTAAACGGTTGTTTAGGGTATGTCATGCGAGCTTGACACACTAAGATGCCACGCCCTAGATTTGTCTTGCCTCCACTTCATGGGCGTTTTGAGTAGTGCCAGGGAGGACGGCGAAACGTCAAGGCCACCTCATATGTGGAAATGGTGGGTGGCTTTTACCTACGAAGGTAAGTAGGGAGCCTACATGGAAACATGGCTCCTATAGCAGGTCTGTGCATGAGTTTAGAATATTTTTGCGCCAATGACTAACTGACCTAGAAAGCAACCCGAGAACACCTTTTGCTAAGATATATTCCCATCTTATTATTATCTCTTTAGCTGTATTTTCATATTATCTCGCCCTTGAACTGTTTTCTATTATCTGGCCCTCGATTGTCTTTTGCAATCGAGCCCTTGACTGTATGTTACTTGCGATTTACTGTTTTAATTTTCTGTCTTGTTAGCTCTCACTTTTGCGTTGATTAACTTGTTAATCAACACCAAAACCCCCCTGTCGCGCCCCCCCGAAACTAATAAAAATTCGCGAGTATATGACGAATCTGAGACCTTACGATGCTCGGCGTAAAAGGACGCCTCGCAACATGCAATGAAGTCGCCACCCTAATTTTTGTCTCTAGATTTAGGGAGCCTAATCGTCATGGCATAAAAAATAAAAAACAAAAAAAACTAAAGGCATAAAAAAAGAGGGTCTAAACCCAAGAACAAAGGTTCGGGGTCGTATTATGGACTCGGGAAGGTGTTAAGCACCCGAGTCACATCCGAAAATGGTTACCGGTTGATAAGAGAGGTGTTTAAAAGATGTTTGATAAAAATGTGTTTTAAAATGGGGTCCTTAGAGGAATCATCACTTTAGTCTTTTCCGTAGGGACCGTTCGGGAATAATCAATCGTTGGACAAGGTTATCGTTTTAAAAATCTTTTCGGACGGAGTTACCATTTTCAAGACCGATCGATTATTCCTGACCGTAGCGTGATGGGACTGAATTTTTCGTGGGACTGAATGAGCACCCTCTTTTTCATCATCGGGCCATGCATGATTAAATTTGATTACTACGTGATTCTATCATGGATAGCTAACAAAGTACAGATTTCCATGAGAAGTATTTTGAAAATGATGAGCCGATGTGGGATCGAAGCCACCAAATACATGCAGTCAATATAAGCGGAATTTAAAATCAAATGAACATGGCATTTTAAGCAAGTCTTTAAACAAGTTGTTCATATGGATTGATTTTAATTCTAGCAATTCTATATATCATGCATGCGATTAAAATGAGAGTGTTAGTGATAGCTTGAAAAATAAATGAGCAGTTTATGCATGCGAGAATTTAAGTAAATAGTTGATATATACGAAAAATTAAACAATGATTTTGACGCGTACAAAAATTTAAATGATGACTTGACGCATACGAAAATTTAAATGATGATTTGATAAGTACAGGAAAATTTAAATGATGATTTGACGCATACGAAAATTTAAATGATGATTCCACGAGTGCGAGAAATTTAAATGATGATTTGATGCATAAAAAAATTTAAATGATGATAATTGCGAAAAATTAAAGATTTGATGATTTGCAGAAAATTTAAGCAGTTGATGATTTGCAGAAAAATTAAACAGTTGATGATTTACAGAAAATTAAGCAGTTGATGATTTGCAGAAATTTTAAGTAGTTGATGATTTGCATAAATTTTGAACAGTTGATAATTTGCAGAAATTTAAAGTGCGACCGACCATATAGGTGGTAAATTAAATGACTGAATTTTAAATTGCGAAAATTTAAACAGTTGATATTTTGCAAAAATTAAACTGTTCATGATTTACGGAATATAAAGCAGTTTATGAAAATAAAATTAACTAGTCATGAGTACAAATAAATAAACAATTAGTCGAATAAATAAATATTTATAACAAAACGACACACGAATAATTATGACACGAAAAAGAAATCGACGAAAAAAACGCGGGTAGGGCCCGTTGGGCTGGGCCCAAGGCAGTGGGGCCCAGCTTGGAAATTAAAAGAATGGGTCAAGAATAGTTCCTAGCCCAAGGAAATTAAAAAAAATGGTGATGGGCCAAGCTCATCACCTTTCTTTCTTCTCTCCCGCCAACCAAGCCCATACTATTCATCATCCTCTTCCTTGTGTCGCCGACGCTACTGTCGGCGACCAAGGTGCGACCACCCATTTTCGGAACCAAAAAACATCGTACCGAGATGCTCGTCTCCTCGACGACTTCCCGACCGTACGAACCTTGACTCTCAGTTTAAATCGTACTGAATTTAATTTCGAAAAAATGACAAAAATGGTAATTAACAAAAAATAATTAATTCGCAAAATTTACCTAACAATTAAGCAAACTAAAAACATGTATTTAATCTATAGCATATGTAGGATTTAATGGCATAAAAACAAGCAATTTATTTGATCAAAACCTCTTCATAAAAATTAAAACCAAAAATGGTCAAAAAAAAGCAAGAAAAAAAAGGGGGCTTACCAACAAAGCTTGAAACTGTGGCAACTAACGCTCTAAATGATCAGTCGGTTAAGTGGGAGAAGGAGCAAGGTAGCTCTTGGTGAATTCGTGTCGAAAACTGAAGGAGAAGGCCTCGTATTTATAGGTTTTTCGGCTAGTGAGGTCGAGGCTCGGCACTGCGCGTGGAGGGGCAGCTCGTGCGCTGGCAGAGCTACGTCGTTGCGCTGGCAAGGCTAGGTGATGATGGTGGATGGGACAGGACGTGGTGGATGCGGTGGGGAGGGGACGGGAGCAAGCAGCTCGGTGGCTTGCTCCGCTGCTGCTCGTCGCCACTGTCCATGCGTACCATGCATGCTTAATTTGTGAGCCGTTGATCGGGTTGACTTTCCTTGGTTAACCAGATCTACGGTGATGATCAAGAGTTTTTGTTTAATTTATTTAAATGGCTTCGAGCCATCTTTGCGACCAAATATTTCAAAAACTTGTGCCGAAAGTGTCAGCGCGTAGAGAAAAATAAGACGAGTGAATTGATAGACAGTGTGCAACAAAAGTTCGTCCCGAGCCTCGATAAAAAAATCATTTGCGAACGAGGAAGGTTCGAACGGGAAAAATACTAGGGAATTAATTTTACGAAATAAAAAGAGGTGGCGCGATCTAGAAAAATAATAAAAAATAACTGGCCGATAAGAAAAGATGTTCGAGCCTTTTCTCCGAGAAATTTCACTCAGGAGCAAAAATGAGCTCGAACAGGATATTTGACTCGGGTAGTGGTACGAGCGAACTCACTTGACATGAGAGAGCTCAAAAATCCAAGGTGACCAAGTTGTATAGAAAAATGAGATGGACTAACTAGTCGACAGCGAATGAAGAAGAAAATTATTTTAACGTGCTTATTTTCTCGTTCGGAAACATGAATATGTTCGAACGAAAAATAAATGACGTTACGACAAAAATTGCACAAAATGAAGTTGACTGGCGTGAATGAAAAAAAGAGTAGGTAATTGTCAACTGAAGAAATAACGTGTTCGATCAATGGTCCGAGCGAACTTACTCGGGTCCAATAAAAGCTCGAACAAAAATAATAATAAAATAAAAAATGCTAAAAAATATGATAAAATACTAAAAATCCTAAATTTTATGCAATGACCTAAAACGAAAAAAATAAATAGCAAATGACTAACGGATAATTAAAAACAACATTTTTAAGGCTGAAAATATTAATATTAATAATAATAAAAATATTGTGACAAAAAATTAAAAATGCGATTTATGATGCTGAGCACAATAATAATGATGATGAAATGTGACGAGAATTAAAAAATAAACTAACGACAGTAAATTAATTAAGAATGACAGTAAGTTTAAGTAAAATGATAAATTCAATTTAAATGGCGTCAAAATTCGGGTATCAACAGTTGCCCCCTCTTTACTGTCTTATCAAAGTATTTGATAAGCTATAAAGACGGTTGCCCCCACATATCCGAATTTTGTCAACAGAGCAGGTCTTACCTTAAAAGAGCGTGATGACATCACTCTGGGAGGAAAAAGTTCGTTGATGTCACTCTGGGAGGAGATAAGTCATAGATGTCACTCTAGGAGGAAGTTATTGTTGATGTCACTCTAGGAGGAGATAAGTTTGGAAGCCATTGCGTGAATCGAGTTTTGAACGGACATCCTTAAAAGAGCGTGATGACGTCACTCTAGGAGGAAAAAGTTCGTTGATGTCACTCTGGGAGGAGATAAGTCGTAGATGTCACTCTAGGAGGAAGTAATTGTTGATGTCACTCTAGGAGGTGATAAGTCGTAGATGTCACTCTAGGAGGAGATATAATTTGATGATGTCATTCGTTGATGTCACTTTGGGAGGAGATATATTCGGGGATGTCAATCTGATGGGATAATTTTGATGTTGTCGCTCTGGGAGGAGATAATCGTCGATGTCACTCTGGGAGGAGGTATGCTTTTGAGGGTGTTATTCGGTGATGAGGGAATTGATGCTGCCATTCTGGGAGGAGGTAATCTGTTGATGTCACTCTGGGAGAAGATAGGTTTGGAAGCCATTGCGTGAATTGAGTTTTGACCGGACGTCCTACAAAGATGTAAATTTAGATCTATACGGATATTAAGGGAAACATAAATTATAGAATTGTTTAATGACGACTTCCTTGACAGGAACAAAAAGTGAATTACGAAAAGGTAAATGACGACTCCACTAGGGGTGTAAATGCAAAAAGGTGTTATTCTAGGAGGAAGATGTAACGATGTTTTGAAATGTAACGATATCACTCTGGGAGGAAAATGTAACTGATGTCACTCTAGGTGGGGGAAATGTAATGTTGTCACTCTAGGAGGAGGTAAATGCAAATGATGTCACTCTGGGAGGAGGAAAATGCAGATGTTGTCACTTTGGGAGGAGGAAATGCAGTACGGAAATGTAAACGACGTCAATCCCGTAGGAGAAGACGTGAAATGCGGAAATTAAACTAAGGTCACTATAGGAGGAGAAAAATATTGATGCTGTCACTCTAGGAGGAGGAAATATAAAGCTGTCACTCTAGGAGGAGGAAATGTAAAATGCGGAAATTTAAATGACGTCAATCCCGTAGGGTAAGACGCGAGGTGCAGAAATAAACTAATCGTCACTTTAGGAGGACGAAACGTAGATGTTGTCACTCTAGGAGGAGGAAATGTATGATGTCACTCTAGGAGGAGAAAAATACAAATGATCACTCTGGGAGGAGGAAATATAAAGCTGAGGATGTTCAATCACTCTAGGGAAGGAAGCCGTTCACTTTTGTTACCAGCAGCCTTGATACGAACCTAGAGTGCATCTGCATCCTGTTCAGGAGGTAACGACCGCAAGGACAAGACTTTCCCACAATTTGCAGCCGTAATCAATCCTCACCTGATATTAGTGTTTGCACTCACGCTCTGAAACAAGGTTAAGTGTTTTACGCTTATAAAGATGCAACTAACATGGTATATAATTTGAAATTCGCAATGTCAATCCGAGTGAATAGACTTCAAATGAAGATGAACATGCATGGGCATTCTAATAATCGATGGGACTTTCACGGAAAATAATGAAGGGATATGAAATGTCTGGAAAGAAGCTTGTTTTAGTAAAGATGTGCTTTTCTGAAGGGTTTGAAGGTTTTTGTTGAGTAACTCTTGTTGATTGGCCCTAACGACGGCAAGGCGCGTGAGTTCTTTTGTTTTTTGCCGGGGGTGCTTTCTCAACAGAGTGCCTGAGTTCTTAGATCCTTGCTGGGAATGTTGTTTTCCCGTTGGCTAGGGGCCCTTTTTCTTCTCGAGTCTTCACTGGGGAATGTTGTCGTTGTTTTTTTTCGAGATTTACTACTTGAGTTGGCCCTGGGCCCTTTTGCTCGAGTCTTCACTGGGGAATTTTTCCTCGAGATTTCTTGAGTTTAGTTGTCCCTGGGCTGTGCTTGCTTCTGTTTTTCGATTGTTGTGTTCTTTGAACGCCTCTGAGCATTTCCCCTTTTTTTTTTTTTTTTTTTTTTTTTGATATGAAATGCATCAGAGAGCGGAGCAAGTACAACCTTTGTCTCGATCTCTTCCAGTTCTGGCTTAAGGCCTCGGCCTTCATCTTTGGGTTTTTTGGCCTCTCTCCAGCGATGGTTCTCAGCGATCCTTTGGTGACTTTTTCCGTCTCTTTTGTCGTGAACCTGAACTTGGTGTGCTTTTTACCTCCGGCTAGCAATCTTAGCTGACACTTCCCCTTGGCTCTCGGGGTATGAGTGATAGTGAAGGGTTTTTATTTTTTTATTTTTTTAGGAGTGATGGCACATGTGGTGGGAAGAGGGAAAAAATGGAAAACTGGAGAAAATCGTAAAAGTCCCATGTCATTTTATTGCTATCCCATGTCTAATGGCACATGTACCCTGGATATTATGCGAATTCAACTAGCACTTAGTCAAGCACTTACACTCATGAAAGGATAAGGCGCGATGGCTCGAAAATGCTTACCGGGATTTGTCTGTGACTGCTTACGTCTGAGCAAATTTTGGATATAAGAGCAAACAAGTAAGATCATGTATGATACGTAATTTTGATGGATGCCTTACTTAACAGAGGGATTGAACATCCTCGACCTATGAAATGCATGAATATGCTATGAGAGTAGTATGGATTTTTGTTTTAGTCGGGCTAAAAAAAGATTTTTTGATTGATTGATAGTTTAAAGCTAGGACGCGGGGGACGACTTATTTGCAAGAGTCCAACGAAAATCTAAAGGGTTGTCCCCAGTGGGCCAGACGACCGTACGCAAATTAAAGCTAACAAAGTGAGCAGGAACGAAAATGAATTTTAATAAGGGGGGAAGAAAGATGGACTCCCCTGAAATGTGCAGCGGGGCTGCGAGGGCATCTTCCACGAGCTTTATACGGACGACAATGGCGTGATTCGACTCCCTGCGAAAAAGAGAGGGGACAATGGAGTAGAAAAGGAAAGCCGATTCGAGAACAGAAATGACATAAGTTTTGGATTCTCCCTTTCCTCAGCTCGGCTTTTCGAGGGTGCCTACGGCATGGTCCCAGTTCAGGAATGCTTTGCTTAGAGGCTGATTGATTGGTTTCTTTTTCAGATGCTTTGCAGGAACCACAGATCTAGGTCTGAGTGAGGATGGGATCCACATATTTTGTTCATTTACTTACTAGCCATTGCTGGACTTTCGCTGATTTGCTCCGTGATTGCTCTGAGATAAGGGGAAAATCTTCTGTCCCCAAAATGTGCAGTGGGGTTGCGAGGGTGTCTTCTACGAGTCTCATGTAGGCAACAATGGGGTGGTCAAATTTCTGAAAAGAAGAATGAGGAGTAAATGAAAGGCGATTTTTAGAAAGAGTAATGCGATTGTTAAGTTTTAAGCTCTCCCTTTTGGACGGGCCATCCGTGGGTCGCCGCGGCGTGACTTGCATCGGATGTTGGTTGATGATAGCTTTGCCTTCGATGCTTTGCTGTCGTTCCCGTCTTGGTGCGGGTGATAATTGTAGTCCGGCTGTCCCTCTTCAAAGAAGAGTTTTGACACTTTTTGCAGCAACAGATTGTGGATAAAATAAGTGAAAGCGATCACCGTCAGTCAGCAGTTAGTGGTCCACAAATTAAAGGATTGATCTTCATCGTGTTGATCATGGTGTGGACGTTGAGAAACTTCTTGAATAAGACCACATTAAGTATGTTGATTGTGGTCCTGGGAGGACAGCTTTTCGTCGTGCTTCTTCTCCAGGAGTTCTGCCTACAAAAGGCGCATTGGCGATCGCAACGTCTTGATGGTGAACTCCTCCGAATAGGTGAATGGAGATGGGAACTCATGCCACTAGCATTCCGACAGCTCGGCCGGCATAGGATGGGCTTTGTGACTTTGGTCCAACATTCAGTCCTCACTCAAACTAGATAATAGTATTGCTGTGAAATTCTGACGGTGCCCCACGGATTCTCGATGGATGGCCCTTAAGTTCTTGAATAGTGTTACAGGTTCAGACAATCCTCTCGATGATCGGATGATAGCTTTGCGGGGTGATCTCCCTTTATGCATTCGGTCCTTTGAGACTGGTTGCAGGATGTGCTGGTAGTACTGCGAGGAAAAAGAATTTTTCAATTTAGATAGTGACTGGTTTTTAAAATCTTTCCCGATTTGCTTTTTAAGGCGGCCTGCTACGGTAATTCAGGAGCTGCTACGACGGGGATTCCCTGGTCCTATCGCGATGATGAGATGAGGTGTGAGACATTATGTTCCTGCAAAACTTAAGATTGATTAGTGGCGTTAGTCTAAACGTTGCGTCTTGTGTCTCGAACTACTCATTGGGAGCCGCCAATACCTTGCCTCATTTTGTCATCTCACAAGTTTAAGAAAAATCTTTAAATAACAAGTATTTTCTAAAAAACTCGTTTTATTAATTCCGAATAAACATTTGGGCAGTATTGTCATGATAAAACTCTATGTCTTTGATTTGACGAGATACACGGTCCGCGAACCCTTAGGCAAAATACATCTTGATGGCATCGACATTTACTGGTCTTGGCAGTCATCCCCATCCATATTGGTTAGCATTAGGGCACCCCTCGAGAATGCACTTTTAACTAAATACAAACCCTCGTACTTCGGGGCCCACTTTCCTTGACTAGCCTCCTGATGAGGGAGAATCTTTTTCAACACTAAATCTCCGGTCTTGAACTTGAGAGGTCGCACTTTCTTGTTATAAGCGTTGGCCATCCTTTGCTGATACAATTGCGCAGGGGTTATTTCTTTTTCTGAACATTCCAGTAAACCGGTCAATTCGCAGGGGATTTCGACCTCGTCTTCGGTTGTGGCGATAATTTTTTCGCTAGTAAAGACATAGGTTTTATCAAGACAATCCGAACTAATATTCATCCTGAAAATAAAATACGAAAAAGAAGAGATGTTTAAAACAAAAATTGCATAAGGGGAACGTGAGTCCCTACAAAAATATTTTCGTAAGAAAACGTGCACACATTATTTTTATTATTTTTTTCTTCTTCAAAGGAATAATTACGGAGAGACATCCGGAAGCATGGTGGTGGTCAAGTTGCACACAGACTCCCCTGACTTCTTTACAAAAATGACTGAACTAGGCGACGATTCTTCTTCTCCCAGAGTGCAAATACGGAGGTCTGATACCCTAATCGGGCTTTCATTGATGGTTTCAGCTGCGAAGGGGAACGTGGTTCTGATATGGGGGATCTGCATTTTACCAATTGGCGCAAAACGTCCAAATAGCTTAGGCAGCTGCTTTTCTTTCTTTTCTTAGGCAATTTTGGCAAAATCGGCCTCGCTGGGTTGGTACCCTAAACCTAAGCGGTCTCCAAAGCTCTTTGGAGATACCAAGCCTTTTAACCCTTGTAACTTGTCCCCGAGCCTTTTTCCCAGTTGGAAATTTCCCTCTGGTATTAACTTAGTGGTTGTTTCAGCCACTTCAGAATTTGAGGCTTCGAAAATGGGGGATCTTTCCTCGATCCAATCCGCATTGATGATTTCAAAAGCTTGAAAAGAACTCTCCAAGGTTTCAGCAGTCTCGATGTAAGGCACGGACGAATGTTTGGCCAGGATTAAGGCTTCCTCTGCCTTTATTGTGACGAGGGCATTGTCTTTGACGTACTTGAGGCACTGATGTAGGGAAGAGGGGACGACTCTTGCCGAATGGATCCATGGCCATCCTAGAAGCATGCTGTAAGCGGGTAGGATTTCCATGATCTGAAATGTCAAGGCGAAAGTGTGGGGCCCGATGACTATATCCAATTCAAAATTCCCGATGATCTCTCGAGTGGTGCCATTGAAAGCCCTTGCCATCATCCCGCTGGGCTTTATGTGAGAAAGATCGACTGGTAGTTGTTCGAGGACATGCTTGGGCATGAAATTCAGTGCATACCTGCTATGAATCAGAGCCTTCGCTATGACATGTCCTTTGCATTCTACCGTGATATACAAGGCTTTGTTGTGACCTCTTCCTGCGGGGTCGATTTCTCTTTCGGAGAAGGAAATGCTACTTAGGGCTTGAATTCCTCCGACGAGGTTCTCCATCCCTTCCGTGGTGATATCCTTAGTTACGAAAGCTTGTTTCAAGACTTTTAGGAGAGCTTGGCGATGAGGTTCTGAAGTAAGGATTAGCTCCATGATGGAAATGCGAGCTGGGGTTTTCTTTAGCTGTTTGATGATGCTGAACTCGCTTTGTTTCATGATTTTAAGGAACTCAGCTGTCTCGTCCTCGGTTACAGGTTTGTTCAACCTTTGCGTCTCTTCTACTGCCTCTTCGTGGACCAAAGGATTTTTTTCTTTGGGTTGTCGTTGTTTCTCTACTTCCTCCGATATGTAGCACCTTTTGGTGCGGGTCATGCCCCCGATATGAGAGGTTTCGCCGATAGAGAGCCCTGTTAGTGTGACAACAGGAGGAGTGGTGACCACCGTGTATCCATAGTTAAATGGGACCGCGTGTAATTCTTGGCTAGGAGTATTTACAGCGAATGTGAACACCACTTTGCGTGGGGTCATGGCCGTATTCCCTATTTGGGCCATATATTCGAAGGAATAGGGTGCTAGAGAATTGTCCTCGATGGCGTTGATTGCTCCTCTGGTTTTCCCTTCGGTCTGAATGATCCCGAATGTTGTAAGTTGCTTGACTTTCTGCTAAAAAAGTCTGCAATCTTGGATTTCGTGCTTGCTTTCCCCTTGGCAGAATAGGCAAAGAGCCTGATTATTATCTGAGTATGCCAGGTGTCCACTTTTAGCCAACGCAAAGAAAAGTTCTTCTTTGGGCGCTTCCCTTACTGAAGGGAGAGAATCGTCGATTTCCTGGGTAAAAATGTCATTCACCCCCGGATTATGGTGCGGCAGAGGACTGGTTGCCACGTCAGGACCTTTTGCTAGACCTTTGGAAGAGATTCGTCCGTGTTTGGTCAAATTATCAACCTTTTCTCTAAAGATGAAACAACCTTCTAGAGAGTGTCCTCGGGCTCTAGCGTGATATTCGCAGCTAACCTTTGGATCATACCAACTAGGGTAAGGAGTTGGTTGAGGTGAGAGTGGGGATGGCATAATCTGCCCGTCTGCCAGGAGACTTGCGTAGATTTCCTTCAAAGGAAACTGGGGAGGTGACCACGTCAGTGAAGGGTACGATTCAGAATCTGGGTTTCCCAAGAGGATGGCAATGACGCTGCAATAGAGTGGGAGGGTGGTGCAGAATACCTGACAAGATAGTCGAATATCCTGGAAGGCTGACCCATGGTGTCAATCTCACGGTCGCCCTCATCGCGGCGCGTGGAGAACTGTTTGTATGACGAGGTCGACCTTTTCTTTTGGATGATTTGGAGTGCGGGTGGGGTTCCTTTGGAGTTATGCAAATGCGGGATAGGAAATTCACCTCCGATGGCATTAATGGATCCTTCCCCGTGGGTCGCTTTCTCGGTTTGTATTACTCCGAAACCCAAGAGTTGTCTCACCTTTCCTGCAAACAACTCGCAACCTTGGATCTCATGACCGTTGTTTCCCTTGCAGTACACATAATGACTTGGATTGCCTTTCGAATATGGTATATACCCTTCTCGAGCTAAGGCCAGGAAAAGTTATTCTTGTAGCCAACTTGATACCAAAGAAGGAGGTACGTCGCTTTCTCCTATTGAGATGGTGTTTACCCCTCTATTTCCTTGAGAATGATTAGGGAGAGGGTTGGTGGATGTGTTGGGTCCTTTAGCTAACCCTTCGAAAGAGACCCATCCACTTTTGATCAGGTGATGAACTTTTACTTTGAAGGCTGAGCAGTTTTCCAGAGTGTGACCCGGGGCTCCAGCGTGGTATTCGCCTCTTGCGTTGAGATCATACCATTTTGGGTAAGGAGGCAATTGAGGCTGAGCTGGAACTGGTACGATCTGTCCGGCTGCCAAGAGATGTTTGTAGATTTCTCCCGCGGGAAGAGGAAGAGGAGGCAATGGCTCTCGGTTCTACCGATTGTTTGACGTGTTTTGGTTATTTGGGTCCTTTGGTGGGTCATATGGCTTAGGTTGTATGGGTTGTGGGGCGCGATATTAGCAACGAGTGGTGAGGCAAATAGAAAGAAGGTGGGTTGATATAGCGGTGGCGGATGATAGGGCGGTGGCGATAGATAAGGCGGAGGTGGTGGAAATGATTGCTTGTGATTAGCTTGGGGAGCGACAAATCCAACATCTCTTTTCAGGACGGGCGCTTTCTTTGGTGCAGACTCTGGTGTCGAAGTTATGATTCGTCCGGACTTAATCCCTTGCTCGATTCTTTCGGCAATTAGGAGCATGTCGGAGAAACTATTTGACGGATTCGAGATCAGGTAGGTGTAGTAGGGAGCTTTAAAGGTGTGCACAAAAATTGATAAGAGTTCCTTGTCACTTAAAGGAGGAGAGATTCTGGAAGCCAACTCTCTCCATCTCTGAGCATAGGTTTTTACGGACTCGCCGATTTTCTTTTCAAAATCTTGCAGGTCGGTGCGGTCGGGAGCTACCTCTATGTTGAATTTGTATTGTTTGAAGAAGGCATCGGACAGGTCTCACCACGTCCTGATCCTGGCTCTGTCTAGACCCATATACCAAGTTAGGGCGTGTTTGGCTAAGCTTTCTCGAAACAGATGAATCAACAATGGCTCGTTGTGGATCATCTTTGCCATCTTATTGCAATATGCTCTGAGGTGGGTCTTTGGGCATTCGACCCCAGTATACTTTTCAAAGTCGGGGATCTTGTACTTCGGTGGTATAACGATCCCGGGGACCATGCACATATCAGCGGGACCAGTAGGGTCAAATGGATCAGCCCCTTCGATCGCTCTGAGTCTTTCTTCGAGCAGATTAAGTCTGTCACTTTTTGGTCTCTCGGCTATAATGGGGTTAGAACTGAAGGGTAGTAGAGGTTCCGGCGAGAACTGAGGTTGTACTAGGTAGGAAGCAGGAGGCTGAATTCCCACAGGTCCGAGAACTGTGCTCGGAGTAAAATGACTTGGAAGTGGAGGGAGATACGAGGCTTCTAGGTGGGCCTGACTTTTATCGGAGTCCACGACAGGGTTGGTCGAAAGGCGTTGAAGCGATGTGGTGATTTCTTCACCCGTGTTAACCATAGGGTTTGTAGGGGTGGGCACAGTGAAGGGATTAATCCATTTCCAGTGACGGCGAGCGAAGAGGGAGGTCCTACTGTTTGAGTGGGATAAAAACCCGGTGGGAATTCGGTGGTAGCTTCATCTCTCTCCTTTTCGGCCCTGGCTGCCCTTTTTGTAGTAATCTTAACTTGTTCGTCTAACTCTGCGATTCTGGCTGTTAGTACGTCATCGACCTTAGCTTGTTCAGTCATTTTTTGTTTTTGAAGTCTAGTTACGGGGAACCTGTGTGGAGTAGCTTGCTTTCGAGGAGCTATCGTGAACCTGGAAAAATAAATAAAGAGAAAGGAGTAAGTACAAGTGATGATATGCAGGTGATGTGCATTCCCGAGGCCTCCACGTTGCTCATTCGCTTTTCAGGCTATACTTTCACTTGATACTTTCAGGGCGGCTGGAGAGGCGAGACATCCTGGTTATTGACAAGATACGAAGGAAGCTGTTATTCATTCCAAACGCCATGAAGCAATCTGGGATGCTATCAGCGAAAACAAAATCAGCAGGGGCAACCAATGCCGCCATGCTAAGAAGATCTCTTTTTACACTATACTTTCAAACGATGCAGGGCCTGATGCCCGGTGAATCCATCCGAGGAGAGGGATGACGATCCATATTATGAATTTGGAGTTTGTGATGAGCAAGGAGGACATGACCATGGGTGAACAATATTCGGATGTTTTGAGTATTTAGTAGGAATTTTTTTTTGAAATTTTGGTGAAATGATTGTGTTTATTCCGGAGGGATTTTCTCTTTTCTTTTTGCGATGGTCTTTTGAGTTGTATTGGATGGAAAAATGATATAGAAATTAGAGGCGCTTTAATAAATATCCGAAAGAGTACGACTTTATTAAAAGGGGTTTACAAAATATGGTAAACTTGCCAACTACCTAAATTCATAAAAAATGGCTAAATAGATGAAATCAGGGAACATAGTTATATGAAAAAAGGAAAGGGTTGCCTACATTCAAGTCTTCCTATGAAGGTGTCAACCCTGGAAGTCAGGATCCTCTTGCTCCTGCCAAAGGTATTCCATCGAGGGCATCTCCCCTTTTTGCATGTCTATCTCGGCCTCTAAATCGGTAATCCGGCTTTGCAGTGCCTGACTCTTCCTGTCTCCCAAGTCTGCGCGAGTAGTCAAGATCCTTATCACCGAATTTCTGTCTTCAATTATGGCACCTGATGCTTCTTTCTTGCGGATTTCGTTGTTCAAGCGTTCCTTAAAGTCCTTGAGGGCCACTTTCTGTTTTGCCACTTGCATGCGGATAGTGTCCTTACTACGCCTTTCTAACTCATTCATCTGGACTTCTAGGTAACATTGATGGGCTACAGAATCATCCCTTTCCTCTGCCATCTGATCCCGTTCTTCTTGCGCTGCTTGCATCTGTTCCACTACTTGAGCATAAGCCATGACATTCATCCCTTCGCTCACTTGGGATTCCCCTTCTTCTTCCATTGGTTTCTAATTTTCTGGGTGGGGTAAGACATTGCCGCTAACTCGTCTTAACCTCCACTGTGGATATTCCGGTATCGTTGCTGCAGGGGTGACACGTCCCTTGAGACAAAAGGGGTGAATCCAGTCTTGAGCGTACTGCTGAATGTTCTGATTTTCTCTAGTGTGTGGCAGGTTTGACCTTATCATGGCGAATGTCACGGGGATTACTTGCATGATGCAAAACTGTCTGAGGATGAGGGCAGGGAAATAGTGAACGCACTCCCATGCTCCGATCAAAGGAACCCAAGGTAAGGGTCCGCAGCAGATGATGGGATCGGAGGCTTGCAGCCATTTGGCGTGCCAACTAAAGTCTTCTCCCGAGAGGTTTATGAATCTGTCGACCCATACATCTTTATTTTTCATTTTCCATTTATCTGTGGTCGTTGCGTTGATAACTCTGATAAAAGGGCACGATTTTATGTAGCTTGCAAGGAATATGGACTAATCTGGTGTCTGTTTGAAGTGGCTGACTAACCATACTGTTAACAACTGGGTGCAACAGGTAAGTCTTCCTTTCCCTTTCCTTCGACAAGAGTCCAGAGAGCAAAAAGTCTCGGCTAAGATGGTTGTTGTAGGATTGATCCATCTCATAAAAGACATTGGCCGCTGCAAAATTGACGGTGTTCTGCATTTTAGGGAAAAAGGACAAATCCTACGATTGCGAAAGCCAGAACCCTTAAGCGTTTTTCCCCGTTGGCCAAATGAAATCGTGCTTCAATATCTGACCAACACCAGAAGTAGTCCCCTTCTCTGACATGAGTAGTGATTCCTAACAACTTATCAAGCCTTATTTTGACACTAGAGGAGTCAAGTCGAACGTTCTGGTATATGGCCGATATAGGAGATGCGAAGCACATCAGAGCGGAATATTACTCTAGTGTGGGAGTCAAGTCGAACCCTCTGTCAAAAGAGAAGCAACGATAATAGGGATCCCAGAATTTTAGGGCTGCCCGGATGAAACCCCAATCAGTCTTTACATCAACCAAGGTCAGCAGCTTTCCGTAACTACATTCAAACTGTGTCTCCTCATCCTGAGTTAACTCATTTCTTAACTTTTGAATCCTAGTTAAGTCAAAATCTGTGACCTCTACTTTGACCTTAGTGGTGATATCAGGGGTGAAACCGAGTTCTAACATGTCTCCCCTTGTGGCCTGATCGTCGAAACTTCATCCCCCGAAAGTATCAAGTGAAAGTAGTGTAGGTGCCGACATTTTGAATGAGCAAAATGGGTCCTGTGGGACAGAAATAAAATTTTAAGTGCGAAGTAACCTGTATGTGCAAGAAATTTACAGTTCGTATAAAAGAAAAATTACGAAAAAATGGAAATCATGGTAAAAAAATAAATAGAGCCACGACAAAGCAGATATGATCATGATGCATGTGCTAGGGCTCTGATTCTGACTTTTCTAACTGGCTTGAACGGTTCCCGGATGATACCATGAAAAGGTCTCTAAAGTGTCGTCTAGTGTCAACCGATTCCTTGCGGAATCAGGCAACCTTTCGACCATCTTTAAGGGTTCATCCGAGTTGGGATTGGTGAACACTACCCAGGACATGTGTCCTAGGGCGTCACTACTACCCTCCTAATTTGGTAATTGTCCTCGGGGTGTAGGGTGCTATGAAATGCATATGACGATTGATATCAAAGCGAATAAATAAACAAATCAGCAATTTATCAAAATGGGTAAATAAACAAATAAACACATCAAAAAAATAAAATCGGCTCCGACCCACAGTCCCTAGTGAAGTCGCCAAACTGTCGCGACCCCTCGAAAATAATAAAAATTCGCGAGTATACGACGAATCTGAGACCTTACGATGCTCGGCGTAAAAGGACGCCTCGCAACATGCAATGAAGTCGCCACCCTAATTTTTGTCTCTAGATTTAGGGAACCTAATCCTCATGGCATAAAAAATAAAAATAAAAATAAAAAAATAAAAAACTAAAGGCATAAAAAAAGAGGGTCTAAACCCAAGAACAAAGGTTCGGGGTCGTATTATGGACTCGGGAAGGTGTTAGGCACCCGAGTCACATTCGAAAATGGTTACCGGTTGATAAGAGAGGTGTTTAAAAGATGTTTGATAAAAATGTATTTTAAAAGGGGGGCCTTAGAGGAATCGTCACTTTAGTCTTTTCCGTAGGGACCGTTCGGGAATAATCAATCGTTGGACGAGGTTATCGTTTTAAAAATATTTTTGGACGGAGTTACCGTTTTCAAGACCGATCGATTATTCCTGACCGTAGCGTGATAGGACTGAATTTTTCGTAAGACTGAATGAGCGCCTTCTTTTTCATCATCGGGCCATGCATGATTAAATCTGATTACTACGTGATTCTATCATGGATAGCTAACAAAGTACAGATTTGCATGAGAAGTATTTTGAAAATGATGAGCCGATGTGGGATCGAAGCCACTAAATACATACTGTCAATATAAGCAAAATTTAAAATCAAATGAACATGGCATTTTAAGCAAGTCTTTAAACAAGTTGTTCATATGGATTGATTTTAATTCTAGAAATTCTATATATCATGCATACGATTAATATTTACGGAAAGCATTGAATAAATAAAAGGGAAAGAAAGGCGTACTTTCGAGCGAAGCTTAAATTTTACCTACAAAATGAGAGTGTTAGTGATAGCTTGAAAAATCAATGAGCAGTTTATGCATGCGAGAATTTAAGTAAACAGTTGATATATACGAAAAATTAAACAATGATTTTGACGCGTACGAAAATTTAAATGATGACTTGACGCATACGAAAATTTAAATGATGATTTGATAAGTGCAGGAAAATTTAAATGATGATTTGACGCATACGAAAATTTAAATGATGATTCGACGAGTGCGAGAAATTTAAATGATGATTTGATGCATACAAAAATTTAAATGATGATAATTGCGAAAAATTAAAGATTTGATGATTTGCAGAAAATTTAAGCAGTTGATGATTTGCAGAAAAATTAAACAGTTGATGATTTGAAGAAAAATTAAGCAGTTGATGATTTGCATAAATTTTGAACAGTTGATAATTTGCAGAAATTTAAAGTGCGACCGACCATATAGGCGGTAAATTAAATGACTGAATTTTAAATTGCGGAAATTTAAACATTTGATATTTTGCAAAAATTAAACAATTCATGATTTACAAAATATAAAGCAATTTACGAAAATAAAATTAACTAGTCATCCGTACAAATAAATAAACAATTACTCAAATAAATAAATATTTATAACAAAACGACACACGAATAATTATGACAAGAAAAAGAAATCGACAAAAAAAACGCGGGCTGGGCCCAGCTTGGAAATTAAAAGAATGCGCTAGGAATAGTTCCTAGCCCAAGGAAATTAAAAAAAATGGTGATGGGCCAAGCTAATCACCTTTCTTTCTTCTCTCCCGCCAACCAAGCCCATACTATTCATCATCCTCTTCCTTGTGTAGCGCCGGCGACCAAGGTCCGGCCATTCGTGGTCGGAATAAAAAAATCTTCGTACCGAGATTCTCGTCTCCTCGACGGCTTCCCGACCGTATGAACCTTGACTCTCAGTTTAAATCTTACCGAATTTAATTTCAAAAAAATGACAAAAATGGTAATTAACGAAAAATAATTAATTCGCAAAATTTACCTAACAATTAAGCAAACTAAAAACATGTATTTAATCTATAGCATATGTAGGATTTAATGGCATAAAAACAAGCAATTTATTTGATCAAAACCTCATCCTAAAGATTAAAACCGAAAATGGCTGAAAAAAAGCAAGAAAAAAAAAGCGTTTACCAACAAAGCTTGAAACTGTGGCAACTAACGCTCTAAATGAGCAGTCGGTTAAGAGGGAGAAGGAGCAAGGTAGCTCTTGGTGAATTCGTGTCGAAAATTGAAGGAGAGGGCCTCGTATTTATAGGCTTTTCGGTGAGTGAGGTCGAGGCGCGACGTTGCGCGTGGAGGGGCAGCTCATGCGATGGCGGAGCTACGTCGTTGCGCTGGCAAGGCTAGGTGATGATGGCGGATGGGACAGGACGCGGTGGATGCGATGGGGAGGGGACGGAAGCAAGCAACACGGTGGCTTGCTCCGCTGCTGCTCGTCGCCACTGTCCATGCGTACCATGCATGATTAATTTGTGAGCCGTTGATCGGGTTGACTTTCCTTGGTCAACCAGATCTACGGTGATGATCAAAAGTTTTTGTTTAATTTATTTAAATGGCTTCGAGCCATCTTTGCGACCAAATATTTTGAAAACTCGTGCCGAAAGTGTCAGCGCATAGAGAAAAATAAGACGAGCGAATTGATATACAGTGTGCAACAAAAGTTTGTCCCGAGCCTCGATAAAAAAATCATTTGCGAACGAGGAAGGTTCGAACGGGAAAAATACTAGGGAATTAATTTTACGGAATAAAAAGAGGTGGCGCAATCTAGAAAATTAATAAAAAATAATTGGCCGATAAGAAAAGATGTTCGAGTCTTTTCTCCGAGAAATCTCACTCGAGAGCAAAAATGAGCTCGAACGGGATATTTGACTCTGGTAGTGGTACGAGCGAACTCGCTTGACATGAGAGAGCTCAGAAATCCGAGGTGACCAAGTTGTAGAGAAAAAGAGACGGACTAACTAGTCGACAACGAATGAAGAAAAAAATTATTTTAATGTGTTTATTTTCTCGTTCGGAAACATGAATATGTTCGAACGAAAAATAAATGACGTTACAACGAAAATTGCACGAAATGAAGTTGGCTGGCGTGAATGAAAAAAAGGGTAGGTAATTGTCAACTAAAGAAATAACGTGTTCGATCAATGGTCCGAGCGAACTTACTCGGGTCCAATAAATGCTCGAACAAAAATAATAATAAAATAAAAAATGCTAAAAAATATGATAAAATACTAAAAATCCTAAATTTTATGTGATGACCTAAAACGAAAAAAATAAATAGCAAATGACTAACGGATAATTAAAAATAGCATTTTTAAGGCTGAAAATATTAATAATAATAATAATGAAAATATTGTAACGAAATATTAAAAATGCGATTTATGATGCTGAGGACAATAATAACGATGATAAAATGTGACTAGAATTAAAAAATAAACTAACGACAGTAAATTAATTAAGAATGACAGTAAGTTTAAGAAAAATGATAAATTCAATTTAAATGGCGTCAAAATTCGGGTATCAACACCTCCCAGCGTTACTTTTATTTCTGACTGCTTTTATTCCTCGTCATACATTGAAAATTGATACATTATTCCTTCAATCTTTGTGGTTCGACCCTGTGTTGCCATTTACACATTTATATGTGCATCTAGGCATCAGGAAAAATATTAAGTATATTTGAGTGACGATCAGTACGCTAGGAGTCCACCTAACACCGCCGATCAACAAGTGTGGTTCGTAGGATAAGGTACACCAAGAGTCCACTTGACACCGCCACCTAGGGTTTTTGTTCGAGTCCACGAACACAAGAGCAAGGATCTCACAAGACAAACGTCTCACAATCACAAGGGATCAAATTTGGTTCAAAATACTCTGATTTGATTAATGAAGCCAATCAACTATATATAGGTAAAGCCTAGTACAAACTTAAGTAACAAGGGAACCTATTCTAAGTAGAAGTAGGACTTCTATCTACGAAATAACTCTACAAACTAAATAATAAATACATAAATACATTCCAGAAGCCTCCAGAGGTGATTCGCATGGCTGGGCTTCAAGGTGCGCCTCATTCTCCAAGTTGTGGGCTGATGCGCGTACACACTGCACACGAAAATGTCCACAGGCGTAACTCTTGACCCGCTCGACCGATCAGGCTGAAACTTGTCCCATTTGAAAGATAACATCTAGAAATAGTGGAAACACTTCTTTCTCCCTAGTCCAGGATGAACAGGTCAGAATAAACTCGCAAAGCATAACCTAACGCGTCTACAAGTTTGAGTAGGTGTAGGATTGTTGTCAGCTAACAGGCAAACGGCTTGTGCATTTGAGCTGAAACTTGGTCACAATGGAGAAAACATCCTGAGGTTTCATAATTGACATAGATCTCACGATTCTGACTTGTATTGGTCCAAATAGACTCAGACACAATTGTTGGTTGTGCCTATGTGTCTTCTCCTTGACAGCTAGAATGTTACCATGAACCATCTTGAGAATTACTCGTCAGAATGTCCACAAACTTGGACAAGATCTTCTTAAGATATCAATCGGTCTTGTATTTACTTTGGTTGCCCGATTGAAGCCTTGCTTCCATGTCTTGGCTTGGTCGGATGTGAAGTCTTGTGCTAAGCGCTTCCAAGCCACCTTTCAAGTCATCCTTCGCCTAATGGCTCGATCCAGCAACATATCTTGCCCTATCTCCATATGTAGAGGTTGTATTAACCCCCTTTGAGGATCTGTAACATCCTTGGCTCGACATATTCGTCCATCTAGCCCTTGCGAGTTAGTGTGTACGTGTGGCTGGGCTAGGATCGTATCATCCCCCCCCCCCTTCGAAATGATTCGCCCTCGAATCTGTTTCCTTAATGTAAACCATACTCCTCATGTTATAATAAAAAAAGGAAATACAAGAAGGAAAGGGTTTACCCAAGACATCCAACTCGACGGTGGTGTCCCTATGTGCGGCGATGGTTTGGGTCAAACCAACGTCTCTCTTCGCGGCTTTCTTGTTGATTTGAGTAGGGAACCAAGGTTGGTGTAAGATCATCCTGTCTCTCTCAACAATTACAAAGAACCACTTCAATTCTTCATGGTATTCCTTAGTCGCATAAGGAATACTTACATTGCGCTCAACAATTGTTCCCTTATCACCTTGCGCGCTAGCAACACTACTACTCAAACCGGCCAACTGACTCTCCCCAGTCTCATCATCTTTGCTAAGAACATGTTGTGGCTTAGTAGTCTCGGCATCTTCAATTGGAACACTTTTATCCGTCCCATGGTCTGCTTTATGTTTGAGTTTCTTCGAGCGAAAAGTCAAACCCTCGGCAAGAGTCTTATTGTTGGGACATTGACTCGAAGTGTGCCCTTGACCCGTGCATGTGTGGCAATATATACCTCGTGCTTGCACAAGAGTTGAAGGAATAATTGTATCCAAACATGTGTTGGGGCCGTCCTTGGCGTGCATTAGGGTCTCGCGCTGTGGAGCGCGCCTAGGGTTCACCTCGGCAACCCTTGGCTCACATCTACGCCTTGGTGCTGCAACCTCCGTGCCTATTCCTCTCTCGGCTAGCTTCTCATGTAGAAACTTCTTTTTATTTTCTAGCCGTGGCACAGCGCCAACAACCCTCTCGGTTAGCTCTCTCGTCCATTGATCGAATTCCTCCAACCTTGTGTTGAGGTTCTACAATAACTTGATCATCTTGCGTCTCTCCGCATCACTTGATGAGTGATTAGACATGACTCAAAATAATAAAAAAAATTAAATAAAACAAACGACACTTTGGGGATAATTTTGTTTTTGTGAACACGTCTTGGGACTTTGGGTGTAACTTTTGACTCCAGCGTCTCAATCACTTGATTATTTTTGATTCAGACTCCCAACAGACACAGCTATCTAACGAACTCTTTTTCACTGAAATTCAATTCCAACTGGTATATATTGAAATATGATTTCGACTCTGACACTTTTGTGGACTATTTTTGTGACTCTTTTTATGACACTTTGGGGACTGATTTTTGTGACGCCTTTTGATAAACAAAAGACTCAAAACAAGTACTAAACGACTCTTTTTTTTTTTACTCAAACAAATCGAACTAGATTTGTTTTTACAACGGAGACAAAACTATCTAGATCTAGTATAACGAAAATAACAAAATAGAAAATTAAAGATAGATTGATATAAATCAAACCTTGCAACGACTAAGCTCCGCTACAACATGATACAATCCTCGCTACCCTTGATATGATCTTAGATAACTAGGATGCGCTGAATTGACGATCGTTGTTGGAAGGTTTGAAGTTGTGCGGAATTTACTCAGTCAACTTTTTTTTTCGATATAAGGAAAGCTAGGAATCCACCTAACTCCGCCAATCTCCAAGTCGAGGTTGAACAACGCCTGCTGAAGTAAGGTACGCTAGGAGTCCACCTAACACCGCCGATCAACAAGCGAGGTTCGTAGGATAAGGTACCCCAAGAGTCCACTTGACACCGCCACCTAGGGTTTTTGTTCTAGTCCACGAACACAAGAGCAAGGCTCTCACAAGACAAACGTCTCCCAATCACAAGGGATCAAATTTGGTTCAAAGTACTTTGATTTGATTAATGAAGCCAATCGGCTATATATAGGCAAAGCCTAGTACAAGTTTAAGTACAACTAGGAAACCTATTCTAAGTGGAAGTAGGAGTTCTATCTACGAAATAACTCTACAAACTAAATAATAAATACATAAATAAATTCCATAAGCCTCCAGAGGTGATTCGCATGGCTGGGCTTCAAGCTGGGCCCCATTCTCCAAGTTGCGGGTTATTGCGCGTTCACACTGCGAACGAAAATATCCACTAGGCCTAACTCTTGATCCACTCGTCCGATCGGGCTGAAACTTGTCCCATTCGAAAGATAACATCTGGAAATAGTGGAAACACTTCTTTCTCCCTGGTCCAGGACGAACAGGTCCGAATAAACTCGTAAAGTGTACCCTGACGCGTGTACAAGTCCGAGTAGGAGTAGGATTGTTGTCGGCTAAAATGTCTCTTTGAATAACAGGCAAACGACTCGTGCGTTTGAGCTGAAACTTGGTCACAATGGAGAAAACATCCTGAGGTTTCATAATTGATATAGATCACATGATTCTGACTTGTATTGATCCAAATAGACTCGGATACAGTTGTTGGTTGCACTTATGTGTCTTCTCCTTGACAGCTAGAATGTTACCATGAACCATCTTGAGATTTACTCATCTGAATGTCCTCAAACTTGGCCAAGATCTTGCTAAGACATCAATCGGTCATGTATTTACTTTGGATTCCCGATTGAAGCCTTGCTTCCATGTCTTGTCTTGGTCGGATGTGAAGTCTTGTGCTAAGCGCTTCCAAGCCACCTTCCAAGTCATCCTTCGCCTAATGGCTCGATCCAGCAACATATCTTGCCCTATCTCCATATGTAGAGGTTTTATTAACCCCTTTTGAGGCTCTGTAACATCCTTGGCTCAACATATTCGTCCATCTAGCCCTTGCGACTTAGTGTGTGCGTGTGGCTGGGCTAGGATCGTATCATTCCCTCCCCCTTCGAAACAATTCGCCCTCAAATTTGTTTCCTTAAAGTAAACCATACTCCTCACGTTATAATAAAAAAAGGAAACAGAAGAAGGAAAGGGTTTACCCAAGACATCCAACTCGACAGTGGTGTCCCTATGTACGTCGATGGTTTGGGTCAAACCAACGTCTCTCTTCGCGGCTTTGTTGATTTGAGTAGGCAACCAAGGTTGGTGTAAGATCATCCTATCTCTCTCAACAATCACAAAGAACCACTTCAATTCTTCATGGTATTCCTTAGTCGTATAAGGAATACTTACATTGCACTCAACAATTGTTCCTTTATCACCTTGCGTGCTAGCAACACTACTACTCAAACCGGCCAACTGACTCTCCCTAGTCTCATCATCTTTGCTAAGAACATGTTGTGGCTTAGTAGTCTCGGCATCTTCAATTGGAACACTTTTATCCGTCCCATGGTCTGCTTTACGTTTGAGTTTCTTCGAGCGAAAAGTCAAACCCTCGACAAGAGTCTTATTGTTGGGACATTGACTCGAAGTGTGCCCTTGACCCATGCATGTGTGGCAATATATACCTCGCGCTTGCACGAGAGTTGAAGGAATAATTGTATCCAAACATGTGTTGGGGCCGTCCTTGGCGTGCATTAGGGTCTCGCGCTGTGGAGCGCGCATAGGGTTCACCTCGGCAACCCTTGGCTCACATTTACGCCTTGGTGCTGCAACCTCCATGCCTATTCCTCTCTCGGCTAGCTTCTCATCTAGAAACTTCTTTTTATTTTCTAGTGGTGGCACACCGCCAGCAACCCTCTCGGTTAGCTCTCTCCTCCAACCTTGTGTTGAGGTTCTACAATAACTTGATCATCTTGCGTCTCTCCGCATCACTTGATGAGTGATTAGACATGACTTAAAATATAAAAAAAATTAAGTGAATACGTCTTGGGACTTTGGGTGTAACTTTTGACACCGATGTCTGAATCACTTGATTCTTTTTTATTCAGACTCCCAACAAACATAGCTATCTAACAGACTCCTTTTCACTAAAATTGGATTCCAACTAGTATGTATTGAAATACAATTTCGACGCTGACACTTTTGTGGACTATTTTTGTGACTCTTTTTATGACACTTTGGGGAGTGATTTTTGTGACGCCTTTTGATAAACAAAAGACTCAAAACAAGTACTAAACGACTCTTTTTTTTTTTACTCAAACAAATCGAACTAGATTGTTTTTTTCAACGGACACAAAACTATCTAGATCTAGTATAACGAAAATAACAAAATAGAAAATTAAAGATAGATTAATATAAATCAAACCTTGCAACGGCTAAGCTCCGCTACCACATGATACCATCCTCGCTACCCTTGATACGATCCTAGATAACTAGGATGCGCTGAATTGACGATCGTTGTTGGAAGGTTTGAAGTTGTGCGGAGTTTACTCAATCTACTCTTCTTTTCGATATAAGGAAGGCTAGGAATCAACCTAACTCCGCCAATCTCCAAGTCGAGGTTGAACAACGCCTGCTGAATTAAGGTACGCTAGGAGTCCACCTAACACCGCCGATCAACAAGTGAGGTTCGTAGGATAAGGTACGCCAACAGTCCACTTGACATCGCCACCTAGGGTTTTTGTTCGAGTCCACGAACAAAAGAGCAAGGCTCTCACAAGACAAACGTCTCCCAATCACAAGGGATCAAATTTGGTTCAAAGTACTCTGATTTGATTAATGAAGCCAATCAGCTATATATAGGCAAAGCCTAGTACAAGTTTAAGTACAACTAGGAAACCTATTCTAAGTAGAAGTTCTAAACTAAGTAGAAGTAGGAGTTCTATCTACGAAATAACTCTACAAACTAAATAATAAATACATAAATACATTCCAGAAGCCTCCAGAGGTGATTCGCATGGCTGGGCTTCAAGTTGGGCCTCATTCTCCAAGTTGTGGGCTGTTGCGCGTTCACACTGCGCATGAAAATGTCCACTAGGCCTAACTCTTGATCCGCTCGTCCGATCAGACTGAAACTTGTCCCATTCGAAAGATAACATCTGTAAATAGTGGAAACACTTCTTTCTCCCTAATCCAGGACGAACAGGTCCGAATAAACTCGCAAAGCGTAACCTGACGCGTCTACAAGTCCAAGTAGGAGTAGGATTGTTGTCAGCTAAAATGTCTCTTTGAATAACAGGCAAACGGCTCGTGCGTTTGAGCTGAAACTTGGTCACAATGGAGAAAACATCCTGAGGTTTCATAATTGATACAGATCGCATGATTCGGACTTGTATTGGTCCAAATAGACCCGGACACAGTTGTTGGTTGCGCCTGTGCGTCTTCTCCTTGACAGCTAGAGTGTTACCATGAACCATCTTGAGATTTACTCGTCCGAATGCCCTCAAACTTGGCCAAAATCTTCCTAAGACATCAATCGGTCTTGTATTTACTTTGGTTGCCTGATTTAAGCCTTGCTTCCATGTCTTGGATTGGTCGGATGTGAAGTCTTGTGCTTAGTGCTTCCAAGCCACCTTCCAAGTCATCCTTCGCCTAATGGCTCGATCCAGCAACATATCTTGCCCTATCTCCATATGTAGAGGTTGTATTAACCCCCTTTGAGGCTCTGTAACATCCTTGGCTCGATGTATTCGTCCATCTAGCCCTTGCGACTTAGTGTGTGCGTGTGGTTGGGCTAAGATCGTATCACCCTAGCCGCAGCACATGGCCACATGGTGCGCCTAGCACCTTTTGAGCACAAGTCCAACCTTTTGAGCATCGAAGTTTAGCCGGCCATTCCCAAGGCCCTTTTAGTCATTTTTAGTTAATTTCTACCCTAGATATAAATAGATTAATGTTAGGCTATTTTCCTGAGTTTTTGTTGAAAGTGAATATTGCTTGAGTAGAGGAAACCTCCTCCTTATTCACCTCAAAGACTCCCTTGTTTGATGTTTAATTGATAATAGCTCACATCCTCACAAGTAAAGCTCTCAAATCATCAAACTTGTAATCATTTTATTCTTTCAATATAAGCATTACATTTTCGGCTTATATTTCATCTTTTCTTATCTAATCTGTTTGTTTATTTCTTCTATTTTTTCCGCACTCTTTTCTTGTTCATTACTTGTGTTATGTGTCTTGAACGAGATCCATATTTTTTCATTCATTTGGTTCCAAATCGCCTAGTGTAACTTTGATTTTAAGACATAAACACTTGTGCTCATCAAACGCCTACACTAAGGTGACACGGACCATATCAAGAAACTAGAAACTAATTACTATTACTTTACTAGTTTACTTACATTCTCATTGTTGGACCGTTCTGTTGTCATTGTTAATGCCTTAATGGTCCTTGCAAATACCAAAAACAAGAAGAGATGTACAATAGTTTAGGATTTCTCCAAATACAGAAGCAAGCAACAAAAGAAACCAAATAACTAAATACATAGACAAGCAACCTATCAGAGCCATCACAATTGAGAAAAACGAGAGACTCAAAACACAAAAGCAATCAATCAACCAATTTAGGGTTTCGGCAAGAAGGAGAAGAAAGAATGTGTGAGGTTACTTACCGGATGAATAAATCAAAGTGAAATATGGTTAAAGGAAGCATTTCTCTGTTGTGCAACTGAGCTGACTACTATCTCTCTTCCACTCTTCATTTCGCAACTAACTGAAGAAGGGCGTCGACGACAGATATGGGGGTTTGTTCGATATTGGCGCCAGTGACTATGAGAGGCTGAAGAGAAAAGAAGATAGAGATGGTTGTCGAGAGATTGTTAAGTGTTGAGTGTTGAGTGTTGAGAGAGAGCAGATGGAAAAGAGAATGAGAAATGAATGGAATGGTTATTTATGTTGCTGGCTTGCTACATTCTGCATTGGAGTGGAAGCAAAATGGTGTAGTTTTTGATTTATAGGGTTTAATCAATTGGTAAATAAAAAATATGAAACTGGTTCCTGATTTCATTTCTAATTACGGGTTATGGAATTCTCAGAACTGAACTAGTCCGAAATCTTTTGGTTTTATGTTTCTTTAGAACTAGAACTGGACCGATTCGGTCCTAGAATGCCCAATTTTGATTTGGTTTTCGGTCTAAACCGGTTCTTGGACACCCCTACATTACATTCTTCTTGAGAATATCCTACTGACAACTTATGGACTATTAGGAAATTCTCCTTTGGGTCAGTTCAATAATCATATCTCCATATGCATTATCTGTATAAATAATTTAGTAAATAAGATCTACTAATCTTTATCCAACAAAAACCATTACATATACATTAATTTAACCGGATCATTAATATTTTATTATTAATGATCCTACGATTAAGAATAATTTAGATTAAACTATATTAGAGTTGACTCTCATTATCATGATACTCATTATCATGATATCTATGATGATGACAAGCATGTAATTTAATCAAGGACATTATCATACAATTCAAATTATCAAATAAAAAATATGATTGAAATAATAAATGCCTTAAATATTTTAGAATGTGTTCAATACAAATTTTGTGTGATCCAATACATGAGAGATTGGACCCAGGGAATACCCATGTACCCTAACATTAGGCTCATATAAATTTCTTAGTATATATTTTTCTAGTTAAGGTATTTTTATATTTGATTTGAACTATAATGTAATTGGATGGATTTGAAATTATTGGTATACGGTTTTTTTAGTTAATTTGTTGACTCTAAGTAGTTAAATTTAGATGATTAAATTTTATTTTATTTTCCTATTTTATAATTTTTTTGGGTTCTGACTTCGGTGTATTATGATGTTTGCTTTAAAATTGTTTTATGCTTTCAGATGATGAAATTGAGTTAGTGTTTATTCTAATTTTTTTCTAGAGTTTTTTTTTTTAAAATCCGAAATAGTATCTCTTATTTTGGAATTTAAAGTGTTTAAAATCTCCATATAAATGCTTATACTCATAACAAATTCTAGGAAGCATTAGAAGAATAAATAATTTTATTATAGAATCGATCTTATTAATTTTTAAAAAGCCAAGCTTTGCACATTATGTTCCTAATATCCCTAGAAGAATTAAATTGATCACGAACACATAAAAAAACAATTATTCTAATGCCAAGATACCAAATTATATGTCATGGTGAAAATTTGTATCACTTTGGTGTTTCATATGGCTTGAAGAACCACATCTGCAAACAAAACACTAATATACATAGTGGATTTAATTATCATATTAGAAAAGATGTAAAGAAGCATGGGAAAGTTGAAACATGCTATGTAAAAAAATAAATTAAATACGTACATGAAGAATTTTGATATGGATGCAAATGTTGCAATGTCAATCTCATAACCTGGGAATGTTGAAACATGTTGTGTAAAAGAATAAATGAAATACGTACATGAGGAGTTTTGGTAGGGATGCAAATGTTGCAATACCGTTTTATTAACCTGCACATATGACAAAAACTAATTACTTCACTCAAAGAAGAATATGTTAGGAAAATCTAATATTAAAAAACTTAATTAAGTCTATTAGAGATATATCTAAATGGTGATCAAAATTTCCCTTCGGCAAACTAACTCAAATATTACTAAAACTTTTACTTTTTTTATAAACATAATTTACTTCGGAACATGGTTCCATCAACATCTTATGGGTCCAAAAGGTCATGTTGAGGAGAAATAAAATAAACATCCATAAAGTAAATAAAATAAATAAATAAAAAATTAATCAAATTAAAATTGAAACTAACCTTAGCCTTCCACTATCATACATGAACACCATATCCAATGAATATTTATAAACTAAATGAGAAATTTATGAACACTTATATATAAAATTATGTGACTTTTCATATTTTTTAAATTCAATTTTTTCAAATTTCATAACTTATATCATAAATTCTAGTTAAATAAATAAAATGATTTTAAATTGATTCAATTTAATAGTAAAACCTAAAGGATTTTAACTTATTTAATAAATATGTAGTTATTATTTATAATAGGAATACCTACATGGCATGAGATGTCATGTGTCAAGGTCTAAGGTATAAAATGGATGACACATGACATCATGAGGGTCTTAGAGGTCCTATGTAGCTTGCTCTCAAGTCACCATAAGAGTTTCACCACGTAGCTTTTATATTTATATAGATAGATTTTTAGCTATATCTTTTTTTTTCCTTCCTTGCTAGTAGAAAATAAATTTCATTGAACATGTCACGAGAAATTATTAGGTGAACCTAGTCTACCATGTAGGATGGTGAATTAGGCCAATAAAATCATGATACATGTTTAAAAGAATGTCACGCCATTTAAAATGGACACCTCATAATATTTCTTAATTAAACTTTACTAAAATAAAATAACTTCGTAAAAGAAAACCCTAATTTGATAGCTAAATCTATTTCATATGGTATAATTGCTGTCACTAATTAACTGAAGACCATTGAAGAATTGTAAAGTTTTTAGTACAAAAGAAACTCTGTTTCAAGTTTATTCAAAAAAAATCTCCAATTCAAAGAAACTCTATTTCAAGATGTTATGTGATTCGACTTGTAGTCATAGTTAGGGATTGCAATTTCGCCCGTGGATATGGATATCCGCCCAATACCCGCAATTATGGGTGGATATTACCCGCATATTGTGGGTATTTTACGGGTATGGATATACCCGCACCCGCAAAATGCGGGTATGGATAGTGCTTACCCGCTTCAATACCCGCACAAAATATCCACAAAGTGCGGGTATGGATATCCACAATAATACCCGCAAGAAATATATATACCAACCCTAAAAAACAACCCCTCTTTAGTCTTTTCTTTTCTCGTATAATACCCATATTATTGTGTGGTATTGTTATTAAATTAGATTCATTTTTTTATATATTAATTTGATTAAAATTTGAAATTCAACCAAATATTTGGATATCCACGGGTATTCGCGGGTTATCCGTGGGTAAAATTATCTTTCCTTTACCCGCTCCATATGGATATGGATGCGGGTATGGATTACCCGCAAATTTGCAGGTGCGAGTATGGATAGTGCTTACCCGCTTCATACCCGTCCAATTGCCATCCCTAGTGATAGTGTGTGTCAAGAATTTAATTTCTTGACTTTGGACAAAACGAAATGTGAAAGAAGAAAGATCAATCGTTTTTTTATTCAATCCTTAAAAAAGTTTAATTCAATTAGAAATCTAAAAAACAAAACTGAAAAATTTAAAGAAACTATTACAAACTAACGAATTCTTCATTTGGTGTAAATCTTTTTTGTAAACATCTGATTAAATTCCTATGGAACTCTTCATCTCTCACATTCCTCTTGTGGATTTCTAATATAATTAAATTTTTTACAACAAAAATTGATTTCACAAACTCTTCATCTTTCACTTTCTCTTGTAGATTTTTGAAGTAATTAAATTTTGAACTATAAAAAACTAATTTTATTGAATTACCGTTTGTGAAATAATCTATAAAAAATGATTCTATTCTTGATTACTAATTTCAATTTTTATTTTATTTTATTAAAGTACTAATTTCAATTTTTTTGTTATTTTATTAAAGTTTAATTAAGAAATATTATGAGGTGTCCATTTTTATATATTGTATTTTTTTAAACATGTGTCATGATATTATTGGTCTAGGCTACCATCCTACTTGGTGGACTAGGTTCACCTAAAAAAATCTCCTTTTATGCCTAACAATATGGTGACATGTGAGAGATTCTTAAGTGAACTTAGTTCACCACATATGATAATCGACTAAACTAATAATATTCTGACAAGTGTTTAAAAAATGTTACATCATTTCAAATAACCACATCACCAAATTTTATAGTTTGTTTCATTTTTTTAGTTTTAAAATAAAATCAATGAATAATTCTTATGATACTAACTATTTACTAACAAAGTTGACATAACTGATGTGTCAAAAAAATATGATTGAGATTTATCCTTTCCTAATTATATTTTATTTTTATTTTTATTTAAATAAATAATTATTAAGTGAATGTAAAAATGACACGCGCATTTTTAGTATAAAAATTAATAAAAATATTACTATTTTTAACATCATATATGTGGGTTCATGGGATGGAATGGGATGATATTTTGAAATTTAAGGTGCAAATGTAAAAAACAAGGAAAAAAGTATAAACTAAATTAATTGCTTTTAAAAAGAACAAATTAAAGATTTTAGTATAAAGCTTTATGGCTACCTAAATAGTACGTGTTAGGCCCAAAATATAATCAAAACACAATGATGATGTCTCTAAGTTTTATATGATAAGTCATATTATTATGATGAAACTACATGGTGTTGGTGTTTATTATTTATTTTTTGTGTAAACGGGGAGAGTTTAAAGGAGATGGTAAATGGAATATTCCAAGAATAAACTATCCGTCTCTTTTACTACGTGGACAATCCATATCACCAGTTTAATATTCCCTTCAAACTTCAATAACTGTCTTTTTTTTTTTAAATGTGGTTCAAATTAACTGTCGTTTTGAGTCATAATTACGATTTCTGTTTTCTATCTTAGTTTTTTTACCCAACCAATTAATTTGGTATAATAGTATTATTGTATTTATAAGATAAAAATAGGTAAATTGAAAACTACAGTCAAGAAAATTTGATCCAAAAATTATTATTTTAAATTTGTCTACTATTTTAGAAAATTAATTAATAAAGATTGGAGGAAGTAGTTCAATACAATCATAAAAAAACAAAATTATACCTTATATTCCTATTAAGTGTAAGTGTACACCCAAACAAATAAAATGGTTATACGTAAACAGATACTTTTGAGATTTATCTCATTATTATTTAGGCGTATAGTGTGTTTAAAATTAAATTTTTTAAAACTATTTAGTTTGTAACCACAAATTCTATCGTATAATTTTTCTATTAATTAATATGTAAGTAATGAAAGCAGTGAGATAACACACCAGGTATATACTATTTTGTTAACGCAAATCGTAAGCACGTGGCCATGATCAAACAACGATTTTTAGGTGCCTTAGTTTTTCCTCATATTGACAGCCGTGTGGTTGAAAATGGCATAGCTCAACTTTCTATATGCACAACATCTGATGAAAGACTTTTAGTCCATGAATATGAAATAGGATAGGTCTACGCAGGTCAAAATGGGTCTTCCATTTTCCAAATTTGATTTTGATTTTCTGCTGGTGGCGCTTACTTCTAGCTTAGCTAGCTAGAAAAGATAATCGGTTGACATTGATTCTAGTGCTAGAGAAGAGCATCTGTCAGTGGAGAAGTTTATTCTTGGAATATTCCATTTACAAACCTGCGAGCTGTTGGAATGTAACCATATCGTTAAGTAGCGGTAAATGTTATAAGAATCGATAATGGTTGCGGTATAAAACAATACATGAAAATGTTTGTATAAATAAATAACTGCTATAACGCGGTAAATAATAATGTTACATAAGAGTATGATATGTTACACGACTTATATATTAAAAATAGTATAATGACTACTTAAATAACTTCCAACCAACAACATGGTCATAATCAAGAATATTCTTTATCAATCTTGATGGCAGAAAAATGGTTTTCCAAATTAGACACCCACCCCACCCAACTAGTGATGAAATCTGGTTCTTGATGGCAGAAAAATGGTTTTCCAAATTAGACACCCACCCCACCCCACCCCACTAGTGATGAAATCTGGTTCATCAAAAGTGGAGAACCCAACCCTTTGTGAAGAAAAGAAAAAAGTTATATCATGTCTTTATCCCCTTCATTAACACGTCCATTTCATAGGTACCAGAAAATCGAGAGGTGTGCCTTCTCGCCGCATACTGTCCCTTCCATTTCTTGACCGTTAATTTTGATCATTTCCTCAAATAAAAGAACATGTACGATCTTCTTTTTTTTCTTTTTTGCAAACCATAATTTTTGTTTTTTGTTTTTTAAATCAAGAGAAAGCTAAGACCGACCTCGAAGATAATTTTCGTAAGAAACTACTCTCTCGGGTTTTTATTAATTGACTTTCTGAAACAGTAATATTTAGTAAAGCAAATACTAAAAAATCAAATAATGTGTACAGTAACATTTAGTAGGAAAATGGCAGTTAATTGAGACCGAAGAGAGTAGTTTTTTTATTTTATATTTTCGAAATAAAAAATACTAAACGCACCCCTTTATAGCTCTATTAAGAAATGAACTAAAAGATAATTTCAGAAACCATCGGTCCAACCAATGAAGCATAGACACCGATAAGGATAACAAATTCAGATACTAGGACATGAGAAAATTAAAACTCAGAAGAAACCGACACAACATATATACGTGTGTATCAATATATATTATTTTAAAATATCATTCACAATAATAAAAATAAGTGAGTTTCAACTATATCTTTCGATATGAAACGTCAAGTTAATTTGGTCTTGTAAATACTTTTAACAACTATAATTTACACTAAATATTTTTTTGACACCAATAATAGCTTTGAATTATAAACAAAAAAATATAATACGAGATGTCGTGAATCAGATACATATCGTGTGAGTATTCGTCGAAAGACATTGTTGAAAACGAGTGAACACAAACGCATTAGGTCGAACCAATTTCTTCCGTTAAACTACTTTTTCAGTCCAGAGCAACTTTTTCTTTTTATAGAGAGCCCAGAACACCTGGCCAAGCCTGTTTTAAATTTATTTAGATGGCCGATTTTTTATCTGACTGGTCGGTCCGTCCAGTTTTAATAAGTTTCGTTGGGTCTGTGGACCTGAGGCGCTGTGCACACTGCACACGCGATGGTTGACTCATGTTGAATAGGTCCACGTGCGGACGACTTTATTTAGCACATTCTTTTCTTTTCAGAAAAAAAGTTCTCTCTGTATTTTTTGGAAATTTTCCTACAAGATAGGAGATAATTAAAAAAGTATTTTTATTTAGTATTTTCTTAATTTTATTTTACAAGAAAATCGTACTCCCTCCGGTGTGAATTAAACTTCGTTTTAGGATTTATTTTTACTGTACCTTTTACTTGTATTTTTAGTGTTAAACTTACTGAATATTGGGATGCGAGAAAGACATTTAATTTGCACTAGAGGGAGTACTTTCTAATCTTGTTCTTTAATAGAAACCTAATTTTAATTGTTTTTCTTCATTCCTATTTTTGTTAAGAAAAATAAAAAATCTGTTGCTTAATATTTATTATCATCATATGTTTATCATTTTCTGTTCCACTAGTATTTAAAAAAAAAACTAAATATGTAAATAATGATTTGGTAAACACACTTCTTAAAGTCACTTGTTTGGGATAACTTCATAGCAGATTTTACTTCCTCCAAAATCTAATCTAAAAGTTAAAACAGATTTTGACAAAAATATCAAATTTGAAAATTTTATCAGAAATCATTTTGATCATTATATCAGTTGTGACATAATGAAGAATCTGTTTGAAAAACAATCTCAAATAAACTCTTTATTTGATAGAGTGATGAAATCACCCCGAATCAAACCAAACAGATCCCTTCACTATCACAATCAATCACTCAAGAAGGTGAAGGTTGGATCGTGAAAAACAAGCTTTTGAGATTATAACTCGAGCCACAAAACTATTTATTGTTTTTTTATACATCATCCAATATCCAAATTTTTTTAAGGTTTGATTAATCCACCCTCAAAGCTCTCTGCCGGCATTTTTTGGAACACAAAACTATTTATCGTTTAATATTGGTCGCTTTTCAATTATTATTTTAGGCAATTTTTTTTTTTTGTATTTGCAGTAATTTAGTCCGATATTATAATTTCCACGTGTATAGATTCTTTTTCTTACTCCTATATATAATTTTCCTGTATTACCTATTGACAAAAAAATATCATTTCCTTCAAGCGCAAAAATTTAAATCTTTGCATACAAAATAATTAATTACACTTTACTTTTTTTTTCTTATTTTAGGTGGAGGTGAAATTTTAATTTGTGTTCAAGTTCATGATAAATTTGTCACTAAATTGAGTAAAAATAGCCGTGCTATAGTGCACTTAATTAAGCATACTTAAACCCGTTCATATATACTTTTAACATTTTAGCCAATGTATTTTAATATTTATTTAGTCGCTCCTATATTAATTGTTTGTTTAATTACGTCATTGTATTTGTGTTATTTTATTTAATTACCCTTACGGCGAATGAATGATGACATCATACAGTTTTCCATTAAAAACAAAATGTCACATTAACAATGTAACATCACGTGGCAAGTGAGGTATCACCAAAGCATGTGCCACATGGCAATGATGTAATGACATGTATCATGTCATCATTTAAGATTGACATTGATTGGATGCATTTTATTGTCATTTTTACCACATATTTTTATATGATTTAGATAGTGATACTATTATTGTCAATTTTCTCTACATTTTGTAGAAAACTACTTCAAAGCAGCTAAGGATGAAAAACTAGCAGAAAAGAACAATTCTGAACAAAGTTGTACTCAAAACCTTTCTTGACCAGTTTCTTGATCAAGAAGAGTCATCTTGGCTACATTGAGACAGAGATTCTAAAAGCATGCGCTTTGGACTAGTTGGATTGACTCCTGAATTTGATAGAGTCCTGACATTCTCACGATCTCATATGTTAGAAGATCTTATAAAAAAGATTAAGATACAATTTTGGAATTAATTTATGATTAATTTTTATTCTTCCTTACAGATAATAACAAGGAGGAAATAATTTAAATCTCCCCTAAGATTTTCCAAAGAGGGCTCTCTCTCCTCTCTCGTTTTAGTTCTCTTTAATTTTGAACTCATTTTGCTCCCATCATTTTATCCATCCCATCATCTTATCCAAGAAACGATGGATTTATTTTATGAAATCAAAATTATTATTTTCTTCAATTATAAGCATGTAAACTCCTCCTTTTCAGTAGAAGCATTAAAACATGATTTTAAGTATGCATTAGATATAATTATTCTTAATTATTTTTTACATATGCATTTAATTGATCTCTACTTTAATTTCATTGCACTTCTTTTTAATTTTAGATTTGGAAAATGTAGGGTTAATCTGATTTAGCAACAATCATTCCTCTAGGCTACGACAACTCGTTCTAGAGCCACTTACGGGAAAAGAGGATCGAAGTAGACAACTCGCCATAATAAGCTAGCAAAAAAGATTTATTTGATTTAGACCTGATTGTTGACCGAGGATCCTAGATTAAAAATTGTCTCCCCTTAATTAACAATCAATCAATTTAATAAACCCTTCAATCAACAAAGTGCTACTCCCCTCCGGTCCGAAATGTATGACGTTTTAGCATTTACTTTTACTGTTCCGGAACGTATCTTAAGACAGCCGGAACAGTCACAATTTAAGACAATTTTGCCCTGGATTTTTTCTCGAAAGTACGTTAAGGATTAACATACGTTCGAAAAAAAGTACGGATTTTTTTGGGGTCAAATAGTATCTTATCCGGCCTCCTCGATATGCGTTCTCTACTGAATATTGGGATGCGAGGAAGTCATACATTTCGGACCAGAGGGAGTAGTTGATTAGGATCATTATTTAGAGTATTTTCCTCTTTAGGTGGTTTGAAATAGAAGAAAAGTAGGGACCCTAAGCGTACTCGGATCCTATAACAACTCTGTGGATTAGAAATAAATATTTGTGCATCAATGATTGGGTAACGTCTATTGGGACAAAGCTTTCTATAACAGTAGAGATTAAACAAATATTTAGTATAAATGAGTGTTTAGATAAATTATTAAAGTAGAGGGGAGTAAAATTAAACACCTATATTAAGACACGGGTGATGTTATTCCCACATCTCAAATTATTACTCTCACACTTATAGCTTAAAATTTTACTGTACTATTCATTCTTATCTTATAGCTATTTTTTATTAATTAAATTGAAAAGACTATAGTATCTATTAATAAAAAATTACTAAAATAAATAAATAAAAGCTAACACTATAATTGCTTTAAAAAAAAACTAAAATGAAATTTCCGAAGTAACAGTTCTTGTTTTTGAATTGAGTCAACTCAATTTCTCTAAATAAATACCTTCTATTGTGCTTAAGTCAATTTATAGCAAAGTTTACTCAACGTTTAGGATTGTTTTGAGTTGGTTACAAGAATTGGTCAGTTAAATTAGTTGAAGCCAACTTATAGCATACATAAGGAAAACATGGTTGCTTTGATATAAACATTATCTTTGTAATTAATGCTAAAAAAAAGTTGCAATGGAGAAGATGGAAGGTTTCTATTTAGTTTCCTTTTCCGAAGGCAAATAGCATTTCTCAGTTGAAGTATTAAAAATTATATTTATAATAAAAAATAGTTAAAAGATAACGATGGATAATTTAGTAAAATCTTAAACTAAGGCTATGAAAGAAACAATTTGCAGCGTAAAAATAATACCACCCTTAAAATAGTTAGCTTTATGAATTAAATTTATACTATTAATTATAGGGTTTTATTAACTTATCCACTTCATAGTCAGATTAGCATTGTGCCCAATTTATTTAAACACAAAATACCCCTATTTTGTAATGAAACTTAAATGAGATTCAAAGGATAGAAAAATAATATGCCAATAATATAATAAAAAAATAGTTTCTCTAGATTTAATTAACTTTTCTCTCTCTCGCTTCTCTCTTCCTCCCTTCCCTTCTTCTGCGTCAATGTTATTTGGGTTATTAAAAAGTAGGTGTATTTTGTGTGCAAATAAAGTGGACACAATGTGGGTAGGTTAGCATAAACCTTAATTATATATGGTTACATTTATCCAATTATTATATAAAGACTTTATTATATACTATTAAATAAAAAAAAGTAAAATTCACTCTTATATTTGTATCATATGTCAGGATAAATCACTGCATTTGTTCATTTGATCTATATTAGTCACTCCTTCTTAAAAGTAGTTATGCCTCATTTGGATACATCATAAGACCATACTTACATGATTTTTTTTTAAATGACATGATATAAAAGTTATGTCATACACTCATTTTGCAATTGAAAAATAAAAAAGTTAGATCAAAATTTTTAAAAATAAAAAATCGAGCAAGATCAATATAAAAAAACCACTATTTTTTATGCACTCAAATTTATTTATTTATTTGATTTTTTTGACGAATTTTTATATTGCTATTTTTAAATTTAATTTTTAAGTCAGGATATATCATTTTTTATGCAAAATAAGGTATAACTATTTTTAGAAAAAAATGATTAGTGTAGATCAAGTAAAAAAATGCAATAATTTATTTAGCATAATTATAAATATAGTAGTTTATCTTTATAATTTTACCAATTTTTTTTATTAAATTGAATATGTATACCCTCTGGAGATATTCGATAACCAAAAAAAATTATATATATTCAGTATTGTATTTTATCTCCATGTAACAATAAATTAGGAAGAAGATCAGCTGCATTATTTAACTAAGTGGCTGGCCAAATTTTGTCTATATATGGTCAAAAGATGAGTGCCGACTGCCAACGCAACGATGAGCAATTGGAACCCAACAAAGTAACGCATTACTTCTTCCTCCTTATTAAATTAAATGTCATTTTAATTTTTTTTATTTAATTGTGTAATTTTTTATTTAATTCTATTAACTTATTATTTATTACTGAAAAAAATGGTTAGTAGATAAATTAGAATAAAACAAAAAAGATATTAACGTCAAATATACGAATGAAAAAAGTATTTACTTGAATTAAATAATAAAATATTAACATCAGTTTAGATTGCGTTTGTTTAACTGTTATTTTCTAGTGTATGTTTAATTTTTTTTATAGAACAACAGTGTATTTCTAGTTGAAACCCAATAATATGCATCTCATTTGTTTTGTGGCACATTTTGTTATATTTCTTTCCTACGTACACGACCAAAAGTTGCACAAGTGGTAGCACGCGTACATTGAGTCGCAATGTTTGACAAAATATATTTAATAAATTCAATAAGTTCATTTGTTGTGGTGTCACATATCTCTTTTCGAGTTTAGATTTAGATCAAATTCAAATTTCACCCTATTTATATAAAAAAAACAAAAGTGAAAACATTACAAATAATTTAGCCTTGAGCTTGTATTTCTTTATAAAATGTGGTGTCACATATCTCTTTTCGAGTTAGATTTATTTATACTGTACTATATTAAATTTTAAAACTCAATTTAAGTTGTACTTCAAATTTTAAAGTATTTGTTACTTCAAGGTTTAAATATGAGATATTGGAGTGCCGACCTGAGAAAGCTTGTATTTTTCTTCTTTTTTTAGATTTTTTTTGGCAATTTTTTTTTAGTTGAATGATATATATAAGACTCTCTGTACTTTTAATTTTATTTTTTTAACCATATCAACAAGTAATTTTGAAGTGGCTTGGTACTATTACCACTACACTCTTAAAACACGATTGTGCACTATTTAGCACTATTTCATTATATTAGAGAAGGGAAGTTACACATTTACCTCTATTTCTTTTATCTTTTCTTCTTTTTTTTTCAAACAAAAAGTTTATTTTATTATATCATTTAGAAGTATCTCAGTCTTACCATTTTAAATCACTCTATGTTCGTTAATTCTAATTATCTATCTATCTATATATATATATATATATATATATATATATATATATATATATATATATATATATATATATTTTTTTTAACCTTAAACGACATGTCGTTCGGCCAGGAAACAACATGTCACACATGATCTTGGAGGGAAACAAAATTGTCTTCGGTGGGATTTCAAATTTTGATTGAAAGAACGAGAACAGAGGCGCAGAGGCCTCTCACATCCATGTCTCTCTCTTCTCTTTCTCTCTCGCCTAGCATCTTTCTTGCTTTCTTCTTTAAAAAAATGGGATTTCGTCGAGCTATGGAGGGCGTTGATTCCGCCGATTCTCAGCCAGAAGACAGCTTGACCGTTGTTTTTGAAGATTCAAAGTTAGAAGAGGGTATCGCGAGTTATTTTGAGTTCGCTCAGCCAGAAGAGAGCTTGATTCAATTTGATGAAAACGGTAATCTGTTTGTCAAGGAATCCAATAAAGATGCCGATGAATAAAACCATATTGTGGTGGGTCAAATTTCAGAAGAAAATAATGGAGAATTTGAGGAAATAGTGGAGGACACATACGAAAAAGATGAGAACGAGAATGTGAATGAAGATGTGGCGGGGCAAGTGATAACATGTTTCTTGGGCGTGATTTTCTCCTCTATTTTAGCCTTTTCGGGGGCATGATTCTGCTAATTGACCTTTATTTCCATCTTTATTGCAGATCATCGCCAAAAGGAGAAAAAGAGCGAAAAGACGCATTTTTTGAGGAATTCTTGAGATTTCAAGCTTCAAGGCCTAGAAGATCAGAGTGTCATCGCGCCCTTGACGCTAACCAGACCAGTGAGCAGTCTCTCGCCCACGATAACTCTGCATCTATTCTCGATCGAAAGCCAAAGAGAGGAATCTATGAAGATCCTCACGGGATTCCATGCGTTTCCAGAAGATGTCAGGCGCTCTAGAGATTCCAGAATATTCCCCTTGAAGGACATGTGCTGTCACGCTCTCCTTGGCTCTCTCTCTCTCTCTCTCTCTCTCCCCTTAGCTGTTTTGTCCCCTAGCGGGTTGTAGGCCTATTTAAGCATAGTTTTAGGGTTTTTTGAGGCAGACATTAAGACATCACTCCACTTTTACCTTAATTTTAGGGATTCATTTTCTTGGTTATTGGAGCACCAGTTTGTAAAAGGAGCAAGCTTTTCTCCTTTGAATTATTGAATCATCTATTGGTTTTCTCTAAACCCTTTATCATCTTTCATTTTATGCTACTTGTTATCTACGGTTCATATCTATTTATGAGTAGCTAAACTTCTTTATCTTAGCAAAGGGTGTTTCAAGGGTTGTAAGGATTAGTTAAGAGGCCTAAACGTGTTTAATACATCTTTATTATCATATTCGTTTGCTTGTCATTTTCTTGTTACTTTCATTTGGGAATGTTAAGGGCTTGATCAACTCTTAGTGTTTCTTTGTGATTATTGTCATCCTAATGGTAATAATTGACGTGAGGCCATTAAGAGTAGTAGACGCCTAGAGTGGAGAGGTTACTACAGTGTGATCTCACCAATCTAGGGCATTCGAACGATTAGGGTGCTGCCAGGAGCTTGACACACTGAGGGGTATCGTACCCTAGAAATGTCTTACCTCCGCTTCATGGGCGTTTTGAGTAGTGGCTCCCCGTATTCGTGCCTAGGGGGACGGCGAAACGTCAAGGCTACCTCATAAGTGGACACGGGGGGTAGCTTCTATCTACGAAGGTAAGTAGGGAGGTGTTGAGTGGAAACTAGGCCCCTATAGCATTTCTATGGTGTGAGGATGGAAAATCTTTGTGCCGATGATTGACTGACCCTGGAAACAACCCGAGAACACTCCTTGCTAAGATCCTTTCCTATCTGAATCTCTATTTATCTTCATTGTCTTTTCTTGTTTTCTTGCCCTTGCTAATATTTTAGTATCTTGCCTCCGTTTGTGTTTTACTTTCGTGCCCTTGATATCTGCTTTAATTGTTTGTATTGTTAGCTACCATATTTGCGTTGATTAATTATATTTAATCAACATAACCCCCCCCCGATGTTACTTTTATGTTTGGCTGCATTTACTCCCTGTAATACATTGAAATTGATTTATTATTCCTTCAATCTCTGTGGTTCGACCCTGTCTTGCCCTTTACACATTTTATTTGTGCATTTAGGTAACATGAAATATTATTACATTTGAGTGACGATCAAATTTTGGCGTCGTTGCCGGGGATTGAATGGTACTAATTTTTCTTTTCACTTGTATGACTAGGAAATCTGCACCAGATTTACTCCCTCTAGATCTCGAATTGACTAGAACAAAAAGAGGACTTCGGAGGCAAGCAAGAGGACTTTCTACCCAGCGTAGAGGAATCCCTCCTCCCGCCCTTGACAGACATCCTTCCAATCTAGCCGATCAAGACCGTCAGTTTTATCAAGACCTAGCCTACCTCCATCGAGGTCTCAAAAACCCACCAGCCGCCCACCTTGATATTCCAGCTATGGAAAATGACAATCATGTACGTCATGGGGATCCACCACCACCCCCACCAAATCAGCAAACCATTGACCATCTCAATGCAGCCCCCGACATGTCCAACAGTTGCATTGTCTGGCCCGCTGTCCCTCACGATTGGACTCTCAAGTCTACCGTCATGCATCATCTCCCGACCTTTCGTGGAGTTGCAAAAGAGAATGCACTTCGTCACCTCCAACAACTTCACTCCATTTGCGAGGCCATGAAACCCCCCAATGTCAGTATCGAACAAGCTAAGCTACGACTTTCATGTGGTCTCTCGATGACGCCCTCGATTGGTATTATGACCTTCCGCCGAGATCCATCCATTCTTAGGCAGAGATGTCTAAGATCTTCACTGAAAAATATTATCCAGCATCAATAGCCAATACTACACGTAAGCAACTCGTGTCTATTGTCCAGAGAAAGGAAGAAGATCTTGCCCAGTACTATGAAATATTTCAGAAAATGCAATCCATGTTCCCCTCGCACAACCTTAGCGAGCATGCCCTTATCCAGTACTTTTGTAAAGGCCTTAAAGCTCATGATAGGGCCCTGCTTAACGCTGCCGCTAATGGTTCCCTTACTACTCTCACACCGGTCGCTGCCAAGGCAACAATAGAACTCATGGCCAAGAATGCCACACCTGAGGTTGGCAACAATGGAGGTGTTGCTACTCGAGTTTTGATTTTAAGTTTTTTTCGTCAAAACGTTTTTCATATTTTTAAACGTCATTTTTCTAAAATCACATGTCTGTTTATTTTTATCCATTTGATGTTTATTTTTACGCTACATGACATTTAGATTTTATTTCATACCTTTTTCGTGTTTTTTATCACTTTTCCCGTTTGAACTCATATCGGTTTCGGGTAAAATTCTCGAAATCAATGGTCAAACAATTTCGCTCATTAGAAAATTTTTTTCTAACTCGCGCTATCTTGTTACGTTTCGTTCAATTTTTTATTTTAGCATTTTCTTACGCTCGAACTTTTATTACTTACATGCGAATTTTTATCAAATTATTCAGCGAACTTTTCATCACTCACCATATGCTATTTATCTTAGTTTATTTTATTCTACATTCTAGCATTTTCGGTTCTGATTTTTGTTCATTTTAGGGTAAGATTGCTCGTACCGTCGACTCAGGCCAAGAAAATCAAAGGGAGAGGTCAATATTCATCACCACCTTTGATCTGGTTGACTTTCAAAGTCAACCAAGATCAAATGACCCTCTTATTTTCCACGTCATAGGGCCAAGTTCATCACCTTTGGCTTCTGCGAATAGAGACGCCACTGCTCCTTCCTTGGTTGCTAAGTTCTCCCTCGATCGTCGTCCCTATGCAACCAGCAACCTCGAAGCCCCCAACAATCCTCAGCCACACAACCGTTCCCGCCACTGCTCCTCGACACGTCACCCTCGCTCAACCGACTTACTCGCCTATAAATACCAAGCTCTAGCGATTGATTGAGGCGGGGATAGAACAGCCAAGTGAAGAGCTCTTGAACTCTATCCTCTATTGTTCTCCCTTTATTTTTTTATTTTTTTCTGCATATTTATTTTTTTCCGCCATCGCCAAAGTTACTGCATAGCCATCGCTGCCGCCGTGACGCCGTTGCTGCTCAGCCACCGGTGCTGGTCCAGCGAGGCTTCCGATGCTGCCACTCGGTTGCCGAACCGCTGCGCTGCTGGAGCTGCCGGTGGCACACGCTGCTGTCCTTGCTGGAACGACGCAGACGAAGGGAGGGAGATGATGAACAGTATTAGGCTTACCATTTTAATTAATCATGGCCAAGCCCAAACGGGAGAAACGAGAGGGTTGGGCTGGGCCGCTAATTGCCCCAGCTACTGGGCCTAGTCCAATTTCAGTCCATAACATTTATTTTTCGTGCCGATTTTTTCTATGCTTGTACTGTTTTTTTATTTTCGCACCTGTACTATTTTTTGTATGCTTGTGTTGCTTACATGTTTTTTTCGTATGCTTTAGCATGTTTAATTATTCTGCTTGCGTATAATCGTCAAAAAATAATTATTTCGTTTGCGTACGATAATTTCGATGCCGATTATTTGTATGCTCGTACCATTTAATTAATTATTTTTGCATGCTTTTGAATACTTAAATAATTATTCTGCTCGCATGTGATTGCTAAATTAATTATTTTGTTTGCTCGCGATAAGTCATTAAATATTTACCTGTTTTTCGACTATCATTTTCCCGAACTAATAATCTCGACTTTGTAGGGTAAATCAATCGCGCATACCCTCCACCAAGTAAATGTTTCTCACCCTTTTATTTATTCCATGCTTTTTCCGCCTATATACTCGTATGCATGTATATTTAGAATTGTTAGAATTTAATTCGTCTATTGGGCATGATCACTAAATTAGGACTTTTATATTTTTCCAAGCATGATTAAACACCTCTTTTATCTGGTAACCTCTTTAGGATGTGACTCGGGTGCCTAACACCTTCCCGAGTCCATAATACGACCCCGAACCAATATTCTCAAGTTCAGACCCATTTTTGCCTTAGCTTTTTATTTTTATGCCATGACTTTAGGTTCCCTAAACCTAGAAACAAAATAGGGTGGTGACTTCATTGCATTATGTGAGATGAGTCCAATTTTGTCTCACATCTCGTCCCAAACCCGCGTCGCGCAATAAAATCCAAAAAGGGGGTGCGACAGGAGGCCAAGACATCCAAGTGGCAGCATTACAAAATCAAATGACCGCCCTTACAGGATTATTCCAAAATTTTGTGGCAGGACAACCTGCGCTGGTCAAAGCCTGCCAAATTTGTAACTTTATGGATCATGCCACATATGTCTACCCTCACATTCTAGATGAAATCCAAGTAAATATTGCTGGCCACTACATCCAGGCCCCGTATGGTCAGAACTACAACCAGGGCTGGAAACAATGGAATCTAGGATGGGTTCCTAATCCTCAGTCGTCCGGCCCTAGCCAACAGCAACAACAACATCCCTATGGAAATCATCCCCTTCCTCTCAATATGCAACACTTCAGGCCCAAGCCAACATACAATTAGTATCAACGTCAGCCGCCTTAAGATCAGACTTTTGTAGTGCCCCCGATTCCAGAACCGGGTCCTAACCCCGATCATTAAAAGAAGATCGAGGACCTTGAGAAGAAGATGAGCATCATGATGGCAGAGATGAAAGAACTAAAAAATCAAGGAAGATTCCCACCTCAGACTGAAACCAATCCAAAGCACAACGTATGTTCTATAACTCTTTGAAGTGGCATGACCTTGACTCCTCCACCACATCCTGCCCCCGACATTAGAAATTCACCAGAAGCTGAACTCAAGCCTAGGACAAAACTACCGAAAGTGCCCTGGTTCGTAGAGGTCATGGAAGACAGAATCCGTTCCCCAAGAGGATCGCCAAGGAATGTTCCAAACCCACCTGAGTTTACCCAAGAGTATATTTACAAGATCCTCGAGCCTCCTTTCCCGCAAAGATTAATCAAGTCAAAGAAAGAAACGGAAGACCGCGAAATCTTTGATATGTTTAGCAAGATTATTGTCAACATCCCACTCCTGTAGGCAGTCAAGAACGTGCCTAGATATGCCAAGTTCTTGAAACAATTATGCACAAATAAGTGAAAATTGGTTGGTGTTAACAAGATCAGTATAGGGGTTAATGCTTCTGCTCACATACAACGGAAGATTCCTCCCAAGTGCAAAGATCAAGGAATGTTCATTATTCCCTGCAAGATCGGCACCGTTGACTTAAACCCACCAGACTTGCCTTTCAACTTGCCGATCGTTCTATTGTCTACCCTGAGGGGATTATCGAAGATGTCTTGGTCCAAGTGGGTGAATTTTTATTCCCAGCAGATTTCTATGTCATCGCCATAGAGAACGAAGACTCAACCAAGTCTTCAGATGCACTTCTAGGACGACCATTTCTAGCCACTGCCAGAGCCAAGATTGATGTCCGCGAGGCAACCATCTCCCTCAAATTTGATGGAGAGATCATCAAATTCAACATGCTGGAGTCCATGCGATATCCTTCTGAATTTTCTAGTGTTAATTATGTTGATTTGATTGACCCTTCCTTTGAGCAAATTGCTGAATTAGACTCTACTGACCCCTTGCAATTTGCCCTTGACAGGAGTCTCACGCCACCTCTATTAGACGTCATGGCCTCTAAACTTGTCACTCCTCATGAGCTGTATTCTGTTGTCACAGCCCTAGAAGAGTGCTCCATTGTTCTATATGAACCCGCAGTAGTGTCACCCATCTGTTCAGACCATGTTAAACTGTCTCCATCTATTGATCAGGCTCCTACCCTCGAACTAAAACCATTGCCCTCTCATCTCAAATATGCTTATCTCGGCCTCAATGACTCTCTTCCCGTCATCATCTCTAACAAGCTCAACGATTCTAAAGAGTTTGAGCTGATTTCCTTGTTGAAGGAATTTAGATAAGCCATAGGCTGGACTATCGCCAACATTAAGGGCTTGTCACCAGCCTTATGTACTCACCAAGACAATACACCAGCCACAATGCAGATTGAATCCACCCATGATGGAGGTGGTAAGAAAAGAAGTGCTAAAGTTGCTGGATGCGGGCGTTATCTACCCCATCTCTGATAGCCCGTGGGTCAGCCCGATACAAGTCGTACCCAAGAAAACTAGTATCACCATTACTATTGGGCAAGACGATGAATCTATCCCCACCAGGATTCAGAATGGGTGGCGAGTTATGCCTACTTTCACATGCCCTTTCGGCACCTTTGCCTACAGACATATGCCATTTGGCTTATGTAATGCCCCTGCCACCTTTCAATACTGCATGGTGAGCATCTTTTCTGAATTGGTTGAAGATGGTATCGAAGTCTTCATGGATGACTTCACGGTTTATGGTAACTCTTTTTTTGAATGCTTGTGTAAGTTGAAAAAGTGTTTAGAGCGATGCATCGAGACCAATATTGTCTTGAACTTCGAGAAATGCCACTTTATGGCGGATCGAGGTCTCGTTCTAGGCCATATTGTCTCGAGTAAGGGAATTTAAGTAGACAAAGCCAAGATTGAAGTGATTGAATCCTTACCCTACCCCGCCAATGTTCGCGATGTGCGATCTTTTCTAGGGCATGTCGGTTTTTATAGAAGGTTTATCAAGGATTTCTCTAAAATCGCTCAACCTATGTGCCTTCTGCTCCAGAAAGAAGTTACTTTTGAATTTGATGAGAATTGTCAAGTTGCCTTCGACACTCTCAAAAGCAGGCTTATTTCAGCTCCGATCATTCATGCCCCCGATTGGTCCTTGCCTTTTGAGATCATGTGTGATGCTAGTAATCAAGCCCTCGGCGCTGTTCTAGGTCAGAAGAAAGAATCAAAAACTTATGTCATTTATTATGCGTCCAAGTTGCTTGACCCAACTCAACAAAATTATACCACCACGAAGAAGGAACTACTTGGCATTGTTTATGCCCTGGATAAGTTCAGATAATATCTCTTGGGCACGCATGTAATCGTTTATTCAGACCACTCTGCCTTGAAATGTTTGCTAAAGAAAGCAGACGCCAAGCCCCGTCTTATCCGCTGGATCTTGTTACTTCAAGAGTTCCACATCTCAATCAGGGATAAAAAGGGATCAGAAAACTTCGTGGCTGACCATTTGAGTAGGCTTCAAACCCAAACAGATGATTCGCTTGTACCTATCAGAGACACCTTTCTAGATGAGCATTTATGTCTTGCCCATGCCGTTCAGTTTCCTTGGTTCTCTGACATAGCCAATTTTTGTGCTACTGGTACCTACCCCGCAGACGCACCCTCCGAATGCAACAGGATTAGGAGGTAATCCAAATACTACATTTGGGATAACCCATACTTGTGGAAGCATTGTTCGGACCAGATCATCCGCCGTTACGTGACTATGGATGAGGTGCCCTCGATCCTGAAATTTTGCCATTCAGCGACTGAGGAGGACATTTTGCGTCCAAGAAAACTGCTCTCAAAGTCTTAGAAGTCGGTCTCTACTGGCCATCCATCTTTAAGGATAGTTATCTATTTTGTGCTTCATGCCACCGATGTCAAGCCACTGGGAATATCAGAGCCAGAAACCAGATGCCCCTAACAAACATCATTCCTTGAATTTTTTTTGACATTTGGGGTATCGACTTCATGGGCCCGTTCCCCAATTCTTTCGGTAATATCTACATTCTTCTAGCCGTAGTTTATGTTTCAAATTTGATCGAGGCCAAGGCATCACGAACCTATGATTCCAAAGTGGTAGTAAACTTCCTACGCACCTACATCTTTAACAGGTTTGGTACATGTCGTGCCCTGGTCAGTGATCGTGGCACCCATTTCTACAACCGGGTAGTATCATCCCTTCTCGCCAAGTACGGAGTCTATCATAGAACCTCCACGGCTTATCATCCCCAGACGAATGGCCAGGCTGAGGTGTCTAACCGAGAAATCAAGTCCATATTGGAAAAGACGGTCAACCAATCCGTAAGGATTAGAGTCTAAAGCTAGATGACACCTTATGGGCCTATCATACCGCTTTCAAGACCCCGATTGACATGACACCCTATAGACTTGTATATAGCAAACCATATCATCTTCCAGTTGAGATAGAGCACAAAGCATTCTGGGCCATTCGAAAAGTCAACATGGATCTTAGGCATGCCGGTCAGAACCGACACTTATAAATCTAGGAATTAGAAGAATTGAGGGATGATGCTTATGAGACTCTACAAGGGCAAGACAAAGGCCTATCATGACAGGCACCTTCGCCCTAAATCTTTTCCATTGGACAAAAAGTGTTATTGTACAACTCTCGTTTGCATCTGTTTGCAGGGTAACTTAAGTCCAAATGGTCTGGACCTTTCGTGGTCACGACAATTTTTGACCACGGTGCAATTGAGATCCAGAATTCGGACACAGGAACAATTTTCAAAGTAAACGGCCACAGGCTGAAGCCCTTCTGTGAAGGATTCAAGCCCTCGACAGTCGAAGAAATGGTGGTGGATCCTCCACCTGTCGAGACCTAGACTGCTAGAACACGTCGAGGCCCCGACGATTAAACAGGCTGCACTGGCGGCATCTCTTATGTCGTTCCATCTCTTTCTCTTTCCCATATCTTTTTCATATCTTTTGATTTCTACTAGTTATTTATTTTTTTTTAGTAGATTTCCCTTTGATTTTATTTTCTTAAATTTAATCCCTTATTTATCTCCTTTAAACTCTGACCTTTCCTTTTCTAAGATGATTTTATTCCCTATTATTAATATTAACCTCTTTATTCTCTCTTTTTGTCCTCATCCTTTCTAACTACCTTCTTTTCAAAATTTAAAAGGTACTTTTTAGGTAGTTAGGATACGCGAGGGCCCGTTGCTCCTCAGAGCCCAAGGCGCCACGTCGACTCCACCAGATAAACAAGCAACCTTAATTAATTAAAGGTTGCGTCATTTATGTCAGACGTCAGCCCCTTTCTCTCTCACACGCTCCTTCTTCATCTTCACTCTCCTCATAACCAAAATACACCCTATCTCTCTCCTACACAGACACGCTAACTCCATCTCCATCACCCCTGTTCACATCCATCACCTTCAACAATGCCGTGAACCAAGAAAGTCACCCACAAACTCGCCTCTGGACCACATCCAGTGGACAAATCTGAAAGCCCCACCGCCTCCAAGTCTCACTCCTCACCTGGTTCCTTCAAAATAGCCTCCCCCCTCCAACACCAACCAGGATTTCGCCATTCCACAGCCCCCAAACCCTTCTCCACCCTCCAATTCGCGAGTCACGGAGTTCACTCTCGTTGAAAGCTACGTCGAGATCACCGGCTCCATCCCACCAACGTCGACCATAACTAGATGTGGCTGTGTGGTCAAGCTACCACCTAGGTCTACATCTGCTAGCGGCAAGCCCACAGCCAAACCCAAGACCAAAAAGACCTCTCTAGCTGCCGCTAGGAAGCTCGGAGTGGAGGCTGCCCTGGATAATTTTCTGGCCCACGATTTGATCAATAAAGAAGAGGAACCTTCAGCTGAAACAGAGGTAGAGGAGGAGCCAGAGCAAGTTGATGCCCTGGAAGAGGGCACAAGAGAGAGTAGTAAGGCCTGTGGTGAAGAAGGGGAGGAAGAAGCTGCGGACGCAGCAGAGAAAGAAGCCGCTGAGAAAGAGAAGAAGGAAAAAGAAGCTGCGGTGAGAACAACAGCGAAAAAGGGGAAATCGAAAGCTCCAGCCAGAGCGGAGCCACCGGCAGAACCTGAAACGCCGGTGGACAGAAAGAGGAAGCTCCCAACCTCCAGCAAGGGGAAGGCCTCGACCTCCAAGAAGCCTCGAGGTCAGGATGATACCCCAGCTGGCGAGGGCAAGACGTCAGTTCCTCTTTCTACCCCTCGAACGAACTCCACCTAGGTGACTTCTGACCTTTTTATCTTGCATTACTGGTTGGTTTTTAATGATAAACCCTCGATTGATAAACTGCATCTTTTGAACTCCAAAGGTGTTAGCTCCTGTGCGCGCCTTGATTTGGACTTTTTGACCAAAATGGGGATTGAATCTCGAATCTGAGAGTTAGTTGCCAATATTGGTTGGGAATCACTGTTCTTCCTAGAACACCCAACCTTTGTTGAACTCTCGCTCGAATTCTTTACCACTTTTTGGGTTACATCTGACCACTTTAAGCCTAAGGGCAAGTTTGGACCCAACTCTTCTACTCCTGATGTCATTAACTTCAGATTGACAAAGAAATGGTCCAAACTGTCCCTTAGCGAATTTAATTGCATGCTGAACTTTGTTAAGCCAAATGAGTTGAATTCTGCTGTGTATAAAAATGCTTTGACTGTTATTTTAGCTGTTTTTAATGTAAATTCTGCCTTTTGTGAGCTTACTGATAACCCTAATGCTGAGTTTAACCCTAAGTCTTCTAAGGCCCATGAATTAGTTGACCCTGCATTGCGTATCCTGCACCAATTTCTGGCCCTCACCTTCTCGGGTCGATTTGGATCCTCGGGCCAGTTGTCGTTGCAGGAATTATTCTTTTTATGGTGCATGAAGCATAAACGTCGGGTTAATTTAGGGTCTTGGGTTGCCTCGGGTATTCTTCATGTCCAAAATAGTTCTCGAGGCCTCATTTTAGGATCTATTGTGTCCTTGCTTGCTGTGAATTTGCACAATGTGGATTTGTATTCCAGTGACCTTTCTGAGCCTCTTACGTTCAAGGATTTAGACGCCCGTACCTTAGACGGTATGGGCCATTTATGTGTCTCACAAGGCATGCTAAGTTTCTCTGCAGGATCCACCCCACCTGGTGACAATGTTTTTGGCACCAAGTCTGGCGGTAATTTCAGCTATCCAGATCTGTCGCGACCCCGAACTATATCCGCTCGTCCTACCTAAGCTGAGACATCATGTCCTGCCCCCCAATTCATCCACAACAGTCAAGCCTATGACCCCAACCCTTGTTCATGCCCCCACAGTCGAACGTTTGCTCTAGTCTATCCTCATCGAGCTTCAGGCCTTGACGACTGAAGTTGCGAGGCGCAACCTTCCGCCTCAATGATTCCCCCCCCGAACAATATTATTTTTCTTGCCCTCGAGGAGGGTTCAAAATAATTTTTATCGCTTTCCTTGAGGACAATGCGCTGCCTAAGTGTGGGGAGGGATTTATCTGTGTGTGTTTGCATGTTTAATTTTCCGCTTGTTGCATGATTGCATGTCTTTCGGATTTTTCAAAATTTTTCGGATTTTATTTTATTTTTAGACTTTGCTAGGAATTTTGCCACTGCCCTGTTTTAAAACCCTTATGATTGACACGCATTTTTGACTTCTGATACATAGAAGAAACTTGTCATTCATCGCATCTTTGCCTGACCTTGCACATTTAGACCTGCTAGCCCTTATGACCAGTCATGCCTTGGACACCAGTAGTCACAATTTGTACCCTGTGAGCACATTGAGCCTCATGCCATTTTATTCATGTGTGATTTAATGCTTGACTAGGCATTGGCTAGGTTTGCATAATATCCCTGGGTATAGGCACCATCAGACGGGGGAAAGCAACGAAACGACGAGAGACTTTGCAATTTTTCTTTTCTTTCTTCTCTTTATTTTTATTTTATTTCCATATGTTTTTCCTCCCTTTCTCCATTTCTCTTTCCTTTTTCATGCCCTCGACTACAATTCCCTCTCTGTTCTCTCTTCTAACCAATTAAGCTTTTTCTTTGACCCTTCCTTGGTAGGTGAGTAACACTCTTCATCACGAAAAGCAAGGGCTAGACATTGAAGAAGACAAGTGTGGGGAGGAAAAATATAAATTAAGGGCAAGACAGAGCAATTGCAGAAATCAGAAATTGGGGTCACGACAACAACATCTGATTACTTCCTCACCACAACAAAACTCAAGTGTGGGGAAGTAAAGTAATGCATCAAGCCCTCGAAGTCAAACGCTCAAAGAAATATTTGAAGATTACCAGCTCCAGTTCCGAGAAATTAAATGCCAATGAAAATTTAGAGCTTAAGAAGAAAAATTAACGCCTGCCTGCTATTTATCTTTAAAAAAAAAATATATCTATCAAAGATCAAAATCAAATAAAAGCAGAGCAGGCACAGCAAAGCAACAAAAAGGAAACCAGATCGAGCCCTCAATACGGATAGAGATCTCCTCCCTTTTCCTTCATCTTTTTCCTCTATTCTATTTCCTCCCCTTCTTTTCTCCTTTCTCCTTCGCACCTATTCCTACGTTTTCTTGTTTCTTTTAAATTATTTTTATTTTTATTTTCTGGAAAGTCTTCTCTGATCGCTAGATTGCCCTCGCATTTGTACTACAGTACTCGGATTGAAGTGCAAACTCTGCATGTGTTATGTTATTTACATTTTTGAGCGATCAACCTAAACACATATTTTGTTGCGAGTATGAGTGCAAACACATATCCATGTGAGGACTACTGGTGAAAAGGCTTGGTCTGGAAAAGTCTAATTGATAGGGTCGTTATCCTATTAGCCAGATGCAGGTGCTTTTCTAGGGCAGGATATATTTTGGTCGGGTACAGCTTGTCGAATGAGTTGTCTATCTTGTGTGTTAAGGGGTCAAAGACATATAACATTGCATGAGGTGGTTTTCAATTTTGTTAATGCTCAAGGGCGAGCATTAGGCAGTGTGGGGATGTTTGATAGCATGTTTCTTAGGCGTGATTTTTCCCTCTATTTTAGCCTTTCCGGGGGCATGATTCTGCTAATTGACCTTTATTTCCATCTTTATTACAGATCAGCGCCAAAAGGAGAATAAGAGCGAAAAGACTCATTTTTGGAGGAATTCTTGGGATTTCAAGCTTCAAGGCCTAGAAAATCAAAGTGTCGTCGATCCCTCGATGCTAACCAGACCAGTGAGCAGTCTCTCGCCCACGATACCTCTGCATCTATTCTCGATCGAAAGCCAAAGAGAGGAATCTCCGAAGATCCACACAGGATTCCATACATTTCCAGAAGATGTCAGGCACTCCAGAGATTCCAGAATATTCCCCTTGAAGGACATGTGCTGTCACGCTCTCCTTGGCTCTCTCTCTCTCTCCCCCCTTAGCTTTTTTGTCCACTAGCGGGTTGTAGGCCTATTTAAGCATAGTTTTATGGTTTTTTGAGGCAGACATTAAGACATCACTCCACTTTTACCTTAATTTTAGAGATTTGTTTTCTTGGTTATTGGAGCAGCCGCCGGTTTGTAAATGGAGCAAGCTTTTCTCCTTTGAATTATTGAATCATCTATTGGTTTTCTCTAAACCCTTTATCATCTTTCATTTTATGCTACTTGTTATCTACGGTTCATATCTATTTATGAGTAGCTAAACTTCTTTATCTTAGCAAAGGGTGTTTCAAGGGTTGTAAGGATTAGTTAAGAGCCCTAAACGAGTTTAATCCATCTTTATTATCATATTCGTTTGCTTGTCATTTTCTTGTTACTTTCATTTGGGAATGTTAAGGGCTTGATCAACTTTTAGTGTTTCTTTGTGATTATTGTCATCTTAATGGTAATAACTGACGTGAGGCCATTAAGAGTAGTAGACGCCTAGAGCGGAGAGGTTACTACAGTGTGATCTCACCAATCTAGGGCATTCGAACGATTAGGGTACTACCAGGAGCTTGACACACTAAGGGGTATCGTGCCCTAGAAATGTCTTACCTTCGCTTCATAGGCATTTTGATTAGTGCCTCCTCGCATTCGTGCCTGGGGGGATGGCGAAACGTCAAGGCTACCTCATAAGTGGAAACGAGAGGTAGCTTCTATCTATGAAGGTAAGTAGGGGGTATTGAGTGGAAACTAGGCCCCTATAGCATTTCTATGGTGTGAGGATGGAAAATCTTTGTGCCGATGATTGACTGACCCTGGAAACAAATCGAGAATACTCCTTGCTCAGATCCTTTCCTATCTGAATCTCTATTTGTATTCACTGTCTTTTCTTGTTTTCTTGCCCTTGCTAATATTTTAGTATCTTGCCTCCGTTTGTGTTTTACTTTCGTGCCCTTGATATCTGCTTTAATTATTTATCTTGTTAGCTACCACAATTGCATTGATTAATTATATTTAATCAACATAAACCGCCCCGCCCCCGATGTTACTTTTACGTTTGGCTGCATTTACTCCCTGTCATACATTGAAACTGATTTATTACTCCTTCAATCTCTGTGGTTCGACCCTGTCTTGCCCTTTACACATTTTATTTGTGCATTTAGGCAACAGGAAATATTATTACATTTGAGTGACGATCAGAAAGAAGAGAGTTCGGGTGTCAGGGTCAGTGAAGATGATCTCATGTCTGGGCCATCTGAAGATGCCCTGTTATCTTTTGACCTAAACGAGGTTCCAATTGTTGAGGTTACTCCCCCACTTACTCCGGTTGTGAAGGAAGAAAGAGGTTTTGATTTGAATAAATTACCGGTGCCGGAGGGAGAGGAAGACAGAGACTTTAGTCAAAATAATTTGCCAGCTGATGATGGGTTTCAAATTGGCGATGGTATTGAGTAAAGGACTTTCATCCTCGTGTTGGTAGTCTGTGTACCAGGTTTCAATTAAGTGTTTTTAATAATGCATTTTGTTGGTGTATATAGTTTGGTTGTTAATAGGAGTTTGGATGGATTTGGTTGATCCTGGATTTATGTTGCCGGGATTAGGCCAATCTGAATTTGATTTTATTAATCCTGGAAATTAATTAAATGCTTTTATATGAATATTTTCCCTTATTTGATCTATGTTCTCTATTTATGTTTAGTGTAAATTGAGAAACGTTGTGCCATTTCCTTCAATTAACTTAATGGGTAGATTAAGTTGGGTTTGCATGGCAACGGTTAAGAGGATATAGGGAGTTGTATGGTGAATGGAGTTATGGTCGGCAGGGAGCTCATAAGGCTGCAGGATTCCAAGCCTATTAAACAGGGTGTGGTAGGCTGCGACATTACGTAATGTTTGGATGGATTTTTGGTAAAGAAATTGCATTGAATACCTTTATTTTCTCAATCAGGATCTATTTGCAGTTAATGCAAATCCTTTGGGTAGCTGTTCAGAACTCTTGAGCTGCACAATCTCCCCCTATAAATTCACACCATCTATCTGCACAATTTCATTCACACATCAAACCCTAATCCTTCATCTTCCTTACTCCCCAGACCACACCACCATGAATCCTGCAGAGAAGCAAGCGATGATCCACTTCATGACTGACATTGCTGGCCATCTTGAAGATGATGATGTCCAGCTGGAGCACAAACGACTGCAGACCCTGACTAACATCGACAGATTGAAAGCGAGGAAGGGAACTCTTGAGCTGTTGAAGGCTGGGATCGTCATTGAAGATGATGTTGATGAAGCTTGTGCGGCCATTGACACCATCAGTGTCGTCCTCAACCACTTGTGTGCACTCATTGCGCACCAGGAGCACAAGTTAGATGTGCTGAGGTTGGCACTGAAGACTGCTAGGTCTGCTATTGGGGAAGCTAATGGGTTTGTGAATTCTCTTCCTGGGGTTCCTACCCTTGATTAGGTTCTACTTTGTTTTATTTTAATCGTTTGATGGTGTTGCCCTGTTTAGTCCTTTAATTTCAATCATTTGTTGTGTACTTGTTGAATATCAGTAATGTGATCATCTTATTTTCATGTTAATCTTTCAGTAGTTTCACTTATTTATTTCATTGATGGATGTGGAAAATAACTTACAAATAGAGGGCGATTAATTAAGTGCATGTGAATGATTGTTTTGATTATGTGTGTAATTACTGGAGAATTTACCAAAACAGGGGATTGTCTTGTGGATGTGAGTAATTACTAGAGAATTGACCAAAACAGGGGGACAATTGATCAAAACAGAGGACAATTGTTGATGTGAGTAATTGAGGACAATTGATCAAAACAGGGAGACAATTGATCAAAACAGAGGACAATTGAGAACACTAAATTATGGAGTAATTCAACACTTTCCATTTCTTTCCTTTCAAAATGTGTAATTACAATTCCATTTAGTCCCTAATTCATGCACAAACCAACAGGGGTATGATATGATCCCAAAATGTATACGCAACTACATGGATAAAAGTGTCAAGACATGATGGAGCAGATGAAATTCGATCAGGGATCACAAAGGCTTGATGGAAACCTCTATGTGTTATGTTTATTGTGTCCAAATTTCAGGATGTTTGGATGAGTGGATCGTCCAAAAGATCAGGCATCAGGCGACTTCGTCAGAACTAAGCCGAATCATGCGATTGATCACGTTTTCGAAACATCAGAATGTTAGCTTTTGTTTGGAACAAGTTTCAGCCCATTTGGCCCAGTGGTTTGAAAGTTATTCAAGTCGACATTATGGTGTGCAGTGTGTACGCGAGACAACATACGACTTGAGGTTTCGGCCCAAACCTTTGCCCGATGATGGAGAACTCGACATGGGCTGCTGGAATGTATTTAAATATATTTATATTTACTTTAATTAGTTAATTAAGTTATTTTCCTTAATTAGAACTCCTACTTCTATTCCTATTAGAGTTTGCTTGTAAACTCTTTATAAGTAGCTGTTTAGCTCCATTATTGAGTTGGTTGTTTATTTTGATTAAATTGAGACTTTGTTCTTTCAAATTTCTGCCCATTGTTCAAGTGCTGAACCTTGTTCCTTCTCAAGTCCGCAATACTCGAGTCGTCAACAAGTAAAACCGAAATTGCATCCTACTTGTTCGTCTGCCCTAGATTGATATCCACAAGGGATATAGGCTTAGTGATTCGGCCAGGGACCCTCCCTTATTCAGACTAGGTTGGCTGGTGCTTAGCGATCAGTAGGCTTACGTTGTCTAGGCGAGTTATCTTATTCCGCATCAAAATCCATCTTTGAGCAACGATCAGAATTACATGTTACGTATCCTACGCAACTAGGATCGTATCAGTTGGTAGCGGAGCTTAAGGCGTTCAAAGATTGGTAAGTATCTTTATTTGTTTTCAAGTTTTCTTAGCTGGAATCGGTTTCTTCTTCTACTCCATTCTAAGACCGATTTCCTTGTGTGCTTGGTTCGTTATGTGATTGTCAATAGAGTCAAGCTAGGGTCAGCTCATGTTTGCTTTCGTTTTTCTGTCAAAAATATAAAAACAGTCCACCAAAGTGTCATTGTCAAAATTGTATTTCAATAAATAGCTATTGAAGTCCGATTTTAGTAAAAAAGGGTCCGTTGGGAAGCTGTGTTTGTTAGGAATCTGAATAAAAAAGAATCAAGTGATTCGGGCTCCGAAGTAAAAAGTTGTGATCGAAATACCAAACTATATTCGTTGGTAAAAAAAAAAAAAAAAAGAACGGAGAAAAAGAAAAGAAAGTACTCCGAGAAATTCCAAAAGAAAGAAAAGGAATTAGACTCTGGAAACACAAAAACATATAGAAGTGTTTGCGCTACAAATTTCAGAAAAACAACCGCTTTTGTGATCGAAAATCAGATTTGGCAGAGAAGCGAATTGAACGTGTAATTGCAAATTAAAAACCCGAACTGAAAGTTGAAATTGTTTGAGTCCTTTCGAGTCAATTTGAGCTTTCTTTGATACCTTGAAATTTCCTTCTACTCTACTTGTTATTTGCTTAATTGGTTGTTCTTGCAATTAATCAAGTACCAAGTGTCACAATTGTTTTGAAGCTAGTTTTCTTTGAGAGTCTTCTTGGTAGCCTTTTTCTTAAACTCTTGAGTCTCACTAACACTTGAACAATTGCAGGGATTTTGAGTGATTTTTGTGAGTTCATTAGAGAGTTTAAACACGAGAGTAAACACGTGAGGGAGTGCTAAGTTTAGTACAAATTTTACGTTTGTTTGCTAGTGATGTGAATTTACAAGAATTACAGAATGTCTTACACGCAATGGTCCGAGAGGCAAGATTATGAGGATGATGCCTATCTGAGGCAAGGGCAGTATGATAGGCTTGAAAGGAGGAAGATCTCGGTTGGTTTGAGGGCTAAGGCCGAGAGATATAACGAAAGTGAGAACTTAGATAGTAAGGAAATAAGACTTCCGCCTGTTGCAGTAGTGTACACTCCAAGTGCTTATATGGATTGGGAGCGAGATGTACAATCTATTTTTTGCTGCCATAATTATTCGGAAAGAAAGAAAGTAAAGTTAGCATCACCTGCGTTTGGTGGGTATGCGGTTAACTGGTGGGATCAAATCAATCTCAAGCGAATGTCCATAGGAGCCCTTCCAATTCAGAATTGGGAAGAAATGAAGAGGATCATGAGGCATCGTTTTGTTCCCACTCACTTCAGCTGTGAGATTCTCCAAAGGTTAAAGACCTTGACATAGGGAAATAAGAGCGTTGATGAGTAATATAATGAGATGGAGATTGCTTTGGAGAGAACACAAGTCAAGAAGGCCAAAAGAGTAATGATGGCAAGATTCTTCAATGGCCTCAACCGAGATATAACCGATCCACTGAATTTCATTGAATTCTACTACTTAGAAGATATGTTACAAAAGGCGATCAGCATAGAGAAGCAAAGGAAGAAGAGGTCTCCTTATCCTAGTATCATGCATACTAAGTCAAAGGCGAAAGATGAGGAGCAAAAGCGACTTGTGAAAGCTTATGCCGAGTCTGAAATCACAAGGGATATTGAGAAAAAAAGGAGAGGTGAGTGCTAAAAAGAAAGAGAGTAAGAAAAACAGCCCCCATGAAAAGAGTGAGCATGAGAAAAGAGATGAAATAAAAAACAGCACCCATGGAAATAACGAGCATGGGATAAGAGATGAGGGTCAAAACAGCCCGCATGAAAATAGAGAGCATGCGTTAGTTGTCATGAATACAACAGGAGAGGATAATCGTGCCATAGGGAAAGTGAGGAATGCACCTTGTGTGCAACAAATCTGTTTTGGCGCAAGCCACCAACAACCAAATTTTTTGCCATTGCGCTTTGAGTTCACTAACCCTAACCCATTTGCTTTCCTTTCTAGTATTGTTTTACCTCATGTGCAGAGAAAGAAGAGAGTATTGGCAGAAGAGGAGCCTCTTACCTTACTGCCAAGAGGAGGGAAAGAGCCTTGCGCAACCATAGTGCCTAGTTCGGCAAACCCTAACCGAAAGGGTATGGTATGGTCCTCTTTCCTAAGGAGTGATTTGTGTGAGTATATGAACATCATTAATTCTTATACTTCTGATTATAAAATTAATTTAATTGATGATGGTTATGTGCAAGAACCGAAGGTCAACTCATATACCTTTGAAATTTACTCTCGAAAGCGAAAACAGTTTGGTATGTTGGCTAGACCGAGAGACATGGATTGTGTTGTCTCTAACACAAATTTAATTGGATTTTCACATGTGTTTACATTAGATAACTATGATGTTAAGTGTGAATTCCATGAAAATTTTGTGTTTAAGTCGATAGGACTTGGAGGAGCTCTTTTCAAACGCAATCGCTTATATCGATCGCATGATCTTTTGTGAAATTTTGATGAACATGATATGTTTGAGGATTGTGTGATGAGCTACTATTTTATTATTAACTTAACTCTTAAGGATGTTATTATTTCATTTATTGTTCCTTGGAGTCTTGTTAGTAATCAAAAGAAGAAGTCCTTTAGCGACTTAGGTCAAGAATCGTGATGGACATTGAGTGCGCCAATGGAGCAAAATTTATCCTTGCCACCACAATTCTTGAGGCAACCAGAGATGGAGGAGAGAGCTCTTGGAGTTGTGAGAGATGTGATAGTTTGTAAGTATGAGTCTACGTGGAAGGAATATTTTTCGTTTCTTTTATATACTTACTACCTTTTCATACACGCTATTATTTTTGGTGTGTTATTGAAACACATGTGTGATTTTATTCATATAACATTATTCGGTTTAATGTTGCTACCTTTGAGTGTATTATTTAGTATAAGTGGTAGCAAAGAGATCGAAGTAATGCGGATAGCCCATGGACAAGCCAAGCGCTATGGTGCGCGCTTAAGTGTCAAGATGGCAACTTTGAGAAATCATGGAAGGATGAGTGGATCCTTCAAGATAGGAGCTTGGGTTTGGCAACCCTTACATTGGAGACAGTTCCCAAACCAAGTTCAAGCAAGAGTAGCCGCTTGGGGCGATGATCTTCCTCAACGCACTGACATGTTCAAAGACGTTGCTGTCAAGTTGAATTTGCAAGGTTGGTATGGTTCGATTTGTAATTATTTTGATGTTACTAACTAAAGGTATTGTGCTGCAGGCTTAGGTCCGGATTCGAGGACGAATCCTTTCCAAGGGGGAGGGAATGATGCGAATCCTCACACATACCGTAGCTAATCGAGCGTCTTGCCCATGAAGCGCAAGAGATGGCAACTAAGGAAGCACAAGAGAGGGCGAGTATGCTTTGAGCATATAATTGTGAAGCTTTCTTTGGCAGATTATGCTGAGCAAGATTCGAGGACGAATCTTTCTGAAGAGGGAGGGAATGATACGATCCCAAGATGTATCACGCGACTACATGGGCAAAAGCGTCAAGACATGATGATGCAGATGGAGTCCGATCAGTGATCACAAAGGCTTGATGGAAACCTCTATGTGTTATGTTTATTATGTCCAAATTTCAGATGATGCAGATGGAGTCCGATCAGTGATCACAAAGGCTTGATGGAAACCTCTATGTGTTATGTTTATTATGTCCAAATTTCAGGACGTTTGGACGAGTAGATCGTCCAAAAGATCAAGCCAACATTTTTGTTGACAGTAGTCCTACGCTGACAAGGACTCTAAGACGCATCAGGCGACTTCGTTCGAACCTAGCCGGTGTTGTACGAGTCAGAATTATGCGATCGACCACATTTTAGAAATTTCAAGATCTTAGCTTTCGTTTGGAACAAGTTTCAACCCATTTGGCCCAGTGGTTTGAAAGTACTCAAGTCGACATTATGGTGCGCAGTGTGTACGCGAGACAACATACGACTTGAGGTTTCGGCCCAAACCTTGATCCGATGATGGAGAACTAGACATGGGTTGTTGGAATGTATTTAAATATATTTACATTTACTTTAATTAGTTAATTAGTTAATTAAGTTATTTTCCTTAATTAGAACTCCTACTTCTATTCCTATTAGGGTTTGCTTGTAAACTGTTTATAAGGAGTCGTTTAGCTCCATTATTGAGTTGGTTGTTATTTTGATTAAATTGAGACTTTGTTCTTTCAAATTTCTACCCATTGTTCAAGTGTTGAACCTTGTTTCTTCTCAAGTCCGCAATACTCGAGTCGTTAATAAGTAAAACCGAAATTGCATCCTACTTGTTCATCTGCCCTAGATTGATATCCACAAGGGATATAGGCTTAGTGATTCGGCCAAGGACCCTCCCTTATTCGGACTAGGTTGGCTGGTGCTTAGAGATCAGCAGGCTTACGTTGTCTAGGTGAGTTATCTTATTCCGCATCGAAATCCATCTTTGAGCAATGATCAGAATTACGAGTTACGTATCCTACGCAACTAGGATCGTATTAGGGTATATGTACAGAAAATGCACATTACACAATGCACTACAAAATCTATACATTGATGGAGGGCATAAACTACACATATTTGGAGCTCCACCACAAAACAGAACAACATAGTCCTTGTCATACATCTTTAAATCTTCAATCAACCATAGACTTTTTGTATTCCAACTTGATCTTGAGCAAAGAAGATAAGTTCATAATTGAAGCACAACAGAACATACAAAACAGAACATCATAGTCCTTGCACATAAGTTCCTGCAAAGAAAACCAACATCTCACATTACTTACCAAACTAATCAAAAGCAATACACAATCACCTCATAGATGTCATGGAGATACATGGGCCAATGCATTAGCATAAACTTCTGGGCAGCATTGCAATATCTCTGGTAAAGCATCCAACCTTTCAATTGCATCCTTTTTTATATGAGGTATCTTGTAAGTGTTGGAACCGAGCCCTTTCAATACCTCAATCATGCATGTCTGCAGTGTTAGGAAGATGTAATTGCTTTTCTTGACTGAAAATGATTGGTATGCTTCCTCAATAGTGGCAACCAACTCAACAATAGTCTTTGGACACTCTTTGATCTGCAGTGATTGAAGTGCTCTGAAAAATCCTAAATCTAACACATTGAGATCAGGAGAGTTAGGAGGCTGACAAACCAGAGACACATTCAATCCACTTTCCTCAACTGCACATAAAAATTCATCATCATCAATGTGAATATGGGTCTTCGCATTGTCTTGTTGAATGTAAATTGGGTCCATAATACTCTCCCTAGGCCACTTATTGGCTATAGTTGGTAATACTTTCAAAATCAGAAACTCCCTAATGACATTTCTTGTAATATTAGCAATGGGTTTAACCTCAAGTGTACCTCGTAGTCTGTTTTGACTCGATCTAATAGCAACAACATGTTCAACTAGAGGGAATATCCCTATTTTTCCATCAAATGCGCAAAGGCCATTAGAATCATACATTGGCCTCGCAACTGTGGCTATGAACATCACTTTAGGAATAAAATGAGAGTTTTTAACGGTTCTTACTAGATCATCCTCGGCGGAGAGGAGATAATAATTCTGTATTTTCTGGGTCATGTAGAACCATTTCTCGTCGATGTGGATCGTGTTCTCCATGTTCTTGAATGTTGGCTGGAGTGGTAATGATGTTGGGACAAAGCTGGATATGCAATGATTGATCCTTGAGGTGCGATTGTCCGATGTCAACGTTGGCTTGACTGAATTCGTATGGCGTCTGATGCTTCCATCCTTCACTAACTTAGACACAAATTTCCTAGATACACCAAGTGCAAAAGCGAGACGCCTGATGGTTGTCCTGGATCTCAAAGGTATCTCGCGAATCCTTTCCAAATCGAGAGTAATTCTCTTCCAACCACAATTTTGCACTCGATAATTTTCAGCTCTAGTGTTGCTGGAATCCCTTGCCCGTTTCCACACCCTCTGAATTGTTCGAATGTGAACCCCTAAGATGACGGCTACCTCCCTCATTGCGCTTCTCCTCAAGATCCCATTTCTGCGTCTCTCCAAAAGGAGTTTGTATGCAGTCAATCGTTCGGGGTTGGTTAGCTCTTTCCTGTACTCAGATCCCAATTGTGAGACTTGCGGTGCCTCGTTCAAGTCTGGAATGCTGATAGGTTGATCTACCTCCTCATTGCGGACAATCGTCTGACTTTGTGTGTCTACATTACCAACAAAATACGGCACAAAATCATCAAGGCCAGGCCACTCACTTATAGGGGATTCAGGACTGTCAGGTGTTTGATTTAAGTTGGGTAGTAAAGAAGACATTCGTAATAAGTGACTGAGATTTAGAGGAGAAGACCAGATTTCGATTTGAAAGAGGAGGGATATTGGAATTTGAAAACCAGACTTCATTTGAAGACTAATTTAGGTTTTTAAGGAAAGAGGGAAACGATTTGAAAATGAATTTTTATCAAAATTTTGAAAGAAATTGGGCGGGCTAGGGTTGGAATGGGTTCAATTTTTTGAAAGAAATTGGGATGGGAAGAGAGAATTTCAAGTAGAAAGGAAGCCGCGACACAGGGGAAGACGAAGGTGAAGTGTAGCCAAGACTGAAGCCAAAAAATGGAAAACGTTGGCCCAAAAATGTTACCGTTGGAGCTGTAAGGCTGATATTGTGTGTCCTGAGCATGATTTTCAACTTTATTTCAGCCTTTTCTTGGGCATGATACTGCTGAATTGCCTCTATTTCCATCTTTATTGTAGATCAGTGCCAAAAGGAAGTAATGAACGAAAGCATGTGGTTTTGGATGGATTTCTTGGACTTCGTAGCATCAAGTCCTAGAATATCGAAGTGTTGTCGTGCCCTTGACATTAACCAGACCAGAGAGCAGTTTATTGCCCATGACATTTCTGCATCAGTTCTTAATCAAAGCCAAAGAGAAAGATTCCCATTGATTCGCACGGGATTCCTTACGTCTCTAGAAGATTCCATATGAATCTAGAATATTCCCTAGCTGTTGATCATATTTTCTTGCCATGGATGCTGATTTTATCATCTTGCCCTCGACGTCGTGCGCTTCTAGAATATTCTTAGAATATTCTCTTTTTAGACGAAAGAGCCTTCCTCCGTGTTTTTGCATCTCCTTAGTTGGATTTTGTCATTTTGTAGTCCCTTAGTTGGATTTTGTCCTCTTGTGTGCAAGAGGGTATTTAAACCTTTAGTTTTTAGGGTTTTAGGACATCTTGTAAATATTTTCTACTTTCTTCTTTTGGGAGCCGTCTCTTTTTCTCTCCTCCCCATTTTGGGTGGTGGCTAAGACCTCTTCATCCAGCAGCCGTTGTAATTAACCGGAGCTTTGCTCTGGCCGGTAACATTTATTAGTTTTCTTCTTCTTGTTCTTCTTCTTTTATGCAATCTTTCTTTTCCTATTTTGTTTATTTATTTTGTGGTATGAGTAGCTAGATTCTCCCTTCTTAGTAGAGGTATTTTGAGGGTTGCATAAGGGTAGTTAAGAGGCCAAATCGTTCTTCATATATTCTTATTATTGTATTTGCTTGTTTGTCGATTTCTTTTTAATTCGTCTAGGGCAAGATAGTAGTCTGACCAACTAATAACTAATCCTAGATGATTACTGTCATCCTAGTAGTGATAACGTCAACGTGAGGCTGTTAGTAGACACCTAGGTGGAGTCATCGCAGTAGAGTCTTCCATCTAGGGCAAACAGTCGACTAGGGCGTTACCACGAGTCTAACAAGCTGACAGGTCGCGCCATAGACATGTCTTACCTCTACTTTATGGGCGTTTTGAGTATCGCTTCCCCATATCTATGCCTGGGGGGGGGGGGGGGGGGGGGGGGGGTCAAGTCTACCTTATATGTGGAAACGGGGGGTAGCTCCTCTTACGAAGGTAAGTAGGGGGTTTAAGTGGAAACTTGGCCCCTATAGCATGTCTATGGCATGAGAATAGAATATCATTGAGCCGATGATTATCTAGCCCTAGACACAACTCGAGAATGTCCTTTGCTAAGATCTCTTCTCTTCTGACTTTATTTCTTTACTTGATTTCTGTTTGCATGTCTCGCCCTTGATTTCTATTTGCATGTCTCACCTTGATTTCTGTTTGCATATCTTGCCCCTGATTACTCTTTATTTTCCTGCCCTTGATATTTTCTTTTAATTAATTATTTTGTTAGTAGTTATCTCTATCTTGGTTAACTAGATTAACCAAACAAACCCTCCCCCCATCGTTTCTTTTATTGTTTTACTTTATATCTGGCCTTGTCTAGTGTATGTCTTCACTATTCTGTGTGGATCGAACCTCTTGCCATTATCTTCAATCTTTTTTGTTGCATGTGATAAGTTGTAATTATCTTATCGTGCCCTCAACAAGCACTAATCAAATTGGCGTCGTTGCGGGGGACTGGTGTTTAGTCGTGCCCTAGATAGTTCCAGATTTTTTTAATATTTTTTTATTTCTTTTATTTATTTCTTTCTTCAATGTCTTATTTTAATTCTTATTCTTACTCACCCTCTTTTCCTTAGTATTTTACTCCTAACCCCCCATGGGGGAATCAAGGAAATTTCAACTATGTAGTGCAAGTCGCACCTAGCTATCAATATTATCCGCCTCCACAACCTCCATAAGACCAAGGGCTGTCTCAAAAAAATATGGCTGCAATAGCTAACATGGAGAACCAACTTAAGGAGATGCAATTAACCTTGCTGAAGCTTAAGATGTAGAGACGCCAAGAGGCATTAGCTGACTTAGTGAATCAAGCTGAAGAGACCTTGAAGGAGCTTAAGGAGCGGAGGCGCCAAGAGGCCATTGAAGCAAACTTTGCATGCCTACCCGAGCATCTTGCCCCCGACGTTGGACCACCTGAACCTACCCATCTTGCCCTGGACGTTGCCGCTGCACCTAGACCAAATTTTTTAGCTCCAACACTTCTGCCCAGTCACACCATGAGTCACCCTATCACCCCCATAGAACAACATTTGCAGTACTTAGATAGTGACAACTATTTAAGTGAAGAGGAGAATTTGCCCACCGCCATTCTATGGGAGTTGCCATTTGAGCGTCATGACCAAGATGATAAGTCTTATGGGATAGAGGATCTTTTCATGCCCACGGATGAGCTAAAATTGGACGGTCCAGGATGCCTTCCTTCAGAGCCAGGAGCCAACGTGGAGTTCAAGGCCAATGCAGTCACAATATTGAGCGACGTAAATCTGCCAGATTTTTACGACCAACGTCTTACCCTAGACGCAGAATTAGAGGCAGAAGTCATTGTTTAGCCAAATTTACCAAGTCAACTCCATAACTGTTCTGACACTTTGGTGGGCCAAGGAATTGAGGTTTTTGAGGCTTTTCACCACATCAAATATTGCGACAGTCGTCTTGCCCTAGACACAGAAATCAAGCCGGGGGAAATTGAGGATCAGGATTTAAGAGCGATTGAGGAGGAGATAATCGAGGACTTGAGCTCTAAAGCCGTTATGTGTGACAGGGAGATTTCTAAACTTTTTGATTATATTGATCCGTTTCTTGAATCACCTTTCACTCATGACAATTTTTTCCTCTTTGTTTTGTGGGAACCCAAATTAACACTTGAATCATATTATGGTTGCTTGCAGGTTGCTTTGCTACTGGACCATCCACTTCATGCGATAATTCACATCAAACTAAGAGGATGGAAAGCATTTAGTAGAATTGGTTGATAGAAGTTTGAACAACCAACGTCGTGCCCTCGACGATAACTAAGGCGCTTCGTGGGAGGCAACCTACGTTCCTTCCCCTTTTTATTTCTGCTTCACTCTTTATTTTTCAGAACTTTCTTGAGTGTGCCCTTCTCGCATTGAGGACAATGCGAAGTCTAAGTGTGGGGAGGGATTTATCTGTTATGTTTGCGCTTGTTATTTTATTATTGCTTGACTGCATGTTTATGTTTCTGCTTGTTGCATGCTTGCTTATTTTGTTACGAAAATTTTAAAAATTTTCGGATTTTTAATCTTTAGATTTTGTGAATGTGCACTGCCCAGTTTTAAAACCCCCATGTATGGACACACACTTTTGATTTGGGCAAGATGAACAAAACTGCCCTTTGGCATGTCAAGCCCTAATTAATCGAACTATGCTTGTTAACCCTTATATCCACATCTAGGCCTAGACTCTAGTAGTCAAAACAGCACCTTGTGAGCATATTGAGCCTCCATGCCATTTTTTTGATATGTGCGATTGAATGCTTAGCTAGGCACTAACTAGGTTTGCATGATATCCCTAGGTATAGGCACCATTAGTCATGGGAAAACAACAAAATGATGAAAGTCTTCGCATCAATGTCTTATTTCTTTCTTTTCTTTCTTTTCTCCTTTTTTCTCTCACTTTCTACCATCTTGCCCTAGAAACTCACCTACCCCTCTCTTTTCATTCTTTTTCTTGACCACTTGAGCTTATTTTCTTGATCTTTTCCCTTGGCAGGTAAGCAGCAATTGTTGAGGGTAGCATCAAGGGCTAAACATCCAGAAGGACGTGCAGAAAAGCCTAAGTGTGGGGAAGCAGAGGAAGTTAGGACTCAAACGCAGAAAACAGAGAGCTAGGGCAAACCATCAAAAACATCATCTTGCCCTAACAGTATCTTAAGAGAAAGAGCCCCCTAGAAAAGCCTAAGTGTGGGGAAGCCGAAAAGTCAAACTTCAATGTTGGAAGCAGATCTAGGGAAAGACACAAAAGAGAACTCAAAAGTCATCTGGCCTAGTCGAATCAAAGCTAGAAAGGTTCGTGCCCTTTCTTAAAAAAAAAGAAAAAAAAAAGGGGGGCAAAACGCGAACAAAAGAATTTGCTGCCAGCACCGCATTAAGAGAAGAACTTCCTGCCCAAGAAGAAGAAATCCTTCATCTAGCCCTCAGCTGCATCATCCTGCCCTCGACGAGTGTTGTCTTACCAACCTCACTTTTTTCCTAGCGAAGGAATCCATCCAGGTTTGAGCTGGTTGTTTCTCTTCTTTCTCTTTCTATTCTCTCTGTTCGTTCCTTCTCTTTTCTATTCCGTTCTTTTCTCTTCCTTTTTCCTTTTGTCTCTTCTTTTTCTTTTTCTAAGCCTAGCCGTCCTCTTTTCTTTCTTTTTGCTGATGCGAAAGCTCTTTTTGATTGATTGATTGCCTATGCATGTGGATTTTAACTCGGATTGCTATGCAAACTCTGCTGGTGTTGTGTTATTTGTATTATTTTAAGTGAGCAAACACCTAGCCTTGTTTGTGAGTGGGAGCGCAAACACTTATCTTGTGAGGATTACTTGTGTTTAGGCCTGGATATGGTAAAGTCTTATCTTTAGGTCGTTATCCTTCTTATTTGATGCAGGTGTTATCTAAGCAGAATCGACTTTGTCAAGGCCTAGCTTGCTGACTGGTTTGTTTATTCTTGTGCCATGCTTGAATGGGTGTTGTTCATTCTTGGGGTGTTTTTAGTTTTGTGAATGCTCGAGGGCGAGCATTGGGCAGTGTGGGGATGTTTGATAGCGTGTGTCTTGAGCATGATTTCCTCCTTTATTTCGGCCTTTTCTTCTGCATGATACTGCTGAATTGCCTCTATTTCCATCTTTATTGCAGATCAGTGCCAAAAGGAAGAAATGAACGAAAGCATGCGGTTTTGGATGGATTTCTTGGACTTCGTAGCATCAAGGCCTAAAAGATCGAAGTGTCGTCGTGCCCTTGACACTAACCAGACCAGAGAGCAGTTTATTGCCCACGACATTTCTGCATCAGTTCTTAATCAAAGCCAGAGAGAAAGATTCTCATTGATTCGCACGGGATTCCTTACGTCTCTAGAAGATTCCATGCGCATCCAGAATATTCCTAGAATATTCCCTGGCTGCTGATCATATTGTCTTGCCCTGGATGCTGATTTTATCATCTTGCCCTCGACGTCGTGCGCTTCTAGAATATTCTCAGAATATTCCCTTTTCAGACCAAAGAGTCTTCCTCCATGTTTTTGCATCTCCTTAGTTGGATTTTGTCATTTTGTAGTCCCTTAGCTGGATTTTGTCCTCTTGTAGGCAAGAGGGTATTTAAACCTTTAGTTTTTAGGCTTTTAGGACATCTTGTAAATATTTTCTACTTTCTTCTTTTAGGAGTTGCCTCTTTTTCTCTCTCTCTCTCCCTCCCCCCTCCCTTTTGGGTGGTGGCTGAGACCTCTTCATCCAGCAGCCACTGTAATTAACCGGAGTTGGAATCTTTCTTTTCCTATTTTGTTTATTTGTTTTGTGGTATGAGTAGCTAGATTCTTCCTTCTTAGTAGAGGTATTTTGAGGGTTGCACAAGGGTAGTTAAGAGGCCAAATCGTTCTTCATGTATTCTTATTATTGTATTTGCTTATTTGTCGGTTTCTTGTTAATTCGTCTAGGGCAAGATAGTAGTCTGGCCAACTAATAACTAATCCTAGATGATTACTGTCATTCTAGTAGCGATAACATGCGGCTGTTAGGAGAAGTAGACACATAGGTGGAGTCGTCGCGATAGTCTTCCATCTAGGGCAAACAGTCGACTAGGGCGTTACCGCGAGTCTGACAAGCTGAGAGGTCACGCCCTAGACATGTCTTACCTTTACTTTATGACCGTTTTGAGTATTGCCTCCCCACATTTGTGCCTGGAGGGGCGGCGAAACGTCAAGGCTACCTCATATGTGGAAACAGGGGTAGCTCCTCTTACGAATGTAAGTAGGGGGTTTGATTGGAAACTTAGCCCCTATAGCATGTCTATGACATGAGAATAGAATATCCTTGAGTCGATGATTATCTAGCCCTAGACGCAACCCGAGAATGTCCTTTGCTAAGATCTCTTCTCTTCTAACTTTATTTCTTTAGTTGATTTCTGTTTGCATGTCTCGCCCTTGATTTTTATTTGCATGTCTTGCCCCTGATTACTCTTTATTTTCCTGCCCTTGATATTTGCTTTTAATTAATTATTTTGTTAGCAGTTATCTATATCTTGGTTAACTAGATTAACCAACCAACCAACCAAACCCCCCCCCCCCCCCCCCAATTGTTTCTTTTATTGTTTTACTTTATATCTGGCCTTGTCTAGTGTATGTCTTCACCATTATTTATGGATCGACCCTCTTGCCACTGTCTTCAATCTATTTTGTTGCATGTGATAAGTTGTAATTATTTTATCGTGCCCTCGACAAGCACCGATCAGAGGTCCACCGACACAAAATGATAGAAAGTTGGGCCACGTCAGACGACACTATGCAACCCTTAAAACTCATGATTCAAACCCAAACGACAATTAAAAGGAGCCGGAGGGAGTAATAATTAATAAAATAAAATAAAAAATCCAACAGCAAAAAGCAGGCTACTTGACTAGTGTTTTATCGAAGAAGATATAGAGATTGTTACTAACAATTATTCTTGGAAAAATAAATTGGGCAACTGAAAGACAATTATTACATCTGCATTTTGTTACCATTTACTCCCTCTGATCGTTTTTAAACGCCGTTTATTGTTTGGGTACGCATATTAAGAAGGTTGGATGACTCACTATTTGACCCAAAATAATTTCGTGTACGTCAGAGAAAAAATTCTTGGCAAAATTGTTTTAAATAGTAAGTCATCCGATTTCCTTAATATACGTGCTCAAATAGTAAAAAACAATAAAAAAACTAGGAGGGAGTAATTTATTAAGGGGTTGTAGATAGAATATAAATATAATGGGAGCCCTTTAAAGAAGAAGATGGGCGTCGTTACTTCTTGGATACCCGATCTTCTGTCGTCGTTGCTGAATTTCTATCTTCTGATCATTCATATATGCTTCAACTATTACATGCATTGTACAACATAATAATTTTTTTCCGCCTTTTTTAGGTTTATTTATTTATTTGTCTTTTTATTTCTAGATTGGAACTTTCAATAAAAAACTATTGATGGTTTAAGGAATGGTTTAAGGGGGTATACTTTGTATTTCTCAGTTCCAACTTTTTATTTATTTATTTATTTTGAGAATAATTAAAGTTTTCATTAATTAAAAATTAGCTAGTACAATGATTGTTGTACAAGGTGCATTACTATATACTAGCAAGATAAAACAGTCGACTATAATTACCTAAATAGTTTCATAAAGCGATGTCCTGGGCATCGTACATGAGTTTGTATTAAAATTACTGTATTTAATGTAGTTTGATCCAAATTGACTCGAAATAAATATATATTTGTGCTATTTATACTTGACTTGAAATATGAGATATGCAATAAATGAATTTAAAATTTTACAATTTTAACTCACCTTTTGTAATTTAATATATAGAAGTTTTTTATTATTCTTTATTTTATAATATAATTAATATTATTTTGTTATAAAAGTTATTGAAAAGGTTAATAATAATAAATATATTTTTTCTAAATAAAAATCTTAATTAATGTGTTATATATTTACTGTTAAAGGGAGAGTAAATAGAAATTCATAATTAGAATTAAAAATGCAAAAGCACATCATTACCGCAATGCACCATGCAGTCGCATGATACAAAAACAATCGATTTTACTGGGGGAAAAATCGATTAACCAAACCTAACTGCTAAAATTTGGTACCCAATCTGAAAATATAAATGGGTAAAAAATTAACCGAACCAAACCGAACTGATAAAATTTAGTATTCGCACTGAAAATATAAATGGGTCGGTTACCCAACCATGGGCAGATCTGGACTATGATTTGTGGAAATGTACCCGGTCATGAGGGTACCAAATTAGATCGGGCTAATAAATAAAAAACCCGAACCCAACCGATAGAATTGGATTCTGAATCGAAAATCTCATACCTGATCATAAAAATACCCGATTAAATTGGTAAAAAAACAAATGGTCGGAACCGAACCGATAGAATTGGGTACTCGAACTAAAAATATAAATAAGGGTACCCGATTAGATCGGGTCAAAAAATAAAAAATTGAACCGAACCGCTAAAATTGGATCTCAAACTGAAAATATAAATGGGTTCGGTACCCGCTCATACCCAGTCATAAAAATACCCGATTAAATTGGGTTAAAAACTAAACAGCCCTGAACCAAACTAGTAGAATTGGTTACTGGAACCGAAATAGGGGTCGGCCTGTTTTTTATTATTATGAATTAACTAAATTATCCTTCACTTACATGAGAGGAGGGTAAAATTAGTGGAGAATAAAATTCATTAAAAGACCAAGATACAAATGAAAGAAAGAAACAGGCCGACCCCTATTTCTTATATAGCTTCATAATAAAATTCAACTTATTGAGAAAGAAACAAAGTTGACTCTATTCGTGGAATAATTATACAGTATATTTGATGTATCATGTCACTCTATTTATCTATTCATATTAGTTAATAAATAAGTTACACTTTAGGGTTGGTGGCTACAGATTAGGTAGTTTTAAAATTTGAATTTTGAAAATATTATAAACTTAAATAGTAGTGAGATAAATAAATAAAAAACTGATTCACATAACCACCTTATTAATTTGGATACACATTTTATTGGAATGTCAAGTATACTATATAATTTTTCGCGCGGAGAAACTATTACTACAAAATTCCAAAAATAACGAAAGAATCTCTTCCTAAAACCAAACACAATAGACCAAGAACAAAACCTTCATTTAAACGACTTATACCATTATTCGAATGACTAAATCACCTTAAAACTAAAAATTATAGAGATGTCGATCTATTTTAACAGCTTAGAAAAAAAGAATTAATGGAGGGACTGCCAAGGATTAATTCCGTTGCCCTTTAAAAGAATAGAGACTGGGTTTTCCAAGATAAAAAAGGAAAAAAGTGGAGGTTAGGATTTTTTTCAGAAATACTATACTTAATTACAATTCTTTCTCTTTTATTTTCTATAAGCTAAATTATATTGAAAGCATCAACACAAGAACTGTGCTAAAAATAAACTTAATTTCGACATTTAAAAGTAAAAATTAGGAGGGTCACAAACTGACCCTATACTTAAGTTCGACCTCAAAAAGTAAAATTTAGAAATTTATCACCCCACTTTAAACGAAGCAAAACAAAGATTAACTCGTGTCTATTGTGGTCATGAAGTTTAATTATGTTTATATTCTCTTCATTTTCTTTTAACTATCCATTTAAAAAAATATATCTTAACAATGAACACAGAAAGGTTACCTGTTCTAATATAAAAAAAGTTTTGCACAACCAAAAAAATTAAACTTAGGAGAGGAACTAAACAGATTTTAGTCAAAATTAGTGGAAAATATATATTTTTTAAATTATAATATCGAAACCTTAAACGAAAAAAGAAAATACTTATTTATGTATGAAGAATGAACTTAAAAAATGGTTTCTTGAAGCGGGCACATGTTGGACACCTACGTATGTTTAACATTCCTTGACGCAGCAGGACCTTTATAATAAAAAAAAAATATTTAAATCGGACAAGTTTTGAACACTTAGAAAATATACGATAAATATAAAATAGGACATATTTACGTTAGACACATGGATCACTTTTAACCTAAATTAAGATCAAAATGGATTTTCGATTGTAATTTTAAAACACTATGAATAGTAAAATGAATAGTAAAATTAAAGGTAAAGTTAGTTAACTTCATTTTCAATGTCTATGACTTTAACAAAACCTAAAATTGAATTAGTAAATTGGCATCTACCAAAATATTGTCAATAATAATAATAAGTTTTATAAACATTCCAAAATATAGATAGTTATGTAAATTACAGATTAAAAATATATAAAATTGGCGTATTTTTAGTCGTATATATTGTGTTGTCTTTTTATTTCTTTTTTATTACCCTAACCGCTAGCTGATTTAATCTCAAACTGGGATAAAGTTTTAATTTCTTACAAGTTACAACCAATAAAGTGGTAACGGAAGGATCTCCTGACCTAAAACACCACTTTTAAGTGACGGCTGCAAATGTTTCCAAAAAATAGAATTTCTAATTCCAAAAGTGCTCTTTAGGTCTCACTTTAGTATATTGTTTTTCTTTTCTTTTTTCTTCATCTTTTTCTATATGGCAGTGAATTAAATAGACTATAGAAAATTGACTAAGCTGAATTTTATTTGACTCAATTTTGGAAATATAGCAAAGTTTAATTGACCTTATAGGTGTGGAAGTTAGTTGGATGTTTTTTTTTACTTTTTACTAAAGGTGATATTTATCCCGTATTTGTTCATTTTGTTTCTGATTGTTTCGCATGTTCGTAAATTTTATCTCAAATAAGATTTCACCCTGGAGTAATAATATGCATTGTTGTAAAAACCGGACCGGCCCGGCCGGTTCGACCGGTCCGACCGGGGACCGGTGGCCTGACCGGTCCGGTTAACCCCCTAAAACTGGACTCTTGCTGACCCGGCAAAAACCCGGGTGACCCGACGGTTCAACCGGCGACCAGGTGACCCGGTGTCGGGTCAAACCGGGTTGGCCGAGTTTTTGACAAAAATGCCACTCCTTTCCTTTAATCCCATTTCATTAATTCATTTTCACGATTTTCAGCCCTAATTCCTTCTCTTCCTCTTCCCGCAGCCGTTCTCCTCAACTCCTCATTCACCACCGCTCCTCATCCGGCCACCGTCTCCTCCATAACCACCGCTCCTCACTCCTCAGCCTCACTCTCCTCTATTTCTCAGACCGTTGTTGTTTGTCTCCTATCTCCCTCATCCTCTCGACGTCGTCGTCATCAGCTCTCGGATCTCGATCTGTTTCTCCTCCACCACCCACCACCTCTGCGTCTCCCCCTCCACTAGATTCTGTTGGTAAGTTTCGTGTAAACCCTAATTTCCTAGAATCCTTATAATCTTATAAACCCTAATTTCTTAGAGGTGGATTAAAACCGGTGTTTATTTACTTTTAATCGTGTTTTTGTTGCTAGGTTGTTGTTGTTTTCTTGTTTTTGTTGAGTAGTTGTTAATTCGAATGGGATTGTTGCATACCCTTTTTCATCATTTCTAGGTTTTGCTCTGTTGTTGTGAGTCTTGTGACTGAATTCTTACCATTCTTTGTTTCTATGGATGTTTGTTGGTGGGAAGAATCTCTTTTTTATGTTTCTTTCGTGAAATTTTTCTGTAGGAAATGGCGAACACTTCTCAAACTCAATCTTCACTCTCTGTTCGTGCAAAGAGCGATCCTGCATGGGAGCATTTTAGTTTTACTAAAACTCCGGATAACAAATACATTTTCAGATGTGAGTATTGCCATAATTCTTACAGAGGTGGAGGGATAAATAGAATGAAGCTACACTTGGCAAATATTAAAGGGCAAATAACAGGTTGCAAAAATGTTCCTGCAGATGTGTGCAAGAAATTTCGTGATCTTATTCAAGAAGGAAATGAGAAGAGAAAGCTGATAAAAGAGATAAGTAGTGAGGCATTTGGGTTTACTAATGTTGAAGAAGAAGAACAAATGCAAGCAGAAGAGAAATCTGAAGATGAAGTTGGAAATGAGGAAACACTTGAACAATGCAATCAGAAAAAGGCAAGAGTAGAACAGAAAAATAAAGAGAAGAAAAATGAGAAGAAAAAGGTTGCTACTGCACATAGTGCATTTGCTGGTAAGAGTGCAAAACGTAGAGCTAAGATAGCTATTGCAAAGTGGTTTTATGATGCTTGCATTCCTTTTAATGCTGCTAATTCTCCTTATTTTAAGCCTGCTTTAAACGCTATTGCTGGTATTGGGGTTGGATTTGAGGGGCCAACATATACTGATTTGAGGGTGCATTTGTTAGAAGAATGCAAGAAAGAGTTAGAGCTACTTGTAGACACTTTTAGGAGTAACTGGAATAGTTCAGGATGTACAATTATGGCAGACGGTTGGACTAATCAAAGGCAGAGGACTTTGATCAATTTTCTTGTCTATTGTCCATCTGGATTATTATTTGTGAAATCCATTGATGCATCTGATGCTGTGAAGGATGCGAATACATTATTTCACATGTTTAGTAAGGTGGTTGAATGGGTTGGCCCATCTAATGTTGTACACATGGTTACTGATAATGCAGCTAATTATGTATTGGCAGGAAGTAAGTTGCATGATAAATACTCACATATCTTTTGGTCTCCTTGTGCTGCTCATTGCTTGAACTTGATTTTGAAGGATATTAGCAGTCTACCACATGTGAGTTCACTTGCTTATCGTGCCTCGCTTATAACTAAGTTTGTGTATAACCATGGTGTCATGTTAGCTGCATTGAGAAAGTCTGTAGGGTGGAAGGAGATTGTGCGTCCTGCTGCGACGCGTTTTGCCACCACTTTTATTACTTTGCAGAGCGTTTCAGAGCATAAGTCTAATTTGCAAGGACTAGTGACTAGTAGGTTTTTTCAAAACCATAAGTTGTCTGTCACTGAAAAAGGAAGAGTAGTTGCTTCAATTGTCTTGGATAACAATTTTTGGGATGAGTGTATGATTATGGTGAAGGTTGTTACACCCATTGTGAAGTCGTTGCGGATTGTAGATGCAGATGAAAAGCCTTCCATGGGTTATGTTTATGAAGGTATTAATGTAAATGTTTCTTTACTATAAGTTAATTCCATCATTAATTATTAATAGAATTCTTACTTTTACTTTTTTATCTTATGTTTTTGAAGGTATGCTTCGGGTAAAGTCAGGTATTCAAGAAACTTTCATGAACAAGAAGAAGCTGTACCAACCATACATACAAATTGTTGATGATCGATGGGACAAGCATTTGAAGAAAAGCATTCATGCAGCTTCTTACATCTTCAATCCAGCTTGCATATATGATGGGAATTATGAAGAGTCAAAGGAAGTTGCAAAAGAATGTATGCAAGGACTGCTTGAACTGTTAGATATAGAAAATATTTGCCCTGATTATGTCAAAGCATTGAATGAATTCACATTGTACCGAGAAAAGCAAGGGACTTTCGGTCGTAACTCAGCATTGGCTTCAACAAAAACAATGCAACCTCGTAAGTATTTATATTTAATTGTTTATAATAAAGTTACATCACTGATAAAATTTGATTTAACTGTGTTATTCAATTATTTCATATATAGATGATTGGTGGAAGATATTTGGTTATGAAGCTCCATTATTACAAAATATAGCTATTCGAATCCTAAGTCAGACAGCTTCTTCATCCGGATGTGAAAGAAATTGGAGCTTATTTGAGCGCATCCATACTAAAATGAGGAATAGACTAGAGCACAAAAGACTGAATGACCTTGTTTATGTCAATTATAACTTGCGGCTCAAGTATAGGTAAATTTAATGTTACTTACTTCATAGTTTTAAATTTATCTAAAAAATTAAAATTGTGTCTAACTTATTTGTTTTAATGTTGTAGGACTTACTTCAACAGGAAGGATTACGATCCTGTGGATTATGAGTGTATTGATCGTACTGACTTTTGGATTGTTGAAGATGAGAGTCCAGAATTTCGAAATGAAGAAATTGAAAATATTTTACATCAAGTTGATTCGATATTTCCGGTATGTCCAAGTTCGAGTTCTTGTGGAGTTGGGGATTTTGGTGATACAAGTTCGAGTCGTGGAGTTACTAGTTATCATTTATTTCTTCAAGATGAAAAATCTGATGATGATGTTTGAGAATTGTAGTTAATTAATTAGTTACTTATGCACTTTTTAGTATGCACGTTTTTGGTAATGTAATGAACATTTTTTGTTTGTGTTTTTAGTTTATAAGGTAATTAATTAAATTTTATATTTATAAAAATATATAAATAATATTATTAAATAGACCGGGTCGATACTACCGGTTGAACCCGGTTGAACCCGGTTGGACCTTTGACCCTCTCGCCCTCTGACCTGCCCGGGTCAATGTCCCGGGCCGGTTTTTACAACCTTGATAATATGAGACAAAATGTGTGCTATACGAGAAGGAAAAAAATGACCAATAGGGGTAAAAATGACATTTTACTTTCTCCTTCAAGTTCACTCAATGTAATAAAAAAAGGTTTGTAGTTTTGTTCCAAAATTATAATAAAGTAATTGGTGTCCATAGTAATTACTCCCTCTGTTTTTTAATAATTGACTCTTTAAAACAGTAACAAAAAGTACAACCAACACCAAAAAGTCAAGTAAAGTGAACAGTAACAAAAAGTACAAAAGTGACGATTATTCGAAAACGGAGGGAGTAGTAACCACCAGGCTGACACATGCACACACAAACACACCCTTCTTCTCCTGTGTTTCTCCTGTCTCCCTTTTCCCTATAAATTGAAAACCATGCCAATGTCCTTCTTCAACAAACCATTCCTGCCTCTCTTCTTCTTCTTCTCTTCATTTCTGCTCTCAAAAAACCAAAATTGGGCATCAACTCTAATTCCAACAGAGTTGAAGATTTCTCTTCCCATCAAGAAGATCATACCAGTTTTACACTCCCAACAACAACAACAAATGATCACCACCACCAAACAATGATGATACACTCTGTTTGCTTGCCACCAAAAAAGACGACACTCCAAAAGCTGAAATTGAAGCTTTCTGAAGTCTTCTTCCCTGATGATCCCCTCCATAGATTCAAGAACCAAACATGGCCTAACAAACTCCTTCTGGGTCTTCAATTCTTGTTCCCAATCTTCCAATGGGGACCTGAGTACAGTTTACTGCTTTTGAGGTCTGATGTCATCTCTGGCCTCACCATTGCTAGCCTTGCAATCCCACAGGTATACGGTAGTACCATACCATACATACATGGATGCATACATACATAGAGATAAGTCTGTAATTAATGTATTTATGGGTGTGTGTGCATTTGCATGACATAGACGAGGCATAAATCTTTGCATGTGGCTTGTTTCAAAGGTATGGACAAATGGTCAAATATGTCTGAGTTGGTGGTTGCTGAAAATATTCTTTTCCCATTTGGAGGATTAGAGTGGCAGTTTTTGTTTACTTTTAATTTAATTAGAGAGAAAAACAAAACTTTTTTTTATGAGATTAGATTAGATTAGATGGGTCTAATTAAAGTTTTTAATTTGAGAGATTTGTTTTTCCTAGTGATCTGATATGGATTTCTTTTACTGCAGGGTATCAGTTATGCAAAACTTGCAAATTTGCCACCAATTGTTGGACTATGTAAGAATAAGAGAAAAAGCTCTGCTCTGATTTTCATAATAATTACTCTTTTCATTAAAACTCTGTTTTTTGCAATTCATTTTTGAACAAGTACCAATTCAATTCCTGGGATTTTGCAGATTCAAGCTTTGTGCCTCCATTGATATACTCAATCCTTGGAAGTTCTAAACATCTTGGTGTTGGTCCAGTCTCCATAGCATCATTAGTGATGGGTTCAATGCTAAGCGAAGCAGTTTCACCTAATGATGACCCAATTCTTTATCTTAAGTTAGCTTTCACTGCTACTTTCTTTGCTGGCTTATTTCAGGCTTCTCTAGGCATTCTAAGGTATAAATCAAATCACTCCACATTGAAAATGGAATTTTAAAGTAATTTTTTTTTTCTTTTTTAATGAGAATTTGATACATCGATATCCGCCACTTCTGATGTGGTCCAATATGAACCATATAACCCGTTTTCTTGTAGCATGTTTTATTCTTACTTATATAAACCAACTTTTCTTATAACATATTCTCATCGGATAGTCCATCAGTCAAGTGGCTAGCCACTCCCCGTGGCCAATACTTTTTTATCCCATACAAATTTTTGCTCATGTTACAGAATTGCAAGAATTTTCACGTAGATGGTAGAAGTCAACTTCATTTGTGTATAATACTTTTTTGCGTTTTGATGATTATAGGTTAGGTTTTATTATTGATTTTCTGTCAAAGGCGACTCTTGTTGGGTTCATGGCCGGTGCTGCTATAATCGTATCACTACAACAGCTAAAAGGGTTGCTTGGAATTGTTCACTTTACCAGCAAGATGCAATTTATTCCTGTTATTTCCTCTGTTTTCCACCAAAGAGATGAGGTAACAGTTACTCCATTAAGTCTAAATAGCTTTTATTTCTTTCTTCTAATCAATCACACTTTCATTAAATTTCAAAAAGAATATTTTTTTTCTCAATTCTTTAATAATTCCTTCAGAATAAAATAAACCCACCTAATCATTCATTTAAAGGGGCGATTCTGATAAGAATATTTCAAAATTTTAATCTTTTGTTGCAAGTTTCTGTGCAGTGGTCATGGAAGACGATTGTTGTAGGCATGAGTTTCTTGTTGTTTCTACTAACAACAAGGCATATAGTAAGTATCTCTGTTTTGCCTACAAAAAGTGCAGAAAAAGCTTTGGCATCAATTCTTGCAGCACTCAAAAAATGTTTCATTTTCTATGGATGAACAGAGCATGAAGAGACCAAAGCTTTTCTGGGTGTCAGCCGCCGCGCCATTAACATCTGTGATTCTCTCCACCATTCTTGTTTTCTGCTTAAAATCAAAAGCGCATGGAATCTCAGTTGTAAGAAAAATTGACAGCTTATTCTTTCTGCTTTATTCAAGTTCTTTCATGTCTGTAATTCCTATAATAATTGACACTTTTTTCTTTCTTCTTTTGTTTTCCACCCAATAGATTGGTCACCTGCCAAAAGGATTGAATCCTCCTTCAACAAATATGTTGTATTTTAGCGGCGATTATCTCGCAGTCGCCATCAAAACTGGCCTAGTTGCAGGAATCCTAGCTCTCACAGTAAGTCCTGCGGTACTTGCAATGTTATGTATTTCATCGGAAAAATCGCTCGTGTCTCAGTAAATCCTAGCTCTCATCTAATTGTTTTCCCCCTTTTTTATAGGAAGGAATTGCGGTAGGCAGGACCTTTGCTTCCATAAAGAACTACCAAGTGGATGGTAACAAAGAAATGATGGCTATTGGTCTCATGAACATTGCTGGTTCTTGCTCTTCATGCTATGTTACCACAGGTGATGATCATTTTATATATACACCGCGTTTCTTGCCAGTGACATGCAAATCACAGCTTCTAAATCGATCATGACTGTCAATTACTCTTGCAGGATCATTTTCCCGATCTGCAATAAATTACAATGCCGGAGCACAGACTGCAGTGTCAAACATAATAATGGCTTCGACTGTGCTCGTCACATTGCTCTTTCTCATGCCATTGTTCTATTACACTCCAAATGTAATCTTGGGTGCCATCATCATAACAGCCGTTATCGGACTAATCGATTACCAGGCTGCATACCGGTTGTGGAAAGTGGACAAACTTGATTTCGTAGCTTGCATGTGTTCCTTCTTTGGAGTCCTTTTCGTATCAGTACCTTTGGGCCTTGGCATAGCAGTAAGCATTTCAGCTTGTTTTTTTTGTACAAATATAAATGTTTCTGGAGTAAAAGTTAACATCTTTTTATGGAACCCAGGTCGGAGTTTCGGTATTTAAGATTCTCCTCCATGTCACAAGGCCAAACACAGCAGTTATAGGGAACATACCAGGAACCCATATATACCATATTCTCAGCAGATACAGAGATGCTTCAAGGATTCCTTCAATCCTGATACTTGGAATTGAGGCTCCCATCTACTTTGCCAATTCCACTTACCTCCAAGAAAGGTTAGTCCACACATCTATTATGCTGCAATCACAAGACCAACACTGCAAGATATTTGAATCCGGTCTTCAACTTGAATATTTGATCGCACAGTCCTTGAGGTCAATAGAATGCCTCAGTGGTTTATGCTTGCTGATCATAGAAGTGTTTCCTACTGCAGGATATTAAGATGGATTCGCGAGGAAGAAGAGAGGATCCGAGCAACTAATGACAGTGCACTAAAATGCGTAATTTTAGACATGACAGGTACAAAGCATTCCCTTTCTTAACATACAAAACGTTGGAGTCAAAGTATATTTCATGAAACCATAACTTACAAATTCCGCAATGATTTTTCCCCAGCTGTGACGGCGATTGACACGAGCGGGCTCGAGCTGTTGTGCGAGCTGAGGAAGATGTTAGAGAAAAGATCCCTGCAGGTGAGGCTTTGAATTCATGAGAATCAATTTCAAGAAAACAATAAAAACTTAAATCTCACTGCATTTTGATAAATTTTGCTTCTTCGTTTGTTTATGCAGCTTGTGTTAGCAAATCCTGCTGGAAGTGTGACAGAAAAGTTACATGAGGCGAAAATCCTGGATTCATTTGGATTAAATGGTGTTTACCTTTCTGTTGGAGAAGCTGTGGCTGATATTTCAGTCTTGTTGAAAGCTCAGCCTTGATTTTGTATAGAGTTTAGCAGCAGGAAAAAGGCTGAGAAACTAATAAAAGAGACTGTTTTAATTTCCAGGATTTGAAATCCAGGAAAAGCCCTAGTAACGAGAGGACTTCTCTCTTTTTACCTTTTACTCTTAGGAAATGTAAGGGAACTGGAGTTTTTGGTGCATATTAATAATATTGTTAGTGAAAAAAAATGAAAACTAAGGTTTTTGATGAATTGAAGCTCAAAAAGTAGGATAAAATTATCAAGTATCCGGAGAATTCACAGATTTTTCAGACAAATCCTGAAAGGCAACTCAATGAAAATAGAACAGAGTTTCTTGACTACGTGCATTACCTATCTACTCTCATCTGCTCCTTTTCCCATCATTTAAGAATGATCTACCGTACCGTAGACATTGATTTTTTATTATTTTACCTTCTCATGTTTACTTTGCCTATAAATACCAAAAGAATTCATTTGAAGGAGTTAGAAAAAAAATCAAATCAAGCACTTCAATAGACATCTAAAACCCAAATCCGAAAGTCAAAGTATCCAAGTCCCTGGCTGGAAATTCACATAAAAGTTTCGGAAATTGTAAATTTGAAAAAGTATTTGCATTAATACAACTTAAATAATACATGTACAGATTGTTCTATTTATAGCACGAGCTAAGAAGTATACTCATATTTTAATACATAGACATACGAATACGAATACATGCGTGTATGTATACACTATTTTCTAACATTCCCCCTCAAGCTGGAGCATAGATATTAATCATGCCCAGCTTGTTACAAAGATAACTCACTCGAGGACCTGGGAGAGCTTTTGTAAACAAATCACCCAGTTGTTCTCCTGTTTTCACATACTGAGTGGAAATGAGGTTCTCCTGAATCTTCTCACGGATAAAGTGGCAATCCACTTCAATATGTTTAGTTCTCTCATGGTAAACCGGATTTGAAGAATGTGAAGAGCAACTTGATTATCACACCAGAGCTTTGATGGTGAGGAATGTACTATACCAACCTCACCTAGAAGTTGCCGCAACCATAAAATCTCACAAGAGGATTGTGCCATTGCTCTGTATTCAGATTCTGCACTAGATCGCGATACCACATTCTGCTTCTTGCTCCTCCATGAGATCAGATTCCCACCAACAAAAACACAATAGTTGGTTATTGACCTCCTATCAATCTTAGACCCAACCCAATCAGCATCTGCAAAACAATCAATCTGGGTGTGACTATGATTACTATATAGGATCCCGAGACCAGGTGCCCCTTTCAGATAACACAAAATATGCTCTAGAGTTTCCCAATGCTTATCTGTTGGAGTAGACATGAATTGACTAACAACACTAACCACGAAGGTGATGTCAGGACGAGTCACGCAGAGATAGTTTAGTTTCCCAACTAGTCTCCTATACTTCTCAGGATCACCGAACGGGTCACCATCATCTTTAGTGAGATGGACATTAGAAGCCATAGGTGTACTATAGGGCTTGGCTCCCAACTTTCCTGTTTCTGCAAGAAGATCAAGAACATACTTTATTTGAGATAAGAAGATACCTTTGTTGCTCCTGGAAACTTCTATCCCTAGAAAGTATTTTAACTGGTCCAAGTCTTTTGTACTAAACTTGGTATGCAAGAAAGATTTGAGCGAAGAGATGCCGACATTGTCATCTCCAGTAATGATAATGTCATACACATACACAACAAGCAGAATAACACCAACAACAGATTGTCTATAAAAGACTGAATGATCACAATGACTCTTGTGCATGCCAAACTCTAAAACTACCTCACCTAACTTGCCAAACCAGGCACGAGGACTCTGTTTTAGACCATACAAAGCCTTCTTCAAATGATAGACCTTCCCATACTCCCCCTGAGCAACAAACCCAGGTGGTTGCTCCATATAGACTTCCTCCTGTAGGTCACCATGAAGGAAAGCATTCTTGATGTCCAACTGATGTAGGGGCCAATTCCTAGAAGCGGCTAGAAAAATGACTAACCTCACAGAGGATAATTTGGCCACAGGAGAAAAAGTGTCAAAGTAATCCACCCCATATGTCTGAGTATATCCTTTGGCAACAAGCCTTGCCTTAAGACGTGCCACAGAGCCATCTAGATTGACTTTGACTGCAAAGACCCATTTGTACCCCACAACCTTCTTCCCTGTTGGTAAATTCACTAACTCCCAAGTCTAATTATCATCCAAAGCTGTAATCTCCTCGAACATTGCATTCATCCAACCAGAATAACTCAATGCTTCCTTCACTGTGTTAGGAATAGAGTCTAGAGAAAAAGCCAAAGCATGTGTCGATGGAGACAAACCATCATAAGAGACAAAGTTGGCAATTGAGTAAATAGATTTGCATTGTCGTTTACCTTTGCGAATACTTATGGGTAGGTCCAGATCACTATGTGGAGCAGATAACGAGGACTTTGGTGGAGGACATGTATCAACAGGAGGTGCAGATTGTGCTTGAGGATGGTCAGGTGGGTCTCCCATAACCGAAAGATCAGGAGACTGAGTCATAACAATTTCTCCAGGTGGTTGCTTAGAAGTACCCGAAGATGTAGCATGGTCCATACCAATATCTCTAGATGAATGATCAAGAGTACCAAAAGAAGGACCCAAGGAAGTAGGCTGATCCAGGACAACATCTCTCAAAGACTACTTAGAGGGACCAAAAGAGATTATGGGATAGATAAGCCAATCATCATCACCATCATCATCCTTATCTTGTTGAGTGTGAGTATGATGAGATGAGAAGAATGGTGTCTGTTTAGAGAAGGCAACATCAGTGGACAAAATATACTTTTGAAGGTTTGGAGAGTAGCATTGATACCCCTTCTAAAGTCGAGAATACCCCAAGAAGACGCACTTTAAAGCCTTCGGATCCAACTTGGTGAAGTGAGGATGAACATCACGAACATAACATGTGCTACCAAAAATCTTCGGCTCAATGGAAAATAATGGCTTTCCTGGAGCAAGCACTGTATATGGAATACCATCATCAAGAACCGCAGAAGTCATGCGATTGATCAAGAAACATGTTCTAGAGACAACATCAACCCAAAACTGTTTAGGAACCTTGTTCTGAAATAAAAGAGCACGAACAGTTTTCAAAAGGTGTCTGTTCTTTCTCTCTACCACACCATTTTGAGTTGGTGTATCAACGTAAGAAGACTGATGCAAGATGCCATGTTGAGTCATATAATGCTGAAAGGATTCTCACATGTATTCCTTAGCATTATCACTTCTAAGAATGCGAACAAACATACCAAACCGAGTCTCAATTTCAGTACAAAATGCACAAAAAATGGGAAAATACCTCAGACCGGTTCTTCATAAAATATACCCAAGTCATTCTTAAGTAATCATCCACAAAAGTGATAAAATATATGAATCCTGGTTTGGCGGTTATAGGACATGGACCCCAAACATCCGAATGAACCAATGCAAAAGCAAAATTCGCACGAGGACTAGTACATGGACCCAAGGAGGTGCGATGATGTTTCACAAAATGACAAGACTCACAATCCAGAGAAGTAGTAAACTTGAATTGTGGACACAATTGCCTTACATACTGTAGACACGGATGTCCCAAACGATAGTGAGCATCAAACAAGGAAGTGGTGCTGAGACAAGCTAATGGCTTTGGTACCCACGGATCAAGGACATAAAGACCACCAGATACATGTCCTCTACCAATGACCTGCTTTGTCACAATATCCTGAAATAAACAGTAGTTAGGGAAAAAAGAGATGAAGCAATTCAGGTCTTTGGTTATCTTGCTCACAGACATCAAATTAAATGCCAACTCTAGTTGACAAAACACAGATGACATGGTAATAGCAGATGTAGGCTTGACAGTACTAGAACCCACAATATTACGAGTAGTGCCATCAGCAAGAGTGACAGGAGAAGATGTTGTGAGCTTCTTAAAGTTTGTCAATAGATTGGGATTACTTGTCATATGCTCATTAGCACCAGAGTCAACTGTCCATTTGTCAGAAGAGAAAACAAGACCGATTTTACCTGTCTTAACTGACCTAGTACTCTAGGCTACCTTTACCCATTCTAAATACTAAGCATATCTTGCAAACTCCTCTGCAGAGATAGTTACAATCTTTCCAGAGGAGGAACTAGGTACCCCGACAAGATTAACAGAGTTTATCCTTAGATTGCGATTCTGTATGGTCAGTATAGGAACTTAATGTAGTTAGGGAAAGCAAGGGAAATTTAATTAGGGAAAGAGAAAATGAGAGGAATGGAAATGAATGTGAATAATTTTTTTTATTTCTTTTGTATGCGTGTCATCCTAGGGAGAGAGAAAATGAGAGGAAAGTGATGAGTGAATTTACTTTTATTAACATTAAAGAGATGAAATCTAAAAGGTTAAAATAGGAACATATGAATTAATATTTTAATTTCCTTCTAGAGGAAATATTTTTTAAGTTAAGAGGGAAATTAAGCTTTAAAATTTCCCTTCCATTCCCTTCTTTTCCACTCTTTTCTCTTTTTTTCCACCGCTCACTTTTATTCCCATACAAAGGATTTTTAACAAAGTTCCATTCCTTTCTTTTCCTTTCCCTCATCCCATACTAAGTAGTAGTCTCCTACAAAACCTCTTTTTATGGCCAACCACCCTACAGTAGAAATAAATCACACCCATGGCACAATCACAGCAGCAAATACAGAGCGAATAATAAGCAAACCAAGAAAACGGACCCCAACGAGTCCACACCAACTGAATACGGAGCAAATACGAAGTGACTAAACACAAGTCAGCCAACCAAGCAAACAGACCCCAACGTGTCCACACCAACTAAATACGGAGCAAATACGCAGCAAATATACAACAAATACGAGGCAAACAATACCCAAATAGTGCCAAACAGTACCCACAAATAGTACCCAAACAATACCCGAATAGTGACGCAAACAGTACCCGAATACGTATCCAATAAAATACCCGAATACGTATCCAATACAGTAGCAAATATGTAGCAAATTAGTACCCAAATACGTATCAAATTAGTACCCATCGTATCGACAAACAGTGACATTAAATAGTGCATGAAGGGTAATTTCGAACTTACGCAAAATTCAGAGGGCAAATGTTGTCGGAATACCACGACACTTCACAGACATGACCGCCACTTCAAGGCGAGTAAAACTCAACTAACAGTGGCGAGACCGGTGGCCGGACGAGCCCTCACGCCCCGGCGCGTGTTGCTACCCGAATTTGGATTTACGTCACAATTTTTACATATTTATTGCTTATCACGTTATTAGCCTATCTACGTCAAATTTCTGCCGAATTTTGATCTTAGCCTATTTGTTTTAATATTCCGCGCCATTTAGTGTCTTTTCTCTCGAACTTCTATCGATTCTGAGTAAGTTTCCTCGAACCGTAGACCGAACGCGTTATTTATTTAATTGACAATTACCTACTATTTTTCTCTTTCGTGTCATCTAGTTTGGTTTCGTTCAATTTTTATCGTAATGGCATTTATTTTGTGTCCGAACTTTTGACATTTTCAAACGAGAAAATTCGTACGTTAAACCAAACTTTTTCTTTATTTACTGTATACGAGTCATTATGTCTCATTTTTCTACAGCTTTTGTTCCTCTCGGTTTGTGTATTTTTCCGCGACAAGCAAATTTCCTTGTAGCACAGTTAGGGTCAAAATATCCCGTTCGTACCATGTTAATGGATTAATTCCACATAAATCCATGTTAATCCTCCAACTCATCTCCAACTATGCATGATCATCCTAAATATCCCATCCGGCCATCCTTGGCCACACACAACCCCTAGCTAGCTCCTTACTCCTACCAAGCTTCATCATCACATGCACCATCACCCTCTTCCACCTCCACCGCCGATTTCCAACCACACAATCCACTCCAAACTTCCTCTATAAATATCACTCTTCAAGCAACAAGCAAAAGGGGGACCAATTTGATGCTCTAGTCCCCTTTTTTATTCATGCTCTCTCCCTCTGCTTTGCTTTCAATTTATTGCCTTTCAATTATTTAAATTGCCTCTATTTCAATTTAAATCAATTGCTCCTGTTTAATTTCAATTAATTGTTGCTCCTTCTGTCAATCAATTGCTGCTACTGCTTTAAATTAATTTTGTTGTTTTGCTTCATTCAATCGCTTGTTGTTTAATGAGTTCAATTGCTCAATTCAATTTAATTTGCTTAATTCCATTTTTTCCAAATTATCTACTGTTTTTGTTTCGTTTGAATTGTTGTTTGGTTGATTTAGTTGCTGCAGTTGTTGGGTTGATTTTCGTGGTTTTATTTCGCTGTTTCGTCGCCTGGTTTTGGCCCTTATCGCCGACCATGGGGCCGACGACGCATGGAGAAGACGATGAAAAAGAGAAAGGAGAGAAAGGTGATGGGTTGCTGGTCTGCTGTTTTAATTTAGAGTTGGTCATGGGCTTGGCACATGCTAAGCCCAAATGGAAAAAAGAGAAAGGAAAGGGCTAGCTTGCGCCAAGCCCAAGGAAGATGGGTTGCTGACCTTAGCCCCATGCGGGAAAGGAAAGGGAAAAAAGGCAGCCAACCCAACTGCTGGGCCAGTTTTTCCGGCCCACCGTAAGTATTTCGTATTCTTTGTTCGTTCGTAACATTTAATTAATTAATTTACGTGCTTTTAATTTTTAATTAATCATTTGCATTTAATTATCAAATAATTAATTTGCTTGCTTTTAATTAATTAATTAATTGTTTTACTTGTTTTTTACTTGTTAATCATTTTATTTAACTACTTGATATTTGTTTTACTCGTACTAATGATCTCATTTTGTAGGGTAAAATTAAATCTTCACTCGCAAGTACACTTTTCTTATCCCTTTTATTTATTCAAAGCTTTCCGCATATTTATTCGTATGCATGATTATTTAGAAATGTTAGAACTCGGATATTCGTATGCATGCTTATTTAGAAATGTTAGAACTTGATTTTCTTCGTGAGCATTGGCCCGATGATGAAAGAGGGTGCCCGCTTTAGTAAAGATTAAACGGTTAATTCCGTTAAATAATCAGTCCCGACCAGTCCCGCCCAACAAAAAAATACTAAAGTGGCGATTCCTCTGAGGGCCCCCATTTACTTGTTGTTTTAAAACGTTTTTAAACACTTCTTTTACCGGTAACCTTGTTTAGGATGTGACTCGGGTGCCTAACACCTTCCCGAGTCCATAATACGACCCCGAACCATCGATCTTGGGTTTAGACCCTTTGTGCCTTAGTTTTTTTATTTTTATGCCATGACAATTAGGTTCCCTAAACCTAGAAATAAATAGGGTGGCGACTTCATTGCATTATGTGAGATAAGTCTGATTTTGTCTCACATCCGTCCCGAACCGTTTCGCAAAATCGAAAAGGGGGGTGTGACATTTTGGCGACTTTACTGAGGACTTTAGGGTCGAAGTTAATTTTTTTTAAGGTGTTTGTTTTTTTCTATTATTCACTCACTTTAATAATTTATTTTCATGATTGCTATTTGTTATTTGCTTTGATGAATTGTCATATGCATTTCATGCATAGTGCCCTACACCCAGGGCCATTTTTCAAATAAGATTAAGAGGGTTGTAGTGACCTGGGACACATGTCCTAGGTAGTGTTCACAAATCCCAACTCGGACGAACTCCTAAATGATCGGAAAGTGGCCTGATTCCGTTAAGGGATCGGTTGACGCTCTACGATATTTATTGAGGGACCATTTCTATGGTATCGTCTGGGAACTTTTCAGCCAGTTAGAAATAGTCCAAATCAGAGCCCCAACATATGCATCATGTTCGTGCATTTATTCCATTGATGCCATGTATTTATGTGTTACGTCTTTACTTCATGTTTATATTGTCCTCACGTTTCATTTTTTAATTCACTAACACAAGAAATTTACTTCTCAAACCCTCACTTTTCGTCAAAATTTGTGTGGCGGTTCACACCCCACTTTCATCAAAAAAAATTGTGTGGCGGTTCACACCCCACTTTCGTCAAATTTTTGTGCGGCGGTTCACACCCCACTTTCGTCAAATTTTATGTAGTGGTTCACACCCCACTTTCGTCAAATTTTGTGTGGCAGTTTACACCCCACTTTCGCCAAATTTTATGTGGTAGTTCACACCCCACTTTCGTCAATTTTTTGTGCGGCGGTTCACACCCCACTTTTCGTCAAAACATTTGTGTGGCAGTTCACACCCCACTTTTCGCCAAAACTTTTGTGCGGCGGTTCACCCCCCACTTCAATTTCGATTGTAAAGACATGAAAGGAAGCTTCACCATAGTCGAGCCTATGACTATAAACAAGGGTGCTTCGTAGGAGGCAACCCACGTGTTCTTTTCAATATTTCTGTTTTTTTGTTAATTTTAAATTCAAACATCTTGGGATATCTTTTTCCTGTGAATTTACTATTTAATTCTCTCGTCATTTCAGGTGCAATGAGACTTATAAACTTGGGGGCAAGCGAGTGAAGTGACGAACAAAGGAAGCTGTTGAAAAATGTCAAAGTACATTTTTCACGGAAGTTCATTTTCCTTTAGTTTAAGCCCTTTTACAATCTTTTTTTTTTACATTGGGGGCAATTTTGAATTTATCCTCTAAAATTGTTAAAAAATAATTTGAGTGTTGTAGTTGTAAAAAAAAAAAATTCTTAAAAAGAAAAAAAATAAAAATCCACACTACCCTCGTAATTATCGAACTTTTTGTAAATGAAGCATGTTCATCATTTTATTGCGTCACGGATGACTTGCATATTCTTTTGAAATTATGACATGCATGATCTCGTTTATTAGCTCTTATATTCATGACATCTTAGACGTAAACAGTCATAAAGACAACCCTGTGAGCATTTTGGGCCTTCACGCCTTAATTATTTCATGAGTGCAAATGCTAAACTAAGTGCTAGTTAGATTTGCATAATATCCAGGGTACATGCACCATCAAACATGGGATAATGGTAAGATGACATTGGACTTTGCTTTTGTTCTTCTTCCATATTTTTTAGTACACCACTATACAAATCTATCAACCACCCAAAAGCCTTTTACTTTTCCTAAACCAAGTGAGTAGTGCTCGACTGGGATCGCTAAACTGTAGTTAAAAAATACACATCGAGCAAGGGGATGACAAGGAAGACCTTAGGGGATCACTGACAGACATCATCATAAGAGGGATGAATAAATCAAGACTGGAAGGCCTCTGAAGACGAAAATAAGGACAGACACGCAAAATTGTACTTGCTTTGCCTGCTAAAAAAAAAGAAAAAGAAAAAACACAAAACAATAACACATCAATCAAAATCAAAAATCAAAGGTGTTTTAAGAACCAACAAAAGCCAAAGCAGGCAAAAAAAAAATGGTCGGAAAAAGCATCCATAGTAAAGATTCAGGAATAAGGGTGTTTTGCCCTCAAAATAAATCAGAAGGGGAATCTCCAGCGAAGATTCAAGAATTTGTGCACTTTGCCCTCGTCGCAATCAAATCGTCGAGCACTATTCACCGCACTTTACCCTCATCACAATCTGTCTTCGAGCACAAACTCACTAAAACCTTCTTCGGAAAAAACATACTTTTCCTTTTCTTCTACAAACTCCTTTTTTTTCTCTCCCTCACAAAGTCCTCTTGATTATTAGCAGGCCCATGCATGTACATCTTTCACTCGAATTTAACTTTTGTGCTATGTAAACACGTAGCCTTGTTTCTGAGCGTAAGTATAAACACTAATATCTGGTGAGGACAGCTTATGTCTACATGTTGTGGGAAAGTCTTGTTCTTGAGGTCGTTATTTCCTGAGCGAGATGCAGACGCTATCTAGACTTGTATCAATCATGTTAATTTGATGAAAATTGGATAAACATGTTTTCCAAAAATGCTTGAATTTATTTTCTCTTAAACAAAGAGGTGGTTTTCATCTTGACGAAATGCTAAGGGCAAACCTTAGGGTAGGGTGGGAATACTTTCACATATAGTGTCGCGCCCCACGAAAATTACGAAAAAAGTAATTCACGAGTGTGCAACGAAATTTGAGACCTTCAGATGCTCGGCGTAAAAGGACGCCTAGCAGCATGCAATGAAGTCGCCACCCTAATTTGGTTGCTAGGTTTAGGGAACCTTAATCGTCATGGCATAAGAAATATAATAAGTAAAAAAACTAAAGGCACAAAAAAAAGGGTCTGGACCCCAGACAAAGGTTTGGGGTCGTATTATGGTCTCGGGAAGGTGTTAGGCACCCGAGTCACATCCGAAAATGGTTACCGGTTGATGAGAGAGGTGTTTAAAAAGGTGTTTGATAAAATGCGTTTTGGAAAAGGGGGCCCTCAAAGGAATCGTCACTTTAGTCTTTTCTATGATCGTGACCGTTCAGGGATAATTAAAAAATCTTTCTGACGGGGTTACCGTTTATCGAGATTGATTGATTATTCCTGACCGCAACGTGATGGGACTGAATTTTCCGTAAGACTGAATGAGCGCCCTCTTATTTCATCATCGGGCCATGCATGATTAAATTGATTGCTATGTGAACCTATCATGGATTGCTAACAGAGTACAATATTTAAATGATAGATTTTGAAGTGGAAAAACTGGTGTGGGATCGAAAGTCCCCATGTACATGCAGTCAATATATGCGAGAATTAAAAATCACATGAGCATGGTATTTTAAGAAACTCTTTAAACACGTTGTTCATGTGGGTTGATTTTAGTTCTGGCAGTTCTATATATCATGCGTACGATTGATATTTGCGAAAAGCGTCGAATAAATAAAAAGGAATCGAAAGGCGTACGATTAAAACCTACAAAATGAGAGTGTTAGCGATAGCTTGAGAAATCGATAAGCAATTTTATGAGAGTAAGAATTTAAATGACAGTTGATTGCATACGAGAAATGATGGATTTCACGCATACGGAAATTAAATGCTGAGTTTGATAAGTGCAGGAAAATAAATGACGACAGTTGATTGCATGCGAGAAATGATAGATTTTACGCATACGAGAATTTAAATGCTGAGTTGATTGCATGCGAAAAATGATTGATTTTACGCATACGATAATTAAATGCTAAGTTGATTGCATGCGAAAAATGATTTATTTTAAGCATACGAGAATTTAAATGCTGGGTTGATTGCATGCGAAAAATGATTGATTTAACGCATCCGAGAATTTAAATGCTGCGTTGATTGCATGCGAAAAATGATTGATTTTACGCATACGAAAATGAAATGCTGGGTGGATTGCATGCGAGAAATGATTGATTTGACAGATACGAAAATTAAATGCCATTTTGATATGTGCAGAAAATTGAAATGTGGTTGATGATTTACAGGGAATTAAAATAATTGATGATTTGCAGAAAATAAAACAGGTTGATAATGCAGAAATAAGCAGTTGGATATTTGCAGAAAATAAGACAGTTGCTATTTGCAGAAAATAAAACAGTTGATATTTGCAGAAAATAAAACAATTGATATTTGCAGAAATAAAACAATTGATAAATTGCGGAAGAATTTCCAGCAGGTTGCGAGAATTAAAGCAGTTGATATTTGCAGAAAATAAAACAATTGATATTTGCAGAAAATAAACAGTTGATATTTGCAGAAAATAAAACAATTGATATTTGCAGAAAATAAATAGTTGATATTTGCATAAAATAAACAATTGATATTGCAAAAATTAACCATACGAAGCATACGAATTATTTTTACGGAAAAGTGCGATCCGAAGTGTCGGAAAGAATTAAAATGGGCTGGGCTTGATTAAAAAGGAAAGAAATAAAATTGAAATGGGCCAGGAGTAGTGCCTGGCCCGTGAAAACATTTAAATGGTGATGGGCCAAGCCCATCACCCTTACACGCGTGAACAGTGCCGAAGCATGGCACTGTTCATCGTCTCTCTTCTTGGTCGCCAGCGCTACTGCCGGCTGCCAAGCTCCGGCTTCCCTTGCCCGTTTCTCGCGATCTTCGTACCAAGACGCTCGTCTCCTCGACGGCGTCTCGACTGTATGAAGCTCGAATTTTAATAAAGATCGTACCGAGTTTAATTTTGAAAAAATGACAAAACCGTTAATTATCGAAAACTAATTAATTCGCACAATCTAGCTAACGATTTTTAAAATTGAGAGCATGTATTTAATCTACATCATGTATGTGAATTACTGGTATAAAAGAAAGCAATTTATTTGCTCAAGAACAAGCCAAACGAAAACGCTTAGAGAGAGAAAGCTTACTCTCAAGCTTTTAAACTAGTCGATTGTCGCTCTAAATGAGCAAGCTGATCAAGAGGGGAGAGAGAGCAAGTTTTCTTGCTGAATTGGTGCCCTTGGACGTTCGATGAGGGGCAGTATTTATAGCCTTCAAACGCGTGGCTTGCCGGACGTGACGAACGCGAGTGGTGGCTGTTCTTCGTGCTGGAGGGGCTACGGCCGTGAGGTGGAGGGTCTAGGGTCGAGGGTGATGATGAATGAAGGGACATGAAGTGATGAGAGCAGGTTGGCTTGGGCGAGGACTCTGCTGCCGCTCATGGGCACTGTTCACGTGCACCATGCCCCTTAATTTGTCAACCGTTGATCTGGTTGACTTTCCTTGGTTGACCAGATCAACGACGATGATCAATTTGGCCTTTTAGCTTATTCTTGCGAGCAAACATGGCCTCGAGCTGATTCTTGCGAGCAAACGTTTCAACTTTTAGAGCCGAAGGTACCAGCGCGTAGAGAAAAATACGACGGGTTTAACCGTATACAGCGAATGACGAGAATTTTTCATTTAGCGCGTTTATTTTCTCGTTTAAAAGCGTGAAACGCGCGAACGGAAAAATAAAAATGTTACGTCGAAAATTACACGAAACGCTGTAGACCGTTGTGAGCAGGAAAAAAGCTAGCAACTAGTTGATGGAAAACATTTCAAAGTCAATCTATTGTCCGAGCGAACTTACTCGGGTCCAATAAAAGCTCGAACGAAAATAATAATAAAATAATAAAAAATACTAAAAAATGCGCTAAAATATTAAAAATCTTAGAATTCGTGAGATGACCTAAAACGAAGAAAAAACTAGCAAACGACTGCCGGATAGTTAAAAATGTGAATTTTAAGGCTAAAAATAATAATGAAAATATGTGACGAAAAATTAAAAATGCGATTTCGAAAGCTGATGATGCTAAAATGCGATGAAACACTTAAAAATGCTAGCGACAGTAAATCAACTGAAAATGACAGTAAATTAATTAAATAACAAAAATGCTAAAATCAATTAAAAATTGCGTCAAAATTCGGGTATCAACAGTTGCCCCCTCTTTACTGTCTTATCGAAGTATTTGATAAGCAGTAAAGACAGTTGCCCCTATATATCTGAATTTTGGCGACACCATAGGTCTTACCTCAAGCTTACAGTGATGATGTCGCTCTGGGAGGAGGTAGTTGATTGATGTCGCTCTGGGAGGAGATAGCTTTGATGATGTTATTCGTTGATGTCACTCTGGGAGGAGATATATTTTGTTGTCACTCGGGAAGGAGGTAGTTTGTTGAATGTCACTCTGGGAGGAGGTAAGTTGATGTCACTCTGGGAGGAGGTATGCTTTTGATGGTGTTATTTAGTGATGAGGAAATTGATGTTGTTCGTGGATGTCACTCTGGGAGGAGATAATTGGTTGATGTCACTCTGGGAGGAGGTATATTTTTTGTGTCACTCTGGGAGGAGGTATGCTTTTGATGTCACTCTGGGAGGAGGTAGGTTCATCGATGTCACTCTGGGAGGAGGTATTGTTGCTGTCACTCTGGGAGGAGGTAATCGTTGTTGTCAGCCTTATGGGATAATTTTGAGGTTGTCGCTCTAGGAGGAGATAATCGTTGATGTCACTCTGGGAGGAGGTATGCTTTAAATTCTAGTCTAGGCGAGGCTATCGCATTGCCAGATGCTGGTATGAAAAATGAGGTTGCATGTCCGTGCGAGGCTATCGCTCTTCGGACGCTGATGTGGAAATGAGAAGGAAGGTCCGTGCGAGGCTATCGCTCTCCGGATGTTGACGTGGAAATGTGAAGGAAGGTCCTTAAGCTATCGCTCTCCGGATGGCAATGTGAGGAAATATCCGTGCGAGGCTATCGCTCTCCGGATGTCGGCGTGGCAATGTGGATGAAGGTCCGTGCGAGGCTATCGCTCTCCGGACGCTGGTGCTGAAAGTATAGTCACTCAAGGAGGAGTTATTTGGATATGCAGAAAAGTAGTCGCTCAAGGAGGAGTATTTTTAAATAGACAGAAAAGTAGTCGCTCAAGGAAGAGTAATAATTATGCAGAAATGTAGAATTATGTAAATGAGAGTTGTAACGTACCTTCGCTCGGATATTGATTGACGGTAACATACCTTTGCTCTGATGTTGATCCGATGACTGTATACGACTTTTCAAGATAGGGTGTGGGGACGTGACCTGACACAACATTTAACAAACGCGATGTGGGGACGTGACCCTTCAACGCTTAACAGACAACATGCGCGTACGTGACCAGACACAACATTATCAGACGACTGTGCGGACGTGACTAGACACAGCATTAAAAACACGATGTGGGGACATGACCCTTCACAACGCTTAACAGACAACATGTGCGGACGTGACCAGACACAACATTATCAGACGACATGTGCGGACGTGACCAGACATGACATTAATAACACGATGTGGGGACGTGACCCTTCACAACGCTTAACAGACAACCTGTGCGGACGTGACCAAACACAACATTATCAGACGACTGTGCGGACGTGACTAGACACAACATTATCAGACGACATGTGCGGACATGACCAGACATGACATTAACAACCCGATGTGGGGACGTGACCCTTCACAACGCTTAACAGACAATATGTGCGGACGTGACCAAACACAACATTATCATACGACATATGCGGACGTGACCAGACATGACATTAACAACACGATGTGGGGACGTGACCCTTCACAACGCTTAACAGACAATATGTGCGGACATGACTAGACACAACATTATTAGAGGACATGTGCGGATGTGACCAGACATGACATTAACAACACGATGTGGGGACGTGACCCTTCACAACGCTTAACAGACAATATGTGCGGACGTGACCAGACACAACATTATCAGACGACATGTGCGGACGTGACCAGACATGACATTAACAACACGATATGAGGATGTGACCCTTCACAACGCTTAACAGACAATGTGTGCGGACGTGACCAGACACAACATTATCAGACGACATGTGCGGACGTGACCAGACATGACATTAACAACACGATGTGGGGACGTGACCCTTCACAACGCTTAACAGACAATGTGTGCGGACGTGACCAGACACAACATTATCAGACGACATGTGCGGACGTGACCAGACATGACATTAACAACACGATGTGGGGACGTGACCCTTCACAACGCTTAACAGACAACCTGTGCGGACGTGACCCGACACAACATTATCAGACGACATGTGCGGACGTGACCAGACATGACATTAACAACACGATGTGGGGACGTGATCCTTCACAACGCTTAACAGACAATATGTGCGGACATGACCAGACACAACATTATCAGACGACATGTGCGGATGTGACCAGACATGACATTAACAACACGATATAGGGGCGTGACCCTTCACAACGCTTAACAGACAATATGTGCGGACGTGACCAGACACAACATTATCAGACGACATGTGCGGACGTGACCAGACATGACATTAACAACACGATGTGGGGACGTGACCCTTCACAACGCTTAACAGATGGTGTAAAAAGGGAAAGCAAGTTTTACCTTGAACTTACCGTATGAACTGAAATGGAGAGTGGTTGACCGTGAGGGAACGAGATCCACCACACGAAGTTGATTTGGGAGTGGTAACGTACTCCATTCAATGCTGATTGGATTTTGATGAAAATCCAAGATGGCGAGGGCTTTACAACGATGTTGTCATCGAGGATCCATGGTTGAGGAGTGGTGATGTTCTCCATTCGATGTTTGATTGGATTTTGATGAAAATCCAGGGCGAGGGCTTTACAACGATGTTGTCATCGAAGACCCGTGGTTGAGATTTCACTGGAGCATATCTGTATCCTACAAATTGAAAGGAAACAAATACAAAGCAGCGACAGATGGAAAAAGGAGAGAGCAATTGACCTAAATATTCTTACATTTAACCCATGGCTTGCCCCCAAGTTTTTTGTTTGGAATGAAAATGATTTCTTTATTTAAGAACATAAATTCAAACCTTTTTTCTCCTTTTGGATAAAAATGTTCGTTCATTTTTCGTTATAGGAACATGATTGATTTAAGTCTAGATAGTGTCTACGTCTTGTTCAAGAAATAACGACCTCAAGGACAAGACTTTCCCACAATTTGCAGCCGTAAGCAATCCTCACCTGATATTAGTGTTTGCACTCACGCTCTGAAACAAGGTTAAGTGTTTTACGCTCATAAAGATGCAACTAACATGATACATAATTTTCAATTCGCAATGTCAATCCGAGTGAATAGACTTCAAATGAAGATGCACATGCATGGGCGTTCTAATAATCGATAGGACTTTTACGGAAAAGAATGAAAGGACATGAAATGTCCGGAAAGGAGCTTGTTTTGGGAAAAGATTGCTTTGCTGAGGAGTTGGAAGGCTTTTGATGAGTGATGCTTTGCTGATTGGCCCTGATGAGGGCGAGGTGTGCGAGTTCTTTCATTTTTTGCTGGGGATGCTTTCTGGACAGAGTGCGTGAGCTCTGGGATCCTTGTTGCGGGTGCTTTTCGGTTGGCCAGGGGCCCTTTGCTCAAGTCTTCGCTGGGGAGTGTCATCGCTGTTCTCTTCGCGATCTGCTGCATGGGTTGGCCTTGGGCCCTTTTTCTTCTCGGGCCCGTACTAGGGAGGCTTGTTTTGAGATTTCTCGAGTTGGCCTTAGGCCTTTTTTGCTCGAGTTCACTGGGGAAAGTTTTCTTCGAGGTTTCTCGAATTGAGTTGTCCCCGGGTTGTGCTTGCTTTGGCTCTTCGATTGTGTGTACTCTTCGAATGTCTCTGAGCATTTCTCTCTCTCTTTTTCCCCCTTTTTTTTTCTTTTGATTCTCTCTTTCTTCTTTTTCTTTTGATTCTTTTTTCTTTTTTTTTCTTTTTTTTTCTCTCTTTTTCTTTTTGATTTGAATGCATCAGAGCAGAGCAAGCACAACCTTCATCTTGATCTCTTCCCTTTCTGTCTTGAGGCCTCGGCCTTCGTCGTTGCTGCTTCTTCGGTGATGGTCCTTAGCGATCTCCTGGTGACCTTTTCTATCTCCTTCATCGTGTTCTTGGACTTGACGTGCTCATGCTTCCGGCTGGCAATTTTAGCTGAAACTGCTCTTTGGCTCCCGGGGTATGAGTGATAGTGAAGGTTTGGGGAGTGATGACATATATGGTGGAAAGAGGGAAGAAACGAAAAAAATGGAGAAGATCGTAAAAGTCCTACGTCATTTTATTGCTATCCCATGTCTAATTGCACATGTACCCTGGATATTATGCGAATTGAACTAGTACCTAGTTAGGCACTTACGCTCATGAAAGAAACAAAGCGTGAAGGCCCAAAATACTCATAGGGATATGTTTTGTGATTGCTTACGTCTAAACATGCCATGGATATAAGAGCTAACAGACAAGATCATGCATATTTCATATAATTTCTAATGAACGCACAAGTCATCCGTGTCGTGATAAAGTGATGAATATGCTTGATTCAAAAATGTTCAAAACGTGGGATTTTTGTTTTCTCCCCCCCCCCTTTTTTTAGCCCAAGTTGCACATGTATAAAGAGAAAATTTTGCGGAAACTAAGAATTTTAGCCAACATGACGCACACACTCTTGCAACAACATAAATTGTCGGAGTTTAAAATCGTGGAAGTGTAACTCGCGAAAACATAAATTACGGAAATATAAATTGCGGAAACGGAAATTGCAAAAATGTAAAAGGACAACTTCCCTGAAAAAATGAGTCCTGACATTTTTCAACGCCTTCTTTTGGTCGTCACTTCATTCGCTTGCCCCCAAGTTTACAAGTCTCGTTGCACTGAAACGACGAGACAGTTAAATAGTAAATTCATAGGGAAAAGCTATCCCGAGATGTTGAATTTTACAATTAACGAAAGATAGAATAATTGAAAAGAACGCGTGGGTTGCCTGCCACGAAACGCCCTGGTTTAAAGTCGCAGGCTCGACTATGGTGTGCGTTTGAGTCTTGTGCTTTTGGATCAATATCCCTTTGAACTTCATTGCTTGCCCCCAAGACTTCTCCTGTGAGGGACTATCTCCTTTTCCGTCCTTTCTCTTAAATGGACCGATTTGCGGGGAATCCCGGCCTTATTCTTAATTGTGGATACTTTCTTCATCGGTAAAGACATAGGGTTTATCGAAACCCACTGAATCAACATTCATCCTGAAACGCGAATAGTACAAGACGCTCGAAGAGGGAGTTAAATATATTTATTTATTTTTAAACCGAAGGGGAACACAAGTTCCTATAAAAGACAACAAAACATGCATACATATTGCAAAGAGACATCAGGAAGCGTGGCGGCGGTCTAATTACGCAGAGCCCCCCCCCCCCCAGAATTTTTCACGCAAATGGTCGAGCCCTATATCATCCTTCCGCTACCCAAAGCATGATTTGGAATAGGGTTGATGGTCATGCTAGAACCTTCGAAAGAGATGCATTTGTTCTTGATCAAGTGATTAACCTTTCCTCTAAGGGCAGAGCAGTCTTCTATGGCGTGGCCTTGAGCTCTGGCGTGGTACGTGCATCTAGCAATAGGGTTGTACCACTTCGGGTAAGGAGGTTGTATAGGCTGAATCGGGATTGGCGCAATTTGCCCGGCTGCCAAGAGATGCTCGTAAATTTCCTCTAAAGGAATGGGGAGAGGTGGTAGCGGTTTCCTGTTCCAATGGGTGTGTTGGTTCTTTTGTGGGATATGTGGTGGAGGCGATGGGGAAGGTTGCCGGTTACTAGGTCCCGGGGAGACAAAGATGACATCTTCCTTCATGATAGGTGCTCCTTTAAGCGTTTCTTGTGGTGTGGAAGCGGTGATCCTCCAGGACTTAATTCCTTGTTCAACTCTCTCAGCCACCATGACTATGTCGGAAAAGTTATTTGATGGATTGGATATAAGATAGGTGTAGTAGGGAGCCTTGAAAGTGCTTATGAAAATTGACGAGAGTTCTTTGTCATTTAGCGGAGGAGAAATTCTAGCCCTCTCCACCTCTGAGCATAAGTCTTCACCGATTCGTCGGTCCTCTTCTCTAGATCCTGTAGATCAGAACGGTCTGGTGCAACTTCCAAGTTAAATTTGTATTGCCTGTAGAAGGCATCGGACAGGTCTCTCCATGTCCTGATCCTGGCTCTGTCTAGACCCATATACCAAGTTAGGGCGTGCTTGGTCAAGCTTTCTCGGAATAGATGTATCAACAACGACTCGTTATGGATCATCTCGGCCATCTTATTGCAGTATGCTCTGAGGTGGGTCTTTGGGCACTCTTCCCCAGTATACTTTTCGAAGTCAGGGATCTTGTACTTCGGAGGTATAACGATCCCGGGGACCATACACATATCGGCAGGACCGGTAGGGTCAAATGGATCAGCCCCTTCAATTGCTCGAAGTCTTTCTTCGAGTAGATTCAGTCGGTCACTTTTCGGTTGCTCAGCCCCGATGGGGTTAGAACTGAAGGGTAGCATAGGTTCTGACGAGAACTGAGGTTGTGCTAGGTTGAAAATAAAAGGCTGAGTTCCCACAGGTCCGGGAACTGTGCTCGGAGGAATAGGAGGGAGATACAAGTTCTCTAGGTGGGCCTGGCTCTTGCTGGGGTCCACAACAGGGTTGGTCGAAAGGCGCTGAAGTGACATGGCGATTTCTTCACCCGTACTAATCATAGGATTTGCCGCGGTGGGTACAGTGAAGGGACTAACCCATTTCCATTGACCCCCAGGACCAGAGAGTGATTGGGGGACTGAAGATCCAATGATGGCGGATGAGGAGGGTCCCATCATTTGGCTAGGATCAAAACTGGGTGGGAACTTATTGGTTGCTTCCTCTCACTCTTTTTCGGCCTGAGTGGCCTTTTCTGTAGTAACCCTTACTTGCTCTTCTAGCTCTTTTACTCTAGCAGCCAATGCCTCTTCTGTCTTGGTTGGTTCGGCCATTTGTCGCGTTTGAAGTCTAGTTATGGGGGGACCTTGGCGGAGTAATTCGCTTGCGAGGAGCTATCGTGAACCTGAAAAAAGGAAAAAAGAGTAAGTATAAGTGAGGATATGCAGGTGATGTGCAATCCCGAGGCCTCCACATTGCTCAATCGTTTTCCGGCTACACTTTCACTTGATATTTTCAGGGCGGTCGGAGAGGCGTGATCTCCTGGTTGTGGATGATATGCGAAGGAAACCTCTATTCTTTCCAACGACATGGAGCAATCTGAGATGTTATCTGCGAAACCCAAATCAATAGGGGCAACCAATGCCGCCATGCTAGGAAGATCTCTTTCACACTATGCTTTCAATGATGCAGGGCCTGATGCCTGGTGAACCCAACCAAGGGGAGGGACGACAATCTATGCTATGAAGTCGGAGCTTCTTGTAATAAGCTAAGAGGATAGGGCCATGAGTGAGCGCTACTCGGCTGTTTTTCGGATGTTTGGTCTGATTTTTTAGTTTTTTAGTGAAATGATTGTGTTTATCCCGGAGGGATATTCTCTTTCTTTGTGCGATGGTCTTTTGAGTTGTATTTTGGATGGATAATTGATATGGAAAAGATGAGGTGATTTAATAAATATCCGAAAGAGTATGACTTTATTAAAAGCGTTTACAAAAGTATGGTAAACTTGCCAACTACCTAAATTCATCAAAAAAAATGGCTAAGATAGATGAAATCAGGGGTCCTAGCTAAAAGAAAAGGTTTGCCGACATCCGAGCCTTTCCCTGAAGGTGTCAATCCTGGATGTCAGAGTTTTCCTTCCAAAGGTATTCCATCGAAGGCAACTCCCCTTTCTGCATCTCTATCTCAGCTTCTAACGCGGTAATTCGACTTGGCAATGCCTGATCGTTGAAACTTCATTTCCCGAAAATATCAAGTGAAAGTAGTGTAGGTGCCGACATATCAAATGAGCAAAACGGGTCCTGTGGGACAAAAAGACAATTTTAAATGCAAAGTAACCTGCAGGTGTAAGAAAATTTACAGTTCGTATAACAGAGAATTTATGAAAAAATGGAAATCATGGCAACAAGATGAATAGAGCCACGACAAACAGGTATAATCATGATGCATGTGCTGGGGCTCTGATTCCGACACCTCTAACTGGCTTTAGGGGTTCATCCGAGTTGGGATTGGTGAACACTACCCAGGACATGTGTCCTAGGGCGTCACTACTACCCTCCTAATTTGGCAATTGTCCCCTGGGTGTAGGGCGCTATGAAATGTATATGACAATTGATAAAGCAAATAAATGAACAGACCAGCAATTGATCAAAGCAAATAAATAAATAAACAAATAAAACACCTCTCTAAAAAGATAAAACCGGCTCCGACCCTTTAAGGTCCCCAGTGAAGTCGCCAAACGGTCGCGCCCCACGAAAATTATGAAAAAATTAATTCGCGAGTGTGCAACGAAATTTGAGACCTTTAGATGCTCGGCGTAAAAGGACGCCTAGCAGTATGCAATGAATTCGCCACCCTAATTTGGTTGCTAGGTTTAGGGAACCTTAATCGTCATGGCATAAGAAATATAATAAGTAAAAAAACTAAAGGCACAAAAAAAAAGGGTCTGGACCCCAGACAAAGGTTCGGGGTCGTATTATGGTCTCGGGAAGGTGTTAGGCACCCGAGTCACATCCGAAAACGGTTACCGGTTGATGAGAGAGGTGTTTAAAAAGGTGTTTGATAAAATGCGTTTTGGAAAAGAGGGCCCTCAGAGGAATCGTCACTTTAGTCTTTTCTATGATCGTGACCGTTCAGGGATAATTAAAAAATCTTTCTGATGGGATTACCGTTTATCGAGATTGATTGATTATTCCTGACCGCAACGTGATGGGACTGAATTTTCCGTACGACTGAATGAGCGCCCTCTTATTTCATCATCGGGCCATGCATGATTAAATTGATTGCTATGTGAACCTATCATGGATTGCTAACAGAGTACAATATTTAAATGATAGATTTTGAAGTGGAAAAACTGGTGTGGGATCGAAAGTCCCCATGTACATGCAGTCAATATATGCGAGAATTAAAAATCACATGAGCATGGTATTTTAAGCAACTCTTTAAACACGTTGTTCATGTGGGTTGATTTTAGTTCTGGCAGTTCTATATATATCATGCGTACGATTGATATTTGCGAAAAGCGTCGAATAAATAAAAGGGAATCGAAAGGCGTACTTTCGAGCAAAGCTTTGAAATTAAAACCTACAAAATGAGAGTGTTAGCGATAGCTTGAGAAATCGATAAGCAATTTTATGAGAGTAAGAATTTAAATGACAGTTGATTGCATACGAGAAATGATGGATTTCACGCATACGGAAATTAAATGTTGAGTTTGATAAGTGCAGGAAAATAAATGACGACAGTTGATTGCATGAGAGAAATGATGGATTTTACGCATACGAGAATTTAAATGCTGAGTTGATTGCATGCGAAAAATGATTGATTTTACGCATACGATAATTAAATGCTGAGTTGATTGCATGCGAAAAATGATTTATTTTAAGCATACGAAAATTTAAATGCTGGGTTGATTGCATGCGAAAAATGATTGATTTTACGCATCCGAGAATTTAAATGCTGTGTTGATTGCATGCGAAAAATGATTGATTTTACGCATACGAAAATGAAATGCTGGGTGGATTGCATGCGAGAAATGATTGATTTGACGCATACGAAAATTAAATGCCGTTTTGATAAGTGCAGAAAATTTAAATGTGGTTGACGATTTACAGGGAATTAAAACAATTGATGATTTGCAGAAAATAAAACAGGTTGACAATGCAGAAATAAGCAGTTGGTTATTTGCAGAAAATAAGACAGTTGCTATTTGCAGAAAATAAAACAGTTGATATTTGCAGAAAATAAAACAGTTGATATTTGCAGAAAATAAAACAATTGATATTTGCAGAAATAAAACAATTGATAAATTGCGGAAGAATTTCCAGCAGATTGCGAGAATTAAAGCAGTTGATATTTGCAGAAAATAAAACAATTGATATTTGCAGAAAATAAACAGTTGATATTTGCAGAAAATAAAACAATTGATATTTGCAGAAAATAAACAATTGATATTTGCAGAAAATAAACAATTGATATTGCAAAAATTAACCATACGAAGCATACAAATTATTTTTACGGAAAAGTACGATCCGAAGTGTCGGAAAGAATTAAAATGGGCTGGGCTTGATTAAAAAGGAAAGAAATAAAATTGAAATGGGCCAGGAGTAGTGCCTGGCTCGTGAAAACATTTCAATGGTGATGGGCCTTACACGCGTGAACAGTGCCGAAGCATGGCACTGTTCATCGTCTCTCTTCTTGGTCGCCAGCGCTACTGCCGGCGGCCAAGCTCCGGCTTCCCTTGCCCGTTTCTCGCGATCTTCGTACCGAGATGCTCGTCTCCTCGACGGCGTCTCGACCGTATGAAGCTCGAATTTTAATAAAGATCGTATCGAGTTTAATTTTGAAAAAATGACAAAACCGTTAATTATCGAAAACTAATTAATTCGCACAATCTAGCTAACGATTTTTAAAATTGAAGAAAAAAACATGCATAAACAACGAAAATGCTTAGAGAGAGAAAGCTTACTCTCAAGCTTTTAAACTGGGCAATTGTCGCTCTAAATGAGCAAGCTGATCAAGAGGGGAGAGAGAGCAAGTTTTCTTGCTGAATTGGTGCCCTTTGAACGTTCGATGAGGGGCAGTATTTATAGCCTTCAAACGTGTGGCTTGCCGGACGTGACGAACGCGAGTGGTGGCTGTTCTTCGTGCTGGCGGGGCTACGGCTGTGAGGTGGAGGGTCTAGGGTTGAGGGTGATGATGAATGAAGGGACATGAAGCGATGGGAGCAGGTTGGCTTGGGCGAGGACTCTGCTGCCGCTCATGGGCACTGTTCACGTGCACCATGCCCCTTAATTTGTCAACCGTTGATCTGGTTGACTTTCCTTGGTTGACTAGATCAACGGCGATGATCAATTTGGCCTTTTAGCTTATTTAAATGGCCTCAAGCCGATTCCTGCGAGCAAATGTTCCGAATTTTTGAGCCGAAGGTACCAGCGCATAGAGAAAAATACGACGGGTTTAACCGTATACAACGAATGACGCGAATTTTTCATTTAGCGCGTTTATTTTCTCGTTCAAAAGCGTGAAACGTGCGAAAGGAAAAATGAAAATGTTACGTCGAAAATTACACGAAACTCTATAGACCGTTGTGAGCAGGAAAAAAGCTAGCAACTAGTTGATGGAAAACATTTCAAAGTCAAGCTATTGTCCGAGCGAACTTACTCGGGTCCAATAAAAGCTCGAACGAAAATAATAAAAAATACTAAAAAATGCGCTAAAATATTAAAAATCTTAGAATTCATGAGATGACCTAAAATGAAAAAAAACTAGCAAACGACTGCCGGATAGTTAAAAATGTGCTTTTTAAGGCTAAAAATAATAATGATAATAATAATGAAAATACATGACGAAAAATTAAAAATGCGATTTCGAAAGCTGACGATGCTAACGATGATGCTAAAATGCGATGAAACACTTAAAAATGCTAGCGACAGTAAATCAACTGAAAATGACAGTAAATTAACTAAATAACAGAAATGCTAAAATCAATTAAAGATGGCGTCAAAATTCGGGTATCAACATATAGCATATATGATTTATTCTCATTGTTTTCCCATTTATCAATTGCTCTCCTTTTTCTCATTTGTTTTTGCTTCATGTTTGCTTCCTTCCTATTTGCAGGATATAGACATGCTTCGTTGGAATCACGCTATAAGATGGGTTTTAGATGACAAAATCGTTGTAATGCCTTCGCCATGGATTTTCATCAAAATCTAATCAATATTCGAATGGAGTACATTACCACTCCTCAATCAACTTTGTGCGGCGGTTCGCTATGGGTTTTCGATGACAAAATCGTTGTAATGCCCTCGTCATGGATTTTCATCAAAATCCAATCAATATTCGAATGGAGTACGTTACCACTTCCCAATCAACTTCGTGCGGCGGTTCGCCATTGGGTCTTCGATAAGAAAATCGTTGTAAAGCCCTTACCATGGGTTTTCGATGACAAAATTGTTGTAAAACACTCGCCATTGGGTCTTCGATGACAACATCCTTGTGAAGCCCTTGTCATCGGGTCTTCATTGACAACATCATCGTAAAGCCCTCGCCATTGGGTCTTCAATGACAAAATCGTTGTAAAACCCTCGCCATTGGGTCTTCGATGACAAAATCGTTGTAATGTCCTCGTCATGGATTTTCATTAAAATCCATCAACATTCGAATGGAGTACGTTACCACTCCCAAATCAACTTCGTGTGGCGGATCACGCTCCCTCACAGTAAAATCAACTTCGTGCGGCGGATCACACTCCCTCACGGTCAAATCAACTTCATGCGGTGGCTTCCAAACCACTCTCCATTTCAGTTCATACGGTAAGTTCGAGGTAAGACTTGCTTTCCCTTTACACCATCTGTTTAGTGTTGTGATAGGTCACGTCCCCACGTACACCTTGTTTTTTAAAGCTGTGATAGGTCATGTCCCCACATCTTGCCTATTTAGTGTTGTGATAGGTCACGTCCCTACATACACCTTGTCTTTTAAAGCTGTGATAGGTCACGTCCCCACATCTTGTCTATTTAGTGTGGTGATAGGTCACGTCCCCACATATACCTTGTCTTTTAAAGCTGTGATAGGTCACGTCCCCACATCTTGTCTGTTTAGTGTGGTGATAGGTCATGTCACCACATACACCTTGTCTTTTAAAGCTGTGACAGATCACGTCCCCACATCTTGTCTGTTTAGTGTTGTGATAGGTCACGTCCCCACATACACCTTGTCTTTTAAAGCTATGATAGGTCACGTCCCCACATACACCTTGTCTTTTAAAGCTGTGATAGGTCACGTCCCCACATCTTGTCTGTTTAATGTTATGATAGGTCACGTCCCCACATACACCCTGTCTTTTAATGTTGTGTCAGGTCACGTCTCCACACCATGTCTTAAAATTTCGTAAGCAGTCACCCTCGCTATCAAATCAACATTAGAGCAAAGGTATGTTACTGTCAATCAATATCCGAGCGCAGGTACGTTACAACTCTCATTTACAAATTTCTGTCATTTACATTTCCGCATATCTACTACTCCTCCTTGAGCGACTATATTTTACATTTCCACATATCTAAATACTCCTCTTTGAGCGACTATATTTTACGTTTCTGCATAATTACTACTCCTCCTTGCGCGACTATAGTTTACATTTTCGCATAATTCTACATTTCTGCATAATTACTACTCCTTGAGCGACTATAGTTTACATTTTTGCATAATTTTACATTTTCTGCATAATTATGACTCCTCCTTGAGCGACTACTATTCACATTTCAGTTATAATGCATTCCAAACGTGGTAATAATTGGGGCAACCGTCTTTACTGCTTATCAAAAATATCAGTTGCACTGTATTTTTGATCAGACAATAAAGAGGGTGAAACTGTTGCTACCCGAATTTGGATTTACATCACAATTTTTACATATTTTATCGCTTATCACGCTATTAGCCTATCTACGTCCAATTTCTGCCGAATTTTGATCTTAGGCTATTTGTTTTAATATTCCGTGCTATTTCGTGTCTTTTTAGATTTTTTTCGTATTTTTTACTGTCTTTTCGCTCGAACTTCTATCGGTTCCGAGTAAGTTTCCTCGAACCGTATATCAAACGCGTTATTTATTTAATTGACAATTACCTACTATTTTTCTCTTTCGCGTCATCTAGTTTGATTTCATTCAATTTTTGTCGTAATGGCATTTATTTTGCATCCTAACTTTTGACATTTTTGAATGAGAAAATTCGTACGTTAAACCAAACGTTTTCTTTATTTACTGTATACTAGTCATTATGTGTCATTTTTCTACACCTTTTGTTCCTCTCGGTTTGTGCATTTTTTCCCGTCAACCGAATTTCCTCATAACACAGTTCAAGACAAAATATCTCGTTCGTACCATGTTAATGGATTAACTCCACATAAATCCATGTTAATCCTCCAACTCATTGCCAACTATACATGATCATCCTAAACATCCCATCCGGCCATCCTCGGCCACACACAACCCCTAGCTAGCTCCTTACTCCTACCAAGCTTCATCATCACATGCACCGTTACCCTCTTCCACCTCCACCGCCGATTTTCAACCACACAATCCACTCCAAACTTCCTCTATAAATAGCACTCTTCAAGCAACAAGCAAAAGGGGGACCAATTTGATGCTCTAGTCCCCCATTTTTATTCATACTCTCTCCCTCTGCTTTGCTTTCAATTTATTGCCTTTCAATTATTTAAATTGCCTCTGTTTCAATTTAAATCAATTTCTGCTGTTTAATTTCAATTAATTGTTGCTCCTTCTGTCAATCAATTGATGCTACTGCTTTAAATTAATTTTGTTGTTTTGCTTCATTCAATAGCTTGCTGTTTAATTAGTTCAATTGCTCAATTCAATTTAATTTGCTTAATTCTGTTTTGTCCAAATTATCTACTGTTTTTGTTTCGTTTGAATTTCTGCTTAGTTGATTTAGTTGCTGTAGTTGTTGGGTTAATTTTCGTGGTTTTATTTCGCTGTTTCGTCGCCTAGTTTTGGCCGTTGTCGCCGGCGGAAGCATGGAGAAGACGATGAACAAGAGAAAGGAGGGAAAGGGGATGGGTTGCTAGTCTGCTGTTTTAAGATAGAGTTAGTCATGGGCTTGGCAAGCCTAGCCCAAACGGAAAAAAAGAAAGGAAAGGGCTAGCTTGCGCCAAGCCTAAGGAGAGGATAAGGTGGGTTGCTGACCTTAGGCCTATGCGGGAAAGGAAAGGAGAAAAAGGCAGCCAACCCAACTGCTGGGCCCAGTTTTTTCGGCCCACCGTAAGTATTTCATATTCTTTGTTCGTTAGTAACATTTAATTAATTAATTTATGTGCTTTTAATTGTTAATTAATCATTTGTATTTAATTATCAAATAATTAATTTTCTTGCTTTTAATTAATTAATTAATAGTTTTACTTGTGTTTTACTTGTTAATCATTTTATTTAACTGCTTGATATTTAGTTTACTCGTACTAATGATCTCATTTTGTAGGGTAAAATCAAATCTTCGCTCGTAAATACTCTTTTCTTATCCCTTTTATTTATTCAAAGTTTTCTGCATATTTATTCGTATGCATGCTTATTTAGAAATGTTAGAACACGGATATTCGTATGCATGCTTATTTAGAAATGTTAGAACTTGATTTGCTTCGTGAGCATTGACCAGATGATGAAAGAGGGCGCCCGCTTTAGTAAAGATTAAACGGTTAATTCCGTTAAATAATCAGTCCTGACTAGTCCCGACCAACAAAAAAATACTAAAGTGGTGATTCCTCTGAGGGCCCCCATTTACTTGTTGTTTAAAAATATTTTTAAACACCTCTTTTATCAGTAACCTTATTTAGGATGTGACTCGTGTGCTTAACACCTTCCCGAGTCCATAATACGACCCCGAACCATCGATCTTGGGTTTAGAACCTTTGTGCCTTTGTTTTTTTATTTTTATGCCATGACGATTAGGTTCCCTAAACCAAGAAATAAATAGGGTGGTGACTTTATTGCATTATGTGAGATAAGCCCGATTTTGTCTCACATCCGTCCCGAATCGTTTCGCAAAATCGAAAAGGGGGTGCGATAGGGTCGTTATCCTAATAATTTGATGCAGATTTATCTAGGCGGAGTATGTCTTGACATGGTCAAGGCTGATTGTTTGGTTTGTTAACTCTTGTGCTGTGGTTGGTTGTGCCTGTCTATGTCTTGGGGTGTGTTTTCCGTTTTGATTGCTCGAGGGCGAGCAATGGGCAGTGTGGGGGAATTTGATATGGTGTCTTTTTATGCATATTTTTCCTTCCTTTCAAGTCCAATTTCATGCTTGATACTACTAAATTGGCTTGTTTTCCAACCACTTTGCAGATTTGGACTAAAGGGAGAAACTCGAGGAAAAGCGCACCATTTGGATGCATTTCTGCTGATCTTACATCGTCAAGCCCTAGATGCGTTTTGTCGTCGAGACCTACCGTCGGGACCTAGATGCGATCTTATGTCCAGGCCTAAACAACGCACGTGCATGTTTCTTTCCGGATGACGCTTGACCAAAGATGCTAAAAAAATTCTAGCGGGATTCCATGAAAAGATCATCCAGCTCAGCAGAGAATATTCCCCTCTGCCATTTTGTCCCCTAGTGGGGTTGTTAGGCTATATATAGGACCTTAACGTTTAGGTTAGAGGGGGCTTTTCTTGAGAATATTTTGCTAATTTCTAGGGTTTGCAATCATTGTAGCCGCCTCTTTAACAATGGGATTCGTTCTTAGTTTATTTTTCCAGAAACCAGAGCCCCAAGCTCCGGTTGGTTTTTAATCTAGATTCTCATTTTCATCTGCACCTCTTCTCTGTTTATGTTGCTTTCTCCATCCATTTTGTGTATGAATTCCAGCATGAGTGGCTAAATCTCTCTGTCTTGGCAGGGGTGTTTTAAGGATTGCAAGAGGATAGTCGGGTGGTCAAAGTGTTCTTAAAACGTTTTCATGATTGTATCCGCTTTCTTGCCATTTTATTGTCATTTTGTGTGAGGTTTGTTTGTAGTTTTATTATCTATTTGCATGTTTCTCATGAATATTGTCATTTCCATGGTAATAACTAACGTGAGGCCATGGAATAAAGTAGGCACCTAGTCCAGAGTCACCATGTCGTTTGGTCCAATCTGGCTAGGGCAAGAAACCGGTTAGGGGAGACTTCTTAGTGTCTAGCCCTAGACGTGTCTTCTCTCCACTTCACGGGCCTGCGTGTATGACCCATAAGCGTACCTTGGGCGCAGTGTCACGGCCGCTCCCATAAGCGTACCTTGGGAGTTACTTCTCTTAAGAAGAGAAGTAGGGAATCCACGTGAAAACAGGATTCCTATAGCACGTCTATGGCGTGAAAATAGGTTATCCCTACACCTGTTAGTCTTTACCATTTTTATTGATATTCTCCTACCTTATTTACATTCCCATTTTATTTAATTATTCCGTTTGTCTTTTATTACTTGTTATTTGCATTTTTATTTCATCTCAATATCAATTGCCATCATTGGTTAGATTCGTCTAGACCAACCAACACCCCCCCCCCCCCTCCACCCCCGCCCCTCCGTGTTACCTTTATATCTATTGTATTTTCATCCTCATCATATATCTAGGGCAAGATTAAATATAGTCCTTCATTTTCCCTGTGGTTCGACCCTGACTTGTCGCTATATACATTAATTTGTGCATCTAGCCTATCAGGATTATTTAATTTTTATTACTTTTGATGCGCATTTTGACGGCGCATCAAATTTTGGCGTCGTTGCCGGGGAATCTGTGTTTACGGACTAATTTCTTTCTTTTACTTGTATAACCAGGAGATCTGCACCAGACCTTCTACCCCTTGACCATGAACTCACAAAGACAGAGAGAGAATTTCGAAGACAGGCCAGAGGAGCAACCTCTCGCAGAGTAATTCCTCGTCCTGCCCTCGACAGTCAAACCTCTAGTCAGACCGGTCCTGACAATCATTTTCATCCTGACCTCGACAACCCAGCAGTTGTCTACCCCGAGATATTCACTATGGCATACCCTCCTAATATCGACAATCCTCCGCAAACTATTGAGGACCTCAATGGTGCCCCTGAAACACCCAACACCTGTATCGTTTGTCCCACTGTTCCCCATGATTGGACGCGGAAGTCCGCAGTCATGCACCATCTTCCCCTCTTCCGTGGCGTTCTAAAGGAAAATCCTCACCACCATATTCAGCAATTGCACTCTATTTGCAACACCATGAAGCCAGCCAATGTCAGTATTGAGCACGCCAAACTCCAAGCCTTCATCTGGTCTCTGAAAGATGATGCCCTAGACTGATTCTATGATCTACCCCCAAATTCCATCAATTCTTGGGCCGAAATGTCCAAATCCTTCACCGAAAAATACTACCCATCGGAAATGGCTAATGTAACTCGCAAGCAGTTGGTGTCTATAGTCTAGAGGAAAGAAGAAGATTTTGGCCAGTACCATGAACGCTACAAAAAGATGAAAGCTATGTCCCCCTCACACAACCTTACCGAGCACACCCTTATCCAATATTTCTGTGAAGGTCTCAAAGCTCGTGACAAGGCATTGCTCAACGCCGCTGCTGGTAGTGTGATCACTAGACTCACCCTTGCTGCCGCAAAGGCCACCATAGAGTTAATGGCAAGAAATTGCATACCCGAGGAAAGCAATCATCTAGGGCAGGATGCCTAAGTGACCGCGATGCAGACCTAATTAACCGCTATGATGGGCATGCTTCAGAACATGGCCCCTGGACAGTCAGTTCAGGTCAAGGCCTGTCAGATTTGCAACTTGACCGATCATCCGACAAATGCGTACCCCTATATCCCTGATGAGATCCAGAGTAATTACAATCAAGCCCCATACGGGCAGAACTACAATCAGGTGTGGAGACCACCAAACTCCGGTTGGGCCAGCCATCAGCAAGCGTCTAGCCCAGGACAACCGATGCAGTATAATCAGTACATGAATCAGGCCCAGCCACCTTTCAACGTCCAAAACTTCAAGCCTAGACCTACCCATCCCAACAACCAACAATCTTCCTATCAAGTCGACCAGAGTCAGACTTCCACTTCTTCTGCCCCACCGGCTGATGAGGTCGCTCACTATAGGATCATCATCACAGATCTACAAAAACAAATGAGCATCATGGCCGCGGGCATGAAAGAATTGAAAAACAAAGGCAGATTGCCCGGGCAGACTGAGGCCAACCCAAAACACAATGTGTATACTATGACTCTTCGCAGTGGCTACGTCTTACCCCCTCAAGAGCATCTAGGCCTCGATGTCGAAAAGTCTCCTGAATCTGAAGTCTTGCCCAAGAAAATACCCAAATCCAAGTTCATTGGGCCTAAACTCCCAGAAGTGATGGAGGATCGCATCAGATCTCCACGAGGGATGGCTCCATGAGGTGACACAAGCCCACAAGAATTCACCCAAGACTATATACACAACATCCTCGAGCCGTCCTTTCCTCAAAGGCTCGTCAAGACCAAGAAGATGGAAGAGGATCGAGAAATCCTTGATATGTTTAGCAAAGTCCTCGTCAATATCCCACTTCTCCAGGCCATCAAAAATGTGCCTCGATATGCCAAGTTCCTAAAAACTCTTTGCACCAACAAATGTAACTTAGCCGGGGTAAACAAAATAAGTGTGCGGGTGAATTTCTCTGCCATTATCCAATAGAAAATCCCTCTGAAGTGTGAAGACCAGGGCATGTTTGTCCTCTCCTGGATGATAGGGACAGTCAGTATTGGCAATGCCATATGTGATTTAGGGGCTGACATTAATGTCATGCCCTTAACTATTTTCAATAGTCTTGACCTAGGGCCCCTCCAGCCAACCAAGCTCGTCATCCAGCTAGCCAATCATTCTGTAATTCACCCTAAAGGCGTAATTAAGGACTTCTTGGTCAAAGTAGGTGACTTCCTATTTCCCGCAGACTTCTATGTCATCGCAATGGAGAACGAAGAGACCGCTAAAGCCACAGACGTGCTTCTAGGGCAACCGTTTCTTGCTACAGCTAGAGCAAAGATAGACGTTCATGACGCATCTATCTCTCTTGAGTTTGATGGAGAAATCATTAAGTTCAATATGATGGAAGCCATGCAATATCCTTCTGATCTTTCTTGTGCTAATTTTGCTGATACGATCGACCCTTTGGTTGATAAAGTTACTAACTTGAATTCTATTGAACCTTTGCAGTTTGCCCTTGACAAAAGTGTCACACCAGCAATATTAGACGTCTTGGCCTCGACAATTAAGACTCCACCAGAATTAGATGAAGTCGCTGCAGCGTTAGAAGAACACTAAATTGTTGACGTTGTAGACCATATTGTTACACAAGTTTCCAATCTTGACGCAGACGACTCTATCCCGCTTGCCCTAGACAGAACTATTTCACTCAATTGTTGACCCCTTTGTCTTGACACTTGTGACTTCAGAGCACTCAATTGTTGATAGTGTTGACCCTATAGTTACACAAGTTTTCGATCTTAACGCTGAAAACTTTTCCCATCTTGCCCTCGACAGGAACTTTACTACAAATTCAGTGTCTGCCCCTTCTTTTCTGCAGGCCCCTAAGTTGGAGTTGAAGAGCTTGCCCTCGCACCTCAAGTATGCCTACCTTGGCGAACATGACACACTCCCAGTGATCATCTCTAGCAAGCTTGATCTAGACCTAGAGTGCGAGCTGGTGTCCACACTCAAAGGATACCGTGAGGCCCTTGGATGAACGGTCGTCGATGTCAAGACACTTGACCCAACCCTTTGCACTCCTCAACTAGCCATGACTCCAACTGTCGCCATGACCACTTTTGAGGCTACGGTAACCCCCGCCCCAGCTGCTACTACCACTGCCTTAACCATCAAAGGCAAAACCCCCGATGATAACCCAACTCCGCAACCTGCCCAAGACACAACCAAGACTAACACTCACCACGATAAGTTGCTCTTTTCTAAAACCTTTGATACTGGACAAAAGGTCTTACTTTACAATTCTTGTCTTAGGCTCTTTTCTAGAAAGTTGAAGCATAAGCGGACCGACCCTTACCTTGTTAAGAAGGTGAATGATCATGGTGTGGTTGCGATCTAGAATATGGACACGGGCCTCATTTTCAAAGTGGGTGACCACAAATTGGAGCTATTCCACGAAGGTTTCCACCCCCTGAAGGCAGATCCACCTGACCAGGCCTAGACAGCAGCAAACGTCTAGGCCTTGACGTTATAGAAGGCGCTCCGTGGAGGCAGCCCACGTGCCGTTTCACCCCTGTTCATCTCTCTTTTCAATTTCATGCTGAACTCCTTTTATTTTCTGCAGATTTATTTACGTATTTATGTTTGTTTTGTGCACCTCTCTCGCATTGAGGACAATGCGTTGCCTAAGTGTGGGGGAGGATTTATGTGTTTGTGTGATATTTTAGTATTTATGTTTGCTTGACTGCATGTTTATTGTATGCTTGTTGCATGATTGCATGCTTTGTGAAAAAAATTTAAAAAATTCAGATTTTCACATTTTAGGATTTTGTTAACTTTTTAGCACTGCCCAGTTTTAAAACCCCCTTGTATGGACACACTTTTGACTTATGAGCACATAGAAATGAACTACCTTTCATGTTGGTCTTGCCCTAGATCTTGCATGCTTTGTCTGTTAGCTCTTATAACCTACATCTTGCACTAAACATCAGCAATCATTTTTAGCACCTTGTGAGCATTTGAGACTAAACAGTTATATTTTTCATGTGTGATTCAATGCTTAGCTAGGCACTCAACTAGGTTTGCATGAGACCCCTGGGTATGGGCACCATCAGTCTTAGGAAAGCAACAAAAAGACAGAAAAAACAAACTTTGCATCTTTGTTTTCGTTTCTTTTTCTTTCTATCCTTCCTCTCTTTTTCTTCATTTAGCCCTCGACACCTTTTTTCGTTTAGCCCCCGACATCTTCTCATTTCCTTCTCATTTCTCTCTCTTATTTAACCACTTGTTCTCACTTTCCTTGATCCCTTTTCCTTGGGAGGTGAGCGGTATTTGTCAGAGGTGGCGGGCTAGATGATCAGCAAAGCCCAAGTGTGGGGGAGACCAACAAGAAGGTGTAGATGCCGAAAAAAGGCTAGGGAAAAATCATCAAGCCCTAGCCAAAGTACTTTCATCAAGTCTTAGCTGAAGTAAGTTGGCAAAACCCTCAAGCTAATTCAATCTTCATCAGCTGAAGTAGTTGTCAGATTCATGCCTCTCTTCGTTATTAAAAAAAAAAAGAAAAAATAGAAAAAAAAGGAAGAAATAAATTTCAAAACCAAACAAAGAAAAGAAAAGAAAATGTCATCTGGTTTCAAAATAAAATAAGAGAGAAGGCAAGAGTACGACCCAGAAGAATGAAGTATTGTCAACATAGTTTCCAAGAGAAGAACTCCCCCTAGAAGAAGAATCTCGTCTAGCCCTCGACTATCTGCCCTTGACGGATACTGCCTCACCGCGTCGTCTCCTTTCTCACCAAGGAATCCTTCCAGGTTTTTCGTTCTATTCTCCATATCTTTTTCTTCCTCTTTCGCTCTTTATATATAATCTTTCTTCTTGCTCTTCCCATTTTCTTTCTTTCTTTCCCTTTTCTCTTCAAATTCTTCATCTTCTCTTTGCACCTCTTTCCTTTCACTCCTTTTTATGATGCAAGGTTCGTTTCTTATTGTTGATTGCCTAAGCATGTGGATTTTAACTCGGGTTGATGTGCAAGCTATGTTGTGTGTCTTGTTAATTTGTATACTTGAGTGGTTAAACACCGAGCCTAGTTGAGTGTGAGTGTAAACACTTACCCCGGTGAGGATTGCTGATGCCAAGTCTGATGTGGTAAAGTTTCTTCGTTAGGGTCGTTATCATAATGATTTGATGCAGAGTTATCTAGGCGGAGTATATCTTGACATGGTCAAGGCTGACTGTTTGGTTTGTTAACTCTTGTGCTATGGTTGGTTGTGTCTGTCTATGTCTTGGGGTGTGTTTTCCGTTTTGATTGCTCGAGGGCGAGCAATGGGCAGTGTGGGTGATTGCATTGCATTTCATCATGTTTTATTGTCCATTTACTTGTTTATTTGGACAGTAAACCTACTGATTTATCCCTAATTTCCCATATTATTAGCAGTTCTGGTCTGATGGCAAAATATTGAAGATTCTGATGTGGAAAGCTGAAGCTGATTTTCCCAGTCTTGGCCTAGACTTTAGCCAAGACACATTCGTATCCAAAGCAGCGCACCAAAGTCAGATTGTCTTGGCCTAGACTTCGGCCAAGACTCTTTCGCGCTCGAGCAGAAGTTTCAACATCCGCTTGGGCCGCTTCCCGCATTGGGCTTTGCAGCTGGCGTCGCAGCTGTCCCGCAAATTTAGAGGGATCTGAAGCATATCTCTTGAAGAATCCAGCATGGGATCTCCCTCTTTTGTATTTGTGATTTAATTCCCATTTAAGAACAATTTATTGTAGCAATCCTTTTAGAGATTTTCTAGGGATTAGAGTTGGAATAGGATAGAGGAGTTGAGGGCTATTTAGCTAAACATCATTCCTCCTCTGTCGAGGGGGATCGGAACCTTTCTTTTCTTTTCCTTTTCTTTGACATTGTTACCTTTGCTCCGGATTTATTTAAATCTCGGATTTAGTTTATTTATGCAATTAAATATTTTGTCTTCTTAATTATGAGTATTAGTAACTAAACACCCATTCTTGGTAAGGGTTGACGAGCTGAAGTTCTTATGCATTCGTGAGATCAATTCGTACTTAACAATCTCTTCTTTCGTATTTATTTATTTCTTGAACTTAATCTATCACTTACTCACTAGAGACAAGGTTTGATCATCCTTGTACTCTAGTAGAGAAGAGTTGCAGCCAGTCTAGAAGGAAAGGGAGTATCCGTCGGCTAGACAAAGTAGGTGACTAGTCTCGCGCCAAACTAGAAGAAATAAGTAATCTAGGTCAAGACCAGCTTGACAACCTAGGGTTTCCACAGGGAAACGCCTTGTCCTAGGTACTGTCTTCCCCTATACCATTGAGGAAGCGAACAGCCATTCGAGACAGCAGTCAAACGGATAAACCCTTTAACCAGCAAGGTGTCCCTGGGCTAGGATTATCAGGAAAGGGAGTACCCGCCAGGTAATTTGAAGAGGAGGGAAGATAGGAGTGAACAGGAGTACCTCCACTCTATAGCAGTGCTATGAACGAAGAGAGGAACACCTAAGAATCTATGATCGAAGCATAAGAACAGAAGCTCTCACATCGCCCTTACCTGGAATTCTCTTTTATCAGATTTATTTCAATCTTGACCCCAGTCTTGGCCAACCCTTTGGCCAATACTATTTTCAAACTATTTTTACTTCTTTATGTTTTGTCTTTATTTTCAGATACTACCAAACCAAATCTAGTGACGAGGAAGTCAACCTAAGAATTACATCTCCTAGAGGTCTCTGTGGACGATCCTCTTACCACAATCTACAAACTCTTGTGGACAAGTGATAAGTTGTATTTCTACCCCCAATTCCATACCCATTTCACTATTATATTTGACGTGTTCGACGCACGATCAAATTTTGGCGTCGTTGCCGGGGATCTCTAACGATATTTATAGTTTTTGTTTTATTTTATTTTTGATAGTTGATGACCAGGTCCTCTTGTAGAGAAGAAAATTTGCTACCATACAATCCGAATCTCTCTAAGATCGAAGCACAACTCAGGAAGGTAGCTCAGAAAAGGAAAACCCCAGAAGAAAGTGAATCGGAAACCTCAAGTTCGGAAACAGATTACAGTCTAGACCACGATCTTGGCCAAGACTCCGACCAAGACATGGCAGAAAATCAACCAGAACCGACGATGAGGGAACTGAACAGAACAGCAGAACAGGAAACCTTTTCCTTTATCAGTTTACCAGCTGTACCGAATGACTGGTCTATCAAGACCAATATGGTGGCCAACCTTCCTAGATTCTATGGCCATTCGAACGAGAACCCTTTCAAGCACCTGAGAAATCTACACGTTCAGTATGATATGATGAAACCGGCTGCTGTGAACATGGAGAGAGCAAAGTTGAAAGATTTTCCATGCTCTCTGGAGGGGGCTGCCTAAAATTGGTTCTACAGCCTACCTCACAACACGGTCAATACCTGGGCCTAGATGTCCACATTATTCCTCAACAAGTACTGGAATGCAACAAAAGCAGGGGCGGCTAGAAAAAATATGACTGCCATCCAGCAGAGGAACAATGAGGGTCTAAGTGAGTATCACCAGCGGTTCAGGGAATTGCAAGAAGTTTGCCCTACACATGGAGTTGCGGATCAGACCATGATCCAATATTTTTATGATGGAATGCTCCTGCCAAGTAAAGAAAAAGTTGATGCAGCCGCAGGTGGAGCATTGCAAGACTTGACTGTCACCAAAGCCAAACTTCTACTCCAAACCATGGCAGACAATAGCCAAAATAATACCACTTCTGACAGGACTTCTATTCCTTCTAGTCTTTGTTCTATTGATGTTGAGCAAAAATTAACTGAATTAACTGATATGGTGAAAAATATTTCTGTCAATATTTCAGGAGCAATGACTACATGGAGTTCAAGTCAGGAGCAGATAGCCTCGGTTTGTGGGATCTGCCAGCAACAAGATCATCAGACCAATAATTGTTACATGGTGCAGCATCCTGATGACGTAACACAAGTAAATGCAGCCTATGGGCAGAACCAAGGGAGTATGCAAAATTTCCCTCAAGGAAGTAACCAGTACTCATGGAGAGGCCATCCAAATTTTAGATGGAGAGACCCAGTCCCTCCAAATCAGAATCAAAATCAGAATATACCTCAGCAACAACCTCCCGTTAACTTTCAAAACTTCGTACCTCGTCCTTCACACCTAAATCCTGGCCAACCTCCTGGCCAAGCCTCGGTGCCCCAGCTGCCTCCAGCACCTCAACCCTTGCAGATAACCGGTCCCTCTATGGAGGATACGCTTAAGAGTTTGGTTGAGATGCAAAAGAACTTGATGCAATCTACGCAGTCTAGCTTAGCGGAGATGCAAAAACAAATCAATCAAATGGCCAATCAAGGGAAATTGCCTTCTACAACAGTAGACAATCCAAAACACAATGTTAGTGCCATGAGCCTGAGGAGTGGAGCTGTGCTACCAGAAAGGGAAGGAGCGAAAACAGATGAGGAAATAAGAAAAATCCAGTCGCAAGAAATGGACGAAGATGAGGAAGAAGAAACTGAAACGGAAGCAGTGTTGGCCAAACCTCAGGCCGACACTGAAGTTATCGCGGAACCAGAAAAGACAGAACCTGTCTTGGCCAAGACGCAGGCCAAGACACAGGCCAAGCCTGACAAGCCAGAGGAAATCATAGAAATTCCTCCACCATTTCCTCCTAGATCTTCGAAGGAGAAGAGGCAAGATGAAGCAAGAGACTTCATGGCTGTTTTTGGGAAAATAGCTGTTAATATTCCCATGTTAGATTTAATTGCAAAAGTCCCCTCTTATGCTAAATTTCTTAAAGAACTGTGCACTAATAAAAAGAAAATTGCAGGTATAGAGAGGGTGAACTTAACTCACAATGTCTCGGCGGTACAGCAGCTTCCAGAGAAGTGCAAGGACTAAGGAACTTTCACCATCCCCTGTCAAATCGGGAACAAAAAAATTGAAAAAGCCCTTTGTGACTTAGGGGCTGGCATCAATGTGATGTCCCTAAGTGAATTCGAGACCTTGAAGATAGGAACAATGAAGGAGACCGACTTGGTAATCCAGCTGGCTGACCGAACGATTATCCGACCAAAGGGAGTAGTGACTGATGTCTTGGTGATGGTAAATGATTTTATTTATCTAGTGGACTTTTATATAGTTGAAATGAATGTTCAATTACCCTCTTGCACCACTGATATTTTATTACGAAGACCTTTCCTAAGGACATCGAAAGCAAAGATTGATTGCTTTGAAGGAAGTATAATTCTGGAATTTTGTGGAAGAACAATTAAATTCAGCATTACTGAAGCCTTAAAACATCCTAACGATTTTCATTGCGTTAATTTTCTTGATGTTCTAGATCCAATTACTGAGGAAATTGCTGACATTTATATTAACGACCCCCTTCAGTATGTTTTGAGCAGGGGAATTTCCGCAAGAACTCTAAAAGAATTAGAGGATAGAACTGGAGATCAGAAGGAACTCCAAGAAATTCTGGATAGTTTGACAGATCCAGAAGAGACAGAACCAGTCTTGGCCTCAAGCTTGGCCAAGACGCAGACCAAGACTACAAAAACAAAGAAGAAGACAGTAGGTTGCCAATTTGTGCAGTCTTCAATCCCTAAATTCCTACCTTCTGTTGTGCAGGCACCACAGTTGGAATTAAGATCTCTGCCAGACCATCTCAAGTATGCCTATCCGTCATTATTTCATCAAAATTGACGGAGGATGAAGAAGAGAGATTGGTGGCAGTCTTGAAGATGCACAAGGAAGCGATTGGCTGGACCATGGCAGATATCAAAGGGATATCAGCCAACATATGTACCCACAAAATTCACGTGGAAGAGGATAAGAAACCCATTCGGCAACCCCAGAGGAGATTAAACCCTCAAATGATGGAAGTCGTTAAAAAAGAAATAATCAAATTGTTAGATTCGGGTGTGATTTATCCTATCTCAGATAGTAATTGGGTGTCCCCTGTGTAGGTAGTTCCTAAGAAGACTGGAATTACAGTGATCGAAGGAGAAGATGGGACCCAAAGAACAACAAGGATCCAAAACGTATGGAGGGTATGTATTGACTACCGAAGGCTGAATCAAGTCACTCGGAAGGACCATTTCCCATTGTCGTTTATCGACCAAATGGTAGAAAGACTTACTGGAAAGTCTCACTACTGCTTCTTGGATGGATACTCGGGGTTTCATCAAATTCCCGTTGCACCCGAAGACCAAGAAAAGACGACGTTCACTTGCCCATTCGGAACATTCGCCTACAAACGCATGCCATTTGGGCTATGCAATGCGTCTGCCACCTTTCAAAGGTGCATGGTAAGTATATTTTCTGAATATGTAGAGAAGAGCATCGAGGTGTTCATGGATGATTTTACCGTTTATGGTAATGATTTCGAACAATGCTTACATAATTTAGAAAATATTTTAAAAATATGTGTTGATACATGTTTAGTCTTAAACTTTGAAAAATGCCATTTTATGGTAAACCAAGGAATTGTCCTTGGCCATGTGATTTCAAAGAAAGGCATTGAGGTTGATCAAGCAAAAATTGACACTATCAAGAACTTGCCTTACCCCTCATGCTTGCGTGAGGTTAGAAGCTTTCTTGGACATGCAGATTTTTATCGCAGGTTCATAAAAGACTTCTCGAAGGTGGCTGAACCAATGTGCAAGCTACTTCAAAAGGAGGTAGAGTTCGACTTCAATGAAGGATGTCAGAAGTCGTTCGACGAGCTGAAGGAGCGATTGACATCAGCACCGATCATCCAAGCACCCGACTGGAGCTTGCCATTCGAACTGATGTGCGACGCAAGTGATGCTGCTGTTGGAGTGGTTCTTGGGCAGAAGAAAGGAAAAGATCCGCACGTGATCTATTATGCATCAAAAATGCTAGATGACGCCCAAAGAAATTATACCACAACTGAAAAAGAACTTTTTGCAATAGTTTTTGCCTTGGAAAAATTTAGATCTTATTTATTGGGCACAAAAATTATTGTATTTTCAAATCATGCGGCATTGAAATATCTCTTGGTCAAGCGTGAGGCCAAACCTAGACTAATCCAATGGATTCTTCTCTTGCAGGAATACAATCTAGAAATTAAGGACAAGAGCGGCAGGGAGAACCTTGTGGCAGACCACTTGAGCCGTTGCCTAGCAGGAGGAGATCTGGAACCAGTTAGAGTAGAATTTCCTGATGAAAAACTGTTTTCAATCGCACTGTCTAGGCCAGAGTCTAGGCCAAACCCGCGCCCATGGTACACTAAAATTGCAAATTACCTTGCAACAGGTAAACACTATAGAGACATGACTACCTATGAGAGGGTGAAAGTCAAACATGACAGTAAGTACTATGTTTGGGATAACCCTTATTTATGGAAATTAGGCACTGATCAATTACTAAGAAGGTGTATACCTCAAGGTGAAACTTTGTCTATTCTTAAATTCTGTCATTCCCAAGCATGTGGAGGCCATTTTGGAGCAAAGAGAACAACCCTAAAAGTTCTAGAGGCTGGTTTTTATTGGCCTAGTATTTTTCAGGATAGTTTCTTGTTTTGTAAAACATGTCCTGCTTGTCAAAAAGTAGGGAATATTAGTTCCCGAAATGAAATGCCTATGAATTTTATTCTTTCATGTGAAATATTTGATATATGGGGCATAGATTTTATGGGACCTTTCCCTACTTCTTTTGGCAACAGATATATTCTCTTAGCTGTGGATTATGTATCAAAATGGATAGAGGCGAAAGCCACTAAGAATGATGATGCTAGGACTGTTATTTCCTTTATTAAATCTAACATCTTGAACAGATTTGGAATTCCTCGAGGGATCATTAGTGATCGAGGAACTCACTTCTGCAACAAGATTTTATCTTCTCTTTTCAGGAAATATGGCATCACACACAAAGTATCCACAGCCTACCACCCTCAATCAAACGACCTAGCAGAAGTGTCGAATAGAGGTGAAATCTGTCTTGGCCAAGACAGTAGGCCTAGACAGACGCGATTGGAGCCAGCGGCTAGATGACGCATTATGGGCCTGCAGAACGGCTTACAAAGGTCCAATCGGGATGACGCCTTACAAGCTGGTCTATGGGAAGGCATGCCACTTGCCAGTAGGGTTGCAACACAAAGCATATTGGGCTATACGAAAGTGCAACTTGAGCTATGATGAAGCTGGGCAAGAAAGAAAGTTACAACTCCACGAGCTGGAGGAGTTAAGAGACCAAGCCTATGACAATCAGCTGATTGTCAAAATCAGAATGAAGGCCTACCACGACAAAAGAATTGATGGAAAACCTCTCCACATAGGGGAGAAGGTTCTTCTTTATAATTCTCATTTCAAATTGTTCCCTGGAAAATTAAAAACAAGATGGGAAAGCCCTTTTGTTGTTACTAATATTTACCCACATGGTGCAGTAGATATTAGAAATGAAAAAACAGGTGCCGAGCTCAAGGTGAACGGACAAAGATTGAAGCCATTCTTCGACAGCTTCCAGGAAGAGAAAATTTCTGAAAAGGTGGACTTGCCACCAGAAAACAAGTGAAGAAAATTCAGAGTCAAGCCTAGGACTTAAAATAAGGGCGCTACAAGGGAGGCAACCCTTGTTTCTTTCATTTTAGGAAGTTTCTTTTATTTTATTTTATTTTAATTTTCCTTTTGTTTCTTTTTATTTTTCCTTTTGATTTTATTTATTTTCGAATTTTTGGTCACGTTTAATTTTGCTGGGTTATTTTTGATTTTGTGCAGGAAATTAAGTGTGGGGAATTTGATGCAGGTTGGCCAAGCCTTTGGGCTAGACTGTTTTGCATCAGACCTGCTCTTTGTGAGTTAGTGGGACACGTGTCAGCGCCGTCTTATTAAAGGCTTTTAATTGCTTTTTGAACGGACAGATCCAAAAAGCAATTAATTGGAATTTATGGGAAGCGTGGGAAAAAGAAATCACCACCTCTGTGTATTCCCTTCCCACTCTGACACAACCATACCCACGTAACCAACATAATCGGACTCCCAACCAAGCTGAAAAGCAACAGTCCCTTCTTCTTCTTCTCCTCCTCCAATCGCACAAAAATTCCCAGAAAACCTAAACGCTAACCCACCATTATTTCACTCTTCATTCCTCTGTCACAACCATGAACCCACCAAACCAGAACCCATCGTCTGGAATTCCAAAAGCTAGTGACGACCTCCGTGGAGTGGCACCGCCTGTCTTTCTGACCGACGGAATCTCCGCCGCGAGGCGTCTTCTCTAGGCACTCGAGGACAACTATTCGATGTCCTCAGAGGATGACTTGCCTAGTGAGTCGGAGAACAGCGTTGAGGGAGTCGATCGGGCTGTTGTCGTGAGTGACGAAGACTCCGACGAGGTCCCTCTTGCGAAGAGGATGAAGCCTTCCGTTCCCGCTTCGGCAGGGGAGAGAGAGAGTCGGCGCGAGAAGAGGCTGCTCAAGAAGATGGAGGCAGTCGGAGCATCAAATCCAGCTCGGACCACCGCAGCATCAAACCCAGCTCCTGCCGCCTCAGCAGTTCCCACACCACTACCGCCACCTCCGGCGAAACAACCAACCGCGACCGCACCACCAAAAAAGACCACAAGCCGATTCAAGCAAGTGGCCCACAAAAAGACCCCGACAAAGAAGCCGGCGAGGATTCCAGATTCATCGCCACCGCCTCCAAACCCTAAGAAGGGCAAAACCAGTGCTGCTCCTTCCACCGCCAAAGGCAAAGGGAAACAGAAGGCGGTTGAGGAAGTTGAGGACGATGAAGAAGAGACTCCGGTCTTGGCCAAAACTCCGGCCAAGACCCCAAAGGTACCTTCTCTTCCTCCCCTGCACACACTAAGAGGCTGGTTGAAGTTTGCTACACCAGACCTCAAGTCCAAATTGCGCGATTTTCATTCCTGTGACATCCCCGCCTTTGCTAGGCTTGATTTTGATTTTTTAGATGAAATGGGGTTAGGAAATAAAATTAGGGAGTTTGTGTATGCCATTGGTTGGATCCCTTTCATGTTTGTTGATTGTGATGCTTACACTGAACTATGCTTAGAATTTCACACATCCTTCTGGTTTGATGAGGCTACCTTATATGTTAGAGGTAGGGATAAACCAGACTTTACTGCTGATGATGTGATTAACTTTCGCTTGTGTGATAAATGGAATCACTTATCTGTTAATGCTTTCAATTCTTTGTTAGGATTTGCATATAGTGATGAGGCTATTTTTGACTATCCTGCTGATTGGGATAACAATACTGCTTTTAGAGAGGTCACTGGTGACCCTGAGGCGAAATTTGATAGAAATTCTAAGGCACACTCAATTCTGAACCCTGCGCTTAGGATGCTTCACAGGACTTTGTCTATCAACCTTTCAGGGAAGACAAAAGTCTCTGGGAATTTAGCTAAATCAGAACTCTTTTTGCTTTGGTGTATTTTGCACCAGAAAAGAGTCAATTTAGGGCTGTATTTGGTTCAGCAATTGCATGCTCGTGAGTCTGTTACCAAGCTGATTTTTGGGTCCCTAATTACTTGGATTGCAATTAAAACTGTTAATCTTGATCTTGCCACTGCTGATTTAAATAAGTGTTGTTCCCCAAAAATTCTAGATTTGAGAGCCTTCAACCAAATGGGATACTTCCATTTGGATGGAGAGTTTGTTGCTTGTAATACAGGATTCACACCAGTAGGGGAGCACATTTTCTCGAAGGAAAATGAAGGGAAATACAAGCTGCGCCCAGTATAAATCCCAGGAGAAACAGCGGAGGACAATATTGCCCAGGATCTAGGCCAAGACATAGGCCAGGACCCTCCCATTCAAAATCCTTTGGCAATTGATCTTGGCCAAGCTTCAAGCCAAGATCCCCCAGCCAGTAGCGCCAATAAACCTCCATTATGGGCCAGGGAATTTCAAGCTAGGCAACTGCTCATCCTAGAGCAGCAGAAGATTATCCTGGATCGTCTAGGCCAGGACAAGCACCAAGACAGGCCACAAGAAACCCCTACAGCAGCCGACACTAAGACAGTCCCACGCTGGGGCCAGCTGCTTATCGACAACCAGAAGGAGATCATGGACTTCCTAGGCCGCCACCAAGCATATCTAGAAGCTCATCACGCATGCCAAGGTGTCGTGGAGATGGCCATTGGGAAAATCCGTATCAAGTTGGACGACCACTTGGTCACCAACAGTGACTCCGAGTCATCTGACGAAGAGGATGATCCCACACCACCAGCACCGCGTGCTAAGACACCACATCCGCAGAAACCCCCTTCTGCTCCACAAAATCCACCAGGTTCACAGCCACCTCCAGACCAGATTCTAGGCCAAGCTTCAGGCCAAGACGCTTAGCCTCCAGCAACATAAAGCTGCTTTTGCCCCCAGGTCGTGTCTTTTCCTTTTTAAATTTCTGTCTTTTATTTTTTCTCTCCACACAATGAGGAAATTGTGTCTTTCAAGTGTGGGGAGGGTGTTTTAATTTCTTGGTTTATTTTTTGTTTGTTTGTTTATTGTGAATATTGGTTGATTTGTGTGATTTAGAGTCAGTTTTTTGTGTTTTAATTTCTCTTTTTACATCAGTTTGTCCAGTTTTGCGTCTGTCATTTGCATGATTTTTATTTGTATTTTTCTGCATGTTTTGAGTCTGTTTTGTACACACTCGAACCCCCGTTTTCTTACTTAGGCTATTTAGTCTTTCGGTGGGACTGTTTTTAGACACCTTCCTAGAGGATACAATGCTTTAGTAACAGGGAAGCGAATGAGCGTAATTGATCAATGCCTAAGGGGCATATACTCTAATGATTCCCAAACATTAACTATCCACATGGTCGTAGGGACATTTAGCTAGAACCTTAACTTCTATTAGGGTAATAGGGTTTGCTGCCATGATTTGAGTGTGTTGTTCTATCTGTCTAGAGTGTGAGACATTAGAAGGTGTTGGAACGTCATAGGGCAGACATAGCAAAGGTGGAAGTTCTAGCCAAAAAGAACAAGCTCTGTCTATGTGCTATGTCTGTAAAAAATTCAAAGGACACTTGATATGTCTAAAAAAAATAATAAAAAAATGCTAGGACATAGAAAAGAAAAGAAAAAGAAAATAGAACAAATCTGTCAAAGTGATTTAAATGACACCAGTCTTTAGGCACTATTGGATAGACAACACTTTGGTGGGACTCAAATCTACGATGAATCTTGTTGCCCTATACCTTATCTTTGAACTCTAGTGGAGTGTCTTGATACCATGTGGATGGGGTATGTTTAGGGTATTGATTAGTCCTTGTTAGTCTAGCATTGGGGATGTTAGGAAATTGTCTTGGCAGATCCAGTGATAGGGTAAACAGCATGAAAATGAGAAAGTCAGGGGTTCATGTTGTCTTTTCTGTTTTTGTTATGTTTTTATTTTTATTTTGAGTTTTTGAATCTGTATGCTTGGGGGCAAGCATAGTTTAAGTGTGGGGAATTTGATTGCATTGCATTTCATCATGTTTTATTGTCCATTTACTTGTTTATTTGTACAGTAAACCTACTGATTTATCCCTGATTTCCCATATTCTTAGCAGTTCTGGTCTGATGGCAAAATATTGAAGATTCTGATGTGGAAAGCTGAAGCTGATTTTCCCAGTCTTGGCCTAGACTTTAGCCAAGACACATTCGCATCCAAAGCAGCGCACCAAAGTCAGATTGTCTTGGCCTAGACTTCGGCCAAGACTCTTTCACGCTCGAGCAGAAGTTTCAACATCCGCTTGGGCCGCTTCCCGCATTGGGCTTTGCAGCTGGCAAGTCGCAGTTGTCCCGTAAATTTAGAGGGATCTGAAGCATATCTCTTGAAGAATCCCGCATGGGATCTCCCTCTTTTGTATTTGCGATTTAATTCCCATTTAAGAACAATTTATTGTAGCAATCCATTTAGAGATTTTCTAGGGATTAGAGTTGGAATAGGACAGAGGAGTTGAGGGCTATTTAGCTAAACATCATTCCTCCTCTGTCGAGGGGGATCGGAACCTTTCTTCTATTTTCCTTTTCTCTGACATTATTACCTTTGCTCCGGATTTATTTAAATCTCGGATTTAGTTTATTTATGCAATTAAATATTTTGTCTTCTTAATTATGAGTATTAGTAACTAAACACACATTCTTGGTAAGGGTTGACGAGCTGAAGTTCTTATGCATTCGTGAGATCAATTCGTACTTAACAATCTCTTCTTTCGTATTTATTTATTTCTTGAACTTAATCTATCGCTTACTCACTAGAGACAAGGTTTGATCATCCTTGTACTCTAGTAGAGAAGAGTTGCAGCCGGTCTAGAAGGAAAGGGAGTACCCGTCGGCTAGACAAAGTAGGTGATTAGTCTTGCGCCAGACTAGAAGAAATAAGTAATCTAGGTCAAGACCAGCTTGACAACCTAGGGTTTCCACAGGGAAACGCCTTGGCCTAGGTACTGTCTTCCCCTATACCATTGAGGAAGTGAACAGCCATTCGAGACAACAATCAAACGGATAAATCCTTTAACCAGCAAGGTGTCCCTTGGCTAGGATTATCAGGAAAGGGAGTACCCGTCAGGTAATTTGAAGAGGAGGGAAGACAGGAGTGAACAGGAGTACCTCCACTCTATAGCAGTGCTATGAACGAAGAGAGGAACACCTAAGAATCTATGATCGAAGCATAAGAACAGAAGCTCTCACATCGCCCTTACCTGGAATTCTCTTTTATTAGATTTATTTCAATCTTGACCCCAGTCTTGGCCAACCCTTTGGCCAATACTATTTTCAAACTATTTTTACTTCTTTCTGTTTTGTCTTTATTTTCAGATACTACCAAACCAAATCCAGTGACGAGGAAGTCAACCTAAGAATTACATCTCCTAGAGGTCTCTGTGGATGATCCTCTTACCACAATCTACAAACTCTTGTGGACAAGTGATAAGTTGTATTTCTACCCCCAATTCCATACCTATTTCATTATTATATTTGACGTGTTCAACTCGCGATCAGTGGGGGAATTTGATATGGTGTGGCTAAATCTCTCATGCTTGATACTACTAATTTGGCTTATTTTCGAACCACTTTGCAGATTTGGACTAAAGGGAGAAACTTGAGGAAAATCGCGTCATTTGGATGCATTTCTGCTGATCTTACATCGTCAAGCCCTAGATGCGTTTTGTCGTCGAGACCTACCGTCGGGACCTAGATGAGATCTTATGTCCAGGCCTAAACGATGCACGTGCATGTTTTTTTCCGGATAACGCTTGACCAAAGATGCTAAAAATATTCTAGCGGGATTCCATGCAAAGATCATCCAGCTCAGCAGAGAATATTCCCCTCTACCATTTTGTCCCCTAGTGGGGTTGTTAGGCTATATATAGGACCTTAACTTTTAGGTTAGAGGGGGCTTTTTTTGAGAATATTTTGCTGATTTCTAGGGTTTGCAATCATTGTAGCTGCCTCTTTAACATTGGGATTCGTTCTTAGTTTATTTTTAATCCAGAATCTCATTTTCATCTGCACCTCTTCTCTGTTTATATTGCTTTCTCCATCCATTTTGTGTATGAATTCCAGCATGAGTGGTTAAATCTCTCCTTTTCATCCTCATCATGCATCTAGGGCAAGATTAAATCTAGTCCTTCATTTTCCCTGTGGTTCGACCCTGACTTGCCGCTATATACATTATTTTGTGGATCTAGCCTATCAGGATTATTTTATTTTTATTACTTTTGATGCGCGTTTCGATGGCGCATCAAGAGCAGAGACAATTTGGGAGCAAATTTTGCTCTGCTACCATGTAAATTTGAAGAAGTATTTGCATTAATACAACTTGAATAGTACATGTATAGATTGTTCGATTTATAGCACGAGCTAAGAACTATACTCATATTCTAATACATAGACATATATATACACTATTTTCTAACAGAAATCCAAGTCCCAAGTCCACCAAATCCAAATATCAAGTCCACAGGCTGAAACCTCATATCCAAGTCTCATAATTGAAATTTCATATCTAGATCTTAAGGTTGGAAATTCAAGTCCAAGTCTAAATCCAAATCCAGGTCCTACATCAAAGTACACCAAAACTAGGTCTAAGTTCACCGAATTAGGTACCCAAATTCATCAAATCCAAGCGAAGAAAGATCAAGATCAAGTCCAAAGGACCATTATTTTCACCCGACTTATTAAGGATCCATGTTACAAGAATAGTCATCCACTTATTTAATTTCAAATTATTCTTGTTTTGCACTTCAATATATTATAACCCAATATACGAATATTTATTGTGTACAATCACATTTCAATTTCATTCTCCATTAAGACGACTGAATCTGTAGATTAAACATATTCTTTAAAAAAATCCCTAAAGGAAATAAATGCTAGTATTTTCCTAGAGCAAAATACTAGTAAATTCTTTTTTGTTTTATTTCTTAACTAAAAAAAATAATTATATATTTTCTGCATTGTTATTAAAAACCTTTTCTTCCAAATATATATAAAAAAATGTTGCTAAGAGAACAATTTTTTTCTTCTCAAAATACAATTTTAAAGTAATAAATTATGTATTTAAAATATTAGTATATATTAATGAATTATAAATGTAATTAAGTAAAAAAATTAAATCATTTAGAAGCTTGTATATCCAAATTTTATTCCATTTATCTTATATATATATATATATATATATATATATATATATATATATATATATATATATATATATATATACTAGTAATTTTGATCCCTTTGGGGGTCTGAAAGATCATGGTAATATTAATTAAAATATACCAACATGAAAAATGAAAAAAAATAGGAAATTAAAATAAAAGTACTGAAATTTATCTATCGATGAGCAATGTGGTTGATAAATTTGTTGTGATAGTTTAATGATTAACATTTCAAGCATAAGTTGGTATAATTAGCGATTTAGGCTCGGCTTTGCGGAGCTAGGTAATGTATTTGTCAATGTAGTTTTGAGTTATTGTTCCAAGAAGTGAGAATTTATACATGTTTTAGATATATTTTAAAATGTGAGAAATAAATATAGGTTTAAATTAAATTGACACTGAGATGATAACTGAAATTATTAGACGTGTAATGAATTTTATAAAATATATTAGAATGAGTGATTTTGAGTATTTTAGTTGAACTAAATTTACAAACATATGAAAAAAAATGAAATTTCATAAATGTATGAGTTCGATTGAATTTTTATATAAATATGAGGACTAAATTAATCATTTACGGGTTTGATTGGAGTTTTATAACGAATATGAGACTAAATTAATCAGCAAAGGGAGTATCTAAAAAATACTATGAACATAAAGATTAAATTAATCAACAAATGATGTATATAAAAAAATTTATAAAAAACTAGGGATGTATATAAAAAAATTTACGAACACATGAACTAAATTAATTAATAAAAAAATTAAAAAAAGGACTCATATGATCATGATGAGGTCAGTTATTTTGGCTGACATCATTTTCAATAGTGCTGGACATAATTATCATAACCGAACCAAATAACGAACCGAAAATAAATGGTTTATTGGTTTGATCATATTAAACCATTGGGCCATTTTGAACCCTTCTGTCATAAACTGTTGCAGTGCTGATCATTGAATCGGATTAAAACTAGCTAGTTTTTTCAAAAAATAAATATTTATACATAGTTTTTTTCTTTAATATAACAATTTTATATCAAAATCAAAATTATCAAGTAGATTAAGAATTAAAAACATGATTCTCCAAAGAGTCACAAAACGATGTCGTTTGGTGTTATTTTGTGTAAAACGACATCATTTTACACATAACAAATTGAAAGAAAAAACAAAATGAATCAGGACCAACCAGCTCGTCAAATTTCATATAACCTGTTAGGTCAATCGATTTTTTTTATCCAACTACATTTATATAGTCGAACTGAATCGAACTGATGGGCGAGTGATAGATTCACCATCGGACCGGTCGGTCTAGTCCAATTCTGATAACAATTAGGGGTGGGCATTTTCTGAAATTTCCGAATTTCGAATTTTCTGACCCGAATTTTTCGAATTTCAGTTCGGGTATCGGAAAATTCGGGTGCATACCCGAAATTATTTTCGAGTTCGGTTCGGAATTGGTCTTGGGATACCCGATTTTCCGAAATACCCATGCTTTAGGGTTAGTTTCCATTATTCACATTTCATTTGGACCAAAACAATCAACAGACACAACGCACGACCTCTCTCTCTCACACACAGTCTCACACTCTCTCTCTCTTCTCTCTCGATCAACATCGGCCTTAACCACATTCATCCGACGACACCCATCACAGCCACAGTCACCTCACAGCCTGAATCACGACCACAGTCCTATTCAATCTACAGTCTAGTAACCCTAACCCCCAAAATCTCTCTCGATCAACATCGGCACGACACGTCCCTAACCACAGCCACCGACTCACCTCATCATCTTCAGCCAAAATCAATCTCCAGTCCAGTAACCCTAACCCCCAAAATCAATCTTCAGTAACCCTAACCCTAACCCCCAAAATCAATCTCCAGTCACCTCTCGGCTCTCTCGCTCAATCTCTTCCCCATTCTCCTCCGTTGTCACAACTCACAATCGTCAAATCAGTCATCCGATTCCAGGCGATTCTAGTCAAGTCTGTCAGCCGATTCTAGCCGATTTCAGTCAAGTCTGTCATCTGGGTAATAGGTAAATCTTCCTTCTCTTACTAATTTGTCATTGATTTTTGTTCCACAGAGTCTTGTTGTAGATTTTTGTGTTAGATTTTTGTTCCAGTCAAGTTTGTCATGTGGTAGATTTTTGTTCCACGGAGTCTTGTTGAACTCTGGGTTGTTTTGTTGTCTTTATGCTATAGTTTCTGATTTGCTGAAGAGCAATCCTAGAATCCTCAATTCAGAGAAATTTCTGTTGTTGTTTATGTTTGATGTTGCTTGCGCTGAAACATAGAAACACCCGAATTTTAAATTTCGGTAGGTTTGAATTCAGAATTTCGGGTATTTTATACCCGAATTTCTGAAATTCGGGTTCGGGTACTAAAAAATAATTTTGGGTTTGGGATTTTTTTTTGGGTATTTCGAAATCCCGATACCCGAAATAAAAATTTCGGGTATTTCCGAAATACCCAAATGCCCACCCTTAGATAACACACTGCCAGACACAGTTGAAAAGGCCGTTGTACTTTATAAATGTAGTAATTTTAAATGCAAACAAGATAAAGTTGATGTAATGATCAACACCTGCCGTAGCTAGACTTGGGCGTGGTTCGGGCTGAATCGGGGCCCCTTAATTGTGCCTAAGTAACAAAATTTAAATTAAGTCCAAGCACAGCCTAAGTCTGAGCCGGTCCAGACTGGTGTGGGCTCGCGGGTTTTCGGGTTGGCCCTCGAGCATAATTTTATAAATTGGAAAAAAACATTTTTCTTAGAACAGAAAAGAAGAAAAAAAACACAATATTAGATTCATTATTCGTGTCTTCTCTTTATCATATTATTTCTTTATCGAGTAAAAAATCATTATCTACTACTTTTTAATGATTTGGTGCCTAAAACTATACTAACAAAGTATTGTTAGTATTTGTGCATTGTTTTTCTTTTTCTTTTTCAATCAATTTCCAACTAATTCACGATGTATAAGTTTTAAAACACGTGTGCTGAAATTATTTTATCGTAAATGTAATATTGACGGGCCTAAATATGTTATACAGACCGGACTTGGGCTTCAACCTTTAAACCCAAGCCCGACTCAAGTCCACCAGGTTCAACCCTGGCTCGGACAAAGCCGGTCGGGCCTTTATTCAAAGATGATATGTACAACACGGTCATCCAAAGTGTTGAGACTCTTAATGGGGCTTATTCTATCATATCATTAGTACACTTCGTTGTTTTACTGGAGGAGGGTGGTGAGCATGTAAATATGATTCGGGACATGGCTTTATGGATAAAGAATATAGATGTTTTGGTAATGGCTGGAATTGATAAATGGATGGGAACAAGATTGAGAAACTAACCCAAGTGCCATGTCATAAGCTTGTGACTCTATTTCTCCAAGATCTTTTTCTAGCCTATGAGTGCACTCACTGTTCTAGCCTGAGAAAGTTGCCTACAATAGAGAAACTGGTGTCATTACGATACATTGATATATCATTTACAAGAATATAGAATTGCCGGCTGAGTTGGCAAAACTGTGTAAGTTTCAGTCTTTGAACTTGAAAAAGCCAAGAGATTAGAAGATTGGTTGGAAGGATGACGCCACTGAAGCTGTCCTCAATGAATTGAAACCAAAGGTGTCACATTGTATGTATTTCGATTCAAAACTGTTCATCACTTTAATCTTTTTTATCACTTACTTGGGTACATCCGGGGCACTCAACTATTCAAGTCACCACAATTTGCACCCATACTATCAGAGAGGTCAATGACTACATAGATGCAGATGCTGATGCATTTTCTCTGTTTTTATTGCATGTACATACTAGGAACCACAAGGATTAGATACATTAAACCACAAGTTCGCGGCATAATGCCCAGAAAGAGGAACAAAGTTTCCTAATTAGTGTGTGTGTGGTTATCAAAAGAAAATTAGCCTCTTCACAAAAAAATAAATTTAACTAGAATTGTATAACTAGAATTTCGTGACAACATTCATACCTATCCAGTCTCACCTGCTTCTTATGATCTCACATTTCAATTTCATTCTCCACCAATGCCACCACAAAGACGACTGAATCTGTAAATTAAACACATTCCTTCTTCCTACACAGTTTTGGATTTGACGATGCACAGGCTAAACCATCAAGCCCTTCAAAAGCTGAGAATAATTAGCCACTATGGTCCCAGAAAGTTGTTTGTTCTAGCCGGTCAATCTTGTCTCGTCAGTTAAACATCTGCATGGAAATAACCAGAGTTCATTATTGCTGATACCACATAAATTAGATGATGGAAGAAAGAGGAGGAAAAAGACGTTTAGAGTTAAAAAAAGGCAAAACTATCATGAGTTCTTACTTGATCTGTATCGTGTAATGGGAATCTCTCGGAGTTCACGCCTAATGCACAAATATTCACCGAGCAGAGACATCACTGCAAGCCCAGTGCCACTGACAACCCACCAAGTTATTGAGGAAGGCCAACCTCCATATATGATACATATAAAAAGATGGATAACGTACACAGTTGCTGAAAAATCTAAACACTTCTTTGCCCTCTCAATCAAATAAAGCGTGTATCCAGCTCTACATGAATCAACAATAAGGTAAGCACACACAAGTTTAGTAATTAAGAAAATTATACATAAAAGTAACACAGTTGATCTTCTATCTGACAAGAGCAGGCAAAATTCCCAGTCACCCTCATACTGACATCAATGCATCCACAGCAAGTAAGAAACAGGTGGCAGTCCCAAGACAAGAACACAGAAATGGCAACCAGTCCATCGCTCACACAAAAACATTACAAGCTCAGTTTCTTGTTTTATTGCATTCATGCCAAAGCATTACAAAATCTTGAATATTGCTCGCCAATTAAATTAAAACCACTCACAACAGCACACCAAAATCTTACATGAGCAACTTTTTCCATGTATTGATCCCAGTCTACTATGACAATTTTTACTTCTTCACCTACACTATATTATAACAGGGATAAAACTTCACAAAAAGCAGCGTTCTACGCTGTTTGTAATGTTCATTCACCATAACAAATGGAGCTAACATGTTCTCTCATTGATGTGTAAGCACTTACAGTTAAGGAGGAACAACATAATTTTAGCCAAACAACAAGCTTAAGTTCTAAGAAAATGTACCAAAATAACTAAGATGCATGTAAGGCAATCCTTCAAAATTGTATTGAACAAAACTATACTTACCCTACAATCTTATCTTCTAACATGCCACCGCAAAAGAAAATATGCCACATAACTATTAAGGTCCTTAACAAAACAAAGTCAGACCAATATAATCTAGACCCTTCTTACCTGAGTGAACAAAAGTAAAATGCCACTAAAACTTTCAATACACACATCTCAAGAGCATAGATACTACATACCAAATTAATGGTAAATAACAACAACCACCCCTCAAGTTTAGTGTAATCACATTAAGAAATCCCTCTTGTTGCTAAATGAAAGTAATCACCCTTCTCTTATATGTCTTATTCCCGAGAGAAAACACCATGGTAGTGTTTGGCATTACACTTTGAACTGTTGTTACCAAGTGCTATATAGCGAACAAATATCAAACTGCATCTTTTCATCGAGTGAAAAAGTATCAGATTATAATACTTTCCACACCAAAAGCACATGGAAAAGCACATGGAACAGCAATGCTGAACAGACACTGACACTTAAATTTCAGAGGTAAAAATTGCACTTCTCCCTAAATTGACTACAGTTGCATCATTTACCCTTCTCATTTCCAATATTACATTATCTACCCTTGACTCCAAAATTTAAGCCCCAAGAATTCAAGGTAATCAGTACAATTTATTTGTTGAAAACTCTGTATATGATAAACAGGCAACAAAAATCAGTATAATTACAGAAAAGCTCACAGTGATTGGTGAAATCAGCCCTAACCTATAATTAAGACAGAAAATAGACAACCATAACATCTAACAGTACCTTGAGGTAGCTGATACTTTTTAAGCAACTTTTTTACTTGAGTGAACTACGAAAACTTACAAACCAAGCAAATTGTTTATGCGACTTAACATTCAACTGCCTAAAGAAACCAAAAAGCTTATACAGGATCATGTCCGTAGATTCTTGCTGTCGTAACTGCATAACTACCCTCTGAAACTATTCTCACTAACAAGTCCATGTAGTCTTATGAGACAACAGCATGCATAAGAAGTAAACTCCTTTTAGCATGTCAAGCACAATTAATGTAGTTTATGCCATGACAGTAACAATGACAAACATTCAAATAACAACAGAAAACCTCAGCCCTCAGCCGGAAGCTGCATCACTTACCCCTAATCAATAGAATGACAATTAAATTAGCCTAAACACATACAAAGAAATTGACTTAACTATCATGTCTCATCCCATACTACCAACTACCAGTATCAATTGCAATTGACAAACATACCAACGGCAAGCATATATTAACAAGCACATAAGTAAGCATCTCCCAACGTGCATAACCAAAATGGATCAGTAGCAAATAAGGTGAAGCACTGGTGATGTAGTAAGCAAATTATCAACAACAACAACAGAAATCTAAACTTTCCATGAAAAGCAAAAAAGGCAACTCAATTCCAGGTCATACCCGGCGACGGAGGTGAGGATGAAAGAGCCAATAACGCACCATCCGGTGACGGTGGAGATAGTGAGGGAGGAATAATCGAAGAAGTAAACCAGGCTAAGGCGTGACACACGTGTGCCAACGAGAACGGACAAGAAGAAGCCAAGAGTTAGATAATACAAGCATTGAAGGCACACTATTTGTGCAACAATTAGCCATGGATCCCATACTATTGCACCATAGAACATGACTATGCTTGGATTTTTCGGCTTTGATTTTGCGAGCTAAGGCTTAAGCCACCACCTGATTCGGGATCGGATCGGGCGGGCGGAGGAGGACGAAGAAGTTGGTGGTGATTTGGGGGTGCTGAGAGAGAGAGGGGTAGTTTCGAGATTTCGGGGTTTGTTTCAGGTGCGTAAGGACTAAAGACTAACGGGTTAGTGTTTTTCAGTTGTTTTCGGTTAGGTGGGTGACAGACTCACTGTTCTGTCTTATTTTATTTTTTTCCTCAAGAGGACTAACTAGGGATGGCAATTATGCGAGTATGGGCGGGTATGGATAAATATCCACTCATACCCGCAATTAAATATCCATTATTATCCATACCCACTATACCCATTACCCAATTGGATATGTAATGGATATCCAATTACATTTACTTATTAATTATTTCACTTAATAAACTTCTAAATTAATTCAAAATATATTTAAATAATTTGATTAAAAAAAAACTCATTTATACTTATTAATTATTTCACTTAATAAATTTCTAAATTAATTCAAAATATATTTAAACAATTTGATTAAGAAAAAACTCATTTATAAAAGATTAAGAAAAATATGAAAAGTGGATATGTAATTATTCATCTTAAGATGAAGATTATGTTTTTGTAATTTTTAATTTATTTTGTTCAAGCATTAAGGAAGAGATTGAGTTTTTATTACGAGAGAAAAATAAAAAAAGATGAGAAAGGGAGAGGAGAAAGGAGAGAGGCATTTTGCGGGTATGTTGCGGGTATGAATATACTTATACCCGTAATTATAAATGCGGGTATTATCCATACCCGCAATTACGGGTATGGTTATGGGCGGATATGCGGGTATGGGTACCCATTGCCATCCCTAGCACTAACTGCTCTGTTTGTTATGCCATTCCGACTCCGAGGAAGACAAGTGAAAAAAAAAAAATATTTGAATTAAAATTAATATAAGTATAAACTAAAATTTCCTCTTTTTTTTCTTTTAGGTAGAAAATATAAGTAAGAAAACTCGAATTGAAAAAATAATTCTTTCTTCTTTTTATTTTGTAATAAATACCATCGAACTAACATTTAACAACTTATCGGTAAGTTAATAGCATATTGTACTAGCACAAAAATAGAACAAAACAAATATATTTCATTTTATTTTATTTTCCTTATGTTTGAATTCTAATTTATCCTCTGTTTCATTTTTTTAAAGTTGTAAAATGTAAATTTTAGAGTAAATTGATGCAAAATTTAAATTTTAGGTTTAGATAAAGATTAACTAGAAGTAAAGTTTAATTAAGTGGCTGACCATTTAGATTGAATTTATAGATTGGAAGGCTCCGATTAATGCAAAGAAGGATCCGATAAAAGACTTGAACCTAGTACGTCCTCTGTTCGGCAATCTGTCATTACAAAAGGAGCTGGTTTCTGGTGAATTCAAGTGCATGCTTCCACTTGTTTTCTACAAAATTCTATTTCATTTATTCATTTAGAATTGGACTCTTTTATTAAAAAGAATACCAAACACAAAATTTATTCTAATTCATTTCTCTCTTCGTACTAAACAGGTTCGAAAATGAAAAAAAAGAGCATTTTTAAAAGTTTAAGACTAACTTGTACTAACTGGTGTAAAAGAATTTTATAATGATTTACTTTTTTTGGCAGGTAAGAATTATCCAACTATTATAATTGGAGAATTTTTTAGATAAACTCAGTTCATCACTTACAATACTGAATTAAGTAAATACAAATATAAGATATATAAAACTATGACTATCATTTAAAAAAAATACCTCACCAAACTTAATTTTTGTTCTCTTAAAATCAATATAGGTATTTTCTTTCAACTTCTTGTTCCACATCTCCCCCCTCGCTGCCGACCTACATCTTTCTTCATCCTTTCTGGCGCCACCTCTGCCACTACTGCGGTTCCTCCTCAACAGGCGCACGCCACCACCCTCCCATCCTCCCTCACTTTGATTTTAATAACAGAGAAACCACTTTGATTTGAATGAAACCATTGCACCAACAACAGAAACCACTTGAGGTGATTAGGTAAACCACTAATCACACAAGGAAAACCACTCAATCGAGTTGAGGAGAGAATAACAGAAATTTCGTTTGATTAATTGCAGAGAAAGCGTAAATGTGTAGTTTGTTTACATGCAGTACTTAAACCCATAATTGTAACTAATCTCTAACTAACTTGCTTACGTCAGCCCGTCTCCTAACAACTTGTGTGACTTAGTTACTCCGTATGACACTCACACGACCTTAGATGACTCGCTGCTCACTTGTCTATTGCATCCATGGCTGATTAACAAGTCCTAGGCCCACGGCCCAATATTAATTGTATTGCAGAAAATAGAAATAGAATGGATAATATTGCAGAGTAAACCAGCTGCAATATTTTGTATCATGACAATACTCCCCTATTGGAGAACCTTGTTCCACCAAGGTAAATCAGGGAAAGCCTCTTGCAAGGCATCTGACCATTCCCAAGTGGTGACTAGTGAGTTAGAGTGATCCCATTCAACCAGAATCTGAGTTCTAGCAACACCTTTTCTGCAATCTGGTCTTAAGTAGAGCCACTGGAGGAGTAGTAAATGGTAGAAAGTTTGTTGCTGGATGCAAACCTGCAGCGGGGTCACCCTTATAGGCCTTTAGTAAAGATACATGCACAGCATTGTGAATCAAAGCAGTATCAGGCAAGGCTAGCTTGTAAGCTGCGTAGCCAATTTATCCAGAACTCTATAAGGTCCAAAATACTTTGCAGAAATCTTGGCATTAGGTCTGTGCACCAGTGAGAATTGCTTGTAAGGTTGTCATTTAAGTAGCACCCAATATCCTATATTGAATGTTATTTCTGATCTCTTCCTATCTGCAAATGGTTGCATCATTTCTTGGGCCTTTTTCAAATGCTGCTGCAACTCATCAAGCATGACTTGTCTCTTAGAGAATAATGAATCCACACCAGGATCATTAGACTTATGAGTAATATAAGGAATATGAAGAGTAGGCTCAACTCCAAACAAAGCCTTATAAGGACAACACTGTAGGGATGAGTAAAAGGAAGTATTGTACCAGTACTAAGATAGAGGTAGGAAAGCCTGCCACTGCTTAGGAGATTCAAAACAATAGTACCTTAACTATTTTTCCAAGCATTGATTCACCCTTTCAGTCTGACCATCTGTCTGAGGATGGTAAGAACTAAAAGGTGTCAGCTGCATGCCTTGTAATGTGAACAACTCCTTCCAAAATCTACTCAAGAAGATGGAATCTCTGTCAGAAACAATGGTGTTAAGTAATCCATGCACTCTAGCAACTTGATCAAGGAAGAGTTGAGCTACTTTGGGGGGAATGTAAGGGTGCTTGTGTGGTAAAAAATAGGCAAATTTAGAAAATCGATCAACCACCACAAATATGAAAGATTTGCCTCCACTCAAGGGAAGTCCATCAATAAAATCCATACTAATATCTGAGAAGATGTGAGTAGGAATTGGAAGAGGTTGATCCAGGAGAAGCAACATGTTCAGGTTTACAAACCTGACAAGTGTGACATTCTCTGATGTAGTTCTTCACCATTTTCTTCAACTTAGGCCAGTAAAAAAATGTTGCAACCCTCTTCCAAGTAGCCTAAATTCTTGAATGGTCACTCATTGGAGAATCATGAAATAAATTAAGAATTTTCCTTTTTAGCATGTCATTTTCTCCAATGACTAGTTTTCCCTTTTTCCTTAATAATCCATCTTGCCACTTGTAATTCTTGTGACTGTTAGGGGACTGTTGTAATTCACTAATCAGGCCTTGGATGTTGACATCATTCTGCTTGATATCATCCATAAGAGAAGGGAAAAGAGAGAATAAGACTACGGAATGTAGCTCTGCACAATGCATTCTGAAAAATGCATCTGCTACAGAATTAGAGGGTCCAGTTTTATAGAGTACCTCATAGTCATATTGCTGCAGTTTTACTAACCAAGCAACCTTAGCTTCTATATTCAACTTCTGTCCCAGAAAATACTTGAAGGAGTGATGATCAGTCTTGATAATGAAGTGTTGATGGTTGAGATAGGAATGTCAGTGCTCTACTGCTAATTAAACTGTCATCAACTCTATTTCAAACACACTCTTAGACTGATGTTGAGGGGATAACTTCTTGCTAAGAAAATCAATAAGATGCTTATCTTGCATCAATACTGCACCAAGCCCCGTGCCAGATACATCAGTCTCCAAAACAAAAAAAATTGAGAAGTCTGGTAGGGTGAGTACTAGAGCTGCACAAAGAGAAGCCTTGAGAGCAAGAAAGGCCTTGTCAGCTGCTTCATTCTAGTGAAAGGAATCTTTCTTTAATAAGGTAAACATGGGTTATGCAATGGAAGCATACTGATGCACAAACTTCCTATAATACCCTGCCAATCCTAGGAAGGATCTTAACCGATTGACAATAGTAGGGGTTGGCGAATTAGCAACAGGTTGCACTTTTGAGGGATCAGTGGCAACACCTTCTGCTGAAACAATATGCCCCAAGTATTCAACCCTTGGTACTCCAAAGAAACACTTAGATTTCTTAAGAAAAAACTTATTAGTTCTCAGTAATTGAAAGATTTTCTCCACATGCACCGAATGATCCTTAAAGGATTTGCTATGAATAAGAATGTCATCGAAGAAAACTAGAGCAAACTAGTGGAGAAAAGGTTTTAGAACCGCATTCATCATGGCTTGGAATGTTGTTGGTGTATTAGTCAAGCCAAAGGGCATTACCCTGAAGTGGTAATGACCTAGGTGAGTAATGCAGTTTTATAAGCATCAACAGGGTTTATAAGGACTTGATGGTAACCAGACCTGAGGTCTAATTTGGAAAAGATTACAGAGCCATGCAACTCATCCAATAGCTCATCAATAACTGGGATTGAGAACTTATCTTTGATTGCTTGCTGATTTAGTCCTCTATAATTAATGCAAAGCCTCCATGATCCATCTTTCTTTTTTACCAACAGAACTGGAGCTGCATAAGGACTGTTAGATTCTTCAATTACACCAAATTTGAGCATCTCCTCCACCTCATCTCTTTGCAATTTTGACTGTTTGTATGGTCTTTTATTAACAGGTTCTGCATTCTCCTTGATGGGAATGAAGTGATTAAATCTCCTAGATGGTGGCAGTGAAGTAGGCTCTTGGAAAAGGTCTTCATAATGTTTGAGTAAAGCATCCATAGCTGGATGGAGTTCAGAAGTGTCCACTACATTAATTTATAGCAGTGAAGCATCTCGAGCACACACTTCAACATTGGGGCTTCTGAAATAGTTTGTCCATAGTAGAGCTCTACACCCACTTGGCCTTTAAGACAGAACACCCTATCAATTTAAGAGTTTTGTCATCATTCTTAAATTGGATGGAAGGTTCATTGAAGTCCCATTGTACCTTTCCTATCATTTTGAGCCAGCGTCTTTCCAGAATCACATCATAATAGACCAATTCCAAGATCAGTGCATTAGTTGTGAACCACACACCATTAATACAACATTTCAGCCCAAAACAAGCCTTTGTGCAGTAGAGAATTTCACCATTTGCTACAAAAACTTTAAGAGGATGAATGCTGATATGGTACAACCCAACTGATTCGCAGCTTTTTTGGTTATAAAATTATGTGAACTCCGAGAGAGTTTTGGTTTACTTTTAAAGTGATTCTCATGGTATCATCTCATTGGACATCATGGATAGCATGGACTGAAGCACTGTAGCCCCCCTCCTTACTATCATGGACACTTTCTTATACGATCCTAGGATCGCATCTAGGCCTAGTGCGCACCTACGCCGAGAGACAAGTAGCCATGGAGCCAAAGCATGCAAAGGAGGGAGATAAGAGAGCTACAAGGGGGCAAGTAAGGCTAGCGAGAGCCCACAGAGCAGAGTTGAAGGTCAGCGCATGAGGGGAACGCGCGCTAGGACAGCCAATGCGCGAGACGCATGCGCATGGAGATGCGATGGAGTCAGCCCGAGCCAAGGCATTGAAGATCAACTCCGAATTGACTTCTGGATAAAATACAAGACCCTTCTATGTGTTAGGAAGGACGAGGCCAAATTTCAAGTCAATCGGCCGTGGGGATCAAAAGTTGGCCCGAGTCAACTTTCAGTCAAGCGCTACGAGCGCATATGAGGACATAAGCGGACTGACTTCGAGCCAAAATGTAAACCACTCGAGCGTTTGGACTAATTCCAATTGGAATATGATTTTAAGTCTAGAGGCTAGTTCGTATCAAGGTTTGAGCTGGAATGCATGAGTGGATTGGAAGATGGCTCAATTAGAGTTTGCGTTGGACAAGGAAACTAAGAGTCAAAGTGCGACTTGACTAAGTGAGCAATTTCAAGCTTAGTCAAGATTAGAGAATGAGGGAGAAGATTCCAGAAGTTAGATAGAGTAAATATTGTATTTATTTTATTTAATTAATTAAGTTAGAGTTTAGTTAGAGTTAGGACTTCTAGTCTTAGTAGAATTAGAATTTGTAAGTTTACTAGCTTTGTAACACTTGTACTTTTGCGCCTATTTAAAGGCTGCATTATTTACTAATAAAATTAGACCAGAGTTCCCACAAATTCCATATACCAACTAAACCATTACCTTTTGTCTACCTTCTTGTTCTCTTGGGCTCGTGGAGCAAGCCGCTTATCTTGTGTAACTTAACTGTGGCGTTACAGGGATAGCGTGGGAGGTGTGGTTAGGGCGTGACTCGCGTGGCGTTTACGGAGATAATCGTGAGAGGTGCGTGACGGTTACCGAGCGTGGCACTTACGGAGATAAGTGTGGAAGGGCGCAAGGGATCGTGAGGCGTTCACATGGCTGATAGTCTTAGGTAGCATTCATGGGGCTGAGTGTTGGTTTGCTTGTGTTCACGGGGCTGAGCGTTAAGTGTCCGGGCGGCTACGGTGATAGGTGTGCGTGTGCGGGTGGATACGGGGCTAGGCGTTCGTGGAGATTGTGGCTTAGCTCAAATGGAGATTTGTCAACCATTAACCTCAACTTATCCAACCGAAGGTGGATTCCTTCAACTATCTATCAAAGACCGAGTGTAAGGTGGGATCTTATGATATATTCTGCGTCCCGAACCTATAGAAGAACTAGATCACATCAGTTGGTTGCGGGTGTCTATCCTAGGTATCCGTGATCGCATCACTTTCAATATTAGGACTTGAAGGTGAATCCACTATTTCTTTACAGCATCCACAACAACTTTCACCTTCCATTATGTTTAGACTCTTCCCCATACACCCGTGACTCTTGGAAAAGGGTTCAGCACAGTGGTAACATAAGCCTGCAAGTCTCCTTTCTTGTCTGGTTATGGTGTTTGGGTTATTAGTTTGGATTTTTTGTTGTGTCACTATATAGTTTGGTTTGGTATTTGATGTGGAAGGCTGATTTGATGGTAAGGCAAGTTGATTATTAGACTTAGGGTGAGTGTTTGGTTGTGATATATTGTGGGGTGGGTTCTAATTTTGAGGTTTGTAAGAGGCCACTTGGTTTGCAGGTAGGGAATATGAGGGACTGGAGTAGTTTGGACCTATAAGAGGGTGGATTTGGCCCAATGTTCTGGCTCTGGCATGCACCATATTCTCAGAATCCCTAGCAATAGTCATTGCCTCTCTCAGTGTTTTAGGTGCAAGATTCTGATCATGGATGCAACTTCTTCATGTAATCCCCCCAAAAACATACTCAATCCATGTTGACTACTCAAATCAGTTCTATTATAGAGAAGATGAAAAGCTTCAATATAAGCCTTTATGTTTCCCTTCTACTTTAACCACAGGATCATCCTCATTCTTAGTAGAGAATCAAGCCACAATCTCACATCTAAACTCTTGCCAAGGTATAATTCCATAGGCTCCTCTCAAATAAGCTCTATAGAACTGAAACGCATCACCAAACACATGATGTGAGGCTATTGTCACCTTCCTGTGTAGAGGCACGCTTGCTTTTCTAAAGAAATTTTTAGGTTGGAAGATCCAATCATGCACAAAGAGATTTTCACCATCAAAGGTGGGAAAATTGAGTCCCCGAGGTCTATAACGCCCATCATCACCTCTATCATCATCATAATCATCATAATCACTCTTGTAGTTACCCCTACCCCTTAGAATTTCAACATAATCCTTATCATCATGAATTATATCCCTTCGATCATCGATATAACCCATATCCTCATGATTTCTACACCTTCTAGGAGCAATTCTTTTCTCATACTCCAAATTTTCATCATCAACATCATTATAGAGAGTATTAGAGTGAGGATGGTGATTGTTTGTACCTTTATCCAGGATGAAACCTCTGTTGCCATCATTGTACAGACTCCAATGGGGATGTTCTTGAGGCTGCTCTTGATGTATCTTCCTCCAGGTAAATCTGCTTCCTGGCCATCAACTTCATCCTCCATCGCATTCAAGACCTTTGCCCCTATCAACTTGAGCCTTTCGGATTTCCCGCATCAGAAGCCTGAGCTCCTCAATCTGTGCAGGCATGGTCTCTAACGTTGCGATCCTGCCTTCCATGGCCTCAATCTGGTCTTCTTGAGTCTCCCTCCATGTGTGTATTCTTTTTAGGAGCCATACTAGACCACTCCCATAACTCCCAAGGACAGCTCCTCCGCTACCACTGTCAAGATCCAAGGTGAATCTCGAATCAAACCACTGCACCAGTAGCAGAGAAACCACTCGAGGTGATTAGGTAAACAACTAATCACAGGAGGAAAACCACTCAATCGAGTTAAGGAGAGAATAACAGAAATTCCGCTTGATTAATTGTAGAGAAAGCGTAAACGTTTAGTTTGTTTACAAGCAGTACTTAAACCCAGAATTGTAAATAATCTCTAACTAACTTTCTTACGGCAGCTCGTCTTCTAAGTGTTAGTCTTGTGCTTGAGCTTGAACTAACATGATGATTTATCCAATTATGGCGTGAAACTTCTATTTTTCCTTTATTGATTTTGATTGAAATTGAATTTTATTTTATTTTCTTCAAGTTGCCTACGTACCCAAATGTGGGATCAAGTCAAACTTAGTTCCAGGGATAAATTTATTTAGTCGTACACAATTTATACTCTTACGGGCTAGGAACATTATAATGATTTTTTTTGTTCTTCCTTTGGTCATACACAGTATATACTCTTGCAGGCCAAGAGTGTTACAATGATGGTTTAGGCGTAGAAGCGCTTCAAGAACTTGCGATTGATATCCCATTTTTGTTGGAACTTTCCAGTCGCTTATCTTGTGATCATAATGAGACGACAGACTGCGAGTACAAAGTCTCCTACTTGAAAGGAACTTGGTTGGACCTTTTTGTTGAAAGCTTTAGTCATGCGAGCTTGATAAAATTCCAAACGATTCTAGGATTCAAGCCTTCTTTCATCTAGGGCTTCCAGTTCTTGCAATCTTAACTTTGCATTCTCTTCGGTAGTCAATCCTTCTTGAATAGATATCCTTAGTGATGGAATTTGACATTGAAGAGGAATAATTGATTCCATGCCATACACGAGAGCGTAAGAGGTGGCTTGAGTTGGAGTTCACAAAGCTTCTCCCACCTTTTCACGCCAGTCTCTTTTGGTCTTGGAGATGACTCTCTTCAACAAATTACAAAGCGTCTTGTTAAATGCTTCAGCTAAACCATTTGTCGCTGCATTGTACATGGAAGAGTTTCTTTGGACGAAGCCAAATTGCGTGCATAACTTGTCCATATGAGCATTGTATAAGGGTTTTCTATCAGTAGTGATGATATACCGAGGTACTCTATATCGATATATGATATTAGTGCGGATGAAATCGACCACGGTTTCCTTCTTGATTTCCCTTAGTGGCACAACTTATGCCCACTTAGAGAAGTAATCAGTTGCAGCAAGAATGAAAGAGTGACCAACAGATAATTCTGGAGTGATAGGTCCTACCACATCTAGTCCCTAATGCTTTAAAGGGCCATGAAGCTACAGTGGGGATGTAAAGGCTTTGGATGTTGGTCAATTTAGTTTCCGTGAACCTGAGAAGCTTTACATCTTTCTGCGTATTCTGTGCAATCTTGTACCATAGTAACCCATTCTTTTAATCTGGAAGTGTAACTTAGGACCAGATTGATGGGCACCATAAACTCCATCATGAGCTTCTCGCAGGACTTGAGTTGATTCCTCTTTTCCCAAACACCTAAGGAACACACCATCAAATGAACGACGACATAATATTTCCTTAAATTATATAAACTGGGGAGCTCGCCTTTTTATTTCAGTCTTGTGATGAGGATCATTGGGTAACTTCCCATAATGGAGGAAATTAATAAATGGTTACCCCCAATCTTCATCCTTTTCTTCAACCACAGTAATGTCATTTACTGCCTCTTAATCTAAAAATGTTCTTGATGGGAAAAAATGTGAATGAAAGATCTCGTTGAATTGAATTGGGTATTTAGTGATCAGTCCGCTAGTTTCTTCGATCCCACTCGTTGTTCTTTTTCTCCTCTTCCAATAGCTTGATACTCTGTAATATTTTTAGAGCAATTTTCTATCGAGGTGCAGGAGAATGTTAACACTTCGTTCTGAGGGTAACAAACACTACTCCCCCCTGCACCGTAGCTTCTAGCTATGCCATCAAGAAATAGCTTCCATGATGGCATGAGATCGGTGAAGAAAACTTCCTTATTTGGAAAATCTTTAGGAAGTTCCCATTTCGCTGGAATTGGATGATCTGCTAAAAAATCTGCCAAAGCTTTCCCCTTCATGACCTTTTGAGGTACGAAGATTATCTCAAATTCTAGCAGCAATAATGCCCATTTAGCCAATCTGTCTGAGAGGGTTGGTCTAGACATCAGGTACTTGAGAGGATTTACTTTCAATATTAAGTGAATGACACGTGAGAGCATGTAATGCCTCAACTTCCTACCAACAAAGATCATAGCTAAAAAAATCTTCTCAATCAGAGTGTATCTCTGTTCGGCTCCCACAAGTGTCTTACTCAAGTAATAAAATGCACTTTCTTTTCCACTCTCATTTAATTTAAAGAACTATAGGTTTTCTAAGAATAAGAGTTGCGAGGACTAGTGGGTGAAGCAAATACCTTTTGATGCTTTCAAAAGCATTGTGACAAGCTTCATCCCATTCCAATGGTACATCCTTTTTCATCAATCCGCTAAATGGATGACAACACCCAACCAGATTAGAGATGAATCTCCTTATGTAAGCCAATCTTCCTTGTAAGCTTTTCAATTCGTGGATGTTTGTAGGCTCGGGCATGTTGGCATCAATCTTTGTTTGGTCAATTTTGATACCACGATGTCTAACAATAAAGCCCAGGAACTTCCTAGAGGTAACTCTTAAGGCACACTTAATGGATTCATCTTGAGTTGATATCACCGAAGCCTTTCAAAGACGTCCCTCAAATCCTCTAAGTGATCCTACCTTGATTTAGTTTTAACTACTAAATTGTCAACATAACACTCTACCTTTTTATGCATCATGTCGTCAAAAATCTTTTGCATTGCTCATTGGTAGGTGGGACCAGCGTTCTTCAAAACAAATGGCATTACTTTATAACAAAATACAAGAATTCTAAATGTTGTAAGTTCTTCATCTTTTGGATTTATGCGGATTTGGTTGTATCCAGACAAGCCATCCATGAAAGACAAAGCTTCATAACCTGTTGTTGCATCAACCATCAACTCAGTGATTGGGAGAAGAAAGTCGTCCTTAGTACAAGCTTTATTCTGATAACGAAAGTCTACACAAACTTGGATTTGACCATTCTTCTTCTTTACTAGCATGATATTGGCTATCCAAATAGGGTATTTGACGTCTCGAATAAATCCAACCTCAATGAGTTTATTCATTTTAGCTTTAATTGATAGAACTAGGTATGGGCAAAATTTCCTTTGCGGTTGTTTATTAAGTCTAACATCATGCCTCACTACAACATGGTGCACTGCAACCTTATGATCCAGTCCAGGCATCTCTCTATAATACCTTGCAAACACATCATTTAATTCTTTCAATAGTTCCACATACTTTGCTTCTTCTTCTGGGCATAATAAAACACTTAGGAAGGTTGGCCTTGGTTCATCAATAATGCCTACGTTGACTTCTCTTAGTTCATCAACCGTGACTTGCCCCTCTTCTTCAAATATTGGCACACATCATTTAATTCTTTCAATAGTTCCACATACTTTGCTTCTTCTTCTCGGTATAATAAAGCACTTAGGAAGGTTGGTCTTGGTTCATCAATAATGCCTACGTTGACTTCTCTTAGTTCATCAACTGTGACTTGCCCCTCTTCTTCAAATATTGGCAGAGCTAACTCTATCTTATGTTCACTAGAACGTCTTCTACGGAAAAAGAATTAACATCCTTAACTTCCATGTCTTCAGCATTGTAAAAGTGTTCTCTTCTTACGTTCTTCTTATTTTTCTTCTGCATGTTGGACTTTCCATTTTGGTTTAGGACATTAGGTCATAGCTGTGTGAAGACAAACTTTTTTTGCGATGGTGCCAGTGGTTCATACTTTAAAGGAGCTTTGTCTCCTAACCTTTCAAAAATAGAGATCCGGGCGACTTTCCCTTAGATCTGGCTAAAGATAGAAGACTTCTCCTCTTCTAGGCTCTCTTCTTCTAGTTCATACATTTGTATCTGATTGGATGTATATTTTGACATTAATTTCTGTTTAAATCCTTGAGTTTTGAATGGTAATTACACTAGTTGGAGCTATAATCTGTTATCTTTGCAGAAAAAGGAACTTCAAGTCAGTTCTAGAAGAAAGGAGCAATTTATTGACCTTTTTGGCTAGAAGAATCACATAAAAAATGAAGGATCTTCGGGGCAGACCAAGACTATTTTCTTAGGCCAAGAATCTTTTCTTGGCTAAGTCGATTCTGCCAGAAGTAGTGGGCGAACCTTCAAAGCCCAGAACACAAAATAGAGAATGTAGATGTTTCAGTGCACGTCTCAAACTCTAGATGGCTACAAGTTCAAATAGGAGTCCTACTCCTCTTATAGATCTCTTTTGGATAGAAGATACAATTTATTTTAGGTTTAAATACAGTTTTTAAAACTATTAGTTTGATATAATCAAGGAGGAAAAATTACTATTTAATCTCTCTTTGTATTATCTAAAATGAGGGATTTATCTTAGGAATAAAACTCCAATTTTTTCCCCTCTTTCTACTTCGTCTTTTTCATAGGAAACATGGTGTTTTAATTTATGCAATTTACTTTCATGCTTTTAATTTACATTTATAGGTCTATATAAGTTTCTTTATTCCTAGTAAAGACCAAAAGGTGTATGATTCCATGTGTTTGTGAGATCTAGCTGATCTTATTAGTTTCTGTATTTGCATTCATGAAGTCTTTAATTTCTTGTCATATTGTCCAAGTTAAGTTTATGCTTGATCATCTTAGATTTTAACTTGTGCAATTAGGGTCATTCTTTAATTCTTTAGGTAAACAACAAATAAAGCTAAGAAAATAAGTAGACACCTAGTACGATCTCAGTTTAATAGTAACTCTTTGAGGCTAGAGAGAGTGATTTAATTAAGCCCCGCTTGACAAACAAGGTGTCTTAGTTGAGAGTTGTCTTCCCCTAATCAAGATCAATCAACGTAGTAAACCCTTTAACCAGCAAGGTGCTAGTTGATTACTATTACTTAATCAAGTGTCTCTTTTAACTGGTTTGAAACATGAGGGAAGTAGGAGACCTAAGGGACTTGGAATCTATAGCAACTCTGTAAAACATAAAAAAATACTTTTGCATTAATGATCGAACACCATGAATCATACCCTTCTTCGAGTCTTTACCGGGAATCTTTTACACAATTTTTTGATCACACACTTCACACTTGATTGTTAAATCAAGTTCTTTCTGATTTTATTATTTTTGGTATTTTAAATTCATAGTTATAAACAAAACCCCAATTTTCTACTTAAGTGTTAAAGTATGGTTTTTATCTTGTTTTAAGGCTACCCATTCTCTATGGATCGAACCTGTTACCATTGTTTGCAATCCTTTTAAGTTGTATTTAATTATGAAGGTCTCGACAGCCTATTAGTTTCATAATTGGGTTAGCGAAAGCCTTAATGATTCTAATCCTAGCTAGAGGATCTCATAGAAAGTCGAGCCCAAATCTTTGCCTTTCAGTAGATTGTTTTCCACTAGAAAGGATTGCATCCAAGTCACCAAGTTTGCGAGATTCTCCTTTACCATACTCAGAATTTTCTAGGAGCTTTTTGACTTTTGGGTTATACCATCCTTTGCTATGAGTCTTCAATCCTTAGCTCTTCAAGTAAGTCAAAAACATTTACTTGGTCATTCGTCTACGGGTGATAGGCAGTAGATACTCGATTCGTGATACTATGCCTTTTGAACAAAGCTCCAACTATCCTGTTACAAATATGGGTTCCTCGATCACTAATGATCCCATGAGGAACTCCAAACTTGCTCAAAATGTTAGATTTGAAAAAAGAAATAATAGTTCTAGCATCGTCAGTTCGTGTTGCCTTTGCCTTTACCCATTTGGAAACATAATAAACAACCAAGAGTATGTAATAGTTACCTCTAGAATTAGGGAAAGGTCCCATGAAATCAATTCCCTATAAATCAAATATTTTATAAGACATAATTGGCTTCACAAGCATTTGATTCCTAGCACTTATTTTCCCTGTCTTTTGGCATTCAACACATGATTGACAAAACTTTTGGCTATCCTCAAATAAAGTGGGCCAATAGAAACCTGCTTCTAAAACCTTATAAGCAGTTTTATTCCCACCAAAATGCCCACCATTAGGAGAAGTGTGACAAAAATGTAAGATAGAAGAAATTTCATCTAATTGTGCACATCTCCTTAACAGTTGGTCAGCACCTATCCTCCACATATATGGATCATCCCATAGATAGTGTCTAGAATCTTTTCTTATTTTAGTTTTCTCAATAGAAGTAAGCTCACCATAATACTTACCTTTAGTCAAGTAATTTGCAATGTGGTGATACCATGGTTGTACTCCTCTTACAAGGAATGAATGTTCGTCTGGAAATTTATCTACCACTGGCTCTGTCTCTTTGCTGATAAGCCTGCTCTGATTGTCAGTAACTAAGTTCTCTCATCCTTTCTTGTCCCTGATTTCAATGTTGAGTTCTTGGAGCAATAACACCTATCTAATCAGTCGAGGCCTGGCCTCTTTCTTGGTCAAGAGATGCCTCAATGATGTATGGTCAGAGAAGATGATAACTTTAGTTCCCAATAAATAAGATCTAAATTTATCAAGAGCAAATATAACAGCAAATAGCTCCTTCTCTGTTGCGGTATAGTGTTAGGAATTACCTGAGTAGGAGACCGAAAGATAACCTAGATTGAGAAAGATAAACGACAATAGACAAGACAAAAGGATTAACGTGGTATCGGTCTAGCCGCACTCCACAAACCGCACAAATATTATTAGTCTTAATATTCGTTAGTTTTACAATTACAAGAGAGTCTATATATAGGGAAAGGGCCGACCTCCATTCCCTATGCTAGCGATGTGGTATATCAGACTCCACATACCCAACAATCACCCACTTGGAGATTGATCACAGGTCCACTCTCACTCATGTAACTCTAGTAAAACCCAACAACATTAAGCAACTCTATATGTGCTGAGCCTTCTTCAACAGTCAGTTCTGAAGGCTAGTTGAAGCTATGCAAAACTTCAACTTCTCTTTAGTAACCACCTTGGTCAGCATATCTGCTGGATTCCTTGAACCAAGGATTTTCTTCAAGGACAAAGTACCATCACTAATCAACTCCCTGATAAAGTGATATCTCAACTGGATGTGTTTTGTCCTAGCATGAAACACAGGATTCTTCGCAAGATGAATGACACTTTGACTCTCGCTGTATAGAGCGCTGTCTTCCTGTTTCTTGCCCAACTCCTCAAGAAAATTCTTCAACCAAATCATTTCCTTGCTGGCTTCTGAAATAGCGATGTACTCTGCTTCCGTGGTTGAAAGAGCAACACTTTTTTGAAGTCGAGACATCCAACTAACTGCTGTGCCACCCAATGTGAAAGTATATCACGTAGTACTCTTCCTTGTATCCTCGCAACAACCCAAATCTATATCAGTGAATCCTTCCAAGATTACATCTTTCCTGCGGAAACATAATACAACCTTAGAGGTACCTTTCAAGTAGCGTAGCAGCCACTTAACCGCCTCCCAATGCTCTCTCCCAGGATTAGACATGAATCTGCTAACAACTCCCACTGCATGAGCAATTTCTGGTCTCGTGCACGCCATAGCATACATCAAACTACCAACTGTAGATGCATACGGAACATTAGCCATTTCGTCCTTGTCTTCATCCGTTTGAGGTGACTGCTTCTTTGTGAGATTGAAGTGGGCTCCCAAAGGCGTACTTCTAATCTTCGTATCTTGGAGGTTAAACTTATTTAACACCTTCCCAATGTACTTCTCTTGCGACAATTTTAGAGTACCTTCACTTCTGTCTCTGATGATGCTCATACCAAGTATCTGCTTTGAGGGACCCAATTCCTTCATCTCAAAATCTAGAGACATCTGTCTCTTCAACTTGTTGATTTCCCTCATGTCAGATCCTGCGATTAACATGTCATCAACATACAATAACAATATAATATAAGATGAATCAAAATGCTTAACATAGCAACAATAATCCATAGTACTCCTTGTGTACCCACTCCTCATCATAAAGCTGTCAAATTTTAAGTACCACTGTCTTGGTGCTTGCTTCAAACCATACAAGCTCTTTTTCAGCTTGCAAACCATATCCTCTTTCCTAGCTACCGGGAACCCCTCTGGCTGTGTCATATAAATGTCCTCCTCAAGATCACCATGTAAGAACGCGGTCTTCACATCTAGCTGCTCTAGATGTAATTCCTCTACAACCACGATACCCAAAATAAGTCTGATAGTAGTCATCTTGACAACCGGAGAAAAAATCTCATTGTAGTCAATGCCCTTTTCCTGCTGAAAATGTTTCACCACTAACCTTGCCTTTTATCTCTTGCTGCCATCAAGTTCTTATTTAATCTTGAACACCTATTTATTCTGCAAAGCCTTCTTTCCTGCTGGTAACTTAGTCAACGACCAAGTCTCATTCTTCTCAAGCGAACTCATCTCCTCGTTCATGGCTAGCTCCCACTTAACTGACTCATCCATCTGCATTGCCTCTGAATAACTCTCAGGCTCACCATCCTCATTCAAAAGCAAGTAATAAGCTAAAGGAGAGTATCTTTGTGGCGGTCGGGAAACTCTATTTGATCTTCTTACTGCAACATCTGGGGCAACTGGGACTGCCTCCTCAGCATCTCTGTTTGCCAAACTCCCACTGTCCCCTGAAAGAACATCCTCTGTAATGTCTTCCAACACAATCTGCTCTTTAATTTCTTGTTCCTTTGTAGTTTCAGAATCTGCCGCAAACTTATCCTTATATACTGCATTCTCATTGAAGGTGACATCTCTACTTCTAATGACTTTCCTGTTCAACTCATCCCAGAAACGGTATCCCATCTCATCTGAGCCATAGCCAATAAAAGTATCCTTCTTTGCTTTAGGATCAAGCTTATTCCTGTCAGAATCTTTAACCCGCACATAAGAAACACAACCAAAAACTCTCAGGTGTGAGAGATTTACCTCTTTTTCTTGCCACTCTTCCTCTAGAATCTTAAACCCCAAAGGAACTGAGGGTCCTCTGTTAATGAGATATGCCGCTGTACTAACTGCATCTGCCCAAAACATCTTTGGCAATCCTGCATGTATCCTCATACTCTTGGCTCTCTCATTCAAAGTCCTATTCATTCCCTCTACAATTCCATTCTGTTGTGGTGTCTCAGGAATAGTCTTTATCATTCTAATTCCTTGTTATACACAATAGGCTTCGAACTCATCACTACTATATTCACCCCCATTATCTGATTTCAGGCTCTTAATCTTCAACCCTGTCTAGTTTTCAACTTCTGCCTTCCACTTCTTAAAGGTTTCAAACACGTCAGATTTATTTTTCAGAAAATAAACCCATACCTTTCTAGTGGCATCATCAATGAAAGTGACATAGTAGCGTGATCCTCCCAAGGAGGTAACTGTAGTCAGTCCGTACACATCTATATGAACTAGCTCTAACTTCCGAGACTTGGGTGCATTCCCTGATTTTGCAAAAGTAACTCGTTTCTGCTTCCCAAACACACATGGTTCACAGAATCCAACTTCCATATTCTTCAATTCTGGAATCTTGCCTTTAGAAACTAGCAACTTCATACCCTTCTAACTCATATGCCTAAGCCTTTGGTGCCAAAGAGTCGATGGACCAACATCATCAGTAACTGCATTAACCTCATCACATGATTGTTCCATAGTATAAAGAGTTCCAACCTTATCACCACGAGTAACAACCAAATTCCCCTTCACAACCTTCCATTGTCTGTTTCCAAAGATAACACGATACCCTTCCTCATCCAACTGACCTACAGAGAGCAGCATCCTCTTGAGTCCAGGAACGTATCTAACATCTTTTAACAACTAGATTATTCCAAAAGAGGTTCTGATTTTGATGCCTCCCATACCTATAATGTCCAAAGTCTCGTCATCAGCAAAACGAACTTTGTCAAAATTTCCAGACCTGAAATTCAACATTGAATCCTTGCTTGGAGTGGCATGGAATGATGCACCAGAATCCATGACCCAAGATTCAATAGAACACTCAACACAACAAATCAACGCATCATCACTAACTTCTTCCACTGTGTTAACTGAGTTACCATCATTCTTCTTTGGTTTAGGAACTGCAGGAGTCATACACTGATTCCTAAAGTGACCAGTCTTTTGACAGTTCCAACACACAATATCCTTGCGATTCTTGGACTGCCCTCTCTTCCTGGACTTCGATCTGTTACGCCCTTGATTCTGCCCCTTCCCAACTTGTCTACCTCTACCATCCATACTCAACAAAGAGCCCGATGATTCCCCAGAATTCCTCCTACGAATGTCTTCTCCAAGAATTGAGTCGCGAATTCCTGTGAATGTTAGCTTAGTAGTCTCAGACGAACTGCTAACTGCTGTGACAAACCCTGACTAGCTATCAAGTAACGAGGACAACAACAACAAGGCCTGTACTTCATCATCGAATTTAATCTCAACGGAAACTAATCTAGACAGTATAGAATTAAATTCGTTCACATGATCAGCAACAGAACCACCTTCTTTCATCCTCGTATTGACTAATAGACGAATCAAATATACCTTATTAGCTGCAGAGGGCTTCTCGTACAAATTTGATAACGCCTTTATTAGTCCGTGTGTAGTCTTCTCACCAACAATGTTGTAAGCAAAGTTCTTCGCTAGTGTCAACCGTATCACACCCAGAGCCTACCTATCCAATAAGTCCCAATCTTGTTGTTTCATCACCTCTGGCTTTTTCTCCTCTAACGGTTCGTGCAGCTTCTTCTGATACTGCAAATCCTCGACTTGCATCTTCCAAAATCCAAAATCTGTCCCATCAAACTTGTGGATCTTTATCTTCCCATCGTCTGCCATCGCTCCTACTTGCTAACCTTGCTCCGCTACCAGTTGTTAGGAATTACCTGAGTAGGAGACCGAAAGATAACCTAGATTGAGAAAGATAAACGACAATAGACAAGACAAAAGGATTAACGTGGTATCGGTCTAGCCGCACTCCACAAACCGCACAAATATTATTAGTCTTAATATTCGTTAGTTTTACAATTACAAGAGAGTCTATATATAGGGAAAGGGCCGACCTCCATTCCCTATGCTAGCGATGTGGTATATCAGACTCCACATACCCAACAATCTCCCACTTGGAGACTGATCACAGGTCCACTCTCACTCATCAAAAGAATCTCCATGCACAGTGAAATCATCCATAAAAACTTTGATGTTTTTTTCTATAAAATCAAAAAATATGCTAACCATGCATCTTTGAAATGTAGCAGGAGCGTTACATAAGCCAAATTGAATCCTTTTATAAGTTAATCTTTGAAATGTTGTTTTCTCTTGATCCTCAAGAGCTATGGGAATATGGTGAAATCCTAAGTAACCATCAAGAAAATAGTAATGAGACTTACCTGCTATCCTTTCGAGCATTTGATCGATGAAGGGCAAAGAAAAATGATCCTTCCTAGTCACATTGTTGAGGCGTTTGTAGTCAATACAGATCCTAATGCATTTTGTACCCTTGTTGGTACTTGTTTGCCATCCTTACTTTCCACCACAGTAATTTCGGTCTTCTTTGGAACTACCTGTACAGGGGAAACCCAGTCACTGTCAGAAATTGGATAAATAACTCCTGCATCCAGCAGCTTGAGGACTTTCTTCATGACAACTTCCATCATATGAGGGTTGAGTCTCCTCTGGGGTTGTCGAATTGTCTTCTTGTCCTCTTCTGTGTGAATTTTTTTAGTGCAGAAGGTTGGTGATATCCCTTTGATATCTGCAATCGTCCACCCAATCGCTTCCTTATGCTCCTTCAGTAATTCCACCAGCCTTTCTTCTTCCTCCTTAGATAACTTGCTGGAAATTATCACGGGAAGGGTAGACTCTTGGCCAAGAAAGACGTGCTTGACGTTGTCTGGTAGCACTTTGAGCTCAACTTCTGGTGCCTGCACAATAGAAGGTAAGGGTTTGTTATAAACTTTTGGAAGCTCAGAACTGATATTACTATCAAAAAAAGGTCCTAAAATATTAAGCTCACACACAATTTCCAAAAGAATGGTGTTAATGACGAGTTCTTCCTTCATCTTCTCTAGTTTTTCTCCTTCCACCCCCCTGGTAAGAACATAATTAAGTGGGTCAATCTCACTAAGTTCATAAACTTCATTAGTAGGGGGTTCATAGACATCCATGAAATTCAGGTTGTGCATCTCGCTTGGGTGTTTGACTACATCATACATATTAAACTTAATTATCTATTCACAATATTCAAGAGAGAGACAACCATTATAAAAATCTATAAAGGCCCTTGCAGTCCTTAGAAAAGGTCCGCCTAGAAGGACATCAGTGGTGTTAGAGGAGAGATCTATGTTTATGTCGACAATGTAGAAGTCAACGGGGTAGATAAAGTCATTGACTTGGACAAGAACGTACTCGACGACTCCCTTGGGATAGATAATGGATCAATCAGCGAGCTGGATGACTACTCTAGTCTCTTTCATGGTCCCAATTCCCAGCCTCTCATATCCTACCAATGACAAGACGTTTATGCCTGCTCCCTAGTCACACAAGGCCTTCTCTATTTTCCTGTTGCCTATCTTGAATGGAATATCAAAAGTTCCTTGATCCGTGCACTTTTTTGGAATTCTGGACTGAAATACTGATGAAATATTCTTGGTCAAGCTAACTTGTTCAACACCTCCAAGTTTCTTCTTGTTAGAGAATAAACCTTTAAGGAATTTAGCATAACTAGGAATTTTAGCAATTAAATCAAGCATAGGTATGTTAATTGCTACTTTTTAAAATATATCCATAAATTCCTTTCCCTCTTTCTCCCTTTTGGTCTTTGCAGGAATAGGTGGAAAGGGTGGAGGGGCCTTGTCATATTCTTCTTTCTATTTTGCAGCCTCTGCTTCTTTCTTGGCTTCTTTTGCTTTCTTGGCCACTTCTTTGGCTAAGAAGGTTTCTTCTGATGCTAGGAAAATCTCAACTTCAACCAACTTATGTTCTTCTACCTCAGCTAGGGGTGAGCGTTCGGATTTTGGATCAAATTCTGACGAGTTCGGATTCAGATCGGATCGGTCAAATTTTTTGGATGGACCGGTCCATTACAAACATGCAGGAAAATTGAAATAACCAAATTAATTAAGATTTACGGATATAATACAGTCCAGGTGAAAAACAATTATCTATCACAACACTAAATGGAATTATGGAACCCAATATAAATATCTAATCCCTTCTTACACAAGAGAGAAGGGATTAGATAAATGTTGTATTTGACGATAATTGAATCAGTCAAATACTAGTGTGTTAAGTAAACAAATACAACAAAGCAATCTCCTTCTCCTTCTTCTCCTATGAAATTGAAGAGTTGCTATTCTTCATCATCTTTATGTTCAATTCTAGGTTTCGTATCGTAAACCTCTCTCCATCGATTGAAAGGATTGTGCAACGGGGGAGAGGCTGGAGAGGAGCGGAGTGAGGGACGAGGGGGAAGGAGCAGAGCAAGCAAGCGGTAACCAACGGTCTGGACTCTGCACTCTGGTCTAGGGTTGGTTAACGTCGATTGGAATTGGAAATTAATGGGACTTGGGAAATTGAAAACAAATATCGGATGCGATTGGATGTGGTCGGATTTCCGACAATCCAACTATCAGAATTTGAAAATGTTTGGATTCCAGTAGCCTCTTTCGATCCCGTGTTTGACATTATTCGGATTCGGTCAGAATTCTTACGCTCGGATCATATCAGTCGGATCTGCCAATCCGAGCTCACCCCTAGCTATCTCCTCTAGAGTCTTATACTTATACTTTCTCTCAAATTCCATCACCTCTTCCTAGTTCTTATGCCTCATCCGTTCTTGATCATATGATATTGTCTCCTCCCTTTCGAATAAATCTACATCACTCCTCAAACTGATCACACTCACATTGTCCTTGGAGTTGTCCATTGTGTTGGCAGGCAATATCCCTTAATGAGTTTTGTTGCTTTCCAGTATCATGTTGATTTACTTATGTATCTCTGCGAGTGATACGATCACACCCATGCCTATAGAAGATTCGGCGCCAAGAAGGCCAATCACAAGGAGCATGACCGAGCAAACCATCCTATGGATTAAGGCCAAGATGAGCAAGGATGCGTTTCAAGATGAAGGTTGCACCTTAATGATGGTCGCCTATCATTCCGGAGTTCGAGAAGCATGCCGGAGTTGATTTTGGATCTTTTTGGGAATTTCTGGCCGAAGCTAGTGGCATGCCATTAAGCCCTTAGCGGTATGCCCCCAGTCACTGCCTCCTTAGCTGTCTTTTGGGGAATTTCTAGCAGAAGCTAGCGGCATGTCGCCAGTCACTGCCTCCTTGGGATGAAAATTGACAATTTTTGGGTTTTTCAAGCAGAAGCTAGCGGCATGTCGCTAAGGGCTTAGCGGCATGCCGCCAATCACTGCCTAGAACTGAAAACATGGACATTTGAGGGATTTTTAGCTTATTTTGTGTAATAGTATAAATAGCTACTTCTCTTATTATTTTAGACAGTTTAGTTTGAGTGTTTAAAAGCCCCACACAGCAAAACAACAAATTGTAAACAAGTCCCTCACCAAATTTGACCAAACCGTGAGGAGCAAAAAGCAAAAATGTGGGAATTTGAAAATTTCAAGTGGGAGTTGCTGCCTTACTCAAGTTAAGTTTTCTTGTCTTAAACCTCTAAGCTTTGTGATTAAAAGAGCTAAGTTTCCTAAACACCTATCTCTTTAGTCTCTCTTTTTGCAAATTAATTTCCCTCAATTATTTTCGTCCATCCAGTTGTCAATTAATCCATCTTAAGTCTCTTATCTTGGGTCATTTTATTATTGAGTCTTGTAATTGAAACTTGAGGTGAAAGAAATTGGTGACAGTGGATACGTGAATTGCGTACCATCAAGCGGATAACTTGCAACACCGATTTGTAGCCTAGGTTTGAGAGATTTTGAGAGGACAATTTTTACGAGTGCTTAAACACTAGGGTAAACACGTGAGGGAGCGAATTTGTTTTTCACTAACATTTGCTACGTGTGTAGGTACGACTTTCACCATGTCCGACGAAAGTGTAGTTAGTAACATCGACGCTAAGTTCGATGAGGCTAGCAATTCCTTGGAAACAAAGGTGGAGAAATTGGAGCATGACATGAGGGAAATGTTCCAATCAATCATGATGCAACTTAAGCAAGGCAAGGCGACCAAGACTTGTTCAAGCCTTCCACCGCTCATCACTCTACCTCATACTAAGCCTCACAACGAACCCAACATAGACCGTGTCACTTGTAAAACCGAGAGAGAGGATCATGATAGTTATGGCGAAGAAGACAAACACCCAAGGGTGGCCGGGCGAGGCTTCCCTAATACTCTCACTATGGGACCCCAAAAATAATGTGCTTCAACAAGCCTTGCTATCACCGAAGATCAAGCAAACCACATACGAATCCTCCACGCCAAGGGCATCAAGGGTCAGTACCACCGAGTCCAAGAAAACCCAGCCACCAGGCCGCCACAGGGCTGGGGCCTGCACGCCCCAACTAGTCCAGTGGTTAGCGGCATGCCGCCAACCACTAGCGGCATACCGCTAGCCATAGGAAGGAAGAGTCGTTCCCATGTTGATCATGATACTACCATGGACGAACAACCCTTAGTTCCTCACCTACGTGCGAGCACAGATCCTCTCCACCAATGAGAATTCTATGACGATTATTATGAGGGGGGAAATGAGGATTTTGAAGAGATTAATGAGCGTGAAATATTGAATAATGGGAGAAGGGGTAGGAATCAAGGACCACGATTGGATGATAACTTGAGTAGCATTAAGGTCCAAATTCCCGTCTTTGAGGGTACCACGGACCCATCAGAGTATATTAAATAGGAGGGCAAGATTCAAAGGATTTTTAGTTGCCACCAATACACGAAAATTGTTGCTACCCGATTTTTAATTTTTCGTCGCAACTTTTCGCGTTTTTATGGTCATTTTTTAAAAAATCGTACTTCTTCTTATTTTCATACATTTGTTGTTTATTTTTATGCCCCATGTCATTTAAATTTCATTCCTTACTTTTTTCACATTTCTATCATTTTTTTCGTTCGAACTCATATCGGTTCCGAGTAAATTTTCTCGAAACTGATGATCGAACATTTTTGTTCGTTAGCTACTTATTTTTTATTATTATTTTAATTCGCATCATTTCATTTCGTTTCACTTAATTTATTTCTTTGCAATTGTTACGTTTGAACTTTTATCGCATACAAGCGAATTTTTATCGAACTATACAGTGAACTTTTTTCATCGTTTACTGTGTACTAATTGCTTCATCTCATTTTATTCTATGTGTTTAGTGACTTTGGTTCGAGTTTTTATTCATTTTCGGGCGAGATTGCTCGTGCCATCGGCTCGAACCGAACAAATCAGAGGGAGAGTCAATCTCTCATCATAACCGTGGTTCTGGTTGACCAAGCAAGTCAAACTAGATCAAACGGCTCATGTAATTTCCACGTAGGTATACCACCTTCTTCACCTGCTTCATGCACGAACAAAAGCAAGCTTGTCCTCATCCATCCACGATCGCGTCGAGCCTCGATCATTGTCCCTATGCTACCAGCAGACTCGAAGCTTCCAGCCAACCTCAGCCACACAGCCAAACTCCCTTAGTCATCACTCGTCAACGTCCAGACGTCATCCTCTCCTCCACCGCCTCAACTTCCCTATAAATAGCGAGCCCCCTCAACCATTTTTCCTCACCAATTCACGAACAAAAATATCTCTCTTTTTAAATTTTCTCTCTCAATAGTTGTTCTGCTCAACAAGGGTTGAAGCATTTTTTCAATATTCAAACTTCATTTTTTTAATGGTTTTTCTGCCAATTCTTTCAACGAATTAACTGTTCTTGTTTTGATGAAGACAATTGTTGTTTTGCTTTCAAATAATTTCTATTAATATTGTAGATTAATTAGATTGCTTCTTCTCGCCGAATTGTTGGGAAATTCGGATGAATTTCAAGTTTTTTTGTTAATTAAAAATCAATTCGTTTTTATTTAATTAAGCACTGTTTTGAATGAATTTAATTATTGTGATTGCATAGTTAAATTTCTGCTGCTGTAAGGATCATTTTGGTCTTGAAATTTTCTATTTTCGTCAATGTTGGCCGGACCTTTGTTACCGGCGACCTAAGGAAGAAATATGTTTTGTTGATTGGTCATGGGCTAAGCCCACGCGGAGAAGAAAGGAAGAGAGGGAGAGCTGGGCCGCGTCTGGCCCAGCTGGAGGAAAGAAGAGTGGGCTTGGTCTAGCCCACGCGTGAGGAAGAGAAGTCTTGTCCTTGGCCCAAGCGGACAACCAGCCCATCTGTTGGGCTGGGCTGTCTCGGGCCTAGTTGTGGGCCCAGTTGGTGGGCCCATTTTTGGCATAGTGGGCCGAGCTCAATTTTTGGCCCATCGCATTTTTTCGTGCCGATTGATTGTATGCTTGTACTGTTTATTTTATTATTTTTGTATGATTGTACTATTTATTTATTTATTTATTTTCATATGCTTGTACTGTTTATTTATTTATTTTTGTATGCTTGTACTGTTTATTTATTTATTATGCTTTTGCATGTTTAATTAATCTGCTTGAGTTCAATTGTCAAAATTAATCATTTCGCTTATGTACAATAATCGTCAAATATTTAATCGTTTATCGGATATCCTCTTCTCGTACCGATAATCTCGATCAAAAGGAGCAAATCAACCTGTATCCCTTCATCAAGTACATATTTCTCACCCTTTTATTTATTTCACGCTTTTTTCGCATACACGCTCGTATGCATGAATATTTAGAATTGTTAGAATTTAATTCATCTATTGGGCATGATCACTAAATTAGGACTTTTTATCTTTCAAGCATGATTTAAACACCTCTTTTATTCGGTAACCTTTTTTGGATGTGACTCGGGTGCCTAACACCTTCCCAAGTCCATAAATTGACCCCGAACAGCTGTTCTCGGGTTTAGACCCTTTTGTGCTTTAGCTTTTTATTTTATTTTCTGCCATGTTATCAGACCATAGGTTTCCCTAAACCTTAGAAATAAATAGGGTGGCGACTTCATTGCATTCATATGACTTCATCGCATTAATGTGAGATAAGTCCAATTTCGTCTCACATCTCGTCCCAAATCGCGTCGCGTAGAAATTTCAAAAAGGGGGTGCCATGGAGTTTGATGGATATGCCATGAGTTGGTGGGAGAAAGTGTGTAAGGAGATTCAACGGGGAAGGGAAATTCGGACATGGGAAGAAATGAAACAAGTGATGAGGGAAAGGTTTGTACCCTCATACTACAAAAGAGACTTGCAAAACCGATTGCAAGGCCTCAAGCAAGGGTCAAAGTCCGTGGGAGATTATTACAATGAACTTAAATCTCTCCTCACTCAAACCGACACAAGTGAAGACGAAGAGGTAACTATGGCTTAGTTTTTGAATAGTGTGAGTGAAAAGATTAAGTATAAGCTTGAATTACGGGATTTTGATCACTTACAACCCATGTTACACTACGCGCTCAAGGTGGAAGCGCACGAAGTCACAAAAAGAAGAACTTTCCCTAGCCAAAACACCAACCCCTCCCACACATACGCATCTTCCTCTAAACCACTATGGAAGCCATACCAAAAAGACCCCCAAAAAGCCTCACCGTATACCAAAACACCGAATCCAAACACCTCATTCACCAAGCCTAGCCCTCCTAATCCACCACTGAAACCATATAACAACCTCACCGCCAATCCACCACCTAGGAAACATTCTTCCAACATTGAGTGCTTCAAGTGTCGGGGGAGAGGGCACATCTCATCCGAGTGTCCGAACCTCCGTGTGATTATTATTTGTGAAGGTGTCTATGAAACCAAGAGCGAAGGAGAAGAGTCTCCTAGCGAAGAGAATGGTGATGAAAGGGAAACGGTAAGGAGTAGTGATGAGGAAGAAATTAATCCGGCTTCCTCTATGACTTTAGTTGTGCGGAGGAGCTTGAGTGCCCAAGCTAAGTTGGAGAATACATGTGATGAACAAAGGGAGAACCTCTTCCACTCCCGTTGTGAGGTAAATGGTAAAATTATTTCAATGATTGTTGATAATGGAAGTGTAGTAGATGTCGCAAGTCATATTTTGCTAAGTAAGCTTAATTTACCAACTACACCACATCCAAAACCTTACTCACTTCATTGGTTCAATGATGATGGAGAGGTTAAGGTCAAGGAATAAGTGCTTGTGAGCTTTAAAATGGGTGGATATGAGGATAAACGATTATGTGATGTGGTGCCTATGGATGCTAGCCATCTCCTCCTAGGTTACCCATGGAAATTTGATAGGGAAGTGATTCACAATGGGTGTACAAATAAAATTCAACTTACACACTGATACGATCCTAGCCCCATGACATGCACCCTACGAGCCATTGACGCCAATCAAGCCAAGACGTCAAGTTAAGGACGTCATAAAGCATCCAGTGAGGTTAATATGACCTATAGACATGAAGGAAAGATAGGAGACATTACTAGAACAAGTTGTTAGACAAAGGATGACTTGGAAGGTAGCTTGGAGATCCCCATCGCAAGCCTTCATATCCATCCAAGCCAAGTTAGGGAAGGAAGACTTCAATCACGCATCCAAAGTAAATACAAGACCTATTGATGTCTTAGGAGGATTTTATCCAAGTTTGAGGACATTCGGACGAGTAAAATGCAAGATGGTTCATGGTGACATTCTCTCACGCAAGAGTTCTAGGCGCAGAAGGAACATGAGACTTTGTCCGAACCCAGTCGGATCTATACAAATTAGAATCATACGATTTACCATGTTTATGAAACCTCAAGATGTTATCTCCATTGTGACAAATTTTAAGCTCAAATGCAGTAATCCTACTCCTACTCGGACTTGTAGACACATCAGGTTACGCTTTGCGAGTTTATTCAGACCTGTTCATCCTGGACTAGGGAGACAGACGTGTTTCCACTATTACCAGATGTTAGCTTTCTAATGGGACAATTTTCAGCCCGATCGGACGAGCGGATCAAGAGTTAGACCTAGTGGACATTTTCATGAGCAGTGTGAACGGGCAACAACCCGCAACTTGGATATTGCGGCCCAACCTGGAGTCCAGTGACGTGTTGTCGATACACCTCAAAAATAATATAAATATCCTGCAACAAATACACAATTAAACTGTGTATAGAGGTACAAGGTTGATCCACAGGGCCTAAGGTGAACACTATCTTGTGTTGTGCAACAAGGGCAAACTGTTCAAAACAGTAACAAGTAATGGGGGGTTTTCAAGAGTTGGTTGTTTAACAACTAAGAAAGCAGTAATAGACTTTAATAAAATAGATAATGAATCAATATAAGAGGGAGTTCCCAGTAGGAATCTATCTCCGGTTGCTTCTAAGGTCGGCTGATCATTGGTGCAATGATCTTCTAGCCCTCGCTGATAGACGCGCTATAGGGACCAGGTACGTTTAGATCCCCTGCTTCCTTTCATACGAGAAACTACTCAAAGGTACGTTTATGGAGGAATCTTGATGCTTTGCCGTCTCCCAAGGTACGTTTATGGGCGCAATATTCAAAGGCCCATGAAGATGAAGGAAGACGCGTCCAGGGCGAGACACTCAGTACGTTCGAGGCTAGACCCTGATCACTTACTTAACCCAATCAACTAGAACCAGTGACTTGATAACTCGAATTGGTCATCTACTTTACCCTGCAGCTTCGCATTAGTTATAACCACAGTGATGACTTTAATCGCCTAGGGCAAACAGCTAGTTGATCAGGCTAGTAGTAGTCCTAGTAGAATTAACAAGAAATTGTTAAATAAATAAATACCAACATGGATATATTAATTTCACTTCGACCTCATAGCCTTCTCAAGCAACCTTTGATGATCCTACCAAGAACGAATGAGTTTTGCTACTCATAATAAAATAAAAATAAATAAATAAATAATATTGCATAAAGAAAAGAGAGATGAAATTAGAAAAACCCTTATTGATTACCGGCCGGAGCAAGCTCCGGTTTAAAGTTGGAATTACAAGGGTGCCGGAGGCAGAGAGAGAGTTCAAAATTCCAAGATGGAAGATGATAGAAGAAGAGAAGAGATCCGAAACCCTAAAACAAAAGGGTTTATAAAAGAAAATTACAAAAAGGGAAATTCTTAAAATAGAAATTAATAAAAAGGAAAATCCTAATTTAATTGGAGTTGATCTTGGAATATTTTCTTGCCAAAATGGGACAGATTGGATTTATTGGAGAGAATCAGCGGATCCCCTTAAAATGGAAGTTTCCTTATTCACGCTTGAGTCCTTTGCTGCCGCGTGTGCACAAATGCAGGGGCAAGCTGCTGCCTGCACGCTGTCTGCCAACTGCTGCTAGGGCTAGCTGCTCAAATCCTATCCAGAATCCATGAAAAGTGTATCTTTTTTATATTTCCTCTCCAGAAGCCCTGATCTGTCAAATAGTATGAAAATAGAAGGGAATCAGTAGCACAATGCCCAAAAAGGGCTAGGAAAGGAATGGGAAATTAGCACAAAATACATCACATCAAATCACCCCCACACTACCCCATTGCTCGTCCTCGAGCATTAAACTCAAAACAGCCCCTCAATGAGAACAAATGGTCTCCCATAGAAAATGGCATATAGGAAAAAGCACACTCAGCACACAAGCACAAAATTCGGCACAACCTCCTACCTAGATAACATCTACATCAAACCCAAGGAATAACGAAACCAAGGGAGAGACTTTCCCATGTCTAGCTAGTTGCAAGCAATCCTCACATAGAAAATAGTGTTTGCACTCAAACTCAGAAGGAACAATGGCAAGATGTTTACACTCAACAATACGAATGACAATGCACAAAACCGAATTTACAATAGCGACCCGAGTACGGAGAGCACATGCATGGGCAATCATATAATCATAAAAGCTTTGCATAGGGTAGAGCAAGGAATTGTGGAAGAAGGAGAAGGTTCAAGAGGGGGAGAGAGAGAATGATAGAGAGTTTCTTAGCTGAAAAAGTGAAGTGGCGAGAGAGATCCTCTTGTTGGCAGCAGCGAGGGCAAGGCAAAGAGCGCTGGACTATCGAGGGGGTATTTTCTTCTGTTTGGGTCGTGCGGCCAGTCGTCTGTTTCTCCTCATGCTTTGCTCAGTCTCTGATTTGTGCTCCTCTTTTGCTTGAATTTTTTATTTATTTATTTTTTTTGAGTAAAAGGGAGTGTGTACATACTGTTTTCATCTGTCTGACTGGAGCAGCAAAAATTGTATCAACTGACCTGACTTCAACGCATGGATGTTTTCAGTGTCTTGGTCTAGCTTCTTCATTTCCATATCGCTCATTGAATGACTCGAGCGTCTCGGTCTAGCTATCCATTACACGCACATTGAGGTTTTGTTTCTCTTTGTTCTACAGTGTCTGGCCATACTACTGCTTTCAGCATCTTGGGCAAGCGGTTCAATGTTGTATTTCTGTTCTCTGGCATCCGCTTCTATTTTTAGCTTCAAGGTCTCGTAGCTTGACTCTATGTTTCTGTTTTCAGTGTCTGCTTTGGCTTTCAGCATCCAGGTCTCGCAGCTTGATACCCCCTCACTAGAGATGTTGTTTCTCTTTGCCTCACCTTGCTCACTCCCAGAGGACATCTCTCACCTGCAAAGGAAAGAAAGGACGGCGCAAATGGTTAGAAGGGTGGAAAAGAAGGGTGAGGTGAGTGACAGGGGCAAAATAAAACAAGAAAAAAAATATGAAAGAAGAATGCAAAGTTTCTAATCATTTCATCACTTTCCCACGTCTAATTGTGCCTATACCCAGGGGTCTCATGCAAATTCAGCCAGTACAAAGTCATGCATCCACTCAGGAAAAAAAATCATGGCATGAAAGTTCAAAGTGCTCACACGGGTACACAAATGACTACAAGCGACTAGGGCAAGACATGGATATAGGAGCTAACAAGCAGTGTGGTTGTGCGAGTGAATATGTGCAGTGAATGAGTGCTTCCTATATAAAGTGCCTAAACCATTCATTCGAATCAAGGGGTTTTCAAAAACAGAGGCAGTGTCATTTTGGCAAGTAAAAGGTTTTTCAAAAACTCCAATCAAAAGTTATCATGCAAGTGCAAGGGCAAACAGTATGCAACATGCAATCAAACCAAAAAAGTTCAGACACACATGTGTCCCACCCCTATACTAAGGCAGCGCGTCGTCCTCGATGCGAGAATGGGACTCACACAAAAAGAAAAATAGTTCAACATAAAATAAAAGTACAAAACCATCCCGAAGGCAAAGACGGATTGTTTGTAAGGTGTAATCAAGGACTGGCCGGAGGCTGAAGTCTGGACGCGAGCTCGTCAGGTAGGTGCTTGACGAGGGCAATCAGCTCGCGAAGAAGGGCGTTCGTCTCAGAAAGAGCAGTAGAGGAACTTCCAGCGTCTTGCCTGGGATGGTCAGCAGCACGCGGTGGGCGAGAGGTGGATGGGTTACCGTCAGTGTCTTGGTCTGGCCACTCAAACTGGCCTTCATTCTTCGTACTAAAAATACGATCTGCGCGGTCTGTACAACCTGTACTGAAACACAGAACACGACCCTCCAAGTGAAAGTAGCCCATACCATCAAGGGTATGAGCGTTCAACAGTTTAAAACCAATAGGAGAATACAGATCACAATTATCAACATCTAAGGCACGATGCTGGACAGCAAGATGAGTAATAAGTGAGCCTAAGATTGGATTTCTATCATTCGTAATAATGGCATTCAATTCGTGCGCTATCCAGTAACCTAAGTTCACTTTATGACCAGTGTGCATGCACCAAAGGAAAAATAACTCCTGTACGGACAACTGGCCCGAGAAGTTCACTTTACCAGCGAAAGTATAAGCAATGCATCGATGCAAGACGTGAAGGGCCGGGTCAGGGATTTGGTGGGCCTTAGAGGTTCGGGAGCTGTACCTGGCAGTGGGGTTGCCAGTCAATTCCCTAAACACCGAGTCGACATCAAAGGACTCAGGGTAGGCAGTAAAGGCACCTAAGTACCAAGGGGTACCTAGGTCAAACTCTTGGGCAAACCCCAACATGACATTAAATTGGTTCAGTGAAATGTGTGACCATGCATCCACAAGACGAAAATTCACAACTCTATCAACCCCTAGATTAAGACCACCCTTTCCTTTGAGTTTTAACCGATCAGTATCAAACCAAAACTAGCATAAAATTCATGGCTCAATTTAAGAAAAGGAACATGCTCAAACTCAAACATAACAGACCAACCAATATTCGCAATCAATTCCCGCACCCTATCACCTACCCCCATCCGATCAAGCATATAATAATCAAGCAAAGCACAAGGTACTATGTGCTTATCGTGTAGGGCGAGCAGCTTGTCGTGGCTGCGCTTGTCAGGAAATTCGAGCTAGCCATTTACATGGTTGAAGTCGGGGATGATGTAAGTCAAGGGAGTCGCTGTGCTAGAGCGGTCTTGGGCAGAACGCGCAACAGGGGTAGCAATGGGTGTCTTGCCCTTGCTGCTAGATCATCTGAGTGACTTGTGAGGATGGGAGATGTTGCTAAGAGATGGAGTGGTTTTTCTCTTCTTGGGAGGCGCGGGTGTCTCGTCCTGGTCAGGAGCGTTAGTGGTGTCTAGGGCAAACTCCTCAGCTGCCCGTTCAATCTCCTCCCCTACATTGTCCTCCTCATCATCTGAGTCATCCTTAGGGACCAACAGTCGGACTTTCTTAGGCTTTGGAGGAGCCTTCTCGTCGTAGTTGACGGGCTCAATCAATCATCCTTGGGAGGTGATTCCGCGACCCATGGGGAGACCAGTATCAGAAGGTGTCTCGCTCAAGATTCGGATCTCGGACTCGGGTCCAGTGACTGGGTTACCCTGGGCGGTGTGGACAGTGGGCTCAGCTTCCTCGACGGAGTCGTCCTTATCGTCTTCCTCGTCGGACTCTTCCTCCGACTCCTCATCCTCATCGACTGGGTCTGTGGCGTCAGCCACCGCCGTGCCGGAGGCGCTCGGCGGTGCAGGGGCAGCAACGACAGCTGGGGGTTGTTCGGATTCACAAGACTCCTCCTATGAGCCTGTCTCGTACTCGCCAAAGTAAGATTCCTCTTCTGTGGTGGCTGGTGCTGGAACGGGAGGGGGCTGAGGCAAAGTTTTTGGTTTCGGAGTGGACGGGTTGGGTGAATTGGGTAGCGGTGGTTTGGGCATTGATTTAGGTTGGGTTTTGGGGGTTTTGTGGTAGAGAGGTTTGGGTTAGCTAGTGGTGGCGTGGGTGTCGCTGGTGGGTTGGAGGATGCAATGGCGGCTCGCCGTGGGCTGGCGTCGTCGGGTCTGAAAGCGCTGGACTTTGGTCTGGCCATGGGAGGAGGTGGAGAATTTGAGAAGAAGAGAAAGTGAAGAGGTGGTGTGCGTTGGGGAAGAAAGTAAAGTGAAGAGGATGGTGTACGTGGGTTGTTTAAAAGGAAAGGAAAAAGGTAACAGTTGGAAACTCTTGAGTTTCCTTTCCTACCGTTTACTTCTTTTAATTGACTTGGCCCACCAAATCCTAACTGCAAAGGAAAAAAATATTGAAATCAGTCCTTTTCAAATTAGAATTAGAATTTCAAATCAATTAAGGAGAAGAAAGGAAAGAATTAAATCAACTCCCTAAGAAAAGGGAATTTAAATAATTCTGAAAAGAAAGATAGGTTGAGGAATAAAAGTGGAAAATTAAAAGAAAGGAAAGAATTAAATACACATAAATATATACAAAAACTAAATTAAAGGAAGAAAATTTAATATAAAAATTAAGGAAAGAAAATAATTAAAAATGATGTTCAGATGCTAAATTAAAGTAAAAAGGCGTCCTAGAAAAAGGAAATATTTCACAGCTGGTCAAAAGACACGTGGGTTACCTCCCATAAGCGCCTGCGTTTATCGTCTAGGCCTAGACGTTCGGAGCCTACTTCAGTTTTGTTTTGGTGGCTCAACCACCTTGGTCTCTTTGGTTGTGAACGGTTTGAAACCTTCATAGAAAGGTTTCAAACGATGTCCGTTGACCTTGAAGATGACACTTGTATCTAAGCTTTAAATCTCAATGGCGCCATGGTCATATATGTTCGTGATCACATAAGGGCCCGTCCACTTGGACTTCAACTTTCCTGCAAACAATCTCAAGCGAGAGTTATATAATAAAATGTTTTGTCCTATCTCAAAAGCTTTATTCACAATCAACTTATCGTGATACGCTTTCGTCTTGCCCTTGTAGATCAGAGCATTCTCGTAGGCATGATCACGGAGCTCTTCTAGCTCTTGGATTTGAAGGCGTCTTTGCTTCCCTACTTCATTAATGTCCAAATTTAGCTTTCTGATTGCCCAGAAAGCTCTATGTTCTATCTCAACTGGGAGGTGGCAAGGCTTGCCATAGACGAGTCTATACGGGGTCATGCCAATGGGAGTCTTGAAGGTTGTTCGATAGGCCCAAAGGGCGTCGTCCAACTTCAAGCTCCAGTCCTTGCATGATCGATTGACTATCTTCTCTAGGATAGATTTTATCTCCCTATTGGACACTTCGGCCTGGCCATTGATTTGCGGGTGATAAGTTGTACACTTCTGATGTGAAACACCATATTGCCTTAGCAGCTTGTTGACTGTTCAGTTGATGAAGTGCGTGCCTCTGTCACTAATTAAAGCTCGTGGTATCCTAAACTTGTTAAAGATATTAGTGCGCAAAAAGCCTGCAACAACTTTTGAATCGTTAGATCTGGTCGCCTTGGCCTCGACCCATTTGGACACGTAATCAACAGTAAGAAGGATATAAATATTACCAAATGAGTTAGGGAAAGGACCCATGAAATCGATGCCCCAAATGTCAAATATCTCACAGGCAATGATTCCTGTGAGGGGCATCTCATTTGTGGCTCCAATGTTACCTGTGGCCTGGTAGTGAGGGCAAGCAACACAAAACATGCAGCTATCCTTGAAGAGAGATGGCCAGTAGAGGCTGACTTCAAGGACTTTGAGTGTTGTCTTCTTGGCCCCAAAGTGTCCTCCTTCAGTAGAGGAATGACAGAATCGAAGGATGGAAGGAACTTCATCTAGGGTCACGCAACGTCGAATGATTTGATCAGAACAGTTTTTCCAAAGGTATGGGCTGTCCCAGACAAAATACTTAGCTTGTCTCCTAATTCTGTTCGTCTCAGAGGCGGTGGAATCTGCAGGGAAATCTCCTGTGACACAAAAATTTGCAATATCAGAATACCAAGGGAATTGAACTGCTTGGGCAAGACAGACATGTTCATCCGGAAAGGTATCACGGATTGGTTCCAAGGAGTTGTCTTGCTGGTGTGGTAATCTACTGAGATGGTCAGCTACTGAATTTTCAATTCCCTTCTTATCCTTTATCTCCAAATCGAATTCTTGAAGTAGAAGGATCCATCTAATCAAGTGTGGTTTGGCATCGAGTTTCATCAAGAGGCATCTTAGGGCTGCATGATCAGAGAAAATAGTCACTTTAGTGCATAAAAGATACTGACAAAACTTATCCAAAGTAAAAACAATGGCAAAAAGTTCTTTTTCAGTTGTGGTATAATTCCGTTGGGCTTCATCCATGAGCTTCGAGGCATAGTAGATGACGTAGACTTCTCTATCCTTCTTTTGGCTTAGCACCGCTCCTAGGGCATTGTTGCTGGCGTCACAATTGATTTCGAATGGAAGCGTCCAGTCTGGGGCGCGTATGATTGGGGCAGAGATGAGTTTTTCCTTGAGGGTGTCAAACGCGGCCTTGCAGGCATCAAATGCAAAATTCACATCTTTTTACAGCAACTGGCACATGGGTTGGGTAATCTTGGAGAAGTCCTTGATGAACCGCCTGAAGAAACCTGCATGCCCAAGAAAAGAACAAATTTCGCGAACGCAAGTTAGATAAGGAAGAGATTCGATTACCTCAATCTTGGCCTTGTCCACTTCGATGCCCTTATGGGAAACGATGTGTCCTATGATAAGACCCTGGTCTACCATGAAGTGACACTTCTCAAAATTAAGCACAAGGTTAGTCTCAATGACTCGTTGCAAAACTTTACGCAAATTAGATAAACATTCAGTAAATGAATTGCCATAGACGGTGAACTCTTCCATAAATACCTCTATACCTTTCTCAACAAAGTCAGAGAATATACTCATCATGCAGCGTTGAAAGGTGGTAGGGGCGTTACAGAGGCCAAACGACATCCTTCTGTAAGCAAAAGTTCCGAAGGGGCAAGTGAAAGTCGTATTGTCCTGATCGTCTAGGGCAACCGGTATCTGGTGGAAACTAGAGTATCCGTCAAGGCAGCAGTAATGCGTCTTGCCCGCGAGGCGTTCCAGCATCTGATCGATGAATGGCAAAGGGAAGTGGTCCTTTCTCGTAGCTGCGTTCAGTCGACGGTAGTCGATACAAACGCACCATCCATTCTATATGCGAGTAGGGATGGACTGACCGTCTTGCCCTGTGGTGGTTGTGATGCCTGTTTTCTTCGGCACGACCTGGACGGGCCTCACCTAAGTACTGTCCGAAATTGGGTAAATGACTCCTGCGTCCAATAGCTTAAGTATCTCCTTCTTTACGACCTCCATCATAGGAGGATTCAAGCGGCGCTGTGGCTGTCGGACTGATTTGCTGGTATCCTCTAAATGGATGCGATGAGTTCATAGGGTAGGTGATAGCCATTAAATGTCAGCAATGGTCCAACAAATGGCCCGCTTAAATTCTTTGAGGAGGGTGACGAGTTCCTGTTCCTCCTCTATGTCAAGCTTGCTTGAAATAATCACAGGTAGTGTATCGTCATCACCGAGGTAGGCATACTTGAGGTGTTTGGGCAAGACCTTCAAATCTAGCTTAGGTGCCTGCACGACCAAAGGTGGAAGTTTAGTATGCTCAATGGGAAGAGGTGAATTAATGGAAGGGAAAGAGACGAATGGGTGCTCTTCTAGAGCAGTGACAATCTTGTGCAACTCTGGTGGAGTTACGAATTTAGATTCCAGGCTGTCTAGAACCACTGGTGTGATTCCTCTGTCTAGGGCAAGCTGCAGAGAATCAAAAGAGTATAAATCAGAAATTTCATCCACGTCAGGGTCAATTATATCAATGAAATTCACGCTGGAAAATTCAGAAGGGTAGCAGATAGCATCGAGCATGCTGAATTTTATGGTTGCTCCATCGAATTTGAGGGTGATGGAGGCATCGCGCACATCTATCTTAGCTCCAGCCGTCCAAAGAAACGGCCTGCCCAAGAGCATATCTGTCGGTTTGGTGTATTTTTTGCCCTCCATGCTGATCACATAAAAGTCAGCTGGGTATAGGAAGTCACCAACCTGTACTAAAACGTCCTCTATAATGCCTTCGGGATATATAACAGAGCGGTCGGCCAACTGGATGACAACTCGGGTTGGTTTAAGTAGGCCTAGGCCCAGGCTGTTATATATCGTCAAGGGCATTATGTTGATACCTGCACCAAGATCACACATAGCTTTGCCAACATTAGTATTCCCAATTTTACAAGGGATGGTGTCGCGCCCCACGAAAATCGACCAAAGAAGGTCATTTTGCGAGTGTGCAACGAAATTTGGGATCTTACAATGCTCAGCGTAAACAGACGCTTCGCAACATGCAATGAAGTCGCCACCCTAATTTGGTTGCTAGGTTTTAGGGAACCTTAATCGTCATGGCATAGGAAATATAATAAGTAAAAAAAACTAAAGGCACAAAAAAGGGGTCTGGACCCCAGACAAAAGGTTCGGGGTCGTATTATGGTCTCGGGAAGGTGTTAGGCACCCGAGTCACATCCGAAAATGGTTACCGTTTGATGAGAGAGGTGTTTTTAAAAGGTGTTTGATGAAAATGCATTTTGTTTTGAAAAGGGGGACCCTCAGAGGAATCGTCACTTTAGTCTTTTTTATGATCGTGACGTTCAGGAATAATTAATCGTTGAACGGGGTTACCGTTTGATCGTCTTTCGGACGGGGTTACCGTTTATCAGACCGATTAATTATTCTTGACCGTAACGTGATGGGACAGGATTTTCCGTAAGACTGAATGAGCGCCCTCTATGTCATCATCGGGCCATGCATGATTAGATTGATTGCTATGTGAACCTATCATGGATTGCTAACAGAGTACAAATTTAAATGATTGATTTTAAAGTGGAAAAACTGATGTGGGATCGAAAGTCCCCATGTACATGCAGTCAATATATGCGAGAATTAAAATCACATGAACATGGAATTTTAAGCAACTCTTTAAACACGTTGTTCATGTTGGTTGATTTTAGTTCTAGCAGTTCTATATATCATGCGTACGATTGATATTTACGAAAAGCGTTGAATAAATAAAAAGGAATCGAAAGGCGTATTTTCGAGCGAAACTTGAAATTAAAACCTACAAAAATGAGAGTATTAGCGATAGCTTGAGAAATAACTATACAATTTTATGAGTGCGAAAGTTTAAATGACAGTTGATTACATGCGAGAGATGATAGATTTCACGTATACGAAAGTGAGATGCTGAGTTTGATAAACAAAATGATGACAGTTGATTGTATGCGAAAAATGATGGATTTTACGCATACGAGATTTAAATGCTGAGTTGATTTGCATGCGAAAAATGATTGATTTTACGCATACGAGAATTTAAAGGCTGGGTTGATTGCATGCGAAAAATGATTGATTTTACGCATACGAGAATTTGAATTCTACGTTGATTGCATGCGAAAAATGATTGATTTTAGGCATGTGAGAAGTTAAATGCTACGTGGATTGCATGCGAAAAATGATTGATTTTACGCATACGAGAATTTAAACGTTACGTTGATTGCATGCGAAAAATGATTGATTTTAAGCATACAAGAATTTTAAATGCTACGTTGATTACATGCAAAAAATGATTGATTTTAAGCATGTGAGAATTAAAATGCTACGTTGATCATATGCGAAAAATGATTGATTTTAGGCATGTGAGAAATTAAATGCTACTGTGATTGCATGCGAAAAATGATTGATTTTAAGCATGTGAGAAATTAAATGCTACTGTGATTGCATGCGAAAAATGATTGATTTTAGGCATGTGAGAAATTAAATGCTACGTGATTGCATGCGAAAAATGATTGATTTTACGCATGTGAGAATTTGAAGTGATGATAGGATTGCAGAAAAATTGAATGCAGTTGACGACTCACAGGGGATTAAAACAGTTGATGGTTTGCAGGAAATAAAACAATTGATATTTGCAAATGAATAAACAATTTGATATTTGCAGAAATAAACAGTTTGATATTTTGCAGAAGAATAAACAATTGATGTTGCGAAAGCTTTTCCAGCAGTTTACGAAAATAAAAGCAGTTGATATTTTGCGGAAGATTAAAGCAATTGATATTTGTAGAAAATTAAAACAATTGATATTTGCGGAAGATTAAAGCAATTGATATTTGCAGAAAATTAAAACAGTTGATATTGCGGAAGAATTTCCAGCAGTTTGCGAAAAAGTAAAGCAGTTGATATTGCAGAAAATTAAAATGCGACCGACCATGTAGGCGGTAAAAGTAAATAACTGAATTTTAAATTGCCGAAAGTAAATTGCGGAAATTTAAAGTGCGAATAATTGAAACAGTTGATAAGTGCAGAAAATTAAACAGTTGATAGATGTAGAAAATTAAACAGTTGATAGATGCAGAAAATTAAACAGTTGATAGTGCGAAAAATAATCATACGAAGCATACGAATTATTTTACGGAAAAACGTGATCCGAAGTTTTCGGAAATAATTGAAAATAGGCTGGGCCTAATTGAAAAAAATCAAAACTTGGGAAGGGGGCCAAAACGGCGCCGTGTGATGAATAGTGCACCGCACAATTCATCATCCCTTCCCTTGGTCGCCGGAGCTACTGCCGGCGGCCAAACTCCGGCCACACTTGGCCGATTTGAAAACTGGACGTACCGAAATGTTCGTCTCCTCGACGACTTTCCAACCGTATAAACCTCGATTTTTAGTTTGACTCGTACAAAATTTAATTTTGAAAAAAACGACAAAACCGTTAATTATCGAAAACTATTTACTTCGCCTAACCTAGCTAACGATTTTCAAAATTGAAAGCATGTATTTAATCTACATTATGTGTGTGAATTCATGGCATAGAAGAAAGCAATTTAATTGCTCGATCAAGGGCCAAACGAAATTAAACAAAAAAATGGCTACAAAGCCGAAAAAATGCTAAAGAGAGAAAGCTCACCTCAAGCTTTTGAACTGGGCGATCGATGCTCGATATGAGCTATCAATCAAGGAGAGGGAAGAAAGCAAGGAAGCTTGCTGTTTTTGGTGCCTCTTTTACGTTGAGAGGGAGTGGCTATTTATAGCCTTCAAACGCGTGAGGAGAGGGACGCGGCTGTGCGCATGGAGGCCGCTTGGTCGCGGTGGCGGGGCTACGGCCGTGATGATGGCTGGTCTAGGCTGCTGTGATGATGGCCGAGGGGACAGGTAACCGCTTGAGTCGACGGGAGCAGGCTGCTCGGTGGCCTGCTCCGCTGCTGCCTTGGACGTACGGTGCATGTGCACCATGCTATTTAAATGGCCAACCGTTGATCTGGTTGACTATTTTAGTTGACCAGATCAACGGTCATGATCAACTTGACTTTTAATTTATTTAAATGGCCTCGAGCCAACTCCGGCGAGCAACCGTTTAGACTTTTCGAGCCTAAGGTACCTGCACGTAGAGAAAAATACGACGAGTCTAACGGTATACAGCGAATAATGAAAATTTCTCGTTTGACGTGTTTATTTTCTCGTTCAAAAGCGCGAAACGCGGGAACGGAAAAATAAAAACGTTACGCTGAAAATTACACGAATCGCTGTAGACCGTTGCGACCAGAAAAAAATCTAGCAACTAGTTGATGGAAAACATTTTTAAGTCGAGCTATTGTCCGAGCAGACTTACTCGGGTCCAATAAAAGCTCGAATAAAAATAAAAATAAAATAATAAAATACTAAAAAAATGCGTTAAAACATTAAAATTCCTAAAATTCACGAGATGATCAAAAACGAAGAAAAAACTAGCAAACGACTGTCGGATAGTCAAAAATGTGATTTTTAAGGCTAAAAATAATAATGATAATAATAATGAAAATACATGCTGAAAAATTAAAAATGCGATTTCGAAAGCTGACGATGCTAACGATGATGCTAAAATGCAACGAAACACCTAAAAATGCTAGCGACAGTAAATTAACTGAATATTACTGTAATTTAACTAAATAACAGAAATGCTAAAATTGATTAAAAATGGCGTCAAAATTCGGGTATCAACAGTTGCCCCCTCTTTACTGTCTTATCGAAGGATTTGATAAGCAGTAAAGACAGTTGCCCCTATATATCCGAATTTCGGCGACACAGCAGGTCTTACCTCAAGCTTACAGTGATGATGTCGCTTTGGGAGGAGGTAGTTGATTGATGTCACTCTGGGAGGAGGAGATTGATTGTTGACGCCGCTGGGGATAAAAGATGATTGCTTGATGTCACTCTAGGAGGAGGAGATTGTTGTCGTCATCACTGGGGATTAAAAGGTGATTGCTTGATGTCGCTCTGGGAAGAGGAGATTGTTGTTGCTTCGGGAGGAGATAGGTTGTTGATCGACAACGTAAATGACGGCTCCACTAGGGGGTCTGACACGCAACAGTCGTGGCCTGGGGAGGATAACGCGCGACTTATGGACGTACAAATGATTTGTCCTAATGATGTCAACTCTAGGAGGAGGAAAATAATTATGCAGAAATGTAGAATTATGTGAAGGATGCCACTCTGAGAGGGGAAGAAATGCTAAGGCTGAAAAAGGTAGATCTACGCTATGCTGTCACTCTGGGAGGAGAAGAAATGCTTGATGCTGAAAACTAAACCTATGATGTCACTCTGGGAGGAGAAGAAGTGCTACGCTGGAGACTAAACTATGCTGTCACTCTGGGAGGAGGAGAATGCTAATGCTGAAGACTAAATAACGTCAATTCCCGTAGGAGAAGACGTGGAATGCGGAAAATAAACTAAGGTCACTCTAGGAGGAGAAGATGCTGGGTTCAACAGAGGGATTGAAAATTTCTGACCTATGCAATGTATGAAAATGCTTATGAGAGTAGTATGCTTTTGTTTTGGCCGGACTAAAGAGGGATTTTGATTGATTTTTGATTTTTGACTGATTGATGGTTTGATTGCTGGACGTTTGATTGCTAGATGGTTTGATTGCTAGATGGTTGAATTGCTAGATGGTTTGATTGCTAGAATGTGAGGGGACGACTTATTTGCAACGCTTAGTAGATGACAACGCTAAACAGATGGTGTAAAGGGAAAGCAAATCTTACCTCGAACTTACCGTATGGATTGAAATAGGGAGTGGTTGGAAGCCACCGTATAAAATAAGGTTGATATGGGTGACCAAATCATTCATGAACATAAGAGGATATGGGTGACCAAGTCACCGCACGACATAAATAGGATGTGGGTGACCAAGTCGCCGCACGATATAACTGAAAAGTGGACAACCAAGTCGTCACACCAACGGGGTGACCAAGTCACCGCACAAATGGACAGGAAAGTGGACGACCAAGTCGTCACACCAACCGTGGGTGACCAAGTTGTCACACCAACGTGGGTGACCAAGTCACTGCTTAATTAGAAAGAAAAATGGACGACCAAGTTGTCACACCAATGTGGGTGACCAAGTCACTGCTTAATTAGAAAGAAAAATGGACGACCAAGTCGTCACACCAATGTGGGTGACCAAGTCACCGCACCACATAGAAAGAACAGTGGACGACCAAGTCGTCACACCAACCGTGGGTGACCAAGTCACCGCTTAACTAGAAAGAAAAGTGGACGACCAAGTTGTCACACCAACGTGGGTGACCAAGTCACTGCTTAATTAGAAAGAAAAATGGACGACCAAGTCGTCACACCAACGTGGGTGAGCAAGTCACTGCTTAATTAGAAAGAAAAATGGACGACCAAGTCGTCACACCAACGTGGGTGACCAAGTCACCGCACCACATAGGTTGGAAGTGAAATGATATCGTACCTTCATGCGGTGTTGATTGAATTTTGATGAAAATCCAAGATGGCGAGGGCTTTACAACGATGTTGTCATCGAAGACCGAGTTGAGGAGTGGTGACGTTCCCCATTCGATGTTTGATTGGATTTTGATGAAAATCCAAGGCAAGGGCTTTACAACGATGTTGTCATCGAAGACCCATGATTGAGGTTTCACTGGAGCATATCTGTATCCTGCAAATTGAAAGGAAGCAAACACGAAGCAGCAACAGATGGAAAATGAAAGAACAATTGACCTATGTGAGAATTATCAAATATTCCTATATTTAATCCATGGCTTGCCCCCAAGTTTTTTTGTTTGGAATGAAAATAATTTCTTTGTTTAAGAAAATAAGTTCAAGCCTTTTTCTTTTTGGATAAAAATGTTCGTTCATCTTTCATTATATGAACATGATTGATTCAAGTCTAGATAACGTCTACATCTTGTTCAAGAGATAACGACCTCAAGGACAAGACTTTCCCACAATTTGCAGCCGTAAACAATCCTCACCTGATATTAGTGTTTGCACTCACGCTCTGAAACAAGGTTAAGTGTTTTTACGCTCATAAAGATGCAACTAACATGATACATAATTTTCAATTCGCAATGTCAATCCGAGTGAATAGACTTCAAATGAAGATGCACATGCATGGGCATTCTAATAATCAATGGGATTTTTACGGAAAAGAATGAAAGGCCATAAAAAGTCTGAAAAGGAGTTTGTTTTGGAAGAGAGTGCTTTGCTGGGGAGTTTTTGATGAAGGTGATGTTTTGCTGATTGGCCCTGATGTGGGCGAAGTTTTGTTGATCGGCCCTGATGTGGGCGAAGTTTTACTGATCGGCCCTGATGTGGGCGATGTTTTGCTGATTGGCCCTGATGTGGGCGATGTTTTGCTGATTGGCCCTGATGTGGGCGATGCTTTGCTGATTAGCCCTGATGTGGGCGATGTTTTGCTGATTGGCCCTGATGTGGGCGATGCTTTGCTGATTGGCCCTGATGCGGGCGATGTTTTGCTGATTGGCCCTGATGTGGGCGAGGTTTTGCTGATCGGCCCTGATGTGGGCGATGTTTTGCTGATTGGCCCTGATGTGGGCGATGCTTTGCTGATTGGCCCTGATGTGGGCGATGCTTTGCTGATTGGCCCTGATGTGGGCGATGCTTTGCTGATTGGCCCTGATGTGGGCGATGCTTTGCTGATTGGCCCTGATGTGGGCGAGGTTTTGCTGATCGGCCCTGATGTGGGCGATGTTTTGCTGATTGGCCCTGATGTGGGCGATGCTTTGCTGATTGGCCCTGATGTGGGCGATGCTTTGCTGATTGGCCCTGATGTGGGCGATGTTTTGCTGATTGGCCCTGATGTGGGCGATGCTTTGCTGATTGGCCCTGATGTGGGCGAGGGGTGCGAGCTCTTTCGCTTTTTACTGGGGGTGCTTTTTGGACAGAGTGTGTGATCTCTGGGATCCTTTCTGGGGGTGCTTTTCGTTCGGCCAGGGGCCCTGTTTTTGGAGTCTTCATTGGGGAGTGTTGTCGCTGCTCTTTTGCGACTCACTACTTGAGTTGGCCTGGGGCCCTTTTCTTCTCGTGTCTTTACCAGGGATGCTTGCTTTGAGATGGCTCGAGTTGGCCTTGGGCCTCTTTTGCTCGAGTTCACTGGGAAGGTTGCTTTGAGATTTCTCGAGTTGGCCTTGGGCCTTTTTGGCTCGAGCTCACTGGGGAAAGTTTTCTTCAAGACTTCTCGAATTGAATTGTCCCCGGGCTGTGCTTGCTTTGTCTCTTCGATTGTTTGTATTATTCGAAGGTCTCTGAGCATTTTCTTTCTTTTCTTTTCTTTTCCCTTTTTCCCCTCTCTCTTTTCTTTTCTTCTTTTTCTTTTTTCTTTTTTTCTTTTTTTTCTTTTCTTTTTCTCTTTTTTTTTTTTTTTTATTCCCCCCTTTTTGATTTGATTTGAAATGCAACAGAGCGGAGCAAGCACAACCTTCGTCTTAATCTCTTCCTCTTTTGTCTTGAGGCCTCGGCCTTCGTCGTTGCTGCTTCTTCGGTGATAGTCCTTAGCGATCTCCTGGTGACCTTTTCTGTCTCCTTCGTCGTGAACTTGAACTTGGCGTGCTTTTACTTCTGGCTGGCAATTTTAGCTGAAACTGCTCTTCGGCTCCCGGGGTATGAGTGATATTGACGGTTTGGGGAGTGATGACATGTATGGTGGAAAGAGGGAAGAAACAAAAAAGTGGAGAAGATCGTAAAAGTCCCATGTCATTTTATAGCTATCCCCTATCTAATTGCGCATGTACCCTGGATATTATACGAATTCAACTAGTACCTAGTCAGGCTCTTACACTCATGAAAGAAACAAGGCGTGAAGGCCCAAAATACTCACAGGGATATGTTTTGTGATTGCTTACGTCTAGACGTGTCATGGATATAAGAGTTAACAGACAAAATCATGTATGTCTCATATAATTTCTAATGAACGCACAAGTCATCTGTGTCATGATAAAGTGACGAATATGCTCGAGAAAAAAAATGTTCAAAACGTGGGATTTTCAAGCCGAGCGATTATGCCTTTATTTATTTTCTTTTCTTTTCTTCTTCTTTTTTTTTTTTTTTGCAAAAACTAAGAATCTTAGCAGAGATGACGCACACACTCTTGCAACAACGTAAATCGTGGCAATTTAAAAATCGTGGAAACGTAAATTGCAACAACGGAAAATGCGGAAACGGAAATTGCAAAAATGTAAAAGGACAACTTTCGTGAAAAATGAGCTTTGACATTTTTCAATGCCTTTTCTTGGTCGTCACTCCATTTGCTTGCCCCCATGTTTACAAGTCTCGTTGCACCTGAAATGCAAAACCACGGCAATGTAAATTGCGAGACCATAGTTTTCAGAAACGTAAATTGCAACAAAGGGAATTTGTAAACATGAAGGACAACTTCCTTGAAAAATGAGCTTTGACATTTTTCAACGCCTTCCTTTGGTTGTCGCTCCATTCGCTTTCCCCCATGTTTACAAGTCTCGCTGCACGTGAAATGAAGAGACAGTTAAATAATAAGTTCATAGGGAAAAGGTATCCCAAGATGTTGAATTTAAAATTAACGAAAGATAGAATAATTGAAAAGAACACGTGGGTTGCCTCCCACGAAGCGCCCTTGTTTAAAGTCTTAGGCTCGACTATGGCTTGCGTTTGAGTCTTATGTTTTTGGATCAACATTCTTTTGAATTTCATTGCTTGCCCCCAAGTTCATCCTTTCAAACTGCTCCTGATGAGGGACCATCTCTTTTTCTGCCCTTTCTCTTTAAAGGGACCGATTTGCGTGGAATCTCGACCTCTTTCTTAGTTGCAGTGATACTTTCTTTACCAGTAAAGACATAGGGTTTATCAAAACCAACTAAGTCAACATTCACCCTGAAACGCGAACAGTACAAGACGCTCGAAGAGAGGGTTAAATATGTTTATATATTTTTAAACCGAAGGGGAACGCAAGTTCCTATAAAAGACGATAAAACATGCATACATATTACAAAGAGACATCAGGAAGCGTGGTGGCGGTCTAATTACGCAGAGCCCCCCCAGACTTCTTCACAAAAATGGTCGAGCCTTATATCATCCTTTCGCTACCCAGAGCATGATTTGGAATAGGGTTGATGGTCATGTTAGACCCTTCGAACGAGATGCATTTGCTCTTGAGCAAGTGATTAACTTTTCTCTTAAAGGTAAAACATTTTTCTAGCATGTGGCCTTAGGCTCCCGCGTGATACTCGCATCTAGCATTAGGATCGTACCACTTTGGGTATGGAGGTTGTAAAGGTTGGGCCAAGATCGGTACAATTTGCCCCGCTGCTAAGAGATGCTTGTAAATCTCTGTCAAGGGAATTGGAAGAGGTAGCGATGGCTCCCGATTCCCACGATTATTTGGGTTATTTTGGTTGTTTGGTGGGTTATATGGAGATGGTGGAAATGGCGTAGGGTATTGAGGAGGTGGCGCGAAAGGTGGCTTGTAACTAGGCTGGTGAGAGGCAAAGTTGACATCTTTCTTTATGATGGGCTCTTTTTTAGGTGTTAACTCTGGTGTGGAAACATCGATCCTCCCTGACTTGATCCCTCGTTCGACTCTTTCAGCCACCATGACCATGTCAGAAAAGTTATTTGATGGATTGGATATAAGATGCGTGTAGTAGGGGGCCTTGAAGGTATCTACGAAAATAGATACGAGCTCTTTGTCATTCAAGGGAGGAGAAATCCTGGAAGCTAGTTCTCTCCACCTCTGAGCATAAGTCTTCACTGATTCGTCGATCCTCTTCTCTAGATCCTGTAGATCAGAACGATCTGGTGCTACCTCCATGTTGAATTTATATTGCCGGTAGAAGGCATCGGATAAGTCTCTCCATGTTCTGATCCTGGCTCGGTCTAGCCCCATATACCATGTTAGGGCGTGCTTGGTCAAGCTTTCCCGGAAGAGATGAATCAACAATGGCTCGTTATGGATCACCTCCGCCATCTTGTTGCAGTACGCTCTGAGATGGGTCTTTGGGCATTCTATCCCGGTATACTTTTCGAAGTCAGGAATTTTGTACTTCGGTGGTACGACGATCCCAGGGACCATACACATATCGGCTGGGCCGGTAGGGTCAAATGGATCAGCCCCTTCAATTGCTCGGAGCCTCTCCTCGACTAGATTCAGCCGGTCACTTTTCGGTTGCTCGGCCCCGGTGGGGTTAGAACCGAAGGGTAGCATCAGTCCTGATGAGAACTGCGGTTGTGCTGGGTTGAAAGTGAGGAGCTGAGTTCCCACAGATCCGGGAACCGTGCTCGGAGGAATAGGAGGGAGATACAGGTTCTCTGGGTGGGCCTGGCTTTGGCTGGGGTCCACAGCTGGGTTGATTGAAAGGTGCTGAAGCGACGGGGAGATATCTTCACCCGTCTTAACTGGAGGACTTGCAGCGTTGGGTACAGTGAAGGGACTAACCCAACTCCAATGGCCCGGGGGGCCGGAAAGTGGCGGGAGTACCGAAGGTCCTGCGACGGTGAGTGAAGAGGAATGTCTGTTTGTTTGAGGGGGATCAAAACCCGGTGGAAATTGGGTGACAACTTCATCTCTTTCCTTTTTGGCCCTAGCGGCCCTTCCCGTAGTAATCCTAACTTGCTCCTCTAACTCAGCGATTCTAACTGTCAGTGCTTCGTCGGTCTTAGCCGGTTCAGTCATTTTTCGCTTTTGAAGTCTAGTTAAAGGGAGCCTGTGCGGAGTAGCTTGCTTCCGAGGAGCTATCGTGAACCTGAAAAAAGGGAAAAACACAAAAAGAGTGAGTATAAATGAAGATTCACAGGTGATGTGCAATCCCGAGGTCTCCACATTTGCTCATTCACTTTCCGGCTACACTTTCATTCGATATTTTCAGGGTGGTCGCGGAGGCGAGAGATCCTGGTTGTAGACGAGATATGAAGGAAGCCTCTATACATTCCAACGATATGAGACAAATCTGAGATGCTAACAGCGAAACCCAAATCAGCAGGGGCAACCAATGCCGCCATGCTAGGGGGGTCTTTTTCATACTGTGCTTGCAACGATGTAAGGCCTGATGCCTGGTGAACCCAACTAAGGGGAGGGACGACGATCTATGCTATGATCTCGGATTATTTATTTATTTTATTTTTTTTTTTGCGATAAGCTAAGAGGATAGGGCCATGAGCGAGCGCTACATGGCTGTTTTTTTTTTTTCAAATGTTTGGTCTGATTTTTTCGGTTTTTCAGTGAAATGATCGTGTTTATCTTGGAGGGATTTTCTCTTTCTTTTTGCGATGGTCTTTTGAGTTGTATTTGGATGGATAGTTGATATGGAAAAGATGAGGCAATTTTAATAAATATCCGAAAGAGTACGACTTTATTAAAAGCGTTTACAAAAGTATGGTAAACTTGCCAACTACCTAAGTTCATCAAAAATGGCTAAGATAGATGAAATTAGGGGTCCTAGCTAAAAGAAAAGGTTTGCTGATATCCGAGTTTTTCCCTAAAGGTGTCAGTCCTGGGCGTCCGAGTTCTCTTGCCAAAGGTACTCCATCGAAGCCAACTCCCCTTTCTGCATTTCTATCTCAGCTTCTAACGCGGTAATTCGGCCTTGCAGTGTTTGGCTCTTCCTATCTCCCAGATCTGCTCGAGTAGTCAAGACCCTTATCGCCGAATCCCTGTCTTGGACTATGGCACTCGACGCTTCTTTCTTGCGGGTTTCACTGCTCAAGCGTTCGTTGAAGGCCCTGAGGGCCACCTTTTGTTTTACTGTTTGTACCCGGACAAAATCCCTATAACGCCGGTGCACCTCATTCTTCTGGACTTCTGCGTAGCATTGACGAACTTGGGCGGTATCTCTTTCCTCTATCATCAGATCTCGCTCTTCCTACGCTGCTCGCATTTGCTCTACCACTTGTGCGTAAGCCATAGCATCCATTCCTCCACTTACTTGCGATTCTCCTTCCTCTTCTATCGGTTTCTAATTTTCTGGGCGAGGCAAGACATTGCCGTTGACTCGCTGCAATCTCCACTGTGGATATTGCGATATCGTTGCTGCAGGGGCGACGCGTCCTTTGAGACAAAAGGGGTAGGCCCAGTCTTGGGCGTATACCTGGATGTTCTGATTTTCTCCTGTGTGTGGCAGATCTGATTTCGTCATGCCGAACGTTACTGGAATGATTTGGGTGATGCAAAACTGCCTGAGTACGAGGGCAGGGCAGTAGTGAGCACATCCCCATGCTCCGATTAGGGGAACCCAAGGTAGGGGCCCACAGCAGACGATAGGATAGGAGGTTCGCAGCCACTTGGCATGCCAACTGAAGTCCTCCTCTGAGAGGTTGATGAATCGGTTGATCCAGACATCCTTATTTTCCATCTCCCATTTATCCGTGGTCATTGCGTTGATGACTCTGAGCAGAGGGCACGACCTGATGTAGCTTTCGAAGAAGATGGACTGATCGGGAATTTGTTTGAAGTGGCTGATCAACCACACTGTCAGCAGCTAGGTGCAGCAGGTGAGCCTCCCTTTCCCTTTCCTTCGGCAGGAGTCCAAGGAACGAAAGGTCTCGGCCAAGATGGCTGTTGTAGGATTGATGGCATTTACCTCCATCTCGTAAAAGACGTTGGCTGCTGAAAAGTCGATGGCGTTCCTCATCCTAGGAAAAAGGACGAATCCTACAATGGCGAAGGCCAGGATCCTTAATCGCCTGGCTCCACTGGATGACTGAAATCGTGCCTCGATATCTGACCAACACCAAACGTAGTCACCCTCCTTGACACGAGTAGTGATTCCTAATAGCTTGTCGAGTCTTAGTTTTACACTTACCGAGTCCAATCGGACGTTCTGGTAGATGGTTGCTATGGGAGATGCGAAGCAGATCAGAGCTGAGTACTCCTCGAGTGTGGGAGTCAAGTCCACTCCCTTGTCAAAAGAGAAGCAATGATAATAGGAATCCCAGAACTTCAGGGCTGCCCGGATGCAACCCCAATCGGTCTTGACGTCAACTAGGGTCAGTAGCTTTCCATAACTACCCTCAAACTGAGTCTCCTCGTCTTCAGTCAGCTCATTTCTTAACAGCCGAATCCTAGTTAAATCAAAGTCTACAACCTCTACTTTGATTTTAGTGGTGATGTCAGGGGCGAATCCCTGTTCCAACAGATCTCCTCGGGCAGCTTGATCGTCGAAGCTTCGTCCCCCGAAAATATCAAATGAAAGTAACGTAGGTGCTGTCATAGCGAATGAGCAAGATGGGCCCTGTGGGACAAACATCAGAATTTTAAGTGCTAAGTGAACTGTGTGTGTGAGAAATCCGCAGTTCGTATAACAGGAAAAATCACGTCATCATGCCAACAAGATAAATAGCCACGATAAACAGGTATAATCATGATGCACGTGCTGGGGCTCTAATTCCGACACCTCTAACTGGCTTGAATGGTTCCCGGATGATACCATGAAAAGGTCCCTAAAGTGTCGTCTGGCGTCCCCGATTCCTTACGAAATCGAGTAATCCTTTCAACTGGCTTTAGGTGTTCATCCGAGTTGGGGTTGGTGAACACTACCTAGGACACGTGTCCTAGGGCGTCACTACTACCCTCCTATTTTGGTAATTGTCCCCTGGGTGTAGGGCGCTACGAGATGCATATGACAATTGATAAAGCAAATAAATGAACAGACCAGCAATTGATCAAAGCAAATAAATAAACACATAAACACCTCTCTAAAAAGACAAAACCGGCTCCGACCCTAAGTCCCCAGTGAAGTCGCCAAACTGTCGCGCCTCACGAAAATTGACCAAAGAAAGTCATTTTGCGAGTGTGCAACGAAATTTGGGACCTTACAATGCTCAGCGTAAACAGACGCTTTGCAACATGCAATGAAGTCGCCACCCTAATTTGGTTGCTAGGTTTTAGGGAACCTTAATCGTCATGGCATAGGAAATATAATAAGTAAAAAAAACTAAAGGCACAAAAAAGGGGTCTGGACCCCAGACAAAAGGTTCGGGGTCGTATTATGGTCTCGGGAAGGTGTTAGGCACTCGAGTCACATCCGAAAACGGTTACCGGCTGATGAGAGAGGTTTTTAAAAGGTGTTTGATGAAAATGCGTTTTGTTTTGAAAAGGGGGACCCTCAGAGGAATCGTCACTTTAGTCTTTTTTATGATCGTGACGTTCAGGAATAATTAATCGTTGAACGGGGTTACCGTTTGATCGTCTTTCGGACGGGGTTACCGTTTATCAAGACCGATTAATTATTCTTGACCGTAACGTGATGGGACAGGATTTTCCGTAAGACTGAATGAGCGCCCTCTATGTCATCATCGGGCCATGCATGATTAGATTGATTGCTATGTGAACCTATCATGGATTGCTAACAGAGTACAAATTTAAATGATTGATTTTAAAGTGGAAAAACTGATGTGGGATCGAAAGTCCCCATGTACATGCAGTCAATATATGCGAGAATTAAAATCACATGAACATGGCATTTTAAGCAACTCTTTAAACACGTTGTTCATGTTGGTTGATTTTAGTTCTAGCAGTTCTATATATCATGCGTACGATTGATATTTACGAAAAGCGTTGAATAAATAAAAAGGAATCGAAAGGCGTACTTTCGAGCGAAACTTGAAATTAAAACCTACAAAAATGAGAGTATTAGCGATAGCTTGAGAAATAACTACACAATTTTATGAGTGCGAAAGTTTAAATGACAGTTGATTACATGCGAGAGATGATAGATTTCACGTATACGAAAGTGAGATGCTGAGTTTGATAAACAAAATGATGACAGTTGATTGTATGCGAAAAATGATGGATTTTACGCATACGAGATTTAAATGCTGAGTTGATTTGCATGCGAAAAATGATTGATTTTACGCATACGAGAATTTAAAGGCTGGGTTGATTGCATGCGAAAAATGATTGATTTTACGCATACAAGAATTTGAATTCTACGTTGATTGCATGCGAAAAATGATTGATTTTAGGCATATGAGAAGTTAAATGCTACGTGGATTGCATGCGAAAAATGATTGATTTTACGCATACGAGAATTTAAATGTTACGTTGATTGCATGCGAAAAATGATTGATTTTAAGCATACAAGAATTTTAAATGCTACGTTGATTACATGCGAAAAATGATTGATTTTAAGCATGTGAGAATTAAAATGCTACGTTGATTACATGCGAAAAATGATTGATTTTAAGCATGTGAGAATTAAAATGCTACGTTGATCATATGCGAAAAATGATTGATTTTAGGCATGTGAGAAATTAAATGCTACTGTGATTGCATGCGAAAAATGATTGATTTTAAGCATGTGAGAAATTAAATGCTACTGTGATTACATGCGAAAAATGATTGATTTTAGGCATGTGAGAAATTAAATGCTACGTGATTGCATGCGAAAAATGATTGATTTTACGCATGTGAGAATTTGAAGTGATGATAGGATTGCAGAAAAATTGAATGCAGTTGACGACTCACAGGGGATTAAAACAGTTGATGGTTTGCAGGAAATAAAACAATTGATATTTGCAAATGAATAAACAATTTGATATTTGCAGAAATAAACAGTTTGATATTTTGCAGAAGAATAAACAATTGATGTTGCGGAAGCTTTTCCAGCAGTTTGCGAAAATAAAAGCAGTTGATATTTTGCGGAAGATTAAAGCAATTGATATTTGTAGAAAATTAAAACAATTGATATTTGCGGAAGATTAAAGCAATTGATATTTGCAGAAAATTAAAACAGTTGATATTGCGGAAGAATTTCCAGCAGTTTGCGAAAAAGTAAAGCAGTTGATATTGCAGAAAATTAAAATGCGACCGACCATGTAGGCGGTAAAAGTAAATAACTGAATTTTAAATTGCCGAAAGTAAATTGCGGAAATTTAAAGTGCGAATAATTGAAACAGTTGATAAGTGCAGAAAATTAAACAGTTGATAGATGCAGAAAATTAAACAGTTGATAGTGCGAAAAATAATCATACGAAGCATACGAATTATTTTACGGAAAAACGTGATCCGAAGTTTTCGGAAATAATTGAAAATAGGCTGGGCCTAATTGAAAAAAATCAAAACTTGGGAAGGGGGCCAAAACGGCGTCGTGTGATGAATAGTGCACCGCACAATTCATCATCCCTTCCCTTGGTCGCCGGAGCTACTGCCGGCGGCCAAACTCCGGCCACACTTGGCCGATTTGAAAACTGGACGTACTGAAATGTTCGTCTCCTCGACGACTTTCCAACCGTATAAACCTCGATTGTTAGTTTGACTCGTACAAAATTTAATTTTGAAAAAAACGACAAAACCGTTAATTATCGAAAACTATTTACTTCGCCTAACCTAGCTAACGATTTTCAAAATTGAAAGCATGTATTTAATCTACATTATGTGTGTGAATTCATGGCATAGAAGAAAGCAATTTAATTGCTCGATCAAGGGCCAAACGAAATTAAACAAAAAAATGGCTACAAAGCCGAAAAAATGCTAGAGAGAGAAAGCTCACCTCAAGCTTTTGAACTGGGCGATCGATGCTCGATATGAGCTATCAATCAAGGAGAGGGAAGAAAGCAAGGAAGCTTGCTATTTTTGGTGCCTCTTTTACGTTGAGAGGGAGTGGCTATTTATAGCCTTCAAACGCGTGAGGAGAGGGACGCGGCTGTGCGCGTGGAGGCCGCTTGGTCGTGGTGGCAGGGCTACGGCCGTGATGATGGCTGGTCTAGGCTGCTGTGATGATGGCCGAGGGGACAGGTAACCGCTTGAGTCGACGGGAGAAGGCTGCTCGGTGGCCTGCTCCGCTGCTGCCTTTGACGTACGGTGCATGTGCACCATGCTATTTAAATAGCCAACCGTTGATCTGGTTGACTATTTCTAGTTGACCAAATCAACGGTCATGATCAACTTGACTTTTAATTTATTTAAATGGCCTCGAGCCAACTCCGGCGAGCAACCGTTCAAACTTTTCGAGCTGAAGGTACCTGCACGTAGAGAAAAATACGACGAGTCTAACGGTATACAGGGAATAATGAAAATTTCTCGTTTGACGTGTTTATTTTCTCGTTCAAAAGCGCGAAATGCGGGAACGGAAAAATAAAAACGTTACGCTAAAAATTACACGAATCGTTGTAGACCGTTGCGACCAGAAAAAAATCTAGCAACTAGTTGATGGAAAACATTTTTAAGTCGAGCTATTGTCCGAGCAGACTTACTCGGGTCCAATAAAAGCTCGAATAAAAATAATAATAAAATAATAAAATACTAAAAAAATGCACTAAAACATTAAAATTCCTAAAATTCACGAGATGATCAAAAACGAAGAAAAAACTAGCAAACGACTGTCGGATAGTCAAAAATGTGATTTTTAAGGCTAAAAATAATAATGATAATAATAATTAAAATACATGCTGAAAAATTAAAAATGCGATTTCGAAAGCTGACGTTGCTAACGATGATGCTAAAATGCAACGAAACACCTAAAAATGCTAGCGACAGTAAATTAACTGAATATGACTGTAATTTAACTAAATAACAGAAATGCTAAAATTGATTAAAAAAGGCGTCAAAATTCGGGTATCAACAGATGGTAAACATCCCTTGGTCCTTACACTTTGGTAGAAGTTTCCTCTGAATGACGACTGAAACCTTAACACCCACACTAATTTTATTCACTCTTGCCAATTTATATTTATTAGTGCACAAAGATTTCAAGAATTTGGCATATCGGGGAATATTTTTAATGGCCTGCAAAAGAGGGATATTAACCTGCACTTTGTTAAATAATTCAAAGATTTCTTTATCCTCTCTGTCCCTCTTTTTTTTTACTAACCTTTGTGGGAATGGTGGCTTAAGTACCTTGGTGATGAATTATTTTGAAAATTCAGAGTTTTCATCCACCTTGCGTGGTGAACCGTGTCGTCTAGCAATGTGGACACGTTTTTCTTTTTCCACTTCAGCCTTTGCCTCCTCTAGTTTGGGCGTGAGTTCGGGTAATTCAACGTCTTGGGTATGCAGCTTGCGGGATGGAATTTTAGTACCACTTCTTGGTACTGCTGGTTATTGGGGTAGCTTGGCCGCGACACGAAATTCTGTAAATTAAATGGTGGTTGCTGCTAATTCTAAAATGGGTGATGCGACTGCTGTTGACTAGGGCCAGGCGCTTGAACATTGTTGTCGTAGCTGAGGTTAGGATGATGCCACCCTTTGTTGTAATTTTGGGTGTACGGCTCAAATTTCTTTGGGGCTCCATTGTAGTTCCCTACTGCATTTACCTGTATTTCATCCGGAATATAGGGGCAAGCATCGGTAGGGTGGTCATTGAAATTGCAAATCTCGCATGCTTTGACCTGCACGGGCTGGCCAGTGGATGTTCTGCATCATCCCTGTGAGATTGTTCAACTGGCTCTTGAATCCAGTCAGTTGACTTTCTATGGCAGCGTGGTGTACGTCTTGGATATTGCTTGGCTCTACAGCGACGGCGTTTCGGGCCATGAGTTTCAAGGTATTCTTTGCTGCGGTAGGGGTAAGGGCAAGCAGGGATAAGGGCAAGCGTCAATTATAGCTCTGTCTCGCCCTAACAGTCCCTCGTAAAAATATTGTAACAAAGTGTGATCTTCAAAATTGTGAGAGGGGTAGAGGGCTTGCATCCTTTTAAATCTTTCATAGTTCTGTCCCACATTTTCATTCACTTTTTGCACTATGGCTACTATTTGTTTTCTGGTCACACTAGCCATAGAGTTGGGGTAGTACTTATCAATGAATGCTTTGAACATATCGCCCAGTTGGTGATGGAATGAGGCGATAAATCATAAAACCAACTATGACTTCGTCTTCCAAGGACCATATAAACGCTTTCAGCTTAGTGTAGTCAATATCGACCTTAGGCGTCTTCATGGCCTCGCAGATGAAGTGCAGCTGCTGGAGATGTCGAATTGCGCTCTCCCTAGGCAAGCCGTGAAACTTGGGCAAGTGGTGCATGACAGCGGACTTAATTGTCCAATCATTGGCCACTTCAGGCCATACAATACAGCTTGAGTTTTTCTCAGTGGTGGCATTCAAGTCCTCTATAGAGTGGTTGACAGGAGGGGGTCGGGGAGGTTCGTCTGCCATGATGGGGTTTTCAGCGTCTTGGTCTAGATGTTCGATGTTTTCAATTTCAGGGGGTTTTGAATGGGATTGTTGATTGCTGCTGCGATTCTAGCTAGTCTTCTGGCCAATCTTTCTGTTCTTCGGATTTCAGGATGGAGTGGTAAAGGATTCGGATTGGATGACCTGGTCATACACAACAAAAGAAAGGATCAGAACCGAAGTCCCCAGCAACGGCGCCAAAATTTGACGTGTTGTCGATACACCTCAAAAATAATATAAATATCCTGCAACAAATGCACAATTAAACTTTGTATAGAAGTACAAGGTTGATCCACAGGGACTAAGCTGAACACTATCTTGTGTTGTGCAACAAGGGCAAACTGTTCAAAATAGTAACAAGTAACGGGGGGTTTTCAAGAGTTGGTTGTTTAACAACTAAGAAAGCAATAATAGACTGTAATAAAATAGATAATGAATCAATATAAGAGGGAGTTCCCAGTAGGAATATATCTCCGGTTGCTTCTAAGGTCGGCTGATCATTGGTGCAATGATCTTCTAGCCCTCGCTGATAGACGCGCTATAGGGACCAGGTACGTTTAGGTCCCCTGCTTCCTTTCGTACGAGAAACTACTCCAAGGTACGTTTATGGAGCAATCTTGATGCTTTACCGTCTCCCAAGGTACGTTTATGGGAGCAATACTCAAAGGCCCATGAAGATGTAGGAAGACGCGTCCAGGGCGAGACACTCAGTACGTTCGAGGCTCTACCCTGATCACTTACTTAACCCAATCAAATGGAACCAGCAACCTGATAACTCGGATTGGTCGTCTACTTTACCCTGCAGCTTCGCATTAGTTATAACCACAGTGATGACTTTAATCGCCTAGGTCAAACGACTAGTTGATCAGGCTAGTAGTAGTCCTAGTAGAATTAACAAGAAATTGTTAAATAAATAAATACCAACAGGGATATATTAATTTCACTTCGACCTCACAACCTTCTCAAGCAACCTTTGATGATCCTACCAAGAACGAATGAGTTTAGCTACTCATAATAAAATTAAAATAAATAAATAAATAAAATTGCATAAAGAAAATAGAGATGAAATTAGAAAAACCCTTATTGATTACCGGCCGGAGCAAGCTCCGGTTTAAAGTCGGAATTACAAGGGTGCCGGAGGCAGAGAGAGAGTTCAGAATTCCAAGATGGAAGATGATAAAAGAAGAGAAGAGATCCGAAACCCTAAAACAAAAGGGTTTATAAAAGAAAATTACAAATAGGGAATTTCCTAAAATAGAAATTAATAAAAAGGAAAATTCTAATTTAATTGGAGTTGATCTTGGAATATTTTCTTGGCAAAACGGGAGAGATTGGGTTTATTGGAGAGAATCAGCGGATTCCCTTAAAAAGGAAGTTTCCTTGTTCGCGCTTGAGTCCTTTGTTGCCGCATGCGCATAAATGCAGGGGAAAGTTGCTGCTTGCACGCTGTCTGCCAACTGCTGCTAGGGCTAGCTGCTCAAATCCTATCTAGAATCCATGAAAAGTGTATCTTTTTTATATTTCCTCTCCAGAAGCCCTGATCTGTCAAATAGTATGAAAACAGAAGGGAATCAGTAGCACAATGCCCAAAAAGGGCTAGGAAAGGAATGGGAAATTAGCACAAATTACATCACATCATCCAGCTGTGCAAAAGCTATTCTAGAGCTTCTGGAATGTTTGTAGATATTTATTATTTAGTTTATTCATATTTATTTATTAAATAGAACTTCTAAGTTGTATAGGTTTAGTATTTCTATTCCTAGTAGAATTAGAACTTGTAATTATACTTAAACTTGTACTTGGGCTTTTGCCCATATATAGAGCTGATTGTGCTCATTAATAAATAGGATTAATTTTACCCAAATTGAGTATTATGAGAGCTTTGCTCTTGTGTTCATGGACTCGAACAAAAACCCTAGGTGGCGGTGTCAAGTGGACTCTTGGTGAACCTTATCCTATGAACCTCACATTTTGATCGGCGGAGTTAGGTGGTTTCCTTGCGTTCCTTACTTCAGCAGGCATTGTTCAACCTCGACTTGGAGATTGGCGGAGTTAGGTGGATTTCTAGCGATCCTTATATCGACGGGAAGAGTAGATTGAGTTAAATTCTGCGCAACTTCAAACCTTCCAACAACGATCGTCAATTTAATGCGTCCTAGCTATCTAAGATCGCATCAAGGGTTGCGAGGATCGTATCATGGGGTAGCGGAGCTTAGCCATTGCAAGGTTTGATTTATATCAATCTATCTTTACTTGTGTTTTGCTATTTTGATTTTTGGTTGAGTCAGTTTAGAAAATAATTTTTCTAAATCTAGTTTTGTGTCTTTGTAAAAGCAAATCGGAAGTGCAATTTGTTTGAGTAAAAAAAAATTAAAAAAAAGTGTCATTTATAATTTATTTTTTTATCAAAAAGTGTCATAAAATAAAGTCCCCAAAGTGTCATAAAAAGAGTCATAAAAACAGTCCCCAAAGTGTAGTTTGTTTTATTTTGTATTTATTTTTGAGTCATGTTGGATGGAACTTCAAATAGAATGTTGAGGAAGGAATTTATTCACACCCTCAAGAGAATACTTAACACAAGATGTGATGATATGGAGGGTGAGAGAAGGAAGATCCCGGTTGGTTTAAGGGCAAAGGAAGAAACACTCAATGAAAGTAAGCCGAGTAAGTGTTTCAGCCAAAATGCTAATATGACAAGTGTTTCGAGCGAGATGACTATGCAAGAAATACTCATGGCTGCTAGAAACCTTAATACAAGGGTCGTTGAGATGGAGAATCGGATGAAGGAAGCCTCAAACAAGCTGTTATAATCGAGAGATGTAGTGAGAATGCACCGCTTGAGCGCTTAGCTCATAAGAGAGTTCCAAACCCTCAAGCAATTAGTGTGCCATGGTTAGAAAATAAAAATAAGGTTCTATGTGAGGATCTAAGAGAGAGGAAGAGCATAGAGGTCACTACATCAAGGCGTACATGCGAGACAAGGGTTGTCGAGGTGAACCTTAGGCAAATGCCACCACGCGAGGACCTAAGGCGTAATGTAGTGTATGATGGTCAAGTGAGTTGTACACCATGTCACGAAGAGCATAAGCATGCTAAGACACTTGAATTTATTGTACAAGGAGAGGCAGAAGTGAGTGAGCAAAAAGAAGATTCGAGGGTGAATCTTTTCGAAGGGGAAGGGTATGATACGATCCTAGCCCCATGACATGCACCCTACAAGCCATTGACGCCAATCAAGCCAAGACGTCAAGCTAATGACGTCATGAAGCATCCAGCAAGGTTAATACGACCTATAGACATGAAGGAAATATAGGAGACATTGCTGGAACAAGTCGTTAGACAAAGGATGACTTGGAAGGTAGCTTAGAGATCCCTATCGCAAGACTTCACGTCCATCCAAGCCAAGTCAGGGAAGGAAGACTTCAATCATGCATCCAAAGTAAATACAAGACCTATTGATTTCTTAGGAGGATTGTGTCCAAGTTTGAGGACATTCGGACGAGTAAAATGCAAGATGGTTCATGGTGACATTCTCACACTAAGGGTTCTAGGCGCAGAAGGAACAAGCGACTTTGTCCGAATCCAATCGGATCTATACAAATCAAAATCATACGATCGATCATGTTTCTAAAACCTCAGGATGTTGTCTCCATTGTGACCATGTTTCAACTCAAACGCACGAGCCGTTTGCGTGTTATTCAAAGAGACATTTTCACTGACAACAATCTTACTCCAACTTGGACTTATAGACGAGTCAGGTTAAGCTTTGCAAGTTATTCAGACATATTTATCCCAGACCAAGGATAGAGATGTGTTTCTACTATTTCCAGATGTTAGCTTTTGAATGGGACAAGTTTCAGCCCCATCAGACGAGCGGATCAAGAGTTAGACCTAGTGGACATTTTCATGCGGAGTGTGAACGCCCCAACAACCCGCAACTTGGAGTCCAACTGTGCGAAAGCTATTCTAGAGCTTCTGGAATGCTTGTAGATATTTATTATTTAGTTTATTCAGAGTTATTTATCAAATAGAACTTCTAAGTTGTATAGGTTTAGTATTTCTATTCCTAGTAGAATTAGAACTTGTAATTGTACTTAAACTTGTACTTGGGCTTTTGTCTATATATAGAGCTGATTGTGCTCATTAATAAGCAAGACTATTTTTATCCAAATTGAGTATTGTGAGACGTGTGTCTTGTGAGGGCTTTGCTCTTGTGTTCATGGACTCGAACAAAAACCCTAGGTGGCAGTGTCAAGTGGACTCTTGGCGAACCTTATCCTATGAACCTCACTTGTTGATCGGCGGAGTTAGGTGGATTCCTATCGTTCCTTACTTCATCATGCATTGTTCAACCTTGACTTGGAGATTGGCGGAGTTATGTAGATTCCTAACGATCCTTATATCGACGAGAAGAGTAGATTGAGTTAAATTTCGCGCAACTTCAAACCTTCCAACAACGATCGTCAATTCAGCGCGTCCTAGCTATCTAAGATCGCATCAAGGGTAGCTAGGATTGAATCACACACTACGGTAAGAAGTTTAGCATCCCACCTCTTCCTCCATCCCAAGTTTGGGAGGATGAAAGAAAAATGGAAAAAGTAAGTGCCGAATTCCATTTATTGAGGAAATTGAGTGAGAGAGGTGGAGAGAAGAAAGGAAGTGGAGAGTGTAAAACAAACCATGAAAAAAGTAAGCATGGTAAGGGATATGAGCGAGAGAAAGACTGAGGGGAAAGGAGTGGAGAGAAGAAGGTAAGGAATGATCAAAACACCCGCCATGAAAAGAGTAAGCATGGCCGAGAGAGTGAGATTAAATCATTGTGTGTGCTTGCAAAGGGAAGGGATGTGAGGCATGCATTGCATTCTAATGAGATATGTCTTGTACTTCGATACAAAGCACATTGTTTAAATGTTGACACTAACCTTTCTTCTCTACCTAGTCCACTTGCTTCACTTTTGCAGGAGTTCGAGGATGTATTTCCAACCGAGATGCCGAGCGTCTTGCCACCCATCCGCAACATCGAACACAAAATTGACCTTATTCCAGGTTCGACATTGCCCAACCGGTCGGCCTATCGATGCAACCCCGAAGAAACAAATGAGCTCCAATGGCAAGTTGATGATTTGATGAGCAAGGGCTCCATACGTGAAAGCATGTCACCATGTGTCGTGCCCGTGCTATTAGTATCGAAGAAAGATGGCATGTGGCACATGTGTGTAGATTGCCGCACCATCAACAAGATCACCATAAGGTATCGTTATCCCATTCCACGCTTTGATGATATATTGGATGAGTTGAGTGGAAGCAAGGTCTACTCCAAGATAGATTTAATGAGCGGGTATCACCAAATCCGCATACATGAGGGAGATGAATGAAAAACCGCCTTCAAGATAAAACACGGTTTGTATGAATGGACGGTAATGCCATTTGGACTCTCTAATGCCCTTAGTACTTTTATGCGTTTAGTGAATCATGTTTTGCATGAATTTATTGTGGTCTACTTTGATGACATTCTTATTTATAGTTCTTCCATTGAGGCACATATTACACACTTGCGCGCTATACTTCACACACTTGGAGTTCATAAGTTGTATGCGAAATTAACTAAGTATGAATTTTGTTTGGATAGAGTGCATTTTCTTGGGTTTGTTGTGAGTTTAGGAGGTGTCCAAGTGGATGAGGAGAAGGTGAAAGCCATCAAGGAATGGCCGCAACCTAAGAACGCAAGCGAGGTTAGGTCCTTCCATGGCCTTGCTAGTTTCTACCGGCGTTTTGTACCTAACTTCTACACCATCGCCGCACCGCTCAATGAGTTGACCAAGAAGAATGTGACATATGAGTGGGGTCAAAGGCAAGAGGAGGCCTTCCTAGAGCTTAAGGAACGCCTCATGCGTAGCCCAATCCTGGCACTCCCTGACTTCAACAAAGCCTTTGAGCTTGAATGTGACGCAAGCGGGATTGGAATTGGGGCGGTGCTCACTCAAGAAGGGCGCCCCATTGCCTATTTTAGCCAAAAGCTCAATGGCGCCTAATTGAACTACTCCACCTACGATCATGATTGTATGCGCTTGTACGATCGTTGATGGTATGGGAACACTACCTCCTTCTGAACCAATTTGTCATCCATACCGATCATCTAAGCCTCAAGTTTCTCCAAGGGCAAGCCAAACTCAACAAGCGGCATGCTAGGTGGATGGAGTTCATCGAAACATTTCCTTACATGATCAAATACAAACACGACAAGGAAAATATGGTTGTCGATACCCTTTCAGGGAGGTATGCCCTCATTTCTACTCTCGATGCTAAGATTTTTGGTTTTGCACACATAGTGGATCTTTATCAACACGATGCTGAATTGCGTGACATATAGTGGATCTTTTTCAACACGATGCTGAATTGCGGATTGAATGGTCATTTTGGTATTACAAAAACATCGCATGCATTGAAAGTGCATTTCTTTTGGCTGAAAATTAAAGTTGATGTGACAAAAATAATTGATAGATGTCTTGTATGTAAAAGAGCGAAGTCCAAATTAATGCATCATGCATCCTACATGCCATTACCCGTAGCTAGCCATCTTTGGGTTGACTTGTCAATGGATTCTACTTTAGGACTACCAAGGTCTAGTCATGGTAATGACTCCATCTTTGTCGTTGTTGACCGCTTCTGTGAAATGCCTCATTTTATTCCATGTGAAAGAACTCATGACGCCACTCGCTGATAACTATAGACTTAACTTTAGGGGCATTTTCGTCCGTAGACCCAGCGTTAAGGCCGAAACACTGTAGTCTCTATCGGGCATGCACCATCGAGGTTATCGCCCCCCATACAACGAGGAACTCTGTCAGCTCACGCGTTATCCAACTATACGCATGGCGTTATCCCATCCCAAACAAGACGCTCACCCACTAGAGATAACACCCTCATTTTGCCTATAAATACCCCAGCATTCAGGACAAAAAGGTAAGCCTACGATCGCTAGTCGAACCCCTGCCATTTGGAACAACCATACTGACTTAAGCATTGGAGTGTCTACGCCGGAGACCCCCTCCGGCGCTTTGCAAGGTACACCGGACGACAGGCACAGAGATTTCGAACGACCATCTTCCTCACCTACCCCTCTCCAGAACCCCGAATCTTATCAAATTGGTGTTTTCATTGAGAGCTTTGATTTGATCAAGTGAGCATCCTTGATAGCCAAGCTCTATTTTTTCTAGAAACTAAAGGATCATGGCTTGCAATTCAGAATCTACACCTCCTCAGCCTCATGATACTCTTTTCGATCCTCGTAGAGAACTTTTTCCTTCTACTTCTGTCGATATTTTTGACACCGTACAGGGGACTCCTTCTGGGCAAACGGATTTCCTTTTCGGACCCACAACGGGAACGTCATTCCCCCAGACGAGTACTCCCTCTTCCCAAATGGCGGGATCTAGCTTTTCCACTCCCCCTCCAATGGGATCTGTAATGGATAGCGCAAACAACCTTTGGGCGAACTCTTTATTAGCTCTGCGTGCCCAAGTGGATCAGTTGACTGCATTAGCCGCAGGACTGACTCCCAATGCCCCAGGATCCACTATTTCTCCTCATCACCTCGGCAACATGGGAGCACTCCGCTGACCTTGCCCGTGATGACGACCCCTGTCAACTTTATGCAACTCGCACAGGGGCGAGTAGAATCCTCCGTACAACACATGCGAGAAATCCCCATTTCCCAAGAGGAACAATGGCATGATGAGTACAGAGATCATTGGGATGGCAGGCGAGATGAAATGGTCAGGGATGTATCACCCAGACACAGCGAAAGATCGAGTAGTAGAAGATATCGAACCCGTTCACCAAAGAGTCGTAGCTGATCCCCTAGGCGACATCACGCACCTGATCCTAGGGACCAGAGGCATCGTAGGGAAACTTCTCCTCCCCGTCGTCCTCGTGAAACCCTTGATGATAACGAAAGTCATCCGTTCAGCTATCGCATAAGACATCACAAAGTCAATCGGCACGTAAAACTCCACACGGAGTCTTATGATGACACAAAGGATCCCATCTCCCACCTTAACAAGGTGAAAGACTTCGTGCAATTTCAAACTCACAGTGACGCGGCCTTGTGTCATATCTTTGTCATGCCATTGTCAGGAGTCGTGCGCCTTTGGTTTGAAGGACTCTGGCCGAATCCATTGATAGTTTCTCGTAGTTGGAAGCTAAGTTTCGAAGCCGGTTCAGCACAGTTGTTCCCATCAAGAAGTCTGCTGCAGCTTTGTTCGATATACACAGAAAACCTCAAGAATCTCTGAAAGAGTTCCTTAGTCGTTTCGATATGGAAATGTCGTTAACGCTAGGCGTTACCATCGATCTCACCGTGGAAGTTTTGAAACTAAACTGTTGTTATAGAAAATTACGAGACACATTGATGGTGGACCCCCCGGTGACTTTGGACGAGCTGAGGTTGAAAGCCCATAATTACGCAAGGATGGAAGAGGAAGAGAATAGAGACAGAACTCGAAACGTGCCACAAAATGTGCCCCATGCTTCTAACGCTCCTACCAGCGCGACCCCTGATGATCGTTCTATTGACGATTACGCCCAACGAAAAGACCACATCCCTAAAGCCTCCAATCGGTAAAGAGGCAACTTTTCAAGGGTGTCTCGGCTTGAGCTACACATTGGAAGGCATATGTGGTGGGAGGTCCATCCTCAATGGCACCGATTTCTTTTATTCCGTGGGTGCTCTTTTCGGCTTGGATTACCCTGAAATTCACAAGTTGCTTTAATTTTTCCATGAAAGGACCGCAGCCTAGGATTCCATGGTCTCTAGCTTGAGGACAAAATAGACAAGTGTCCGAACCTTCTCGAGAATGTGGCAAGTGACCACTTTTGACTAGTGCGGCGAAGAGTTTCTCTCGAGGCAAATCCAATATAAGGGGGAGGGGATCCTTAACCTCTCCTTCGGAGATGGCGCTTACTCCTCCGCTTCCCTGGGCATGATTTGGGAGAGGGTTGGTGGTGGTGTTGGGTCCTTTGGTCGTTCCTTCGAAGGAGACCCACCCACTTTTGATCAATTGTTGCACCTTCATTTTGAAAGCATAGCAATTATCCAACGTGTATCCTGGAGCTCCCGCGTGGTATTCACATTTCGCATTGGGGTCATACCACTTGTGGTAAGGTGGTAGCATGGGTTGGGGCGGGATTGGCACAATTTGCCCGGCTGCTAGGAGGTGCTTGTAAATTTCCCCCGCAGGAAGAGGAAGGGGCGGTGGTGGTTCTTTACTCCAGCGACTAACTTGAGTTTCTTGGTTGTTGGGGTTCTTTGGTGGATTATATGGTCTAGTTGGTGTGGGTTGCGGCACTTGCGGTGTGGGATATGGGTAAGGTGGGAACGACGCGGGGTATTGTGGAGCCGTATTGTTGATGGGCACTAGGGGAGGGAAAAACGGTGATTGGTATAGCGATGGTGCGGGGTAGGGTGGTGATGCGAAGGGTTGTCGATAGCTGGGTTGTTGAGATACAAAGACAACTTCTTTCTTGGCGGGAGGCGCCTTTTTGGTGTTACTTCAAGGGTAGGAGCGGTAATTTTGCCCATTTTTATCCCTTGCTCGACTCTTTCCGCAATCAAGACCATGTCGGAGAAGTTATTTGATGGGTTGGAGATGAGGTACGTATAGTAAGGGGCTTTGAAGGTGTTGACGAAGATGGCTATGAGCTCTTTGTCACTCAGAGGTGGAGAGATCCTGGCTGCTAGCTCCCTCTATCTTTGGGAGTAGGTTTTTACTGACTCATCCATTCTTTTCTCTAGATTTTGGAGGTCGGAGCGGTCCGGTGCTACCTCCATATTGAACTTGTATTGTCTGAAGAAGGCATCAGATAAATCCCTCCAAGTCCTAATCTTGGCCCTATCTAGGCCCATGTACCAAGTTAAAGCGTGTTTGGCTAAGCTCCCTCTGAACAGATGGATCAAGAGAGACTCGTTATGTATCATCTCGGCCATCTTGTTGCAATAGGCTTTGAGGTGGGTCCTCGGGCACTCAACCCCGGTGTATTTCTCGAAATCTGGTACTTTGTATTTAGGAGGCATTACGATCCCTGGGACCATGCACATGTCAGCGGGGCCCATGGGGTCGGTTCCTTCAATGGTTCTGAGCCTTTCTTCTAGCAGGCTCAATCTATCGATGTTTGGTTTCTCAATGGTTAGAACCAAGGGGTTCTTGTGCACCTAGTGGTTGCGCTGGGTTGGTAAGAGGTGGTTGGGTCCCCGTAGGATTGGGGTTTATAATCTGAGTGTAGTGGCCTTGGGGAGGGCGAAATCCTGGGGCTTCTTGACGGATCAGATTTTTCCCGGGGTCCAAAGCGAGGTTACCCAAGGAATGTTGTAAGTTCGAAATGTTCTCTCCCCCAGTGTTAAGGTTGGTGTTGGTAGATGCAACGAAGGGATCAACCCACTTCCACTGACCCCCAAGAATAGTAAATGCTTGGGGTCCTGAAGGCCCGGAGATGGTGGACGAGAACGGTCCCATCATTTAGCTTGGATCAAAACTGGGTGGGAATTCAGTGGCCTCATCTCGCTCTTTTTTGGCTCGAGCGGCCCTTTCTGTAACAACTTTGACCTGTTCCTCCAACTCGGCTATCCTAGCGGCCAACCTTTCGTCTATCTTAGTTTGTTCGGTCATCTTTCTTGTTTGTAGTCTAGTTACGGGGAGGCTAGGCGAAGTGATTCGCTTGCGAAGAGCTATTGTCAATCTGAAAAAAAGCAAGAGAGAAAAAAACATAGTGGTAAGTATAAGTGCTTACATATGTGTGACGTACACTCCCGAGGCCTCCATGCCGCTTTGATCAATTTCCGGCCACTCTTTCACTTGATACTTTCGGGGGAGTGAGAAATGGGTATCTAGGTCTTTTATCTTTGATGGAGATGCGAAAGAAGCTTTCCAACGATGTAACGTGATCTTGGATGCTACCAACGAAACCCTTGAAATGACCCGGAGTAAGAGGTTAAAGTCATTATGTTTGGGAAACGGTTAAATTGTTTTGCAAAAGATCCGTTGCTCAGAAAAATTTGATTTTTGGCATGAGAATACTTTAATCCATTATTAACATCTTTCGTGTTTTGGCCGAGTGGAAAATATGAGTTCCTCGTATCCATATTGGTCGAGATAAAAGATCACGCGGCTAAGACCGCGAAAACTGTCCTCCTTACGTCTAAATTATTTGCGGGCGATGTGTTGCTCAAAACAATCCCATTTTTGGTATGGGAAATCTTCAATGCATTATGAACATCTTTCGTGTTTTGGCCAAGCGGGTGTTCTGAGCCAATCGTGTCTATATTGGTCGAGACAAAAGGTCACGCAGCTGAGCCCGAGAAGAGACAGTGACCTTTGCATTCTGATTTTTCTGTGAGAGATGTACTGCTCAGAAAGATCCTAAACTTGGAGGGGGTATTCTTCAACTTGTTTCCATTTTGGTTGAGGAAAATGATTGCGCAGCTGATAACGAGCGCAACTTGTCATGGCTTAGCGTGATTACGCTAAGCTCTTAGCATGATTCACGCTACCCACTGGAAAGAATTTGGTGATTTTGAAAATCCTTAGCGTGATTACACTAAGGTATTAGCGTGATCACGCTAAGTAAAAAGTGCTTAGTGTGATTACGCTAAGCTCTTAGCGTGATTACGCTAAGGTCTTAGAGTGATCATGCTAAGGAAAGAGTGCTAACGTGATCAGAACGTTCTGAAATTTGGCATGGGTATACTTCAATCTGTTATGAACATCTTTTGTATTTTGGTTAAGCGACAATTTGGAGCCAAACGTATTCATATTGCCCGAGACAAAAGATCGCGCGGCTGAAACCGAGAAAGTTGTCCTCCTTACGTCTAAATTATTTGCGAGCGATGTGCTGCTCAGAAAAATCCCATCTTTAGTATGGGAGATCTTCAATGTGTTATAAATGTCATTCGTGTTTTGTACGAGAGACAGTTTGGAGTCAATCGTGTCGATATTGGCCAAAACAAAATAACGCGCAACTGAGACCGAGAAGGAACGATGGCCTCGCGCTTTGAAATGTTTTTTTTTTTGAGAGATTAGCTGCCCAGAACTTCGTGAAATTTTGCATGGTTAAACTTCAACATGTTGGAAACCTCTTTCATGTTTTGGCTGATGGGAAAATCCGAGTCAATCATCTCCATTTCGGCTGAAATAGAAGATCGCGCAGCCAAGACTAAGAAAGAGCGTTTTCCTCGCGTACTAAATTTCTTTGTGAGAAATGTGCTGTTCTGAAAATTATGAAATTTGGTAAGGGTGGAGTTCTATGTGTTACGAATGTCTTTCGTGTTTTGGTAAAGTGAAAATTTGGAGCCAATCGTATTCCTTTGGCCAAGGTAAAAGGGCGTGCGGCTGAACCCAAAGTACTATTTCTTGTGTTCTGAATTTTTTTGTGAACGTGTTTTTATTTCCACGGTCAGGCCTTCGTGTGGTGTTGTTTTTTTCCTTGGGTTTTATTTTGAGGAGGGTCGTATATTTGTGGTTAATGGCCCTTTGTCACATACATATATATATATATATATATATGATGGTATTGGGCTATGCAGCTCTTTTATGTGGATCATTATTATCAATAGCACTGCTAGTAATTACATTTCAAAAAATCATAAGAATTGTTGACAAAAGCAATAATTTAAATTTATTAAATCATTTATTTTCTTTTGGTGAGATCCAATATATACCGGAAAGAGTCAATATTAAATCATATAATTTATATTTTGTGCAAAAGGAAAACTCATATGATTTATCCGAATAATTTACGAGCTTTGTCATTGATGATAATTCTTTCAAAAAGGACACAACCAATATATGTTGGATCAACTACCTAGAATCATCTAAAAGCTAGTAGACAAAAGTCTAGAGATTACACTTGGGAAAAAAGCAAAATTTGGAGTGTCGGGTACATGCTCATTCTTTTGAAGGCGTCAACCTTGGAAGGTGATGCCTGCTTGTTCATTCCAGACGTATTCTAACGATGCCAATTCCCCTACTTGCATCATTAACTCGGCCTCCTGCGCGGCCACTCGTGCTCGTAAGGCTTGGTTTTCTCCACTTTTCTCGTTGGCATGGTTCGTCAAAACCTTAATCACCGCATTTTTATCTTTGACTAATGTGCTAAATGCTTTCCCCTTGCGTACTTCCCTGGTCATGCATCTTTCAAAGTCGTCGGAAGCTGATTTTTGGTTTGCCAAGCCTATCCGGACATTGTCTTGGTGGCGTCTTTCCCATTTGCGCACTTCGAGTTCTAGGTCCATTTTTTGTGCCAACCAAACTTCTTTTTCCACTGCGAGCTGATTTCTTTCTCTCGTTATTGTGTGCAGCCGACTTACTAACTAGGCGTGGGCGATGACCTCAAGTCCTCTGCTGGTATGCGACTCGCTTTCCTTCTCTATGGACTTGCAATCTTCGGGGCGGGGGAGAATGTTCCCATTGACGCGATTCCTTCTCCATTGTGGGTATTCTGGTATTGGCAAGGTGGGGACAATGTGTCCTTCAAGGCAAAAAGGGTGGGCCCAATCGTGAGCATATTGGAGGCAATTTAGATTCCCCGCGGTATGTGGTAGGCTTGACTCTGTCATGCCGAATGTGGCGGGAATTATTTGCATGATGCAAAATTGCCGCAAAGCTAGGGCGGGGCAATGGTAGATGCATCCTCGAGCTCCGATTAAAGGAACCCACGGTAAAGGTCCGCAGCACACTATGGAATGGGCGGCTCTCAGCCACTTGGCATGCCACTCGAAGTCCTCCTCTGTTAGGTTCAAGAACCTATCGACCCAGACGTCTTTGTCTTCCAATTCCCAATGGCTGGTGGTTATCGCGGCTATGACTTCGGTTAAAGGGCTCGTGCCCGAGTGAATTACTGAGAAGGGAGACCGGCTTGGTGCTTGTTTGAAGTGGCTAAGTAGCCAAGCGGTTAACAATTGTGTGCAACATGTGAGTTTCCCTTTTCCTTTCCTTCGGCAAAGGTCAAGAGAGCGAAGGGTCTCGGCTAGGATGGCCGTGGTGGGGTTGATAGCATTGGCCTCTATTTCAAAGAAGACATTGGCTACTTCGAAGTCAATCATGTCCTTCATCCTTAGGAACAAAACAAGCCCCACTACCGCAAAGGCTAGGATCCTCAAGCGCTCTTATCCCTTGGACCTCAAAAATTGTTTTTCGATGTCCGACCAACACCACACATAGTTCCCTTCTATCACGCGAGTGGTGATCTTTAAGCCACGATCAAGCCTAGTCTTGACGTCGGAAGAATCAAGGCGAACATTTTGATAGATGGCTGAAATAGGAGGTGCGAAGCCCATTAAGGTGGAGTATTCTTCCAACGTAGGGGTCAAGTCTATTCCTCCGTCAAAAGAGAAGCAACGGTAGTATGGATCCCAAAATTTTAGGGCCGCTCGGATGCAGCCCAGTCGGTCATAACATCAATTATGGTCAATAGATTCCCATAGTTGCATACAAACTGAGCCTTCTCTTCCCGGGTCAATTCGTTCCTCGAATGCCTAATCTTAGTTACGTCAAAACTTGTAACTTCTAACTTAATTTTAGTTGAGATGTTTGGGATGAAATTGGGTTTGAGCATGTCTCCTCTAGCGACTTGGGTATCAAAACTTCTACCCCCGAAAGTATCAAGCGAAAGCAAAGTAGGCACTGTCATTTGATTAAAGAAGGATGGGTCCTGGAAAGAAGAAAAAAAAGAGTTCCATTATTAGTACTTTGTACAAAACGTGTTAGTAGGTTTTTTACATGCGTTACTAAAAAAATGGCGTGGAAGGGAAAAAAACGTAGGAAACATGGTAAACCAAGCCACGATGAAACAAGTATGACGTGTATGATGAGGGCTTTTGACGTAGACTAAAGTTCTAATGGCCTGAAGGTCCCCGACGATACCATAGAATGGTCCAAAAAGTGTCGTAGAGCGACTACCAATTCCTTCCCACGAATCCAAGCCACTTTCCAACCATTTACATAGGCAAATGATTGAATCATGTCGACTGAATTCGCTTACCAGAATTGGGCCACCGTCCGGCTAGCTTTAAGGGTTCGAGCGGGTTGGGTTTTGTGAACATTACCCAGGACTTGAGTCCCAGGGTGTCATTAATCCCCGTCCTAAACTTATTTGGTATGGCGGCCCTTGGGTGTAGGGCCTATGCATGCAATGCGTGTGACAGTTGATCAAAGTAATAACAAATAGTCACGAAAATAGTTTATTAAAGTATATAAACAAAAAAACCGGCTTCGACCCTACTAGTCCCCAGTGAAGTCGCCAAACTGTCGCACCCCCTTTTTTGTTGAAAATGAATTTAAGGTTTGGGACGGATGCTAAGCATAGATGGATGCTTCGCATAATGCAATGAAGTCGCCACCCTAATATTTTCTAAGGTTTAGGGAACCTAAGCGTCATGGCATAAAATAAAAAAACTAAGGCTTGGTCTAAACCATTGAACAAAGGTTCGAGGTCGTATTGTGGACTTGGGAAGTCTTAGGCACCCAAGTCACACCCTTAAAAGGTTACCGGTAAAAAGGTGTTTGAAAACAGTTTTGATATACAAAGAGTTGCTTAATGATCGAAGCATGTCAACCAATTCTTCCCACGAACTCAAGTCACTTTCCAATCATTTACATAGGCCAATGATTGAATCATGTCAACAGAGTCCGCTTACCGAATTGGGACACTTTCCGATTATTTAAACATTTTTTACGTGATTTGGCCCTCAAAGGTGACGTTACATCTTAGCATATTTTGTTGGGACATGTTATTTCCGATCGGGACACGAAGGACGGGGTTACCGTTTGTTCGTTATGCTAGAGCGGACATTCTCCCTTTTCATCGAGCCATGCATGATTAATTAATTAATTACTAAGTGATCCTAACATGGATAATACTAACATCGTACGTTTTCGTGAATGAAAATAACCGTGTGGGATTCGAAGCCACCATGCTCACATATCAATATATAGCAATTAATTTCATGGTATAAAGCAAGTGATTTAAACATGTAAGCATGTGAGTTTATTTTATCATGCATACGATTATAAGTTTTTTTGGCATTTTTAAATAACATGTATACCAATAATATTTGCAAAAAGACATTGAATAAATAAAAAAAGACTTAGAGAGCTTACTTGCGTTGCGTGCTCTTGATCTTCCTTGCAAGTTAAGAGTGTTAGCAACGCTTTTGAAAATGATAAATAATAAAGAGCGCATGCAAACATTTAATTAATTTACGAAAAGTAAGCAATTAATTAAATAAAACATGGCATAGCAAATAAACAAATCATTTAAAATATGCTAGCATTTAATTAAATAGAACATGGCATAAACAAATTATTTAGATCATGCCAGCATTTAATTAAATAAAACATGACATAAAAAAATTATTTAAATCATGTAAGCATTTAATTAAATAAAATATAGCATAAACAAATTATTTAAATCATGTAAGTATTTAATTAAATAAAATATGGTATAAACAAATTATTTAAATCATGGCATACAAGCATACAAATTATTCATGGCATATTAGTATGAAAATTGTTCATGGCATATACGAAACAAATTATATATGGCATATACTAAAATTATACATGGCATACGAAAATTATACATGGCATACGAAACAAATTATACATGGCATATACGAAAATTATACATGGCATACGAAAATTATACATGGCATATACGAAAATAAGTGGGCCCCACAAGGGATTTTTGGACATTAAAAAATGGGTTTGGCACAAGCCAAGCCCACCTTTTAATTTTTAAACAAAATTGGGCCTAAGCCCATCACCTTTCCTCCCTCCTTTCCCGCTTACCTCTTCTTCTTCCTTACCTTTCTTCTCAAACGAGCCAGCCACCATGGCCAAAGGCCAAGCTCCCACACTTCTACCATTCTTACCCAAAATGGCTCCCATAATTACTCTATCAAAACAGTAAATCAAAGCAATAAAAACAGCAAGCAAAACACTCAAAAATAGTAGCAATTTCACATGGAAAGATTTAGTTATTTAACATGCATATATGCCTATTAATTAGCTAGTGCATTATACAATTAAATTGAGGCAAGGAGAGCATAGCTAACATGAAAACTAAGCATGTGAGGAAAGTTTTAACAAGTTATTCATGCATTATAAACAAAAATGAAATTTAAAGACAAAACTAAAAGAAAAGCTTACCTTGTCCAGGAGAGATTTTTATCCAAGAAGGTAGTGCAAGAAATGGAGATTAAGAGGAGGATTTGGTGCCCTTTTCTTGGTGCTTGAAGCAAGCTATTTATAGAGAAAGGAAAAAATTGGAGTTGGTTGGTTATGTGGCCGGAAATGAGACGGGAGGAAATATCTTGGGTGATGATGATGCTCTAGCCGAAATAGTGAGCTAGCTAGGGTTTCTTGTGGCCTTGGTTGATCGGATGGGACTTGGTGATGATCCAATTGAGGTGGAACCGAGCTGGAGGGTAAGAAGGCATTGAATGGCATTTATGTGGTATTTATCCTATTTTTTGGCACGAACGGGATATTTTTTGTATGAGCGAAATCGCTCGAAAACAAAAATAAATCCGAGCCGAGGGTACAACTATGTGTAGAAAAATAAGGCAAGAAAACTAATATATAGTGAAGAAATACGAATGTTGATTTAACGTATGTATTTTCTCTTTCGGAAGTGTCAAAACGTTTGCGCGCAAAATAAATGTCCTTACGACACAAATTGAACGAAACTGAACGCGGTGGCGTGAAAGAGAAAATTAGCACGTAATTATCAAACAAAGAAATAGTGCGTTCGAGCCTCGGTCCGAGAAAATTTACTCGAGACCGATAGAAGTTCGCGAAAAGACAGTTAAAAGTACAAAAAAAATTGAAAGTGTACGAAACGATGCGGAATTTTAAACAAACTAACCTAGGGCCAAGAATCGATAGAAATTTGATCTAGACGAGCTATTAAATGTGGTAAACATAAAAATACGTAAATGCGTTGACGAAAACTGAAAAATACGGTTTAGTTGAAAATACGAGAAAAATACGAAAAATTTAAAAGACGTGAAATGACGTAAAATATTAAAACAAATAGGCCATGATAAAAAATCGATTGAAATTTGACGTAAACGGGCTATTAATGCGACATGCAATAAAACGAAAAAGGTTGTGACGTAAGTCAAAATTCGGGTAGCAACAGATCCGAATAAACTATGGCATGCGTGCCCAAGAGGTACTGTCTAAATTTGTTTAGGGCATAGACGACTGCCAAAAGTTCTTTCTCAGTGGTGGTGTAGTTCTGCTGGGCTGGATCTAGCAACATCGAAGCATAGTAGATGACATATGTTTCCTTATCTTTCTTCTAGTCCAAGACGGCTCCAAGTGCATGATTACTAGCATCACACATGATCTCAAATAGAAGTGACTAGTCGGGGGCTTGAATGATGGGAGCAGTGAGGAGTTTGTTCTTGAGCATATCGAATGAGGCTTTGCAACTGTCATCAAACACAAATTCTACATCTTTCTGAAGCAATCGACACATGGGCTGGGTAATTTTGGAGAAATCCTTGATGAACAGCCTATAGAAACCCACATGCCCAAGAAAGGAACGCACATCTTGGACACGGGAGGGATATGGAAAGGATTCAATTACCTCAATTTTCGCTTTATCAACCTCGATGCCTTTGCTAGAGATGATGTGGCCTAAGAAGAGACCCTGATCTACCATGAAGTGACACTTTTCAAAATTCAACACCAGATTGGTCTCGATGTAGCGTTGTAGAATTCTTTTCAAATTGGCCAAGCATTTGGAGAAGGAGTTTCCATAGACGGTGAAGTCCTCCATAAAGACCTCGATGTCTTTCTCAACAAATTCATAAAAAATGCTCATCATGCATCGCTGGAAAGTAGCAGGGGCATTGCATAAACCAAAGGGCATTCTTCGATATGCGAACGTATAAAACGGGCAAGTGAAGGTAGTCTTTTCTTGGTCCTCTAGGGCAACTGGAATCTGGTGGAATCCAGAATACCCATCCAAACAACAATAATGCGTCTTGCCCGTCAGAAGCTCTAACAACTAATCAATAAACGGGAGCGAAAAGTGATCTTTTTTGGTGGCTGCATTTAGACGTCGATAGTCTATACACGCCCTCCAGCTAGGGGTGTACACGGACCGGTCCGGTCCGGTTCTTGAGCTAGAACCGGACCGGACCGAAATTACCGGTTCTTGTCCGGGATAGAACCGGACTATTCTGACCCGAAATAATTTTTATTTTTATTTTTTTTTGCACAAAACTGGATCATATGGAAAATTAGTAAATCCCAAATGCAGTAAATCCAAATTACATGATCTGAAGGCAAGGTAGAGGAGGAAGACAAAATATTGCAACCAACATTTATGCAATGTGAGGGCTAGGATTTTGTGTAGGGAAAGAATCATAATCTATAAGTTCTTATTTTCAAAGCAATACTAAGTCTGGTTTTAAGACAAGCAAATCCCTCAACCAAGTGAAAGAGACTACCAAACACATCAAAACCCAAAGAAACTCATTAACTTAATACCATAACACAAAATGTGCATGACAGAAGGCAAGCTATTCCATTGTTGCAGCACATGGTTCAAAGTTTCAGCAATAATGTGGGACAATTTATTTACAGAGCAAGAATATGAGTTGCAACTATTTAAAACCAATAAAGCAAAAATTAATAGCAGAATAGGGAAAAAGCAGAGAAGATATCAAAAACCGTCATCAAACAATGAGAAACCAATACTAGAGAGGAGAGGAGGAAGAAGCCGCGACAGCGAGTCTGCGACTGATTTTGTTGCAATGAGAGAGGAGAGGTGGTAGCCGCGAGAGAGAGGAGAGGTGGCTGAAGGCCGCGAGAGAGAGTGAGGGGGCTGACGCCGAGAGCCTACGAGAGAGAGCGACGTGGCTGACGGCCAGCGGCTGCAACTGCGAGAGTGAGGGAGGTCGTAGGTGATGGGAGAGGAGAGGAGAAGAGAGGCTATGTGCGGCTGCTGTTTGCTTGAGTTTGACAAGAGAGAGGAGTTAGGGCTTCCTACAATCTAATTTCAATTTTGATTTGGTTTAATGTCAAAACGACGTCGTTTTGACATTAAACATGATTTACAATAATACATTAGCAATAATACAAAATTTAATTTAATACAATTTAAAAAATTAAAAGCATAAAATTCTAATCAATTAGTAAATTTTAATTTTATGACAATTGATAATAATTAATAGCTATATTATTAATAATTAATGGTCTTACTTTATACATATTAACTATATAAATGGCTATTACAGTTTACAATAATATATTACTAGTATGTGTCATCTTAACTATATAAATGGCTATTAAAATTTTATTTCTTAGTTCATACAACATCCTTAATAAAATTTTGTTTTTAAAATAACAAATAAAAAGAAAAAAATGAGGACTTTTAATTGAGTTTAAAAGAAAATAAAGGAAAATTCATAATACATTAGTAATTTAAACATTAATACAATTTAAATTAAAAGCATAAAACTCTAAACAAGTAGTAAATTTTAATTTTATGACAATTGATAATAATTAATAGCTATATTATTAATAATTAATGGTCTTATTTTATACATATTAACTATATAAATGGCTATTACAATTTACAGCTATATTACTAGAAAAAAAATATATGCATGAGGAATTTTAATATAGTTTAGAAGGAAAACAGAAAGAGGAGGAGTTAAGTTTAGAAAGAAAAAAAAAAAAGTGGGAGCCAAGAGGATTTGAACCTCTCCCCTTTAATATAATAGGTGATGAGTTAACTATTAAACCAAATGGAAACTTTGATATATATATTTCTGGTTCTACCGGTTCTCCAAGCCGGTTCTCGAATTTTGAGGGTTGGAGAACCGGACCGAACCGGAACTTTCTGGTTCGGTCCGGGTTAAAAAAAAAGGCAGGCGGGTCCGGGTAAAAAAAAAGACAGTTTCGGTCCGGTTCCTGGGCCGGCCCGGTTCTTGTACACCTCTACCTCCAGCCATTCTGGATTCTAGTCGGAATCAATGCACTGTATTGCCCTGTAGTAATAGTGATGCCAGTTTTCTTGGGCACGACCTGGACGAGACTCACCCATGGGCTGTTAGAAATGGGGTAGATAACACATGCATCTAATAACTTCAACACCTCTTTCTTCACAACCTCCATCATGGGGGGATTTAATCGGCGCTGAGGTTGACGAACTGTCTTGCTGGCGTCCTCTAGATGAATTCTATGGGTACATAGAGCCGGTGACAAGCCCTTGATGTCGGCAATTGTCCACCCGATGGCTTGTTTAAATTCTTTCAACAAAGAAATCAACTCTTTTTCTTCTGACTCATCAAGCTTCTTAGAAATGATTACTTGAATCGACTCATTAGCACCAAGATAAGCATATACTTAAGGTGTGCCAGCAGGGTCTTCAATTCAAGAATTGGTGCTTGCACGAGAGAAGAAGCAAGTTTGATATGATCATCATGGTGAGGAGAGATAACAGGAGGTTTTGGAGAGAGAATAGGCTGCTCTACCAATGCTGCAACTGCTGAGTGTAACTCGAGCGGTGTGATAACTGTTGAGGCCAAGTCCTTTAATACCTCTGGTATGAGACCTCTGTCAAGGGCAAACTGCAATGGATCAACAGAATTCAATTCAGCAACTTCATCAACAAATGGATCAATTAAATCAACATAATTAAGGCTAGAAAATTCAGAAGGATATCGCATTGATTCAAGCATGTTGAATTTAATGATCTGGCTGTCAAATTTGAGAGAGATGGTAGCATCATGAACATCGATCTTGGCCCTGACAATAGCAAGAAATGGTCTCCCCAGTAGGATATTTGTGGCTTTAGTGGATCTTTCATCCTCTATAGCAATGACATAGAAATCCGCAGGAAATATGAAGTCACCTACTTGCACAAACACATCTTTAATAACACCCTCGGGGTAGATGACAGAGCGGTCGGCTAGTTGGATTGTGAGTCTGGTGCTTTTGAGTGGGTTGAGGCCTAGACTGTTGTAGATCGTCATGGGCATGACATTGATGCCAGCACCCAAATCACACATAGCTTTGCCGACGTCGATCGTCCCAATCTTACAAGGAATAATGAGCATCGCCTGATCCTTGCACTTAGGAGGGATCTTTCACTGAATATGGGCAGAAATATTGGCTTCCACACTTATCTTCTTCACCTCGGCCATATTGTATTTGTTGATACACAACGTCTTAAAAAACTTAGCATGTCGGGGAACATTCTTGATTGCTTGCAGTAGAGGGATGTTGATGATGACTTTACTGAAGATATCGAAGATCTCACACTCCTCCTTTTCCTTCTTGGACTTGACTAGACGTTGAGGGAAAGGTGGCTCAAGGATCTTGTGGATATACTCTTGAGTGAACTCAGGCGGATTCTTATCATTTCTTGGTGAACCTCATGGAGAACGGATACGGTCATCCATCACTTTTGGAATTTTTGGTTCCTTCTTCTTCTTGGGCTTGAGCTCAGATTCTGGTGATTGTTCAACGTCAAGGGCAGGACGTACTGGAGGAGGTAATTCAAGACCACTTCGGAGGGTCATGGCACATGCTTCGTGCTTTGGATTTGCCTCTGTTTGCCTAGGAAGTCTTCCTCTGTTTTTCAATTCCTTCATTTCAGCATTCATGACATTCATTTGCTTTTGGAGCTTAGAAATGACGTTCTTGTAATTGGCTGCCTTATCAGTAGATGGAGGGGCAGTAGTCTGATCTTTGGAAAGTGGATACTAGTATTGCTGATTGTTATGATATGGAGGTCTAGGCCTGAAATTCTACATGTTGAAGGGTGGTTGGGGCTGATTCCCATATTGATGCTGCTGCGGCTGACTAGGGCCAGACGATTGGAGGTTGTGAGATGGACTAAAATGGGATGCTTCCAGCCCTGATTGTAGTTCTAGCCATATAAGACATTGTAACCTCCAACAGCATTAACTGAAATTTCTTCGGGCATATAAGGACAGGCATCTGTGGGATGATCAACAAAGTTGCAAATCTTGCAGGCCTTGATTTGGACAGGTTGCCCTAAAGCCATATTCTGTAGCATGCCCGTGATGGTTGTCAACTGATTTTCCATAGCAACAACGTGGACATCCTAGGTGTGATTTGTCACCTTGTCAGATGTAATGATAGTCTTGGCCATAAGCTCAATAATAGCTTTGGCGGCAGTTAGGGTACGAGCACATAAAGAACCACCGGTGGCGGTATCCAACAGGGCCTTGTCAGTTGGCTTCAAGTCCTCATAGAAATACTGAATAAGAGCATGATCAGTCAGATTGTGTGAAGGACACAAGGCTTGCATCTTCTTGAAGCACTCATGATATTGCCCTAGACTCTTGTCATCTTTCTGAACAATGAAAACTAATTGCTTGCGGGTCACGCTTGCCGTAGATGCTGGATAATACTTATCGGTGAAGGCTTTAGACATCTCGGCCCAAGAAGCAATAGATCTAGAAGGAATGTCGTAGAACCAATCCTTGGCAGCATCCTTTAGAGACCACATAAAATCTCGCAGCTTGGCCTGGTCGATATCGACGTTGGTTGGCTTCATGGCCTCGCAGACAGAATGAAGATGTTGTAGGTGGTGATGAGGATTCTCTTTAGGTAATCCGTAGAAAGAAGGGAGATGATGCATGACTGCGGACTTGAGCATCCAATCATACTAGACAACTGGTCAGATGATACAACTACTTGGTGCTTCGGGAGCAGCATTGAGATCATTAATAGTCTGATCATTTGGTGGAAGTGGTAGATCTACCATATTGGGTATCTGGGGGTTGACAAACTTAGCGTTGTCGAGGTCTTGATGAAAGAAAGCAACTTCTTCGTGAATGAGACTTTTTAGATTATCCAGATCGGAGAGATTTCTTTCGAGAACAGGGATAGGGATTCTGCTATTGTTGATAGCTAGTCCTCTAGCCTGTCTTTGGAGTCCTCTTTCTGTTCTAGTAAGCTCATGATTGAGGGGTAGTAGGTCTGAGATATCCTGGTCATACATTGAAAAGAAAACAATCAGTACCAAACAATCCTCGGCAACGGCGCCAAAATTTGACCGCGCCGTCGAAACGGGTCAAAAATGATAATATTATCCTGATGCCTAGATGCCCAATTAATTTGCAAATAGCGGTAACAGGCACAGAGATTGAAAGATGAATCTTGCCCTAGATGTATGACAAAATTAAATGCACAAAATGGTAACAAAAAAAAAAGGGATTTTGTTAGTCAAACGAGTTGACCAAAAGATGTCGAGGTATAGACAGCTAACAAGGACAAAATTAATAAAAACGATAACAATAACAATTATAAATAAAATAGGAAAGTAAATGAGATAAAGTCAAATAAGAGGAAATCTTAGCAACGGATTTTTCTCGGGTTATGTTGAGGCCTAGTCAGTCATCTACACACAAATATTCCATTCCTATACCATAGACGTGCTATAGGGGCCAGGTACGTTTAGGCCCCCTTCTTTCCTTCGTAAGAGAAGTTACCCCCCGTTTTCACATATGAGGCAACCTTGATACTTTGCCGTCCTCCCAGGCACTGCGCGGGAGAGGCAATACTCAAAGACCCATTAAGAAAAGGAAAGACACGTCTAGGGCGAGACACCTCTCAGCTCTTCACACTCTCGGCACCACCCTAATTGGTCGCTTGCCCTAGACAGAACGGACCAAGCTAATGAAAATCCGTCTAGTTGATACGATCCTAGTTGCTTAGGATGCGTAGCACCAAATCTGATCGTCGTTCAAAGAAGGATTTCAATGCGGAATAGAGAACTTGACTCGTGCGAACGTAGACTACCTCGCCAACTGAATGCTAAGAGTTCTAGTCGATTTCACGTCAAGGATCTTGTATTAGATTCTTAGGACTAAACCCAACGATTGTGAGAATCGCACTAAGACAAACGACACAATAATGCAATTCTAGAATTTACTTGTATACGACTCAAGTATTGCGGACTCAAGAAGAACAAGGTTCAACACGTTGAACAATGGGCAGATATTGAAGAAACAAAGTTCTGAATTTATCAAATAAAAGCCAACTCAATAATGGAGCTAAACGGCTCCTTATAAAGAGTTTACAAGCAAACCCTAATAGGAATAGAAGTAGGAGTTCTAATTAAGGAAATTAACTTAATTAACTAATTTAAATAAACTGATTAACTAATTAATTAAATAAATAGAAACAAAGGTTGCTGTCATTATTTAACTAATTAATTAAAGAAACTAATTAGCTAATTAATTAAATAAATGGAAACAGAAGGTGTTGCCAAAATCGGACAAGGCCAAGCAGCCAGCCAAGGAATCCTAGAGCGCACGGGACAAGGAGTCCTCGCGGCGCAAGGACTCGCACATCCGGACTAGGGTTTGCGTGCGCCTCCGCACCCTAGATTAGGGTTTGGGATATCTTCCAAACGGCTCGAGCTTTTCCGATGAAACTTGGGCTCCCACTTCTGTACATGTTGTAGTACATGTCGAACTTGATAGATGGGAAAGGTCGGCCCATCTACACGTCAATCTGCTGCCCAGCAGAGACAACGTCAAACGCCTTGATAGTGAGTAGGTTGACCATGCGTGTGGTCTTCTCTCGAAGTGCAGCCTCCTCACTTGTCAGTAGAACTAATAGATCCATACTCACTAGGTAATGCGAGTTTGTAAGCATTATTGTTGATCTTCTCAACAATCTGAAATGGTCCATCTCCTCGAGGGAATATCTTGCCACGGCGTTGGGCTGGAAATCGTTCCTTCCTCATGTGCAACCACACCCAATCTCCGACATTGAAGGCAACAAGCTTTCTTCCTTCGTTCCGCTTAGATGCCACCTTGTCATTCATGCGCTCAATATTCTGTTTTGCCTTAGCATGTAATTGCTTGACAAAATCAGCCTTCTGTGCACCATCTAAACTTACAACATCACTCAAAGTAAAGGAGTTAAATCCAAAACAATCCTAGGATTAAATCCATAAACAAGTTCAAAAGGTGAGTAATGAGTAGTGGAATGTACAACACGGTTGTAAGCAAATTCAATAAAAGTAATATGATCAACCCAAGTAGAAACATGCTTTCGGACCAGCGTCCTTAATAAAGATCCAAGCGTACGATTCACTACCTCAGTTTGTCCATCTGTCTGTGGGTGATAAGAAGTAGAGTAAATTAATTTCGTACCAAGTTTCCTCCACAAGACACGCCAAAAGTGGCTAAGAAACTTGGTATCTCTATCACTCACAATAGTCAAGGGAATTCCATGCAAGCGAACTACCTCACGAAAAAATAAATCAGCAACCTGCATCACATCATAAGTAGTTGAACATGGAATAAAATGGGACATCTTAGAGAATCTGTCTACCACAACAAAGACACTATCCTTCCCGTTTTTGGACTTGGGCAGCCCTACAACAAAATCCATGGACAGATCAGTCCAAGGATGGGAAGGCGCAGGTAAAGGGATAAATTTGCCATGACTAGCAGACTTAGATTTGGCCCTGCGACAAACTAAACAACGAGCAACAATGCGCACTGCATCACGCTTCATGTGAGGCCAATAAAAGTGATCATGCAACACATCTAAAGTCTTAGTCACTCCAAAGTGGCCCATCAGACCGCCACTATGCGATTCATGCGCAAGTAAGTCACGTAAAGAGAAATGAGGGATACACAATCGTTTATGCTTAAATAGATAACCATCATGCTTGTAAATTTTAGAACCAGCAACTGACACACCATGTTTGTATATATCACCAAAATCAGCATCGAGAGGGTATAACTCAATTATGTGCGAAAATCCAAGTACTTTAGCATTAAGTGAAGTGATCAGCACATACCTTCGCGAAAGCGCATCAGCAACAACATTCTCCTTACCTTATTTGTAATGGATGTGATAAGGAAAGGCTTCAATGAACTCCATCCATGTGGCATGGCGTCGATTGAGCTTGCCTTGTCCCTTGAGGTATTTCAAGCTCAGATGGTCGGTATGGATGATGAATTCCCTTGGCATCAAGTAGTGCTGCCATGTTTCCAACGCACGGACAAGGGCATAGAATTCCTTGTCGTAAGTTGGGTACCTCAATTGTGCGTCATTTAGCTTCTCGCTGAAATAGGCTATTGGCCACTTCTCCTGCATAAGGGCAGCCCCAATCCCTAAACTGCTTGCATCACATTCTACCTCGTAGGCCTTGCTGAAGTTGGGAAGAGCTAACACCGGGGCCGAACACAAGCGCTCCTTGAGGGTGGTAAACGCCTCCTCTTGCGGCTGCTCCCATCTGAAAGTAACATTCTTTTTGGTTAATTCATTCAAAGGGACAACGATAGTGCTAAAATCCTTGACAAAACGCCGATAGAAGCTCGCTAATCCGTGGAAAGATCTCACGTCACTTGCGTTCTTTGGGGTCGGCCACTCCTGAATAGCTCGGATCTTCTCCTCGTCAACCTTCACGCCATCTACACTCATAATAAAACCAAGAAAACCAACCTGTTCTATTGCAAATGAGCACTTACTAGGTTTAGCATACAACTTTTGCTCACGAAGTGTGAGAAATACTTCCCTAAGATGTAAAACATGCTCATCAAGTGATTTGCTATAGATCAGAATATCGTCAAAATACACTACAACAAATCTACCAATGAAGTGCCTAAGTACATGGTTCATTAATATCATGAATGTGCTAGGAGCATTAGTTAATCCAAAAGGCATAACCATCCATTCATATAAGCCATACTTAGTTTTAAAAGCAGTTTTCCATTCATCACCCTCTTTCATGCGAATTTGGTGATAGCCACTCATCAAATCAATCTTAGAAAATATCTTACTACCACTCAATTCATCTAACATATCATCTAAACGAGGGATAGGGTGTCGATACTTTACAGTGATTCTATTGATTGCGCGACAATCAACACACATACGCCAACTCCCATCTTTTTTCGGAACTAGAATTACTGGAACGACGCAAGGGGAAAGACTCTCCCTCACATAACCACGCTCAAGTAGCTCATCCACTTGCCGCTGAAGTTCCTTGGTTTCTTCGGGGTTCGTTCAGTGGGCTGGACGGTGAGGAATAGCTGAACCGTGCACAAAGTCTATTTGATGCTCAATGCCTCGAATCGGTGGCAATCCGGGAGGCATCTTGGTGGGCAGCACGTCCTTGAACTCCTGTAAAAGAGAAGAAATTCCAATAGGGGCAAAATTCAAAGTGTTAACATTAGAGGTGTTCAAACAGAAAGAACGAAAACGGATTAAAAGGAAGGGGCGACTTGCGTCAACACTATTTTGTTTTTGTAAAAGCAGAATTTTCCTCACGTCACTCCCTTTGGCATATACACTCAATTTCTTTTTATTTGCCTCTCCTTTTATCCCCTCAATGCCACTCTCAGCATGCTTACTTTTTTTATGCGAATGTTTTCTCACACACTCAGTTTCACTCTTTCCATGCTCACTCGTTTCATGGAGGATGTTTTTCTCACAAAGTCCCTCTTTCTTTTCCACTCTTAAACCTTCTTTTTCTCTCTCAATTTGTTTTGAAATTTCATACTCCGCATAGGACTTAGCTAACTACTCTTGGTCCTTAGCAACTTCGGCTGGTGTCAAAGGTGCCAAAGTAAACTTTTGGCCATCTTTCACTAGTTTATAGTGATTTCGCTTGCCGTCATGGATCGCTACTCTATCAAATTCCCAAGGCTGACCGAGGAGTATATGGCTCACTTGCATAGGTACTACATCACAAAGTACTTTATCATGATATTTGCCAACAGAAAATTTGACAAGTACTTGTCTACTAACCTTGAGCCCATTACCATCGGTCATCCAATGTAAGAAGTATAGTCGTGGATGTTTCACCGTTTGCAAACCCAACCTGTGCACCATCATCTAACTTGCGCAATTAGTGCAGCTGCCATTATTAGTGATGATAGAACACCATTTTTTATCGATCACACCTAGCGTGTGAAAAAATTCTCTCGCTGCTCTTCATCACACACTTCTTCCCTTGTTTGCACACTCAGATTGCGCTGTATCACCATTAACCTAGCTTGCTCACCCATCTGACATTCATCATCCGAATCAGCACTACTTGCTTCCTCGAATTTGGACCCCTCATGATCATCATCCGACTCTTGTTCACCATTCTACCGCAAGATGAAGACTCGCTTGTTAGGGCAGTCCATCTTCCTATGCCCCCCTCCCATTACACTTAAAACAAATGATGTCCTTAGTGGCTGGTCGATCAGTAGGTGGAGTATAGGGTTTGTTACTAACCGGTTTGGGAGTTGTAGCCGTACTAGAGGTGCTCTTTGAGGCATAGGGTAACGCCTTTGGTGCAGTAGCCGCACTCTTGTCATCCTTAACCCAAGATGACTTCTTCCAAGAGGACGAACTCGTAGAAGTCTTATAGGAGCTCTTAGCTCTCCTATGTTTCTCAATATTAAGAGCCATGTGAAGCATCTCCTCAAGTGTAGTATATTGCGTCAATTCTAACATATGAGCAATCTCTTGATTCAGCCCACTAGTGAAACGGGCCATGGTCACTTCCAAACTCTCCTCAACCCTTGCTTGAGCCAAGGCTATTTCCATCTCATTAAAGTAAGTACCAATACTCTTACTTCCTTGTGTCAAGGTCTGCAACCTTTGGTGAAGTTCGCGGCTGAAGTGTATAGGGATAAATCGACGCCTCATGACTATTTTGATGAAATTCCAAGTCTGAATTGGTACATCCCCCGCGTTGGTTCGCTTAAGATTAGTTTGTTCCCACCAATGATCCACATATCCACTAAACTCCACAGCTGCCAGCTTAACCTTCTTATCCTCAGAGTAATTATGGCAAAGGAAGATGGACTCTACCTTCCTTTCCCATATAAGGTACGCATCCAGATCATCAGCACCATCAAATGGAGGGATTTTTATTTTGATGCTACCAATATTTGCATCAACCCTAGCCTCATCCCTAGGCTGTCTCTCAGCCCTTCCCCTTAGAGCATCTCGGCACTGAATATACCCTTCACCCTCATCGGGCTCTTCCTCCCAATTCACAAGTGGTACTTGAGGTCCACGCCTAGCAACCCGCCTCGGAGGTACTTGTGCAAGAACACGTTGTGGATTGACGTTGGCAGCCGGGGGAACAAATGGTTGCCTACGCGCATTGGCATCCTCATCGGACGTATCCGAAACATGACCGTCACTCTGCTCACCCGCTACCCTAGGGTTAGGGTTTATGGTGCCTAGCGCCGCTACTCTTGCAATCTCAACATCAGAGGCCAACTACCTTTCTCTCATGGTCCTCAACTCTTCGTGGATAGCTGCAAGCGTAACTACAATATCTCCTTCTTGAGACATCTAGAAGTTCCTGAAAGTCACAACAAGAAAGTAGAAGCGTAAAATTGTACTAACCTAGCACTCCCTCACGTGTTTACTCTCGTGTTTAACTCTCTATTAATGTCACAAAAGTCACTAAAAAATCCCTGCAATTGTTCAAGCATTAACGAGACTCAAGAGTTCAAGAAAAGGCTTCCAAGAAGACTCTTAAGGACAACTAGCACTGAAAAGAGTAGGGACACTTGATATTTGATTAATTGCAAGAACAACCAATTAAACAAATAGCAAGTAGAGTAGAAGGAAATTTCAAGGAATCAAAGAAAGCTCAAATTGACTCGAAAGGACTCAAACAAATTCAATTTCAGTTCTGATTTTAATATCCAATCACACTTCAATTCACTTCCTTGATAAATCTGACTCTTGTGGCGCAAATACTTCTATATGTTTTTGTATTTGCAGAATTGAAATCCTCCTCTCTTTTTTTGGAAATTTTTTTTTTTTTTTACTACGAACACAGTTTAGTGTTTCGATCACAGCTTTTTACTCCGGACTCCGAATCAATTGATTCTTTTTTATTCGAATGCCCAACAAACACAACTTTTCAACGGATCCTTTTTCACTCAAATCTAACTTCAGTAGCTATATATTAAAATTCAATTTTCAACTTGACAGAATTTGTGCAGAATTTGGCATAAAACACAATTTAGTAAATCGGCAACAGCTTTTGACTCCGGCGTCTGAATCACTTGATTCTTTTTGATTCGGAAACCTAACAGGTGCAGCTTTCCAACGAGACCTTTCTGACCAAAATCAGACTTCCATAGCTATATATTAAAATTAATTTCGACTTGACAAAAAATTGCAAATATACGAACCAAGCACAGCAAAGAAATCGATTTTGAATGGAGTAGGAGAAAATACTGATTTCAGCAATGAAAACTTGAAATAAATTAGGTCACTTACCAATCTTTGAACGCCTTAAGCTCCGCTACCAACTGATACGATCCTAGTTGCTTAGGATGCGTAGCACCAAATTTGATCGTTGTTCAAAGAAGGATTTCAATGCGGAATAGAGAACTTGACTCGTGCGAATGTAGACTACCTCGCCAACAGACATACAACAAATAATTTCTGTTCTAAATAACCCTTGCCTGTCTCTTTCACTACTGCCCTCTTCTTATATGTGGCTATGGTCTCAAGATGGATCAATTTTCTTTCCATCATGAACTCGAGCAATTTTATACCTATTTCATATTTGCCCCCTTTACGCCGCTTGATCTCACCCTCACCATCCGTACTACTAGCCGTTTTTTCCTTACTACTATCTATTCTAGTCTTATTGATTAGATTCGCCTGTGCTCGAACAGTGCTATCTAGCTTATCCAACAATGTAGAAACCCTCACGATTGAGCTCTCTTGAAGACTGTTGTACAAGACCCCTAGGACATATATAATGATAGCCTCCAGCGTATATTGACCAAACTGCTCTATAGTACTATTATAAAGCTCTTGAGGTAGGCCTTTATATAAAAAAGATTTAGCAGTGATAAGTTCCTTACCTATCAAGAGTTTGATTAAGTTTGGAGTCTCCTCATAGATCCTATATTCATTGAATCTACTAGTAAGATCTTCAATCCTGTCTTCTAAGACATATAATTCAGAATCCGATATGTCAATTCTACCACCAATTATTTCTTTATCTCTCTTGTACTCATTCAATAATTTCATAACCTGCATATTATACACTGGTCTCTCTTCTTTCTTATCTATAGCTTCTATTTCCCTATATAAATTCTCCAAAAACTGATTAACTATATGACTACTATAAGCCTTTCTCAAAATGTATGAACCCCGACTATTCCAAATCTTATCAACTCGTTCCGGTATATACCCATGCCTCGAATCTCTCGTTTGAATGCGCATAATTTATTTATATATTCCCCGCTTATGGTTCGGGCCCCCTTATTTTAACAACAATATGGGATCTCTCTCTAGTTTAAGATAGCGCTTGCCATCTATCTCCTCCATAGGAGTCTTTGAGTGGGTAGGTGTCCGGGCGTGGCCGATGAAGATTGAGGTTGGCTTCTTATTACCATAGGAGTCTCATTATCTGGCGGGGCATTTTTGTATCAGATTCTTAGGACTAAACCCAACGATTGTAAGAATCGCACTAAGACAAACGACACAATAATGCAATTCCAGAATTTACTTGTATACGACTCAAGTATTGCGGACTCAAGAAGAACAAGGTTCAACACGTTGAACAATGGGCAGATATTGAAGAAATAAAGTTCTGAATTTATCAAATAAAAGCCAACTGAATAATGGAGCTAAACGGCTCCTTATAAAGAGTTTACAAGCAAACCCTAATAGGAATAGAAGTAGGAGTTCTAATTAAGGAAATTAACTTAATTAACTAATTTAAATAAACTGATTAAATAATTAATTAAATAAATGGAAACAAAGGTTGCTGCCATTATTTAACTAATTAATTAAAGAAACTAATTAGCTAATTAATTAAATAAATGGAAACAGAAGGTGTTGCCAAAATCGGACAAGGCCAAGTAGCCAGCCAAGGAATCCTAGCGCACGCGGGACAAGGAGTCATCGCGGCGCAAGGAATCGCGCACCCGGACTAGGGTTTGTGTGCGCCTCCGCACCCTAGATTAGGGTTTGGGATATCTTCCAAACGGCTCGAGCCTTTCCGATGAAACTTGGGCTCCCACTTCTGGACATGTTGTAGTACATGTCGAACTTGATAGATGGGAAAGGTCGGCCCATCTACGATTCTACGCTTTGATTTGCTGCCCAGCAGAGACAACGTCAAACGCCGTGATAGTGAGTAGGTTGACCATGCATGGGGTCTTCTCTCGAAGTGCAGCCTCCTCACTTGTCATCTCACACTCCAGCTCCTTATGAATGAGAGATGACAACTTGTCTTGAAGCTTTCTAGCTCTTGCTCGTGTCATCGGACCAGCAGGCGGCAAAGGCATGTCGATGCGTGGATTCGCATAGGGGTGTCAAAATGGGCCCGGTCCCATATTCCCGGTCCCAGACCCGGGTGTTTTTTTGGGACTGGGACCATTTTTTTGGTCCCATATAAAATATGGGACGGGACCGGGACCATACTTATAGTCCCATATAAAATCCGGGTCTACTGATCCCGGTCCCGTAGGTCCCAGTCCTGAATTCCCGGTCCCAGACCCGGGTTTTTTCGGGACCGGGACCATAATTTTGGTCCCATATAAAATATGGGTCGGGACCGGGACCATACTTATAGTCCCATATAAAATCCGGGTCTACTAGTCCCAGTCCCAGACCCGGTCCCAAGTCCCATTTTGACACCCCTAGATTCGCATCACTAGTGTCTACTCTATTCTAAGGTTTCGCGTTAGTTATAACTAAAGAAATGACAGAGATCTAAGAAGGTAAACTAGCAAGTGATCAAACTCCTAATAAAATCAACTAGATCTAACAATAAGAACGGCAAGCAAACAAATACAATAATAAGAATTTATAAAGCACAATTTGGCCTCGTGACTACCTCTATGCAACCCTTAAAACACCCTTGCTAAGAGGATGAGCTTAGTCGCACATGCTAGTGAGTAAATAAATAAAGGCAGATTTAATATATAGCATAAAAGAGAGAGAGATGAAATAAAAGAAAATAAAAACTTAATAAATACCGGCCGGAGCTAAAAAGCTCCGGATAAAGTGCTGACAACGTTAATGGAGAAAATGGGGGAAGAACAAATCCCCAGGAGAGAAGGCTGGCGGCTAACAACCCTAAAAGAAATATAAAACTAAGAAAAATGATGTAGAAGATCTTCAAAACCCTAAAAGCTAAGGGCTTATATATCCTAACTACCTACAAAAGGACAAATTCCAGTTAAGAGGAAGGACAGAAATACGGAGGGAGCGTATCCTTGAGGGGGAATATTCCCTTGATGGCGATAGGGAATCTTCATGGAATTCCGTGCGGATCTTCTCAAGCGCGTCACTGGAGAGGGAACATGCATGTGTGGCAGCTGGGAGTAGGCATTGGACGGCCCTTGGGCTGGATGAATCTGCAGCAAGGGCTCGATGACATGGTAACAGCTAGGCCTCGACGCTGGTCTTGACGCTTGAGATCCATGAAATGGAATTCCACCAAAAAGGGGTTGTTTCAGCATATTTTCCTCCTTGAGCCTAGCTCTGCAAAAAAGGTGAATTCAAAGGGAAATTAGCAGCATCATGCTCAAAATAAGGCTATAAACAAATAGGAAAACATGCATAAAACGCACACTATCAGCTCTCTCTACAAGAACTTCTCAAGGCTTGAATGCATCGTATTCCAAGTGAAAATTCCTTAGATGGATGTAAGGATTCTCATTGGAATGTCCATGGAATTTCTTCAGATTATGGATGATGTTGGTTTTGATAGCCCAATCATGATCCACTAGTGGTAGATCAATGCAGGAATAAGTGGTCTGATCTACTCCTTGGTTCAACTCCCTGAGAATCTGCTCAGCTTGTTGTTCCATGTCTATTCTTGGATTCGGTTCTTCTTGATCTACTTCTTGGTCAAGAAGATGCTCTTGATCAAGATGACAGTCCATTGATGTACTTCGTGTGGTATTCATTGGTATCAATCTCTTTCTTTTGGCTTTCCTTCTATTTTCTGTCTTTTCTCTGGTTAGCTCCAGATTGAAAGGTATCAATTCCTTGCAAGACGACCTAGTTATGAACAAAAAAATGCAAAGATCAATAAACCGTACTCCCTGGCAACGGCGCCAAAATTTGATGGGTGTTGAATCCGTGAAAAATAATTATTAAATACAACTCACTACTAAGAAAAAGTTTAATTGTAAATAGCAAGTAAGAGGCTCGATCCACAGAGAGTACTGATGTGATTTTTTTGTGTGTTTGCAAAAGACCAGGGATAACACTTATGTGAAATTATGGAGGGGGTTGTTTTAAACTAAAGACTGAAAAGTAAATAAAGCAAGTAAACAATCCAGACCAAGAATGATTCTTGGTCAAGACACAGCTTACGACAAAACAATCAGATGAGAGAAATTCCTAGTAGAAGCTTAGTAAGCGATGAGACATGAGCAGCAATCATTGGCATAGGGGTATTCATCTTCAATCTACAGAGTTGCTATAGGATCAAGGTACGCTTATGACCCATGTTTCCCTCCTATATCAAAACCACCTTAGGTATGCTTAGAGATGATCCCTAACCAAGTAGCACCTTATAAGTTAAAGGGTATACAAACTTGGCTGATGATCGATTAAGGGAAGGCAACTCCAAACCTAGTATCCTCGATTGTCAATCGGGACTAAATCAGGTTAACCTTTCGCACTAGCGGTAATCCTGGCTAGTTCACGGTAGATCCATCAGCGCTAGTTTGTCTACTTCAATCCTCTTGGTTAGTAAATGGCCTAAAATGGGTTTTCGTAACCAAGAAGAATGACGGTTGTGATATTCAAATCAACTCTAGACTGGCCAGATCTAAAATCAAAATCTAGACACAATACAATTATTATGAGATTAGTTAAATGCAGATTTGAAGATTAATAAAGAACAATTAGGTCTCATGCATACTCATACTCATGCTTTAAATGCTTCTTCTAAGAACGGTTTATTTAGCTACTTATACTCATGTTGAAAAGAAAACAAAAGGATGTATTATAATATAGAAATCCTTCGTTCCGAAGGTGCAAGGTTTTGGAATCGGGAATAGAGATGAAACACAGAGAGGAGGGACCAAGTCTGGGCAAAGTCTAGACAGTCCTCTAATAAACCTAGGTAGAGTATATATAATCTCCTCTAGCGATAATATCTCCTAAAAGAATAATGTAAGATAAAACCTAATTAAACTCTAATTGTATCTAATCACTCTTCCTCTCTGAATGGAAGTCTATGATGCCGAGATAAAGAAGGAAGGACGTCACTCCAACTCATTTTCGGGTGGAAACAGTAATCGTAATCGCTCTAGACTTCTTCTGCAAGTATCGCTCGAGAAGGCTGAATTCTTCTACTACTCAGATAGTCCCTCTTGGTTGAAAGGGTGGCCAAGAAGGTAGTCAAGAAAGACGTTTGCTCCATTTTGCCCATAAATGACTCTTTTCTGCTCTCTTTTTTCCATTTGCTCTTCAGGTCTGTTTGCTGCAAAAAGCATGGAAACCATACTGAAATCAATAGAATTACCATTCAAGATGCATGAAAATAAGTAGTAAAACTACCACAATTTAATCTCGAACCGAATTGAATTTTTTTCGGAAAAAATAGTTGAGTTCACTCATTATTTTTAGGGGTAATTGTGGAAAGGCCCCCTGTACTATCGCGAAAAACAGAAACCTCCCCTATCTTTTAAATTTTTTATTCCACCTCCCTTGAACTTTGGGTCAACTGCAACAGTTAGGGCTACCGTCAGTCAACCCAAAATTCCGTTACATTCAACTAGGGGTGTCAATTGGACTCGGGACCCGAAGACCCGGACCCAATCCTGAGGTTTTGGGTCGGAACCGGGTCTGGTCTTGACCCGGTCATTTCCGGGTCTATCCAGACCAGACCCGAGACCCGTCAAAATTCAATGCTAAAAAAAACCCTAAACACTAACTAAACCACCAGCAGCAGCAACTTTCCTTCCTCTTCGTTCTTCTCTTCAGCAGCAGCAACAGCTTTCCTTCCTAAACCCTAAACACTAACTCAATTAATTGCAAGATAGAAACAGTACAAATTTGAAATTTTACCTGGAGAAATGGAACAGTGGTGGGTTGTCACTTCAACTTTGGTAATAAAGTTGAAGACTTTACAGGTAATTTATGGATCAAGTTTCAGCCAGCATTGGAACACATTGAAAAAAGCTTCAAACTTTATGCAAAATTCATTGTATTGCTTGAAAGGAAGAGAAAGGTAATCTTTGATTTTTCGTCTTTTGGTTTGGTTTCTTTGTTCGCTGCTGCTTCTTCTCTTCTTGGTTTTGTTTAGTAGTAATAAAAATAATAAAATAAAAAAGTCTTTACCAGTTGAGATGGCACAAGAAGCAACAAGAGTAGCAATATTAAGGGTCTGTTTGGCGTTTCGGTTCTGGTTGGAAAAGTTCTATGAAAAAAAGTTCTGTGTGAAAATGACTTTTGTAAAAAGGAGTATGCTGTTTGGTAAATTTTTATTAAAAGTTCTGTGGGGAAACCAAAAACTGTTTTTGGTATTTGGTAAAAACTGGTTTAAAACTATGGTTTGAATGCAAAATGACCATAAAGGACAATTCATTTTAAGTGTTATAATTATTTTTTTTAGTATTTTTATATATTTTTTTAATCAATTTATTTATAATCTAATATTTACCGCCTAATATTTATCTAATATTATAAATAAATTAAACTTATTAATACCATAAAAAATTTAAGTTATTAATACCATAAATAAATATTTATCTAATATAATAAAAAGTTTTAAACTGTTAGCTTCGAAAATGGAATGAATTACTCTGAAATTGGAATGAATTACTCTAAAATTATAATAAAATTACATGAAAATTTTTTAAATTAATTAATGCATTAAAAATTAAACCCGTCATTACATATATAAAAAGTACAATTATATAGGTGAAGAAGGTTATTTAATAAAACCAACTCTATATCGATTAAATGGTAGGTAAGTGTTTAAGTGTTAATTTTTTTAAAAATTGACCAAATGCATATTTAATTTCCGTATTATGTTTTTAACTAAAAAATATATATCTAATAATAACATATAAATATAAAATAGAAACATGTGTTAAAATTTTAATTTTTTTTCATTTTCTTCCGTTCACTTTTATTCTCATACAAATGAATTTTAAAAAAGTTCCTTCCCTTCCCTTCCCTTCCCTTCCCTCATCCCATACTGAGCATAATATCATGGCTTCATAAGAATAGATGACAAGTTTGCCTAATGGATCAATTCAATGGTTCAAACACAAAAGGAGCGGACAAACACAACTCATCTTCATTCAACAGCAAAGTTCTACATGAACATAATCAGTAAACAATTACAAATGTCCCACATCCTAAGAACATTGAACCTTTTCCACAAGACAAAACAGACCCCATTAAAAAGAAATTGCAGCAACTAAAACTAAGCCTTCTTGGGTGATTTGCTAGCCTTAGATGGTGACTTGGGTTCTTTGGCTGCTGCTGCCGCTTTCTCAGATTTCTTGGGTAGGAGAACCGGATTGATGTTTGGCAAAAAGAACATAAATGCAGTGTACCTTGCCATTAAATTCAAATGAGATATAAAAACGTTAACAATTCCCATAAGTGCTAGAAAAGAGGCAGAAAAATACTTGCTAGAATATAGTTCTACAAAACGTGGGACGCGAAATTATCTCTAATATAGCATTACCTCAATAGCCAAAGATCACATAAAAAATACACGAAAGACTTATTTAAGCAAAGTATGTTATCCAATAATATCATCATCACAATGTCAGAGGCAATCAACATGTTATGTCTTAAATTGAACCAGCAACAATTAAAATAGAAGCCATTAACCTAGTAGCAAACTTTAGATTTCGATAGTGATTTAAGCAAGCAGCAGTTTAGACAAGCAATTTAACCAGCAATTTATCAATCCAAGCAACAATTAACCAAGCAATTTAACAGCAGGCACTAGCTCAAATCCAACAAGGAATGCACCAGCAAATCTCAAATGCAGGTATTTTTAAGAACCACGATAATCATTTTCAGGATACCTTTTAGATTTCTTTTCAGGAAATGCAGAAAAATTACAGAAACAGAAAAGAAAGAACTAAAATAACACAACTAGCAGGAAGAAACCACGAGATACTTTGCAAAGTGGGACTAAGATGAGCCTGAATTCATTTAATTTGAGTATAAGCATGTTAGCAAAAAATTCAGATCAAAACAAGGTTGCAACAACAATCATATAAGCATGTTTTAGAATCAGAAAACAGAAGTTGTACTGAAGCCTTTGCCACAAGCACTTCAATGAGAACAACTTGCCAAACCAAACCAGCAGCTTGAAACTACAGAAACATAAAACTAAAGTGGAGCTTGGTTTCTCAACAATCACAATTTGGAAACCCCAAGAAAGTTCAAGAACCTGACTAGCACAAAAACTAGTTTTCCAACTTCAAGATAACAATGACATGAACACTAGCACAAACATCCCATACACAAGAAGCAACAATAGTAAACAATTAATGCATAAATAGGAAGACAAAAATTGCAACTTTTGACATTCAACACCTTTCAAACCCAATGGAGTATCTTCCATTCTTATATCCCTAATCATCAAAGTTTACATCTTTTGTTTGAACAGATAGGCAGATTTCAATATAAGACAGCATGAAACATAAAACTAAAGTGGAGCTTGGTTCACAACAATCACAATTTTAAAACCCCAAGAAAGTTCCGTGTCTAGAAGAGAAAACAGAAACCATATAGAATCCACTTCCGCGAATTAGTTGGTAAAATGTTCCTGAATTCAGGAGTAGAATTTACAGACAACAAAACTGTTTTTCGATGAAAATTAAAAGGTGCAAGAGCTAGAGCAAGCAGAAGTGATAAATTTTACACTCAGTGCAGACGACTTGATGTGTTCCTTATCATAATTTTATACATGTCATTTTCTTCGTCTACTCTCCCAGCTGATAATGTACACTCTCAACTTGGTTTTGTTAAAAAGAAGAATATAGTAGCAGTAACCCATTTTTAGAAGAACAGTAGCTGATAAAGATAAATGCAAGAAACATACGCATAGAAAAAACAAAAAAACAAAAAATGCTATGAATGAGATTGCTCAACTGACCGTAAAGTTGTAAACAGAGTCGGTTACCGACTTGCAGTGGTTCTTCCTTTCTGCTGAGACACACACGTCCTGAGACAAGGAGTCCTGAAGCGGGATAGCCTTCCATTGCCGTGAGTCCAAGAGCAAGAAGAAGCCAAGTCAATTCGCAGTTAAAATAACAAAAGAGAGTTAAGAGAAGATAAAGAGGGAGAATCTTACAATAAGATAAGAAGAAGATGAAGAAGATGGAGGACAGGAGAACGAGGAGTGAAAGAGGTTAGGGAGGGTGGATCGGCAGTGGAATTTAGGGATTCAGGTTCCTCACTTCCTCTGCTCAGAGCTCCTCTCCCTACGCACTTTGCAGACAACTAGTCCTCTCCCTAGCCGCGATTACTGGTGCTGGATGTCGGTGGGTGGCTTGACGACGGCGAGATGGGTGGCTTGACGACGGCGAGGGTTTGTTCAATGGAGATTTGAGAGAACTCAGAGAAGTTGAGGGTTAGGGTTTGTTCGTTGGTCAGAGCACGATGTGCTTGTTTGGGGTTCTGATTTCAACTTGGAGGCAGAAGATGGAGATTAGGGTGGAAGGGTGTATTAGGAGTAATTCTTTTAAAATTGGGTGGGTATTTTTGTCCAAAAGAAAAGGGATGCTCCTTCCCGTGTCCTTCTCAAAACCACCTTTTCCAGCTGCTCAAATTTGCTCCTTTTGGAAACAAGGCCAAAATCAGCACCAATTTGTCCAAAAAGGTGTTTCAAATACCGTAACCAAACACCGTGACACATTGGTTTGGTTTTGAAACCACCTTTTCCCAACCCAATCTAAAATCCCAAACACTACCTAAGTCGGCTTCGGGTCTGGACCCGAGATCCGGACAATTTTGTCGGGCCGGGATCGGGTCCCAAATTTGGGCCCGTTTTTGGTCGGCATCGGGTCTAGTCCCGACTGCTTATCTTCGGGTCTAGTCGAGTCCGGATCCGTAGACCCGAATTGACACCCCTACTTTCACCTGTAGCAGCCGGTTTCAACTTATTTACCATAATGTCATTAAGTATTAAATATATAATTAATTTAAAATTTTCTCAAAAATAATATAATTACTTTTAAAATTCAGAAAATAATGTAATTAATTTGATAAAATCTAGAAAAATTCAAAAAAATTCAAAAAAAAGGTGAAAATTCAAAAACAAATGTAAAAATTTCAAAAATATTTGTAAAAATCCAGAAAAATGTAAACATTCCAAAAAATGTGAAAATTCCAAAAACAATGTAAACAATTCAAAAGAATTGAAAAAATTCCAGAAAAAATGTAAAAATCCCAAAAAAATGTTAATTAATGTAAAAATCTAAAAACAAAACGTAAAAAATCCAAAAAAAACTTAAAAATTCAAAAACACTGTACAAATTCCAAAAAATATTTTAAAAAAGTAAAAATAACATTAAAAATTAAAAATTCCAAAAAAAGTAAAACAATTTTTCTGAAATTTTTACATATTTTTGCAATTTGTACATTTTTTGGAATTTTTATATTTTTTTTGGACTTTGTACTTTTGTTTGGAATTTTTACATTTTTTTGGTAATTTTACATTTTTTTGGAATTTTTAGAAGTTTTTATGTTATATTTAAATTATTTTGGAATTTGTAAATTTTTAGAATTTTTTGAACTTTTTGAAATTTGTACATTTTTTGGAACTTTTACAATTTCTTTGAAATTTTTATATTTTTTTGGAATTTTTACATTCTTCTAGAGTTTTTTACATATTTTTCTGGATTTTGTAAATTTTTTGGAACTTTTACATTTTTTTAGATTAATTAGCATTTTTTCGTTATTTTTACAAATTTTTTTTGGAATTTGAACTTTTTTTGGTAATTTTACATTTTTTTTTTATGTTTACATTTTTTGGAATTTTTACATTTCTTGGAATTTTTACATTTTTTTGGTATTTTACATTTTTTTCTAGATTTTTAGATTAATTATTTTTTTTGGAATTTTTATCCATTTTTTGGATTTTTTAAAATTAATTACATTATTTTATGAATTTTAAAATTAGTTATATTATTTTATGGATTTTTTAAATTAATTATATTATTTTTTGGATTTATTAAATTAATTATGTTATTTAATACATAATGGCATTATGGTAAATAAATTGAACCGGCTGCCACAGGTGAAAGTAACGGAACTTTGGGTTGACCGATGGTAGCCCTAACTTTTGCAGTTGACCGAAAGTTCAGGGGAGGCGGAATAAAAATTTGAAAAACACGGGAGATTTCTATTTTTCGTGATAGTACATGCGGCATTTCCACAATTACCCCTTATTTTTAATATGGTTCAAAATTTTACTCACTTTTAAAAATATTTTTCTTATTTTCTTATGTTTTTTTTGTTTTTTTTCATATAATTTCCTTTTAAATTTAACTTTGTATTATTTTTAAAATATTCTAGAATTTTTATGTTTTATTTTAAGTTCCAGAAATTTATTGTATTTAAAAAAAAAATTATTCATTTTTGGTATATTTTTAAATTTATTTTAAATTTTGTATTATTTTCAAGAAAATCTATATTTTTTCCCCTTTTCTAAAGTTTGAGTTTTTTTTTAATAATCGATACATTTTTTTAACTTTCTGGAATTTTTTTAAATTATCAACTTGCCATGCCATGTGTGGCATATACCTGTCATGCCACGTCAGTAGATACCAACAAGTCATCTCTCCCAGCAGGTTGGAGGTTGCTCAGGGACCAAATTAATAAACGTATCGTACAATAGGGATCAAATTAGTCACGGTTAGACCACATAGATAAAATTAAATAAAGTTTTATAACACAGGGACCAAAAATGTCATTAGGTCATAAATTAACCAATGAACATTAATAATTTTTGTATTTTTTAAAGTCCTGATGTGATTGTTATTTAATAAAAAAATATTAATAAATGTCACATTATTAGATAACAGTCACGTGTCAATTATTTAACACTATTAGTCAAAATTGAGAAATACGGTGATAATATTGTCCAACGATAGAAATATGAATGGTTAATTTATTTGACAGAAAAATGTTGGATGCTAAATTGGTTAATTTCAAAAATAGGTGGCTAAGTTTTATAACACATATGTGTCCTTGTGTTATAAAACTTTGATGTGTATTAATTGTGTCCACTGTGTTATTATCACTACTTTCTCAATATATTCCCATTAATTTTTCAATTAATATATTATACTCCCAACTGGACACAATTGGACACATCCCATGTTTGATTTCTTTTGATTTCAGGCACAACAAATCAAAACCTTGACAAACTATATCTTTTCTAACTTTTCTAAACTTTCTGGGATTTTACCAGAAAACCCATTGGAGCTCAGATCGCTGAGTTAAATTACTGATGGAGTCGGGGACAATTTCGTCAAAATGATTTTGACTCAGGTCAAGCAGTCTCAGGTTTTTCAACTTGGACAGAGAGAAAGAAAACCCACCGCTTAGCTGGCTCAAGGATGCAGGTGCTGTCTTCTTGCTCTAATGGGATAATGACTCTTGGGTTTCTGATTATCTTGGCTTTTTTCACTGTTTCTAAATTGTCGTTAAATTGTGGGGTGGGTTTCCTGTCAGACAATCTGTGCGACTAAGTACAGACAACTTTTTTAGGTTTAATAATAAAAAAATGAAATTAACAGTAGTTTATTAACATTCTAATAAAAGGAATTTCAGACGACTTACATGTATAACGTGTAAAACTGTATCGAATAAAAACAAACATTAGCAATTGACTAAAATAGAAAAAAAGTAAGATTAGGAACCTTGGGGTGCACCAACAATAGATTTGGAAATACACCAACAGACAATATATATTATTTTTAATAAGCAATGAGATTTATTAAAAAAGAGTCATGAGAACATGACAATAAGCCCCTGAAGGACCAGGATACAAGCTAAAAAGTTAGAACAAGCAAAAACAAAACCAAATGCAGCTAATAAATCTGTAACCAGAAATCTAACTAGCTCGACCCTCCCCACAAATATAGCCACGAAGAGGATATCATCATCTGCACCGAATTGTAGGGGAACAAGGGGTCTCTACTTTTTATCCAATTCTGCCAATAGGAATAAACCAGGTTTAAGATGCGGAACACTCTAAAGATCTCTTGATGAAACACCACTTTGTTTCGCTGAGTCCAAATTGTCCATAACACCGCATACAACAACATTCTCCACATCTCCTGAACCTGTTTGTTGGTTGCTGCATTCAACCCGCTCCAACACTGCCATAAGTCTGCCACTGTCCTCGGAAGCACCCACACAATGTCCGCCCATCGCATGATATAGTCCCATATAGGTTTAATAAGTCGACAATGGAATAACAGATGTGTTGAGCTTTCCTCTACTTCTGTGCACAATGGACAGTAACTATCTTCCGGAAGCAGCATATTACGTTTCCATATGAACTATCTTGATGCGATGCGGTCCTGCAAAGTAAGCCAAATATAGAATTCGACACGGTGAGGAACCAACCTACTCCAACACGAGGCCAAAAGGGCGTTCCTAACCTCACCCTAGCGATGCGCCGCAATCCCCCTGCAGAAAGACTTCACTGTGTAACTACCCGTAGCCTCAAGATTCCATGTCAAGGCGTCTCTACTCTCCCCTATTCTCGGATTAGGAAGCATATCTTGAAGATTACTCACTTCATCAACCTCCCATTCAAATAGCCCTCGTCTCCACTCCCACCTCCAAATCCAAGACTCTTCCTGCCATTCCCCGAGCTCACTGACAGTGCCTAATTGGTTGCGAGATAGAGAGTACAGGTGGGGAAATTGAAGAGCAAGTGGAACTCGAGAAGCCCATAAATTCCACCAGAATTTCATATTTGGTCCACTCCCTAGCTTTAATATGATTTGAGAGGTCCAGAACCCGAATAGAGAGCTATTACGACCTCTAGCTCGGATGATGCCACCTCAAACTTGGGAGAGATTACTACTATCCCTGAGCCAGAAATCTTCCACTGTGCTGAAATTATATTGCTTCCGAATAATCTCAGCCCACGGCTTCCTTTCCCCTGTCAACAACCCCCAAACCCATTTCATTAAAAGCGCCTCATTATGGGTTTGTATATTACCGATACCTAGCCCACCAAGCTCCGTCGGACGCACCGCAACCTCCCACTTAACCTTAGCTAGGCCTCTTTTCTGCTCATCTCCACTCTAGAGAAACCTTCTCATAATTCTCTCACATTGATGAACTATAATTTTTGGCATGGGGAATATAGACATGTTATACACTGGAATGCTAGGCAACACAGACTTAATGAGAGTCACCCTCCCCCCACCGACAGCAGCGAGTCTTTCCAAGTCGCTAACCTCTTCCTCATAGCATGTATTAAGAAATTCCAGCTAGAAAGTCTCTTCGAGTTTAACCCAACATAGGAACCTAAGTACTTGAATGACAATGCTTCGAATTTACAACCTGCTCGACGAGCCACCGTCTCCCCTGACTACTGGAAAACATTAATCCCTACTAGAGAGCTTTTGTGGTAGTTGACTTTCAAGCCCGAAAAAGCATCAAACCACCGCAGAACCCCTTTCACACACTGTATCTCTGCCTCCTCGTTATTAACAAACACCATGGTATCATCCGCAAACTGAAGGTGCGTAACATTCCACCCCACTACTTCATTGTCAATGCCCCTTAAAAGGTCGTACCTTTCCGCCCTGAGAAACAACTGGTGTAGCCCCTCAGCCGCAATATTGAACAAGAACGGAGATATGGAGCAAACCTGTAGGCCCACGCCCCACCCCAAACTCTTCTGAAGGCGACCTATTAATTAAAACCGAGACCTTAGCCGTACTCCAGCATTGCTTGACCCAACCCCACCACTTTTGACTGAACCCCATGTGTCCCATAACGTCATCTAAATAACTCCATTCTACTGAATCATATGCTTTCTCAAAATCAAGTTTAAGCAAAAATTCTTGTTGCTGAGTTGCCTTAAGATGATGAACAACCTCATTCGCTGTCATGACGCAATCCATAGTCTGCCTCCCTTTTAAAAACCCATGCTGGGCTTCACTCACCACTGACATGATCACCGATCCTAGTCGGTTTGCTAGCACTTTAGAAATAATCTTGTAATAGCTGTTTACAAGACTGATAGGATGGAACTCACTAAACCTCTTCGCAGCCAATACTTTTGGAATAAGAGTAAGGAAAGAAGACTTTGCACCTTGAGGAAATCTACCCAAGCTGAAGAACCCTCGAACCAATCGACACAAATCCCCTCCTATAAGATCCCAAGAGTTCTGAATAAACCTCATGGATAAACCATCCAGGCCTAGAGACTTGTCGCCACTACAACTCTTAACTACTTCCCAAATCTCCACTGCCGACACCTCTTTATCAAGACTTATCACCTCTTCTGCACTCAACCTGGCAAATCCTAAATCTTGGATCCTTGGTCTGTCCCAGCTCACTTCCTTGAAGAAATTAGAGAAGTGCCCAGCCGTTGCTGCCTTAATGTCGTTGGGGTTGGATAAGCTACCATGATTCGTAACTATCTCAGTGATACTATTTCGTCTGCTAGTAATTTTCAGCAGTTGGTGAAAATACTTCGTGTTTCAGTCCCCCTAAGTACACCATTTCATCCAAGTTTTCTGTTGCCAAAAGCTATTAGCACGCCCCTATTGATCCCATAAAGCAGCATTTATTTCTGCTTTCTCTAACAATTCCGCAGGAGACATCTACTAACCTGTCCATGCTGTCTAATTTGTCCTACAACTCTTGCAGCCGAACCTCTATCATTCCAAATACCTCTCGATTCCAAACTCGTAATTTATCCTTTAACCATCGGAGCTTCCTTATCACCTGATGTTGCCCCGAATAAATCCTCTCAGCTTCCAACCAGAAACTAGACACCTTCTCTTTGAACCCAACTACTTCCCACCACGCAGCTAGATCCTTGAAAGGCTTCGGTCCCCAATCAACATTAATATTACACAACAATAATGGCACATGATCAGAATAATTCCTACCCAATGCAGTGAGTTTCAGCTCAGGAAATCGTGCGATCCATTCAGGATGAATAAAAATCCGTTCTACTTCTGCTTATGGCATTTGCCCAAGTAAAGCGTCTCCCCACCAACAGCAAATCCTGTAGCCCACAAGAATCCACCCAATTTTGTAAGTCAGTCATCCCCCTTGTATAATCAACCCCATTAAGTCGCTCCGACGGAATAAGAACTTCATTAAAATCTCCCATAACTAAGACCGGGACGTTACAGTTCTCAATTAAAATCGCTAACTGGTTCCACAATTGTTCCCTATGATGAACCTCAATGTTCGAATAAATATTTAGAACAACACAACTAAAGTTAGATTCAATTAATCGACCTTCAAGCCAAAAGAAGTGATCTCCTATTTTTGTCCTATTAACCTCAAGGATCCTAGAGTCCTACATAGCAATCAACCATCCTGACCTCCTCGTCGTTGGAACGCTCACCCATTTAATGTCTCTAATCATCCACATCGAACTAATAAAGTACTCGTTGACTGAAGAACGTTTTGTTTCCTGGAGGAAACATACACCTAACCTCTCCCGCCGAATACAACGCTTAATAAATCTACGCTTTACCATCGATAAAAGACCTCTACTATTCCACGATGAAAGTCTAATCATCTTATTTTTTTACCTAAGCTCGAGTCACCTTGCTCTTTAAGGCCTGAAGTTTTTCACCTCTCCCTCAAATCGCTCTCTATCAAAGTCTCTCAAAGCCTCCTCATTGACATTTTCAGTTAGGGCCATAAATCGTCCTAGTTCCCAGACGTCTCCCTCCAACATCGTAGCTTCGAATAGACGGTTCATATTGCTAATGTTCTCATCCTCTACTCGAATTAAGTCAGACTTGGACCTCACTCCCGAATTTGCGGTGTCCAAACTACCAGTACTGCCTATAAACTTCTTTATCTTTCCCATCTTCCGTCGCGAAGTAATAAAAGAGAGCTGATGTTCACTAATCGGAACTGTTCCACCAATAGAATTAGACAAGGATATTCCATGCATTCCGGGCTTGGCCTCTTCTCCACAATGAACCTTGCCAACTGGAATCTCAACTGAAGTTGCCGCCTCTGTATTATCTACTACAACTTCCCTCTCTTCCTCTTCCACTTGATCTTCTTCCTCATCCCAGTCTTCCTCCTTCATATCTACTCTTATCATCCAATCAAGGTTTGAAATAACACCTTGCATAGGTTCCTCATAGCAGCGAACCTTGAACAAACCCCCTTCCAACCTCACATATAGCTCTTTGTCTATTCTTGGACACGAGGTCGAGACTAAGATGAGGGCAACATCTAACCTTTTTCTCAATGTAGTATTTTTATCCACCACCACCAAACCTCCTAGCTTTCTACTAATAGTCTCAAAGGTATTATGTCCCCACGCTTGTAACGGAATTCCCGTGTACTGTACCCAGCACAAGCGACCTCTATCTTGCGTGCTCTCTTTCCAAGGTAAAACTTTGGAAAAAATATCTCCAATAGCTAGGTTAGCTACTGCCATAGCTGCCTCATAATTTGTTTCCCTGTCGAATTCCAGCAGCACTAACCCTCGGCCTATCATTCTCGTCTCACAAATCCATCCTACCTCCAATACCAACTCTTGGATTTCAGGTATGTGTTCAACACGTCTCAGAACCCCAATTGCACTTCTAGCTAACCAAATCTCATTGTCTTCTATAACCTTGAGATCAACAATCTCTGCTTCGTCGATTTCCTTTGTCACTTGTACTTTTTCATCTTTTGCTTCTATAGGACGATCCTGTCCAGTTGATTGAGCCTGTGCAGTTTTTGGACTTTCGATTTCCATGCTCGGTCGCGCCTTCCCTTCCCTCCTTACCTTTGTATCAGAGCCTACCTTACGTCTCCCAAATTTCTCTATACTACATCTCAAAGCTGAAGCTCCTATGTATTGGTGATCAAGTGCATACTCCATCTCTTTAGGATTCTCTACATTGGCCAAACAAATGAAACCGAATCTCCTCCCTACCTTGTTCCCACGATTAGGAATGTAAACATCCCGAAGACTACCAAACCTAGGGAGCTTCCACCTCCGATTAATCAAATACCGAAGGGATCGATTATCCACATGGAGAGGGAGGTTTTCCACATAGAAGGTCGTTACCTGAATTTCTTCATAAGCGTCCATTAATTAAAGCATGAATTATTAATCTAAATTAATTTCATGCAAATGGATTAACTCAAATTCTAACGATTCTAAATAATCATGCACACCGCTAGATATTAAATTAAATTAACAATTCTAATAAATGAGGAGTGAGCTCTAAAACTCGAGTTTAGAAAATTATCACAAATATCGAAGTTGGCGAAACATTCGATTAGGATGGTAATCGCGGATTCGGTACCTGCAAAAGAAAATGAAGATGAGTTAGTCCACGATTTAATTAAAATCCCATCAGTGCATATTTTGGCACACTCTTTTCTTTTCTTGGGTCGCAGCCCACACTCTCTTTTCTTCTCTCTTTTCCTTTATTTCTTTCCCTAGGTTGGGCCGAAGCGCAACCCCTCTTTCTTTTCTCTCCTCTCTTTTATTTCTTTCCTTTCTTTCTCACGACCACACTCTCCTCTCTTCTTTCTTTTCTTTCTTTCCTTTTTCTTTCTTCTTGGTTGTAGCCTTTTCTTCTCTTTTCTTTCTATTTTATTTTCTTCTCCTATTCTCTTCCCTGCTCTGGGAGCAACGAAACACAACACACATAAAACGCAGCGGCGGAGGTGTGGTGGTGGTGCTTTGGAGATTCGGTGACAATGGTGGTTGTGAGGAGTAGTAGTGAATGAAGGCGGTGTGGTGAGGCTGTGGTGTTTAGGTGGTGATGTCTCGTTCGAGTTAACGGTTCGAGACATCTCGTTCAAAACCGATAAAAGCTCGAATGAGACAAATAAATGAAATAAATGAAATGATAATAAATAATAACAAAGGATAATTATGTAAAATTCTAAAGTCGATGCTAGAACGAATGATGAAAATAAAAATGCAGATATACTATGATAAATATTATAACGATGATTTAAATTAATCATGTCAAAAATCGGGTATCAACAACATGACATGCCTGGACTTTAAAAAATACAAAAAGATATTAATGTTCATTGGTCAATTTATGATCTAATGACATTTTTGGTCCCTGTGTTATAAAATTTTATTTAATCTGATCTCTATGGTCTAACCATGACTAATTTGTCCCTGGGCAACCTGCAACTTGCTGGGAGGGATGACATGGCATGACTATGCCACACATGGCATGCCAAGTGGATATTTTAAAAAAATCCGGAAAGTTAAAAAAATGTACCGATTATTTAAAAAAAAATTCCCAAACTTTAGAAAAGGGAATTGTTTTGCAAAAATAAATAAATTTAAAAACAATAACAAATTTAAAAATATACCAAAAATGAATAAAACATTTAGAAATACAATAAATTTTTGGAACTTATAGGGAAAAATTCTAGAATATTTAAAAAATAATACAAAGTTAAATTTAAAAAGAAATTATAGAAAAAATATTCATAAGAATTTTTAAAAAATATTTTAAAAAGTGAGTAAACGCTAGTGTTTCTTAGTGGAAAAAAATTCAATTCGGTTCGAGATAAGCGCACACCACAATAAATTAATATGTAATTTAATGTTCTGAATAAAGAAAATATATGTACCACTATTTTAATTTTGTAATATTTTTTTCTTTTCCTTATCTTTATAAAAAGTTAAATTTTTAAAACACATTTTAAAAATACTTTCCTTATTTTGATATTTTGATATTTTTAATTTTTTAATTTAATTTCTATTGTTTTTTTAAAATTACTTCAATTTCTTTTAAGTTCCAGAAATATATTTTATTGTTTAAAATTTTCATGCATTTGTTTTGGACTATTTTTAAATTTTTACTACATTTTTTGGTTTTTAATATTTTTGTTTTGTATTGAATTTATAGTTTTCAATTTTTTGTTTCATTTTTCCATTTTTTTAAAAATTGCATAATTTTTGGAATTTTTAAAAATTAATTTTTTTTAATTCCATGTGTCGTCTACGTAACATGTCATGTCATCACTCTCAGCCGATTGTGGCCTGCTTAGGGACGAAATTAACAAAAGATTCTCATCTTAGGGATCAAATTAGTCACGGTTTGACCATAGGGACCAGATTAAACAAAATTTTATATCAAGAGACCAAAAATGTTTTTAAACTTCAATGAATCAATCTTCCTAGGGTAATGACATTTTACACCCTGTACTAGACAGAAATTGACATTTTACACCTCTAACGGAAAAAAGAGCCATAATAAACCCTCTACTCGCCAAAATTGACATTTTACACCCTCCGTTAATCCGTGGCTGTTAAATACTGACGTGGACTTTATTTTTGAATTTTTCTCCTTTCATTAAATATGTGTCATCCCTGTAAGCATTTCCACCTCAGAAAATAATTAAAAAATATAAACAAAATAATAAAACATTTCTTTTTACTTTCATCTTCCTTATCCTCCCACAACTCCTTCTCCTCTCTTATACCTCTTCTTCCTCATCCAACCACCAACCCTTTCCCTTCTCCATCTTGCACTGACATTAGGAGAATCAAGTTGCGGCAACTCTTTCTGGCGAGGCGAGGAGGACAAAGTGGCGGAGATTTCTTCAGGCGAGGAGGACGAAGCTTGGAGATTGCTTCAGGCGAGGAGGACGAAGCGGCGACGATTCCTTTAGGTGAGGCGAGGAGGAAGAAGGTAACGGGTTGGGTGTTTAGGTTATTGTTGGGTGTTGCGGGTTTGGGTGTTCGTTTCTCTGTGTTTATTTTTTTCTAATTTGATCTCGGTTTCTAGGGAAATAAAATGGTGTTGGTAGTAAGGCCTGAAACTGATAGTGGAATCGATGAGGTAGTTTATGATGAGGGAGTAGTTGTTGGGTCTGAAACTGGTAATGATGAGGATGAGGCAGTAGTATATGGTGAAATTGGTGGGATAGTTAATGGTGAGGGAGTAGCAGGTGAATCTGAGATGAGGAGCATGAAGAAGATGATGAAGTGGGGCTTGACTACTGGGTTCATGTGGAAGGGGCTAGTGACAATGACGATGATGAATTACAAAGGATAAAAGAGGTAGTTAGGGAAATTAAAAAAAATAAGAGAGCTGAATTTGACAGTAGGCCAATTAATGGGTCTAACCCTAGTGACTTGTGTGATGGTCGTGAAAATGTAGAATGCTCTCATGGGGAGGGAAACTTGAATTTTGGGGGGGGAAGGTAATATGCCGAACAACATTGGAATTTGTGGAACATGTTTAGATGAAGGTAAAAAGTTTGTATTTTCTAGTGATGATGAAGAGTTTGCCACTGATAGCGAGGATAAGGATAATGTGAAAAGGGGAACCAATCTTGAAAGAAAGAGGTATGATCCAAATAATGTATTACTGCATTTTGACTTGCACATGATATTTCTGAATAATAAACAATTTAAAAAGGCAGTTGTTAAGCATGTTGTGTTAGGGAAAAGAGATGTTAGGTTTCAGAAAGATGAAAAACATAGATGCAGGGCTGTTTGTAGAGACTCAGATCGTGCATGGAGTATTTTGTGCAGTATAGATGGCGCTACTAAGAGGTGGGTTGTGAAAACATTTTGGGGTATTCATATTTTGTGTAGTATAGAATTGAGGATGAAGTGAGTATTTTTCACTTATTGCATTGTTCATTTATTGTGATGCGCACCGTAATGGTTATTAAATTTTATTTTTTGTTGATTGCTAGGCAAGTGAAGCTAATTCTGAAAATGTAGCAGTGGGCAACCATTCATCTCAAACTGTGCAAAATGAATTGCTCGCGAGTGGGCTAACATTTGTACCAAATCTGCCACAAGTAAATCTGCCACCCTCATCTTCTGCTGCAAACAGATTTGTAGAAACAAATGTAAGTTACAAATGTAAGTTGATGCTCATTATTTATGTAGCATGTTCTTATTCTTATTTTTGTTTCTATGAGATAACAAGATAAGTTGATATTCATTATTTATGTAGACAGGAACAATATTTTATAAAACAGTATGGAGGCCTAAGAAGCAACAAACTGTAGGAGCAACACCGCCATCTGCAAGACACCCTACACCAAAGCGACCTATTCCAAGGCCACCAAATGCAGCAGATTACACTTCCATGCCACCTTTTGCGCAATCACATAGCAAGAAAATGACACGTGAGGCCATTGGTACCCAAGAATCTACAGTAGGGCAATCTCCCCTGCTTAAAAAGCCTTGGATCCCCTAATTAATATTTTACTAAAGCTTTTTTTGTCAATTGTAATGAAATAATTGTTTTGTTGATGCCCAAGTGACTGTTAGATATATTAGGTTTCTTTAGTATTAAACAAAGATCATAGGACATTGAACAAACAATCTACAAATTTCTTGGACTTGCCAAGCCATTATTTTTCTGAATTTTTAAATTAATTATATTATTGATTATATTTATTTACATCATTTTTTATATTACATTTTTTCTGAATTTAAATTAATTAATTGTTTTTGGATATTTTACATTAAATTAATTCCATTAATTTTCTGAATTTTTAAATTAATTAAAGTATTTTTTCTAGATTAGTTACACTATTTTAATATATTTTTAAATTAATTAAATTATTTTTCTTATTTAATTAAATTATTTTTATGGATTAATCAAATTAATTGTATTATTTTTCTGTATTTGTTACATTAAATTAATTACGTTATTTTTTTTGGATATTTTATATTAAATTAATTACATTAGTTATATTATTTATTTACATCATTTTTTATATTACATTTTTTTGGATTTTATAAATTAATTATATAATTTATTGGATTTTTAAATTAATTAACTAATTGTATTATTTTTTGTAATTTTTACATTAAATTAATTACATTTTTTTGGATATTTTACCTTAAATTAATTATATTGTTTTATGGAATTTTTAAATTAATTAAAGCATTATTTCTAGTAATTACATTTTTCTTCTGGACTTTTTAAATTAATTACACTATGTTTCTATATTTTAAAAATTAAATTATTTTTCTTACTTAATTACATTTTTTATGGATTAATTAAATTAATTGTATTATTGTTTTGTAATTTTTACATTAAATTAATTATATTTATTCTGGATATTTTACATTAAATTAATTAAATGTTTTTCTGAATTTAAATTAATTACTCCCTCTGTCCCTCAATAAATGTCTTCCTCGCATCCCAATATTCAGTAGGGAACGCATATCGAGGAGGTCGGATGAGGCACTATTTGACTCTAAAAAACTCCGAATTTTTTTTTGAACGTACGTTAATCCTTAACGTACTTCCCAGAAAAAATTAGGGGCAAAATTGTTTCAAATAGGTCGTCTGCCGGCCGTTTTAAGATACGTGCTGAAATAGTAAAAGCAAAAGCTAAAACGGCAATCATTGAGGGACGGAGGGAGTACATTTTTTGATATTTTACACTAAAATAATTACATTATTTTTTTGAATTTGAAATTAATTAAAGCATTTTTTCTAGATTAATTACATTGTGTTTTTCGATGTTTTATATTAATTACACTATTTTTCTATATTTTAAAATTAATTACATTATCTTGATGGATTAATTAAATTATTTTTATTATTTTTATGTATTTATTACATTAAATTAATTGTATTATTTTTTTGTATTTGTTACATTAAATTAATTACATTATTTTTTCTGAATATTTTATATTAAATTAATTATATTATTTTCTGGATTTTTTTAAATGAATTACGTAATTTGTTTGGATTTAAATTTTTTTTAATTGCATTATGTTTCTGTATTAAATTAATTACTCTATTTTTTTGAATTTTTTAATTAATTATATTATTTTTCTGGATTTTTAAAATTAATTATAATATTATTTTTTTGAATTTTTAAATTAATTATATTATTTTATTAATATTTTATATTTTTTTAATTATTTTCTGAGGTGGAAATTGTTACAGGGATGACACATATTTAATGAAAGGAAAAAAATTCAAAAATAATGTTCACGTCAGCATTTAACAGCCACGTATTAACGAGTGTAAAATGTCAATTTTGGCGAGTAAAGAGTTTATTATGGCTCTTTTTTCCATTAGAGGTGTAAAATGTCAATTTCGGTTGAATACCGGGTGTAAAATGTCATTACCCCATCTTCCTAAACTCTTTAGTTAAAAAAGAAGGTCTATTGTCATATTTATTTATCCATCTAACTGAGTTGGTGAAATCAGTTTCAATAAATAACTTTGAACCCAAGAGGCGAGGGTTGTTGGCAGAAATTTATAGCGCCTTGCAAATCGGCTCAAGAGGATAATTCCGAGTATTATGTTGGAGAACCAGAGTGCCTTCATACCATGTCGCCTCATCTCAGGCAATGCTTTGATCGCTCAGGATATCTTTCACCAAATGAACACTAAAAGAGTGGACACAGGTTGGATGAGCGTTAAACTGGATATGAGTAAGGCCTATGACAAAATTGAATGGGGTTGTCTGGAGGTGATCATATCCCAAATAGGTTTCAACTCAAAGTGGGTGTCGGTGGTGATGCGCTAAGTAACGATTGTTTCCTACTCAATCCTCCTTAATGGTAACCCGGAGTCTACTTTCTACCTTAAGAGTGGGCTCCGACAAGAGGATCCTATCACCTTATCTGTATATATATCGCTTTGGGGCAAAAATCAAAACTCACCTTAATTTATTATTATTGTTTGATTTCTTTTGATTGCAGTCGCAACAAAATATTACTCCCTCCATCCATAAATAACTGACGCTTTGACTTGGGCACGTATATTAAAAAGGCCGGATGACTCACTATTTGACCCAAAAAAAAATCGTATTTGTTTTTCGAACGTTCCTTAATCCTTTAACGTACGTCCGAGAAATAATTATGGGCAAAATTGTCTCAAATAGTGAATCATTTGGCCTCCTTAATATGCGTGCCAAAAGTCAAAGCGTCAGTTATTTATTGACGGAGGGAGTAACAAATTACATGTAAATGTAACAAATCACAGGACCGCAAAAAATTCAAAGTACATTAAAATATTTTTAATTAATAGAGAGTTATGAGTCTGAGCAGTAAATGCTTCAAAACAATAATTTAAAGAAAAATGCAATATCTAACAAAGTTGTGATGCACGCCACAGTGTATATATAATTCATAAAAAAAGAGTATTAATTTATAAAAAATAAAAATAAAAATAAATGTCGACTATGATCAATCGATGGGTTAGCGCAATCTAACTTGATCGTCGGAGATTCTACACCGGAGCCCCCCCGGTGATTTGCAGGTGGCACTGGAACAAAGATGTCAGTCACATCCAGGCACCCTTTGACAGATCTACCCTCATCCCCCACATAGGAATATCATTTTGGTGCTCTCGTTGAGAGCTTTGGATCATTTGAGTGAGTCTGCCTCTAAATCCAAGCTCTTTTCCTCCTTCAAGAACATCCTTTGAATGACGTCCAATCAAGATCTCCCACCAGTCTCGCCTAGTAGTGCTTTCAAAGTATTCCTCGCATCATGCGATCTCCTCGCTAATCCCCCATCTGCTGCCCTAGCTAGAGAGAATTCGATTCCAACCAATCTCTTCACCACAACCTGCCCAATTCCTGGACCGAACGATGCCAGCACCTCAGTTGTGATCAATCGGCAATTTGATTTCTCTAGCCTGGAGATTACATTCCCAACCCCGCCCATCCCCGGATCCAATCTGGCCAACACTTGGGCTCCAATAGGTCGCACACCCAGTTACTACCCTAACTTGGATGTCAGTTTCCCAAATATCATTGCATCCGTACCAAACCTTACCAATGTCAGTTCTCCCCCCGAATCCAATGTAGTCCTGCAATAGAGAGTAAACTATCTCATGTATATTCTCTCCAGTGTGGCCCCCCAATCGGTGGCCCCACCACCGATCCAACAGTTTATTCCACAACTTGTCATCCCTCAGGTAATGCCCTCTTTCGCGCCACGAGAACCGATAGCTCTCCTCGCAGCCAACCTGGCCCCGGAAGGAAGCCAGTCCCAATGCTCACATCAAAGGACGGTAGAGCGTCGTATACCTCCCCGCGAGAGTCCTCCCAGGACGCAAGAGGGATACTTGGACAATCTGGTGGATGATCACTGTGACGCTCGCCATAGCGTGACGGGCCCTATTCGTCCACAATCAAGGAGATCTCACGGAATAAGACAAGACGGTAGAAGAAGTTGAGAAAGGTCACCAGTACGACTCCAATCTATGGTAGAACAACAACACAGTCAGAGGCAGGACCCACCTGAATACCGAGAGAACCATGTTATATTTCAGACACGGAGGGATGAAGCCTTGTGTGAAATGTTCGTACTTACTCTCTCCGGGATGGCCAGCACTTGGTTCGAAGCACTACCGTTTGGCTCCATAGATAATTTCGAACAACTCAAAGAAAAGTTCCTAGGCAGATTCAGCACTTACATCCCGTTGAAAATGTCTTCCGTGGCTTTGTTCTATATCATCCGGAGGCAGAGGGAGTCCCTTCTGATGTACCTAGACCGTTTCAACTTAGAAATGGGCCAAACCCTGGATACCAATGTTGACTTCGCGGTAGAGGCCATGAAAAAGAACTGTAGGTATGGGAAGTTGGAAGATCTACTAACGGTGGACCCCCCAAAAACCTTGGATCTCCTGAGGGCCAAGGCGCATAATTATTCCAAAATGGAGGAAGTAGACAACCAAAAGATGAAACCGAGAGAACAAGAGCCTCGAAAAGCCACGCAGACGATGGCCTCCCTACCTAAAGATCATAGAGAATATGCCCCCGGAGGACTACCACCAGAAAGATTAACCCCCGATTAACCAGATTAACAGACCTCAACTTCAGGACAACACCATTGACCATTCCCTGGGCGCAGATCCTGGAAATAGTAGAAAGCAAAGGCCTACCGATTTGTTTTCCCACCAAGATTTGTTTTCCCACCAACAAAGCTGGAGCGTACATGGGAGACCGTGGAGATATGTATTGCCATTTTCACAAGGCCAACGGTCATAGCACGAAAGGGTGCAGAATGCTGAAGGCAACCATTGAAAGACTGGTCTTGGACGGATACTTAGGGGAATATGCCGTTAGAGCACGAACGTTCAACCGTGACAACCAGGTGGATAACGGCACAGGACCTGGAGAAGGGCTACCAGTTCCAATGCGATAGATGTAAAAAGAGTCAAGGGCAAAGAGGTACTAGGGGTCGATCAGGATGGATGTCTCTTGATTAACCTAATAGCAGGAGGAACTCAAGGCCTGGAAAAACCTCTAGTAGGGGAAAAACGCAAACGAGAGGAGCTGCTTACAAGAGAGTCTAGCTTTGGACCTTTGGACCGAATGACAATATCATTCTCCGAAGAGGATGCCCAAGGGGTGGTACATCCTCAGAATGATGCCCTGGTACTAACGACCTACATTGGGGCCCATGGAGTAAGAAGGACCCTGATTGACAATGGCAGCGCCGTCAACCTTCTATCACTCGCGGCCTACGAGCTGATGTGAAGGCCAGAGTTAGAGCTAGTACATTTCTAGAAGCCCATCATTGGGGTAGATGGAGTGCCTGTCCCGATAGCAGGGGCAACGTATCTTCCGGTTGACTTCCGGGAAGATAAATCAAAAAAGACAGAGCGACAACTATTCATAGTTGTCGACCTGAATCTACCGTATAATGTCATCTTGGGCCGCCCCTTTTTGAACACATTTAGAGGAATCATTTCACAATGACATATAAAGTTAAAATATCCATCATGGGAAGGGGTTGTCACAATCAAAGGCGATCAGAAGCTAGCAGCAGAATGCTACTTCACCATGACAGCTGGCCAGTGCGACCGATATGTCTGCATAACAACGGATCTGTTTGACCCACAGGATGAAAAATGTACCCAACTATTGGAACAGATGATTCCAATACCGGTAGAAGGAGTGCCTGCCGGTGTTGCTACCCGATTTTTGACATGAGTAATCGTTACCATATCATAACATACCCACATTTTTATTTTTAATTATATTGTCAAGTATTATTATTATTATTATCATTATTATTATTACCATTATTTATTTTTTCGTATCTTCTTATTTTATTTTATTTTTTGTTCGTATTTTTATTCGAGCTTTTATCGGTTTATCGGACCGTTAGCTCGAACTAAATAATATAAATACCCATGATCACCGAACCACCTCTCTTCTTCCTCATTTTTCAAATGAAATCTGATAAAGGTTGTTCACCTCTCCCATTGTCAAAGGGAATCAGACACAAACGGCTCTTTTCCTCAGTTTTCAAAAGAAAATCTGAGAGAGTCGGCTCTCCTCTCCATTTGTCAAAGCAGATCCCATGAACCCCGCTCATTCTTCCAATTTTTCTTCAAAAATCTCTGACAAACATTTGAATTAATCTCAATCCCTTCTCTCATCACCATGACCGGACCCCTACCTCCTCAATGTACCTCACCCTCTATAAATTAAGAGCAAATCCTTTGCAAGAGGAAGAGACTGATCCCAGACCAAATTACCCCCCCCCCCCCCCCTGCCAAATTCCAACCCTCAATTTCACTCTCACTCTGTAGAAATCCCAATCCCACACGATCACCAACAAATATCTTCATCCTCGCTGCCCAATACTGAACCCATCTTAACCCTCACTGCCTAAACGCCACGCCCTCTCTTTAAAATCACCAAAATCATCGACACACTGCACCTACTCATCAAACCCAAATTAAATCACCCATCAGCAAATTAAATCACTTATCCGAAACCAAATACACCCAACCCAAAATTAATTCAAACACAACTCAAAAACCACCATTCCGGTCCACCTCACCCGAAACAGCCACAAAGACCGCCCCAAACCAGCTTCAAAATCAGCACCAAAATAACCCTTAATCTCCATCAAAACAGCTCCAAAATCAGCATCAAAACAAGCCCTAAAATCTACCCAAAATCAGTAACAAAATCATCCCAAAATCAGTAACAAAATCATCCAAAAATAGTCCCAAATCAGCCCCAAAAACAATCCCAAATCAGCCCTAAAATCTACCCAAAATCAGTAACAAAATCATCCCAAAATCAGTAACAAAACCACCCGAAAACAGTCCTAGAATCAACCCGAAAATCCACCCAAACCAAACCCGAATCCACCTGATTCACCATCCAAATCAACCACTGTACACAATGCCCAGCAGCCAACCGTCACTGCCCGACCCTCCAACCACCGCCTCGCTACGGCAGCCGAACCCCGCCTCACCACCGCGGCAGACCAGTACCTCCGGAATCATCATCTCTTCACCGCGGTATTTCTATCCTCTTTTTTTGATTGAGTTGTTTGGTGGGTTGCTACTCTGCTTATATTAATTTGCAGGAAGAAAAGAGTAAGAGAAGAAGCCGCCGGCGGCTAGAGAAGGAGGAAAGAAATGAATTATGTGATTATAGGGTTGGGGCTGATTTTGTTATTCATTAGGCTTGGGGCTTGGCCAATAGGCCGACCCAGTAGGAAGGAAGGAGGCAAAGATGGGCTGAGGGTTATTTAGCTGGCCCGTCGGGAGATTTTTATTTATTTTGTTCGTAGTTTATTCGTATGCATGCTTGTAATATTTATTTACCTGCCTTATTTTTATTACTCGTGCTACTAACTAATCGGTGATGCAGGTACCTACTCGAAGAGATGCATTCTTTAAATTATTTATTTATCGTGCTTGATTATTTTTAATTGCTAGGATTTAATTAATTTGATTTGCATGAGAATTAATTTATATCAAAAAACTCCCTTTAATAATTTCACTCAAATCGACCCTTGCTTGAACGAATTAGGATTAGTAAATACTCAACTTTTATTTTGTTAAATGCATGAAATAAAAATAGGACTAGTAATTAAACATCACGCATTAATTTAATTGCATGATTATTAATTACTAAAATTCACACTCTTTAATAATTCCCTGAAAATAAAAAATGAATAAAATCAATCAAAGAAAAAATAAACAAAGTAGTAATCAAAACAATAGGATTTAAATCTTTTCCAATAACTCAGGTTCCCTCTAAAATTATTGGATAGTAAATCACCAAAGAAAATAATCATTTGAAAGCGGAAAGATAGTAAATGGGCCCTAAGCCCAACTCGTAGAAAATACCTCCATATTTAATCCCCCTTATCATTAGAGCTACCTTTTAAAATGAGATTTAAATCTTTAATGTTGCGTGATCGTTTAAATTTAGCAATCCCTTGATATTTACTTTATGCTCATGGATGTATTAATGTTATCTTTGACGAATGTGTTATGTGCGCGGCTTCGACCCCACTTCCCAGTTTTTCTCTTTTCAACGTGTTTTCTCGCATTCATATAAATGGTACTTTGCTAGTCTATGCATGCTTAGAATCACCTAGTAAATAGGATTAATCATATGCATTTGCCCGATGATGTAGTAACTCATCTGTGATGATAGTGATTTCGATCGCCGTGATTCGTCTATGATTTACTAGGGTCGTCGCTTTAGTAAAGATTAATAATAAAATGGTAGTAATTTCACTTAATCAATCTTGCATGTAATCTGACTAATTTTTGAACTCGATTAAATATAACCGGAATAGGTATGCAAACCGACCTTTTTCTTTTTTAGAGGATAAAATGTTTATTTTCTTTTTAACAACTCGACAATAATTAGGATAAAATCAACCGAACCAACTAAAGAATTAAAGCGACGATCCCCCCTGAGGGCCCCAAATTACTTGTTTTTAACATGATTTTAAAACACCTCTTTTTAGAACCGGTAACCTTTTTAGGATGAGACTTGGGTGCCTCGCACCTTCCCAAGTCCATAAATCGACCCCGAACCGTAGTTCTCGGGTTTAGACCCTTTTATTTGTGCCTTAGTTTTTATTTTATTTTCTTCTTTTTTCGGACTTTTAGGTTTCCCTAAACCTTAGAAAAATAGGGTGGCGACTTCATTGTTATGTGTTTTTCATTCGTCCCAAATTTCGCTCGCGACGGTGCGACAGTTTGGCGACTTCACTGGGGACTTTAGGGTCGAAGCCGGAATTATTTGCTTGAGGTGTTTATTGTTGTTATTTATTTGTTTACCCGCTTTGATATCAATTGTTGCCTTCTCACTCGCATCACGCATAATGCCCTGCCGCCGGGCCCTTCCCAAATAAGATTAGGTTGGTAATTAGTGAAGCCCTGGGGCACATGTTCCAGTAAGCTTTCATGAAACCAAACTCGGACTAGAACCCCTAAATGGGTGAGCGCCCCGATTCTTTAATGTTTCGGTAAGCAATCACGTACCCATTTACTGAGGGACCACTTCTATGGTATCGTCCGGGAGCCTTTCAGCCAGTTAGAAGTAGTTGAAATCACCCCAGCATATGCATCATGATCGTATGTTTATGTTCCAATTTGCTTCACTGTTGCCATGATATATCGCTTGTATATTTTCCAATATTACTAATTTCTTCTCATCCTTGTTATTTTTAACCCATCCTTTGCTCCGTATATTTTTTTTACCTATTTAATTTACTAATATATAAATTCCTTTTTAACAGAGACCCATCCTGCTTATTCATTCAATGGTGGCACCCATGATGCTTTCACTTGATACTTTTGGGAAGTTGAGCTACAACGATCAGTCTATGCGAGGGGACATGTTGGGGAAGAGTTTTGTTCTTGATGTCACAACTAAGGTTAAGGTGGAGATGATAGAATTTGATGTTGCTAAGATCAGGAAGTTGAGGAATGAGTTGACTAAAGACGAAGAAATGCAATTTAAGAAAATCTATGGAAAACTTCTGACACTAATAGGTGTGGAAGTTGATTTGGGTTGTATCCGAGCAGCTCTAAAGTTCTGGGACCCCTACCACAGATGCTTCTCTTTCAACCAAGGAATAGATCTGACTCCTACTCTGGAAGAATATGCCGTACTATTGAACTTCACTCCTCCAATTTCATCTATATACCAAAACGTTCGCTCTAAGTCAGCCGATGTCAAGCTGAGACTAGACCAATTGGTGGGGATCACAGCTCGTCAGAAGGACGGGAAATATATCTGGTGCTGGCCGGATATCGCAGAACAATTTCATTTGTCCTATGGAGAAAAGCGTTTGAGGATTCTAGCCTTCGCCGTAATGGGGTTTGTCTTGTTCCCTAATATGAAGAACTGTATCGACTTTGAAGCAGCCAATGTATTTTGTGAAATGGAGATAAATAAGATCAACCCTACGATAACTATTTTGGCGGAGACATTTCGTTCCTTGGATCTTTGTAGAAGGACTAAAAAGGGAAGGTTCACTTATTGCACTCAACTATTAACAGTATGGTTGATCAGTCACTTCAAGCAGGCACCAAATCAGTCTCTGTTTTCTCCGAGCTATCTGGGCATGGATCCTTTGGTAAAGGTCATTGGGGGAATGGGCCAAGAAGTAGCCGTGGATAAATGGAAAATGGAAGATAAAGAGGCCTGGGTCGGCAGATTCCTGAATCTTTCTGAAGAAGATATCGACAGACACGCCAAATGGTTGCGAGCTGCTAATCCTATTGTAAGTTGTGGGGACTTATTGTGGGTCCCATTGATCGGAGCAAGAGGATGTGTGCCCTATTGCCCAGCTCTTGTCCTTGACCAATTTTGCATTATGCAAATTATCCCCGCCACTTTCGGTATGCCGAGCTCGAGTCCACCACACTCAGAAGAGACTGACACCCTACATCAGTATGTGAATCAGTGGCGTACCCCATTTTGCCTTGAGGGACATACTATCCCTACTCGGCCAACAAAGGAATACTCAGAATGGCGGAGGAACAGGATTAATGGAAATGTTTTGCCCCTCCCAGAAAATAGGAAGCCTATGGAAGAAGAAGGTGAATGTCATGCCAATGCGGAGGTTAGTTATGTGGCTTATGCCCAGTTGATGGAGCAATTACTAGTAGTGAAAGAAGAACGAGATCTGGTGATGAAAGAGAGGGATAATCTGTTGATTGACAAGACGGACTTGGAGCTTAAGATACGTGGATTGGAGAGACGTGATAGGGAGAACGTACAAATAAACCTTAAAAACCAAAGGATAGCCAATGAAAAATTTAGAAGGAGATTGAAAGAAGAAGTCAATAAAAGGGAGATTTCAAGCGCTTTGGTCCGAGAGAAAGATGCAATGATTGAGATTTTGACTGATCGCATCAAAGAGAAAACCAGCATAGATGGAGAGAATCAAGTCTTGCGAGCCCGAGTAGTGGTTTTAGAAGTTGAAGCGAAGGTGCAGAAGAAGAAGGTTGCCTTGATGGAGCAGATGGGAGAAAATTCCACCAGCAGTCAAGCCTCAAGATGTTGATTTATTTTAATGTTGCGGTTGTATTGTTTTAATGGGAGCAAGTACTTGGAGGTGTTTTACTTTGGATTTCCTGGAATGAATAGAAATTTCCCTTTGTGATTTCGAGAATGAATTGAAGCTCTTCTCTTGCAAAACAGACTTGACAGCTAGAGACCGATAAAGAAGATTATTCATGATCCAAGATTGAGTTTGGATTTTGGAAAAGAAACGTAAGGGGCGGGGACCCTAGCCTTGTTAAAAGGTTAGGAAAGGCTGTCAATTACGAGATCTTCCATCTTCCATCTTGATCAAGGAATCGTCAATATATGTTGTCAGGAATGAATAGAAGCTTCCCTCTTCCCTCGTGAATGAATAGAAGCTTCCTTTAGTATTTTTTCCCTCTTGTCTCGGGAATGAATCGAAGCTTCCTTTCGTCAACCTCGTCGGTATAATGGCTTCATGTTCCTTTCCATCCGAATCTCAAAAGTATCAAGTGAAAGATCAAAGAGGAGCCGAAAAATTGAATAAGCGGAGTGGAGTCCTTGAGATAGCATTTCTGCCTGTTATTATTATTATAATTATTATTATTATTATTATTCCTGAAAACTTACATCTATTTTTCTCTTTGTTTTCAGAAAAAGTTAAGATAAATTCCAAGAAACGAACTATTCCCCAAAAGCTCCACGCTACCAGACTTCAAACACGAAAAATGGATGAGCATCTTAAAGCAGTTAAGACATTGAGAGAAAGGATAATGGAATTAAAAGAACGATTTCAGGCTGCTACAGAAAGGGCAATACAAGCTGACAAGGGTGAGCAGGGAATCATGTTAGGAAAGACAGTTATAACAGAGGAGAAAGGTGTTGTCCAACCAATTCATCGGAAACCATTCCCCCCACCTCCACCTTTTTCCTCACCACCACCATATCCTTCACCATCGCTATATCAACCTACCTTTTTCCCTTCCTCATCAATGCCTGCTGCTAATGTTACTCCTCCATTATCTCCACCTTATCCATCATCCCAACCCACACAAACCAGATTACATGACCCACATCCAAATAACCAAGATAACCAAAACTATTGTTGGAACAAGGAGCCATTACTGCCTATTCCGGTCCCTTTAGAAGAAATCTATGAGCATCTTCTGACAATTGGGCAGATAGTACCCATTCCGGCTCGACCACTCAGAACTCCTTACCCGACGAGATTCGATCCTAATGTCACATGTGAGTACCATTCGGGAGTCCCAGGGCACATTTTAGAGGACTGTAATGCCTTTAAGAGAAAGATTAATCACTTGATCAAGTGCGGAGGGATCTCCTTCCAAGAATTAACCAAACGACCCTCTAACCCACCAAAGAAGCAAAAAAACCATGAGTCATTTTCACTTGTCTCACCATCCCCACTTCAAATACCACCACAACCAAGACAATATAACCACCCAAAAAACCCGAGCAATAAAAATCAGCAAAGCTATCATCAAAACCAGGCGCCATTGCCACCTCTCCCAGTCCCTTTAGAGGAAATCTACGAGTATCTTCTAGCAACTGGGCGGATTGCGCCAACTCCGGTCCAACCTCTCCAACCTCCTTACCCGAAATGGTATGATTCAAAAGCTAGATGTCTGTATCATGCTGGAGCTGTGGGGCACACTTTAGAGAACTGTACTGCCTTTAAGGGGAAAGTTAATCATCTGATTAAGTGTGGATGGATTTCTTTTGAGGAGTTAGCCAAAGGGCTTGAGACTACCACTAATCCCCGTCCAAATCATGCCCTCGGTGGTGGACAAGCGAATGTTGTTATGGTTGGAGAAACTAGTGATCGTTCCCCTTCAGTAGTGGGGTTACCCCGAATAGAGTTTTTCTTTGCGCCAACCCAAGGGGGGCATCCGCAGCATTCTGAAGCTAATAGTTGTCTGTTTAGCCCCGAGGTGAGAAAATACGAAATCCAGGATTATGCAGTTTTCTTGGAGAATATGGAGCAATTGATAGCTTCTGGGGTCATTCGGGCTGAGGAGAAAACCCGGGGGGCAAAAGAGGTCGATGTTATCAAAGAGGGTCTTCCTATGCTAGCAAGGCAAGTAATGAAGGAAAGTGCTAATATTGGGGGCATGACCCGGAGTGACGGGTGCGATATTTCCGATGAAGTTGAGAAGCAAAGGCAGGCTAAGGGAAAGAGTCTGGTGGTTCATGAGAAAGTGACTAAGGAGGTGCAAGAGGTGAATAAACATGTGTTAGGGGATCGTACAACAGAATCCCTAAGGATCATCAACTAGAACTTTACTCAGGTCAATGCAGTTTCGGCCTTGCATATTTGCGCTCTTGGAAAAAGAACCATCTCACAGTTCATCCATTTCCGTGAAGAAGTCTGGGGAGCTAGTGTGCAATTGGACCGCTACCATGCTTCCTGATGTCTCTCCATAATTTCCTTTTTTTCTAACGTATGCATGTTTTAATGTTCCCTAAATGGACAAACTCTTTTGTAGAGCTTTTGCTCCCTTTTTCCATAATTATGCAGTTTTTATTCCAAATATCTTTTACTTTTTCCGCTCTATTTATTTCCAGGATAAATATTAGTTTGGGTTGTCATGATATACCTTGTGTTTTAAACAAAAAGAATAATGAAAATTGCCGCAATGGAGGATGAGATTGAGATTTCGGAAAAGAGAATAATACCTCACTAGGAGGAGTTAGGAAAGACGAACTTGGGGGGGGGCAAGCAGTGAGATCGAAAGATAGCCGAGATTGCAAAGAACCTTGAACTCTATAAGAGAAGTTGATTTCGCTCCACAAAGAATACACGGATGTGGTCATATGATCGTATAAAGATACGTCGGATGTTACCCTAATATAGTCAAATACCGTACTCAGATGAAACGAGAATCGAAACTAATGATGATGACACTGAAACTCTTCGCCTTACCATCCAAAGATGAATGGCGCAGTCGAAGCAGCAAACAAGAACCTGAAGAAGATTATTCAGAAGATGGTGGTCACCTGCAAGGATTGGCATGACATGCTTCCTTTTGCTTTGCACGCTTATTGGATAGCAATTCGTACTTCTACGGGGGCAACTCCTTATTCTTTAGTCTATGGCATGGAAGTAGTGATTCCGCTCAAGGTAGAAATTCCTTCTCTTAGAATCTTGGCAGAATCAGAAGTGGAAGAGTCTGATTGGGCGAGAGTAAGGTATGAACAGTTGAACCTAATCTCAGAGAAACGACTGACAGCCATGTGTCATGCTCAACTGTATCAAAAGAGGATGGCTACCGCTTATAACAAGAAAGTGTGACCTCGCGAGTTCAAAGCTAGAGACTTAGTATTGAAGAAGATTCTTCCTTATCAGGAGGACGGTCGAGGGAAGTAGGCCCCTAAGTATGAAGGTCCATATATGGTTAAACACGCATTCTCTGGGAACGCTTTAAGGCTTACTACAATGGATGGAGATGATTTGCCGAGACCAGTGAATGCTGAATCTGTCAAGATGTACTTCGCATAGAGATTTACAGACTATGCTTCTCTTCGATCAAAAGACATAGGGTTTCGTCATGACAAGACATCTAATATTCATTCTGAATTAATAAAATGAGCATTTTTCTCAAAAAAAACTTGCATATTTAAAATTCTCATCTTAACCTTTAAAGCGACCAAAAAGGAAGCATGGTACCAACGGTCAAGGGGAATAGTTCGAATTTTAAAGGCTGCCTTCAGCCTTATTTCACTAATCAATGCTAGTTTTGCAGGAATTTAACCTTTGTTTTGCAGAGTTAAGTTTACTTTCGAAAGACATCCGAGTGGAGTCATCAGCATCCGAGAGGAGAGGGATTTGGAAGGCATCTGAGTAGAGCCCTCAGCGTCTGAGTAGAGCTGGATTTACATTTATGCATCGCGGAATTCGACTGGAGACGTCCGAGTGTAGCCGCATTTTACTTTCTGCAAGGTGTCCGAGTGGAGCCATCAGCGTCCGAGTGGAGCAGGGTTTTTTAAGGTGTCCAAGTGGAGCTATTAGCTTCTGAGTAGAGCTGAATTTCTAGACGTCCGAGTGGGGTCGGCAGTGTCCGAGTGGAGCTGGATTTGCAAGGCATCCGAGTAGAGCCATCAGCATCTGAGTAGAGCTGGATTTACATTTATGCATCGCGGAATTCGAGTGGAGACGTCCGAGTGTAGCCGCATCTTACTTTCTGCAAGGTGTCCGAGTGGGACCATCAACATCCGAGTGGAGCTAAATTTAATTTCCGCAAGCCATCCGAGTGGAGGTAACTTTACATTTAAGCAAATTTAATTTCCGCAAGTCATCCGAGTGGAGGTAACTTTACATTTAAGCAATTTAATTTCTGCAAGCCATCCGAGTGGAGGTAACTTTACATTTAAGCAATTTAATTTCCGCAAGCCATCCGAGTGGAGGTAACTTTACATTTAAGCAATTTAATTTATGCATCATGGTGTCCGAGTGGAGCCATTTTCTTTCTTTCGCTTTTAAAATTTATGTCTTGCTATGACATGTTCATTTTTGTGGTGGTACTGGGGCAACCATCTTTAATGCTCATCAAAAATTTAGTTGCACTTTATTTTTGATAAGACATTAAAGAGGGGGCAACTGTTGCTACCCGATTTTTGACATGAGTAATCGTTACCATATCATAACATACCCACATTTTTATTTTTAATTATATTGTCAAGTATTATTATTATTATTATCATTATTATTATTACCATTATTTATTTTTTCGTATCTTCTTATTTTATTTTATTTTTTGTTCGTATTTTTATTCGAGCTTTTATCGGTTTATCGGACCGTTAGCTCGAACTAAATAATATAAATACCCATGATCACCGAACCACCTCTCTTCTTCCTCATTTTTCAAATGAAATCTGATAAAGGTTGTTCACCTCTCCCATTGTCAAAGGGAATCAGACACAAACGGCTCTTTTCCTCAGTTTTCAAAAGAAAATCTGAGAGAGTCGGCTCTCCTCTCCATTTGTCAAAGCAGATCCCATGAACCCCGCTCATTCTTCCAATTTTTCTTCAAAAATCTCTGACAAACATTTGAATTAATCTCAATCCCTTCTCTCATCACCATGACCGGACCCCTACCTCCTCAATGTACCTCACCCTCTATAAATTAAGAGCAAATCCTTTGCAAGAGGAAGAGACTGATCCCAGAGCAAATTACCCCCCCCCCCCCTGTCAAATTCCAACCCTCAATTTCACTCTCACTCTGTAGAAATCCCAATCCCACACGATCACCAACAAATATCTTCATCCTCGCTGCCCAATACTGAACCCATCTTAACCCTCACTGCCTAAACGCCACGCCCTCTCTTTAAAATCACCAAAATCATCGACACAATGCACCTACTCATCAAACCCAAATTAAATCACCCATCAGCAAATTAAATCACTTATCCGAAACCAAATACACCCAACCCAAAATTAATTCAAACACAACTCAAAAACCACCATTCCGGTCCACCTCACCCGAAACAGCCACAAAGACCGCCCCAAACCAGCTTCAAAATCAGCACCAAAACAACCCTTAATCTCCATCAAAACAGCTCCAAAATCAGCATCAAAACAAGCCCTAAAATCTACCCAAAATCAGTAACAAAATCATCCCAAAATCAGTAACAAAATCATCCGAAAACAGTCCCAAATCAGCCCCAAAAACAATCCCAAATCAGCCCTAAAATCTACCCAAAATCAGTAACAAAATCATCCCAAAATCAGTAACAAAACCACCCGAAAACAGTCCTAGAATCAACCCGAAAATCCACCCAAACCAAACCCGAATCCACCTGATTCACCATCCAAATCAACCACTGTACACACTGCCCAGTAGCCAACCGTCACTGCCCGACCCTCCAACCACCGCCTCGCTACGGCAGCCGAACCCCGCCTCACCACCGCGGCAGACCAGTACCTCCGGAATCATCATCTCTTCACCGCGGTATTTCTATCCTCTTTTTTTGATTGAGTTGTTTGGTGGGTTGCTACTCTGCTTATATTAATTTGCAGGAAGAAAAGAGTAAGAGAAGAAGCCGCCGGCGGCTAAAGAAGGAGGAAAGAAATGAATTATGTGATTATAGGGTTGGGGCTGATTTTGTTATTCATTAGGCTTGGGGCTTGGCCAATAGGCCGGCCCAGTAGGAAGGAAGGAGGCAAAGATGGGCTGAGGGTTATTTAGCTGGCCCGTCGGGAGATTTTTATTTATTTTGTTCGTAGTTTATTCGTATGCATGCTTGTAATATTTATTTACCTGCCTTATTTTTATTACTCATGCTACTAACTAATCGGTGATGCAGGTACCTACTCGAAGAGATGCATTCTTTAAATTATTTATTTATCGTGCTTGATTATTTTTAATTGCTAGGATTTAATTAATTTGATTTGCATGAGAATTAATTTATATCAAAAAACTCCCTTTAATAATTTCACTCAAATCGACCCTTGCTTGAACGAATTAGGATTAGTAAATACTCAACTTTTATTTTGTTAAATGCATGAAATAAAAATAGGACTAGTAATTAAACATCACGCATTAATTTAATTGCATGATTATTAATTACTAAAATTCACACTCTTTAATAATTCCCTGAAAATAAAAAATGAATAAAATCAATCAAAGAAAAAATAAACAAAGTAGTAATCAAAACAATAGGATTTAAATCTTTTCCAATAACTCAGGTTCCCTCTAAAATTATTGGATAGTAAATCACCAAAGAAAATAATCATTTGAAAGCGGAAAGATAGTAAATGGGCCCTAAGCCCAACTCGTAGAAAATACCTCCATATTTAATCCCCCTTATCATTAGAGCTACCTTTTAAAATGAGATTTAAATCTTTAATGTTGCGTGATCGTTTAAATTTAGCAATCCCTTGATATTTACTTTATGCTCATGGATGTATTAATGTTATCTTTGACGAATGTGTTATGTGCGCGGCTTCGACCCCACTTCCCAGTTTTTCTCTTTTCAACGTGTTTTCTCGCATTCATATAAATGGTACTTTGCTAGTCTATGCATGCTTAGAATCACCTAGTAAATAGGATTAATCATATGCATTTGCCCGATGATGTAGTAACTCATCTGTGATGATAGTGATTTCGATCGCCGTGATTCGTCTATGATTTACTAGGGTCGTCGCTTTAGTAAAGATTAATAATAAAATGGTAGTAATTTCACTTAATCAATCTTGCATGTAATCTGACTAATTTTTGAACTCGATTAAATATAACCGGAATAGGTATGCAAACCGACCTTTTTCTTTTTTAGAGGATAAAATGTTTATTTTCTTTTTAACAACTCGACAATAATTAGGATAAAATCAACCGAACCAACTAAAGAATTAAAGCGACGATCCCCCCTGAGGGCCCCAAATTACTTGTTTTTAACATGATTTTAAAACACCTCTTTTTAGAACCGGTAACCTTTTTAGGATGAGACTTGGGTGCCTCGCACCTTCCCAAGTCCATAAATCGACCCCGAACCGTAGTTCTCGGGTTTAGACCCTTTTATTTGTGCCTTAGTTTTTATTTTATTTTCTTCTTTTTTCGGACTTTTAGGTTTCCCTAAACCTTAGAAAAATAGGGTGGTGACTTCATTGTTATGTGTTTTTCATTCGTCCCAAATTTCGCTCGCGACGGTGCGACAGCCGGTAACTTCTTGGTTAGCGAGAAACTAACAAAAGAAGAGAGAGAACAACTGTCGTGGCTGCTTAACAAATACGCAGGGGAGTTCGCATGGGTACCATCGTATATGCCTGACATTCGGAGAGGGGTGGTGGAACACCGGTTAAATGTTAACCCGGAAGCAAAGCCACTGCAACAAAAGCACCGAACCTTTTTGAAGAAAAAGGCAGACGCCATCGAGAAAGAGGTGGCCAAGCTTTAACAAGCGAACTTCATCCGCGAAGTCCAATACCCCCCATGGTTGGCAAACCCGATTGTGGTTCCAAAACCCAACAGAGAGTGGAGGACGTGCATAGATTTTACATCCCTGAACGAAGCATGCCCGAAAGACTATTACCCGCTACCTTGAATCAAACAACTGGTGGATCAAACGGCGGGATACGAATACCTGAGTTCCCTGGGCGCAAACTCAGGGTACCACCAAATACCCATGGCGCTGGAGGATGAAGAGAAGACAACTTTTATCACCCCGATGGCCACCTACTGGTTCAAAGCCATGCCGTTCGGTCTGAAGAATGCTGGGGCCACATTTCAGAGGACCGCCAATAAAATCTTTAAAGATCAAATTGGCAGAAACCTAGAAATATATATAGACGACATGCTGGTAAAGAGCAAGAGCTTTTGTGCTCATCTAGCGGACTTGGAGGAGACATTCGGGGTCATGCTTCAGTACGACATGAAAGTCAATCCCAAGAAATGCATGTTTGTATTTCAAACAGGAAAATTCCTTGGGTACATAGTGAGCCGAAAGGGTATTCAACCCAACCCGTCCAAACTTACCGCGATCCATAATATGATATCACCCAGGAATGCCAAAGAAGTCTAGAGGCTAACGGGAATGATGAACGTGCTGGGTAGATTCATCGGCAAGCAGGAGGAATGGTGACTCATGTTCTTTAAGTTGCTCTGCAAAGATGCCCCATTCGGATGGATGGAAGAATGCGAGAGAACCTTTTCGAACCTGAAAAAGTATCTCACTTCCGACCTTCTACTGACTCGTCCAAAACTCGGAGACACTCTTTTCCTATATTTAGGAGTGGCGGAAGAGGTGGTAAGCATCGTCTTAGTATGAGACGAAGGAGGCATCCACAAACCTGTATACTTTATTAGCCGAATTTTGAAGGACGTAGAAGTAAGATACTACCGAATAGAAAAAATGGCTTTCGCTTTAGTACAGGCTACCCGAAAGATGGGGCGATACTTCCAAGCCTATTTGGTGGTCATGCTGACCAACCAACCTCTTAGGCGAATATTCAGAAAGCCAAAAGCATCCGGAAGAATGGTTATATAGGTCATCGAGCTAGAGCAGCAAGGTCTACAATATCATTCCACGCCCTCTATCAAGGCACAACCCCTAGCTGATTTCATCGCCGAATGAACTTTCCCGGATGACCTAAAGTCGGGCGAGCTCTTGCCTATGCTGACAAAGGAAGACTTGGAATATGTGGATCTACCCTTTCCGAAGACTTATGGAGACAAGTGGGTCATCTTTGTTGACGGTGCGAAAAATCAAAAATCGGCCGGTGCTAGCATCATCATATCCGGACCAGCAGGGATTAAAATGTGGTATACTTTGCGAATCTTGAAACCGTTATCTAATAACGCAGCAGAGTACGAGGCGCTCTTGGCAGGCCTACGCATAGGAAGGGACATAAGCGCCAAGGGGATGTATGATAGTGTAGAACTAGAGGGTCTATAGTTGGAAATCTGTGGAGACTCAAAACTGATTGTAGATCAAGTCAACGGAAAATCCCAAGCTAAGGACCCCACAATGATCCGGTACCTAGCGAAGGTACAGCGAGTGCTATCGGAGATAAAGAAGAGAGGGATCCGCGTGGCGATCAACCACATCCCAAGGGAAGAGAACACACAGGCCGACGAAGTCGTAAAATTGGCGGCCAATTCTAGGGCCGTCATACCAAGGGATATCCTGATTGAGGAGATCACAATGCCCTCCTTTATGGAAGAACAACTTTCCTTGAGCATAGACAACGAGCCCAATGATTGGCACACACCGGTAGTCGAATACTTGAAGCATCACAATCTACCCACAGATGTGACCGAGAAGAAGAAAGTCCTCAAGCGATCCGATAGATGTTCCCTCTATGGTGGAGAGCTCATCCATCGCTGCTTCACCTATTCAACCTCCGAGTGCCTCTCAGAGGAAGAAGGCCACTACACCCTCCGAGAAATTCATGAGGGCATATGTGGAATGCATGTCTCCGGAGGAATGATGGCTGCACAAGTCCTTCGTGCCGAGTTCTACTGGCCCACCATCTGAAAGGATTGCGACGCTTTCGTAAGAACGTGCCACAAGTGTCAGGAGTTTGCAAGAATTCCTCGACAACCCTCCACAGATATTTCGGCACTGATCAGCCCCTGCCCGTTTGCCATGTGGGGCATTGATATCATGGGACCTTTCCCGATGGCCTTCCCCCAACTCGACTACATCATTGTAGTGGTGGATTACTTCACCAAGTGGGTTGAAGCCGAGGCCGTATCCACTATCACCGCAAAAAAAACATGGCAGTTCTTCAAACACCAAGTAATCATGCGCTTCGGGATCCCACGTATCCTGGTTAGCGACAATGGCACACAGTTCACTAGCGCCTATTTTGACGACCGCTGTAGAGAAATGGCGATTGAGCAACGATTCTCCTCGGTGACCCATCCACGAACGAATGGTCAAACGGAAGTCACCAACCAGACTATCTTGAGCGGCATCAAGAAAAATCTAGAGGGAGTGAGGAAGAAATGGGCGGAAGAATTACCGTATGTCATATGGGCTTACCGAATGACGAATAAAATTAGCACTAGAGAGACCCCGTTTGCTTTGGCTTACGGGACGGAAGCTATCACACCGGTGGAACTTGGAGCCCTGAGCCTCCGGATCGAATATTTCAACGAAGAGCAGAATGAGGACAGGCTATGAGAATAGTTGGACTTACTACCTGAATTGCGAGAACAAACAATGTCGAAAGTACTGCACTACAAGCGCAAAATGGCCAAGTATCACAACCGCCATGTGAAGGAACGATTGTTAAAGAATAATGATCTCGTACTGCGCAATCGAAGGGTCGCCAGTTAAAAGATGAGGAAGCTCAGCCCTAACTGGGATGGACCCTATCGGGTGATCCGCGTTATCGGGAAGGGAGCATATCACCTAGAAGAACTTAATGGTACTCTACTGCCAAACTCTTGGAATATCGCAAACTTAAAACTGTATCATTCTAGAGCAAATGTACTGTTTATTAATGAATGAGAACTCCGTGGAGGGTTTGTTAACCACCCGACCACGCCAAAATATATGTGTCTATGCTCTATGCAGAAAACACGATTCATGAATTATCAAAGACACATCATTACCCAGAAACAAAAAACCCGCAAGGACCCATCTCCGTGTTCCTTTAAACGGATGCATGGCAGCGGATGGGGTATCTACGAGCCCATCTCCAGTTCCTTCATACGAATGCATGGTAGTGGATGCCACCGGTCTACCCAAATACAATCTCTTGGGGACGCTAACGTATCAATTAAGCCCATTTCGGATGTACCATTTACGTTGGCACGACTTAAAGATGTACAAAAAACTCGCAAGGACCCATCTCCGTGTTCCTTCAAACGAATGCATGGCAACGGATGTGGCATCCACGAGCCCATCTTTGGTTCCTTCATACGGATGCATGGTAGTGGATGCCACCGGGCTACCCAAATACAATCTCTTGGGGATGTTAACGCATCAATTAAGCCCATTCCAGATGTACCATTTATGGTGGCACGACTTAAAGATGTCCAAAAAAACCCACAAGGACCCATCTCCGTGTTCCTTCAAACAGATGCATGGTAGCGGGTGGGGTATCCACGAGCCCATCTCCGGTTCCTTCATACGGATGCATGGTAGTGGATGCCACCGGGCTACCCAAATACAATCTCTTGGGGACGCTAACGTATCAATTAAGCCCATTCTGGATGTACCATTTACGGTGGCACGACTTAAAGATGTCCCAAAAACCCGCAAGGACCCATCTCCGTGTTCCTTCAAATGGATACATGGCAGCGGATGGGGTATCCGCGAGCCCATCTTTGGTTCCTTCATACGAATGCATGGTAGTGGATACCACCGGGCTACCCAAATACAATCTCTTGGGGACGCTAACAATAGGGAAAGATCAAAATAAACTAACTATGCAGGAAGATCAAATAGGAAATAAGCTTATTGATTAAAGCCATACAACATCTACATAACCGAAAGAAAAAGACAGAAATCTATCTACTCGCCATCAGAAGGCGGAATGTCCCCAGGGTGCGTGCAACACTCCCAAGTTCAGCAGGAATAGGCCTAACGCTCTGCAAGCAACTTTCCAGCAAAACCTTCTTATTTTGGAGCATGTTGATAGAAACCTCCAGATGAAGAAGACAACTACCAAAAGAAGACGCAATGGTCAGGGCATCATCCTCCTCCTCCATCGTCATATCCCTTTTAGCCACCATCAGGTCCGTAAGCCCCTCTAGACAGCCAATATTCACCTCAGTGTCACGAATCATATCCCGGATTGCCTGAATATGACGAATAGAGTTCCGTTTGACCCCCGTAATAAGAAACAAAAACTCCCCTTTGGTTTGCTCATCCATAATGGTAAAAGGACTAAAAAAAAGGAGGGGGGGGGGGGGGGGGGGGGGGGGGGGGGGGGGCTACAGAAGATGAGAGAAAAGAAATGAGAGCAAAGAACTGGACCTTGGTTACGAAAACACAAGGCCAATTTATAGAAGTAAATAAGATCAGGTCAACAAAGAGGAGATGACGCGACGCCTGGAACAACTCAAACAATTAAGGCCGTAATTATGAATGACACCTGAAAAGACGCAACCATTAATGAGGACGCAACTGTTGCCTGAAAAGATGTGACTGTTGGAAAAAAATCAAAAATTGTACCAATCGACTCAAAATAATTACTACATTAACCAACATTTATTCAAAAAGTTGTCAAACGAAGGGAACTGTCGCAAGAAAAATCAAAATCCCGAAAGAGGTTGTGTCAAAATCCTGAAGAATAACATTCATCCCGTCGGGAAAATATGTGAGATACATTCAGACACTCATACCGGTAAGCATTACTTTTTCTCAAATCTTTTCGTTGCATTTGTCGCAATATAATGACATCCGTGAATAAACCGGAAGATGCATTCGTTCCGAAAGATTCATTCGTTACAAGCACAATAGTAAAACTTACCATGTAGAAAGATAAAAAGAGAGTAAAAGCAGGAGAGAGATCAAACGGAAAAAAAAGTTCATTACACAAAAGCCATACGACATTTACAATCTTAGAAAATGAGAAACAAGTCTAGTTTAAGCGGCTGAAGGAATTTGGTCCTCATCTGCACCTGGAGCAGCCTGGTTCTCGTCAGCACCCGGAGGAGCTTGATTTTCATCCGTGGCTTCTGCCTCGTCATCACTTGGCTGCCCAAACTTGCTTTCATCAATCAGAGCCATATGCTTCGCCACAAAGGGCTCAAGAGCCTCCGAATCGAGGTTCTCCGACCCCTTACACTCCACAAAAGCATCTATCAGGGCATCCAAGGTCTTATCCCACCACCAGGATATCCTTTTGGGAACTATCGCAAGCTCCTTCCATTTTTCCACTAGCTCAGCATGGAACCCTGAAGACCTGTCCCTATCTACCGCCAGTTCCTCTTTCAGGAGAGCAACCTCAGCTCTCTCCGCAACCAGATCCGATTGGAGCTTGCCATTAAGCTCCGATAACTCCCCAACCTTTGCCTTTTCGGCATTCAGCACCGATGCAGACTCTTCTCGGCAGCCCTCTATCATTTTCTGTAACTCCTCATTTACCTTCACGAGGTCAGAGTTCTCACCCTGATAACGCTGATAATCGGCAACTGCACGATTGCGCAGCAAGCGCTCTTCCGCCAAAAGGCTGGTAGCCCTCCTCAGCACCCGATCGGTAGACTCCGTTAGATATTGGAACTTGCAGAAAGAACCAAATAGACTGCCACGGAGATTGGCAAATTGGGTGCTGAGTGCCATCTAGTTGAAAAGCGGTTGCCATCTCCGATAACAAGGCAGACATGACACCATTACGGGCAGTGGGTTCCGACAGACCCAGAGATCGACAACCCAATGAGCCAAGGTGATGCGATTATATCCATGCCTACCAACAGTTCGGTGCTACGAAGGCCAATCACAAGGAGTATGGCCAAGCAAACCATCCTATAGATTGAGGCCAAGATGAGCAAAGAGGTGACTCAAGATGAGGCTCGCACTTTAATGATGATCGCCCATCATTCTAGAGGCCGAGAATCCCCGTGGAGCTGAGTTGAGAATACTCCTCCCCTTAACACCATAAACTCAACTTGTATGATTTAAGGTTGAAAGTTCCTTAAATCTTGCAAGTAAAATTGTTAAACTTTCAATCCTTGTATTTGTGTTCTTATGACTGGAATCTTGTGAGATTCAAGACTCAAACTTTGTGTAAGTTATTTCAAGTTTATGTCAAGCATTTATCGTTGTTCAACTCTATTTCATCTCCAAGTATCAATCCATCTTTCTTGTGTTTGTTTTGTTAATTACTTGTCTTTCATTGTGCTCTTATTTCCGTTGCATCCTTCTCCATTTTCAACATCAAATCCATGAGTATTTTCATTAAATATTTGTAAGACAACTTAAGCTAGATCCTTGCTCCTTAATCAAGTTTCAACTCCTTAAAAAGAGCTTGGAACTTATCAAGTGGTAGCGGAGCATAATTGTCTTGAGTTGTTCTTGTTGAGAGTGTGTTTTAAATCCAAAAAGATTCAAACTTTTATCAAGAAATCACACTTTCATCTATTAAAAACATTACTCTTGAATTTCTGGACGTTTTGGTGAAAGTTTCAAACCATTTGAGCATCAAAGTTGAAAGATACAAAGGTTTCAACATTGGTGTTCTTAGTGTTCATCAAGAGGTCAGTTTTTCCCTAGCATTTTCAGCCAAATTTTCTTCTTCTTTCTTAGTTGAAACTTGTTGTGCCAAATCTTAAAGGAGTCTAGAGTCAAGTGCATAATGTTTCACAATTTTTTTCCAAGCTTAAGATCAAAATCCGAAAATTTCAGTCAAGAACATCCAAGTTGTTCTTGAGTGTTCTTGAGCTGTTTCTTTGGAAATTCTTGAGTTTAATCTTCACGTTCTTTCTCCTAAGAAAAACTCAGTGTTTTTCTCTTATTTTAATCATATTAAACCTGAACAAAGTCAGCCTTCCTTATCTACCACTCTCCTTTACCAAAAATTACCTCATTTGTGCAATACCAAAAAGCTTCCTTCAAAAGCCAGTTGCATTTTTTCCATTTCTGGTAGAACCAGCTAGCTTCCATTAAATGCTAGCTGAACCACCTCACATGTCAACCTACCTCAACAAAAACTTGCAGGCATGGACTCAACAACAAAAGGCAAGAAAAGAAAATTGCAACTAAACCCCTAGCTGAAATGGTTTGAAACTTCTTTTGGCTTGTCTTCTATAGGCTAGGTACTTCCCAGATTAAAGTTTCATGGATGCCTCGGTAGGATCTCGGCCCAGCTACATATGGAGGAGTATCTTAGTGGGGTTATCCGTCCTTCAGAAGGGTAGTCTTTGGCGGGTGGAAAAAAGGGAGAATATTCGTATCTGGAAAGTACCATGGCTCCTCTCTGCCCCAAACGGGATGGTCTCAGCGTCAGTGTTGGAATTCCATGAGGAGGCTAGGGTTTAGACTCTATTAGACAAGGAAAACAGATGTTGGAAGGTCGACTTGATGAAAAAAATCTATTTACCAAAAGAGGTATCGAATATTCTAAGCCCACCGCTTAGTCGGGGAGGGGGGAACGATACTCTTGTGTAGAAAGGAACCTCACACGGGAAGTATTCTGTTAGAAGTGACTATCATTGTATGTCGGCGCCATCTGCCCCTCAGGCCGGGAGGAGGAGGGAAATGTATGGTGGAAATATACGTGGGATTTAACTATCAATCCAAAATTCAAGAACTTCATATGGCGACTAGCTCATGACTCTCCCCCCACGAGGGAGAATCTAAACAAGTGTGGACCTATGAAACACAAACACTTTAAAAATGGCTTCATGTCCGTGTCGGTAATCCGACACACGTGGACACTTGTAAAAAAATAAAATAAAAATTGGACATTTTTAGGACACCTAGGGACACTATAAATATGAGTGGACACTTTCACAACGTTTTGGAACACGTTAAACCTAATATATTTTCTGAAAAAAACTACTAAAATTTTAAAAAGAAAAAATATAATAAAGAAAAAATTGGAAAAATACGACATTAATTTTCTTTATTTCGTTTATTGTAGAAATTTTTAGTTTTCACTTCCTGAATCGGATATGTAGTCGATCTTATTTAATAAGAGTGAAGATACAATAATGCTAAAGTTTGTTTATAGAGTTTTAAAAAAATCATTTCCTTGGTATGTTTTTGACATTTATTTTTAATTTATAAATTAATTAATGAAAATATGAATTTTGGGTTTTGCTAGTCAATAATATAATCTTTTACTTGTGCTGGTACATGTTTTAAAAATTAGCATCTACAAAAATATTGTTAAAGTGATATTTTAACTACTAAAATAATTTTTAATAGTAAAATAAATGTAATATATATTTTTAAAATATATAAAATCGATGTGTCCTTAGCTACGTCCTATCCTAAATTTTTTAAAATTATCGTATCGACGTATTGTGTCCGTGTCCCATGTCCGTATTTGTGCTTCATAGGCGCAAACTACAGGTTGATCCAGTGTGTCCATGCTGTAATCAAGGGATGGAAACAATGGTTCACCTGTTTCATACATGCCAATTCACTAGTCAGTTATGGAGATAGTCGCAAATCAAGGGGGGATTCTAGCGGATCTAGGACAACCATCCCTGAAGTGGTTGGTGGAGGTCAGCTAAAGATTGGATGAGACAGAGTATGAGAAATTCATTTCGATTCTTTAGTCTATCTGGACATCCAGGAATAATAGAATTTTTCGACAAATAGTTGAATCCCCGCAGACTACCCTAATTAGAGGGGGCAAGTTGCTAACTGACTTCAAGGAGGTTTGGAAGATGGACACTACTTCCCATACAGTTGCAAGGGACGTTGTGGTCCCAAAGTGGCAGGCCCCTCTAGAGGGAATAGTTAAGATTAATACGGATGCGGCTGTGGGGACTATAGCGTCTGGTTTGGGATTCATTGCGAGGGATTCTAGGGGTCGTCCTGTGTTTGCAGGGTCTGTCTTCCTAGAGCATCATTTGGGAGTGGACACTGTAGAAGCCCTTGCTGTGCGAGACGCTCTGACCCAAGTCAGACTATGGGGGTTGCATAAAGTCATTATTGAAACTGACTGTCTGTCGAACGTGATGGTTCTGAATTTCAAGGATTCCATTCACTTATGTTGGGTTAGTGTTGGAGGATGTGGCTCAGATGACGTTGTCATTTGAAAGTTGTTTCTTCTGCCATATCAAGAGAGCGTTGAATGTCCCGGCACATGAGTTAAGTAAACTTGTTTTAATTTCAAATTCTGAAAATATTTGGGTAGAGGAATGCTCCGAAATGATCGCACATTTTATTATTGATGATTCAATAACATTTTTCCTCCTTTAAAAAAAAATTAATATTTGCACTTATAAAATCCCTCAAACTTTTTTCTGAAAAAACACAAAAAATTGAAGACATTAAAAAAAAAATAGAAATAAAAAGAAAACGTAAATTGTTTTCGTGGTGACGTGTGAAAGTATATGCGAACTTTTTTATAAAAACAAAGTGAATCCTGCCAATTGGCTTTTTTAGATGTTCTCTCTTTAGAAATTAGCGGTATGGCGGGAAGATCTGTAAAAAGAGAGGAAAATAAATTAAATAAACTCGCGAAAATTTGCATTTCTTCAATACCCCTCATCCCCAAATCCACACCACTGTAAACCCTAAATTGAATCAATTACCAGGAAAATTGTTTACTGGGTTGACAAGCCCATCAATTCGTCTTCGAGCTTATATAACTGCTTCCTCTTTCCCGAACAGTATTGTGTCGCTAAGCAAAGAATGGGGAATTACTATGACATTGATGATATCCTTGTAGATGAAGAGGTAGTGATATTAAATGTATTTGTCTTTGATTTCAACCACTGAGTTCTCTATTCTAATGGTATTTTGCATTTTTTTAATCCTGTTTTTGGTTTTGGTTGTAGTTTGTTCCTGTTGTGTTCCACAAGGGAGTGAATGGAGTGAAAATAGATGAAAGCACTGAAAAAGGCTATGTAAGTTGTCCTGTGTTAATTGGCGTTGAGGATTAGTGGATTGTTTGAAACTTCGTTCTATTTTGGGCAATTTTGTTTTCCTCTTTGTTTTCTAGGTTGAACAAGGTTCAAAGGTTGAGCTTCCGTTGTGGCTTGCTCGAGAGTTGCACTTGAGGCAAGCGGTATCGATGAGTGTTCCTGTTTGTTTTGGTCAAAAGTAATAATCCTGCTATCTCTAAACTGCATTTGCATTTCACATTATGTAAGCTTTTGCACACACTCTTGGTTGCTGTATTGGACATTGGAAACTCTCGTGCCATTGTAACTTTTTTTCTTTGCATCATTGGCCAGTATAAGTTTTCTTATTGACATATTGTATGGTGTTGAGATAGACTTATTAGGTAACATACGCTGATGTTCCAACTCAACTCATGACAAATCTACTGAATAGATCTTGTTCCCTTATTTTTTTAGTGTCAATTCCTTTTAAGAATTTTATGGTCTAACCATGTGAGAAGATAGTGCACTTGTCATAGAATCATCTCAGGTGTAAATTCTTGAGGAATGGCTCATTTATGCAGTCATTCATATTTCATGATCTGTTTACTTTTCTAGTTCTTGTTATGTCTTATAAATGCGTTTGTTGATGCCAGAACAAGGGTGGAAGTCCAGGCTGACGCTGCTTGTGTGGATCTAAAATCTCGTTGTCAATATTTCTATGTATTTGGATGCAAGCTGGCGCCACTGTGAGTCTCCTCTTACCAAGATGTTTACCCTTTTTGACCTATTCTCTGGTACTTTCGTGGAAGTATATAGTGCATGCTCATTATACGGCTCCTTCTCATAACAAAATTGAATCTGTATTGTTCAACAAAAAAATAAAAGTTGAATCTGTATTGCAACTTCAGAATATTTTTTTACTCAAAGGCCATAACAATTGCACCTATCAAAGCAACTAAAAAAATTATTGAAATGAATTCAATTGAAAGAAATTTAGAGGAAAGAACATTTTGCTATCAATTTGAGTTCTTGATGAACATTTGCTTGTATTCTGTAAGCATTCCATTCCCAGTTCAAAGGCAACCTTTGTTTGATGATAAATGTCATACTCTCAACATTAAAGATGATCATAAATTCTTCAGTAAAGAAACTGAAGTTTGGGTATAGGTTCTATGCATGACATTATTATCCAATCAACTATTGGAGTTCATGCATTCTCACTGTGCAAAATGAGATATTTTTCTACCACCAGCCATAACTGTTCACGGATAAATTTATCAGTAGATTGTTACCAATTCATTTCATTGGATCCTGAATTATTTGGATACGGAACCAACATTTTTTCCTGACACATGTTTCCAATTGTTGTTATTCAAGGTTCCAAGTTTCACCTATATGTTACATTGTAGTTATTATATGTGCATCCGATCAAGTTTCATTCTTAGCTACAGAGATTAATTACTTTCCCTCATTGGCTTTAAAATGGGCTTAACATATGTAGAAGACATGAAAAATGCAAAACCTCATTTCATGTGTTTTGACTTTTCATTTATTCTTGAGAACTTTTACATATTGTGATACTGCTGAAAGGTTGGACTTGGTCTTAGATGGTAAGGATGGTGAAGTTTTCGAGTGGAGATTGCATGGTTCAAGAGTGTACTGTTCTAAAATTGTTTTTGTGGTAAAACTATGGATTTACTAAGTTCTATGAGTCCCTATGCGGTTTTTGCACAATTTGTGAGTTTATTCTAGTCATCCACACGAAACAACTGTAAGTCAATTCAACAATTTAATCTCCTCAAATTGCATCTAATGGACAGCTGCATTTTGCATCTAATGGACCGCTGCATTTCTTTTTTTGTTTTAAGAAAAAAATGCCTTAATGTTCTTGGGGCTTCATGATTTTTGAGTCAAAACCAATAGTCAAAAGTTAGAATTTTCATTGGCAGAATCGATTCAAAACCATAAGTAACTTTTCCATTAAAATTATGAAAAAAGTCATAACAAACTTCAATGTTGTTTTATTTGAGCCAAAACTTAAAAATCAACTTGAATCTTCTGTTGGAAAATGGACAGTTAGATAACTAAAACACAGCATCCAAACTGCGAATGGTGTTCTTGTAGTGCTCTTGTAAAATTATATGCGATGATAATGACAAGCAGTGTTGAGGTTTCGATCTTTCTTGTTTACATTAAATTTTCCACTTGTACCACCCTTTGATACCTTTGGCAAAATGTCATTTTCACTGAATGGTTATTGTTTTTTTTTCTCCCTCTTTTTGGTTGATAGGTGTGATAAAACCTTAGGATTGTTGCTATCATATGCATTTCGAATCAGATATAAGGAAGTCCTGCACAAGGCACACACTACAGGATTTGTAGCTGCTTCCAAGTTTTTGTCACTTCTAACCAAAGAAGAAACCAGCTGTGAGTTTCTTCTACTTCTTTTGATATGTTTATATCATTCGTCCATCTCAGATTCCTGTAATAACATTCATGTCGTTGTTGTTCTTATGCATATCTTAGTGTATGAGGCGGCACAATCGTCCATGTTAACATTTAAGAAATGGCGGATGGGTGGCCCCAGATTACAACGAGCTTCAATCCTTGGTAGGAAGAGAAAACCAGTTGATTAATTGCCTGTTTGGACGCTATCCGGCTCATAATTCAGAGATTTATGCTGTTCTTTTAGTGCCAAGCCTTGTCTTCAGAAAGATGCAGAAAGTTTGTGCAGACATGAGAATGAATGCAACATGTAATGGTTGTTTCAATTGAGCCGTGGCACATGGCATGGCTCATTAGCTATTTTCTTATAGATGGGATGACACTACATCTTAGGTTATAGGAAAGTGAGACTATGTTACCCTAATTTTAATTTTTTGATTAAAAGGAAATAAGCGTTTTGCTGCTAAAGGAATATGTTTGTGATTGCTGATTACTCAGTCTTGTTTTGAATGATTGCTAGGGCGTCCAAACAGCAATTATTCTCAACAGGTAATTACTTTTCATTTATATAAACCCATTACCTTTATCATGGGTAATTGAGTACAACCCATTAAAAAGATGAGCGCTCTCAACAAAGATAGAGAAAAATTATCAATCCACAGACCAGGATGAAACTCTGAAGTTTCTAACCATTGGTGCCTATTTTGTTCTTTGCCTGTTTAATTTGTACTATAATTTCTGATTTTCTTTGGCATAAGTTCATTTGCCTCGCTGGTTATGACCTTTTTAGGGTTTATCCACAGACCATTCATATATACTAACTATATACTAACTATAGGGACAGTCACATCTCTCATCTTCCCACTATCCTACTAGATAAATTTTAGAATTGCAGCAGCAGGACAAAAAAATGCATCTTGTATTCTCCATCTTCATTAATAATGCTGATGAGGAAGGAACTTTATTCCATTACATAGTCTACAAACAAATGTGACCTTCATCTTTACAAGATTTATCCTCATTATATAAAAGATTAATTGGACAAAAGGATTCCGTAAAATCTACAACAAATGCAATCACCTAACCAACAAAATTGCTCACGGTCGCATTCGCAACGAAAACAAAGCTCTGCTTTTTGTAAAAAGATTCCATTCATATCATTCCATGTCGGAGCCGGGTCTAGATGCCTTTCTATGTGAACTACTCATGATCTATGATGGATGTTGCCCACAAAAAATGATTGTGCGGATTTGCGAACCAGAAAAGTTTGCTAGCATTTACCATTTAACAAGGCTACATCCCCTCAATAGCTTCTTCAACCTTTGGCTTGTTCTTAGGTCGGCCACATCGTCTTACATCATCACTTGATAAAAGCTTCAATGCCTTCTCCATTGTGATGCTTTCAGGTTTCATATTCTGCACAGATTTTTAAAAAAGAAAACCTCAACTATCTATGGTAACCGTACATGATTTAACACATGAAGTTACTAGAGTGTGTAAAGATTTGTTTAAGAGAGAAAAAACACAACTATAAAGCACCCATTATCCATCTTGACGCGACTTGGGGATCAAGCAGGTTATAGGTTCAGGGTTTGAAAATCCCAGGAAAAGAACCAGAAGGGCAGTAGTGTTTCCATAAGAGTTCTATTCCACAGTGACAAAGAACCTTATATAGTAAACAAGGGAAAATGGCTAAACAAGGTGTACCTTAGGAACTGTCGCAATTGTACGGCGATGTCTGATGGAAAACCCAACCTTTGCAAGCTTTAGTACCACGGGATGGCCATCCTTTGGATGATTACCCTGAAGTGAAACACCATAGTTTAAGTGCAAGGATACCAATATGGATAGAGAAAACTTTAAATCGGTAGGGATTGACAAACATACCAAAGTTACAGGGTAGCGTAATAGGTCAACAGCATCTTCAACTGTAATAGCTTGCACATCCTTTATCTAAAAGAATAAAAACGTAATCAGGTTTTTAAGAATATACATGCCCAAAGATGAACGTGCATTTTTAGGAACCAGACAATGAAGAAAAAAAAAATAGACAAAAGACGTGGACTTCTAATGGAGAAATATGCCAAACAGCAATTATGAGTTTGGACCAAAATATAACAAATCAAAAGTTGGACTTGAGAGCATTAGCAACTTCTGGGTAGGACAGAATTCACAGAAAGCGCAACATACATGGGAAGCAGAAGCTCTTTTGGGTATGTAACCCTTCCTGTCCTCGCCAAGTTGTACATAGTACCCATAAGGACCATTCTTCAAAAGAATCTACAACAAATGTTATGTGCCAATTAACAGGTAATAACAAATTCAAACAGAATATAGGACTCATCAATTCCATAGGTTAACTCAATCCTAAATTCATATAAAACCTTCTCATTTGATACTGGATGAAGGCCAAGTAGCTTTGGTTCCTCCACAGGCTTGTTGTTTTGAGGAGTTTCGTCATCATCTTCATCACCGTACAATGTCTTAGCAATGTACCTACACGTGAATATGCATATTACCTATCTGCAACAATTTAAGGGAACGTGGAAAAAAACGGGTATCTAGACAAAGTTGTATTTCTAGAGTCACAACTACAAGAATGCATTTTGAATAATAAAATTGAAAGAGAAAGGACTACTAGCTTATTATTTATACACTAGGGTTTTATCCTTGAGCCCACTTCTCTATCTTTTGCTGGTGAATTGCATTAGGTACGGAGCAACTACAGCATAAATCAAAAGTATCTAGTTTTGGAATACATACATGCTTTTTTGTCTGTAGGAACCAAACATATCAAAATAATTAAACTAATACCATGCCTTTTCATACTCACTTGCACTTTGGGTGTTGATCACAGCCTATAAAATAGCCTGCACCGAATTTGCTTACTTTGAAGATCAAAGTTCCCTCCAAGCAACTAAATTTTTTAACTAAAAGTTAGCGTAAAAGTTCCCTCCATATCCTGTCAGCCATTTTGAAATGAAAGAAGGAAAGAACTGCACTACCTCGGACATGCTCTACTGTTATCAGGAAGTGAACCAAATAAAAAATCTCCAAATGTTTTCTCCAGCATCTTCTCCACCTGTTACCAGATTAAACTGAAAATAGTAATTGAAATTCATGTATATCTACCGGCTAGTCACATGAATCCATCTCCTCCATTCAGTTCTGTTGTATCATGTGTGTGAGCAGTACAGTGCTTTTGCAATCTAAAGGGACGAGATTCAGACATTTCAACAAAAAAGCAGAGGCAAACCTGATGAATATGGACACTTTCAGTTCGGGTACAATACGAGTGAAATCGCGTCCAATAATCTCTCAGAAGGCCCTTCCATTCAGTTAAGCCAGCAGAAACATTATCAAGCTGTTGGCAAAAGAGAGGCACAAGAAATCAACAGCCAGTTAAGAGACCGACATAACAGGGATGGCAATAGTGAAACAAATTTAGCCATCCACATATAAAGGGAAGCAATAGTTATATGACTAATGGAATAAAAGAAGAATCAATTTCAAACCAATATCTGAAAAGCGAGGCATTAAAACTATCAAAATCACCTCAGTTTCCATGTCTGCAGTGAAGCTGTAGTCCGTGACCTCAGTAAAATGGTTAGAGAGAAATGCTGTAACCTAATATCATTGAAAATAAGAGTTATTAATCTCAAATGTTACAGATGAAGTTCAAATAGTCTGTGGTGATCCCAAACTAAAAATCAAATACTGAAAGTGGGTAACATCAGAACGAGTGAAGCTGGAATAGGAGTACATCAACTAAGAGTCACAACAAGAGGCACATTCAAACTTGTAGTGGAAATTATATTCTTCAGAAGTATTGTGAAAGGTCTGAATTGTTTTAGACTACATATCAGTTTTCATTATTGGTTTATCAGAGTGAAAGTTGTCAGAGAAAAATCATGTAGTTTTATATCCTTTGTTTTGGCCCATTTCAAAACATATACTATCAGACATCCACTTGAAAGAGTGGTGGGAAAAAGGTCCAGAACATACCATGCGACCACGAAATTCTGGATATAATTGACGGCTTCGTACTGTCAGATAGTTCCTATCCTGATGCAACCAATAAATCAGAGGTCAATAATGTACACACCAAATGCTTTCGGTGCTCAGTGTAGCAACTTTTACCACAAAAGCAAAGAGCAAAGAAGTTTAAAGAATAAAAGAAGCTAGGAATCACCTAATGAAAAGTACTGACATAACCACACCCCCACTTTATGGAGGAATTCAACAAGCATAGGCAGATTGTTTTTTGTTATACTTCACTGAATTTTACTGAATATAAAATCAAATTAAGTATGCCTTGGCAAAAGATTATTGCTTTACAGCATTTACTGAATCTATGGCCCAAAGCAAGATCTTGCTTAGACATCATTAATCAAGCCCTGACACATTTACTGTTTCTTACCAAAATAAGCCTTATCAGCTAATATCAAGGCCAAGGGTGTAAATATTTGCATAAAAATAACCCCTGAAACCATTGCATTAGTACTCTCTTTCATTATTCACAATCCCTGAAGTTGCCTCATTACCTCCGCTGCACATTTCATTCCAGAACTACCATTCTCTTACAACATTAGAAGCTCTAAAACCCAACACTCTTTCCAATCAGGGGCAATCAGTCAAGCCATAAAACCTTAATACTTTAAGTTTATCCTTTCCCACTAAAGACTCTACCTTGAAATTTGAAGCTATCTTACATAAGCCTCGAGCTTTTTGTATACACACAACCAATGAGTGAATAACTGAAAGGAACCTTTACATGAACTATTACCTTTAGAACTTTTATAGTGCTGGCGTATGTAGAAGGTCTTCCAATCCCAAGCTCCTCCAGCTTCTTAACCTGTAAATTCATAATGAAAAGAGGACTTGGGTGAAAACAACTTGTCAAAGTTATTGCATTTAGGATACATAGATTTAACTAGGACACAAAAAATCACACCATTTGACCTGCAAACAAATATTTTGTAGAAATTTCATTTTGTTATAATTGGATAAATCATAATATGCAAGAAGTTTCTAGAATGTTGCAACTTAAGCAAAAATGACTATAACATACCAGTGACCCCTCAGAGTAGCGTGGCGGAGGACTGGTAAATTTCTGCTTGAGGTCCACTTCTCCAAGACGCAACGGATCTCCTGACTAAATATTCAAGTTAGGAAAGGGACACTCACAGCACACTATGAAAGACATCAGCATTCTGTAAGAAATAAAGCATCTATCCTATAAAATTGCAGAGAGAAAAATTGCCATGACAATACAATCTTACTTAACCATTAAAGCCACTATATTTATATTATTAAAAGATATACTACTAGCAGGAGAGTTTTTTTTCTTTAAAATAAAAAAACAAGTAGAAGTGTAATCTACTTTCATCCATGTGGAGTACAAATACACACATCATGTGAGTATGACTACCTTCAGTGAACTGAGAACTGCAAAAACTTCCTGACGTAAATTTGCTTCATCTTCCTCAAAGCTTAGTACGCCAGCTTTAATATCCTAAAGAACACAATCATGCAACAAAACACCAAACCAAACTTAAGCTCACTATAAACAGGTGCAAGTCAAATGATAAGAGAACAAACAGTCACAAAACCATTTCACATATTATTGTTCAAAATTCGTGATGCATGAATGCTATTGTACCTTATAAACTGCCTGGTAACCAGGAAAATCCACTCTTGAGGATGCAGATCTGAAAATAATAGACTTGCTTGCATTTCCAATCTCAACTTGTACCTAACTACCAAAGGAACATCAGCAAAGAATAACTGATTGCAATTCCAAGAAGAACGAAAAAACAGGTAAAACAATCGGCAGCCCCTAAATTTGCTCTAGTCTACAAAAATCCACCCGTGAGAAAAGATTGGCAAAGAGAAACTCATGTTCACCAAATTTGGGCAAACTTGACCAAACCAAGCCAGTTTGTAACCAATTTATTTTTTCTGGTTTGAAAAATATTTCATACAGAAGAAAAAGGTTGCAGTTTATTCAGCACTGCCTTAATTCAGACACATTGCAGAAATTTGGAAACACAGCTGTTTAATTGATCCAACTTTATAAAGGGGCAGAATAGCGCATTGGAAAGGAACACAAGGGGAAAATTTAAGGGCATTCACCCAGAAGAAAATAAGTGGCCCAATTGCATGGCGATAAAGACAACAAAGAAGAATCTCAGACAAACACGCCACAAGGTGTATGCACACTAACCTGCTCAATTGTGGCAGGTTCCATTTGGCAAGCAACTGTGCGAGACCATATAAGGGTGTATAGCTTCAAGGAATCCTCATCAAGGACATCAACAAGCATTACTGTGAGTAAGAAAGAAATCCAGTTATTGGACCATGAAAGCCAAGTAGGAAAAAAAGAGAGAAGGAAGAAGAATGAAAACAAGACAATTGCATCATATAACCTTCATTTCTCTAGCAAATGTCTGACTTACATGGTAAGACCTGAATATTGGTAGGTCTAATTGCTTCATGGGCCTCCTGAGCATTCTTCACTTTCTTAAAATACTTGCGAGCAACTTTAGCTGCAAACTCTGGGCCATACCTGCAGATCATTTTTGTTGTTTGGTAAACAGCAATAGAAAAAAATGCAGTAGGGTTGTGTAATTTAAGAAGAAACAAAAGCAGTGGACAGAAACAAACAAAAGGAACAAAGAGAGATCAGAAGGTAATGTGTCTGGAAAAGATTAAATGGAAAGAAAAATGTAGAACCACATTCTTTCTCCATCCCAAAAGAACACCAGACAAACAAAAGCAGGGGTAAATAATAGCATCCCAAGAACCAAGAAACTCCATTAAAGTGCACAGTTACAATAAAGCAGAAAAGTTCAACAGCCATATTAACATCCTCCTTTAAGAACCCATATAAAAGCTCCACTAACACTCTCCTATTCTCACCCCTCATGAAAACAGAACTACAACATATCATTTTCTACTAACTGAAGGCCAGGAAAAACCTCAAAGTATTAAAATTTAGACGATTTTTTTTCATTTTATTAAGCCGTACCATTTTGTTACATTTTCCCTCCAATTTTCATAATGGTTAACCATTTTTTTGCATAGAATCACTGAAACATGAATGATATCACCACAGGCCTTATAAAGGTGCATAACACAAGAATAGAGATAAACCAGCTCAAATTTTACACCACCTTTTTTTCTCTACAATTTAGTTCTAGTAAACGATCGCCCCCACTAAACTGCTTGAAAATGGCATTGCAACAATAGAGACAATTATGTAGATGCCACGGGAAATTTAAATAAACCCTCCAGTAAAGGCAATGGTTTACCTTTCAATGACCAAGGAATGTATGTCCTTAACAGCTTCCTCAGAGATCTGAGAAAGAAATTCAAGAACAAAAGTAAGACACCCAGTAAGTAACATTACCAAGGAGAAATCCAGTAGGACCCCATATATTCATGCAACAGAAGATCCAGAATAAAACACTTTTGTACATCCTTTTTTTTCTTCTTTAAGTTCCTTTTTCAAGTTCTTACCGTAATAAATGCTTTAACTGTTTGGGGCTTAAAAAACAAAACCACTGTGGAAAATATACTATTGTGATTTTTTTTACATTTACCAATGATTACTCCTTAAGGTGTTATGTTGCCAAAGTTGCCTTATTCAGAAAGGTTAAACGTGCTGGCAGTTAGCCTAAAATGTATGACTAAAGATCCATTTTTGCACTATCTGACAGATATTTTAGGATCCACTGTAATACTGATAGCATAGTTGAAACAACCATTTAAAAGATCACAAGTGAGCTCTAGACTGACAGTATATAAAGGTATTCAGTTCAGCTACTATATGAAAATGCTTCAGACAACTGAAAAGAAAATCACACTTAGAGGGATAGGTTAAAAGTAGTAGCAAAACGGGGCATTTTTAGGGAGGCCAATGGACATGCTGATTGGCTGGCTAATGTTGGGGTTGGTATTGAAGACAAGATTGCTGTCTATGAGTCTCCTCCTATGGGGTTGGTCAGTTTAGTGGGGAATAATTCCATGGGGATTTTTATGCCCTGTTGTTGCTTTGTAGTTCTCGTTCTCTTCTGATTTTTCCAAAAAAAAAAGGCATTTTCAGGTAATAAGAATTAAACTCTGCATTAGGTGAGCAACCAATGTAAGGAATATCAAGATGATCGAAGTGATACCCACATGTAGTCCATCTGTTCTGAGATATGTTATCAAACCAGTCACCTTCCCATCGGACAATTGAACCCCTTCATAAAGCTTTTGTGCAAGCTACAATACGTGATTACAGCATGTTAATAATAATAATAATAATAATAATATTAATAATAACAAACTAGATTAAACTGGGAAAAAATAGCTCACATAAAAGGAAAACTAATCTAAAAAACAACTATCATGCCAAGGTACGATGCAAGAACATGGACGGAGTAATATCATAACAAAAATGTAATTTTAAGCCTTAATGAAATAGTAACTGCAGAAATGGAATGCCTAAAGCCTTGCAAACCTTCATTGTGGTCGTTGCACTAAAATATAATTTATTTGCTGCATCCTGCTGAAGCGTTGATGTTATATATGGAGTGGGAGGGTTTCTTCGCATCTTGTTACTTTTGTGGCTAACTACTTGAAAATTTTCCGAATT